>OZ000484.1:12360000-14860000 GCA_963922655.1 Cardamine chenopodiifolia | reverse complement strand
CTATGAGAGTTTATTGTACCATGCTACATCTTTGGCATTAAGTTTGAAGATTCTCTCTACAATTCTGGATCCGTTGTGAACGTCATGTCAGCAAAACTAGTTGAGTCCTTGGGGACGGATTATATACAACCTTGCACAAGACTTTCTTTTTCGCAGATGCCACATAATCAACTCTGCAAGACTGCATCACTGATTTTTGGGTACAAATTGGGGATTGCTTGATTGTTACTGATTTTTCAGGTTATCAAGATGAGCAAGAACGAACACATGCCTTTGATTCTAGGAAGGTCTTTCCATGCTACCACAGAAGCTGTAATTGACCTATATAACAAGAGGATTTATCTCTCAAATATAGAAAAATGGTCTTCTACAATGCAGTCTCCACACAGACTAGCAAGGATTTTGCTTCTTCTTTTGGCATTGAGAAAATGTTCGATAAGGGATAAAAGGCTAAGTCTGGGGGAGTGCTACCAAGTTCTCAAATCACTTTGACACCATAGTGATGTGTTAATAATACCATTGAGTATCGACTAAAATGCAAAAGTATGTCTAGGCCTTTTTCCAAAGTCAAAGCGATCACACTCCAGAACTCAAAGCCAAAGAACAAGCAGCTGTGGATAACATGTTGAACAAGGTTTTGACACCGGAACTTCATGTCATGGCATCACAAGGATCATCTCTCAAACCACTACCACCACACCCGATCCTTCTAAGGATTCTCATAACGCTTAGGTGTTACGACAGTCAAGCTCATGACGTTAAACAAGCGCTTGGTGGGAGGCAACCCACTGGTAAGTATTTAGTTTACGGTTATTTTACTTTAGTTTTATCATTCTACTATTTTTGCGTTTCTTGTGCCCTTCTTAAGACCTATTTTCACACTGAGACAGTGTGAAATAAGTCTAGGGGAGGGTTTTGCTAGACTAACACCACTTTGTTTTGGTTTTATTTTGAGTTTTTGTGTCATTTTATTAAGTCAAACATGAGAATATTATTATGTTGTTCTTAAATTTTATCTGGTGTTGACTAACATTCCACAGACTTCTAGCAGCGATTGTTCTCAGCATAGGAAGGTTGGAAATACCTTTGGTGGATCAACTTACTTGAAGTTTCCTAGCCTTCTGAAAATCTGATTGATCTAACGTTGGTTATATCTTACAAGATCTTTAACTTGACATAATCTTCTCACTTAGGGACTTGATATTGCACAAGAATCACAACATTTGAGTTCTATTCCACATTTTTACCACTCTTTTCAGAACTCCGAATGGCCAAAATCATCTTTACTTTGGTACCACACCTTAACCTTATACTTTCACTCAAACCACACGCCTTCTATTTCATCACTACCATGTGCAATCAAGAGCAAAACCTATGGAGTATGCGGACCGACACATCTTTTTCGTTCCAAGGATCTCTAGTGTCTTATGCTCTCTTTTACTTAGAATGGTATTGGTTGAGTTGTATTTGGTGCATGTAATATATAACTATGACTGGTTTCAGCTTCTCATTCTCGAAAAAAAAAGAAAAGAATAAAAAAAAGAAGAGAAAAACGAAAAAATAGAAAAAAAAGATAAAGCTAAAGAAAAAGAAAAAAAACAAGAAGGGTAAGAAAACAAAGAAAAAACCATAATAAATTCTTTTATGTGTTTATTGTTTTATCTTAAGCATCATTGCAACTCGTTTAGCACATTTACAGAGCTTTACAGAGATTCCAAGATTCAAAGAAGTTGTGTATCAAAATTTGGTCTTCGTCTCACTATGATTTTGTTCCATGATTTGCATATATCTTCATCATCAGAGAACCTAAACACTTCAACCACCATCAAACTAGCCATCCATTTCAAGCCCTTGTCATGATTGATAATCCCTTTGTGAGACTGCACGTTACAGAGAAATTAATGAATGTTAAAGGGTCGACAATGGAGATTTCAAAGATTTCTTAGGATTCTGGAGACTAGAGTAAGGTATTGTTGCTATGTTTATGGTAAAATACATGTAGTACTAAGTAGTACTTTGATCTATTCTAAGTTCTAAGGGGTTGGAAGTTCAACACAGTGGAGTCTAAAGGAGTATGTAACTTCCCGGTTTTCAAATCTTTCTTCTGAACTTGTTTATTGATTGTTCTTACTTGAGGACAAGCAAGGATTCAAGTCTGGAAAAATTGATAGGTTGCATATTTTACGCATTTTAGTATGTATTTAGAGTCATTTTTTGTGTCTTTAAAGTCTTTATCAGGTACAAAATCTATTGGAAGAAGTTCTAATTGATCGGAAGGAAGTTTGGAGCAAATAAGCAAAAAGGAGTCGATTGGAGCTTAGATCGATCCATCCATCAATATGAGGTGTTTGCCATGCTTAACCGATCGATCCCATATCCAAGGATTTTCCATGAATTTCAAGATCGACCAGAGGACTTCAGATTGATCGATCCACACAACTGGACCGATCAATCCAACATCAAAAATGATTAATCTCAAATATTGTGAAGAACCAGATTGATCGATCCAGACCAAATCTTTTACCCGAGAAAAAGGGAAAATTTGTATTAGGATTGGACCAAGACGGCCCCTATCCTATAAATACTTGTTTTAAACCATTGTTTAAGATAAATTTTGTTTTTTTGAGACCTATTGTGAAGAAACATCTTTTGGTATTTTTATTGGATTTTTATGAGTTTTTCATCAAACCTTGGTTGTTTCTCATCTTCCATAGCTGAGTAGTTCTCTAGTTAGGGGTTTATGGTTTTAAAGGAATGAAGAACCATTGAATCAGACACAAATAGGGTTTGACTATTATGTCATCTTCATCTATTGTTATTATTAATGCTTAGACAAGATTAGCTAGTTAGTATATGATGATAGATTGAATATATTCTCCAAAAACTTATAGATTATCGGAAAGAACATAGATGATCAGATAGTCTTTAGCCAACAAAAACTAATGTTAATGCGATACTTGAACATATCGAACCTGTTTAGTTAATGCTTGTCTAGGACTTTAACTTCAAGCGAAAGTTTAGATACTTAAATAGTTAGACATAGTAATTGATGCCACGAAAGTGGATTGATTAGTAGTTTCTGTTCGAGTTTGAGATAACTCTTAAGGAATGTCTTGAATAGTTGTCCGGTTCATGACCTCTGATTTCTGGAGAATTCCATAAGCCTAACGCCTCTAACCCATTGATTTACTACGGTTACTTACTTTTTATTGCTTTCTTTGGTTTCAAAATTACACAACATATCTTTCTTTTCATCTTACCTTAGCATTCTTTCGATAGAATCGTAGTGCAACTTGGTCTCTGAGGATTCGATCCCTTCTATACTACTGCTTTTGTCTGTACACCTGCAGTCATGTACTTGAGTTTAAAACTAGTGTATCAAAGAACTCATCAAAATCCAATAGAAAATAATCCAAACTATATCTCTTGACAAGGTCTCAAGTAAAGCAATAGAAAATAAAGCATAACATAATCAATGGCTAAAAAATAAGTATTTATAGGGTAAAAGTCGTCTAAGTCGAATCCTAATCCAATTATAAATAACCATAATTTCCTTTTTTCTCGAATAGTAGATTTGGTCAAGATCGATCGATCCTGACTTGGATCGATCGATCTGGTTTCTTCTGGCATATGAGATCGATCGTGCTTGATGTTAGATCCATTGGTCCAAGACTGGATTGATCGATATGAAGTCCTCACGTCGATCTGGTTCTTTACGGCAATGTGTTGTTGAGGATGGATCAATCGATATGTAGAATCGATCGATTTGGAAAAATACGGCAACTCCACAGATGTGGGATCGATCGATCCATTGGTCGGATTGATCGATCTGGTTAGACATGGTCAATTCCTCATATCAACGGATCGATTGATCTGAATAGAGATTGATCGATCTAAGCTCTCCAATCGACTCTTTTTTGCTTCTTTGCTTCTTTGCTCCAAACTTCATTTCTAATGAATTGAACTTCTCTTAATAAACTGTATATATCATAAGATTATAAAAACACAGAAAAAAACTCTAAAACACATACTAAAATGCGTAAAATACGCTACATATCATTCACCGATATCTCCAATGATTCAAAAAATAAAGCGGTTAGGCAACTGTTTGTACTATAAAATCAGCACCTTTATTTTATTTTATTTTGTATTTATTCTGACATTTGTTTTAGATTATTTTTATTTGAAACTTATTTTAGAAATAGCAAAAATATAACAATAATAATCCAACAATTACTTTTACATATTTAAATTTGTGTAGCAGAAAAAAAATACTCAAAACTTAGTCACAAACCATACCCATAATTTTTACCTTTTTAATACTAAATTTTTTTTTTTTTGAAATTATGATAATTAGGTATATTTACACTTTTACAATTTATTTTATTTAATAAACATGTAAACTTTGGTACATTCTTTCTTCTAAGCAAATTAAAAATAGTTTATCACAAAATGTTTTAAAAAAACTAATATTTTCTGCCATTCAAAATAGAATTCCGTTCATAGATATCTTACTTCATTTATTAAACAGCTAATTAGTTCAATTACGTATATATATTGACTTCAAACTAACTTGCTATTAATCAACTGTGCGCAAAGGATGAGGCTACGCTTGGTAGCCACAATGGCATAATGGGGCTTGTATGTAGAGTCTCGTTCGCTCACTTTACGGGCGAGGAAGTCAGTATGGGAGTTCAAACTTCTTGAAATAAAAACAAGACTAAAGCGTGGAAATAGACTTCGAACAACAGAGGATTCTTGAATCTCAGCTTCAAAGATCGACCATTCAGTAAGTCCATTGATTATGGAGAGCAAATCCTTGCAGTCTGTTTCAAACAAAGCACAATCAAAGTTAGCTTCGAGAGCATCTCATTGCCCAGAAAAAGGCGAGTAATTCCGCATGTAGTGGAAATAGACATCTTCCTGAGCCTTTGATTCCCAGGTGCCGAACGTGTTCCGAGTTTTCAAATGCCACCCAGCCAAAGCCACACATTGGGTCATATTCCTTCCAAGCTGCATCGTTTTGGCAAGTCAAGTGTTCATGGTGTTCCTCCTGTAAGCTCTGTCGCTAAGAAGAAGATGGAGGCGATGGTATTAGTTCTTTGTTATCCTTTATGTTACCTTCAAACCAAGCTTTACATTCTTTCATTGCAAGATCCAGCGTTTCTTCGGGATTATGATCCGTTCCAGTGAAGATTTTGTCGTTCTGTTCCTTCCAAATAGACTAAATTATCCACGGATAGTAGCGGTTTTGGTCCTCCTCTGTTTCTGCAGATTTAACTCGCGAGAAGAGATAATCAAAATTATTATAAATAGATTCTGATGGGAATAGAGTTGGTTTTGAGTGTACTGGCCATAGTTTCCATATTGTTGCTGCGAATGGACAGAGAAATAACATATGCTTTGTTGACACAATCTCTGTTTCACACTGTGGACAAAAAGCATCAGTTCCTACTCTTCGATTCACTAGATTTTCTCTCGATGTTATAGCCCCTGAAACAACATTCAAGATTAAATGTTGCATTTTGCGAGTCGACTTCACTTTCCATGGGTTCGCATGTATAGCTTTAGTTCTTGGCTCAATCACTCGATTAAGATGTCCTGCATTGCCAAGAATATAGCGAGCCGGTAGCCCAACTTCACCGTGTAGCGTCCACTCTTGATATGTACCCAACAATACGAGCCCTCCTTGAAAGTTTTGTTGGGTATGAGGATTAATATGAGCGTGATATCTACTTCTTCCACCGTATTGCGAAAGAGTGGGATGTCCCATTCCTTGGTTTCTTTCGAAATGGGGTCTGAGACTGAAAAGTTCTCAAACCGGTCGCTATGAAGACTCCTCGGCGTTCTTGCTAAGATTTTCGGATTCCATGGGTCTCTCCACACAGAAGTGAGGATTCCGGAGCCAATTTTTTTTCTAAGACCTGTTTTCAAGAGAGTGCTGTCCACATGCTCCGCCACCCGAAAGACGGGGACTTTGCCTTTTGTTCTTGAATCGGGGAGCCGTATCTAAAGCAGAGACCTCGAAAGACCCTTTCTAAGAGTAAAATTGAGAATTTGATCAACCTCCAAAGTGGTTTAGGCAGGAAGGTCATGTTATACTCTGCGAATGACCTAAAACCGATTCCGCCTGACGATTGTGGAAGACATAACTTGTCCCATGCTATCCAATGCATACCTCGGCTATTTTCTTTTTTACTCCACCAGAACCGTGAGGCCATGCTTCTTAGCTTTGAACAAAGACATTTCGGGAGAAGGAAACACGACATCACACATGTCAGAAGAGTCAATGCTACTAACTTAATCAAAATTTCTCTACAACCTTTAGACAAGAACATTCTTGTCCAGTTGTTGATGTGGTTTTGTAGACGGTCTTACAAAAATGAAAAAACTTTTGTTTTTGATCCATAGATCTGTTTGGGAAGGCCAAGATAGTTTCCCATCCCCCATTTTTGATGGATTCCCGTTAAACTCTTAATCTCCGCTCTTATGGTTTCTAAGACCTTGTCCCGAACAAAATAGAAGACTTCTGGAAATTGATTTTTTGCCTTAATGCTTCACCATAGATACAGAGGATATCCAAAATATCTTGTCACTCAACTGGATAAGCTTTATAAAAGAAAAGGCTATCATCCGCAAAAAAAAAAAAATGTGAGACTGGAGGATTTGATATAGCGATTTTGAAACTTGTAATCTTCTTCTCAGCCTCAGCTTTCTTTAAGTGTGAGATAAGAACCTCGGTACAAAGAATAAAAAGAGATGGAGACAGGGGGTCGCCTTGATGCATGGATTGTAGGAATAAAGTTAGTGAAACTTTTTTGGATATAAAGATTAAGATTAAAAAACTTAGAAAAATTATATCTATAATAAATTTTTTAATTTGCTCTTAATTGTAATGGTAAATAGTGTAATAATAAAAATTGGCAACAGTTCGGATTCGAACATTGTCTATCTTTTAATCATTTGATTCCGTCTGATTCCTCCTACTCTTCTTTTCCGAAAAGATCATATTAAATTTACTTCCCATATACTATTAGTAGAATGATTAAAAATCATATTATTCTTAATTTGAGCAAAACAAATCTTTGTTTTTTCTATATAAAGTTATTGATAAAAATGAGGAAAAATACAATATTTCCATGTGCCTTACATCACATTATAAAAAACTATTTAATGTTTTCTCTATTTTACAAAAGTATCAATTTAAAATTTTATTTTTGTTTTATAAAAATTGTCGTTTTATGTTTTTAATGTAATTTTTCAATCAAAAGTTTCTAATTTATTTGTAGCTTAAAACTAGTTTTCTTTAAATTTAAATTATTAATTAAATTAAATATATATTTTTTTAATTTTTTTGAAACGTATCAAAGCAATATTTTTAATTGCTATATTCAATTTTGAAATTTGGCAGTAAAGTAGATCTTCCATGTGTCTTAATCACATGACTATGCAGAGATGAATGAGCATTTAATTTGTCCCACACAATGTATTATCCACGGATGGCAAATGTAGAGTAAATGGCTGAACGAAAAACTAATTATTTCACTACATAAATGCCAACATGAAAATAATATTAGCTCTATTTTGTAAAAAGTGTTATTTTAGAGTTAAATTTTATTTTAAAAAATATCGTTTTAGATTTTTAATACATAATTTTAAACTAATTTCTATAATTACTCTTCATTCAAATCTAATTTTTTTATATTTATGTCATTATAGTTAGTTAAGAATATATAAAATAAGGGTATGTTTGTATATTTAATAATTTTTTATTTTGTGTAAAATGTGTCAAAACGACACTCTTCGTGAAATGGAGAAAGTAATATTAATAATCAATATTTTTCTGTTAAAAAAATAATATTTTAGATTTTTATTCTTGTTTTGAGAAATTTTGATTTTCTAAAATTTTAAATATATTTTTATTAATAAATTGTAAACTTCCAAAAATATTAATTGAGAGTGTTTGAATTGTTGAAGTACTATTGATTTTATATGGAAAATGTTTAATGTCAACAAATAAATATTAGTATATTTATTGCTAAACATTTGTTGCTTTTTAATATGTGTAATATACTGTTAAAAATTAAACTTTTTGAAACAAAGGAGATACATCAATGCAGTTAGACGAGAGGTTCGGCGAAGGTTTGTAACTTGTAAGTAGTTGGAAAAGAAGGGGTTTGGCAATTATGTGCACTTTAATACAGTAGACTTTTCTTTTCATGTATTTATTTAGCTTTTGTATTTTTTCCTAAGTTTATTTTCCAAACATTAACAATATAATAAAATAAAATAATCTAAGAATTAATATTACATCTAAATTTGAGTATCGCAAAGAAGAATTTCAAATTCAATCACCAATAGGACCTATGGTTTTATATGTTAAAAAATGTTGGATCAACCTTTATATTATATTTTTGTCTATTTAACATTGTCTTGTAATTCTTCCGACTAAATACTTCAAAGAAACACATTATATCATCCTATGTGTTTCATCTTTAATGTATAGTTACTTGATCTTAATCAATTAGTGCATGCTTTTTTCTTAAATTTGATCAGGTTCCCAAAATTTCGATAAAATATTTCCAATTATTTGGTTTGAACGTAGCTCTAATACTCCCTCTCTTTGATGTTACATGTCATTCTAAAAATTGTCGTTTTATGTTTCAAATACATTTTTGTATAAAATTTATAGTTTTATCTTTATTATTTTAATATAATGATCAATAAAAATAATTGTCTACTATATTAATGAGCGCTTTTTTTATTCAACAACTAATGAGAGATCACAGAAATTTTTTACTGTGTGTCAAATTTTTTTAATGTGTGTCAAAACCTTAAAAGACATTTATAATAAAACATAGAGTATTTGTTTCCCGTTCCAAAAAACCACACAATTTGACATCAATTTTACTACTTTATGTATGCTTGCACGTTCGTGTGTGAACTTTATAAGAACTCATCTCGACCTTTTTCTTAACAAGTGTAGCAGCGTATTGGAGATTGATTTCATTGAAACTATCGTCAATGAGGTCTTGAAAATGCTACAAGCCATTTCCACAGTTGAAAGCGGCCAAACCTCTCGTTAAGCTTTGCCATGCGGAGAAAACCAAGCCGAAGCTCAATTTTGATGGTAAAGAATCACACGTGAAGAACTTTCACCAAAAAATTTCAAAACTTATTCTTGTTTATTTTAATTTTTGTCATTGTCTTAATTGTCATGATTTTAAATACTCTTGTACATTGATTTGTTTGACTTCTATATGAGTTAAAGGATTTTTGGTTAACCTCTCGTAGTAAAACGGTTTCTATATAAGTAGAAACTTAAGAGCTCTTTAGTGGAAGTCCACACTGGTCAGTTCATTCGACGAAGCATCAGGTGTTCGTTAATTTCTGAGGATTGGATGAACGTTTTCACAGACAAACTTGAGAGAATTGGTGTAGATTTTACCAATCTCTTTGTGAGAATCGAAGTGTCAAAGATTGCGTTGGTCAGATTCTCCAGGAGGTGCAAGGAATCGAGATGGTGACTAGACGAGTTTGTTAAGATCAAGCAATGCAATGATAAAGGATTGTGCAAGGTACGTTTTCGTAAGCACAGATCGAGTTACATTAGATTTTACTGATTTCTTCGTTCCAGATCAACGTTAACTCGGGTGTTTTGCGTGGTAATTAAACGAAAACTTGGGTGTTTATTTTTTTAACAACAAAAAGTTGAAAATTTTTCCTAGGCATTTGATGAAGTTGGAGAATATTTTTGGTCATTTAAGCAAAAGTCTTATATTTGGTTCTTTAAATGATATTGGGGTTAATTTCATTTGGAAGTACCACAATTTTATCAAATAATGTTTGACCATTGATTCTTTTTCTACTTTAGTTTTTTCGCGGTAACGAAAGTCAATTCGTTAGCGTAATCTTCAAGGAAGTCAAGAAAATAGTACATCTACAAGGGAGTTCTGCCACCGTTCCATTTCCAGGAAGAAGAAGAGATGATTCTTCTCTTAAGAGGCAATGTATGAACATCCTAGCGTCCAGCACTTTTAGACCAATCATGTTGAGAATGAAAGATGTAATTCCTCGATGGCTGTAACGCTTAGATATAGATACTGAAGTCTCCCAACTCATTTTGGGATTCGCGCTGTGCAGGCAGAAAGATTGAGCTGTTCGAGAGACTTCATTTTATAGATCTTTACTAGAAAATTTGAAACCTCTCTGCAGTTCCCTAGGTCCAACTTTACTAGTCTTGGGAGTGTCTGGATGGATGCGAGTATTTTGCTTATGCTAGTCCCCTTGAGACACAGTTCTTTTATGTTTGGTGGAACCTCAGCCAATATTTTGATCCATATGCAGCCATAGAGATTGAGAACCTGAAGATAATTTTAAATGCTCTATGGCTAGAAAGCTCTGCAAGTTAGTCCAACCTTGGAGATTGATCAGCTCAAATTCAACAAGCTTCTCAGAATGATGAAGATGGATTGTCTTCAGCGACGTGAGGTTCTGGATAACAAAGTGAAAACGTCAAGTGAGTTAAAGACGATTCATTAGTAGGCAAAACATGTCGAAGTTTGATTTATATTGGATTCTTCCCAAAGATCCTCAAGTTGGCTATAAGACATACTGATCTTTTGAGATTAAACCTCGAAAGATACTGAAATAACGAATCTTTGGTATGATATAAATTATGTTTTACCGCTAATGTTTACTCTCTGGTTATGTGGGTCTTGCATAATCAAGAACATCTTGTTTTTGAATCCTCTCTTGGTATTATCGATGGTCAAGTTTTCTGCAGCTGCAGGTAATGTCGAGATCTTCGTCATACCCGAGGAAACTGGTGCCAAAAATCTTTCCATAATGCCAGCAAGTAGGTAGATGTTTATTTTTGCTTTGTTTGATATTCCCTTGTTCTATTGAATCCATTTCTAGAAGAAGTTTTTCGTTTAGTGTACAATATGCATTGATCCACTGAATAATATGTTATCACTTCTTTTTGTCAATTAAAATATTACTGTCTCGGAGGCTGCATCTTTGTCTCGCTAGCTCGTTAGGCATTGCCACGGGCCACAACTGTGAGATTGAGATGCTTATCCGTAACCAAACCATACCAAGTCGTGATGTGGGCACATATGTTCCTCTTTGGAGACAATCACCCACTAAGTTCCGTCCGAGCTTCTCGACAAGGAAAACGTGGATCAGATACGTTTACACTGAAGTAACGTAATTTGGTCTCGATTGGTGTGGTTTCCACAATACGTTCCATCTTACTCGTTTATCATCTGGCTTGCAGTAAAAGATAGACTTGCAGCTGGAGCTTGTACTCTGCATTGGGGTCATATTTTCAAGATAAACTTGCAGCTGATCATCTATTCCTTGCATGTCCTTTCTCCTTTACGATTTGGTCCAAGCAGACTCCCAAACTCCTCCGTTCCAAGTTGTCTCCGAACTTGTTTCTCATTTTTTCTTAATGAATTTCACATTCAACAAAAAAAAAAAGAACAATAATAATTAAGATGTGGGAAAAGAAATCTAGAGCTAACTATTAGTTTTCAGACTTGCCCCGCATATGGCGCAGACATCGTAGTAGGGAATGAAAGTTGCGGCCGATCTGGTCATTTTCTTTGTTTTTTGGCTCATCGATCTGTCATTGTATTTTATTGTTTTGGTCATCGATCATGTCATTACATATTAGTTTTTTTGGTAATCGATCTAGTCATTGTATAATGTATAGTCAACTAAACAACAATACATGATTATATATAATAGTTTTTTCTGAAGAGTTTATATATATTACTTTAATAATTGTAAGTTACTTTTGACATATTTTGTCAGATTCTCGGTTATTGACTCTCTAATATATATCACTCTATCACAATCTATTAAATGTTTCAGGTTTTTTTCTTATATGATGTTTTGTAAATTTTTACTGCAAAAATTTAGTTTTATTTAGCTTTTCTGACTATTAATACTGTGGAGCGTTATTTATTATTGGATATATTGTTTAAATTAATTCAATTATGTTTTCAAAATTACAAAAAACAAAATAAAAACTATTTAATGTAATTTCTTAAAACTTGAAGTTTTAGTTAAAACATCTTAAAATTTGAAACAAAAGAGTAATTATATAGAAAAAAAAATTAAATGGACAGGCTGGATATAACTAAAATATGAAACTAATTTATTTGTCTGATTGTCTCACATGATTATCTAACAAAAATTTGATTAAATGTCATTATTATTGATAGACATTATCCAGGGGAAAATGACCATCAAATTCTTAGATTTGGAAATACAAAATTATTTTCCTATTATCAAATTTGCAAATTAGTTCTTCAAATATGCGTTGATTATACAAAATTAGGTTTGGAAAAAGTCAACTACTTGATAAACCTAGGACAATAAAAGTCAACTAATTGATTTCTCCTCTCTTCAAAAGAGTATTTACGGTCAACATACTCAGGGTTTCTAAATTCTAAGAGAAGATTTAGAATCCTTGTCTTAAAACCTTCGATTTGATATTAATTTAACAAATCTCTCGATGAGTTATATTGCGGATTTAATTCGATCTCCATTTTTTTAAGTTATAGATAAACTTACAAAAAATATTGTCGTTTGGAAAGTTATTTTTCAGAAAACCCTAACTAAAATAACACATTTTTTTTTTTGCGTGTAGAAAAAACCTACAAAATTAGGCAATCAAATCCAATCTATTGAGAAAAAGAAAGGTCTTTAAACGCTTGCAATCATGCCTTGTGTCTCTAAACCTTTTCTCCAAAAACAAACGAGACAGAGCCGAAACAGTTTTCCACAATAAAGATTTTTAAGATTCTAAAAACTCGATCTTTGTTATATATGAAATCGTAACAAGATTTATAAAGAATAATTTTTTTTATTAAGTTATTAAGTTTAAAAAAAATTTCTTAAACACTAATTTTTTTAATTTATTGTTATAACTAAATAATGGTTTTTTCTTGTTTTCTTATTTTTTAATGTTTAATCAATGTCACAATTCAACATTAATATTTATAGAAATTTAATAAATTTTTGCATAAAATTTTTTTTAATGGAATTAGATATCTCTTAATTCACTTTATATTACCTAACAATTATCTTATCTTAACATATATATAAGACATTTTAGATGATTAGTATTTATTTTTATTAGTAATAGATATCTCCTATTTTTATTAGTAAAACTCTAAATCTATTTTATTCTAACCAAATATTATTAAAAATATTTTAAACACTAAGTTAATATTGAAGTTTATCCAACAGAAAGGAATCTTCCACTGTCAATTAAAAAACTCATTTCCGAGATCGTGACAGCTATTGGACAAAGTCTCTGCGTTCTGCTGACTTTTCCAAAGTGACCTTCACAACCACTTCATTTTTATGGGGGACGGCCACTGATATATGAATTAAAATTATTTCCATGCAGCAAGAAAAAAGATAATCTAATGAAAATAACAAATTGTAATTAAATAATTTGAATAAAAAAATCTGCGCATAATAGACGATTCAACTTGCAATCGTCTCCAAACAACGACCCGAATCAGTGTTCTCCGGCTTCTCGCCATGACAGTAGAAGAACTACCAGTTTTCATCAACTATTGTGTGGGGAAGAACGTCCACCTCAATGGATTCGCCTACCCTATCGTCAAGGCCTTGGTAAGGAATAAAATTAACGTCTTCATCGACAAGGACGAAGACATAGGCCAAGAGCTAGAAGTACAATTGAAGAGGATAGTGAAGTCAAGAATCGCTCTAGTTATCTTCTCCGGGAAGTACACAGAATCAACCGATTGCTTGAGAGAGCTTGCAAACATCAATGCTTGTATGGAGAAAGGCAAACTTGTGGCTATTCCCATCTTCTACAAGTTAGATGTATCCACCATAAAAGGCCTTAGGGGACAATTCGGTGATGCATTTAGGAACCTGACGGAAACTAATGTAACGAAGAAGAAGTGGAAGGAAGCTTTGGTGTCGATTACCGAAAAAAGGGCATCATACTTGACAAGAAAATGTTGTTTGATTAAAATGTTGGATGATTTTATTGATCATCTTGGTCGAGTTTATAAAAAACTCAAGATAGGTCAAGGGTTACATGAATCTAATGGTTACATAAATCTAATATGTGAACATGAATCTAATGTGTGAACATGAATCTAGAATTAAAGACAAATAACTTAATTGTTTTGACTAAAAATAAAGAAATAAGAAGAGATGAATCTCACCAATGTATTTCTTAGATTTTTCGAATGTGGTCGCTTCTTGTTTCTTGGTTTAAGCGAGATTATCTTCACAATTTAATAGGCTTTTCTTGGACTTAGAACTTCCAAATTCGTCTCCTTTGTGATGGGCCTCCTTATAGACTTAGTTTAGAACTTATATGGATTAAAAAAGATGAGAATCAACCAGCCTCATTAAGACTTTTCTTGTAAAACCCATTGGGATAAAACCAAGATAAGGAAAAAGGATACAAGACATGATCTTGTAATCCACCTAATATTTTTTACTAGTCGTTGCATGGTGCTTGGATTCTTTAAACTTTGATTCCCTCAGGTCTTGCATAAATCCCACGAGCGCTTCCTTGAATTGTTTGGCTTTTATCCTTGTCTTTGATTCGCTTGGTTCCCCTAATGCCTCCTCTAATACCTCTCTGTCCTAAGAGCTTCCCATGATCGTATCAACCCTAAACCGTAGCTAACGGATTACTCAGACATGAAAAAGATAAACAACAAAGAGATGAATATAAAATCATAATCATAAATAAAAGAATTTCAAAAGAGTTTAGAAATCTTCTCAAGAGATGTAGACTGACTCTTCTAAACACTTACAAGTTCCAAAGCTAAAAAGTCTGAAAAATAAGAATTGTGTAGCCTAAACGGCTAAAACAAGTATTTATACTCCTAAACATGTGTAGGTCAAAATCTTGATCACAAAAAGAAAATAAGCAAAGTTTTAATTTTTCTCGGGAGGTCGATTTGGTCTGGATCAATCGATCTGAATTCTTACGGCAAATTGGATCGGTCGTTCTGATGATAGATCAATTGATCCAAAGTCGAATCGATAAATCTAGATTTTTACGATAAACTGGATTGGTCGTTTTGATGAAGGATCGATCGATCCCACCATTGAACCGATCGATCTAGAAACTTACTGCCACTCCTTGCGAATCGGAGTTCTTAATAAATACAATAAAGAAAGACTAAAATGAGTGTTGATGAACTTTGATAAATACAATAAAGAAAGACTAAAATGAGTGTTGATGACTTCTTTCAAAGTTGACGGCTAAGCGTATTCATCTTTGGGTTTTAAAAACTTAGCCTCTCCACAATTAACGCTAATCCTCTTTTTTAGTTCTTATTTTCATCTGGTAACGATCCCTCTCACTAGCTCTCCAATGGACGGTAAAGACCAGCCTCCACAACATCAAGTTTTCATCAATTTTCGTGGAGATGAGCTGCGCAATAACTTCATCAGCCATCTCGTAGATGCCTTTGAAAGGAATGAGATAAATATATTTACAGACAAGCAAGAGGAAAAGGGTGAAAATATAAGCAATCTGTTCAAGAGAATCGAGGATTCAAAGATTGCTCTAGCCGTGTTCTCGGAAAGGTACACAGAATCAAGATGGTGCTTGGATGAGCTTGTGAAGATGAGTGAACGTGCAGATCTAGGCGAGCTTAAGGTGCAGATTAGGCGATCTTAACGCTTTTAATTAGTGTAGATAACTAGATATGCATAGATTGAGAAAATGATATACTAACTGTGGAATGTATATTTACTCTCTATCACAAGGTCCTTCCTATCTTCTACAAAGTGCCTACAGAGAGTGTGAAACAACTTGTGGGAGAGTTTGGTGACCATTTTAGGCGTCGAGAGTGGGAATATCGGTCCGAGCAACCAAGAATCGATCAATGGAAAGAGGCATTGAGACGTATCTCCGGTAAGATTGGGTTGACGTTTGATGATAAAAGGTATGAATATTCGTTTCCTTGATCAGAGCACCTTTAAGTCTTCATTTTTTCAAATCTCCGTTTGGATATTGAGATATGAAATAAATTCCCAAACTCTGCTGAAATGTCATGTTTTAGGGATACAGAGTTAATCTTTTATTAAGTTCTTTAATCTTATTGGAAAATGCTTGACATATTGTAACAGTCATAGCTACTACATCTAAAAGTTTGTAAAAACTAAATTGGTCCATACTACCATGTCAAGATTTACAGATATCGATATTAAGATCAATTTTTCATGAAGATTACTTGATGTTTCTTAATTAAGTATATTCCTCAACTTATATATCTATGTAGCCAGTTCATTGGATAAGTTGGTATATGAGATCAGTTTTTATTTTTGGATTTTGTAACAGTCATAGCTACTCTTCATACATCTTGTTAGTTTTTTTGTTTTTTTATTTTTTGGTGAAATCTAATTGAAGTGTCCCTTTCTTCTCTATCCCTTTCTTCTCTTTTGTTTTTTTCTCATTCGTTTTTAGCAGCTTTTCAGAGAGTGATTTCATTGGAAATATCATCAAGGAAGTCTTGAAATTGCTACAAGCCATAACCTCAGATTCTCCTGTCAACAAACTTCCAGAAATAGGAGAAACTTCTTCATTAAAAAAGAATTCTAAAAAATCACTCAAGGCTCAAAAGGGAAACCTAGTGAGTCCACCTAAAGCTGAGATCAGAAGTTTCACTGGAAGCAACTCTTTAGCCCCTCAATCCATTTCCTCCGAAGTTGGTCCAACCCCAGTACAAGGCAGCCATATCACCATTCAATTTGCACAAGCAGCTTCTCCAGCCAATGCATTGAAACACAGCGTGACACCAGTACAACAGCCCTATAACTTGGTGGTTCAACCTAGCCATGCCTCAGGTTTCACTGGTACAAGACTCCCATTTGACGGCTTTCCAGTTAGATATGGCAACCATGAAATCAGAGGAAGAGGAGAAACTTCTTCTAAGGCCAACAATACAAAGAAACCTAGCCATGCCTCAGGTTTCACTGGTACAAGACTCCCATTTGACGGTTTTCCAGTTAGATATGGCAACCATGAAATCAGAGGAAGAGGAGAAACTTCTTCTAAGGCCAACAATACTAAGAAACCTAGCCATGCCTCAGGTTTCACTGGTACAAGACCCCCATTTGACGGCTTTCCATAGATATGGCAACCATGAAATCAGAGGAAGAGGAGAAACTTCTTCTCAGGCCAACAATACTAAGAAACCCAAAAAGTCTTCAAAGAGTAACCTCAACTTTACTGGAACAAATGGGTGGATATCTTAAGGTGAAGAAATAAGGGGAAACTTGTCTTTGATCTCATAAGAATTTAATTATGCTTTAATTTGCTACATGTATATGACATTCCGGTATCAATATTAACGTTGGAATGATATTAGACATAGAAGAATTGTAAGTTCCCCGTCAAAAGCAAGTCCTTCTGTTCATTTTTCGCATTAGAAAAACCGTAACTTCTTTTTTGCTCCTCACCTTATATGTCTAATGTGGGTGCACATTTGGCTTCATGGGCTTTGGGAGCTTATGCATTTGTCTAAGTACTAAGGGATTTATGTAGGAATGTCCATTCCAGATTTCGGGATGGAAAATTTTGGGCAAAGATCGGGAACGGATATTTCAGATATTCAAAAATACTATCCAAAGTATTTTCTAGGGGTGAGCAAAAAATCCGTACCCGCGTACATGAACCAAACCCGACCCGATAAGACGTATTCGAACTCGTTCCGTATCCGACCAAATTATTTTATTGGATACGAGATCTCTAAATTCGAACCCGTCCTGAACCCGAAAACCCGAAATCCGAAAGCGTACCCGTAAATACATAACTACCCATAAGAAAATACATAATTATCCATAAGAAAATACCCTAACTCGAGGATTCTATCCTATAAATGTGGAATTTTTTATGTGTAATATACACAAATCGAGTCGAATGCGAATCAAAAAATCTAAAAAACCCAAAAACCCGAAAAAATCCCGAAAAACCTAGAACCCGACCCAAAAACCAAAAAAACCCGAAAACATGAAAACCCGACCTGTACCCGACCCAAAAACCCAAAAAAACCGAAAACCCCGAAAAAAACCCGAAAAACCCGAAAACACGAAAAAACCCCCTAAAAACCTAAAAACCCGAACCTGAACCGAATCAATACCCGAATTTTTTGGATTTTTCCCGGGTTTCAACTGTTACACCCGAACCCGACCTGAACCAGAAATTTTTTACCCGAACCAAAAAAATATTCTATTGGATATGAACTTCCTATACCCGAATACATGTACCCGATTGGATTTTACCCGAACTCGAATCCGATACCCGATTGCGCACCCCTAGTATTTTCTATTGCAAATGGGATTGAAAAGTTGGGTTACAAGACAAGTTCAAGAAATTTGGGTAGAAAATTTCAATTCCTAAATTCTGACTAATTTTGAGTAACGGTCTAACTTTTAGATGGATATTTAAGGTAATTCAGAAATTTAAAAAAAACTTTGGATAATTTTAAAAGAAATTTTAAGAAAATTTAAAGTATTCAAATATCCATATGGGTGATTCGAATACGTATCCCATACCAATACTATTCCCTTACACGTTAAAATAAACTTAACAATTCCAAACGAGAAATGATTTGAATAGGAATGAAGATTTGGTAAAAAATAAAGATTTTTCACTTGAAATCGTGGCCCAAAGTTATTTGATTTAGAGATTCTATATAACTAGTTTCCCGACCTTGAGTTGTTTCACAAGAATATAATCACCAATGTCAAGGTTAACTTTTTTTGGTAATGTTGATACTTGATACTGTGATTGGTAACTCACAATAAGAGTAATATATTGCACTAAAAATTTATTTGGGCCCACAAAAGTAGGACAAGTTTTTCAACCACTTATACTAAGTTATACATAGAGTAAAAATTGACCCTGAATTAAAAAAAAATCTTTTGATAAGAAACAAATAATTACTCTGATTTTGGTAGGCCCAACAAATAAATTTTTTTGCTGAATTACGCTAAAAACTTACCAATCATACCCGAAGTCTGTTCTCACTTGTAAACATTTGTGAGTACTATTCGTTAATTACGGATATAATCAGATAAACCATAATTTTAATTAATCAATAAAATAATATGTCAGCACGTTGACAATAGACAGTAGTCCGGATGAGTTGCCAACTGCAAAAGCCTCAAATCTTCGTCATAAGATGTTAAGTGCCATAAATGTTGATTTCAACTTCAGTTAATATGGGATTAATGTATTTAATGTGATACTTAATTATCGTCAAGAGTTGTTAGAAGTCATCATCACCACCGCACGTATAAAAAAGCTAGCATTTAATGTGAAGAATAGATTGTAAGAAGCGTAATACGTCACCATTTGATGGCAAATAATGATGAGACAAGGGGAACAATGTTACAAAAAAATTGCAAATCTCTGATATCTGTTATTGAATATATCATATCATACAAGAATATGATTATCTGATATCTTGATTTTAGATTAGATAAGCTATACAAATACACTTTAACAACTATATTTTGTAAGTATGTACTTTACACTATCTTTCATTATGATAAGATACAAAAATTTATACTTTATAGTGAGATTGTACCGTATACCATACATTTCATGGTTCTTAAAATTGGTCTAGTCGGCGTCTAGATACTTAATTATGCGCTTATGAACACCCAAGCACCCCAATTTTGTTAAAATCGATGGATTAAGTTGATAATGCAGTTTACGTGCTTAAAATCGGTATAATTCGTTCGGTATCTCAAATTGGCTGGTTTAATGCATGGTTAACTATTATGATCTTTTTTATACCATATAATACAATATTGTTTTGGTTAACAGAAAAAAAAACTAAAAAAATCGATCGGTACAAGTTTAGTAGATTTTTTGAAATTTTATATTTTTCATATTCTTTTACTTTTTATCTTATTTTAAAAATAAGTTTTGTTTTACTTTTAATTTGGTGCTATGTGAACTTTATTTTTCAAAATTTTGAGTTAGTGAAAATACTTATTATTTTATATATTTAATAAACTTATATCTTATTAATTAATTTTTGAATATATTATAAATAAGTAAACAATTAAATAATTACTTAATATATAGATTCGGATAGGTCCGACTAGTTGTTCTAAGCGCTAAACCTCTATTAAATGCTTAGTGAACGCCTGAAAATTTTTTGAATCTTGATACATTTCAATTGCCTCTGACTTTTTGATGAGTATAGTTCTTTTTTGACTTTGGTGGATAGTTTTCGAATGACAACCCAAAATGGAGTAAACGAGCCAAAATTTGTTTGGCAGGTCTAAAAGAGTGAAAGTAAACGGATTTAAATAGATTTAAATGAGTTTTATTAAAATTAGAGAAGAAATAAAGTGATATTTTCATTAGTTAAAAATACGTACAACGGTTATTTTATATACAGTATAGTATACTAAGTATTTATACAACTATACTATAGTATTTACAATAATGTTACACTCTAATATACTCTCTTAAACCTCTTAACTGAAATCGAATTTGGGAAAAACAGGTTTGGAGTAGACATTCTATCAAGAATATAACGAAATGGACCTAGATGCAACGGTTTAGTCAAAATATAAACATGTTGGTTAGAACTGGCAACATGAAAAGCTTCATGAATTTATTCTTGACTTGATCACGAACCATATGACTCTATTTTAATATGTTTGGTCCTTTCATGGAATACGTGATTGGTAGCAATGTGAATTGCCAACTTGTTGTCATAAAACAATTTGGCAGATGTATGCACAAAAGTTTTCAAGTCTTGGAGCAGCTGATTAAGCCATAAAAGTTCACATGTAGCCAAAGCCATGCTCATATACTCTGCTTCTGTACTACTTCGTCTAACGGTATGTTGCTTCTTAGACTTCCAATTAATCAAGGAATTATCGAGGTAAACACAAAAACCAGTAATCGATCTTCGAGAATTATGACATGAGCCCCAATCTGCATCAGCAAACGCATTAAGGCATAATTCAGAGTCAGTCACATAGAGAAGATCTTGACCTGGATTGTTTTTGATATACCGAACAACTCTGTAAGCAGCCTGAAGATGCGTATCAGTTAGAGCTGACAAAAAATGGTTCAAATAGTTGACCGAGAAAGTAATATTCGGTCTGGTAATAGTCAAATATAAGAGACGACCAATAAGCTCATGATATACAGAAGGATTCTCCAATGGTATTCTTGTATCTCTTGCAAACTTAACAGCTGGATCCATGGAAATAGTTAAGGGCTTACAAGCTAACAATCCATTCGTCTCCAATATGTCTAAAGCATATTTCCTTTGACAAATAGAAATGCATGTAGAATTCCTAGCTATTTCAAGACCTAAGAAATACTTATGTGACCCCATATCCTTGATCTTGAAAGCTTGATGTAGTACCTCCTTAAGGGCATGTAGCTCAATATCACAATTGGATGCAATCATAATGTCATCAACATACACCAATGGAGCAAAGAAAGTATATCCAATTTGCTTGACAAAAAGAGTATTATCTCTAGGTGACTGCATAAAACCAGTTTTAAGGATCACACTCGAAAAACAATGGTACACTAACGAGATGTTTGTTTCAAGCCATATAGTGACTTATGTAGAGTGCATACTAGATTAAGAGGAAGAATCTCATATGGTGGTCTGTATCCTTGAGGTAAACTCATGAAGATTTCCTCATCGAGATCGCCATGTAAAAATGCATTAGTAACATCCATCTGAATGAGTGTCCAGCTATAAATGGAAGCCAGTCCTAAGACAAGATTAACACTAGCAAGCTTAACCATAAGGGAAAATTTTCAATATAGTCAATTTTCTCTTGTTGTGTGTAATCCTTAGCTACTATACGAGATTTATATCTCTCGATTGATGCATATGGGTTATATTTTATTGTAAAAACCCATTTACACCATATAACATGCTTACCTGGGGGCAAAGATTCAACACTCTAAGGCATGTTTTGTTCAAGAGCAGTAATCTCCACATCTATAGCATTGTTCTAGAAAGGGTTATGCACAGCTTGCATAAAATTTGATGGTTCTGTTTCAATCGAACAAGAAAGAACAAAGGACTGATAAGGAGGTTGAAGTTTTGAGTAAGTAAGAACACAAGGAATCAGAATTGGTAAGTATGTAGAGATAAGTTCTGAAACAGAAATCGGTTTAAAAAGTAAATGAGAACCAAAAAATGAGGAACTGGAATCAGAAAGTGTAAGAGGAGAATAATGGTATCAGATAAGTAACCTGGAGGTGTTGTTTGGTGTTTTGATCTGACAATGAGAAGTGTCACTTTTCCTATACCAGTGGGTTCAGTCTCTTGTGGCAAGTTGACAATGCTAGAGTCTGAAGAAGATACAGATGCAGAGGATGATGCAGACTCTTGGAAAACAGGATTAGGAAATGCCACATGATGAGTAATATCAATAGCAACAAGAGTTGACAATGGTATTATCGTTTTGCAAAACAATTCAGTTGTAGGCATAGTAGGTGACACATTCTTAAAAAGAAAGATAGTTTCATGAAACACAACATTTCGAGAAACAGAAATCAGATTAGTATCAAGATATAAAACCTTGTATCCTTTATAACCAAAAGGATATCCTAGAAAACACACGGCATAGCTCTAGGTGTAAACTTATTTCTATCTTTTACAAGAGTAGAAACGTAGCATAGAGAGCCAAATGATCGTAAGAAATTATAATTTGGTTTGTTTTTTGGATAACTTTTCATAAGGAGACAATTTGTTCAATACCAAATCAGGTGTTCATTTATTAAAAACATTGCAGTAAGAACACAGTCATTCCAATATGGTAAAGGAACATTTGGCTGAAATAGTAAAGCACGAGCGACATTTAAAAGATGTTGGTGCTTTCTTTCAACAACAGAATTTTGTTGTGATGTATAAGCACATGAAAATTGATAAGTAATATCATTCTCTTTAACAAGCTGAGTGAATGTAAGTTCATGAGCATTATCACTTCTAATGGATTTAATAACAGAATTATATTGAGTTTTAACATCCTTAAGAAATTCTGGAAAACAGATGAAACATCACTTTTATTCCTTAACATGAAAACCCATGTAACTCGTGTACAATCATTAACTATCAAAAGGAAGTATTTATATCCTTCTACAGGCTCGATAGAAAAAGGACCCCAAATGTCTAAATGAACAAGATCAAATGGAATTGTTGACAATGATTATTTAAAATAAATGGTAACTTATTTCTTTAGCTAATGGACATACATCACAATGTGAGATACTAAACTTAGACATAGAAAGAGTACCAGACATATGTTCTAACTTGGCAAAAGATGGATGTCCAAGGTGCTGGTGCCAAAGATGACCATCGATTGACAAGGATCCACATAAAACGGTTGAAGATGAGCTGGTAGAGGGTGGAATGACAACATTCTCCAGAATATAAAAACTGTGTATGAGAGTGCATCTACCAATCATCAAGTCCCGAGAATGGTCCTGAAGAAAACAAGAATCAACATAAAAATGAGTTGAACATTTTTGATATTGCCATAAAGAACTGATACTTAGCAAAGTGAACTTAAAAGTCAGAACATGCAGGACATCATGAAGAATGAGACGTTCTGAAATATGAATTGTGCCAGTATGGTTAATTAGAACTCTAGCACCATCTGGTAAAGAAACTACCCTGTAACAGGAAAGTCTCATTAAACATTGTTAGATCAGAATACACATGACTAGTTGCTCCACTATCTATTATTCAAGCACCATTAGGGAGAATAAAATAAAGAAAAGTAAGACAATAATGTTGAAAATTGAATGTGTGATTTCATATCGAAGACTAGAAGAAGGGAAATCAATTGAAATAGTACCAGCAGAAGATGTAGCAGCCATGGCACCATTCTCTGTGATCTTTGCTGTTGGGAAAGGATAAACCTGCTCTGGAGCTCAAACATGAGTATTAAGTTGATGGGTTAGAGACAAGACCTGATCCGAACTAAAATAGCTGAGATCTAGATTGATATTATTCATAGCAGGTGGTGGCAAATAAGGAGTACCACTGGGGACTACATTAGCCACATCATTAACCTTTGGGTACTAAATCTGAGCTTGTGTAGGGAACTAAGGCATGGACTGAGATTTACCATGAGGTTGAAAACCTTGTTGTGTGTTCTGCTGCTTTTGAAACAGCTTATAACCAAGAGGATAACCATTGAGCTTATAACACTTCAGGATTGTATGGCTAGTCCAGCCACAATGAGTAAAAATCGGTTTTTGTTGTTATAAGTTGTAGCATAAGTAACATTCTTCGTAGGTCCAGTAAAATATCCAGGAGAAGGCTCAGTAGATCCAGTATAATAGCCAACTGGTCCACTAGACTGAAAAACAACATTATCCAACTTCGGAGATGGTTTAATAGACTTCTGTCTTTCATCTTGTGTTACCAAGTTAAACATATCTTCAATGGGTGGAATAGGCTTCAGCATCAATATATGTCTTCGAGTAGGCTCATAAGAATAATTTAATCCCATCAGAAACTTTGTGACACGGCTCCGCTATTGTAATTTCTCCCACAAAACAGTTGCATTAAATTCATATTTCCCACATGTACACAAAGGCAACTCTACATAATTCTTGTATTATTCCCACAATGTAACCAATTCCGTGTAGTAAGTACTCACATCCATTGCTCCCTGGTGTATACTACTCAATCGTTGTTCAATTTCATATAACCTAGGAGCATCATCTTGTTTAAACCTAGTCATCAAGTTCTGTCATATCCCCTCAGCAAAGAAATGAACAATAAGCTTTTATCTATCTTCTTAGAAACTGAATTCATAAGCTAAGTAGCCACCATATCATTACATCTAGACCAAGAAACCAGAATATTTATGATTAACAAGTGGTTTCGGAATCGTATCATCGATAAACCAAGCTTGTTGTGAACATTGAGAGCCATATGTACAGATCGACGTTAGGAATGAAAATCTGCACCAGTTATGAGCCAATCAGAAACAAGAATCAAGCCAGCGCGGTCCGAGTTATGAAGATAATATAGATCATCATATTGATCTGTCGCTGACAAATCGATGATAAATTAGCCAAAGTCGAAGTCGAATCAGCCATGGATGATCAGAAATTGAGCTACAAAAAGCTTCGAATCAATCAAATCGAAGAGAAATTGAGCTAAGAAATGAAAAAAAAAACTCAAACGAAGGTCAAAGAAAGAATGAAGAGAAATACAAACAAGAACTTCAATCACAACAAAACTCAGTGATAAAGACGAACAAGAATTTCAATTACAGCAAGATTCAATCGCTTGATGAAGACGAAGAAGATCTGACGACTCAAAGCTCATCGAAAAGCAAAACGGAGTTCAAGTTTCGTTGGAAAAGGAACAGAAAAAAAAGTTTGTTAGAAACGCTGATACCAAATTAAAGTCAGAGAAGAAATAAAGTGATATTCTCATTAATTAAAAATATGTACAATGGTTTGTTTATATATATTATAGTATACTAAGTATTTACACAACTATACTATAATATATACAATAATGCCACACTCTAATAAGTTTATACAGTAGTTAAATGGGACGGATCTAATATGAAAGTCTAAATAAATCGGATCCGCCCATTTTAACATTCTAGTTGAGAATTTTCACGTTCTTTAGCTAATGGACATACATCACAATGTGAGATACTAAACTTAGACATAGAAAGAGTACCAGACATAGAAAGAGTACCAGACATATGTTCTAACTTGGCAAAAGATGGATGTCCAAGGTGCTGGTGCCAAAGATGACCATCGATTGACAAGGATCCACATAAAACGGTTGAAGATGAGCTGGTAGAGGGAGGAATGACAGCATTCTCCAGAATATAAAAACTGTGTATGAGAGTGCATCTACCAATCATCAAGTCCCGAGAATGGTCCTGAAGAAAACAAGAATCAACATAAAAATGAGTTGAACATTTTTGATATTGCCATAAAGAACTGATACTTAGCAAAGTGAACTTAAAAGTCAGAACATGCAGGACATCATGAAGAATGAGACGTTCTGAAATATGAATTGTGCCAGTATGGTTAATTAGAACTCTAGCACCATCTGGTAAAGAAACTACCCTGTAACAGGAAAGTCTCATTAAACATTGTTAGATCAGAATACACATGACTAGTTGCTCCACTATCTATTATTCAAGCACCATTAGGGAGAATAAAATAAAGAAAAGTAAGACAATAATGTTGAAAATTGAATGTGTGATTTCATATCGAAGACTAGAAGAAGGGAAATCAATTGATATAGTACCAGCAGAAGATGTAGCAGCCATGGCACCATTCTCTGTGATCTTTGCTGTTGGGAAAGGATAAACCTGCTCTGGAGCTCAAACATGAGTATTAAGTTGATGGGTTAGAGACAAGACCTGATCCGAACTAAAATAGCTGAGATCTAGATTGATATTATTCATAGCAGGTGGTGGCAAATAAGGAGTACCACTGGGGACTACATTAGCCACATCATTAACCTTTGGGTACTAAATCTGAGCTTGTGTAGGGAACTAAGGCATGGACTGAGATTTACCATGAGGTTGAAAACCTTGTTGTGTGTTCTGCTGCTTTTGAAACAGCTTATAACCAAGAGGATAACCATTGAGCTTATAACACTTCAGGATTGTATGGCTAGTCCAGCCACAATGAGTAAAAATCGGTTTTTGTTGTTATAAGTTGTAGCATAAGTAACATTCTTCGTAGGTCCAGTAAAATATCCAGGAGAAGGCTCAGTAGATCCAGTATAATAGCCAACTGGTCCACTAGACTGAAAAACAACATTATCCAACTTCGGAGATGGTTTAATAGACTTCTGTCTTTCATCTTGTGTTACCAAGTTAAACATATCTTCAATGGGTGGAATAGGCTTCAGCATCAATATATGTCTTCGAGTAGGCTCATAAGAATAATTTAATCCCATCAGAAACTTTGTGACACGGCTCCGCTATTGTAATTTCTCCCACAAAACAGTTGCATTAAATTCATATTTCCCACATGTACACAAAGGCAACTCTACATAATTCTTGTATTATTCCCACAATGTAACCAATTCCGTGTAGTAAGTACTCACATCCATTGCTCCCTGGTGTATACTACTCAATCGTTGTTCAATTTCATATAACCTAGGAGCATCATCTTGTTTAAACCTAGTCATCAAGTTCTGTCATATCCCCTCAGCAAAGAAATGAACAATAAGCTTTTATCTATCTTCTTAGAAACTGAATTCATAAGCTAAGTAGCCACCATATCATTACATCTAGACCAAGAAACCAGAATATTTATGATTAACAAGTGGTTTCGGAATCGTATCATCGATAAACCAAGCTTGTTGTGAACATTGAGAGCCATATGTACAGATCGACGTTAGGAATGAAAATCTGCACCAGTTATGAGCCAATCAGAAACAAGAATCAAGCCAGCGCGGTCCGAGTTATGAAGATAATATAGATCATCATATTGATCTGTCGCTGACAAATCGATGATAAATTAGCCAAAGTCGAAGTCGAATCAGCCATGGATGATCAGAAATTGAGCTACAAAAAGCTTCGAATCAATCAAATCGAAGAGAAATTGAGCTAAGAAATGAAAAAAAAAACTCAAACGAAGGTCAAAGAAAGAATGAAGAGAAATACAAACAAGAACTTCAATCACAACAAAACTCAGTGATAAAGACGAACAAGAATTTCAATTACAGCAAGATTCAATCGCTTGATGAAGACGAAGAAGATCTGACGACTCAAAGCTCATCGAAAAGCAAAACGGAGTTCAAGTTTCGTTGGAAAAGGAACAGAAAAAAAAGTTTGTTAGAAACTCTGATACCAAATTAAAGTCAGAGAAGAAATAAAGTGATATTCTCATTAATTAAAAATATGTACAATGGTTTGTTTATATATATTATAGTATACTAAGTATTTACACAACTATACTATAATATATACAATAATGCCACACTCTAATAAGTTTATACAGTAGTTAAATGGGACGGATCTAATATGAAAGTCTAAATAAATCGGATCCGCCCATTTTAACATTCTAGTTGAGAATTTTCACGTTCTATATATTGCTAGTTGTCTAGTGTGAAAACCCACTCGATGAAACCCGTTAACGAGATCTCTAGTAAGTTTATTCCAGCAAAAACACGTGATAATAGAAATATATTTAGAATTTGGACTAAAATGTTTTTGCATATATAATTCGCTTTAACAAAAAAGGTAAAGACAGAAAAATAACAACCCGTAAACCTTTGATTCGAAATGGTCCCTATGATTGCTTATAAACTTATATTTAGTAATTAGTAAAGTTAATATGCTTAATAATAAGCCTACAATGTTTGGAAGAATCTGCTGCTGACTCCAGCTCTATAAAGCTTCATCACATCACTTTCTCCGGTTACATGAATCTCTTTGTGAGCCGGTACAAACAAAACATCTCCTCGGTGAACCAACAATTGAGATGAACCGGTTTGCAATTTCCCTTTTCCTTCAATAACCAAATAAACCGAAGGCCCCGGTACTGCCGGAAAAACCGTTGACTTTCCTCTAGGAAGCTCACAATGATCCACTTCAAACTCATCAAATGGTGGAAGATACCTTGTAATGTATGGAGTCAGAGCAAATCCTTTCAGAATCTCCGGGTAACCCTGAATCAAATCCGGTACGATTAATCAATTAAACCAGACACCGAAGGAATAAACAAATCGGTTTTCATATTCGGTTTACCAACTAAACCAAAACGTTAACGTGTAAAGGAAGTTACCAATTTGTAAGTAAGCATAGAGCAAAGGGTTTGAACATCTCGGTGTTTCGGAGTAAGACCAGCTCTTACAACGTTGTCTGAAGCCGCCATACACTCAACACAGTCGCCGGAGATGTAAGCGTGTGGCTCATCCGCATCCAAATACAAAGCCTCACCGGGATTAAGCTTGACGTAGTTAAAGAAGAAAGCTGAGATCACTCCTATGTCACCCGGATATTGTTTCTCCAATTCCAAAACTAACTTCTCCTTCTCCGATAGTTCACGGTGATTGGCCTCTGAGATCAGACGAATCTTCATCTGTGATATGACTTGCTTTGTCACGTTGTTACTTGCAGACATCAACTGTGTGAAAATCAATCGGATAACGGATTTGACTCTATCGTCTTCATCGTTTTGGACGTTAAAGATTTGATCTGCAGCTTTATTTCCAACAAGCTCTGTGATCTCTGGTACATTGGCTATAACTTCCTTCAGCTCCTGATTCATTAGGTAAAGAACCGGTTCAATAGGCAAGACAACCGAACTAAACCAAAGCAGAATCAAGTTAATTCGGTTTAATTGTGTAACGCAACCTAAACTAAACCTAATCAAACTTAAAAGATAAACAAAATCAACCCGGTATAAACCAAGGAAAGAGTTCAGTTTCCTGAATTCCGAATAATCAACCGGATCTAGATTAAGCTTAAACCGATTATAATTTCATATGGTACGGGGAAATCATTAAACCGAAAAGATCTAAACCAAAAACTGACACAATTTGAGGTTTGAAGAAGAAACTGAAATGTGTTACCTTAAGAGTTACGAAACCACAAAGGGCTTCAAAAGGAGTAATAGCGAGAGCAATCTCAGGCTTATGGTTAGGATCTCTGTAGAGAAGAGGATCTTCTTTATGCAATTTCTCTGCTAAGGCCTTGTTTGGATGTGCTTGAATCGACAATGCTTTCGTCACTGACAAAACCTAAATATTTTACATTTCAACACCAAAACATTTATCATTAGATCCAAATCTATGTTTTTAACTTTTAAAATACACAAAAAATCCAATTTTTGTTAATAAGAAAAACAGAGTCAAATCAAAACAGAGCAAAAAAATAATCTGACAATAAAATAAAACCGAAAATACCCGGCTTGTTTTTTTCACATTTCAACACAAGACAGTAACAATTAGATCCAAAACTATGCTATAACTTTCAAAACACAAAAAAAAATCAAAACAGAGACAGAGTCAAATGTAACATCTTCAAAACAGAGCAAAATAAAAAAAAACAGGGAAATTGACCATAAAACGGAATCTGAAAATGTATATTTTGATTTGGCAGATAATAATATAAACAATTTGATAATAAGAGAAACAGAGTCAAATATAAAATCTTCAAAAGAGAGCAAAATCACTCAGAAATTGACCCAAAAAAACAGAATCTGAATATATATGTTTTGATTTGGTAATATATATATATATATATACATTTATATAATAAGATTTATAATATACCTTGAAGAGGAAAGGAAGATCACAACCCCAGTTGTCCACGACTCTAGACCCGAGTAAATTCGGATTATCCGAAACCAACGATTTCAATGTAACCATGCATTCAGACTCATGACCCGACCCGAATTCAACATGACTCGGTCCAGACTCATGAGTACCCATCCACAACTCGGCATAAGGAACCGCCGAGTCAGCTCGGTTCCCTGAATTCGCCTCGTGAAGTCTCGCAACCAGAGAGTCCGGTCCGAGTTTGCCCCATTCATAGTTCTTCACGACGCATCTCAACCGTTGGATCTCTTCACCGCCGGTTAACTTAGCATGATCATGACCATTCGTTTGGATTTCGTCTGCACCCATTTTGGCCTTTTATTTATTTTCTTCCTTCGCTGAAATCAGATAATATAAACTGATGGGCTTTCTTGTATCTTATATTCTCTATATATAATATATTCCTTGTAAGAGGGTTAAAATTCAATCATATAAATATGGAAAGAATATTATAAATACAGACGCAATGGAGTAAATGTTATGTAGTTTCTCTTTGTGTATATATAAAGATATGCATTAATTGACTGATTTTCTAAATGTTTATAAATATAGGCTCACGAGAATTCATTAAATTTAAACTATGAAAAAGTAATTGCGTGTAAACAAGAAGAGAAAAGCTTTTTTTTGTTTTGTTTAAAGTCTGCATATATCCGTAGAGGTGGAGGAGAAGTGTGAAAATAGAGGTAAAGACCAATTTTGGAAGATAACTTGAGAACTCTTTTTATGCTTAATTTAAATAGAAATTGCGTGTTTTACTTGGAATTATATAAGAAAAGATAAGGAATGAGGATCAAGAGAAAAGTCAAAATATCAAAATATGGTAAAAAAAGTATTGTTTTCAAACGTGCCATAAGTTTTTTCATTTTTTCATAGATATTAATTAAACTTATATGGAATGAATCTAATTGACAATATGGAATTAGAACGTCTATCTCCATTGCTGACCACATTAACATTGTATAGACTGCTACAAGTAATTTAATTTATTAATGAAATTAGAACATAGTATGTCATTACTTGCAATGTCAACATTCCATAGAATTACATATATCATTTTATTTATTGATTGTACATTGTATTTCACTAAAATCATGTATCTTTTTTTTTTACACTCTTTTTAATGTCAATAAATGTAGGAGATACTATTGAGAGAATTTGATGAGTCTGAGTTATATAACCTATAAATCAATTCATCATCTTATAATTTCAACAGAAATTATAGAATTTTCTCTAAAATTTTGGTAACTTTATTTCATTTTGGGTGTTGCTGGAAATTGAGAAAGGTGGAAGTCAATTGCTTCCTTGTGAAAGTTCTCATGAAAAGTATCAATGATCCATTTTACATGTGACATACTTCCTCTTCTGAAATGACAGAATTTAATTTTCTTACTTTATTTACAAGCCAACATTGTTACTTTTTTTTGGTTATCACTTGGTTTGATGTAGAAGAAACATTAATAGCAACCCAACTCTATGTTGTGGCCTATTTTTTTTATTTTTTTTGTTGGGTTTGAAAGATGCCTAATTTTCTTCAAAAACAAAAAGTGTGTACACAGATCTAAATTTTTCTAAAAAAACGAACAAACTATAGAAAAATATAATATGTATGTAGTTTAATGGTTAAAATTTTGTTCAGTTTGATCAGAGGCGTGTCTATGAAACGGGAAAAAGACACTTGCATTGGGCTTTCAAATATTAAGTAATTTTGGAACCCAATTCTAAATATTTTTTCGTATACTGATATTTTGTTTGAAATTCTAAATATTAAGTAATATATATTATCAATATTGTCCGTTTACTGTTATTTTGTTTGAAATTAAAATTTTATTTCATATATCAACACAATAGTTTTAATTAAAACATAGACCACAAAATAGTATAATATTATCTTTTATAGCTTAAATAGACACAATATATCTTCATAGATTAAAAATAATACTTATTATTTCCAATTTACTATAAAAATATGTTGAATTTTAGTTATAACACATATTTTACCATAAAAAGTATATAAGACAAGTTTTTTTCGCTTTAAGTTTTTAAAACTCTTGGTACGGCTTTGCGTTTAGTATCTATACATATGAAGTTATGAATTAAAACTCTACCGGTTTAATGTATCCAAGTATATGTATTTCGAAAGGTTTAGACGTCGGCTGGTTTTGCTAATTTGATATATGTAATTGTGCTGACATGGCATCTATGTGTCTACAGTGGATTGGTCAACTATGCATAGCCAACAAATCATATCCAACATTTGTCTACAATTAAATTAAATTAATTAGAACTTATGTAACAAACTTTTTGAATGAATATTCTTTGACAAAAAAAAATGTGTGACACCCATGGATTTAGACAAAGATTTTGTATTTTTCCAATGGATATCCAAGGATTTGGACATTTTATGCCTCGTGTTCAATTCTACAACATGAAAGTTTTAAATAGTGGACGTAAGTTTTCACAAACTTCTGTCAACAACATACAATTATATGCAAATCTTATAAAAAAGAAAAAAGAAAAAAACACTCTTGCAATTCTATGTAATATTTAAAGAATTGTAAATTTCAGATATTGAATTATTTTATGTCATAGAATCATAGGTCATAAACCGACATTAATTTTATAAAATTTTCTAGAATCTCACTATAGTCTATATATTTAAAAATTAAAGGGAAAATGAGAAATCAAAAGAAGAAGAAGAGAATCAGATGAAGATTGAAGGGTTACTGTTAGAAGACGTCGTCAATGATGAAACTTAGGCGGTGACGTGGAGTTCGTTAGGCTCCAAATCTGAGCTTTACGTCATCTTCATTTTTCTAGTTTCCTTTTTATATATTTTTATTCAGTTTTTTTTTTTCTCCACGAGTCCACGTTGGTGTTCGGTTTGGTATTCCTCAACTTATTGAACCCGGTTCTTGTGTCCAATTGCCAACATCTTTTATGGCATATTGGCATATTTCCAATATATGTGTATTATACCAAAGTACAAATTCTAGAGCATATATACCAAAGAACAAATTCTAGAGCATATTCGGTCAAATTAGTTATATATCTTGACAGAATAGTCCGATTCCTACAAATTTATCTGCACTTTTTTTTATTTATAATTTTTTGAAAATATCTCAAAAACTTTAATAATATTCGACCCGTTAATAACAAAGAGGAAATAACACATATTAACCCAAATTTTAGATGTAATTGCTTGATTGATCTGTTATTTTTAAGTTAAATTTGAGACGGTTAAAATACAATATAATCTAACAGATATAAAATAATTACAAAAACTGCCATTAATATTTAAACTTTTCGCAAACAATTACGAAATAATTGCAAACAGTTACAAAAAACAACATTAATGGTGAGTTAAAGTCATAAATATTTTAGAAAACTTTTGTCGAAAAAAAAAAACTTATGCGAGACACCACTGTCGCCACCGTCGAAGAGTTAGGGTTAATCGTCGTTGTCGGGTAAAGGTCTGCTTTCATCGTCGTCGTTCGTTTCTCTCTTCAGTTTCAGTTCAGTTTCAGAAAGGTCCGTTTCATCAAAAATCCTAACTTATTTTAAGATTTCATTGTTCGTTGTCATCGATTTCAGATTTCGTTCACATTTGTCTTCTATACTTTTTCGTTGTAAGATTCTTTTAGATTTTATGTTGTCACAAAGTTATTCTAGTTACCGCAGACTTGTTTAGTAGTTACCGCAGACTTGTTTAGCAGTTGCCACAGACTTGTTTAGCAGTTGCCGCAAACTTATTCAGTAGTTACCACAGACTTATTTTGTAGTTGCCGCAGACTTATAGAGTAGTTACCGCAGACTTGTTTAGTAGTTGCCGCAGACTTATAAAGTAGTTGCCGCAGACTTATTCAATAGTTACCGCAGACTTGTTTAGTAGTTAAGGCAGACTTGTTTAGTAGTTAACGCAGACTTATTCAGTAGTTACCGCAGACTTATTCAGTAGTTGTCGCAGACTTATAGAGTAGTTACCGCAGACTTGTTTAGTAGTTGCCGGAGACTTATAAAGTAGTTGCCGCAGACTTATTCAATAGTTACCGCAGACTTATTCAATAGTTACAGCAGACTTGTTTAGTAGTTAACGCAGACTTATTCAGTAGTTACCGCAGACTTATTCAGTAGTTGCCGCAGACTTATAGAGTAGTTACGGCAGACTTATTTAGTAGTTGCCGCAGACTTATAGAGTAATTGCCGTAGACTTATTCAGTAGTTACCGCTGACTTATTTAGTAGTTGCCGCAGACTTATAGAGTAGTTACCGCAGACTTGTTTAGTAGTTGCCGCAGACTTATTCATTAGTTGCCGCAGACTTATTCAGTAGTTACCGCAGACTTATTCAGTAGTTACCGCAAACTTATTCAGTAGTTATCGCAGACTTTTAGAGTAGTTATGAATTGATTATGCCACAGTTGTTTATGATGAGAGATTATTTTTTTAATGATGATATTCATATGGTACTTGTTTGCGATGTAGGTTCGTGTTAGGCATATGGTTCCGGTTTCTTTAGAAGAAATTTATCCCTACTAGCGTGACAATGAAGAAAACAAGGTTTGACAACCTGATTGAAGACATCATTGGGGATAGTTTAGATCCATATTGTTGGCACCAAAAGGAACGAAAGAGTGCTAAGTCGATTCGCGGTCGAAGTTTTAAGAAAGTCTTGATGATCAAAGACAAAGAACATTCAAATGTTAGGATTGTTGTCGCTTATTTTAACAAAATATTTTTGTATGTGATTACTTTTGTTACTAAGTATTGTTTTAATGTATAGGATGCTGAAGAAAAGAAGACCTTAGCTGGAATGTTTAAGGTCATAGAAACATTAGTTCGGACCGTGGATGACTTGGGCGCAAGATTGGGAGGTATGTTGATTCAAGGCTGACCACATTTAAAGCAGATATCAATGATCTGCGAGAGCGAGGAGAGAAGGGGAAGTCTAATTCTCCGAAAGAATTAGAGAAAGAAGATGATGAAAGGGGTAGTAAAACACCGGTTAGTTAAAGTAAAATTTTGTATTATTAGCTGCAGATTTACTAAACTATTCCTATAGATTAATTATTGTTTTGCCGCAGACTAATTTTGATTTAGCAAAGCAAGGAGATATGGGCAAATAAAAAAACGTTGGTTCTACCTCTTACAAAGAACCATAGCAACCCGAACTTGATCAACCCGATCATGAATCCAGTATCAAAACACTGGTTAGTAATATCTATTACCGCAGACTTATTAATTCGTTGCCGTAGAGTTATTTTGTAGATGCCGCAAAGTTATTTAGTAGTTTACGCTTAGTAGTAGTTACCGCAGTCTTATTTATTAGATGCCGCAGAGTTATTTAGTAGTTACCGCAGAGTTATTTATTAGTTGCCGCAGAATTTATTTGTAGTTACGCAGAGTTATTTGGTATTTTGCGGCAGAGTTATTTAGTAGCTACCGTAGAGCAGAATTATTTTGTAGTTACCACAGAGCAGAGTTATTTTGTAGTTACCGCAAGGTTATTTATTTTTGTTTTACATGTTTAATGGGTTGGTTTAACACTTATATGCAGTCATGGTTGGTAATGGAGTTGAAAAAACCGTCAGATAAGCTTCCACTTACGAAAGTTGTTAAAAGTGGAATAAATGTTGATAAGAGTGAGGCTCGGTTGAAAAAAAAAGAACAAGTTTTCTCATGGTGAAGATGATGTCATGGACATAACTAAAGAATTTGAAACCAAAGTCGCAAACATGGAAATGGAAATGACATCAACTTCAGAGGAATGGTCAAATCTGCTAGAGACTATTGGTGATATAGTGGCAAAGCTCAAAGTTTTGAATGAAAAGACAAAAAACCTGAAGGACCCGGATGATCTATTAAAAATGCCAAAAAGAGTACCACATTTGGCAAGTTCCCAAATATTACCATATGTTGGTAACTCTACTGTCAAACGCATCATTCCAAGTGTCAAACGCAAACGTCCTAAGGTTATAACTTTTGAACACGACTATGATCCTATGGAAGCTGTCGATGAATCCAAATTGCGTAAGCTAATGGATTTCATAAAGACTGATGAGTAAGTCTCTTATACCTTTATCTTTAATACCTTTATTTTGAAGCATTAATCCAAATGTGCAACATTTGAAAAAGATTATTACTCCAAAGAAGGAGTGGCCGGATCCATATTATGGATGGTTGGAAGATACGGTAATTACCTATAACCTTTATCTATTGCCGCAAAGTTATTTATTAGTTACCGCAGACTCATTTACTAGTTGTCGTAGACTTATTTACTAGTTACCGCAGACTTATTTACTAGTTACCGCAGATTTATTTACTAGTTACCGCAGACTTATTTACTAGTTGCCGCAGACTTATTAAGTAGTTATCGCAGACTTATTTCAGTAGTTACCGCAGACTTATTCATATATATTTTTTTTACAACACATTGTTGATGCTTTTACAATGTTCCGCAATAGGACTTCTCGTGGTCCTTCACCTTACCGGGAAAGAATCGGTTTCCTTGACCTATATTTCACCTCTATCATGGGAAATGATTTCAAACTAGTCCCGCCAAATAGCAGGAAATTCTTGGTTGACAAGAATTATCTTGACAATTTCTACGGTTTGATTCCTTCCGAGCCGTCAAAAAAATCATGGTTCTATGACATTGATAACTTGTACGGTGTGCTGAATGTAAAAGGAAATCATTGGGTTGCTTTAGACATTGACTTTCCGAAGAAGAAGATATATGTCTACGACTCTATCCCGAATCATACCTCCAACAAAGAGCTCTTTGAAGCGTGTCTATTTCTCCAGAAAATGATCCCTGCAATTCTAAGCATTATGGTCCGGGAGAAAGACCGCAAGCCAAGCTATGCAATGTTTGAGGTGTATAGAGTCACACGACCACTGTGTCACGGTTATCTGCGGGATTGTGTTTCACAAACTAATATATATACATTACCATGATAATTGAGGTTGAAATTTTTTTGATTTTTTGGCAACAATTTGGAATCGAACTAAGGATGCATAGTCATGGGCATTTAAAGACGCGGGGCACATGACCACTGTGCCACGGTTGTCTACTTAGTAATGTTTCCGAAACTTATATATATACATACCTTTATAATTACAATAGTAGTTATCCTAGACTTGTTTTGTGATTACCGCAGACTTATTTTCTTGTTGCCGCAGAGTTATTTTGCCACTAATTTCTGAGTAATCACAAACTAAATTTTTTTGAGGTTTTGGCAACCTCAAGGGTTCGAACAACTGAACCCGTAACTACTAAATAAATATGCGGCAATTACTAAATAATTCTGCGGCAACTATTAAATAAGTCTGAGGTAGCTACTGCGTAAGTCTACAAGATTTAAAGACGTGGGGCACATGACCATTGTGCCACGGTTGTCTGCGGGATTGTGTTTCACAAACTAATATATATACATACGTTGATAATTGAGGTTGAAAAAATTTAATTTTTTGGCAACAACTTGGAATCGAACTAAGGATGCATAGTCATGGGCATTTAAAGACGTGGGGCATACGACCACTGTGCCATGGTTGTCTACGTAGTAATATTTCTGAAACTTATATATATACATACCTTTATAATTTTAGTAGTAGTTACCATAGACTTGTTTTGTGGTTACCGCATACTTAGTAGGCAACCTCAAGGGTTCGAACCATTGAACCCGTAATTACAATAAGTCTGCGGCAACTACTAAATAAGTCTGCGGTACCCACTAAGTAAGTCTGCGACAACTACTAAATAAGTATGCGGTAACTACTGAATATTTTCTTGTTGCCGCAGACTTATTTTGTAGTTGCTGCAGAGTTATTTTGTAGTTGCCGCAGAGTTCTTTTTAATGCTTTAAATAGAATTTAAAACAGAGTTATTTAGAGTTTACAATGTTTACAATGGTTTAAAATAGAGTTTACAATAGTTTAAAATAGAGTTTACAATGCTTTAAAATAGATTTTACAATGGTTTAAAATAGAGTTTACAATGGTTTAAAAGAGAGTTTACATGTTACAATGTCAAGTTTACAAGTAAAAATGTAAAATATAGTATACGATGCTTTAAAATAGTTTACATGTTACACGATTATGTCCCACTTGATTACATTTTCCACAAGTGTGTTGTTTCCTAGGCCTCTTTATCGCCTTCGCAGTTTCGAGGAATGATTTCATCCTTGATCTTTTCGGCCGACCAGGTTGTTGTCGAATAACAGGTAGTAAACAAGTGCATGTTACTACATTTTCCGGTATTGGTAAAGCAAAATCCCTCGGCATGATCGCAGCCGAATACAAATTGTACAAGTCACAGCTCGTATAATAGGGATGACAAAGTGAAATACGGGAGATCTTCGCGCTCTCAGACGTAGCTATTGCGTGTGCACATGGCAACTTCTCCAAGTCAAACCTCCAACGTGTACATTTTTTCTCACAAATTAACATGTAGCGATGATTCTCCGCCTGTCACTTGAACTTGATTTCCATCAATATTTCCAACACTTAGAATCTTAGAATATTCCACACGACTCTGCAAAAAACCAAAACAAGTCAGCCACAATATAAGACAAAAGATGTAACCAAAATAAGTTTTCCACAATATAAGCCGTATTCAAAATAAGTCTGCGGTAACTATAAGCTGTAACCAAAATAAGTATGCGGTAACTATAATCTGTAACCAAAATAAGTCTGCGGTAAGTATAAGCTGTAACCAAAATAAGTATGCGGTAACTATAATCTGTAACCAAAATAAGTATGTGGTAACTATAAGTTGTAACCAAAATAAGTCTGCGGTAACTATAAGCTGTAACACAAATAAGTTTGCGGTAACTATAATCTATAACCAAAATAAGTCTGTCGTAACTATAAGTTGTAACCAAAATAAGTTACCTCTAGCAATCGCTCTACTCCACGGGTTAGTTTTGTTTTCAAATTCATTGCAGCAGTCATTCGGTCCGAAAATCATCTTGTCATCATTGATCTCACTTATTCCAGTAATTGTAAAATAGGCAAATTCCTAGAGCGTGATAGTACTTTATTCATTAATTCAGCAATGTTACTAGTAAGAAGATTGTATCTATCTCCAGGAAAATGAGCATGAGTCCACAATCGTACATCAGCTTTTTGAAGATAACTAAAAAGTGCAGGATTTAACACTTCAATCTGATCAAAGGTGGTCTGAAATTCAGCAATTGTGGAAGCACTAGCCGCTTTTTTCACCAAACGAAATGCATCCTAACCTCTAAAATGGACCAATATATTCTTGTACAAATGATATGTACATATTCCACGACTAACCTTTGGGTACACCATTGTAATAGCTTTTCCAATAGACTTGTGCCTATCAGAAATAATGGCAAGGCTTTCATTATCAGGAATCACACCGCTGAGTTGCTTGAAGAACCATTCTCATGATTCATCATTTTCAGTATCAACTATGGCAAAAGCAATCGGGAATATCTAAAAATTACCGACTTGAGCTATAGCGGTAAGAAGTGTTCCTTTGTATTTACCTTGCAAATATGTACCATCTACAACCACAACTTTCCGTATGTATGGAAGTCCATTGATGCTTGCACCAAATGCTAGAAACAAATACTTGAATCTTTGCTTTTTATTAACTTCAAGTTGTGTGTGTGAACCAAGATTTGCTCTCTTTATGATGTATAAGTAAGTATGTAGCAATGCTTATCCACTCTCCTCACTTCCCCTAACCAAATTCCGAGCATGTTTTAATGTTTTATATACCTTCTAATAACCAATCTATACAAAAAAGTTTTAAATAAATAACCAATCTATACATAAAAGATGTAATTCAAATACATATGCAAACATGTACCTTTATTTGAAATCGTCTATTGAGAGCTTCAGCAACATGTATTGGCAATACATGTGGTCCAACTCCACCAACGAAATTCTTATATAATACCCCAAGTATCTCATGAGTTGCTTGTCGGCATCTTGTAGAACGCTCTGTAATTGAACATGTATGTGTTGTAACATACTTCCGAATGTGAAATTTTGGATGATCTCCTATTGGCGAAGCACGTAACTTCCAAGAACATCCTTTCACCCAACACTTGACAACCCATAGCTCCGATGTCGATTTATATACATAGAAATCAAATTTCTGGACAACAGAGAGAATTTTCACTCTTGTCTCTAGCTGCTCTTTTGTGTCATAACATTGTCCAACAGCTAATTCCACATAACTAATTTCTAAGTTCTGAAATTCAACATTACCATTGTCTTCACTTACATACACTGAGCTACCTTTCTTCTTGAGAGGTAGTTTTGGCTTTTCTTCCTCTTCTTCACCCTCCAATCCATACGTTGCAAAATTCTCATCCCCGGAATCTGTTCCGTCAGAGTCATCACAATAATCGAATCTAGATTTACTAGCTTCATCAACATCGAAAACATGGCCCTACATTTTCTCTTCAGCTTTTGGAAAACTATCATCTGACATCTTCTCATAACTGGTACTATCTTCAGCTGCTAAAATTCGAGATCCTAACTTAACATCAACAACAAATAACTATTTATTTCTATCAAAATTCCATTTTTCACATACAAGAATAATCTGTTGCTCTATATTTACGCCACACAAAGACCGAATTACAAGACGACGATTAGGATGAAGATAAAAAATAGCTTCAATTGGCTATTTGGATGAAGATAATTGGCTGTTAGTACGAAGAAGAAGAAGCAGAGGAAAAACCCAGGAAGAAAAATAAGAGGCAGCGTGCCCAAACCAGGACGAAGCCCTTATCATCTGACCAAAAAAGATAACTCAATAAGTCTGTCGTTACTACAACAAGTCTACGACAACTACACAATAAGTATGCGGTAACACAATAAGTCTGCGGTAACTACACAATAACTCTGCGGTAACTACAATAAGTCTGCGGCAACTACAAAATAAGTCTGCGGCAACTACAAAATAAGTCTGCGATAACACAATAAGTCTGCGGTAACTACACAATAAGTCTGCGGTAACTACAAAATAAGTCTGCGGTAACTACAAAATAAGTCTGCGGTAACACAATAAATATGCGGTAACTACACAATAAGTCTGCCGTAACTACAATAAGTCTGTGGCAACTACACAATAAGTCTACCGTAACTACAAAGTAAGTCTGCGACAACCTTTCAATAAGTCTACGGTAAATACAATAAGTCTGCGGTAACTAAATAAGTCTGCGACAACGTTTCAATAAGTCTGCGGTAACTCAATAAGTCTGCGGTAACTAAATAAGTCTGCGGCAACTATAATAGTCTGCGATAACTATAATAAGTCTGTCGTAACTACAATAAGTCTGTCGTGACTACAATAAGTCTGTCGTGACTACAATAAGTCTGTCGTGACTACAATAAACCGCGGTAACTAAATAATTCTGCGACAACGTTCAATAAGTCTGCGTTAACACAATAAGTATGCGGTAACTACAATAAGTCTGTCGTAACTAAATAAGTCTGTGGTAACTACAATAAGTTTGCGACAACGTTTCAATAACTCTGCGGTAACTATAATAAGTCTGCGGTAACTAAATAAGTCTGCGACAATGTTCAATTAGTCTGTGGTTACAAAATAAGTCTGCAGTAAATAAAATAAGTCAACGGTAACTAAATAAGTCTGCGATAACTAAATAACTCTGCGGTAACTGAAATAAGTCTGCGGTAACTAACATAACACAATAACTCTGCGGTAACGTAAAATAAGTCAGCGACAACGTTTTCGGTATGACATTTTTGTAATTTTTTGCGGCGCTGGATTTAATTATTAATGGCACTATCGTAATTTTTTTTTAATACAACTTGGCAAAGATACGATTGGAATTTAGACGCAACATTTAACTCTAAATATACGGGAGTCATTCTATCAATTAAATGGTTGTTTTGAGTCAAACTGGTTATCGTCCTAATAACAAATTGAGTTGTATTGCATTATAACTTTGAACATGGTAATATGAAACATTTTTAACCAGAAAGATAATCAACAAACATGATAAGAACCGCCAAATAAATAAGTGGTCATTTTGTTTATGGACTTCAAAATTGTTTATCGAAACGTGAAAAAATTATGTTTCCCTAATAATTCTTCAAATTTGGTCAAAAACCGTTATGGTGGATTGTTTTTTTTCTCTCTCTCAAATCCACTTCGACGGTATTAGATTGTGCTAACATATGAATACTAAAGTTCTAAAATTGTAAAACAAATACTTAATAATTGAAGATGGAGTCCAAAGTTGAAAGTTTTTTTTCATTAGATTATCTCTACTCTATATAACTTACGAAACTTGATAATTTTTTCTTTTATTTTTAACATCTATTTGATTATCATTTCAAATTACAAAATTACAGAAAAATCATCTATATACATATGATTTAAACAAAGAGTATAAAAATAATATAACATAAAAAGTGAATATTCAAATAAATAAACAAATATGTTATTTTCATAAAAAGTGAATATTAAAAAAATTTTACTCGTTAATAAATAAACAAATATGTTATTTTCTTTTTTAGTATTTGAAAACTAGATAATTTTATTTATTGAATTTTTAACTACAACAATTATTTTGTAAACATTTTATTTTCTTAAAAGAAAGGACTAAGTGAAAACATATCATAATGATTTTTGGGTTTGAGGGTCAATTTGGAAGAGAGAGTGTTTTTAAATAAGTATCGTTTTATAAATAATTTTTTGTTTCAAATTAATTATTATTTTAGATTTTCAATGCAGATATTTAAATAAATTCAAATTTAACCCTTATTTTTAAATGCGTTAATAAAACAGATGGAATTATTATTAGTTCAAGCATAAGAAGATTATCAAAAGTCAACGGATTTTTTCTAGTTTAAAATAATTTCAAGAATGGGAAGATTATCAAAAGTCAACGGATTTGTTTCTGTTTGAAGAAATCAACGAACATTCGGTGCCCTGATTAAACAGACCAAATCAAATCTTCAATAAATTCTATTCATTTCACTCCGGAATTAAAAAAGGATACAAACTTTCAAAATAAAACCTAAACCTTCAATCAAATGTAAATCCCAAACACACCAAGGGATCTAAAGAATCAAGCTTTTTTTTATCAAACTATAGCCTCTACAATTCACTTGGAAGAATCTGAACATTAGAAACACCAAACAGATTCATAAAAGAATAGTCTTTTATGATAGAATCACTAGGCCGAGATAGAGAGATGCACAAAGAAACACAAAAGATATCATTCCCCTGAAAATATGAAAAAGATTTGGTTTAGAAAAAAGATTTGGTTTAGAAAAAAGATTTTCACTTTCATAATCTGATTATTAAGAGTTGGATTAAAATCTAACCAGATAACACCCCATCCACAACCAGTACAACAGGGACAGATCTCTGCAAACTTCTCAGCATCGCTCGAATGGACTCTCCGAGATATCAAATCATCATATATATCTAAAATAGTTACCATTGCAGTCACAATTACTATTGGTTATAACTCTGAAGTGAAGTAAATATGAAGCAAAGGTTATTACATACCGTAAAATGAGAATAAGCTATTCATCACACCTGCAATATTGTAAATACGGCTTTTATATAGTCTGAATGATGTTAACAAGACAGAGAAGAGGTTTATGGTATTGTACCAATGAACAGAATGACATAACGGAGAATTTTGACTGTAGTTGTCTCTTGTAGAACCCAGATGACAGCAAGGAAAACTATGAAACCTGAGAATTTTTTAGCAACTATATAAGGATTTTGGATACTTTAAATGAAAATGTAACAAGAGGAATTGAAAGATAACATACCTATACAAAGACCTCGGAGCGTCCACTGTAAAAATTGAAGATCTCATTGTTTAATGTTGATGACATTTAAGGAAATAAAGCTTTGTTAGATAAGAGAAATAGTGACTTCTTCTCACGTTTTTGGCAATGAAGAGGACTATGAATAAAGCAAGACCAAGACCAGCAGCAGCTATTCTTGCTGTTAGCAGATTGGTAGATGCAAGAATCAAAGCCATTCCCCAAAATGAAGACCCAAGATCTATAACCAATTCAACAACAACAAAAAGGTAACGCTTTTAGCCCTTTCACCAAAATCCAGTGATCAAGGACCTTCTAAATTCGATTTGTATAAGGAAGCTAGACAGATTGTGCATTACAGCCAGCAGGTAAGATTAGCCAATAAATGCCACCACGTGTTGTTGTCGAACCGCCTTCATTTGCATTCACCTCCATCCCCTCCACCTTTAGTTTCAATAAGAAGATGATTAACAAAAATAAGCGAAATTTGTTAATAGGAACACATTATATGCCTGTGAGATTGTCCACACATTTGATGGTATTAATCTGCAGTCTATACATAACCCTTTCAAAGATAATCTTTATGATGAAGGGGTGTAAAACGTGCTGGTTCATAGAGAGAAGATGGTAGAGAAGTTTCATACAAGCACTACTTGCGAAGAAAAGTTTGTAGATTTCACATTTTCTCTGTCAGCCGCATCAATCAACCAGAAAAGACACAATCAGAACTATAGTAAGAGCTGAGAAGCTGTACACTAAACTTATTAATGAAAGACTCTCACCTGAAATCCCAAGACACTCTACACCCTAAAGAAATCTGCAGTGACATCTTTATAACAGCGTTCACTAACCAACTCACAACAGCTATAATCTCTTATATTCAGTCCTAAGCTTAGTTATAGTAGACCTACAGCTAAGTCTTGAGCAGCTGCACTTGTTCAAATAGACTTACTCTGTGTCTTGGTTTCTTAAACTAATGACAGAAGCTAGTAGTTTACACATTACAAATCTGATGATTTAAGGATAAAACAGTGTTTTCTATTTACCAAATGAGGAATATAACAAATAAGGACCTCTCATCAAGAAGCGAACTGTACGGCCATGCTAAACAGCAAGTCCAGAGAGAATGCAGAGACATCATTGCTAAAGCAAAAACCTTTTCTATCTAAAGAAACCAGAATATCTTCTCTGCACTTTCAAAGCATAATTTTGCAAATGGAAGTAGACAAATTCATGTTTGCAAACTGAATCAAGGGTTCAATTAACCTAAAATCAGTTTTGTACCCTTTCTAGTTCATTGAAGAGTAGAAGTTGAAGTGAGAAAGCTCCTTACATCTCCACATGTAAGCTTGCAAGCAACAGCATGACTAGCTTCGTGCAAAAACACCGTAATGAGTTTAAATGGCGTCAACAGAAATGTCCTCCATAGCTGTCAAAACCCCACAAAAATCTCTGTAAACACCTTAACAACAAGAACAATATGATGCCAAAAATTCAAAAAATTGGAATGAAATTATAGGTCAATAGTTGCATAAACACTACAATCGAAAACCCTTTTGACCAGATTTTACAAGAACCCTTTCGGATCTTCAACTTAATCAAAGAAAACAATTAAAGTTTCAAACTTTATAGTCGAACATTAGAAAAAAACTGACCAGAAGGATAACGACGGTGAAGATTCCGATGGTGATGAGGAACGTATTCTGATTCCGGTTACAGCAACCATGGAGTTCCCAGTTCGGCGTATTCATCTCCGGCTACAAAGATTGAATCTTTCTCTTTTTCTTCTTTCTTTTTTTTTCCCGGAATTTGAAGAGTGGTTGGGAGAAAGAAAAATAAAAAAAGAGGGAAAAAATGGACGAATTTGATTGGTTACGTAGTTTTTGAGATTTTGACATTTTTTTTAGTTTCAATGTTCTTCTTCGAGGAAATTGGGAGAAAATTATTATTGCTTCTTTCTTTAGGGAGAAAGATTGATTAAGTGACCCATCCAATGACTACATTGACCAGATCTTACGCGTTTTATTTTCCTATTTTCTTAACAAGATAAACGACATATAGTTTTTTTTTATACTTTACTTTTAATTTTGGTTCGATTTGAGTTGTCTTCAAATCTAAAATTGGTAAGTAGATAAATTCAAGTCTGAATTATTTTGGAACCAGCGAAATAAAAGAGTGTTTTCGGGTAACTCTAATGCTTTTCCCCCTACATAACTCTAATGTTTTTGGATAACATTTGACAACTTTACTGTTGAAAAAAAGCAAAAAAAAAAAAAGAAAAGAAAAAGAAAGAGAAGACAACATTACTAAAAGTCTAAAATAATAGTTAATTTATTTTTTATGGAACTCATTATCGACATTATTTATTTTTAGGAGTTTTTAATGACCAACATAATTGTTAGAGAAAAATTGTAAAAATACCCTAAAATATTATTCAGTTTAAAAATACACTTTATTTTCTGATAATTCTTTTTCTAAGCTAATTTACTAAATTATCCATATTAATATTTTTAATTACAGGAATGATAACCAAAAAATTTGATTCAAAAAGTATAATTTATCGTGTATAAAAACTTTTATTAAAAAACCGTACAATTATACAGTAAAACTTCTATAAATTAATAATGTTAGAATTTTAATATTTTAATAATTTATATTGATATTAATTTATAGAGAGATTTAAAATAAAATTCTCGAAAATATGAGTTGAGATAATTTGATTTAAATAAAAAATAATATTTTGAATGCTATGCATTTGTAGTTTTGACTTGAATATTTAATATTTAAAATAAAAAATAATTTTTGACGTTAAATCATAAAAGCTACTGATAAATTTACGTACGCAAAAAATATTCATGAATTCAAATATATCATTAATAACCTCAACTATCCCATTTTAACAATTCATAAGACTATAAAAATAAAAATGATGCTTTTTGGCTATTTTGGTGACAGATGATATTACAATTTGATATTTTGAACTACAACAAAACATTTTTTTAGTACATTAAATTATAGACGAGATCTAACAATATTCAATAAAAAACACTAAAACCATACATTAGTATATTATGTTATGTATATATATATATATATATTATACAATTATTAGTTTATGATTTTAATTGAACCATATATTTATATAGGGATTTCAAAAAAATATAATCTTATTGTCTTTTCATTTCTATACTTGTCAGATTCATGACCAAAGAATTTTATTATTTATCGTATTTATTAATTTATCGAATATTAATTTATAGAGATTTTACAAATATTTAAATATGTTTAATACTCAATTGCATTTCAATAGCTTACTTAATTTCATGTGTTTTCTTTCGGATTCAATTCAATCCAAATTCTGGATACGGATTGGTATTTAGTTCGGCACAAAATAGCGTATGAAATAGAACAAATAGAACAAAATTCAGCAAAAGAACCATATCAAACCAATAAACCAAAAAAATTGGTTAAACTCTAATTATTTAGTACATTTTAATAAATAATTATTTGATTTGCATTGTTGATAAATTGGTTAGAATCTTGATTTGAATAAATGAAAACACGAACGTGTGAGAATTATATTGAGATTGCATTAAAACATATTACATGTTTATCCCAAAAATGAAAATTGAGATTCCATTAGTACTGTAATCTATTCCTATAATCTACTCGAGATAAGGCAAAAAACAGTATCATTTTTATTAAGGTAGATCACGTTTATCGAACTCCGATTTATAATGATTAAACAAACAATTGGTGTTTATCTCTTTTAAGCATGGCCATGCATTTTCAGTATATTCGATAGGTCCAAAGATATTTTTCTCCGGTTATATAGAAAGGCCAAATCCTATTTTGTTCCATCTATGTTCCTTACACAATTCATAAAAAATCTAATTATTGTCTTTATAATCATTTTTTACTGCTAATTTTTGAGTCAAAACGAACCAATTCATATATAAAAATTTATTACGAACTCAGGTGAAAGGAGTATACTCTATAGTTGTGATGAGAAACTCTTACCAATACCATATAACAGTTTTGTAGAGTTCTCATAGCAAGTCAAATCCAATACTCTCTTATCTAACATATATCTATCCAATACTCTCTTATCTAACATATATCTTATGTGGCTGACTTTAATGCTACGTATCAATGACTCCAGGAAACTTACTATCAGACATTTCACATACTAGTCACTAACAAATATTAATGTCCCATTTTAACAATCTTGACTTAGGATTTTAATAATTTATGTCATTTTTCACTCAAACGATTTTATAATCTAAGTCACATACTTGATAGTCTATAAGAACGCTAGACTACTATTTAATTTTCTAATAAGCAAATGATTTATAAAAGAAATTTTATTATTTTGAACCAAGATGTCGAGAGGTTTATCATCGAGAGGAGAGAAGACTTGACAGATTTACTGAATGAATTTAAAACAAGTAAAACAAAATTCAGCAAAAGAACCATATCAAACCAATAAACCAAGAAATTTGGTTAAACTCTAATTATTTAATACGTTTTTAATAAATAATTATTTGATTTGCATTGTTGATAAATTGTCTAGAATCTTGATTTTTTTCATCTTAAATGTGAATCAATGAAAACACGAACATGTGAGAATTATATTGAAATTGCATTAAAACATATTACATGTTTATCCAAAATATGAAAATTGAGATTCCATTTGTAATGGAATCATCTATTCCTTTAATCCATTCGTCTCTATATCTCGATCTCAACATAAAACACAAAAACAATGTCATCATTATTAAGATTATACATTTACAATTAAAGGTAAACTTCCTAAATGATTATATTGACATTAATCAATAATCTTTTGGATTCTTTTTGGTTCTTCTATAATCATATTTTAATTATTCTATAATCTCGATTAGTTGTTCCGATTGTCCGATCTCGGTTTTGGTCAATCTCATTGATCTCCTAATACCTCCCGGCAAGGTCATACATGGTTTCACGTGTGAGATTGGACATGTCTTGAAAATAATGGCATAATAACTAGTCGTTGGATCATCATCGACATTTCTATTCGGTCGTGTGGTCAAAGCGGCAACAATGTCTGGTCGTCGGATCATTAACAACGTTAATACCTGGTTCAAGAGTCAAAGCAGCTACAACACCCACCCATTAGGTCATCGACGTTTATATCCAGTCATAGGGTCAAAGCGGTCGAATCATTAACGACGTTTATACCCAGTCGTAAAGTCAAAAGCTTAAATTGTATTTTAATAAACAACAATTCTTATTTCAAATCATCGTAAGAAAATAATCACCATCTCCGGCATCATTGGAGTCGTGAACATGTTCTCATCACTACCATAATTACCATCGATCAAAACTAGTATATATAACCTAAAATCGTGTTATAAAGTAAATTTTCTTTTTTTTTTATGTGTAGGTCGGTAAGTTTTGAATCGATCGATTTAAAATTTCACGGCAAATGGAATCGATCAGTCGAATGGTCGATCGATCGATCCGAGATAGAACGTTCTATCCGTGACTGCTCTGGTCGATTTGAAATATGATTCTTTGGTAATTTGGGATTGATAGATCGGTCCAAACTCTAAAAGTTACCATTTTTTGCTTTCGTTCCATACTCCTAATGCTTTAAATTATATTTAGACATAATCCAACCTTAAAAATACTCTTAAACCTTTACGAAAACTATGGTTAGAAAATGTAAAAACTGCATTATATCAACGTGACTTTTCGCCTTACAAAAGCAAACAAAATTATCTGTAACGCGTGCATAATACGCAGATTAAAACAGTTTTTTCGTCTTAGAAAAATGCATGATGAAAAGTAAAAGATGGCCATACGTGTAATTTTCTCTTTCTAAAATCTTAGAAAATACATTTACATTTTTATTGAAGAAAAGGAAGATGAATAGACTTAAAAGTAATGGAGAAAAACTAATAAGTTGTCATTGAGTTAACCAAATATCTTATCATTTGTCAACCAAAATTTGAAAATTTATGTGTATCTTCATTTTGGATGCTCAAATGTCAGAACATGGAGAGCTTTGTTCGTCTTATGTGTAAATATATAGACTTTATGCAGAAAACAAAAGTAGTTTGATTATTGAATTCGGTAATTGTCAGCAAAACATCACCAATGCTATTTGTCGGACTGGACCATATTTATTGTTTACTAGGATCAGAAAAATCCGATAATTCCTAGGGTCCGTCATCATAACCAAACCCTAACTGAATTGGACAGCTTCCTGTTAGAATTATCGAGCGCAGCCAAAGTAGGCAATTCTTGGTTGGGTCTAACTGGGTCGTGTTGGTTTCAGGTGGGCTCGTTGGCGATCCAAACGGATAGGAGAAGGTTTTGGGGAGAAACGTGGACCATATCTTAACCCTTCACTTCACTTAGTGGGATTCTTCATTTTCGGTAAGTACGTAGTCATCGGACCCATGACCATGCTTACTTTGTCTTCTGTTTTCATATAATTCATAAAATATAAAAAAATTGTTTACAATTCCCTTTCACTCCCTAGATAATATGACTTTTCCTCTTTATTACTTCTGTCACATAACTATTTCTTTACTTCAAATTTAAGAAAAAATCGATTTCAATTTAATGTAAAGCAAACTCGCATGACTCATCTCATTAGTTAATTAAATAAAGAGTTTGGACTTTTCTATCACTAAAGAGGCCCTCTGGTTAGAATGCAAAGAAGTTAATTTTTGACCATTTAGAAAGGGAACTAGATGTGAATAATTGTGGGGTTTTTCACAGCCTACAAAGTGGTTTGACGATGAAGGCGAGTTTCTCAGCTATATAAGTTTGTTATACACATCTTATAATAATAGACAAAGAAAATGAATAAATAAAAAATCAAATTTGAAAGGAACGAGAACGTACAATTAGCGACAATGAAAAAGAAAACATAACAAAGTGTTATATATTTGCATTTCATATTCAACTTAGAAAAGTTGATAACAACGAATTTGTTATTATGGTCTAACATTGTTTTTTAAAGGTTATATTCTTGATATGTATTTGACATTTGTCTACTATTATTATTAGTTTGGAGGTATCAACAATGCCACTTTATTTGTTTTATTCCTATATATACTATATGTAGAAATCTATGATCTAACCATTTTAATCATAAAATGAGAAGTATGTTTAAAATCAGATAAGTAAAGACAAAACAACTCAATTAAAAATATATACGAACTGACTAATAAGACAATAATGTACAGTTCAGGTCCTAATTCAGCATAAAAGCATGGTAGATTAAATGTAATTGGTACGGTTTAAGTATGCTCGATATAGTCATTGCAAATAAATGATGCGATCAAAAGGCTTGAATGGCGAATTAATTAAATTAGTTGAAGCTTGTTTTATAGCTTCAAATCTTCAACTAATCTTCTAGTAGTTAGAATACCTAAACAATTTTTCTTATATGTTTTTTTTGTACTCTGTCCTAGTTACCGTAATATATTAGGATATAGGAGCGATATCATTAAACATGCTCTTTATTATTTTTCTTTTCGTAAATTTGTTCATCATAAACAATTACAAACGTGTAGCATGGCTACAATTATCTGTTTCGTAATACATTATAATAAAATACATCAAAATATTCACATCATTTATTTGGTTTCATACATATGACAACATAAGTTATGTACTCTCTCTTTAATTTGATATAGTTTGTGAAATAGTTTTAGTATCTGTTTCGTTGGTTAAAGTTTCTGCTCCTTGCAGTTTGCACCATTGGTCTATTTTCAATGTTGTATGAAAGTGGTCAACACTATTCTGAAGGTTGATTTTCTAGACATTTCAAACATTGCACATCATTAGCACATATATCTTTTGACTTTTAAAAAATTTAGATGACTTAGTGGCTCATATATTTGGATTCATTTTTATTGAGCTAATTTCATATAAATCATTATAATTTTGAGCATTTTACCTATTTTTCTTTTCTTAAAATTTGATAACCTAAATTTTTTATGCAACTATTAGTTTGTTTTAAGAACTATTAAAATGCAGATCTATAGATATGGAGGATTTTCAAAAGAACTTTTAGTGTATTTGTATGATATGGTAGATATTAAAAAAATATAATTGTTTTCTAACATTTTACGAGTCCATGGTAACTTTTGTCTTCTACATAAATCTTTGATTGCAGATATTTTCATAATTTTAGAAATCACTACTCCCTAAACTCAAAGAACACATACAAATAATTCGTGCAAGGAAACATAGTGTTTCTGTAGTGGAATTATAAAATTAAGATTCTTTTACATTTTGATAATTTTACGTTAATGCGTCAATGTTGTGATTTGTGAATGCCTAAACATCTTGTGATATATATATGGAGTTTTTGTGTTTTTGCAATTTGAAAAGAATATGAGATTTTAATATGAAAGTAATCGGTAATAAACAAACTAATATACATTTTTTATTTAATAATGTTTGTTTTTTTAACATTTTCGGTTGGTAGATTTTACTTAACCAAAAAAATAAATTTATAATTTGATTGTAAAGATTTTTTTTCTTTAAAGTACTCATAAAATTAGAGAACTTAATATATTTCCCTCATTTTAGCTCTACAAAACAAGTTGAATTTTATATATTATATACATATATAAAGTTTCATACCAAAAAAAGATTATATAAATATATAGTTATATTTTGACCAAAAATTATATAAAAAGGTGCGAAAGTGAAGAACCAACATATATCCTTTTTTGGCCAATGCATGTGAATATGTAGCAAGAGACACGCTTCTCTGCCTCCTCTTCTATTACCATCTTATTCTTCTTTTTATCTTTTTCAGAAAAAAAATCGTTTTCTTTTATTTATTTTCTCATTTTAATTCCAAAACAAATAAAATTTTCCAAAATCAATTTCGTAAAATTACCTATAAAAATAATTAAATACCAATCGTTCCGCTTCACCTTCTTCCCCAAACCTCTCTCCTCAAAAATCTTATTTCTCCTCTTTTTCTGCAGAATTATTCAAAATCTCTTTGTTTTCACCAATTCTCATTACTATAAACTTTCACAAATTCACTAAAAAAAATAAATTTCGATTTCATCTTCAACAAAATGGCGGTGGATCTTTTATCGGAAAATTCTAATATGAGTCCAAGAATCTCATTTTCTCGTGATTTTTGTCAATCCGACGCTATACCAACCGAGAAACGTCCGTTACGATCATCAAATTCTAAACCGTCGAGTCTCAATTCAAGCATCGATTTCGATTTCTGCATTCCCGGCGGTGTAAATCCCGGTGAAAGCTTCGATCAAGGCTCTTGGTCCGCCGATGAACTCTTCTGTAACGGCAAAATCTTACCAACCGAAATCAAGAAAAAACCCGAATCACATAAATCGGGTCAAAAAGAACCCGAACCGAAAGATGGTAAACCGGTTCAGACCAAACCGGATTCAAGAAAACTGAAGAAATCAAACGAAGAAGAGGACGACGTTAACATAACGGAGGAGAAGACTAATACGAAGTCGTTTTGGGGATTTAAGAGAAGTAGTAGTTTAAACTGTGGAAGTAGTTATGGACGGAGTTTATGTCCGTTACCGTTACTAAACCGGAGTAATTCAACCGGTTCAACATCGAGTAAACAGAAACAGAGCTCAAGAAAACACACAGAGCATATAAAGCTTCAACAATCTTCATCGTTATCATCATCTTCTTCGTCTTCATCGAGTAACAGTAGTTTTCAGAAACCACCATTGAAGAAAAGCTATGGAGGTTACAGTTATGGTAGCCATGGAGGTGGTGGGATTAGAGTGAGTCCGGTTTTAAATGTTGTTCCTTCTGGGAATTTGTTTGGTTTAGGATCGATGTTTTCTGGTAATGGAAGAGACAAGAACAAGAAGAGATAAGTAAGAAAGATCTTTATGGATTTTACTGTTTTATTCTGATTTGTTCTTTCTTTGTTCTTCATTCTTCTCCTACTTCTCTCTGTTTCTGTCTCTGAAACTCTGAAGATTTTCTGACAGTGTGTTTTTGTGGGTCCTATGCCAACTTATTTGAGTATTTTAATTTTAATTTTTTTAGATTGTTGTGGTGTAATTGTGATTGTTAGTTTGTCTATTTCAATGTTTAAATCTAGATTTTGTTTTGCTATTTTCAGATATTTTTAGATACCTATGGTCTTATCACCATTACGATATTTGATATGTTTTGTAAATAACTTAATTTGTATCATTAATCTAAAATTAAAACTCTTTTTTTTTGTTATCTTTATTTACAATGGAGGTATAAAGATAACATAGAAAAAAAGAGGTTGGTAACATGAATGATACAAAACCATAGCTGAATATAAAAAGTATAATGTAAATTCAATCATATTTGCTTGGCATCATCATTGGAGATGAAAACATACGAATGATTTTTTAAAATTTATAAGCAATATAAAATAAAAATTGTACTGCTATAGTAATTTTTTTTGAATATTTTGTAAAATTCTATTTAATACCTCTATACAAAAGAACGTATTTTAAATTTAAATAAAAGAAACAAAAAATTTTAAAATTGAAAAATCGAAAGTGATTATCTCGTTAAAATCTAGAATTGAAAAATTCAATTGCGACAAAACCAGTTTGTGGGAAAAAAATTACACCCATTTTTTATTGAGTTGAAACAAAACAGAAATAAAAGTAGAAAGAAAACTAAAAGCATGTCATGAAGATATTAGATTCTTGTTGCAAACCAATCTTGTAACTCATTCTTCATAATTCTTTGACTTTGCATTGTTGATAGACGATCACGAACAGTCATCTTGATTCTCTGATCAAATTATCTATGGAGGATGGACCTTTCCCATATCTCTAATGATTTCTCTCCCTCCATAAGAGGTAAACGACAGCTTGGAACACATACTTGGCTATAAATGTTCGAATCTCCCTTTACCTGAGGTTAAGACCGTTAAAACAATATCTTGAAAATTGTTAGTGTACCTGTGTTGGAGCATCCCTGAAGTGAAAGAACAATAGACATGGGGACTCCGGGGAAACCTCTCTTACCTGGTTCCAAGTCTCTTTTGAAGAGAAATGTGATTTGAACTTACTTTCCTTACCCTTCCACAAAGCTATGTCTAAATCAATTTGAGCACAGTTTCTTAACTCTTGAACCTCTTCCTCAATTTGAAAGTGTAGAGCAGTGCAGTGACGTCTACATCTATGATAAACTAATACATCCCCTAACGTATACATTAACTTAATATCCATGTCGATAAACCCTCACTCACCCAACACCACAACCAACCTACCAAGTGTACACCAATTATCAAACCAAAACGAAGTGTGAAAACCGCTTCTCACTTGAACCTTATGAAAGTCCTTTGTTGAATCTCTATATTTTAGTATCTTACGCCACATCCAAGAGCTAGCTTGAATCCTCAACTTTATTGACCAAAAAGATCCCTTCCGAATCTGATTCTTATGGACCCAGTTTACCTATAAGGAAATCTTTGAGGAAACCAATCTCTATATCAGCTTATAGCAACTCAGCTTGTTAGTTACCCATAAGGAAATCTTTGAGGAAACCAATATCTATATCAGCTTATAACAACTCACCTTGTTAGCTACCTCTAAAGATTTAAGACCAAGTCCCCTTTCATTTTTTGGTTTACAAAACATCCACCCACTCTACTTTGAATTTCTTTGGATTTAAATATGTGCCAAACTAAAGAAAAGCATAACTTATCTTCTCGATTTCCTTGATGCAAGCCCGAGGAAGTCAAAAAGCAAATATCTAGAAATTAGTCAAACTCGTTATCACAGAGGAAGTAATTGAAGGAAACCCGCAAATGACAAGAAGCGATTCATCCAAGAGCTAATATGTGCTCAAATTTTCTCTATAAGAGGCTGAAAGTTCGAACTGGTTATTTGTTTAGTAAGCAAAGGCAAACCCATGTATCGCACCGACAAAGTACCTATGTTAAAGGGGAAACTAGATAGGGAAGCTCGAGTGATCGAAGAAATTCCTGTTGTAAACAAAGAAGTTTTCTAAAAGCTAACGTTCAGATGAGAGATACGAGCAAACTCATCAAAGACTGTGAGAATACCTTGAATGGAACGGACTCTCTCGTCAGCAAACACCATTATATCGCCCGTAAAGCATAAATTAGTAAGGTTCAAACTCTTACAACCCGGATGAAACCCAAATTTACCATCAATCATTGCTTTGTCCAATATATGAGATAAAAAATTCATACAAATAACAAAAAGATAGGGAGAAAGAGAACAACCTTAGCGTAATCTCCTTTCACTTCTAAGCCAAACTGAGAAATAAGGGGTAGTAACACACATCTCGGTCCACCTAAAAAACTGAGTCAAAAGCTGCATTTCCTTTAAAATATTGAGTAAAAAATTCCCACTGAACTGAATCAAAAGCCTTGGATATGTCAATCTTCATGGCACAACAAGATGTAACATTCAGCTTATGATAATCTTTCACTAAATCAAATACAAGGAGGAGATTTTCCATCATATAACGATCCTCAATGAACGTATATTGATTTTGCGTTGTAAAACCCAGAAGAATCTACTTTAGGCAGTTCGCCAGAAGCTTGGAGGTGACCTTGTATAACACATTACAACATGAGATAGGTCGATAGTCCTTCATACCAATGGTACCAATATTATTTGGAATTAAGATTAGTATCGTGGTATTAAGCATCTTTGGTAAGAAACCGTAGATGAAAAAGGATTTAACAGCAACTATGAAGTCTTTCCCAACACTATGCCAAACCGCTGAAAAGAATTCCACCGTATACCCATTCGGACCTGGGGATTTATTTGAAGGCATATAAAATAAGACCTTCTTGATTTCTTAATCCGTGACCTCCGCTAAGACACTTATTTTCTCCTCTTCTGAGCAACTATACTGTAAAATATTAGAGATCTCTTCCTCGAACATACCTGAATAACCTTGAGAATTCATACTAAACAACTCAGTGAAATATCGAATGGCTTCTGATTTTATGCCATCTCGATGTGTTAGTAACACATCATTAAGGGAATGAACCATAGTAATAAAGTTTCCAGCTTCCCTTTCCTTGACAACATTATGAAAAACATGTTATTCTTGTCTCCTACATTCAGCCAATGAAGTTTCGCCTTTTGTCTCAAGTAATAGAGCTGGGAAGCGGGCCGACCCACCCGCCCTGCAAAAAACCAGTGGTTTTTAGGATAAATTTTCCTAACCCAAACCCGCCCCGCCCCGTCCCGCCCCACATCTGGTTTTTAAAACCAAACCCGCACCCATCTCGCAATAACCCGTAGGCCCCGCGGGTTTACCCGCTAAAAATACTGGTATAAACAAAAAAAACCGATAAAAACCCGCATAAAACCAGTATAAACTGGTATAAACCCGCTTAAATCCAAAAATCCCGCATAAAAAATTTTATATGCAGGTACCCGCGGGTTTCACCCGCTAAACCCGCCAAAAACCGAACCCGCTCCGCAAAGCTCGCCAAAATGTGAGCTCAAAAATGAATGCCCAAACCCGCCCCGCATGGGCCAAAACCCGCGGGGCCGCGGGCCTAATTCCCACCTCTACAAGTAACTCTCCTCTAGTACCACCACCTTCTCCCAAACTTCATAAGTTCTTGATTCATCTTGTATAGATTTAGCATCAGGATTTGTTAGATTTATTTGTTACTTCTCACAAAGAGCCCCATAAGCTTTATCAGTCCACCGAGTGAGGTGATGTAACTTGTGGCGACTAAGATTTCGAATCGCATTTTTGAGCATTTTTAACTTAAAGAATCGAAATGAAGGAAAGGTTGAAAGAAAAAGCTCTGGTGTAGTGTTCCAAAAAGCCTCCACCACCGGATGAAACTCATCCATGTTAACAATAGTGTTAACAATCTTATAAGGATATTTTGTTTGTACGGAGCAGCAGCCAACGAGACTATGCCACAGAGGTGATCTAAGCATCCATTCGCTCAAACAAACAATAAAACTAATAAGGAGGTTGCAACCAGTGATTATTAATAAGTACTCGGTCCAGTTTTTTACAAACTAATCATTCCTCTCGCTTATTGCACCAAGTGTAATAGGGATCATGAGAAACTATATCTATCAGCAAGCAATAACAGGTTGTATCCTGAAAATTAATCTTTCTCGGTAAGTAAATATGAGAAGTAGAAGAAACAAAATAATCAGCCAAATCCAAAACCTCATTAAAATCTCCAACGCACATCCATGGTTTGCCACGATATTGGGATGATTCCTGGTGAGATTTAAGTTCACGCCACAGCTCTCTACGTTTAGCCAAATAATTTTAAGCATAAACAAAAGTACAAAGAAAAACCTTTGAAGAGTCCGAGAGCTTTACCAAGCACGATATCAACTGTCCCGATTTGAAAACCACTGTTAGCTCCACCTTCTTACTCCACACTACCCATATCCAACCTAATAGGTTATGTTCATAGTTGGATACCATGGACTAATCACACAAAAAAAAAAAACTACCGATGTGATTAGCATTTTGTTCAGAGACTCGAGTTTCCAATAAACCTCCAAACTCCATAGAATTAGAATTAATCAGAGCTTTGACAACATAATGTTTTCCTAATTTGTTAAAGCCACAAAAGTTCCAAGAGAAACACGACATTAATTTTTCTTTTTGGTAGTCTGCTTTCTGATAGCGCCAAGGCTTGAATCATCTGCTTTCTGATAGCGCCATTTATACGCTACTTTAGAAGACCTCGAGAGAGTAGCTCGAGTTGAAATCTCCTCCCTACCTTTAGCATCCTTAAGGTGAGATATGAGGGTGTTTTCGAGATGATTTGCAACCACTGCTGGGGCAGAGGATAGAGTATGTACCTCGAAAGATAGAGTGTTGACCTCAGACACAATCAAACTCCCAACATTCGTTGTTGTTTCCGGAGAGGATACATTTTTTTTTTAAACCGTTTTTGTCAACTGTTGCTTTTGTATTAACCTCCATAAAGTCCTTCTCCTGATCCTGTAAGACTGCATATCGTGATGGTGATGCAATCGTAACCTGGCCATAAACCAAACCACTTGACATTGCCAAAATCATAACATCTTTTGCTGATTTGACTGATTTCCTATCACCGTAATGAGTAACCGTGGACCAATCCTTGTCCATGGACTTTAAAAATGGCGATAATAAAATGATATTCAATCTCCATAACTTGCCTGTCTTGAACCATCAACTGTTGAACTCCTCCATCTCTGTTTAACGTCCTTTCAGTTACTACATTATTAGCACATATCCTTTGTTTTTCAGACACTACTATTTTGGAGTAGCCTTTATGGGGCTCTGTAGCTCTGATGGCGTGCTCTGTTTTGAAGGATTTCCTGGGCAGTGAGTCTGTTTGAGCTTCGCCTCACAGCCGTCTTCTAAGTGCCACCATTTCCAACAAATATTACAGCGTAGCGGCAACCATGAATATTCATAAGACACTTGAACCTCTTCACCTTTAAACTGAAAAATAGTGTTGAGGTAACTTCTTCGATAGGTCCACATCAACAAATATTTTGGCTTCTTCAAAATTTGAAACTACCTCTGTATCACGATGTAGTTGAATGGGAGTGCCTAAAGGACTTGCTAGAAAACTAAGTCCCTTCTACGAGACACAAAGAATGGGGAACATTCTTCAGCTCGACCCACATTGGCATAAAAGTAACCTCTGGCTGAACTTCATCGGCTATGGGAGTCCACTGAGAAATAATCATCGGAATACCACATATATTCCACATACCTCTACGGAGTACACGACGTCGTGCAGCAGAATTTCGAATGCGGAATTTGATTGTATTCTCATTAACTTCGAAAGCTTCCACTTTGATAGTTTTGTCACCTAAAGTCCAAATCTTTTTGACAATAACATGGATTTTAGCAATATGAGGAGCTTTAGATGCAATGACTAAGAATTCTTCCCAAAGCGGTGGCACTTCTTGAAAAATCGCTTCCAAGACTGCCACTACTTTTCTGCCATCGACAAAAACAATCTCACAATCGAATTTAGATAGACTAGATTTTGCAGCGACTTGTAGCCATGACTTCTACTCAACGAGACCTTCTACTGAACCACTTGTTACGTGCGACGGACTTGCTACTCGTGTACCTCCACCCTCCGGCATGCATGCTATGGCTGCCTTAGAGGCTTCACTCTGCTCTGATGCTGATTTCGAAATCAAACTATCATCCCTCACAAGAACCTGACTCCCTTGAGAAACCACTCGCGAACCCAAATCAGCACCGTTATGAGTCATCTCGATGAGCCGGAGTGCTTCCCATGTCACCGTCGACGACTGCCCTGACGACAAAACCAACATCTTGCCACACAAGAAAACTTTATCTTAATCGCAACAGATATCGTCTTATTAGAGAAACGCTCCATTTTAAAATGTATTATGTAGTAAAACTTGTTTTTATTGTTACTTGAATCAGATTTTTATTTATTTTTATTGGATTATTATTTAATTTGCAACAGCCCTTCTAATTTCTTCATTCAGCTTAAGCTAAAATTCTATTACCAAAAATATTTGAACCTTGGATCTATAATCTCTTCATACTGAAAACCAAATTAATTAGTCTCTTCCCCAAATCTTTACTTAGTCTTATTAGAACAAAATATTAATTTGTTTGAGAAAAATTGTGGATCTAAGTAGGTGTAGATTTCAACCGGCCGCGTCGTTCCAACATTAGTCTAATATTGTACAATTAGTTGTTGAATTGTTTAAGAAAAAAGAGCAAGATATAACCTTGACTTAGTCTATTACTAAACTAACATAATTGATATAATAGCGACTAATTAATGATAAACTGTATAAAACAATGACAGAGTTATCAAAGACAAATATAAAGTGCGACAAGACAAGTGACAGGTAAACAATTATCTTTCGAGCTTATCCTATTCTGTTCGTTTTTGAATATTACTCACATGGTGTGTATTACCATTTAATGTGAATTATCAGTAAAGTAATGCAACAGAAAAAGGGAAAATAAAAATAATAGACGTGAAATCTCTACTTTTCCCTCGTATCATTCCATGTAAAGTTAAGCTTAACGTCGTGCCAATTATTCCTTTTATTATTCTTACGTTTTTTTTGCTTCCGTCCTGCGGTTTAAATTTGCTAAAAAGGAATATAATTTTTATACTTTACCGACCTTAATAATCATAGTTAGTTCACATGAATCCTATCAAACATTATTGGATCAAATTTAATAACTAAGAAGTGACTAATTTTCAAAATAATTATTACTCCCTCCATTTCATGTTAAGTGTATTTTTATCACTTAAATTTTGTTTCATAATTTTCATTGCAGATTTTTTATAAAATTTCTAATTTTATTTATATTATTTTAACGTATTCACCAATAAAATTTATATGATTTATTAATAAAATAAAATATAAATTTAATTATTATTTTTAATATGTGTGTAAAAAATTTAAACGATAACATTTTTTTTTTGTAACAACACTTATAATAAAAGGAAAAGTATTATTTGTTGAGGGAAATTATGTCCGTTTTGATTTACATTTATATTTCAGCACAATGGTTAGGTTACTTAGGTAGGTTTTAAAAACGAAATACCTTGTGAAATGACTCGGTCTTAACACCAAATCTGATGGCGATGAAACTGACTTTTCAAAGGCTTAATGTTTGAAAGGCATAGTCATGAATCAAGTAAACAATGATGGCACCATCCAACTGTTAATTCAATAGGATATTATACCATATGCTTTTAGTGTTGGAAGGTATAGTTTGTGGGGGCATTGGATGATTTAAAGAAAATATGGATGTATCACGTATCGACACTACCCGACTTCCATGTAGTCCTTCAGCTTTAATTTTCGTAACGTGTACTTGTTATTTGAACAACTTATACTGTCATACACGAGTGCTAACTGGGTCGATACGGATTGGGTATAGACCGTCCCACCATAAGCCGGATTAATTAGGGGTATTATTTTAGATGCAAAAATGGGATTTGCAAGTTAGCTCAAATGTGGACAGCAACTTCAGTGGGCTAAATGCGTGTGGACAACAGATCGACCTACGAGCATATAACGTAGCTAAAAATATTAGTTGTTAGTTTAAAATACAAGTTAAATGATTATTATACTCAATTTACTAAAAATACAAATATTAGTTGTTAGTTTAAGTAACTTTAACTTCTTTTTAAACAAAAATAACTAATTTATCATGTATAAACTTTAAATTTGAAAAGTATTTTCTATTTCGTAAGGAAATAAACAAAAGAAAGTTCTAATTTGACAAAAAACAAAAAATAAAATTCTAATTTCAAGAGTCCACGGACCGACATGTAAATCTTGTAATCATATACGAAAACATAGTTCTAAAACTGCGGTTAGTAATGAGTTGTGTATAAAAACCCACAAAATATCTTAACTAAAGTACAGTAACAGATTAACTCATTTTAATACTCCTAAACATACGTATACATGTGAAAGCAAGTGCTTTATTGGGAATAAAAGATATACAAATTAAAAAGGTAGGAGATCATAAGACACAAAGCATTCAGATCACTCTAGGGCTGCATCAAAATAGTCAGGATCAACAAGCACTTAAGGCCTTGTAATGTTTAATTTCCCATTACAAATTTTTTTATTGCATCACTTCTTTTATTAAGTGATTTTATATCATATATATAAGTGACTCTAGATATAATGATGCAAAATATTTATATCTAAATGATATTAATTTTGCATTAATTAATATAAATGATGTTAATTTACATCAATTAATATAAATGATGTTATCTAGTTGTATCATTTGTTTATAATTAATGTTATAATTGCATCGGTTGTTAATAATTGATGCTAAATAATTATTTGTTGATGAAATTTTTTCATCCAAATTTTTAATAAATTTATAATAAAATGATAAGTTTATTTATAGGAGAGTCATTTTTTTTCTATTTGTTTTAGCGATATATGACAAAGGTACAAAATTTCCATCATTTAAACAACAATTGATATTAATTTTTATTTTGTATCTTTTTTTTTTCAAATGATGTAAATTAAAATAAATTAATATTAATTTTATTAATTGATGCTAAATAATAAAGTATGACATCACTTATTATAATTGATGATAATTTAAATGACCCAACACACCATTTTTTTTGGTAGTGTCGTTACCTAAAGCGACTTCCATGGAGCAGACCTCCTTTAGAGTGGAGGGTGAAGTAGTCTACGTGTCATGCTGTTTCTTTCTTTTTATTTTTGGATCTTGTAATTTTTATATGTACGAATTATATAAATATTTCAAGAAAAACTTAAATATATATATCTATATATTCACATTCAAATTATTGCGCTCAACAATTGTTAGAAATTTGTTTCCTGTTCAAGGATATAACATTTAGCAATAATTGAAAAAGTCGATAACTATTTAATGGTCCAGTCATATTTTCTTTATAACTTTATTAGTTGTATAATTAACATGATTGAAAAAAGGTTTCTCACAAGTTTATTGGAAACTTAAAGAACTCATTTTCGAAGACATGCACTTAAATTTATTCTTATTGGAACCTTATAATAATGCAAATGGTTTATCTGAAAACTTTACCTAGATCGGAGTTTCTTTTTATATACATTTACAATATTTTTCTAGTTTGTTAACCGATGTTGATCATATATTAAGTAGTTCAAATTCGAAGTCCTTTTAATTTTGTCTATAAATCGAAACTAATTTTGATGTATATACAAAGTTGGAAATTTTCTTCGCAGTTGTCCTATTATGGAAAAGATGATGTTATCATTGTGAAACTGTTATTAGATCACTTTTAAGACAAGGAAGTATGGATGACAATTATAATCCATAAGATGTCAACCCCCACATGGTTGTAGGGCACTAAAAACACTTTAATCTTATTCTCTTCTGGTTGTCACTAATTTTACTTTCTTTTTTCTTTTTTAAAAACTTCAATGATTCAGATGCTTTATTTTTACTCGAGAAATAATTAAAACATATTAATGCATGCATTAACATTTTACCGGAAAAACTTAGTCCAAAGCCACGTGCAATGCAAACTAAAGCAGAAATAATTTTAAATACTTGCAACACTAACAGATAAAGCTTAATGATTTCAAAATTCATGCAAAAACATGACATCAGATTTTTGAATAGCTTAAAATGTTAGGTTGGGTGAAACTCGATCGAGTTGTTTCTGGCACGTACTGGAAAAAAGCATGTGGTCCAATCTTCTTTTTTCGTTTGATACTATCGTTTTAAGATATTTGTCTATCATCTTTTTTTTGTTAAATATTTGTCTATCTATCCTAACATTTCCACATATTGTAGAAATTCTTAAAGCTAAGATTGTCATGGCCATTCGATAAAAAATGTTACTTCTTTTTTAGGGTTTCTAACTATTTCTGTATCGCTTATTATTTTTAATTTCGTTAAAAAATATCTTTTACTACTTCAATTCATGTTATTAATCAGATTTTTTAAAAGAGATATGTACTGCTTTCTTTTCTCTGTACACTTTCTCTTGTTCCATTGTATTATCATATATTTGATATTTTTTTTGTTTTTAGTTGGTTTTCCATTCAAACGTCCGAATTGAGAGGGCACCAAACCAAATTTTAAAATATATGAATATGACATAAATTCTTATTCTTATATCCAAAAAAACTTAAAACACGAAAAATCAACCCGAATCTGAATCGATACTCAAATGTCCAGAGCTAGACTTAGCAATGCTGCTAGTGATGCGATTTTCAGAAATAAATTCGTCAAAAACGGGAACACATCGGGCTTGGAAAAGTTTTAGTTCATAGAGCCAAAGCCCAACATATTTTGCAGGTGTAACAAGAGGAGAAAGGTAGGGTAGGTCCATCAAACTCCTATATTTCGGAAGTCATACTAAATAGCTTTATATATATTATTTACTGCAGCGACTACTACAATAGAATTTCATACAGACATATAGCAAACTAGTTTTTTACTTATCCACAAATTTGTTTTTTTGTCGTCTCATTGATCAACAATTCAACGCCTCATGTTGCACATACACAATTTAAAAATAATATGGTAGACTGGTAGTTATAAAATTATATATACAGTTTTAAAATATTATGTTATTTTGTCATGTACCATTTTTTATGTCTTTGGAATCAAGATTTCGGTTTCCGTTATTAACTAGTTGTTCTCTATATTATAATGTATCTCATTATTGATGAGCAAATATAAAAAACACATTAACAAACAATATGAACATGTAATTATAATATATATATATATATATATATCGTTTATAAGATAAAAAACATCACATATACTGTTACGTCAAGAAAAAAAATGAAATCACCCTAACTCTTTAAAAAAGCATGATGTTTAATCAAACAACAGAGTTCTAGGGTAAGCAGCAGGAAAATTTATTTCCATGTTGGTCAAAGTGTAACTTTTTTGCAAATAGTAAAATTGGCTTTACTATTTTCTTCATTCTGACAAAACATTTCCCCTTAGTTTTTGTTTCGTTACGAGTTGGGAATTCAAACAGTTATACTACCAGCAATTTCCAATATATAGCTAAACAAAATACTTTTTATATTGAATGTATGTGTATATATGTATCACTAAAAGAAAATAATTTGGTACTGTGTTTGAATAGAATGGGAGTGATGTTTGAGATTCTTAGCGTGTATGGGTTACTGTCCGTGACATCTCAGAATCGTCCGACACTGACAAAGACGCAACTCTGCTTTTTTTTTTTTTTGTCTTATTAAAATTTCAAACTTTTTACACCTATACACATACCTATTTATATATAGTCCACCAAACTATACATATAATGAAGATCTCGAGTCTTGACTCTTGAATTAGTGCAGCTCGCAACAACGTTAGATAAGTTTTTTTTTTTTTTTTGATAAAGGGTTTCGTAGGATATAGTTCTTGATAAAAGTTGAGTGAATATTGAAGTTATAGTTTCGGAATGCAGATTGTGTTGCTATTAACAAGCGGATAGATACATCGCAAATTTAACGAGGAATTTAGCAAGGCAACTCTCTTTTTCAATCACATTTTAGACGGATTGCCGAATGCCGACCCTTAGAAGTTAAAACATCAATAATTAATTATTTAATCTTAATATTATTATTATGGAAATACATTTATAAAAGTAACTAAAAATTTATTAAAAATTACATGAAAGTCTGATTGGTATTATTAAGAGTAAACTGGCTACAAATATTGAGAAACACATGGTAGAAAAAAGAATATAAAACTTTAATCTTTACAAAAATTTTACTCTTATATGAAGTGGAATAAAATTTTAATCTATTTTTAGCTTAAATGGGTGGGAAAAAAACCATGTCCATTTGATCTTGATTGGTTATAGTTGAGCAGAACTGAGAGTAAAAAAATTTCAACCAATTTATCTTATTCTAATAATGTTATCCAATCAGATCCGAAATGTCAATTGGTATAATAAATAAACAGAAAATTCACTAAGGACCAAAATGTCTAAACAACTAGATCTACTACTATCTCTATTTTTTTGTCAAGAGGTTTTCATTAATTTAAAAGAGTTTGATAATTATGGAATCGAACAAGAATTATTACAACCGGATAAATCTCACCCTATTATCTATGTAACCAAAAAGTATAAATATTTTTTCTATTTTAAAATGTATATTTGGACATATAATCTTTACAAAATCTATTTTTCAACTTCATTTAAATTTTCTTACGTAAATTAATCAGTTAAAACGACAATATTGTTTAAAATAAGTAAGTTTATTAATTAATATTAAATCATTTCTAGCTTCTAGAACTAAAAAATAAAAAATAATATATCTATAAATATATGTTTAATATCATATGTTGAAAACATAAAATATTTAAAAGGACAATTTTCGATCTATTATTATATCTAATAGATTAAATTACCGAAACATATAATTATTTTAACAAAAGCATTAATATGACATTAAATTCTAGACGAGCACGATCAGAAAAAAAAATCACATATGTAATCAAGTTTTGAGTCTTACACAAGTAATGTTAATTAATTATAACGTTTACTGGATATTTAACCAAAACACACACTAAGTTTTGTAACAAATTATTTTTTAAGATCATATATCACATTTATTATTTATAAACATCATCTCCGCCAAGTTAGTAATAAAATTGGTGATAATATGGCAAAAAAATTTAAATGCTTTTTTACCGTTAAAAGCTAACAACAATTTATAGACAAAATATTTTATTAGTTGCAAAATTATTGGTAATCTGTCGATATGTGAAGAACACAATATGGTCTGTTGCTTTGTCTTATCTCAATATATTTTTGTCAGTTTTTAGATAATTTCCATTAGTATATATGTTTTTCCGGAATCTTTTTGACATCTTTTTAGTGGAATGTGGTGAAATATATACATTTTCGTCCAAAATTTCTTTGTCTATAAAATATTTAAATTAATTAAAAATTGAAATTTTAGCAAATTAAAAAGAAAAACCCTACATGGAGATCATTCATGCCTCATCTTAGTTTTCAAAAAAAGAAAAAAATCCAATTATGGTACACGCTATGCTAGTGATATCATAATTTTCTCATTAAACCTCTCTAAAGTCCTTTTCAATATAGGTAAAAAAGAACTTGTATTTTTGTTTGGATACAGAAACCAATGTAAAGTTGGAACTGAGAAAATGGACTACGGATGAAGCTGGATTCCTCAGAAACGAGAAACAGAAACCTTGAACCTTTCACCTTATTGTCATCTTCGATTTTCGTAACCACAATTTACGCTTCTAATATCTGATTTAACCTTATTTGATCACACTCTAAATAATATACAAAATTAAAAAATACAAAAATAACTAATCTGCTCGTTTTTATTTCTCTTTATCTCTCTAGTCTACTTCTATAAGCTACTTAACCTTTTGTGCGTATGCTCCGTCTCTTCTTCTTCTGCAAAAAAAGCTGTAACAATCTCTCTCGAGCCCCTTTCACCGCCAGTGACAACAGAGAGAATCACAGTAAATAAATTTTTTTCACAGATTCTCTTGATTCAATCTTTCTTATCTCTCTTTCAATCACTTCTCGTCGCTATCGTTTTGCTTTTGTCTCCTTTAACTTTTTAACTCCCATTTGCGAATATTACCCGTTGAGTTTTCTATTCTTCAACACACACTTTAAAGCTCACTTTTTTTTTTGTTTTAATCATTTTCTTTCTTCTTCTTGTTGTTCTTCTTCCCCTGTACCATTGTCGTTTTCTTGATTTCCAACTGTCTTCTTTCTTTCCCTATTCTCGTAACTAAGCTATCGATAATGTTTAAGTACATTCAGAGATTCTCCAATTTCACAAAAGCTGAGTGACTTTAATTTTCAGAATTTCAAAGAAAGTTTTGTTCTTTTTTTCTCTGAGTCTATGTTTCATTCTTGATTATGTGATAAAGTTATGGACTTTAAGACAATGTGTCTCTAAAGGAGACATTTTTTTCTGTGTTTGATCTCTCTCTCTCTCAGCTTGTTAGGGTTTCTTGGTTAAGTATTCTTGATGACAGGAGAGTTACAAGAGACGTCGGCGCCATGTGCGGCTATAACTGAGAAACGACCAAATCGACTTGGTGGTTGTGTCGGTGTTTTCTTTCAGCTCTTTGATTGGAACCGTCGCTTTGCCAAAAAGAAACTCTTTTCTCGCAAATCACTTCTTCCTGGTTTGTCCCTCTCTGTCTCTAACTCACTTACTGCCTCAGTTTTATGTATTGTTATGTCTGAAAATGAAAAGAGTTCAACTTTGGTTTTGTGTCAGGGAAACAAGTTTCGAAGAGGTTTGGTGGGAATGAGAAAATGCTCAAATCTAAGCTTAATCTGGTGATTGTTTCTCATTCTTTAGCTAAAGTTGGTATCTTTGGTTTGATTTGAGTTACAATGAACTAATATTGTTTGATTGAATTGAATGATTAGATTGATGATGAGAACAGAGGAAGTTTCCCGAATCAGAATGAAGTTATGGAGCTTAAAAAGCATGAAATAAGAGCTCCTAGTTTAGTAGCACGTTTAATGGGTCTTGAATCAATGCCATCTAGTCAAAGAGACAAAGGGAAGAATAAGAAGAAACCGGTGTTTTCGTCTCAAAATAACGATAAATTTGATGTGTTTGATGAGGAAGAAGATAATGGTTTTGATAAGTCAAGGCCACAGAAGATGCAGAGAACAACTGGAGTTGTTGATAGACGTGTTGCGGTTAAGAAGTTTGGTTCAGAAGCATTGCAGATTAAGAAGGTTTTGACTCGAGTTAGGAAACATCATCAGTATAATGGTAATCATCAGCATCAGAAGCTTGCTTCTCCTGTCAGAAGTCCGAGGCTTCATAGAAGAAGTTCTAGGTTGATCGATGCAGCTACTAGGATTCTTGAACCGGGGAAGAGAAATGCGAAAGGGGCTATTGTTTTTCCAAGTTCTTCGGCGGTTAGAAGGTTTGATAATGTTGGGAAAGAACCGGTTGAAGTTGTTGTTTCACCTGAGTTTCAATGTGGTTATAATCGTAGTGTTGCTTCTTGTAAAGCTTGTGGTAGTTTGGTTGATGTGAATGGTTCGAGTCCGGTAGCTGAAGGTATTGGAAAGAACGTAGAGCGTGTTAAATCATCGCCTTTTCAACGAAGTAAAAGAAATGTGTTTTGGAGAAATGAAGAATCATCTTTGTCTGCTAAAGCCAGTGCAGATCAAATGATGAGGAAATCTCTACACCGTGCTCGATATGACTTCAATGGGAAGCATGGAAAGGATGAAATGTCGCCGCCGGGTGTAAGAAACAGATTTGATTTTCAGAATCAGGTGTTGCAGAAGGAGGAAAGGTTTCCTACAGAAGCTCGATCTTATGCCTTACAGAGCAAAAGAGGTTGTTCTTCACCTGCAAATGCGATGAATAGAGGTTCAACTAGTAGGAATCATCACTTGAAGTCCCCAGCTAAATTCGAGAACTCTGATTTGAATCTGCATAGAAAGTGTCACGGTAGAGTTGAAGGGTCTTGTAATCGATCAGGATTGAGCACTCCAGCAAGGAAGAGAAGGCTAGCTTGTGTAAGTGGTCACGGACGAGGAAGTAGCTTTATGAGTCCGGTGTCAAGAAGATTAGATGGTGAAGGCTCTTGCGGTTGTAGTAATGGTCCGAGTGGTAACAATGAAATGACATTTTCTCCACTGAAACTTGGTGGTTCTCCTCATAGAAATTATAGTCAATGCTGTAGAGAAACCAAAGAGAGAAAAGGAGTTCAACGTGTACCAAATCAGATAGGCGCAAGAAACCCAAGAACATCGTTTACAAAAAGGCCACCGCTTGATATAGGTACTCTGGGGTTAATTCAGCAAAAGTTGAAAGAATTGGCTTCTCAAGAAGAAGGTGAGGCTATAGGAGGAAGTGCTTTGCCCAATAAATCAGCTTCTTTGATTCTTCATGAATTGCTATCTTCTTTAGCTTTGGAGCAGAAGTCTTATATTCGAAATATCGATGTGCCTTACGCAGAAACAGCTTATCGGGTATGTTTATAATCTTGCAAGGACTTTAGGTTTTAGTATTTCTCATCTATATATTTCATTTTGCTTCTTGATTCTTGCAGAGGAAAGGCAAAACAGAGCTGTGGAGTTCCACTGGAAATGCAAACAGTGATCACACGAGCCCGGGTTCTGTACTTGATGCATCTTTCTCCAATGAGAGTTGCTTTTCGAATAGCTTCGACAATATCTCAGGTAGTACATAAGATTTCTCAGACAGTCGTTAATTTCTGAAAAATCCGTCAGTTCTTGTATCTGAAAACCTGAAACTGCTGTTATGAATTGTAGTTCCAGGACAGATGAGGCTGCCACTAGAACCTATAGAACCCGATTGGGACATTCTTGAAGATTTCGCCAATTCGTTCAAGAAATCAACAAGTGTTAGTGGTATTTATCAGGCGATTGCGAGTCTTGTCAGCCATGTCTCTAACGTCCTGAGCTGTTTAAGCAACACAGGTCTCATATTAACACAGCAGAGATTTACAATTGCAAGAGAAGTCATTATCCACACCGAGCTACTGGTTGGTACTACAACTACTACACAAGAGAACTACCTCATTGGTCCAGATCTCTTCGATGAACTCATGATTTACGCAGCTCGGTCTGATCATCTGGTTAATCTCCCTGGACTAACTGGAGGGTTCCTAGTTGATGCCATGATCGAACACTTGGAAGAAAGAAACACTTCATGCGGATTATTAAAGCCTTTGAATGCTAAAGCTGACGAGTTGATTCGAGGAGTTCTTGAAGAAGTTCCAAAGTGGGCAAGATTGGTTCGGATTGGTAAGGATGAAGTTATAGGTATTGATATGGAGAAATGGATGGATCTTGAAACTCATTTGTTTGGAGTTGGTTCAGAGATTGCTTATGAGATCCTTCGGTGTTTGGTCGGAGAGTTAACAACCGATCTTGGGAAATCTTTACCGGTGAAAACTCATCTCTTTTAGAATCAAGAAGATAATATGTTGTCAATAGCATTTGTGTAATTCACTATTCCTTGTGCTATTCAACGTTATGATCAATGCTTGTTTATTAACTTTCTCATAACTAAGCAAGTTTTATCAAAATGATCTGAATCTGAGCCAAACTGAACTGATCTAAAACCAAGTTTATAAGAAAAGTAAGATTATTTTTCGACTAAAACCCGAATCCAAACCACAATCGAAACCGTGTCAAAACATCCATAAAAGATTAGATTTTACTTTAACCAAATCAAATTGCAGATTCAACACCTCTAATACAAATCTCTGAATCACCAAACCAAAATATGAAAAAGGATTAATCTTTATCAATCAAAACCCATAAAAAATAGAAAAATTCGTAGGAGGAGAAGAAAAAAAATCAAATCTTGAGCCACGAATGTTAGATTTAGGAACACACAAAAATCAAAAGAATCAACACATTTGTCTGTAACCTGAACTTCTCCTCCGACCACCACCACCGCCAATTGATTTCCTTCCTCCTCCTACTCCGCCGCCATTTATAGCAGAAGCAGCAGCCGTAGATATCTTCTTAAGATCATCAACATTAGCATAACTCTTCCTCATCATCCCTTTACTCTTCTTATCTCCACCACTCGCTGATACACTTCCTCTCACCGATCCAACAAAAACGCCGCCGTTTTTACTCTTCATCGGCGGTGGAGTTAATTCAGTTCTCCGAGGAATCAAATTCGAATTAGCCGGTCGACGATTCTCTTTACGAATCATAGTTGAGAAATCAGGAACTGATTGAGCCAGCGAAGAGGACGACGTTTTACGAATAAACCCAAATCTCGTCTTCTTCTCTGGTAAAACCCTAATTTCTTCATCTCTTGTGAAACCGAATCTTACTTGTTCTTCTTTTAGAATCTTCTCGAACGCTCGTTTCATTCGAAGATTTGATTCTCTTAATCTCGCGTATTCTCCATATTTAGGTCCTCTCTCGAATCCATAAACACCATTGTTAACCAAAACGTTAAGCTTTTGTTGTGTTTCGGAGATTGAATCAATGGAAAATAACAGACGTTCCATGCTAGGGTTTGAAATCGTATCTTCCATTTCTGAATTTGTCAAAATCTCGATTTTATTTTTGTACTGTGTCGTCTTCTTCTTCTTCTTCTTCTTCACAAAGTTGAGAGCTTTTTTTATATATATTCGTAACGGTCTAATTGAACACAGAGGAGGCTCTTAAGCGTTTTGTTGTATGTCTAGACGATTTTGCCCTTTATTCCTTTTTACTTCTCTCAACGGTCTTATTTTACTGTGTGGGGCCCAAAAGATCTTTGTTCAACGGTCATTAATTCTTAAGCGACAATTGTAAAATTTTATTCTCATTTGGTATTAAGGTCAGACCTTATCTTTATAGTAAGTATTAGGAACGATCTTAAGGGAATAATATTGTCATAGATGACAAAAAAAATATACCGTCATCCATATAAAAATGGGCTTATATTTCTTCATGGCCCAATGGACTTTTTTCTTTACCTTCCACGAAATTCAATCAATTATGCCTTAGTTGTTGGTTCCTCTGTGGTTTCTTGCATTTGAATTAATATAATTTTGTTTCTTACGAAATAACGTAAGAATAAATCCTTTTTACGTCATATTTCATTAACTTAAATCATAAATCATATAATTTTCATAACTAATTACCTAAAAATTAAAATAAAACTATATATAAGTTGATAATACTAAATCCAAAAAGAAGAAGTTGATACTAATTATGATTCTTAAAAGCACACCGGAACAAACATATTGAAGACGTAAAACTATATAAAAGTTTATAATACTAAATATATATATAACAAAAAGGTTGATACTAATGATGATTCTTAAAAGCACACGGAACATACATATTGAGCGCCACGTTTGCGAGGTTGATTGGTTCCCTCATGTTGGATTGACCCGCTTATGGTATAGGTTGAGCCGTGGTGGATATAGTGTTCTCGGCAGGTGGATCCATCGGTAGGAGGGTAACCGGATCTATGCCGTAGACCCGTAAAATTGCGTCCAAGCCTCGCTTCAACTCCGCCAAATCTCGCTTCAAAGTCTCCATTATCTCCTCCATCCTAGACATCCTCATATCCACATCCATGTCCATGTTTCGACAAAGAGAAGTAGCGGCCAACTTGTTTAAATCGACGTTGTGGTACTGAATCAATCCAAGATCATAGAAGATACACCCATTGTATGGCGAATCAGTTTACAAATAATTCTTTTTTAAAATTCATTCATATACATAATTATATTTTGAAAATAATTGTTAAAATGAGATTTGAGTTAGAAATTATTACCTCTAAATATGCAGCATTGGGCTGGTGGCGGTCGATCCAGTTTCGCTAACAGCATCTGATTCATCTGAGGTAGACTGTTGTCTAGCCAATGTCTCGACCGCTTCGACTAATGGCTCATCTTTCTCAGTGTGGTTCTTCCGCACTAATTCAGCTAGTGGTGATGCTTCCACACCAGTCTCGACCATCTAAGAAAAAAACATAAAAAGTAAAAAAATATGAGGTAATAGCATATATTAACCCAAATTTTAAATATAATTGCTAATTTGATCGGTTTTTTTTTCGGTAGATTTTGAGAAGATTAAAAGATAATACAACCTAACCTTTATTTTATAATTACGAAATTGCCATTAATGTTTAAATTTTGTAAACAGTGACAAAAAAACATTAATGACAAGTTAAGTTTTAAATGTTTTACAAACTTTCGTCGAAAAAAAAATTTCCGCGAACCACCACCGTCGCCACCGTCGCAGAGTTAGGGTTCATCATCGTCGCCGAAGAAAGGTTCGCTTTCATCGATTTTGTTAGTTTCTCTCTTTTCGCCGATAACTTACTTCAGATTTCATCCATTTTTTGCCGATTTTGTAGGTTCTCTATGATTTCTATCATATTTGTTTTGTGTAGTTTCAGTTTCACTTTCACTTTCAGTTTCATTTTCGTCACCGAGTTCACCTTTAACCACGCCAAAGAAAGGTTCACTTTCATCAAAAACCTTAACTTTCTTTCAGATTTCATGATTATTTGTCGCCGATTTTGTTAGGTTTTTCAAATTTCTTTCACATTTATTTTCTGTAGTTTTTCGTTGTAAGATTCTTTTAGATTTTATGTTGTCACAGAGTTATTCTAATTATCGCAGACTTATGTTTGTGTTACTGCACACTTATTTAGTAGTTGTCACACACTTATTTAATAGTTGTCGCAGAGTTATTTAATAGTTGCCGCAAACTTATTTAGTAGTTGCCGCAGACTTATTTAGTAGTTGCCGCAGACTTATTTAGTAGTTGCCGCATACTTATTTAGTAGTTGCCGCAGATTTATTTAATAGTTACCGCAGAGTTATTTAGTAGTTGCCGCAAAATTATTTAGTAGTTGCCGCAGAGTTATTTAGTAGTTGCCGCAGAGTTATTTAGTAGTTGCCGCAGAGTTATTTAGTAGTTGCCGCAGAATTATTTAGTAGTTACCGCATACTTATTTAGTAGTTGCCGCAAAGTTATTTTGTAGTTGCCGCAAAATTATTTTGTAGTTGCCGCAAAGTTATTTTGTAGTTGCCGCAAAGTTATTTTGTAGTTGCCGCAGACTTATTTAGTAGTTACCGCAGAGTTATTAAGTAGTTGCTGCAGATTTATTTAGTAGTTGTCGCAGACTTATTTAATAGTTGCCGTAAACTTATTTAATAGTTGCCGTAAACTTATTTAATAGTTGTCGTAGACTTATTAAGTAGTTGCCGCATACTTATTAAGTAGTTGCCGCAAACTTATTTAGTAATTGTCGTAGACTTATTTAGTATTTACTGTAGACTTATTAAGTAGTTACCGCAAACTTATTAAGTAGTTACCGCAAACTTATTAAGTAGTTATTTAGTAGTTATCATAAACTTATTAAGTAGTTGCCGCAGACTTATTAAGTAGTTGTCGCAGACTTATTAAATAGTTACTGTAGATTTATTTTGTATTGTCGGTGACTTATTTTGTATGTTGCTGACTTATTTATTTAGACTGATATGTTGTCGATTTGATTGCAAAGATATGACATCTTATCCTGCTCGGCTTTCCAAAGATGGGAAATGTCATGTTCAAGTGGATAGCATAAACCACTATTATTCCCATTTCAAATTTGGGGTCACTAAAAAGAGTATTAGTGATGATGTTTGGGATGCGTTGAAGGAATCATCTGTTGGTATTTTTTTAAGCTATATGATATATACATTATGGGGGAGAAGTTCATATGGTCATCCTCTTATGTTCATTACTTCATCACACATCAGTTGGCGGTGAAGAATATGCACAAGGTTTGGTCATTGATTGATGATCAACCAATAAAATTTTCGCTGCACAATTTTAAAGATATCACATGTCTTAATTGTGACCTATATCCATCTTATGTGCGATCTAATTGTGACCTATATCAAGCTGTTGATTATGAAGCCTTTTGGAGATAGATGAACGTTCCTTTACGGGATAAACCTAAATGAGGGGAGATGCTGCGTGTTTTGAGACGTTATCAGAATTGGAGTTACAAGAAGAGGATGATGGTTGGAAGACTATGTATAATACATGTTGGAATACATGGCATCAATCATGCATCAAAGATCCTGTTGAGTGATGCAAACATAGTGCTTCATGAGGAGAGCTTTGAAAAATTTGGAATTGCCTACAATTATCAACATATACCGGAGGTGTATCTTCTTTAGCAACATGTAGCTTAACTTGACATCATAAACTCTCTTATCCAACCCATAATCCTTGAACACCATTCGAACGAAATTCTCATAACTGATACTATCTTTACCTGCTAGAATTCGAGATCCTGACTTAACATCAACAACAAACAATCATCTATTTCTTTCAAACTTCTATTTTCCACATACAAGAATAATCTGTTGCTCCATATCTACGAGACACAGAGAACGAATATCACGACGACGATTAGGATGAAGATGAAATAGCTTCTATTACCTGTTAGGATGAAGATAATTTCAGCGAAGAAGAAGAAGCAGAGGAAAAAACAGGACGAAAATAAGAGGCAGCGTGCCCAAATTGAGAGAAGCCCTTATCGTCTGACCGACCACAATAACTCAATAAGTCTGCGACAACTTCAATAAGTCTGTAGTAACTAAATAAGTTTGCGGTAACTAAATAAGTCTACGGTAACTACAATAAATTTGCGGTAACTAAATAAGTATGCAATAACTACAATAAGTCTGCGGTAACTACAATAAATATGTGGTAACTACAATAAGTCTGCGGCAACTACAATAAGTCTGCGGCAACTACAATAAGTCTGCGGTACCTAAATAAGTCTACGGCAACGTTTCAATAAGTCTGCGGTAACTACAATAATTATGCGGTAACTAAATAAGTTTGGGACAACGTTTCAATAAGTCTGCGGTAACCACAATAAGTCTGCGGTAACTAAAATAAGTCTGCGACAACGTTTCAATAAGTCTGCGGTAACTTCAATAAGTCTGCGGTAACTAAATAAGTCTGCGACAATGTTCAATAAGTTTGCGGTAACAAAATAAGTCTGCGGTAACTAAAATAAGTATGCGGTAACTAAATAATTTTGCGGTAATTAAATAAGTATGTGATAAATGAAATAAGTCTGCGGTAACTAACATAACTCAATAATTATGCGGTAACGTGAAATAAGTCTGCGACAACGTAAACGAAATGATATTTTTGTAATTTTTGGCTGCGCTGGAATTAATATTTGATAGCACTATCGTAATTATTATTTTTTTACACAGCATGACAAATGTACGTTTGAGATTTAGACCACACTTTTAACTAAAAAACACGCGAATCATTCTACCAATTAAACTACAATTTTGAGTCATTCTACTAATCGTACCTAAAAATATTTCAAATATATACACTTAATGAAATTTAAAATATACTTAACCATCTCATGAGCAATTTTGTTGTCCTCCACAACATGACGATGCATGCCAAATTCGTCCTTATTTGAAGGATAGTCCTCTGATGTGGTTTTGCTCTTGACCATCTTCTTCGTCTTCCTCCATCGGGCTGGCGTAGAACTAGCCGATCTTGTTGCTCTGGGAGGCATAGGAGTTCCTTGGGAGAAAGGAGAGCCTTCATCAATCCGGTTAACTCCACGAGACGAAGAAGCACTATGACGTTTCATTTCTGCGAAATTTTTTAAGAATGCTAATAAAATTATGAATTGCAAAATTGTAACAAATTATACTAAGCTTCTAATCTAATATCCTAATAAGTTAATAACTTTGACAATTATAAATTACTAATACATAAATTACTAATTCTCCAAGAACTACAATCAAACCATCAATCTAAGATTACATAACAACCAACCACAACAGATCTGAAATAATCAAAGCTTTTTTTCTACGCATCACAAAGTTTCACAACCTCTCTCAAGCTTAGAAACCAAATCAAAAGAAAACATGAAAAGCCCTTAAATCGAAGATCCAATTTCAACGTAACAACACATATGAACAAAAGAGGGAAAAAACGAAATCAAACCTTCATCGATAAACACTGAATAACTCTAAAAAATGGATTCTGAACCAGAAAGAAAGAGAAATTGGCGGGAAAACCTTGGTGGAAGCAGCAGCTTATCGAAGGATGGCAAGATCCATGGCTATGTCATTTAATTTGATAAGAAACATTTCTATGAAATAAAGCTCTGTTGTTTAGTTTAATCAAATTCTTGTTGTTTTGGATTCAGTGATCTTCTTTGGTTTTTATCTCTGAAGAAGTGTGTGTATATACTCAAGTTCGATTCGAAAGACTACTTGAAGAAATAGCACTTGTATTCTGATTCTTGAATATGGAGTTAAGCACTCAGGTTCATGCATCTTTTCATAATCTTGTTACAGAACCAATGTTCTGTTTTGATATTTTAAGTTTATTTTCTTTCCTCATTGTTTCATATTTGACAATTACCGAGGCAAAGTAAGATTTTTGAATATATGCATTGAATAGAAACTCTACATGTGATTTGCTCATTACTGTGTTTGATACTAACATTATAGGATTGTCTTCAGCTTCCTTGGAGATTAAAGATGCACGAAATGGACCAGAGTGTATTAAATATATTGTGGTTAAGTCTTAAGTGTACAAATTGAATCATTAGCTAGAGGCATGGACATAATAAATATTCGACGAGGTGGACAAGTAACATACATTGTGGTAAAATTTAGTGTCTTGCAACATAACCAGAACCAGATTATATTCATCGTCTCCCACTTAAGTTAAACCTTTTGATGAAGTTAATATATTTTTAAATACCTTTTATAAAACAGCATTTATTGAAGATTTAAATCGACTTTATGTGCATCTCACTAACTAGCTAGCTACTCAACTTCTTTCAACGTCATTCCTATAATTTTCAATAACTAAATAATTGAACCAAATTGACACAATGATAGAGAAGACAATTCACATTGCATTTTTACAAGAAGACTAAAAAAGAAAAAGAGAGTGAAAAGCAAACGCATACATAGATACTTACTTTTGGTAAAGTAAGAAAAAAGAAATAATCACCAATTTCGACTGAAATTAAGAAAAAAATACATAAAAAATTACTCTATAAAAGTGAAATCCAAGTAGTAATTTCACAAATTTTGACTGGGCAAAACAAAAATCATTCATGGCCCAAGACTTAAATGGAGGTTTAGCCCAATACCAGTCTCTAATTTAACTCCGCTACTACGATCACTCTCTCCGGCGAACCTCCTCATCTCCGGCAAAGATCCACTGTGAGCCTCAAATCCTCCGGTCATAGACTCCATACCCCCGCCGTAAAGTCCTCTTCCACCATGAAAGTACCCAACGGCGTTTTGTGACGACATGTGCTCACCGTAAAGCCATTTAGAAGTCGAGGAAGAAGGAGAGATCATGATATGCGACGGAGGATGCGGCGAAGAGAGGAGGTGAGGCAACGGAGCGAAGGCGGAGAGAAGTGGATTCGTGTGAGGGTAAAAATTATGATGACGTGGCAACCCGCGAGTGGCTAGCATCTGTGCACGTTTAAGAAGCTGACGCTCTTTCTTGTGAGCGTTTTGGTGACCACCAAGAGCTTGAGAGTTTGCAAACTCTCTACAACAGTATTGACACTCGTACTTCCGTGAGTCGGATCCGGATCCGGAGCTTGGTTGGGGTGATGGTTGTGGATCCGATGTCGTTTCAAGTAGGTTTATACCGAAGAGCTTCAAAGATGATGTTTCAGTCGCCATATATGCGAGTTTATCTATATATGTATGTACAAAAAGAGAGCTAGAGAGAAAAGATTTTCAAATCTTTTGTTTTGTAAATGGAAAAGATAAGATTAAAGACTTAATTGAGATCAACCCTGAGTTTGCATGTGCATATATTTATAATTAAGATTAAGATGAGATTTAAAATAATTATTGAGTCTAGGTTAGTCCACTCACTTTGTTATGGAGTGCTTATGGCATGTTTCCACATAGTTTACAATCGTTTGTATAGGTTTAATGGTTAAGTTTCCGAGTTTTATTGTTTTTTAATTTAATAATTCTTTAAAAATTGATAAATATACATACATACATGTATAAATGATTAAATGTGTGTACCACATATGTGTGCGTGGACACATAACTGACATACCAATTATTTAAAAGCTAGGAAGGTCTACATACCTCGTAAAGCATTGATCGTATATTTTATAGTTTAGTATAGATAAGCATATACATAATCTTATCATTTTTAAGTTTCGACCATGTCACGGGATTTGAACCGTTCAATTATTTGATTGGACATAAAGGAATTTTATTTTACTATCTGATTTTAAAATACTAGGAAATAATTATAAGAAAACAATTATATCGAATAGATACTTATCTGCCCCCTTATTATAATGATCTATGCATTTATGTATGATTAATCAGGTTATAATTGAGGTCCCACAAAAAATACTTTAATAGAAATAGATTAACATCAAGTTTAAAGTGTTGGCGTGATTGACGTTGAAATTACGTATTTGTTTAGACATGGCAAGATCTTCCGAATCTTACTAACTACAACCCTGATTTGATCATTAAACCTTTTAAAATGCTATTATTACTTTTTATTGATTAACCCTTCTAAATAAAATAAAATACCTGATTAATAACTGAGCATATACTTCCTCACCCCCCTGAACTCATGCATGACCTTTGCTTTTGAGATATTTGGAAACTTTACTTGTCCCCATCTTTGTCTTCTTCACAATTTGCGAGTTTGTGTTTAGTTGACAATTGAATTAACCTAAATCATTATTCTTTCCTTTACACCTACAATACAATTGATTGATTTACCTGAACTACCTTCTTTATATTTTCCTTTATTTTAATATTTTTCACAGTATGTTTTATATTTACTATATGTTAATTATTTAGTATCTATTAAATTTAATTGATTTTCACACAATCACCGGAAAAAGGCTATGTTTGCGGTTATTATGTTTGGCACAAACCATAGAAGCAGTTATGTATAGTTTTATAACATTTAAAGCCGTTCTAATCAACTGTCGTTTTTAAGCGTTTGCTATATGAATATGAGAACATTCAAAAAATTTGTTGTCGCTCCAATGATTAATCACAGGCGATGCATTCTTATAATGACAACCCTAGTTTATCTCAGTATATGAATCCATATCAAATTTTCTAACCTTTTATCTCTTTTCATATGTTATAACTGATATAACTTATTATGAAACTACTTTGATGTCCATGTCAGGTTATAAAAATACATCATCATCTTGCTACATAATTCTGTTCCTACCTGAGTGCTAATAACTTTTGTTCCAGCATCTGCTATTCTACAAGTGTTCCAGTTCCATACTTTTTCAAACAAAACATGTAGTCTTTGAGAACCTAACCAAGTTGGTGGTAAACTCACTTTTTAGTCCCTTTCAAATCCAAAAACTTAGTTTTTCCTGATTACATATAAAAAAGTTGATATTTTTTCTTTCAAATTTTCTATAAAAAATATGAAGAATGTCTAAGCTTGCACTTTAGATGAATTATCAGATTTTTTTTTGATAAAAAATTATCAGAACATGTTACGTTGCAATGTCTTATTTGGCTTATTGCAGTGAATCTCTTACCTAATCTTCACCTTAATCAAGATTTTGTCTCAATATTTGGTTTCTTTTACTTTTAAATTAAAATTTGTTTATGTCACTTTCTCTAAGGGATGTTAAGTAGACAAGAAAGATGTTAACGTTCTAGACAAGCACTTCATGACTCTGTTATTTCATCCCTAATATCCATCTTTTTTTTTTACATGCCTCTTTTTGTCTAACCTCTAAAGCATCTTAAATATTTGTACTATAAATATCTTTGTAATTCTTTTTGAGGCCTGTATTCACATCTTTTGGTCCAAAATTCTATTTGAACACATAAAATGTATAGTAGTTGTTCTCTGCTGTTCGCAGTGACCATGAACTTGTATACCAAGTTATATTTAAATCACGTACAAAATATGAGTAATCAAATTATCAAGCAATATTGACAATTAGATTACCCATCTTTGAAAAAGGCATTGTTAGAGCTTTTTAGTTTGAACTTTGAACTTATACGCTTATGGTTTCTCTCCTCTACCTTGAAACTCGTGAATTTAAAATATGAAAATGCATATATATTTCTTCAGATACTAGCTTCAATTTATTACTAAAAGAAATTTTATTGTTGATATTGAGACCTAGAATTTGGACTAACAATATTTATGAAATTTTACTTCTCAACGCATTTATTGAAAATTAGAACCCTATTATAGTCTATAGGCTTGGTGAAGTGGAAATAGTGGTTAAGTGAATGGAACCACACGGTTATGTGATTAAACCGTAATAAAATCTGAAAATCTAAGCAAAGGAGATATCGCACACAAGTGCTAGAAATTTTCATAACGCTCAGGATCAAAAGCAAGAAACGACATAAGAGAAAAAGTTGTTGAGGTTAAAAATGACTCAGAAAAGAAAAGATATAAATATTCTAGTAGCCATTTGAAGGGTGATGATGAATATAGAGAGGGAGGCTTCAAATTAGGAAAGAGATTATCAGGTGATGCCTCTGAATTGTTTGGAGTACTCAAAATCGACAAGGAGATGAGTGGTGCTAGGTAGGGTTGGGCAAAAAAACCAAATCCGAGTACCCGATCCAAATCCGATTCAAAAATTTATATCTAAATCTGAACTTATCAAATTATTCCATTAGAGTGTAAATCACTAAATCTAAAAACTTGTACCCAAATCCGATCCCGATCTGAAGCTGAAATCCGTTAGGGTATCTGAAAACCCGAAAATACATAACTACCCATGAGAAAATATCCTAATTCAAGGACTGTATCCTATAAATGTGAATTTTGCATGTGTAATATACACAAATCCGATTCGAATCCGAACCGAAAAACCCGAAAAAAACCAAAAACTCTGAAAATTCTGAACCCGAACCTGATCAAAACCCAAATTTTTCGGGTTTTATAGGGTTTTAACTCTGAAACCTGAACCTGACCCGAACTCGAAAAGTTCTATCCGAATCCAAATTCGAACTCGACAAATTATTCCATTGGAGAGTCAATTTCTAAACCCGAAAATCTGAATCCGATCGGATTTTACCCGAATCCAAACCCAAAACCCGACTGCTCCATCCCTAGTGGTATGATTGTGTCTGAAATAAAAACTTATTGTATTTAGGTGGTGTCGAAGGTGGAAAAACTGTTACTATATTCATTGAAGATCCTAATGGTTACAAATTTAAACTCCTGGAAATAGGCCCTAACAAGAACCTCTTTGCCAAGATATGTTCCGTGTTGGTGATCTTGACAGGGTCAAAAAATTCTATGACAAGGTGAGCCCTATGACATTGTTTTGAGATGGGAGAGTTTATACCCTAAACAATAAATGTGATCTGATAAACTTTCTTTTTCTTTGAGTCAGAATCCATTCTTGTGCCTTGATCACATGTGCTTGCTTTCTTTACATGCTATTGGAATGGAACTTATGCACACAAGAGACAAGCCATAGTAGAAGGTAACTTTCATTGCCTCGTAGATCTAATTCATACTCATGTGGCTGTAAATTTCCTTTTCTGTACGTTTTTCCCTGCAAAACCTGCTACCTGCTACTATTGTTTGTTTGGTCGGTTGAGTTCTTTTTTTCTTTTCTTTGTAAACTCACTTCCCATAAATGACCATATATTATTTTTCAGTACGTAATAGCCATGATAATATATGTTCCAGAAGATCAGGGACCGCTCATAAGGGGACGATGGAGGCAACGGCCTGATGCCCAATGCTCTGTCTCCCATGTTCTTATAATTAAGAGGTCCCAATTTTTTGTATATATTATATATATATATAATTAAAATATTAAAAAATAGATTAAAGAGGATCAAAAAATATATTTTATATGTATCTATTTTTCTTTTCATTACAAAATCTAAAAAGTACTATTAATAAACATTTTAAAATTTTTCTTAGTAAAAACCATTAAAAACAAAATTTAGGGGTCCAAATAGTTTTTTTTTGCCTTAGAACCCACTAAAATGTTGAGCCGGCCTTGTAAATAAATGTTTTATCGTAGAGCTGACATATAACTATGGTGTCATTGAATATGATAATGGAAATGCTTATGCTCATGCAGATAAATTTGACATTCTGTGCATCTAAAGTTCTTTTTTATGTGAAAGCCATGTAGCTATAGTTTTAACTTGCTTGCTTGTAAAAATTACTACCAAATTGCAATAGGCACAAATAATGTGTACAAAACTCAATAAACATAAAAAAAATCACGAGGGAACCTGGTTCCTTATAAGCTATAAACACGAAGATCACCACGTGTTTGGATTCCGGTGGATGAAAATTGGTAAGATTTTTGTGTGTAGAGATCAGAGAGACTTTGGTAAGATTCATTTGATGGAAAGAGCTATGAATTTCACATTTTGAGTTGCGACTTTTGGGGTTTACAGGTATAGACAACATTGACTTTCTCAAAGAATTTGAGTGAGAGAAGAAAGGAGAAAGAAGACCAGAGGCAGCAAATGCACCATAATGGCTTATGAGTTACGAGGAGACAAGAAAAATCGTTGTTGTGTTATATCAGTTTGTAGTTTGATATATCCTCTCAGAGCTGAGGATTTGCTCAAAGTGAATCATTTTCTTTTCAGAATCTAGTGTAGTTGTTCAACATGATTACCCCATATTGGGTACTGAATATTAGTTTCCATTTACCATTATTTCCATTAAATAATGTGAATGATAGATAAGAAAAAGGTAAGATACGTATCTGAAGTTGTAAAAACTTAAGCAATGCATACTGTCTGTTTGGGGACATGTTCAAACATAGAACCCATGTAAAACAATTCTAATTGTAAACCTTTTAAAAATTTTCAACAAATCTTATGCCCGGTCGAGTTATGAGGATCCTTACATTGAAAAGATATCCACTTTGAAAATTAAAACTTAACATTAATTCTTGAATGTCTTTCCTATTTTTTCTTTTTTGTTTGATTCGCTATTTTGTTTATGATAGAAGCTAGGAAAACATATGTTAAGGTTTATGATGAATTGATCCTCAATAGATTTAGTAATAAAAAAAATTATGATTTAGATCCTTTATGTATAGACCTTAAAAATTAACCGAAACAACAAAACTATTAAAACATGTGAAACGACGACGTATACTTAATATTTTACACGACATCGGTTCACATGTTTGAATATTTGTGCCAATTAGGTTAACTATTTTTGGGAAAAGATTTAAACATGTTAAACTACATTGTATCCAATATTTTATACGACGTCGCTTTAGTTGTTTCAATCTATCCGTTGCCTAGGTTATTTTTCTGTTATAAAAAGATCTAACTCACAATTATTTATGTATTCATTTCCGATATAACTTTTGAAGAAAACATTGCACAATCATATCTTAAGAAAAATTGCATGAGATTTCTATTGCATCAGTGAAGAGACTTCAGTTAAAATATTGACAGAAGGTACGTGCTAACTAAACAAGGCATTTCGATTTTTACATTCATTCACTCGTTCGATTTTATTTTTATTTTTCAAATATTTTCACAACTTTGTATTTCTTTTAGGGAAAATTCATTATAAAGTACTACTAGCTAAAAATTTGTCCATTTATATTTTTTATTTTTATAAATTGTCACCTTTTTCTAAACTATTGTTACTACTAGATTAATACCATTTTTCCAAAAAAACCATTGAAACATGTAGATACACATCTATTAAGAAGATTTGAAGAAATTTTTTTTTCATTTTAGGCAGTTTTAAGTAGATTTTAGTTTGATGAAAATTATTCTAAAAATTCTAAAATATGTATTCTGGCGAGATAAAAGTATTAAATTACGTATTCTAGCGAGATAAAAGTATTAAATTATGTATTCTAACATTTGTTCATGGTTTAAAAATATTATATTACGTATTCTAGCAATCATGTTCTATGATTTTTAGAATGAAAATATTAGAATACTTATTCTGAAATATTTAGAATACACATTCTGATGTTTTTAGAATACTCATTCTACTAGTTGTACATGATTTAGGAAATTTAGATTACGCATTCTAGCAATTAGAATACGTATTCTGAGAATTTTAGAATATATATTCTGAGAATTTTAGAATATATATTCTGAAAAATTTAGAATATTCAAAAGGATAATGACTGAATATATATAATCGTAAATATTTAAAAATAATTTCAGTTACTAAATAAAATTTTTATTTAAAAGTAATTTTAAAATATAGCAAAGATAATGAGTGAATCTTAAATATATAAAATCTAAATATTTAAAAAATAATTTAAGTTATAAAATAAAAATTGCATTTAAAAATAAAGTTATTAAATAATTTATGTTATTAAAACAAAATTGTATTTATTTAAATTTTTTTTTGTGTTGTATATATTTTTAAAATGAAAATAATTATTTTCAATTTTTTTAAATATCTGATTTATTTTAATGATATTAAAATTATTGTAAAATAATTTTTTTAAATGAAAGCCTCTTTTTAAGTGAGAAATTTTATTTTTTTCATGTTAATAAAAAAAAATTTAAAGGGCAAAAGAGGATTAAGTATTTTAAAAAGATTAAATTAACAAGTTTTTTCAAAAAAAGTTTAAATTAACACATTTTTGAAAATCCTCCTTTATAATGAATTTTCCATTTCTTTTATCATTGATTTATTTTTGATTACTTCTTATCTTTTAGTCTTTGTATGTTTTTTTATTGACTGAGGTTTATGTTTAAATTCATAAGCTTTTAGATCAAAAGATAAAATAAAAAGAGTTTGGTATAAAAATCATCTAAAAATTCATATAAAACCGCTTCGAAGAAATTCATTTTATAAATATATGTTTTTTAAAGGGTAAAAAAATTCTCCGAGATCCGGTGTTATCCAATGCAAAAGATAAATTCTCAAATTTTTGATTCTGGATCCAAATATTTTAAATTTAAACTAGAATATATGGTTCCGATTTTGATCTGCTTTCAAATATATATATATATATATATATATGTTCAATAACTGAAATATTTAAAAATATTTTGTGGTAGTTTTGTAAAAATAAAAAAATATGTGGCATTTTTAGAATACCCTAAAATAGATTTAGAAAAAAATTAAAAACTTTAAATGAAAGGATTTCTTCAATTAGTTTGTACCTAAGTCTTATTAGTTTTCAAATTATTTAACGTAATTTTAAAATATTGCCAGTAATAAAATGTTACATGAGTTAACAAAAAAATGTGGACATGAACAAGGACATATATTTCATAATCTAAAGAATTTCTTATTTCTTATTATTTCACCAATATATACATGATTTACCATATATGAGTTTTCAATCAAAGTTTAATTTTTAGTATTTCGTTATGTCATTTAATATTAAAAAATTTTTAAAAAATTGCCACGTGATTTTCATTCAGAGATATTTTTGGATTTTTTCTCATTTTGTTTTTACTATTTTCAATTCATATTTTTACTGTTCAATGAGAAGCATATATGAAAAAGATTTGGGATGAAAAAAAAAGTTGAAGAGGTGTGGAATCTAAGATTTGGTTTCCCTTTTTTTATAGAAATGGTAAAAAAATTAAAACTTTATCAGATAATTTTTTTAAAAACATTGATTGCTTATAAATGAGTTTTAATCAAAGTCAAATATTTAAAACATATATTACTCAAGTTAAAAAGAAGGAAAAATATGACACAAATAAATACAAAATGTATACTTTGACTGAAAATTCATAAAAATTTAAGTTTGGTAAGCAACTCAATCCATCTGATTTATATGGTTTTAAGAATGGTCGAACTGGTTTTAGAAGAGATTATATAACTCATTTCATAAGAGACCAATCTCATGTGTTTCATCATCCTCCTAACGAATTGAAAACAAAAATTGAAGTGATGTGGAATCTGAGAGGTGCTTCCCTCTTCTTATATAATCTCGGTAAAAAAAATTATTTAAAACGTAAAAAGAGAAAAAAATTTAAAATAAAATTTATTATTTTAATGAGTTTTCAGTCAAATTTTAATATTTAAAATATTTCTTACACAAAGAAAAAAGAGGGAAAAAGTATGACATAATAACATACAAAAATATGCACTTTGACTAAACACTCATAAAATAGAATAGTAAAATAAAAAAAGTAAAAAATTGGAATATTTTTTTAAACATTTATTACTTTTTATGAGTTTGTAAGTCAAATAACTCTCAGATTCCACATCACTTCAATTTTTGTTTTCAATTCGTTATGAGGATGATGAAAACACATGAGATTGGTCTCTTATGAAATGAGTTATATGATCTCTTCTAAAACCAATTCAACCATTCTTGAAACCATATAAATCAGATGGATTGGGTTGCTTACCAAACTTATATCGTCCATATTGGTTTCAGGAGGAATTACACTAGCCACAAAAGTATAAGTTGTTTCAAAAGGAACCAAATCCACTTGGATTGTATTAGTTGCTTTTGAAACAAGTTATGTTGCTCTAGTAATTCTCCTAAAACTAATATAGAAGATGCGAGTTTGGTTCATTATATGATGAAGATTATGATGTTTCGATTGAAGAATTTGATTTTCTTTGATTCTTTTTTTTTTGGATAAATGATTTTCTTTGATTCTCATGTCAAGGAGATGTATATGCAATCAGTTTATACAGGTCAAGGTAGTCAAGATAAGCAACACAGGCAGTGGTAGAATCAGACGCTAGAAGGTAAGAATCTAGAAATGAAGAGGAGTATGCACTTGAGGGTGACTGACCTCGTTTTGAGGAACAAAAACCCCACCTTTTCCATTTCGCTAATTGTAGAAATCTGATGATTCAATTGTTATTTGCTTTATTGTACTTTATTATATACGAGAAAAACAAATAAAAGAGGTATTTCCATCTAGCTTTTCAGTCTGCCCAAAATTCTCTTGTGGTCTAGTTTACAATTGCTCTAGATTGGAACCTTTTATTAGTGGTATTAGAGCAATTTTAATTTATTTTTTCATAATCAACATCATTCCACCTTAAAAAGCAAAAAATAAAATAAAAATAATTAAAGAAGCTGAATAAAAGGAAATAATCACAGTCTATTTTTAGTATTTCATTATGTCATTTATTTATATTTTAACTGCCATGTGGTTTTCATTCAGAGTTTTTTTTTTTGCATTTTTTCTCATTTTGTTTTTACTATTTTCTATTCATGTATTTACTGTTCAATGAGAACTGAGAAGCATATGAAGAAGATTTGGGATGAAAACAAAAGTTGAAGTGGTGTGAAATCTAAGATGTGTTTTCCTTTTCTTATATAATTGGTAGACAAATTTCTAAGAAAAAAAAACAATTTATTTTTTTTATAATTAATACTTTTTATGAGTTTTCCTTTTCTTATATAATTAATACTTTTATGAGTTTTATCAAAGTCAAATATTTAAAACATTTATTACTTAGGTTAACAAGAAGAAAAAATATGACATAATAAAATATAAAAATATACACTTTGACTGAAAACTCTAAAAAAAGAAAAAAATATTTTATTTGACTTGTGTAATTATCTTTTATACATTTATTAATTTTATAAGTTTTTAGTCAAATTCAAATAGTTAAATTTTTATTACACAATTCAAATAAAAGCTTTATTACTTTTTTTTTATCTTACTACTCTATTTTATGAGTGTTTAGTCAAAGTGCATATTTTTGTATGTCATGTATGTCATAATTTGTTTCCTCTTTTTTACTTGTGTTATAAATATTTTAAATAATTGAATTTGACTTAAAACTCATAAAAAGTATTAAATTTTCTTGAATTGTTTTCTCATTTTTACTTTTTAAATAAAATTTAAAATTTTTTACCTGTTATATAAGAAGAGGAAACACCTCTCAGATTCCACATCACTTCATTTTTTTTTCCAATTGGTGATGAGGATGATCAAGACACATGATATTGGTCTCTCATGAAATGAGTTATAGGATCTCATTAAGATGAAAATTATGATGTTACGACTGAAAATTTTATTTTATTTGATGCTCGACCAATGAGATGGATATGCAATCTTGCTTGGGAAACATGACATGTTCTGGTTTATACAAGTTATGGTGGTCAAGATAAGAAACACAAACATTGTTAGAATCAAACGGTAGATGGTGGGAATCTAGGAACGGAAAAGAGTATGGACTATGGTGTTGGTTTTAAGGTTATGACATAGTCTTTGTTTTCTTTCAATTCTTATTTCCATTTTAGTTACTTGCAAATAAGGGTGACTGACCTCCTTGTTTCGAGGAACCAAAAGCCAATATTTTCCATTTCCCTAATTGTAGAAATATCATGATTCAATTGTTATTAACTTTATTGTACTTTGCTTCTATATATATAGAGATATGAGAAAATAAAAGTAAAAGAGGTTGTCTCATTCTGCCAGAATTTTCTAATGTTCTCGCTTATAATTGCTCTAGATGGGAACCTCTTAGCAGTGTATTAGAGTAGTTTTAATTCTTTCTTTTTTCACAATCAACATCATTTCATCTAAAGACGCAAAACAAAAAACAAAAAAAAAATGAATAAAAAGGAAATAAACTTTTATAATTACAGAAATTTATATTCAAATAATAAAATCATTCAAAATTTATTTTGGTTTATTAAACTGTAGAGTAGACCCGAAAAAATAATCGAACTTGTCAAATAAACACTTAAGAAAATATAAAAATGTTACTTTAAATTTATGCTTATTATATATATATATCAATATTTTGGTGAATAAATATTTTTACTATTTTTAAATCAAATATAAAATTGAATAAACATACATAGTGTTGCATAGTATAAATATGATGAAGACAACAAAGAAATTGTGTACTATTTAATTTCTTTGTTGTCTTCATCATATTTATAATATGCAACATTATGTATTTTTTCAATTTTATATCTGATTTAAACTAAAAATCGTAAAACTATTGATATATATATAGTAAGCATAAATTTAAAGTTTGATTTTTATATATTTTAAGTGTTTCTTTGAGTAATTAACATCTTCTTTTCGGGTCTACTCTACAGTTTAACAAACCAAAATAAATGTTAAATGATTTTTTATTTGATAATTAATTTCTATGATTATAAAAGGTTATTTCCTTTTATTCATATGATGTTGATGTGAAAAACAAGAAAAGAATAAAAACTGCTGTTACCACTGATAAGAAGTTCCAATCTAGAGCAATTGTAAGCTAGAACAGAAGAGAATTTTGTGCAGAATGAGACAACCTCTTTTATTTGTTTTTCTCATATATATAAGCAAAGTACAATAAACCAAATAACGATTGCATCAAGAGATTTCTACAATTAGGAAACTGGAAATGATAGGCTTTTATAGTTCCTCAAATCAAGAAGGTCAGTCACCCTTATTTGCACATAATTAAAATGGAAACAAAAATTGAAAGAAAACAAAGACTATGTCATAACCTTAAAGCTAACACCATTCTGTATCTCATTGGCGTGAGCATCAAATAAAATCAAATTTTCAGAATGTAAAAATAAATCAATTAACTCCATACGTATATTTGTGAGCAAACCTACTTGGTGTAATTGTTACTATTATTTTACATAAAGAAAATAGAACATATAACTCCATATGTATATTCTTTTCGTGAAGACATATAACTCCATATGTATATCCTTTTCAGAAAAATTGGACTGTTTGACTGATAAATTAACCTATAAATCATCTCACTAGCTTCTTTACATTCCTCTAATCAACAGCAAAAAGGAGTGAAAAAAAACATAACATTTGTGTGTGAATATTTTCAACTTGTGAATAACATGAGGGCGAAGAGGCATCAAGCTTCTCTTAAACGGTAGATAGTTATTGAAAAGAGAGTTTTAAAGTATGTCTTTGATGTTGCTGGTGAAAAAGGGTTGTTGACTTTTCAAGTCTGGTCGATACGTTATTTTTTGTTGATAAAAGTCTGGTCGAAAGTTAAAAGTATGAAGACAAACATATATGAAAGTATCAAGTATGGTATAGGTTTTCCGACAAGTCCCTCTCATCCCAATGAAGATTTTTTTCCATGTTTTGTCCTATTTTCTGAGAAACTTCTTACGAACAGAGACGTTTAGGTGATATCATCAACAAAAAGCTTTAGAAATGGTAATAGCAAAAAAAAAAAAAAAAATTGAAGGGCCAAGATTATTTATCCTAGTCGATCTATTATTAAATGACCACCTTTTGTTTTTGTTTTGGTCACTTGCTCTGCTCCTATGGTCACTTGCTCTGCTCCTATTAAAGATCAAACAAATCATGTACTATCCCCTAAGTTCTTATTTGATCTTGTTCTTCCTCTTCTTCTTATTCTACCATATTCCTTCTGCTTCATGTAAAAAAGAACTTGGGTGGTGTGAGGCTATGTTCCAGTGTGGGAACATCACTGCTGGTTTTCCCTTTTGGGGCGGGAATCGTGAAAAACCTTGCGGTCATCCTTTGCTTGAGTTTCACTGCAACAATAACATCACATCCCTATTCATCTCAAATCAAGAGTTTTATGTTCTTCAAATAAATAAACTATCTAATACTCTTACGCTTGCCAGATCAGACCTTGTAGGTTCTTTTTGCTCTGCTACCTTCAATACCACAACCTTGCCTCCTGAAATCTTGGAGCTTTCCCCAACCTACAGGAGCCTCACTGTTTTATACCACTGTGATCCTACGCTTTCTTACCGCTCGAGTTATAAATGTTCTGCTTTAGGTCGTTTCTCAATGTCGGAAAGCCTTGATTACTATAACTCCTGCCAAGACAGTTTCACTGTTAACGTTCCAACGAGTTTCGTTGCAGAAGAGAGAGAGTTGAATTTGACCAATTTGGAAAATGCTCTAAGAAAAGGGTTTGAGGTGAAGCTGGTGATCGATGAGATACCATGTGAGGAATGTTCATCCACTAATGGAATCTGTGGTTTCAACAGTACCACACAGATTTGCTGCAATGTAACCTCACCATATGGAGGAGTTAGTTGCGTACCATATCAGCCTAGTGGTAAGTTTCTTTAGACCAAAGATATTTACCTTCATCTCTGCTTTTTCTCCTTTTTTTTTTGATAGAGTGTTTTTTCTCTTCTTCGTCTTCTTCTTTACATTTTTCTTATGGAAATTAATGACCAGCTACACCAAGTATTGCCACCACATGGTCTCACATTTACACTTAAATAATGTGTCAGTACCTTAACCAACAATTAGATTTATATGCTGACATTCATCTGATTTTTCTCCTCTTAGTCCTCTTCTTTATCATTTTCTTATTACAAAACAAGAAGAGAATACAATTATGATCCATCTGTCTCTTTCCCTGAAAAAATCTTTGTCCTAAACAATCATAGGATGCTCTTTGTGATCCCATTTTTTTTTCCAGCTGATGAGCTTTATAGACGCTGCAGTAAAAGGTTTAGCTGTGCCAGTCAAAGAGATCTGTTTTACCCCTTGTGGATTCCTGGCAGAGAAGACTGTGGCCACCCTGACTTTAAGCTCAACTGTAGTGGAGGATTCGCAGAGCTTAACATCGCCTCTGTGAAATTTATAATCCTAGATCCGAGTTACATGATATCTAAATATCATATAAGACTTGCCAGATCAGATTATATCGGCGATCTTTGTCCCTTAAACCCACAAATTGTGCCACTCATCGAAAGCGTCCTTCAATTCTCTTATGACACAGAGCTGCTAACGTTATATTACGAATGTCAACTCTTTTCATCGGTTATTCCTGTTACTAGATACGTTGGAGAGCTTGGTTGCGATAGCGGAAGAAGTTACTATGTGACGACAAACCTCTCCTCTTCTTCACTTGAAGGGTTAAGTGGCCTTTTAATAAACTTCAGGGGAATGTGCAAAAGAAATGTCAGCGTTCCTGCGTCTGGACCGGCGTTAGTCACACTGCAGACATATCCAAATCCATATCATTTAAAGAAGGCTTTTGAACAGGGTTTCGAGCTTAAAAACTCAAATTGTTCAAAATGCGCGCACTCTGGGGGTGCTTGTGGGTATAATAAGACCTTAAATAGCTTTGTATGCTATTGTAAAGACGGGCCGCATAAGGAGTCATGCGGTTTTAGACACGATGGTAAGATTTCTTTGGTATAGAAACTCCCTTTAGATCTATCTGTCTTCAATTCCAACTGACTTTCGTTTTGGTGCCATTTGGTTGATGCAGAATCCACTATTTGGTTGGAAATAGGTGCTTAACCTTTCTTGGAGTGACTGTTTTCATCTTCCTTAAAACATTGTCTTCCTCTAAACGTTTCTAGAGTATTTTATTTATTTAATGGTTCAATGCTGACAAATTCAATGGTTCTACAGCGTTTGTTTTGCTCTGGATTGCTGTAGGTTAGTTTTCTGCCCAGAGAAATTTCATTTGCTTTGTATCCTCCTTGATTAAAAAATGTTACTAATAGAAAACTTGCTCTGCGTTTTTTTACAGCTTTTGGTTCATTAACATTTATTGTCATTGCTTTGCTGGTACTATTGCGCCCTTGTTTTGGAGTCCAATTTTTCCGGAAGAGAAAAACATCGCATGATCTGAGACTACAAAAACTGAAGGCTCTTATTCCACTCAAACACTATACTTATGCACAAGTGAAGAAAACTACCAAGTCATTTGCGGAAGTGGTTGGGAGAGGCGGATTTGGAATTGTTTACAGAGGAACCCTTTGTGATGGCGGTATGGTTGCGGTGAAGGTCTTGAAAGAATCAAAGGGTAATGATGGTGAAGACTTCATCAATGAAGTTGCCAGCATGAGTCAAACATCTCATGTCAACATTGTTTCCCTGCTTGGATTCTGTTGTGATGGTTCAAAAAGAGCAATTATATATGAATTTTTGGGGAATGGGTCGCTCGATAAATTCATCTCGGAAAAGAGCTCAGTGAGTTTGGATATGGCGACACTGTATGGGATCGCGCTAGGAGTTTCCCGTGGTCTGGAGTACTTGCACTATGGCTGCAAAACAAGGATTGTGCATTTTGACATTAAACCTCAGAACGTGTTGTTGGATGAGAATCTTTGCCCCAAAGTTTCTGATTTCGGACTTGCTAAACTTTGCGAGAAGAAGGAGAGCATCATTTCGCTTCTAGACATGAGAGGTACAATAGGGTACATTGCACCAGAGATGATCTCAAGAGTTTATGGGAGTGTTTCTCACAAGTCCGATGTTTATAGCTATGGAATGTTACTTCTTGAAATGATAGGTGCAAGGAAGAAAGAAAGAGTTGATCAAAACTCTGCATCGAACCCAAGCTCAATGTACTTTCCAGAGTGGATCTATAAGGATCTTGAGAATGGAGACATTGGAAGGCGTATTGAGAACAGAATCAGCAGCGAAGAAGAGGAGATGGCAAAGAAGATGACATTAGTGGGTTTGTGGTGTATTCAGTCTTCTCCATCAAACCGCCCTTCGATGAACAGAGTGGTAGAGATGATGGAAGGAAGCCTTGAAGCTCTTGAAGTGCCTCCGAGGCCTGTCTTGCAGCAAATTTCAGCTGCGCCTCTCTCCGAATCTTTTGGGATTTCAGAGGAGAATTCAAGCGCCTCCGAGATACTGATATGCTCCACAGAATCCTCAAGTTTGTGAAAAGAAAATCTTCGTGAACGTCATACTCTAGATGAGAGAGTCTAGACAGTTATGTCTTTAAATGTTATCACATATTTTCACTGCAAGATATATTAAATTATATAGTTTACATAAATGAATAAATGACGAGGCTTATCAGAGTTTAGACTTAATACAAATCAGAGTTAGATGACTTATTAGAGTTTAAGATAGCTCTACTACCATGTCAAGTTCTGAATATGCTTTGTGTTATTGATCTTCGTCATGTATTTATACAACATTAGCGATATAGTAAATCCCTAGAATATAGGAGTTACGAGTTTATCTATCTAAGAGACATCCTTATCTCTAATACTTATCATGACGCAAAGTTGTTGCATTCTCTTCTTCAATTTTGAGTCAGTTTACGTAACGAATGCTCTTTAACTTGTTCCACACTCCATATCTCAGTAATATATTAGATTCTCTGAAATTGAATAATAGAAAGAAAGAAAAAATTGGATACACGGGTTTAGAGCTGGTCAAAGTCAAATATTGTGAAAACCAAACTTTGAGGTGGTCCTATACAGTAGAAAACCAAAAAGAAAAAGAAAGGTCAAAGTTAAAGAAAAAGACAACTTTGTAATTTCTTCGGTGGGAACTCGTTTGGTTCCTCCTTTCCTCTTGTATTGATAGAGAATAGAAGGATGCTGAGCTTCATACGTATCATCAATCTCGCCTTATCTCAGTTTCATTTTTCTGGGTCAACTAATAAAGACATGATAAATAAGGACTAGTAGTGCCTCCTATTGTAGGGGAGAGGACAAATGCCCAAGGCCCACTGAAGTTTTTTTTTTTCCCCAGAAAATTCTCAGGAATGGACGTTAAGGTGATCTCAAGTTATCAACAAAAGTTTTAGAAATAGTAAAAAAAGAAAAACTGAAAGACAAAGATTATTTGTCATATTAGAGACAGTTTCTAGAGGATGAAGACAAAACAGATGAAGGAGATAAGAGATGTAGTATGGTATAGGTTTACGGATAACCTCTCATTTTTTTTTATTTACGAGAAAATCCTTTGGAACTGACCTTTTATGTGATCTATACGAAAGGGTCAATTTCTGTCGTTCTCTGTCTCAATTTCGTATTTTGGCTTAAGATAAAAGACTAAATTAAGAGACAATTATTCCAGACTCCAGAGTCAACTAATAAAGCCATGTGATTAGAAAATCTCTCTTTCTCACTCAAATAAGAAGCTTCCTCTGCTCTCCTTACAAACCAAACCCAGAATATGCACTGCCCATTGATCAAACAAATCATGTACTACCTCTCCAATTCCTGTCTGGTCCTTTTCATCTTCTCCTTATTTTACCCTCTTCCCTGTGCTTCAAGTAAACTAAAATGGTGTGAGACAGTTTCAGTGTGGGAACATCACTGCTGGTTTCCCTTTCTGGGGAGGGAATAGTCCTGAACGATGCGGTCATCCATTATTGAGACTTCACTGCAACCTAAACATAACCTCTTTAATCATCTCAAACCAAGAGTACCATGTTCTTCATTTAAATCAAACTTCTAACACTCTTACACTTGTCAGACCAGATCTTCTTGGTCCTTTTTGCTCCGCTAAATTTATTCCACAACTTTTCTTTCCGAAGTTTTTGTGCTTCCAGAAACCTACAAGAGCCTCACCGTTTACTATTCCTGCGAACCTCATCTTCATTACCTTTCGAGTTACACATGTCTTGATAGGGGTCTTGTGGCCGTTTTTCAAAACCCTAATTATCAGTATTCTTGCCAAAACAGTTTCACTGTTAATGTACCAACGAGTTTGGTTCCAAAAGAGAAAAAGTTGAATTTGACCCATTTGGAAATTATTCTGAGAAAAGGATTTGACTTGAAGGTGGTGATCGACGAGGAAGCGTGTCAAGAATGTTCATTCCTTTGGAGGAATATGCGGTTTCAACAGTACCACACAGGTTTGTTGCAACGTAACATTGGAATCAGGGGTTAAATGCAGTCCACTCTATCCACCTGCGGGTAAGTTTTTATGCATCACTCTCATTTCAAAGCTATATATTCTCTTTTAACAACCACTTATACTAAAGTTGTGAATAGTCTTTGCCTTTGCTGAAGCTGAAAAAAAGAAAAGAACAAATTCTAAAGGAATTTCCATATAAATCTTTAGAAAGAAAACTAGAAAAGAGAAAATAAATAAATAACTAAGATGGTGTAGAAGGGATCTACAAGATATTTGTGAACATTTATTTTACTAAGATTTTTGTATATACTCTGAAATTGGAATATTTATCATTTAACTGACCTACAAGGGAACAAACAGAGAAGAATTCAATGATCAATGTCGAGAAAATATTTGTCTTAATACAATGATATGGATGCTCTTTGTGTTTTCTCAGATGATGAGCTTTACAGAGGCTGCAGTGCATTTTTTAGCTGTGGCAATCAGGATAAAACTCTTTTACCCTTTCTGGATTCCTGGCCGAGAGGAATGCGGCCACCCTGACTTCAAGCTCAATTGTAGCGGAGGATTCGCAGAGCTTAGCATCTCCTCCGTGAAGTTCAGAATCTTAGAGGCAAACTATACCTCTCGTATCATAAGACTTGCCAGATCAGATTATATCAGCAATCTTTGTCCGATAAACCCTCTAAATGTGCCAATGAACGAAAGGGTTATACCACTTGCTCATGACACCGAACTGCTAACGTTATATTATGACTGCCCGGATTATCCATCAGAGTTTCTTTATTCTGGATACATTGGAGAGCTTGGTTGTGTAAACCACAAGAATAGTTATTATGTGACGAAAGACATTGGAGAGCTTGATGTGAATAGTGGAAGTTTAAACAAACTTAAGGGATTGTGCAGAAGAAACGTCAGTATTCCTGCGTCTGGACTGGCGTTAATCACACTACAGCGAATCCCAACTCCAGATAATCTGAAGAAGGCGATCGAACACGGTTTCCATCTTTCTATTAATAACTCAGATTGTTCTATGTGCATGGACTCTCGGGGTGCTTGTGGATATAATCAGACCTCAAGTGTGTTCGTCTGCTATTGTAATGATGGGACACATAACCGTTCATGCCGTTTGAAAGTCCACGGTTTATCAAGGCGTGGATCTTCTTCATTGTCACGGGTTAGTTTACTACCCAGATATATTTCAATTTTTTTTTGATCTTCTTAGATTATTACAAGAAGAGATACTCATCGAACATTTTTTCTGTTTTTTCTAGCTTTGGTATATATATTTGTCCTATCCTACTTGCCTGGGAGAGAAAAAAATCAAAAGTTCGCTGACAAGAGAAGCTGAACGCCTTAATTCCACTCAAACACTATACCTTTGCACAAGTGAAGAAAATGACAAAGTCATTCGCAGAAGTGGTTGGAAGGGGCGGATATGGAATTGTTTACAAAGGAACCCTCTCTGATGACTGTATGGTTGCGGTGAAGGTCTTGAAAGATTCCAAAGGTAATGGTGAGGACTTCAACAATGAAGTTGCGAGCATGAGCAAAACTTCTCATCTCAACATTGTTTCCTTGCTTGGTTTCTGCTCAGAAGGTTCCAAAAGAGCAATCATATATGAATTTTTGGGAAATGGGTCTCTTGATAAGTTCATCTCAGGTAAGACCTCCATGAATATGGATTGGGCGACAGTGTATAAAATTTTACTAGGAGTTGTTCGTGGTCTAGAGTAGTTGCACCATGGCTGCAATACAAGGATTGTACATTTCGACATAAAACCACATAATGTACTTTTAGATGACAATTTTTGCCCCAAAGTTTCAGACTTTGGCCTCGCTAAGTTCTGCGGGAAGCAAGGGAGCATCTTGTCATTTCTTGACACAAGAGGTACAATAGGGTACATTGCGCCAGAAATTATCTCTCGACTTTATGGAAGCGTGTCTCACAAGTCGGATGTATACAGCTACGGAATGTTAGTCCTTGAAATGATAGGTGCAAGGAAGAAAGAAAGAGTTCATCAAAACTCTGCATCTAATGCAAGCTCAATGTACTTTCCCGAATGGATCTATAAGGATCTTGAGAAGGTAGACAGGAGAAGGCTTATTGAGAACGAAATCACCAGCGAAGAAGAGGAGATAATGAGGAAGATGACATTGGTTGGTTTATGTTGTATTCTGTCTTCCCCATTAAACCGTCCACCGATGAACAGAGTGGTAGAGATGATGGAAGGAAACCCTGAAGCTCTTGAAGTGCCTCCGAGGCCTGCATTGCAGCAAATTCCAACAATGCCGCTTTTCGAATCTTCTTTGATTTCTGAGGAGAGTTCAAGCACCTCAGAGGTATTGATATGCTCCACAAATTGAAAACTGGAACCTTCAAGTGTAATTGTTAATGTTATTCACATAAAGAACATAAAGTAAACATGCACATTTTCCGTGATAGCATATAACTCCATATTTATATATTTTCCAGAAAATTTGGTCTGTTTGTCTGAAAAATTAACCAATTAATCATCTCACTAGCTTCTTCACATTCCTCTGATCAACAGCACAACAGGGTGAAAAAACAGAACACTTGTGTGTTAGTATTATAAACTTGTGAATATCTGGAGGTTGAAGAGGCTTTAACAGTAAATACTTATTGAATAGAGAGTTCTAACTTAACTACATAAGTCTCATGGTCGATATGTTAAAAGGATGAAGACAAACAGATTTAGGAGAAAATATAATATAGATTTACCAACAAGTCCCTCTCATTCCCACTGAAGAGTTTGTTCCATGTATTATTACCTCATTCTCAAGAACTAACGTTTAGGTGATATCAACAAAAGTTTTAGAAATGCTAAAAAAAGAACTAAAGGGTAAAAACTAGGAACACACAATGACCATTTATTCTCTGCCTCAATTTCGTTTTCTGGCATATAAAAAAAACTTAGCGAAGTCTTTCTGAGTCAACTAAAAAAACCATGTGATTATAAAAGCTTTCGTCTTTATGTATGTGTCTACTATTCAGGCCTGCTACTATTTCACCTTGACTTGGTCTTTATGCTTTCCTCTCTCTAAGTCACATCTCATCTCCACTCAACAAAACAAACCAAACCCAGAGCCGACACATTTTTCATAGCTAAAAAAAGGGAAGAAAGAGAATTTTGGTAAACATCTTATTTTTGTTATTTTTAGTTGGGTTTTCAATAAATATCTCTTTTTTTTTGTGGCAGTGCTAATGCAAAATCCAAAAATGCCCTCCTCCACCAAATTAGATGGTTTTAGTTGAGCGGAAAAATTTGTGATATGGTGGATAAAATTGTGGTGGATAATTTAATAATCCATCGCTGCTATCAGAGTGGGAGATATCCTATAGATGATCACATAATAGAGCTATACAAAGTGATGGACAAATGTAGTAGGCGATAGACAAAAGTGATAGGGCATGGTGGAGAGTTTTCAATGACAGTGTTAAACGGTGTAGAAGTTGGTAATATGGACACACCGGTATATATGGGGACAAGTTGTATGTGGACAGTTTTCATAGAAAAAAATATTAGGTGAAAATCATCCTATAAATTGTGACATTGTTGAAGCTTTATGAACAGGTGATATAAAGAATTTATGAGACAATTGACAAAATGAAAAGAATAGACAAGTGAGTGAAAGGTTCAAGAAGTCATTGTAGACATAGTAGGAGTGTTACGGATCTGAATATCAAGAGTTTTTGAAGATATTTGGATCCAGATCCGTGCTATCCGTATTTGAAAAAAAAAAAAAATTTTACCGGATATCTGGCGGAAAAACAGACATTCGGTAAAAAAATTTACTATCCCGTTAAGTCTGTAAATGTTATTTGCATAAAATATAGAACACATGTATCAATATACTAGAACACAACTCTAAAGTTGCGATATAGTTTGTGTCATTGATACAAAAAAAACGAAGTACATAACATACCTTTTCCACACACGCTATGAATAGTCTCCTAAATTATTGACTTTTCAAGTCTCCTAAACAGGACAAGTTCTTTGATGGTGGAGCCCTAAACGAAATAAAAACGCCCCCTATAATATAAAACATATTTTTATTTAATTTAATATATTTATTTGTTATTTATCTTTATTTATAGAATTTCTATAAATATTTACTGATTTTCTATTTTTGAAATACACAAAAATATTTTACATATGTATAAAAATTTTCATTATTACGTTATATAAAAAATTTGTAACAATATTTCTAATACTCAAAGAAAAATCATGAAAGGGGTTTGTTTTGAATCTCACTCTGAGAAGAAAGGTGAAGTTACCAATGAGTTCCTGGCAAGTTAATCCGAAATTACTAGCTTCAACGGTTTTATTCTGTGGTGTTGTTATGATTCAGCTGTTTGCTTCTCAAATCGATGCTCAAAGATCTACATGTCCATGGCAGACGCTCAGTGGTGAGAGAGCTCTCACTTAATCTCTCCTTTTTTTTTTGGGCATGGTTTCCAAATATTAAAATAACTTAGGATTACTTTTTTCCTTTTTCTTTAACCAGGTGAAGCTCCAATTGTGATTGCTCGTGGTGGGTTTTCTGGATTGTTTCCAGATTCGAGTCTCGCTGCTGACTCGTTCGCAATCCAGACAAGTCTAGCCGGTGCTGTTCTATGGTGTGATGTTCAGCTTACCAAAGGTGGACTTGGTATTTGCTACCCTGATTTGACAATGAGCAATTCTTCAACTATTGATGGTCTTTTTTTTTTTTTTACCCAAACGCAGTAATTCTTACCCGGTTAATGGAGTTATACTCAGGGTTGGTTCACCATTGATAGTGCTTTTGTAATGTGTTATATTGAACAGAATTTGGGTTTTTCTTGTAACTTCTCACAAATGTTTTTTCTTTTCAATCTCAGTGATCCGAGGAATGTTAATGCGATCAGAAAAAATTGATGGAAATGGATACACGATTTCAACGATTCAAAACGTAGTCACGCTGATGAAAACGGAAGTTTTTTGGTTAAATGTTCAGCACGATGCGTTCCACCCGCAGCATAATCTGAACATGAGCAGTTTTCTGCTATCAGTTTCAAAAACTGTTATCACTAAATTCATCTCTTCCCCTGAAGTGAATTTTTTTAGGAAGATTGCTGGTCGTTTCGGGCGTAATGGACCTATATTTGTGTTCTAGTTTCTTGTAAAAGAAGATTTCGAGCCGACAACAAATCAAACCTACGGTTCTATCTTGAGTAACCTAACTTTTGTCAAGACGTTTGCTTCAGGGATTCTTGTTCCCAAGTCTTACATATTGCCACTCGATGACAAGCAGTACTTGCTTCCTCCTACATCCTTAGTTCAAGATGCTCACAAAGCCGGATTAGAAATATATGTGTCGGGTTCCGCAAATGATGTCGATATTGCATATAATTATAGTTTCGATCCTATTTCTGAATATCTATCTTTTGTGGACAATGGTGATTTCTCTGTCGATGGTGTCCTCTTTAATTCCGCAAGTGGATTTTCTTGTTATATCAAAAAATGGTGCTAGTGGGGATTATCCTAGATGTACAAACTTGGCATATGAGAAGGCTATCAAAGATGATGCTGATGTTATTGATTGCCCAGTCCAAATGTCTAACGACGGTACACCCTTTTGCTCAAGTTCGATAGATCTTGGGAGCACCACAACGGTCGCCCAAACTTCTTTTAGTTACCGTTCAACAACTATTCCTGAGATTAGCTCAGTTGCTGGAATATACACTTTTAATCTCACATGGCCTCAGATCCAGACCTTGACTCGTAAGTTTCCCTTCTAATTTTCCAAACACTTATGTTCCTACTAATTATAGTTACCGATCAGAGAGCTTTGTTTCTAGTCATACAAAACTTAAAAAGGTTACATATAGATGCAAATATCAGTTTTCCTAATAATTTGATCTTCGACTAGCTGTGGTTAAAATTACTTTCCACATTAGAGATTACATAACTGGAGTTACAATAACTATTCTCCCATCTTTTTGTGCAGCTGCTATTTCAAACCCCTTCAGGGATTACACTATGTTTAGGAATCCGAAAGAGAAAAACTCTGGGAAGCTTATTTCTCTTTCTGAATTCCTAAACTTGGCAAAGCACTCGACTTCTCTCTCCGGCGTTTTGATCAGTGTAGAGGTGAGTTCTCGTGTACCACTTAGTCTTGAGATTTTATAAACCGGACTGTGGTATCTTCTTAGTCTACGTTTTTTATGTCCTTCAGAATGCTGTATACCTGAGAGAGAAGCAAGGGCTCGACATGGTTAAGGCAGTTCTTGATACACTCGAGGAAGCTGGTTACAACGATGGAACAAGCACAACAAAGGTCATGATTCAGTCTACGAACAGCTCAGTTCTAGTTGACTTTAAGAAACAGATCCCGTATGAGACTGTCTACAAGATTGAAGAAAAAATTGGTGATATTCTTGACTCAGATATACAAGACATAAAGAAATTCGTTAATGATGTTGTCATTCGAAAATCATCAGTCTTTCCCCACCCTGATTCGTTTGTAAGTGGGCAAACAAATGTTGTGGAGAGGCTGCAGAAGTATCAGCTCCCTGTTTATGTGGAACTGTTTCAGAATGAGTTTCCCTCTCAAGCATTTGACTTCTTATCTGATGCAACTGTTGAGATAAATACATTTATCTCTGGAGCCGGTATAAACGGAAGACTGAGTTCCCTTCCACAGCTGCAAGATACAAAAGTAAGTAGTTCAAAATTTGCACCAAAAAGTCACACAAGAAATTATTAACATTAGTGCGTAACTTTGTTTCTCTTCTTCAAGAAATAACCCCTCACGTGGGGCAAGTGTTCTTCGGAATGACGGGCATGTGGTTGTTGGTGTGGATGATTTGGAAGATATAATTGGAGGTATTGACGTTTCCAGTCTCCTAAACACTCTTTGGTCATCTAAAGGATGAAGACAAACTTATTTAAGAGATAAGAGATACTTTGGTATGTTTCTAAGAAATTGTTTTGGGAAAAAAGAGGAAAACTCAATGATCAATCTCTTTCTATCTCAATTTCGTTTTTTTGGGGTCAACTAATAAAGATATGTTAACAAGACTCCAACTCCAACTCTCTCTGTAACAGTTACTTATTCTCCTTTGACTAGGTCCTTCACCATAACCACTTGATCCTTAGCGATCTCTCTCTGTTTTTGCTTCCTCTCCCCGCAAGACATACTGTTCAGAGATCTCAAACCAATCATGTACTATATCTCTACTTATTGTCTGGATTTTTTTTTCTTCATCTCCTTATTCCACAATATTCCTTGGGCTACAAGTAAACAAGGACTTGGGTGGTGTGATGCTCTGTTTCAATGTGATAATATCACTGCTGGTTTCCCCTTCTGGGGCGGGATTCGTTCCAAACCTTGCGGTCATCCGTTGCTGAACCTTCACTGCAACAAAAACATCACCACTCTAAACATCTCAAACCATGAGTACAACGTTTTCCATATAAATCAAACAGCTAATACTCTGAGACTTGCTAGAACAGACCTTTTAGGCTCTTTTTGCTCTGCCACCTTCAATACCACAACCTTGCTTCCCGAAATCTTTGAGCTATCCCCAACTTACAAGAGCGTCACCGTTTTATACCACTGTGAATCCTAAGCTTTCTTACCGCTCGAGTTATGCATGTCCTTCTTTAGGTCATTTTTCGATGTCTCAAAGCCTTCACTACCGGTATTCCTGCAAAGACAGTTTCATAGTTCACTTCCAACCACTTTCGTTCCAGAAGAGAAAGAGTTAAATTTAACCCATTTGGAAAGTACTCTAAGAAAAGGGTTTGAAGTGAAGCTAGTGCTTGATGAGATACCGTGTCAAGAATGTTCATCCTCTCATGGATTATGCGGTTTCAACAGTACTACACAGATTTGCTGCAACGTAACGTCACCATCTGGAGGAGTTACTTGTGTACCACATCATCAACCAAGTGGTAAGTTTCTTATACAAAATCAATGCTCTTCAGTTTCTTCTCTTATTCGTATTCTTCTTATAATTTTTCTATTAACCTCCAAGGAAACAAAATAAAAGGATAAACCACAACGATCATTCTTTTTTTTGCTCAACTGTATTATATTCCTCTTCCTCTTCTGTGTTCTTTAACAGAGAATCGGTCTGTCTTTGAAAAAATCTCTGTCCTAAGATCTCTTTTATGGTCTCATTTTGTTTTTTTTCTTCAGTTGATGATCTTCGCAAGCTCTGCAAGGTCCCGTTAGTTGTGGCTATCAGGAAGATCTTTCTTTTCCTTTCTGGATACCTGGAAAAGAATACTGTGCCACCCCGACTTCAAGCTCCTCTGTAGCGGAGGATTCGCAGAGCTTAACATTACCTTGGTGAAATTGAGAATCTTAGATATGAAGAATTCATCATCTATTATAAGACTTGCAAGAACAGATTATATCAGTGATCTTTGTCCTCTAAACCCACTAAATATTGAGAGCATTCTTCTATTCACTAATGCCAATTGAATTCATCAGCTATTTCTACTGATAGTTATATTGGAGAGCTTGGCTGTGATGAAGGAAAAAGTTACTATGTGACAAGAAACCTCTCCTCTCCTTTATTTGAAAGGTTATTTTTGAATAATATGTAAAATATATTCAAATAAAACCTTTTTTACATCAAGTGCATCTGTTTTTTGAGACTTGTAAGAAAACAAAAGAAAATCTCAAAAAATTGAAAACTTAAGAGGTGTTATAAACAACTTCAGACGATTCTGCAAAAGAAAGGTTAGTGTTCCTGCATCTGGACCGGCGTTGAAGACACTACAGAGAAGTCCAAATCAAGATAATCTTAAGTTGGCTTTTGAAGAATTTTTCCACCTTGAAGTTAACTCAGATTGTTCGATGTGTATGAACTCTGGCGGTGCGTGTGGATATAATCATACCTCAAGTGCATTTATATGCTATTGTGAAGATGGGCCGCATTACCTAAAATGTATTGTGGGACCTGATAGTACATGAACCACCTCTTTTCCTTTCCTCAATCTCTCATTCACCATTTGATTTCAGTTCAAACTGAGTTTGTTCGGGACGGAGGTGCTCAAACTTTCTAGGAGTGACTGTTTTTTATCTTCCTTATTCCTTAATGTTGTTCTGTTTCAAGATCAACTGTTGTTCTATGCTGACAAATTTCACTTATTAACAGGTTCAAAAAGGGCTGTGGTCAGCTTGATTATCATAGGTAAGTTTTCTGCCTGCAACTAGTCCATTTCTTGTTTATGATCTTCCTAGATTATTATAAAGTTACTAACAGAACCTTTTCTCTGTTTTTCTAGCTTTGCTATTTCTATTAGGTGCTATTACCTTTGTGATGCTATTGTGCCCTTCTTTCGGAGTCCAAATTTTCCGAAAGAGAGAAATATTACATGTCAGAGCCTACAGAAGTTGAAGGCTGTTATTCCACTCAAACACTATACCTATGCGGTAGTGAACAACTTGACAAATTCATTTGCAGACATGGTTGGGAGAGGAGGATTTGGAATTTTTTATAGATGAACTCTTTGTGATGGTCGTATGATTGCTGTGAAGGTCTTGAAAGAATCAAAGGGTAATAATGGTGAAGACTTCATCAATGAGGTTGCAAGCATGAGCCAAACTTCTCATGTCAACATTGTTTCACTGCTAGGATTTTGCTGTGAAGGTTAAAAAAAAGCAATTATATATGGATTTTTGGGGAATGGGTCGCTTGATAAATTCATCTCGGACAAGACCTCAATGAATTTGGGCTTGACGACACTGTATGGGATTGCACTAGGATTTACTCGTGGTATAGAGTATTTTCACTATGGCTGCAAAACAAGGATCGTGCATTTTGATATTAACCTCAAAACGTGCTATTGGATGAGAATCTTTGCCCCAAAGTTTCTGATTTTGGACTTGATAAATTACGCAAGAAGAAAGAGAGCATCATGTCACTGCTAGACATGAGAGGTACAATAGGGTACATTGCACCAGAGATGATCTCTAGGTGTATGGGAGTGTTTTTCACAAGTCTGATGTGTACAGCTATGGAATGCTGGTCCTCGAAATGATAGGTGCAAGGAAGAAAGAAAGATTTGATCAGAACTCTGTATCGAGTGCAAGCTCAATGTACTTTCCAGAATGGATCTATAAGGACCTGGAGAATGTAGAAAATGGAAGGCTTACCGAGAATGGAATCAGCAGCTAAGAAGAGAAAATAAGAAAGAAGATGAAATTGGTGGGTTTGTGGTGTATTCAGTCTTCCCCATCAAACGGCCCATCAATGAATAAAGTTGTGGAGATGATGAAAGGAAGCTCGGATGCTCTTGAAGTCTCTCCTAAGCCTGTTTTGCAGCAAAATTCAGTAGCTCTGCTTTCCGAATCTTTGGGGACTTTAGAGGAAATTTCAAGCACCCTCTCTGTTTTCTCTGCATTTGATTCTAAAACGAAAAAAATCTCTCGTTTAATTTCTATTTTGTTATATTTTTTTTACTAAAAATAAAGTTTTACATGAAAAAAAGTATTTGATAGTTCTCATGGAAAACATCTTTGGAAGTTTAGCAAAGAGAAGTACGAACCTTTGTCAATAAGCGGAGCTGGACATTACAACCTTTATTCAAATCTCATGGAAAATGTAAAGAAATTTGTTATATTACATGTTTGAAATTGGCTGCTTTCGAGGGATTTCTAAAAACATTCTAGACAGTTAGCTAGGCAAGTCAGAAGAACACTAATAAGAATAAGCAGTAATAGGTGTAACAAGAAAAAAAGGTGACACAATGGGCCCATCTGAAATGTAGACAATATATTGCACTTCATGCATAAATTTATTTGTTACAACATTCATGCTTTAGTAGGTTCCAAAGATGTTTTTTTTCTTTATGCGACATTTATAGAACATACTTCTGCATAAATTGAGATATCCTCAAACAGAGTAAAATATTTGGGAAGAGGAACTGCTGGAATTGCTGCAAAACAGGCTTAGGAGGGACTTCAAGAGAATTCACGTCTCCTTCCATCATCTCTACTACTCTGTTCATTGGTGGGCGGTCTGATGGGGAAGATTGAATACACCACAAACCCACCAACGTCATCTTCCTCTCTACCTCCTCTTCCTCGCTGCTGATTCCATTCTCGATAAGACTTTTATTGTATCCATCCTCAAGATCCTTATATATCCATTCAGAAATTACACTGAGGTTGTTATTTGACGAAGCGTTTTCATCAACCCTTTCTTTTCTCCTTTCTCCTATCATCTCAAGGACTAATAGTCTGTAGCTATACACATCTGATTTGTGGGAGACCCTACCGTACATTCTTGAAAAAACTTCAGGTGCAATGTACCCTATCGTCCCTCTCGTCTCTAGCAGTGACATAATGCTCTCTCTCTCCTCACAGAGTTTAGCAAGTCCGAAGTCAGAAACGTTGGGACAAAGATTCTCATTCAACAACACGTTTTGAGGTTTAATATCGAAATACGCAATCCTTGTTTTGCAGCCATAATGCAAGTACTCTACACTATGAGCAACGCCTAGCGCAACCCCATACAGTGATCCAATCCATGTTCGTTGAGGTCTTGCTTGAAATGAACTGATCAAGAGATCCATTTTCCAAAAAACTCATATATAATTGCTCCTTTGGAACCTTCAAAGCACAATCCAAGCAAGGAAATAATATTGACATGAGATGTTTTGCTAATGCTAGCAACTTCATTAATGAAGTCTTCCCCATTACCCTTTGAGTCTTTTAAGATCTTCACCGCAACACTACGACCATCAAAAAGTGTTCCTCTATACACAGTGCCAAATCCGCCTTTCCTGACCACTTCGGCAAATTAATTTGCTCGTAGCTATAGTGTTTCAGTGGAATAAGGGCCTTGAGATCCTGATGTCTAAGACTATCTGATTTTTTCCTTGTGTAGTTGATGACACAGATCAAGATTATAACTATAAGATATTGATATGTTGGGTTTTTAATGGATTTTTACTTACATTTGATATATGTTTTAGAGTTTTAGGTTTTTTAGAGTGGTATCAGGTCAAATCATGTTACGAAGAGTTCTAATGCATTTAGGAGCAAGATTTGGAGCAAAAGATGCAGTTTTATGCATAGACGTCTGAAGTTCGTCGTTCGTTGAGATACTTTCCACCGATGGATTGAGCTAAATTTTGGACACAAGATAGATTTTTGAGTTAGCTTTCATTTGGAAGTTTTTTAAGTCAATCCAAATGTGCGATCAAAAGTTATGACGATTATCGTGAATATGGTCCAGTCTGGCGAGCAGATAAAGTATGCGCATAGCCAAGATGGCGTGAGGAACTAGATCGATCGATCCGTATCCAGATTGATCGATTCCAAAGTTCTATGAGAAACCAGATCGACTTGTCTAGACCATATCGGCCCTATCTAGACCAGATCAACTGATCCAGACCAGATCAACGTGTCAAATCGATATGTGCAGACCAGATCGACCTCCTATGGAAAATGGAAATTTTGCCCCTTTTCCTAATTGGTTTAGAATTTCGACCTAGAAGATTTTGTACCTATAAATAATTTTTTAAGCCATTTTAGGCTATTATTTCTTTTATTTTGAGACCTATTGTTAAGAGATATCTTTTGGTATTTTTATTGGTTTTTTATGAGTTCTTCTTCAATCCTTGGTTATTCATCCACTTTCATGGCTAAGTAGTCTTCTAGTTAAGGTTTAGGGTTTCAAAAGAATGAAGAACCATCGAATCAGACACTAATAGGGCTTTTATCTTATGTCATCTTCATCTATTGTTGTTATTGATGCTTATACTAGATTAACCACTTAGTCTATGATGTTAGAATGAATCTATTCTCAAAACCTTATAGGTTATCGGATAGAACATAGATGAACGAATTGTCCTTAGCCAACAAAAGTTGATGCTATTGCGATACGTGAACATATCAAACCCATCAGTAAATGTCTGTCTAGGATTTTAAGTTCAAACGACAGTTTAGGCACTTAGGTGGTTAGACATAGTAATTGATGCCACGACAGTGGATTGATTAGACGTTTCTATTCGAGTTCGAGATAGTTCTTAATGAATGCTCTAAATAGTTGTCTGCTTCGTGATCTCTGATTTTCGAAGAATTCCCTAAATCTTAGCGCTTTTATTCCATTGATTTACATCGTTATTATTTTTCATTGCTTTCTTCAGTTTCATATCAACAAACAATCTCTCTTTTTCATCTTACCTAAGTTTCAGTTTTCAAGAATCGTAATGCAACTTGGTCTCTGAGGATTCGCTCCCTTCTATACTACTACATTTGTCTGTACACTTGTAGTCTTATCTTTGGGTTTAAAACCCAGTGTATCAAGTTTTTAGATCACGAAACTAGATAAAGAAACCCGAGTCCTAGAGATGAAAAAGAACAATGTTTTAATATCTAGATTATGTTATTTCCTATGGTATGTGGTAATTAAATTAGGTATGTTGAAAGAAATGGAGAAGGTAATAAATATTATTTCTTAGATTATGTTGTTTCCTATGGTATGTGGTAATTAAATTAGGTACGTTGAAAGAAATGGAGAAGGTGATAAATATTCTTTCATCGTAAGAGAGGCCTGCATCAAGAAAATATCAGTTAGAACTGAAGACGAAACATTTAATCCATATTTCATGTAAGCACAAAATCTTACCCCAAATGATGTGTTCACAAATATGGTTATGAGCCCAACTGTCATAGTAGCAGACAAATCTGCTTAAGATATGATTATATCCACAAGCACCCCATAGTCTATGCACATCGAACAATCTCGGTTAAGTTCAAGCTCAAAACCCTCTTCAATAGCCTTCCTCGGAGTATCTGTAGTGGGAGTAGTCTCCAGTGTATTCAATGCGGGTCTAAAAGCGGGAATACTAACATTTCTTCTACAAATTCCCCTGAAGTCGTTTAGAAGGCCACTAACCCCCCGAAGTAAAGGCGACGAGAGTTTTCTAGTTGCATAGTAAATTGTCACATCATCTTCACAAGAAAGCTCTCCAACATAAATAGAAACAGATTGTGAAATGTCTCGGTGACAGTCATAATAAATTGTCAGCATAACGGTGTTAGGAGCATATAGGGTGATGTTTTCGTTGAATGGTGCATTTAGTGGGTTTGGGGGACAAAGATTGCTGATATAATCTGATCTAGAAAGTCTTATGATATGAGAGGTATAGTATTAGAGAATATATTAGGATACCTTTAATCGTGCTCTATATATTTTATATCTTTGTAATTATGTATCCTTAACTCTCGTATATCTCCTTCCTTATACGTACAGAGATTTCTCTATCAATAATAAGCAATGATTCCTGTTATCATAACATGCTATCGGAGCTAAATAGGTTAAACCTATTCTAGCCACCTCTTAATCTCTTCTTTTATTCTTCTTCTTCGTCTGCTACTCTTTTTTTTCTTATTTTATTTTCTTTTTCTGCTCTCTGATTTGCCCTCGTTTCTCTTACTTCTTCAATTCTCTCGCTTACTTCTTCAATTTTGTCTCTTACTATGGTGTCTGAATCAAATGTTAAAAAGACCTTTGTGTTTAACTCACAAGATCCCCAAAGCACACTTCTCTCTGTGAACATGTCGAATGTGATGAAGCTAACCACACAAAATTATCTTATGTGGGGACGTCAAGTTAGGGTGTTACTTGAAGGTCATGAACTCCAAAAGTTCATTGATTCATCTAGTATGGTTCCTTCTCCAACAATTTTTGTTGATGGCGTCTCGTCTCCAAATCCGGTGTATGCCCAATGGAGGCGCCAAGATCGTCTCCTCTACAGTTCTATCATTGGAGCAATCTCACTATCGGTTCAATCGATGGTTTCAAGTGTGAATATAACCAAGGAAGTTTGGGATACTCTTGCTGAGACGTTTAGAAATCCTACATGCGGTCATATCCGCCAGCTGAAGTATCAGATCAAGACCTGTGTCCAAGGAACGAAAACGATAAGTGATTATTTGTGTCTCATCAAGGGTAAAGCAGATGAGCTTGCTCTTCTTGGCAAACCAATGGATCACTAAAAAGATTCTTGTTGGCCTTAATGAAGACTACAAACCAGAGATTGATGCTATCAATGGTCGTGACAATCTCATCTCTTTCTCTGAACTACATGAGCGAGTCCTGAATCGAGAAGCAATGATCATCTGCATAGAACCAACTCCGGTTACACCAATCGTGGCTCATGCTACAGATACATGTCAACATCAGCCTCATCGCAATTACAACAACAATGGCTTCTCTAAAACTTATCTCGGTCACTGTCAAGCATGTGGCATACAAGGTCATAGTACCAAGTATTGTCCTGACTTCCGTATTCAAGGGTGCTGCATCTTCTTCACCATATCCTCATCCTCAATCGTGGAAATCACCACAACAATACCAACCATGGCAGCCTCGAGCAAATGCTGCCATGATATCTGAGTCTTTGACTTGACTGCTTGACTCTGGTGCCTCTCACCACATTACGTCAAATTTGGCAAACCTCTCGCTTCATAATCCTTACACATGTGGCGATGATGTTCTTCTTGGGTACAGCTCTGCGTGGCAGATCTCCCACACCGGCTCTTCTTCTTTTTCTTCTTAGACTAAAAATTTCTTTCTTAATAACATTTTTTGTGTTCCTTCTCTTAATAAAAATTTAATCTTTGTTTTTCAATTGTGTAAAGCTAACAATGCTGCATTTACTTTTACTCCCACTTATTTCTAGGTGAGAGACCTAAAAATGGGGGCTTTTCGTGTGGAAGACAAGCCTAAAGGTGGCACTTATGAGTGGCCAAAACTCAACACTTTTATATAACCTTCTCTTGCTTTCGCATCTGTCGTCAAAACTACTCTTTTGGATTGGCATTTCCGTTTAGGTCATCCGGCCTTTCTAATTCTTCAAAAAAATATTTCTCAATTTGATTTAACACTTGTTTCAAATGTTTTTGCTTGCACATTCGTGTCATGCTTGTTCTATTAACAAAATGCACAAGTTACCTTTCACAAATTCTTCTTTGAATTTTTCTCATGCTTTAGATATCGTTTTCTCGGATGTTTGGATATCTCCACTTATTTACGTTAATGGTTTTAATATTACATACAATTTTTTATCATTTTACTAGATACACATGGTTGTATCATTTAAAACAAAAATCTCAAGTTTATGATGTGTTTACCAAATTCAAAGAGTTGGTTGAAAACCGATTTCAACAAAAGCTTTGAAAGCTCTACACCGATAATGGGGGTGAGTATATTGGTTTAGCATATCTCATATGAAAAGTCCTCAATATACACCTGAGCATAAAAGTATTGTTGAACATCATCATTTGACATATTGTTGAAACGGGTCTTGCTCTAATGTCGTATGTCTCGATACCCAAGTCGTATTAGACCTTTTCATTTGCTACAACGGTTTATTTAATAAATGGAATGCCAACCTTGCATTTAGAATTTAAAACTCCTTTTCAAATCTTAACGGAAAATGCTCCAAAATTTCAAAAGTAAAAATTTTTTGGGTGTTTATGTTTTTCATGGATAATACCTTATGCATCTCATAAGCTAGATGCTCGATCGACACTTTATGTCTTTCTTGGTTATCTCAGCACTCAGAGTGTCTATTTTTGTCTTGATAGAACTACTTCTCGCATTTATACATCTAGACATGTTGTATTTCATGAATCAGTTTTCCTTTTTCAACTCTATCTCGTCAAATAGGAGAAATGAATGATATTGTTTCACCTTCACCATCTTATCCTCTTGTTTCTATTTTTAGGCAATTGTCTTCTCCGCAGGTTGCCCCCACCACTCCTTCACCAGCACCACCACAACATGCGCCTCAACCAGCACCTTCTACGGAGGCTCCTACGGTTGAGCCGAATGAGATGTTCTCATCTTCATTCCGTACTACATCAAAGGTACTGTCACCAAAACCAGCTGATGCCACATCTCCGATCATACCAGCAGCTCCGGCTCCTCCACCTCCACCAGCTCATACGCATGCAAGCACTCGTCCTCGAAAACCTGTTCAGAAATTAAACCATAATGCTTCACTTGATCAGCCTCCAACGACCATACCAACCTCTTTTACCAAAGCCATGAAGTCACCTTATTGCCTTAAAGCCATGAGTGAAAAAATAGATTCACAGATTAAAAATTACACATGGGATCTAACCCATGCTTCACATACCCTCTTATGTTGTTGGTTGCAGGTGGATTTTTACTATTAAGCGCATAGCGGATGATTCCATCGAAAGATACAAAGCTTGCCTTATTGCCAAAGGATACACTCAACGTCCTGGTAGTGACTATCAAGAAACGTTCAGCCTTGTTGTTAAGCTCACAACCATACACATCATACTAAGCACAACAACTTCTCGTCAATGGCTACTACGACAATTGGATGTCACAACAACATTCTTACAAGACCATCTTGATGAAGAAGTATTCATGGTTCAACCACCGCAGTGTATTGATGCTAATAATCCACAAGCCGTTTGTAAGCTTCACAAGGCTATTTACAGACTCAAACAAGCACCAAGAGCGTGGTACAACGAGCTTCGTACCTTCATACTCAACTCGGGTTTTAAGAACTCAATAGCTGATGTCTCTATTTTCATATACAAAACCAATGGCATTCTCCTCTACATGTTGGTCTACGTTGACGATATCACATAAACTGGTTTATCGAATCCTTTTCTCAATGTTTTTAATTAATGATTTGGGACACCTCTCTTATTTTTTTGGAATAGAAGTTATACGCACAGCTCATGGTTTACATCTAACTCAAAATCGATATATTGCATATCTATTAGCTCTGACACACATGACGAATGCAAAGCCCATCTCAACACTGATGTGTCCAAATACGACTCTCTCGTTATTTTCATGGACAACCATCAAGAGATTGTGGGAAGCTTACAATATTTATCACTCACAAAACTAAACATTTCCTTTGATGTTAACAAGCTATCTCAGTTTATGCACCACCCAACAATGGAGCATTGGACTGTGGCAAAATGGATCCTTCGATATCTCTTTGGGACAATGACACAAGGTATTTACTTCCTTTTCACCAACACTCCATGCTTTCACCGATGCGGATTTGGGCGGGAACCGCGATGACTACACTTCCACATGCGCTTATATCATCTATCTTGGCCGACATCCGATTACATGATCTTCGTAAAAGCAAACCGGCATAGCTAGATCCTCTACTGAAGCGGAATACAGATTAGTTGTTTCCACGGCTGCGGAACTCACTTGGATACGCTCACTAATGACAGAACTTGGTCTCGACGTACCACACACACCGGTGATCTATTGTGATAACATTGGAGCAACATTATTGGCAGAAAATCCAGTTTTTCACTTCCGCATGAAGCATCTCGCCCTCAACTATCACTTTGTTCGAAATCAATCAAATGTAAACAAATATGTTTGTTTCTTATATAGATACCAAATAGAAATACAATTGTTACAGACTGAAAACTAATTTGATGATTTCTTCTTCCTTGCTCTTTCTCTTTTTTTTTGTTTATTCGAACAGAGTATTGATTGATAAATACTTGCAATAAACAATCTTCTAAGACAGAATTTCTCCCCTACAGTGGTGTACATAGACCCTAGCAAACTATACAACGAGATTCTCAAAATCGTTTTGGAATAGAAGAAGAATAGAATCAGTACCTATCTCTCAGCCGCTAACGTCGTGATGTCTTTATATATTGACTCAAGGGGTATTTTCACAACCAAACATAGAAGTGCCTTTTCACAATCAAAAGTAGAGGTATGTTTTTCCAACTGCCACATTTAATTTAATCATATAAACTAAATATTATTTCAACATATAAAATCCAAATTCTTATTGTATTTGATATGTTAGAGATCATTTAAGTAAACGCTTCAGAAGGTTAGCCTATTTAATATTTTTAATCACAATAAAAATATTTAAACCTCATCTCTTTATTCTCGGGAGACAGTAGGAATAGAGAAGAAAATATGTTGCAGGTATTAACAAACGCATTTAGGGGACTAGATCAATGGAAGCATGAACACATTTAGGGGAGTAATTTTTCTTGTTCAGACATCCATAATTTTTAAACACTTAATTTAGTTGGAAGAGACTAGAACGTCTGATATATGACTGAAAGTATCAAGAAGTCTTTGACTGATCAAATTATTGATTTTTCCAATCTCCTAAATCCTGTTTTGTCAGCTTTAGGAAAATGAAGACAAAACAGATATGGGAGATAGGAGATACATTAGTCTGGTATAGCATTACCGGAAAGTCCCTCTCATTCCCACTAAAGGCTTAATTCCATTATTCACTAAACCAAAAAAAAGGGAAACAAAAAAGTTCCATGATTTACCTCTGTATCTGTCACTTATATATCCTTGACTTGGTCCCAACACTGGTTCATAATATCAGAATATTATTATATATTTTGTTTCTAATTCCAACACTGAAGAACTTCTCAAATTTAAAGATATAACTATTAATTTGGTTCCAGCTATCAGTTTTTGGAAAATATCTCGGTGGCGCTTGAACTGTCCTCTGCAATCCAAGAAGATTCAGTAATAGGTGCTGGGGTAATTTTCTGCAACACAGGCCTAGGAGGGACTTCAAGAGCATCAAGGCTTCCTTCCATCATCTCTACAACTTTGTTCATCGGTGGTCGATCTGATGGCCAAGATTGAATACACCACAAACCCACCAATGTCATCTTCTTTGCTATTTCTCCTTCTTCGTTGGTGATTCCATGCCAATTTTCTCCCTTCTCAAGATCCATATATATCCAATCTGGAAAGTACATTGAGCTTGTGTCGGATGCATAATTTTCTGTCGATGTTTGGTTCCTTGCTCCTATCATTTCGAGGACTAACATTCCATAGCTGTATACATCCGACTTGTGAGACACGCTCCCATAAACTCTGGAAATCATCTCTGGTGCAATGTACCCTATTGTCCCTCTTGTGTCTAGCAACGACATACTGCTCTCTGTCTTCTCGCAAAGTTTAGCAAGTCCGAAGTCAGAAACTTTGGGACAAAGATTCTCATCCAACAGAACATTTTGAGGTTTAATATCGAAATGCACAATCCTTGTTTTGCAACCATAGTGTAAGTACTCTAGACCACGAGCAACACCTAACGCGATCCCATAAAGTGTCATCCAATCCATATTCATTGAGGTATTTCTCGAGATGAATTGGTCAAGAGATCCATTTTCCAAATATTCATAAATAATTGCTCTCTTGGAACCTTGAGAGCAGAATCCAAGCAAGGAAACAATGTTGACGTGAGATGTTTTGCTCATGCTCGCAACTTCATTGATGAAGTCTCCACCATTACCCTTTGATTCTTTCAAGACCTTCACTGCAACCATACAACCATCAGAAAGGTGTCCTCGATAAACAGTTCCAAATCCTCCTTTGCCAATCACTTCCGCAAATGACTTTGTCATTCTTTTAACTTGCACGTAGCTATAGTGTTTCAGTGGGATAAGGGCTTTAAGATTCTGTTTGTACTCATGAGATGTTTTTCTCTTCCGGAGAAACAAAAATGTGAATATGACCAGGAGCACAAGAACACCTGCTAGTGAACCTTAACCACGAAACACAGAAAAAACGATAAATATATAAGTTTTTTCTTTCTAGGAAGATCAAAAACTATCTAGCCAGAAAACTAACCTATAAGAATTGCTATGATAGTCCCTGTAAAGCCATTGAAAAAGTAATTTGTCAGCGTGGAGCAGCTTACAATAAGGAACAAACTCAGAGAAGACAATAGTTTACCATGACTACTCTTTCTAGAACCGCAAGTATAGTTCTCTGACCCATTGTTACAATAGCAGACGAACCTACTCGAGGTCTGATTATATCCACAAGCACCCCCAGAGTCTATGCACATCCGACAATCTGAGTTATCTTCAAGCTCGAAACCCTCTTCAAGAGCCTTCTTCAGATTATCTGTAGTCTGATTTATCCGTAGTGTGTTCATCGCAGTTCCCGATGCAGGAATACTAGCGTGATTTGAGCACAACACTATGAGTTTGTTTAAAAGGTCTCTAACCCCGTCAAGCAAAGGGGACGAGAGGTTTCTCGTCACATAGTAACTTCTTCCGCCTTGACTGTCACAACCAAGCTCTCTGAAGTAAGTAGGATCGTATACAGGCGTTGAGAATGAAAAGTCTCGGCAGTCGTGATAAATTGTTAGCAGCTCGGTGTTAGGTGTAAATAGAAGGACGTTTCCACCGAATGGAGCATTTGAAGGATTTGGAGGACAAAGATTTCTGATATAATCAGAATTGGCGAGTCTTATGATACGAGAGGTATAGTTCACATCTAAGACTCTGAACTTCACAGATAGAATGTTAAGCTCTGCGTATCCTCCGAAACAGTTGAGCCTAAAGTCAGGGTGGCCGCACTCTTCTCTGCCAGGAATCCAGAAAGGGTACAAGAGATCGTTCTGATTGCCGCAGCTAAACGGTTCACTGCAGCGCCTGTGAAGCTCATCAGCTGAGAAAACAAAAGATGATATCACAAAGAGACAGATTGTTTATTGCATCTCCTATGTTTTGTTGCCTTGGAGTTCATTCAATAGGAAAAACAGAGATGTATGACAGTACGAGAAACCTACCACTAGGTTGACGCGTTGGTGCACAGCTAACTCCTAAGGCTGAGGTCTTGCAGCAAACCTGTACGGTACCGTTAAAGCCGCAAGTTCCACCAGAGGATGAACATTCTTGACAAGCTCTCTCATCGATCTTCACTTTCACCTCGAACCCTTCTCTTAGAACACTTTCGAATTGGTTAAAAGAAAATTCTTTCTCTTCTTGAAAGAAACTCACCGGAACGTTTACGGTGAACCTCTCATTGCAGTAAGGCTCATACTCAGGTCTTTGAGATACCGATACAATACCCTTATCAGGGCATGTATCACTGGAAGGGTAAGAATAAAAAGAATCGCAGCGATACAAAACTGTGAGGTTCGTGTAGGTTGGCAAAATCTCAAAGATTTTGAGTGGTAAGGTTGTGGTAATGAATTTAGCGGAGCAAAAAGTCCCTACCAGGTCTGCTCTAATAATTCTAAGAGTGTAAGATGCTTGATCTACATCAAGAACATAGTACTCTTGGTCTGAGATGAATAAAGAGGTATTGCTGTTTGTGTTGCAATGAAGCTCTAGCAATGGATGACCGCAGCGTTCAGTACGATTCCCTCCCCAGAAGGGGAAACCAGCGGTTATGTTCCCACACTGAAACTGACCTTTGCACGACGCAAGCTCTTGTTGACTTGAAGCACAAGGAAGGTGGTAGAATAAAGGGAAGAGGAACAATATGACCAAACAAGAAGTGGGTTTTTGAGAATCTGATGAGTTCATGGCTTTTAGGTAAAGGTTCGAGAGGCTGTTATTGGGTCTTTTTTTGGTTTTTTCCCTTGGATATGAATAGGATTGTTGGTGAAGCAGAAGAACAAAGAAAGATGATGATGAATTTGTGTTTGTTTTTCTAAAATCCATTGTTAAGAAAAATCAACTTCTAAGAATTTTCTCGAAAACTGAAGGAAAACATGAAATTAAATCGTCATTAGAAATGAATGAGAGGGACTTGAGGTTGTGGGTAAACGTTTGCCAATAGTGCCGTGTCTGATTTTTCCTTGCCCGGAGTTCTTAGGGGACTTGAAAAGTCAACTTTAATCAGCTTTTCTAATAGAGATTTTAATTTTTTTTTAAAGTCATTCGGAGAATCGGCAATAAAAAGCCAAATAATAAACTAGAAGGCAATTTTTAAAATTATCTTGAGAAAAATACATAAAGTATCAAAAATTCACATCTCTATATAATATTTACATCCATATGCTAATGGAATAAACATCAAACATTAAATACAAATTTATAACATATTTTTAACAAAAATAAAACATTTATGACTTTCTTTTTTTATCTTCCTCTTTCTTCTTCCCCTTCATCATTTTCTTAAAAAAAACCTAGATTAATCCAACATCAAATAACACAGACAAATGAATAAGCTTGAACAATATCACCATAACATCAAACCAAATCCAACAGCACAAAACATTCAATCATATTTGTTATCGGAACCATCACACCTCAGAACCAAATCCAAATCACTAAAATAGAAACAAGGCACATATTACATCTCTGTCATTTTTTCCAAAAATAACATTTCCTTTCCCAAAACGCTCAATTGCGTTTGTTGGTCACACTACTATATATCGTTTTAGCACTGTATTGATATAAGGAATATTTTAATATGATATAAAAACATACTCTTTTTTTGGGGTAAAATATAAAAGGTATACTTGTTATTTAAATATAAATATATGTACTATTTAAGCATGGTATATACTTATTATGTGTTATATTTACATGTAAATTTATAAGTATATTTTTATACTTATTAGATTTCTTCTATATGTCACTTTTGTATTTTTTCTTCGTTGGAGTCTTAATAGCAGTTGTCATCACCAAAAGAATAAACTTCTCATATTTTTGATGGATTTTCGCTGGATTGTCACTAGGTTTTCACTAGATCTTTCATTCAAGGTGATTGGTGCTTTCTTTTAATGAGAAAAGAAAAATACAAAAAAAAGAGAGAAAAAGATTTGGAAGAGAAATCGTTGAAGATAATAGGCCGGTAAAATTCTATTGTTGGGGCCACACAGTTGCTATTGCTTTTTACCTAATTTTGGACTGAATAATTATCCGCTACCTAATTTATACTTCAAAAATCTTAATAATCATTCGATCCTTCTTAAAATTCTTAATACCATCAACTAAAATTCGTTAATGAAAATAATCTGTCTACAGTAACCTCAAAACATAAATGATGTGTTTTTCTTAATTTTTCTTGAGATTAGAAGAAAAAATGCAGTATTTCATTCTGGAAAACAATTGTATGATAGGGTGTTCAATCCAAATTTCCGCCTTTTTTTTTGATAGATGGTATGTTATCCAAACTAAAAATGGAAAAAGGTATCCTAACTTGTTCTACATTAATTTGCAAAAAAAAACATGGGTTTTATTTCATTTTCTTCTTTTTTAGTTTGGTTCGGATTTTGTGTCCGATGTAGAAAAAGTAAATCATTTTAACCATATAACGATATGGTTTGGTTTTCGAATTAAGTACTTTGGTTTGATTTACTTCAGATTGGATTGGTTTATCCGGATTAAACACCTACCGTTTGATCTAATTAAACCTTAAATAAGAAAAATCCAAATAATGTTTTTGATAATTCTTGAGTGAAATCGAACAGCTCGTGATAAACCATAATACTAAAACCATTTCCACTTGCTCGGTTGCTCCTTATCGATGTATATCGTTTTGTTATCCGAGTACAATACACACTGTGTGCACAGATCAAATCGATCATGTACCATATCCCCACGTGTTGCCTGTTTTCTTTTCCTTCTCTTCTCCTCATTCAACCATCTTTCTTGCGCTTCAAGTAATCAAGAACTTGGATTGTGTGAGAGACTCTGTTTCAGTGTAGGAACATCATTGTCGTTTCAAATGGTCCCAAATATTGCAGTCTTCCATTGCTGGAGCTTCACTAACCCAAAAAAAGAAGAAAAAAAGCAATACCTCTTTGTTGGAATATAAACCAACATCCCACATTGAAAAATCAAAAAACAATTGTCTAATATATAACTCAAGTCAAGCTTTTTGGAAAAGAGGTCAAAAACAACTCCGTGCGAATTTGGCATTTAGTCCAAAACAGATAATATTATACTAATGGAGAGTTGATTTGAGCTTGCGGAAGCCCAACAAATAATAATAGACTGCAGGTTCAGAAAAGTAGAGTTAGGAAGTGGAATGGACATCCGTGTTCGGTTGGAAGACAAACCCTCAATGTGACACAATTAGAAAAGTGCCACAAGGGAACCTCACGAATAAGGGGTGCCAGTGCCAGGGTGTTAGGGTTTTGCTGGAGAGGAGGCCAAAGGTTCGTGGTCTTTGGTTTGAGGGAACGATTGTTGGAGACAAACCAACATCCCACATCGGAAGATTAAAAAAATAGCATTTTAATATATAAGTCAAGTCAATCTCCAATTAGTCTCAGGTCTTTTGAGAAAGATCACAAAAACCAATCCGTGCGGATTTGGCGAGGTGACCCAAAATGGAAAATATCATACTGATGGGGAATTGACTTGGACTTGCAGAAACCCGAGTGGTATCAGATCAAGGTTCAGAAAAGTGGACCTAGGAAGTGGAGTGGGCATGTGTGTTCGATGTGAGAGGATTCCTCAATATGACCTCGCGATTAAGGGATGTTGGTACCTACATGCCAAGGTTTTGCTAGAGGGTAAGGTTCGTGGTCCTTGGTTTGAGGGAAGAATTGTTAGAATATAAACCAACGTCCCACATCGGAAGATTAAAAAAAATTGTCTAATATGTAGGTCAAGTCAATCTCCAATTAGTATGAAATATTTTGGGAAGGAGCCCAAAATCAAATACGTGCGAGATTAGCCACTTGGTTCAAAACGGACAATATCATACTAATGGGTAGTTGACTTTCTTTAATCATCTCAAACCAAAAGTACTATTTTTTCATCTAAATCAAACATCTAACACTCTTACATTTGCCAAACGAAACCTTTTAGCCTTTTAGGTTCTTTTTGCTCTACATTCAGCAACACAATCTTACCTCCCTAAAAATTCAACATTTCGCCAATGTACAAGAGCCTCACATTTGGGATAGTTTCGATAATGTTTCAGAAATGTCAAAGCAAATGACTTTAAAGTCGTCGCATTGAATTATATATAAAAAGAAAGGCTGATCAAAGAGACCCAAGCGTAGGGTTCACTCAAAGATAATAATAATACTCTCTTGTTATATTTTCTTCCTTCAAACCCGTTCTCTCTGTTCTTCATTTCCTATGTCTCGGTCCATGTTCACACTCTTGTTCGTGCTCTTCCAGTTTTTTACCATCTCTGTTCGAGCTCAGACCACATCAACGGAGACAACAAATGAGTTCGTTTTCCATGGTTTTAAGGAATACAAATCCGAGATTCAAACAGAAGGAGCTGCAACCATCGAACCCAATGGAGTTTTGAGACTCACCGATCAAAAGTCAAACGTCACCGGAACAGCGTTCTACAACAAACCGGTAAGGTTGTTGGTTAATGATAACAATCTCACTACCAATGCCACTGTTCGTTCTTTTAGCACTTCTTTCGTCTTCTCCATATTACCTTCCAGCTCCAGCAACGGAGGTTTCGGTTTCACCTTCACACTATCTCCCACCCCCAACCGTCCAGGCGCCGAATCTCGACAATACTTAGGACTTTTCAACAAAGAGAACGACGGGAATATAACAAATCATGTCTTCGCCATTGAATTCGTCAGTGCAATAGGATTCCAGAGGGCTGCTGATGGCAATCATGTTGGTCTGAATTTTAATAGTCACACCTCGTCGGTTTTGTATTCCGACTTTGATGACCGAAAAGAGGATTTCCACCTGGAGAACGGTGAGCCTATCCGAGCCATTTTGGATTTCGACGGTCTTACCCAAATGCTGTACTTAACCATTTACCCGGCTTTGTTTCCCCCAAGAAAGCCATTAATCTCACAAAAAGTTCCAAAGCTGTCAGAGATTGTGCAAGAAGAAATGTACGTTGGATTCACCGCTGCCACAGGGAAAGATCGATCAAGTGTTTACTACGTGATGGGTTGGAGTTTTTCCAGCAGTGGAGACCGTTCAGTTGTAGCCAGGCTCGCACTCTTGGATCTTCCTCTTCCACAGCTCAAGAAAGGTTTAAAATAATTTGAAAATTCTCTTTATTTTCTGAAACATGCCTCAGTGTCTAGTTTGTTTGCATACTGAAAACTGACAAGCTATATTTTCTTGAAGGATCTTCAGAGAAACAAGCCTTGGTCACCAAGATTCTCATAGGTTAGATACTTAGCCACACAAATCTTGAGATTTCTTGATAGTAACGTAACTAATAGAATCTATTTTCTGTTCTCCTAGTTGTGGGATTGATAGTAAGTCTTCTCGTGCTATTGGGGGTCTTAGCGTTTTTTATCAGAAAGAGGAAAACATCAAATGCTTCGAGAAGAAAGAACCTCAAAGCTCTTATTTCACTGAAACAGTATCGTTACACTGAAGTGAAGAGGTTTACAGAGTCATTTGCAAGCATAGTTGGGAGAGGAGGATTTGGAACTGTTTACAAAGGAAACCTTCCTGATGATCGTAAGGTCGCGGTGAAGGTTTTAAAGGATTCAAAGAGCAATGGTGAAGATTTCATTAATGAAGTTGCCAGTATGAGCCAAACATCTCATGTTAACATTGTTTCTTTGGTTGGATTCTGCTATGAAAGATCCAAAAGAGTGATTGTTTATGAATTTCTAGAGAATGGGTCTTTGGATCAGTTTATCTCAACAAATACCTCGTCAAGTGCTGAATGGAGAAAGAGACTTTACGAGATTGAGTTAGGAGTTTCTCGTGGTCTAGAGTACCTGCACTATGGCTGCAAAACAAGGATTGTGCATTTCGACATTAAACCTCAGAATATACTCTTAGATGACAATCTTTGCCCCAAAGTTTCTGACTTTGGCCTCGCTAAGCTCTGTGAGAAGAAAGAGAGCATCATGTCATTGCTAGACACAAGAGGGACAATAGGATAAATTGCACCAGAGATGATTTCCCGGGTTTATGGAAGTGTGTCTCACAAGTCGGATGTATACAGCTATGGAATGTTGGTTCTTGAGATGATCGGTGCAACAAAGAAAGATAGAGTCGAAGATGCTGCTTCTAACAGTAGTTCGATTTATTTCCCAGATTGGATCTATAAGGATCTTGAAAATGGACAACACAGTAGACTTCTTGGGAATGAACTAACTAGAGAAGAAGAAGAAATCACAAAGAAGATGATCTTAGTTGCTTTATGGTGTATTCAGTTGAGTCCATCAAATCGACCATCGATGAACAGAGTTGTAGAGATGATGGAAGGAGGCTTGGATGCTCTTGAAGTCCCTCCGAAGCCCGTTTTGCATTTTCCAGCAGCACCTCTTCAAGATTCTTCAACGCTTTCAGAGGATATGTCGGTCTAGGCAGAAGTATGATCCAATAAACCTCCTTAGAATCTATCAAAGCACAAAAACAGCATTATATTTATTTTTGGAATGTCATATATTGTGTACTTCCATATTAACCAAGGGGAATTGATATTAAACCGATGGAAGCGTTACACCCAAACATGATACCAAGAATTTGAGTTTCATCTGCAAATAATCTGTTTTGTAAAAGCTTTGACCCATTAAATAAACAGACTATAACCGCTCATCTGGGACTTCTCACATTCTCAGAACACATGACAAAGCATGAAACTTGAATCATATTTTAAAGCGTCTTTTATCTAGCATTTAGAGTTAAATCTCTCAACTATTTTCCTTATACAGTAGGGATTATAGAATTATGTTGCAGGTATTAGCAAACGGATTTAACGGGTTAGACCAATGGAAGCAGGAACACATAAACTCTCCGATTTGTCTGAGTCATTCTTAAACTCTAATGCTTTTTCTTGTTCAAACATACCATGTTTTTGTGAATATTTAATTTAGTTTGAAGAGAGAGTAGAACATTTGATATATCAAATTGACTTTGCCCAGTCTCTTGTTTCCTAAATCCTCTTTTGTCAGCTTTAGAAAAATGAAGACCAATCCATTTTAGGAGAAAATCCATAATTTACCAAAAGTTTTGAAAAATCCATGATTTACCCAAGAAAATATTTTGGAAAGAAGAGAAACACCCCTCATTTTCTCAATTTGTGCGTTTTATTCTTGCGCAGAGGTTATGCTAATTTTCTCTGCATCGTTCCAATTTATTAAAGTTGTAAATGACGTCGAAGTGAGCTTTTTTCATCGTCATCTGTAATGGTACTGAAAATTTTGACCGACAAAAAAAACGAGAAACACCCAATAAAATAATTATTTCGAAGAAAAATTTAGAGTAAAGAATGCTGCCACCCCAAGTGGACGCTTCTGTTCCCCACTTATTTACGCTTCTGTCCCCATTTTTTTTAATCTTTTTTTTCTCTCTGTCCCCGCTTAACATAGTCCTCAGGATGCTTATCTCTCTATTTCATTATATCATTTGCTCTGTTTCTCTCAACACAAACCAAACTAAGAAGACAGTGTTCATAAACCAAACAAATCATGTACAATCTCCCAATACCTTGTCTGGTAATTTTCTTCCTCTTCTCCTTACATCACCCTCTTCCTTGTGCTTCAAGTCAACAAGGACTTGGCTGGTGTGAGACTCTGTTTCAATGTGGGAACATCACTGCCGGTTTCCCATTTTGGGGAGGGAATCGTCAAAAAGATTGCGGTAATCCATTGTTGAAGCTTCACTGCAACAAAAACAACATAACCTCACTACTCATCTCAAACCAAAATTACTCTGTTCTCCATATAGATCAAACATCTAACACTCTTACACTTACGAAACAAGATCTTCTAGGTTCTTTTTGCTCCTCTGTGTTCACCAACACAACCTTACCTACCGAAATTTTCGAGCTTTCACCGACCTACAAGAGGGTAAACTTATTCTACCATTGCTCCTCTTTGGTTCCTAACCTTTCTCGCTATACATGTCCTGAGATAGGTCCAATCTCAGTTTCTGAAAACCCTGAACATCCTGAAACCTGCCGTTCTAGTTTCACCTTGAACGTTCCTAGCAGTTTCGTTACAAAAGAGAAAAACTTGAACATGACCAATTTGGAAAGTGTTTTAAGAAAAGGATTTGAGGTAAAGGTGAAGATCGATGAGAATGCGTGTCAAGAATGTTTATCTTCTCATTTAAGATGTCATGGCTTCAACGAAATCTTAACACCAGGAGTTACATGTCATCCAATAAGTGGTATGTTTCATATGCAATCATTTTCACTTCATAGTCCTCTTCTTTAACAACATATATTGCATTTTCTTCTTTAACAAGCTATTTTTCTGTAATATATTCGGATTGTTCAATGTGCGTAGACTCTGGAACTTGCGGATATAATCAGACCTCAAGTACGTTCGCCTGTTACTGTAAAGACCCGTATAGCTTATCATGTCGTTCTGACAGTAAGATTTCTTTCAGTTGATCTTTTACTGGAAACTCTCTTTTGTTTCAAGATTTTGGTTTCAAAGTTCTGATTTTCTTTTTGGCACCATTTGATTGATGCAGAAGCTTTTGGTCGATGGATAATAGGTACTTAACTTTTCTTCTCTGAGTTAATTGTTCCTTAATGATTTTTTGTTTCAAGACCAACTTTGGTTTTATGCTGACAAATTTTTACTTATTTAAATGGTTCTATAGGGGGTGTGATCATCTTGATTATCATAGGTTAGTTTGCTTCTCAGAGATCAATCATTCTAATTGTTTTTGGTCTTCCTAGATTATTACAAAGTCACTAACCTATTATTTTCTCTGTTTTTCGTGCTTGGTTCTTACTATAAGCTGTTATTGTTTTCCTGGTGTTACTTTACTGCCGAGCTCGGCTTTTCAGAAAGCGAAAAACATCAGATGATCAGTGACGGATACAAAAAGCTATAAGCAAGCACAAAGAAGAGATCTCCAGGAAATCTCGACAACGGAGTTGGATCTTGTCGAGATCAATGAGTTCGAGTACTCTTCTCATTGCTTTGCAAAGGAAAGCTCTTGGGAAACTTGAGTTTCCTCTTTGTAGATTTTTGTTTGATTTTGAAACTGAATGACAAGTAGGGTACATTGCACCATAAATATTTCCCATAGTTTATGGGAGTCTGTCTCGCAATTCAGATGTGTATAGCTATGAAATATTGGTTTTTGAGATTATAGGAGCAAAGAACAAAGAATAAGCAGATCAAGACTCTGCATCTAACACAAGCTCATTCAAGAAATTTATATACTCTCTACATTCCAGTTTAACCAATTTATGTTAAGCATCCATATTTCTAAGCACTTAATTTAGTTCTAAGAAAGACTAGGACGTCTAATATCTTAGTGAAAATGTCAACCTAAGTCTTTTACTGATCAAGTTATTGACTTTTTCCAGTCTCCTAAAACCTATTTACTAAGCCAAAAAAAAATCCAAGATTTATCTCTGCTCCCAGAATAATGCTTTGGGACTGAGGTCTCAATAAAAGGGTTTTGGAAAAATACTTAAAAATATATAACGGGCAAAGATTATTGGGGAATTTTATAATATAGGATGTTTCCATCCAATTTGACCATTTATACCTTTTAAAAAAAATTTGGGTGAAATTATTTTTATAATATTAGAAACTTCATTACACCCTTAATTCCAAAAAATTTGAACATATTCTAAACCCTCTAACCCATAAAAAGTTTTTCATTCTTTTTAGAAAAATAATATATATATATATATATTACAAATCCATAAAAATAAAAATATTAAAAACCATAAATATCTTATTACTTAAACTAAATCGTGAAAACAAAATAAACCTTCTTCTTGTTATAATTTTAAATCTTCTTCTAATTAACAACTTTTAAACCATAAACATAATTTTAAAAAATAAACATTCAAGATAGTGTTGAAAGATTTAGTAGTGCAAAAATTATAAATCACAAAAACCATATAAAATATAGTGTCAACTAATAAAAGACAAGTGATACAATTAAGTCTCTCTGTATATGGCACTATCCTAACTTGACTTAGGGTCTTTCTCGACCTTCACCGTTTCCACTTGCTCCTTATCGATCTCCCTCTCTCTCTTTTTTCCGTATGCATGATATTTTGGGGGACAGACGCTGTATAAATATGAAGATCTAGTTATCGGCTATTATGGTAGATGTTTTCGCTACTCATAGGACGAGGAGACATCAGGTATAACAGAGTTGAGGAGGAAATAGAGAAGTTAAGGACTGGTGGCTTCGTGGATCCAGATATATCACTATGGCGTCAAAATACTGAGACCTTCAAGCGAACTTTCTTTTCGAAGAATAATTGGATTCAACTAAGGGCTGTCGTACCCGCTAAAGAATGGTACAAAGGTGTGTGGTTCTCTCATACAACTCCAAAATATTCTTTCTTTGTTTGGCTTGCAATGCACAGTAGATTATCAACGGGAGATAGGATGTTTGTATGGAATCGACGAGAGAACACAAGCTGCGTTCTTTGTAATCAGGTATTAGAATATCGTGATCATCTTTTTCGCTTGTACATTCACGTCATTGATCTAGCAAAAGCTCTCTAATGGGATTCTTCAACAGTGATATGTGGCTCAGTTTGGAGATATTATATCTATTCTCTCTGGCTCAGTGATTAGTTTCATCATGCGGTACACCATACAAAGGTGTATGTTTTCCAAGAGTCTATTTACACCTTATGGCACGAACGAAACCGACAAAAACACAACAAGCTGCTCAAGAATCATCTCACTCTCATCAAAGACATTGACAGGATTGTGATTGTCTCTCGACTTTACAGTCACAAAGAAATTTTATGAAAGGCTTGTGTGAATGGTTTAGAGTAATGGGTAACTAAAGAAGGTTTCAGCATTCTTGTCAATTTTTTCTTCTATTTTTTTTATCTCTATCGAAAGTGGTGTGTACTTTTTTTTCCAAAAACTGATTTTGTCCCAAATGAGTTTTCTAATCTTGGGTTTGAATGAGACCACCACTTTCGATCTTCAAATATAGAGCATTTGTTCTTTTCTAAGATGTTCTAAGAAAATTTGCATTTGATGTAAAAAAAGTTTTCATTAAATATAATTTTACATAATATTCAAAAAAAAAACCGATCATGTATTATTTCCCCACTTCTTGTCTGTTGTTTTTCTTCCTCTTCTCCATATTTCACCTTCTTACTTGTGCTTTAAGTCAATAAGAGTGGTGTGAAGCTCTGTTTCAGTGTGGGAACATCACCGCCGGTTTCTCCTTCTGGGGAGGGAACCATCACAAACATTGCAATCATCCATTGCTAAAGCTTCACTGCAACAAAAACAACATCACCTCTATATCCATCTCAAATCAAAAGTTCAATGTTCTACAAATAAATCAAACATCTAACACTCTTACACTTGCCAGAGCAGACCATTTGGGTTATTTTTGCTCCTCGAATTCCCCAACACAACCTTGCCTCCAGAAACTTTCGAGCTTTTGCCAACCTACAAAAGCCTCACTGTTTTCTACCTTTGCGACCACAATCTTCCTCACTTTTCAAGTTTGGTTATTATTCAGTGTCTCAAAACCCTGGATATGATGAGACCTGCCATGGCAATTTCACAGTGAACGTTCCTACGAGTTTCCTTCCGAGAGAGAAAGAGTTAAGTTTGACAAGTTTAGAAATTGTTTTAAGTGAAAGATTCGAGGTGAACCTAAGGATCGATGAGAAAGCGTGTCAAGATTTTTCATTCTCTCATGAACTCTGTGACTCCAACGAAACCTTGCCATTAGGAGCTAAATGCAGTCCACTCCATCAACCAAATGGTAATCTTCATTTCCATTTTCCTTAAAAACTTATAATGAAGTATATGCAGTATAAGCATGGTGATGAACTCAATATATTTATTGAGTTTTTTTTCGGTCTCACAAACTGAAAAGAAATCGTAGATTGCTATCAGACAATTAATTCTCATTCTGTATACCATTTCTTAACCCCCTTTACTTTGACATATCAAACAACTAACGAGCTCTGTCTCTATGTGAAACTTGTTTCAATCTTTCTTTGTTGGTTTTCACACATTTGGGCCATAGCTTACTACTGAGCTTAAAAATAGAAGGTAAATACAAGATATAAACTTGACTGGTTTGGAATTTTCTTTTTTACTCCAGCAAATTCGCATTAACTTAGCATTTAGTCACTCTCGTTCACTAATTGAATTTTCTTTTTCCACATCAGTCAGTTTTCGTAGTAAATGGTTTTTTTTGTTGCCTTATTCCGCACTCCATTTTTTTGCAATTTCTTTACATTCTCTGTAACTAAAAGTATATATATATATATATATATAAAATTTTAAAGTAAACACCCCAAGTCAACCCTTGACGAACTTGAAAATTCTTCATTAATTTTAAACAAAAAAAAATTTCTCTGAAGACAGTAATATATAGAGAAGAAAGTGTGCATTTAAGGATTTGAGAAATGGAAAATGAACACATAAACCCTTGGTATCTAAGACATTGCCAAACTTAATGCTTGTTCTTATTCGAACATCCATATATCTAAATAATTAATCTAGTTTAAGAGAGACTAGAACGTTTGATATATCCTCTTTGAGTATATCAACCAAGTCTTTGACTGATCAAACTATTGACTTTTCCAGTCAAAACTCTGCATCAAACACAAGCTCAATGTACTTTCCTGAATAGATATACAAAGATCTTGAGAAGGGAGACGGTGAAAGGCTTATCGGGAATGGAATAAGCATTGAAGAAGAGGAAGTAGCAAAGAAGATGACATTGGTGGGTTTGTGGTGTATTCAGTCTTCTCCATCAGATCAGTTTCCATTGTCTGAAAAATGCATAATAACCTGTCTAAATCAGGCACTGTAAAACCGTTGGTCCACTACCGACAGACTGAAAATGTAGTATCAGTTGATCGTCTTTTACGCCGTATTGTTCCTTGAGGCATTTATACGATGCTTCTATATCAGCATATGTATTAACTCAATTGCCTGATTCATATACCAAATCTATATCAATGAGAAACAATCCATCTACATTCCTTATTGATCCCTTGTAGTGTTAATCGCTCAATTTATTGTAGATAATAGGTGCTGTATTTGTTCGAGTAATTGCTAAAGCTTTATGCTTTTTACTTTTATGTGTGAACACTTTGAAGAGAGATAGACTGAAACGTTTGATAAATAAGTGAAACTTACAACCTAAGTCTTTGGTTATGGAAAAAAGAGGAACAGTCTATGACCAATCTCTCTCTCAATTTTGTTTTTTTGCGTAAGTAAACTAATAAAGACATGTGATAAAAGACTCCAAGTCTCTCTGTACTTGTCGACCTACACTGTTTCCATTTGCTCCTTGTCGATTCTCTCTTTTTTTCTTATGAAGGTTGGTCAAGAAGAGAAAACTTAGGTTCCTTTAGTTCAACCCTTACAAAACCAAGACATTCATCAATCCATTCATCTGTTATTCTTCATTACCACAATTTTTTTAATTCACCGAACACAAATGATCAATCTGTTTCTTTCCCTGACAAAATCTATGTCTTATAGCTTCTTATGGATGCTATTTGTGATCCCATCTCGTGTTTTCTCAGATGAGAAGCTTAACAGTCTCTCCAGTGCCCCGTTTAGCTGTGCCAATCGGAGTGATCTCTTATACCCTTTGTGGATTCCTGGTGTAGAAGAAGAGTCTAATCTCAACTGTACCGGAGGACTAGCAGAGCTGAACATTGACTCCCTGATTTTCAAATATGTGGAATTTGAAATTGCGCCATTCACCTTCCAAAGCCTTCCAGTTGCTCCTGGTACTGAGAAGCTACCAAATTATGTTAGGAAACAACGCAGTGGACGGCTGGACAAAGCTAAACAAGATAACCAAAAGAAAGCACTTGAAGAGGTTTTTTCTTTTGAATCTAATTTTACATATTATTCAAAAAAAGAAGAGGATTTCGAGCTTAGAGATAACCAAGAATGTTTGATATGCATGGAATCTGGAGGCGCTTGTGGATATAATCAGAGCTCTGGTGGATTTGTCTGTTATTGTATAGATGTGCCACATAACCGTACTTGCGGTTCTAGAGACAAGGGTGAGATTTTCTTGCTTACCAGTCCTTTTATACAGAAACTCCTTTGAGTTTCAAAACTTTTGTTCTAGTGAGATTCAAAGTTCAAACTGACGTTTTTATTGGTGCCATTACATAGGTTCAAGCCTCTCTACTGGAGCAAAAGCAGGTGCTTGCCCTTTCTCTGTATATTAAAGGAAAATGATTTTATTACCACAGGCAACACCATTTTCTTATAATGAAAACTGTTTTTCTTGTATTTTGTTTTTCGTCTCTAGGCATTGGGGCTGCATCTTTAGTAATAATGGGCATCATTCTTGCAGTCGTATGTTTGTTATGTGTAATCAGCCGGAGAAGGAAGACATCAGATTATCTGATACAACAGAATTTAAAGGCCCTTGTTCCACTGAAACACTATAGCTATGTGCAAGTAAAGAGAATTACAAAGTCATTCGCTGAAGTAGTTGGGAAAGGCGGATTTGGAACTGTCTACAGAGGAACACTAGATGACAGTCGTAGTGTTGCGGTGAAGATCTTGAAAGACTCAAAGAGTGATGGGGAAGACTTCATCAATGAAGTTGCGAGCATTAGCAAAACATCTCATGTCAACATTGTTTCCATGGTTGGACTCTGCTCTGAAGGTTCCAAAAGAGCAATTATTTATGAATATTTGGAAAATGGATCCCTTGATCAATTCATCTCAAGCAAGACCTCCATGAACATGGATTGGATGGCATTGTATAAGATCGCGCTAGGTGTTGCTCGTGGTTTGGAGTACTTGCACCATGGCTGCAACACAAAGATTGTACATTTTGACATAAAACCACAGAATGTACTCTTAGATGTCAATCTTTGCCCCAAAGTTTCAGACTTTGGCCTTGCTAAGCTTTGCGGGAACAAAGGAAGCATAATGTCACTAATGGGCACAAGAGGAACGATAGGGTACATTGCACCAGAAGTGTTTTCAAGAATGTACGGGAGAGTCTCCCACAAGTCAGATGTATATAGCTATGGAATGTTAGTCCTTGAGATTATAGGAGCAAGGAAGAAAGAAAGAGCTGATCAAAACTCTGCATCAAACAGAAGCTCAATGTACTTTCCTGAATGGATATACAAGGATCTTGAGGAGGGAGACAATGGAAGGCGTATCGAGAATGAAATCAGCAGCGAAGAAGATGAGATAGTAAAGAAAATGACGCTGGTGGGTTTGTGGTGCATTCAATCTTATCCATCAAATCGCCCAGCAATGAACAGAGTTGTAGAGATGATGGAAGGAAGTGTGGATGCTCTTGAAATCCCTCCTAGGCCTTGTTTACAAACTCCAGGACGGCCTCTTCAAGAATCTTCTATGCTCTCAGAGGATATTTCGGTGTACACAGATATATGATCCATGAATGATAAATCTCTATCTATCTCAATTTCATTTTTCTAAGTCAACTAATAAAGTATTAAAGACATGATAACCAGACTCCAAAGCTCTGTATAGATATGCACTATCCTTCCTTTTCCCTTCACGACCTTCACCATTTCCACTTGCTCCTTATCGATCTTTCTCTCTTTAAGGTTACCCTCAATACAAGACTCACTGTTCATACACCAAACCAATCATGTACTATCTCCCCACTTCTTGTCTGGTCTTGTTCTTTCTCTTCTCCTTATTCCACTATGCTTCAACTACACAAGAACTTGGATTGTGCGCAGCTCAGTTTCAGTGTGGGAATATCACCGATGTTTTCCCTTTCTTGGGAGGGAATCGTCCTCAAGTTTGCGGCCATCCATTGCTGGAGCTTCACTGCTTTAAAAACCGCACCTCTTTAATCATCTCAAACTATTTTTACAATGTTCTCCATATAGATCAAACATCTAACACTCTTAGACTCGCCAGAGCAGATCTTCAAGGTTCTTTTTGCAACGCTACATTCTCAGCCACAACCTTTCCTCCTGTAATCTTTGAGCTTTCACCGAACTACAATAAACTTAATGTTTTCTACCTCTGCGACCCTTAGCTTCCTTACCTTTCGATTTATACATGTCCTGATAGAGGCTCTGTCTCAGTGTCTCAAAACATTAGTTATGATAATTCCTGTCCAGTCAATTTCACAATTAACGTTCCTAAGAGCTACGTTCCAGAAGATAAAGAGTTGAATTTGACACATTTGGAAAGTGCTTTAGGAGAAGGGATTGAGGTGAAGGTGAAGATTGATGAGAAAGTATGTCAAAAATGTTCACCCTCTCATGGAATGTGCGGCTTCAAAAATACCAGACAGGTTTGCTGCAAAGAAGCCTCATCATCAGGTTGCAGGACTTTGCATCCATCTAATGGCGAGTTTCTGAATTACCAAAGTAAGTCTATTATGCATAAGTCAGCAACCATAACATATATATATATATATATATATCTAAGTAGAATCTATAAAAAGACATGATTAGAAAGACTGCTTTTGATCTCTGTTGAAAAAGTTCTTAGCCAAACGAATCTCTTTTCCATTTTCTTCTTTCAGGTTTAGCAGTAGGTGCCATTCTGTTTCTTTTCTTGGTCTTAACATTGTTTCTCCAAATTCTCCGAAAAAACATCACATGATCTCAAGGCACTTATTCCACAACAAAAACTCAAAACACTTATTCCACTGACACAGTATAGTTATGCACAAGTGAAGAGAACTACAAAGTCATTCGCAGAAGCGATCGGGAAAGGAGGATTTGGAACTGTTTATAGGGAACCCTTTCTGATGGACATATAGTTTCAGTGAAGGTCTTGAAAGACTCAGAGGGTAATAATGGTGAAGATTTCATCAATGAAGTTGCCCGCATTAGCCAAACTTGTCATGTCAACATTGTTACCCTGCTAGGATTCTGCTCTGAGGGTTCCAAGAGAGCGATTATTTATGAATTTATGAAAAATGGGTCTCTAGATAAGTTCATCTCAAGCAAAAGGTTATCAAATATAGACTGGAAGAAACTATATCGGATCGTATTAGGCATGCTCGTGGTCTAGAGTACTTACACCATGGCTGCAGAACAAGGATTGTATGGTTATGGAATGTTGGTTATTGAGATAATGAGAGCAAGGAACCAAAGATCCATTGAAGACTCTACATCGAACACAAGATCACTGTACTTTCCGGAATTTATTTATAAGGATCTTGAGAAGGGATACAACGGAAGGCTTATTGAGACTGGCATCACCTGCGAAGAAGAGGAGATAACACAGAAAATGGCATTGGTGGGTTTGTGGTGTATTCAGCCTTCCCTATCAGATCGTCCACCAATGAACAGACTGGTAGAGATGATGGAAGGAAGCGTGGATGCTCTTGAAGTGCCTCCTAGACCTGTTTTGCAATGTTCTGTAGTGCCTCATCCTGAATCTTCCTAGATTTCAAAGGAAGACTCAATCTCCTATGAGATATGAATTTCTCTATAAACAGTAAATCACAAGCTTTTGGTTTATGAGAAAATATCCTTAGTGGAAATGTAAATGTTATTAACATAATATATATATATATATATATATTTAGAAATGTATCATTGTTAAACTTGAAATGAAAGCACTCAAATACATTTTCGTGATGGTTGATATGAATATATTAGTTTTTGAAAAATCATTAACCAATGAATCATCTCATTCCATTCTTCATTACCTTCCTCTGATCCATGGCAAAACAGGGAAAAAAACAAAACACATGTTGCTGGGACAAAAAACTTCATCGACTAGCAACACACCTGACGCAAGCGACGCGTCTGACGCAAGCGATGCACTAAACGCAAGCGACTCACTAGTCGCAAGTGATGCACTTTGTGTAAGCGACACACTTGATATAAGTCACGTGCTTGATACAAGTGACGCGCTAGAGGCAAGTGACGTGTTTGATGAAGTGACGCAAGCCCACTTGGAAGTCAATGGGCATTAGGTCAATGACGCCACTCCGAATCCTAAGCAAAATAATATATAGAAGCGGCATAATATCCAAATAATAGGGAAAACAGGTTGTAACCGTCACCACTTCTGTTTCCTAATTAATATTTTTCTGGTGACACATCACCCCTTATTCTAAGGGGGACCAGTATCGAATACTGGTAATAATATCAACAAAAGAACGTTCTCCTGTGCTTCCAGACATACTGAACTAGTAGCCCTGCTAAATTTCAACATAGATTCTACATCTTGGAACCAAGCCAATTTCACGAAAAAATTAACCTAAGAACCCTAAAGCTATATTCTCGTTGCTTACCAAGAACTTCAATAGAGAATTTAGCCACTGCTTTCAACTGACGACCAACGAACTACGACCGACGAGATCATCTTTGAATAGTTTTTGTTATTGATTCTTTGTAATTCATAGTGGTGATAAACTCAAATTCATTGATCAATAAAGATATATTTCCTACTATTATGTAGAATTGTCCACATGCGAACCAGTTAAAGTTTGCCCAAACAGTTTGGCGCTGGAAGGAGGGTGCAATTTTAACTACGTGATACATGGCAGACGGAAAAGATAACAACAGAGTACGGGAGTCAATATTCCTATCGGTCATGTTACTCAATCGGAAGCACTCACCGCTCAGATGAAGCAGACCGAAGAAAGACTGAAAATGTTGAAGCTGAAAACGCGTTGCTTAGAACTCAAAACGCGTATCTTCTTACTGGTAATGGAAGCGTCGGTGTTAACGCTCTAGGTTTCGTGCATATGTCGCTCTGATGCAATCACTTGATGGAACTCTAAGGACCACTGGAAACAAATCAATACCCCCGCACGATGGTGACAGTCAGATCTATATACCATCTTTTGCTCCAGCGGTAACCTATCAGACCCCAGTGGTAGCCAACCAGTCAAACGAGGACACTTACTTAGAGGCCAAGTTTTAAAAGCGCATGGACGTCAAGGAGGCCTTACTTGAACAACTTCCAGGAGTAGCTCCTCCAATTTTCAAAATTGCTCGTAATAGTTATGCAGATATTCACATATGAGATTCCACTTGTGGAGATGCCAAAGAAGTTCACTTCCCCTTCGATGAAGATGTATGATGGGACAAGCGACCCTGATAATCATATAGCACAAGAATACTGTGAAGCTAAAATGTTCTAAGGATTTGGATCAAGCCTCACTGGACTAGCTTTCCAATGGGTTACAAACCTACCAAATGCTTCAATAGGATCATCGCGTCACTGACCGACCTCTACGAATTCATTTAGAAAAAATCTGGAGAAATCTGAAGAAAACAACAGACGACCTCTATGAATTCATTTAGAAAAAGGAGAGCCACAACGTGAATATTCAAGATGCTTTAACAAAGAGAAAGTGTCTTTACCTGGATGCAACACGTCTACCGCCATATCGGCATTCAAGAGAGGTTTACTCCGTGATGGTCGCTATACAAGGAACTCATAAAGTATCAATGCAAAATTATGGAGGACGTTCTATCTAGAGCATGGTCACAAATAAAGTGGGAAGACGACCCGCCTTACCTTTATAGCCATTCTCCACGGTCTGATTCTCGGGTGATAAGGAATGAGAGGAAGTCTAGAGATGATAAACCTTATCAAAGACCTCGTCACAAAAACATAAACAACTGGAGCGACAAAAAAGGCTCACACCGACCATTCACAATAACTGAAAATGAGGAGTGTTCATCATCGACATGGCCTAACATCAATAACCTCCATATTTCTCATGTAGAATTAGTCGGTGTATTAAAGCAGATGGGGGAAACAATAAGGTGGCCTTATAAGAAGAGAACATTAGATGAGAAGCATGATACTTCAAAGTGGTGTGAATTCCACAATGACCATGGTCATAATCTGGAAGAATGTATCACACTTAGAATGGAAGTGAATGAATTATTGAAGAAAGGTAACTTGAGGGAGTTTTTGTTTGAGCGAATCAGAAACCACATTGACAACCAAAGCGAGCAACACACACTAACCAAATAAGCTCATGTGTCACCTCTAAAGCACGATCGTGTCATCAATGTTATTTCAGGAGGCTCTAATGTAAGTGGAATAATTCACTCAGCTGCTAAAAAGAACACTAGAGCAATCAGGAACTCTCAAGGTAGAGATAACGCCATACCATACCATGACTTCTTGGGGTGTGAAAGAGATCAAATGAGAACAAGAATATTCACGTACATGCTATCAAACTGCATTAAAAGGAAACAGTCCATGCTTATAGCAATTACAGAACCCACCATTGGTCCTCTACAACAAAGAACCTGAGGTGGAACAATTTGTTGTACTTTTACTAGCAGAAGACGATCATGATAAGCTAGTAGATGCCACGACAAATCACAGCATGGAATGACATCATACAACAAGCTTTCACTACCTTACGAAGGTACAATATGAAAATAGGCAAGCTACAAAATAGGTAAGGCAAGAACCTACCATAACGCCTTGCCCCTAAAGCCTTGCACATAACGTTTTTAGTATTTTTTATTTTAAAAAGTTTTGGTTTTCGCTTGATTGGTTTTGAGTTTTTTTTTATAGTTTCGTGAACTGTCCTTGCTTTTTGCTTATGTTGTAGTAGTTTTATTTCGGCTTTTTGCTTATGCTGATGTTTATGGAGATTTTAGAGACCACAAGCTCGTTTGAATATCTACTGTCTCTAAAATAAATGTAAATTTTTATTATGAATAAGCAACCACAATCATCATTAAAACTCATCTGTAATTTCTCCTAAATCTAGCAGTAAGAATAGCCAATGTAACGATTAGGGTTTTGTTCAAAAAATCATCGATCTATTCATTTTTTGCAAGAATAACTCTTATCCAAAATTTGTGCAAGTCAATCATACAACCTTCAAAGTCACCCGCAATATAAGGATTTCGCATATCATCGACGTAGCTCTGTTTTTCTCAGTTAAAAAACTAAAACGTGCTGATCAAAACGACGTTGTTTTGATGATTTGAAACTACACGATGTTTTGTTTGAGAATACATGATGTTATGCTGCATAGGTTATTGTATTCCACTTGAAAAAACAACATGATTTTTAATTTATCTAAAGTTTGGGAAAAAATTAAAATTTCAGCTTTTGTCAAACTCAGCACCGTCGCTGTCATCTATCACCGTCATCCTCTTCCAAACCCACCACTGGTTTATGTGCCACATGTCTTCGTGAAAGTCTCTCCACCATCAAAGCTCTCTCTTCTTCCATTGAGCTTCGCCTTATTCGCTCTCAATCCATTCATGACGCATCCACCACTATTTTCGACCAGCCACGACTCAGATTGTGTGATGTTAGGCCTAACGACAACTCTCTTCATGACCGATTTACCGACGATGATGACCAGCTGGAGTGTTTGATTCGGTTCCCCATTGTCCCAGACTTGAAAGAGGAGGAAGAAGAAGATATTAGAGCTAAAAAGTTCCTGGAAGAAGAAATCAAAGATGAAGGAGTTCTGGAATTGAGAAATCAACATAACAAGAAGAACAATGGCAAAAATTTAAAGGAAATGGCTTCGGATCTCAACAATGTTATTTCAAAGGGTGAGTCATCAAGTGGTGTAGTGGTTAAAGATGAGGAGGAGGTTGACGAGGAAGGTGTTGAGCCAAAAGACATTGAGTTGGTGATGAGGAAACAGTGGCAGTCATGGTGTCAATTTGACAAAACCTATAAGAAACAGAGCACAAAAATTTAAGAAACCCAGAAAATGATAAACTTATTTTTTTCTCAAATTGATTTGGGGATGAATTTTTAGAGATGTAGGGTTTGTTTTCGTGTTGTTTTTTGTTGTAATTTGTGTTTGGTTAATTGTAGTATTGTGATGAAGTTCTATTATAGTTAATGATTGTACCAATTGATCTGCTAATTACTCTAAAATTTCAGTAGTTTACAAACTCCAGACGAAGAAGACGAAGAAGACGAAGAATGAAGAACAACAAAGAACAATCAAGTTTTTTTCTATTTTAAATATATTAAATGAAAATTAATAATCCAAAGCAAAACTCATGTTGTTTTGGACACAAAAACGACGAGATAAAAACAAAACAACATGTAATTTTTTTTTCCCAAAACAACGTCGTTTTGATCAATTCGTTAGTTTTTTAACTGAGACAAACGGAGCTACGTCGACGATATGCGGAATCTTTATATTGCGGGTGACTTTGAAGGTTATATTATTGACTTGTACAAGTTTGGAGTGAGGGGTTTTTTGCAAAAAATGAATAAGTCAATGATTTTTTTGAACAAAACCCTAAAGATTATTGTGCATACTGCTAACCCAATGTGGAAGCAGTAACGAACTTTATTGATAAACAATCGCATACTACTCACCCAATGTGGAACCAGCAACACATTCTATTTACGGATACTAACCTTTCTTAGGAGGCACTCGTATAAACAACTGCAGACTGCTCACCCATTGTGGAAGCAGCAACACATTTTATCTATGAATGCTAATTTTTCTTAAGAGACACTCGTATAAACAACTGCAGACTGCTCACCCAATGTAGAAGCAGCAACACATTTTATTTACATATGCTAACCTTTATGAGGCACTCGTATAAACAATTGCAGAATGCTCACCCAATGTGGAAGCAGCAACACATTCTACTTACGAAGGCTAACGTTTATGAGGAGGCACTCGTATAAAAAAACTTTAGACTACACACCCAATGTGAAAGCATCAACACATACATATGCTAACTTTTCTGAGGAGGCATTGGCATAAAAAAAATTTATACTGCTCAATGAGAAAGCAACAACACACACTATAAAAAGATGTTAATATTTTGAGGAAGAATTCGCATAAACAATAGCGTATTGCTTACCCAATGAGGGAGCAGTATCGCGTACTATCAAGCTCTTTATCTCACAACAAAACTCAAAGCACTTATTCCCTTGAAGCAGTATAGTTACACACAAATGAAGAGAATTAAAAAGTCATTCGTAGAAGTGGTTGGGAGAGGAGGATTTGGAACCGTCTATATAGGAACACTTTGTGATGGACCTATGGTTGTAATGAAGGTCTTGAAAGAATACAACGGCAAAAAGGGTGAAGATTTCATCAATGAAGTTTCAAGCATGAGCCAGACTTCTCATGTCAACATTGTTACCCTACTAGAATTCTGCTCTGAAGGTTCCCCAAGAGCAATTATATATGAATTTTTGGAAAATGGGTCTCTTGATAAGTTCCTCTAAAGCATGGACTGGAGGGAACTTTATAGAATTGCGTTAGGAGTTGCTCACGGTCTCGAGTACTTGCATCATGGCTGCAGAACAAAGATTGTACATTTTGACATAAAACCACAAAATGTACTGTTAGATGGCAATCTTTGTCCCAAAGTTTCAGATTTTAATTTGGCCTTGCCTTGGTTGTAAAGAGCGCACCATGGCGTGACGCGCACCGAGGCGCGAAGATCAGCGCTTCAGGAGGTGATGGCGACACTGCTCCCATGATGCGAGCGCCACGGGTAAGCCACAGTCGAGGCTGTGTTGCGCGAGGCGAGAGCTACAGAGACATGTGGTGCCAAGGACTTCCCACATGCAGATTTTTAGTGTAGCATATACATCACAAGCGGAAACGTTTTCAGGTTTTCTTTTCATCTCCAACTACTAAATTAGGCAATCGCGTTTGAACATCCATCTCAAAACTGTAACATTTCTATACGCTTAAGCATTTCACTACGCAAGCGACTTCTCTTATCAAAGAATGTAGCTGAAACCGTTTAAACTCTAATGCAGATTTCCCGTTATCTTTAGGCAAAATGTCAATCACATCGTTGATTAAAGCCGAGAAGACTGTACTCGTTTTCATGAGCGCATCGACAATGATTTTCTGGTCAAGACTCATACTTTCAAACTTAAACATCGAGAGGAGACCTAGAATTGTGTATATTGGTCTCCTCATTCCATGACTCATAACTTTCTGGTAAGTGTTCCTCGCTTGACTCACCATCATTGCGTTCTGTTTTGCACAAAGTAAAACTCGGTACATGGATGAAGTAGGGATTCACCTCACTGCGCCTCGGATCCATGTTGCCTGCCCTACGCCATGGCGCATGGCGCGCTTAGAATAGAATAAAGCCACAGTGTGCCATGCACCATTTAAAACCAAGGGCCTTGCTAAGCTTCACGAGAGAAAAGGAAGCATCTTGTCACTACTGGATACAAGAGGAACGATAGGGTACATTGCATCTGAAGTGTTTTCAAGCGTGTACAGTAGAATCTCTCACAAGTCAGATGTGGATAGCTATGAACAAAACATCAACTGAACTCACTGCATCTAACACAAGCTCAATACTTTCCTGAATGGATATATAAGGATCTTGAGAAAGGAGACAATGGAAGGCTTATCGAGAATGGAATCAGCTGCGAAGAAAATGAGATAGCAAAGAAGATGGCGTCGGTGGGTTTATGGTGTATCCAGCCTTGGCTATCCGATCGCCCAGCTATGAACAGAGTTGTAGAGATGATGGAAGGAAGTGTGAATGCTCTTGATTTACCTCCTAGACCTGTTTTTCAATGTCATTCCATTTTTGGTTACCTTCCTCTGATCCATGGCAATACAGGGAAAAAACAGAACACATGTGTGTGAATATCTATCTACTCTTTGGAAACAAAAACACAATATATCTTACAAAAAAAAGCACACGCAATATCTGGTGGGTGAAAAGGCTTCACGCTTATCTTCAACCGTTTTAACTGGAGTCTTTGACGTTGTTGGTAAAAAGCTAAATACATTGTTGACTTTTCCAGACTTGTAAACCTTATATGGTTGATAAGTCAACAGACAGCTTTTTACTGGATGAAGATACAGTTTTTAGGAGAAAAAATGTTTAAGGTTTACCAACAACTCCCTCTCATTACCACTTAAGATTTAATTGCATGCTTTGCCTCATTTTCCAAGAAATTTCTCACGAACGACCTGTATGTGATATCAACAATTAAAGGTTTTAGGAAATGGTAAAAAAAAAAACTGAAGGGCAAAGATTATTTATCCTTGTTGATCTAGTGGATGACTAATACCATTCTTTTTGTTCCAACGGAAAAAAAAAAAAAAAAAAAAAGGAGGAACAGCCATGAATTGGTCTCCTGTCTTTAAAATTAACTAAAAGAAGCTCTTGAGTCTCTTTGTTTTGTCCACTACTCCTCCTTGAATTCTGGTCCTTCACAATCCCAAGTCTCCGCTTCTGTCACTATCCCACTTGACTTGACCTTGTCCCCTCTGTCTCTCTTTCTCTAAATCATTTCCTCTGCTCTTCTCAGTACAAACTAAACCCAAAAGACACACAGTTCATAGATCTCAAACAAATCATGTACTACCTCCCCACTTCTTGTCTTTTCTTTTTCTTCATCTTCTCCTTCTTCCACAATCTTTCTTGTGCTTCAAGTGAAAACGAACATGGATGGTGCCAATCTCAGTTTCAGTGTGGGAACATCACTGCTGGTTTCCCCTTCTCGGGAGGGATTCGTCCCAAACTATGCGGTCATCCATTGCTGGAGCTTCAATGCTATAAAAACCAAACCTCTTTAATCATCTCAAACAATTTTTACAATGTTCTCCATATAGATCAAACATCTAACGCTCTTAGACTCGCTAGAGCAGAGCTTCAAGGTTCTTTTTGCAACGCTATATTCACAGCCACAACTTTACCTCCCCAAATCTATGAGCTTTTGCCAGCCTACAAGAGCCTTTATGTTTTCTACCTCTGCGATTCTAAGCTTCCTTACCGTTCAAGTTATACATGTCCTCGTAGAGGCCCTGTCTCAGTGTCTCAAAACCTTGATTACCAGAATTCCTGGCAAAGAATTTTCATGATTAACGTACCTAAGAGCTACGTTCCAGAAGAGAAAGAGTTGAATTTAACACATTTGGAAGGTGCTTTAAAAGAAGGGTTTGAGGTAAAGGTGAAGATTGATGAGAAAGCGTGCCAAGAATGTTCATCTTCTAATGGAATCTGCGGCTTCGAAAATACCAAACAGATTTGCTGTAAGGAAGCTTCATCATCAAGATGCAATAAACTCCATCCATCTAATGGTAAGTTTCTGAATCACCACAGTAAGTTTATTATGCATCATCATCGTCTTCTTTAACAACTTATACTGAAGTTTCAGATTTGTATTCTCCTTGATGAACTTAAAAAAAATCACCAACCATAATCCTTACCTAAATAAAACTTGTTCGAAGCTTTTTGTTTTATTTGGCTAACACTGACCAAGTCATATTTTTTAAACTAACTAACTATTGTTTTCAATCTTCCTCTGCTGGATTTCACCTTTTTAGACCATATTACTTATCTTTAGATTCTCTGAAACTGAAAAATCAAAGTACATGACTTTGAAGCCGTCGTACAAATTTTGAGTTCCAGCTGACCTTCGGTGCCGTTCCATTGATGCAGGAATCTCTTCTAAAGCGAAAAAGGCTAAAATAGGTTCTTAATCTTCTCCGATTCTTTAAAGAGGTGATTATAATTTTGTTTGACCTTTTTAAAATAGCTAAACGATTTTTTTTTTGTCCATTTTCTTCTGTTCCTGGTCTTAACTTTGTTTCTCCAAATTCTCCGAAAGAGAAAAGCATCACATCATCTCAAGGTACTTATTCCACAACAAAAACTCAAAGCACTTATTCCACTGACGCAGTACAGTTATGCACAAGTGAAGAGAATTACAAAGTCATTCGCAGAAGAGATCGGAAAAGGAGGATTTGGAACTGTCTATAGGGGAACCCTTTCTGATGGACGTATAGTTGCAGTGAAGGTTTTGAAAGACTTAAAGGGTAATAATAGTGAAGACTTTATTAACGAAGTTGCCAGCATGAGCCAAACTTCTCATGTCAATATTGTTACCCTGCTAGGATTCTGCTCTGAAGGTTCCAGGAGAGCAATTCTTTATGAATTTATGAAAAATGGCTCTCTAGATAAGTTCATCTCAAGCAAGAGGTCATCAAATATGGACTGGAAGGAACTATATGGGATCGTCTTAGGCGTTGCTCGTGGTCTAGAGTACTTGCACCATGGCTGCAGAACAAGGATTGTACATTTCGACATAAAACCACAGAATGTACTAATAGATGACAATCTTTGCCCGAAAGTCTCAGACTTTGGCCTTGCTAAACTTTGCGAGAAGAAAGAGAGCATCTTGTCGTTGCTAGACACAAGAGGTACAATAGGATACATTGCACCAGAACTGTTTTCAAGAATGTATGGTAGAGTTTCCCATAAGTCAGATGTGTATAGTTATGGAATGTTGGTTCTTGAGATGATTGGAGCAAGGAACCAAAAACCCATTGAAAATTATGCATCTGACACAAGCTCAATGTACTTTCCTGAATGGATTTATAAGGATCTTGAGAAGGGAGACAATGGAAGGCTTATTGAGACTGGCTTCACCTGCGAAGAAAAAGAGATAGCAAAGAAAATGACATTGGTGGGTTTGTGGTGTATTCAGTCTTCCCCACCAGATCGCCCACCGATGAACAGAGTTGTAGAGATGTTGGAAGGAAGCATTGATGCTCTTGAAGTTCCTCCTAGACCTGTTTTGCACTCTGTAGCATTGCCTCATCCCGAATTTTCCTGGATTTCAGAGTAGAATTCATTCCCTTATGAGATAAAATTATCTCCATAAACTGTAAATCACAAGCTTTTAGTTGTGTTAGGGTAAATGTTATTCACATCAAAGAAAATTTAACACATGTATCGTTGCTGCCAAAGAATATATATATATATGTATAACATATATATCATTATTGAACTCGAAATCCCTCAGATACATTTTGGTGTATTACACTGGTTTCAGAGAAAAAAAAAACAATTAATTATCTCATTCCCTTCTTCGTTATCTTCATCTGATCCATGGCAAAACAGGGGGAGAAAACAGAACACACGCGTGTATTTTACTCTTTGATAACAAAACACACATACAGAAGTCTTCTCTTTAACAGTTTAACGTACAGCACTTTTTGAACGATAGTTTTTTAACTTAAGTCTTTGATGAAAACACATTGTTGACTTTCCCGGTCTTGTAAAACTTTTCTATGGTTGATAAGTCAAAGACAGCTTTTCTAATGGTAAGAGAAGTCTTTAGTGTTCCCAAATTTGACCATTTAGTGTTCCCAAATTTTCTTTAAACAGAGAGTTTCAAAATGGTAAGAGAAGTCTTTCAAAATTTGTTAGCTTACAGAAAAGGGGAAAAAAAAGAGTGAAAAGTCTTTCCAAGTTCCTGATTACACCATCTTTCTTGTGCTAAGTTGACCATTCAGTTCTTACAAACCCTAAACTTAGAACAAAACTATTGACCTATCCCTTCATCTCTTATTTTTCACCCTCTCTATTTTTTATTCATCTCTGCAACAAGATGATCAATTTGTCTCTTTATCCGAAAAAATCTTTTAGCTTCATATGGATGCTATTTGTGATCCCATCTTGTGTTTTCTCAGCTAATGATGAGCTTCACAGACTCTGCAGTGCCCGTTTAGCTGTGGCGATCAGAGCGGTCTCTTGTACCCTTTCTGGATTCCTGGAAGAGAAGAATGTGGCCACCCTGACTTCAAGCTCGACTGCGGTCGATTTGCAGAGGTTAGCATCTCCTCCTTGAAGTTCAATCTTAGAGGTGAACTATACCTCTCGTACCATAGGACTCGCCAGAACGGATTTTATCAACAATCTTTGTCCCAGCTATCCTTTAAATGGGCTATTCGGTGAAAACGTCCTTCCATTCGCTCCAAACACTGAGCTGCTAAATTTATTACGACTGCAGCAGAGACTTTTCACCGCCTCTTTCTACTTTTGATGCGAAGCTTGGTTGTCCAGATGATGATACTGATGACAAAAACAATTACTATGTCACAAGGAACATCTCGTCTCAACTTTTCGGGGATAGAGAACTTTTAAACGGATTCAGCAGATTTTGCGATAGAAACGTCAGTATTCCCGCAAATGGACGGGCCCTCACCAGACTGCAGACAACTTTAAGTGAAGACAATCTAAAGAAGGCTATTACAGATGGTTTCGAGCTTGGAGTTAACCAAGAATGTCTGACGTGCTTAGACTCTAGGGGTGCTTGTGGATATAGTAAGACTTCAAGTAGCTTCATCTGGTATATAGAAGAGCCACAAAACCATACTAGAAACAAGAGTAATAATTCCTACATATTCTAATTTCCTACTGTTCTTCCACAAGAATCACTATTTGTCCCTTCCCCAAATCTTCCCACCTTTTGAGTTTCAAGGTTTTTTTTTTCTGTTTCCAGTAAGATTCAAAAGTCTGAATTCAGTTCGAACTAACCTTATTTTCTGGTGCATTCCATTGATGTAGGCCTCTCTACTGGAGCAAAAGCAGGTGCTGCTCCTTTTCCTGTTCATTAAAGAAACCTGGTTTAATTACTATATACCACAGGTCCACAGGCAACGCCATTGTCTTCGTCTCTAGGCGTTGCTGCTGCTTCTGCGCTGACTGGGGTTGTTCTGCTGCCAAAGGAAGACATCAGATGATCTGATACAACAGAACCTAAAGTCCCTTATTCCACTAAAACACTATAGCTACGCACGAGTAAAGAGAATTACAAATTCATTCGTCGAAGTGGTTGGGAAAGGAGGATTTGGAACTGTTTATAGAGGAACCCTTTCTAACGGTCAGAGTGTTGCGGTTAAGATCTTAGAAGGCTCAAAAGGGTAATGGGAAAGACTTCATCAATGAAGTTGCGAGCATTAGCAAAACTTCTCATGTCAACATTGTTTCCCTGCTTGGATTCTGCTGTGAAGGTTCCAAGATAGCAATTATTTATGAAAATTTGGAAAATGGATCTCTTGATCAGTTCATCTCAAACAACACTTCAATGAACATGGATTGGATGGCACTGTATAAGACCATGCTAGGTTTTGCTCGTGGTTTGGAGTACTTGCACCATGGCTGTAAAACAAGAATTGTACATTTTGACATAAAACCACATAATGAACTCTTAGATGACAATCTTTTCACCAAAGTTTCAGACTTTGGCCTTGCTAAGCTCTGCGGCAAGAAAGGGAGTATATTGTCACTAATGGACACAAGAGGAACGATAGGGTACATTGCAGCAGGTGTGTTTTCAAGAATGTATGGTAGAGTCTCCCACAAGTCAGATGTATATAGCTACGGAATGTTAGTCCTTGAGATGATAGGAGCAAGGAACAAAGAAAGAGCTGATCAAAACTCTGCATCAAACACAAGCTCAATGTACTTTCCTGAACGGATATACAAAGATCTTGAGAAGGGAGACGGTGAAAGGCTTATTGAGAATGCAATCAGCTGCGAAAAAGAAGAGATATCAAAGAAAATGACGCTGGTAGGGTTGTGGTGTATTCAGTCTTACCCATCGGATCACCCAGCAATGAACAAAGTGGTAGAGATGATGGAAGGAAATCTGGATGCTCTTGAAGTCCCTCCTAGGCCTCTTTTCCCGCAGTACCTCTTCAAGAATCTTCTTCGCTATCAGAGGATATGTCAGTTTACTCAGAAGTATGATCCATGAATGTCACATAAAGAAGCCTCCTTGGAACCTATTAAACCATGAAAGCAGCAAAATACATTTATTCACCAAAAGTAATATACTGTTTACATTCCAGATTGACCCATTGTGTCAACGCTCTCATCTTGGATTTCTCAAGCTAATTACTTTTCTTCAGAATTCTTCAGCCAACTGTGTAGACTGTTTCTAGAACCCCCTCGAAAGTAACCCAATTCAAACATATCAGCGATCTTTCTCTACAGCAGCTTGCTCTGCTTGTTTGTTGCCAACTGATACAATAAATTTCTTCAGATGTCTGATGAAATCTGGATAGAGTTCAAGGTCACAGTGTCCACCTCCATTTATCCACAAAGGTTCATACTTCTCTTTGCTGAGTTCCCAAAGCCGTTTTCCATGAGACCAATCAACTACTTCATCCGCAGTCCCCTAAAAGACCAACAAGAGAGTCCAGTGACTTGTATGCATAATAATCGGTCTAAAACTTTACTTTGAGAAGAGCTCTCATAATGAAAAGGGAAGTGAAAAAAGAAAGCCAAAGCAATGCAAGAAGTGAAATGATAGCGTCACTTACATGAATTACTAATACAGGACACTTAACTGCGCCAATTTTGTCAATATTCTGCAAAAAAATGGAATTAACAAAGGTGAGCATCAGCTATACACTTAACCAGAAGAAAAATTTGACGTCCCCTAAAATCACCTTATAAATGTCAAACCAATATGTAAATTTCACAGGATACAAAACCCTCATCCCTGACAGAATCGGGCACTGTAAAACCATGCCTCTCAAGTTAGGTGTGCGCGAAGCTAGATCGATCGTGGGTCCACTACCGACAGATTGACCATATAATATCAGTTCATCGTCTTTTATGCTGTATTGTTCCTTGAGGCATTTATACGATGCTTCTATATCAGCATATGTATTACACTCGCTTGCCTGATTCATATACCAAATCTATATCAATGAGAAACAATCCATGCGTCTGTGAAAGTTCATATTTCATAACACAGAGTAGTAAACTCGGGAGTCGGTACTATACCTGCCCAGTAGACTGACCATAACCAGAGTAATCATACCTGGGAAACAAAAACCAATAGATGTATAACAAAACAATCAAATAGCCCCTATGACTCTTAGAGGTGGAAATGAATCAATCACAGAATGAGAATTGAAATGCTAAGTCTTTAACTCTAACAATGCAACAATAGATCCTAGTTTTAACAATTATAAGCACAAGAAAGTATAATTGATATGGATTTTAATGCCTAAGGTTTAAGACCCAACATTAAAGATATAAAGCACTGATCTTTTACATAGATTGATTCTTCTATTAACATATTATTATAAGAACACAAACCAATTCTGCTTAAATTCTCAAAAACTAATCCTTTACATCAAAATCCAAACTCCAACAATTCGTTAAAATTCGTCTTCTGAACACACACTCTATATGTATAAACACATCCTAGTTTTGGCAATTATAAACAAAGGAAACTACTAATTTTTCTATGATAAATGTCTCAACTTTAAAGCTATAAAGCACTAATTTTTACAAAGATTAATTCTTTAATTAACATATTAATCCAAAAACACAAACCAATTCTGCTCAATCATTTGACCCAAATCAGCAGCGTTACCATGAGAATACAAAAGCGTGCCATTAGCTTTTGAATGTTTGATATAAACAGCAACGATCTCATTACCATAACGAGTACGAAGCTTCAAGATACCAACATCATCGCGACGAGGAATCTCCGGTATGTATAAACGTCCGCCGAAGCTATTGTCGGCTACAACGTCATAAGACGGTGGCGTTGGTGGAAAAAATGCAAATTTTGCAGCGATTGATGAAGTAACACCTCCCATTAAGACGATGATGATGATGATGATGATGATGATGATGAAGAAGATATGATTCTAATTCATAAATTATACCTTTTCAAACCCTACAATTTTTTTGCGATTTTGCGAGATCTTAAGGAAATGAAGATGAGAAAGAACAAATTAAGATGAATCGTAGGATGAGAGAAGAAGAGGGAACGGGAAATCGAGGGGAGAAGAGAAGAGGAGAGGAGGAGATTGATAGAAGATTTGAATTGTCCTGCGGCGCGTGAGAGGTTAGAGGCGGCGCGTGGTTGGATGATTGAAGAAATGGCAGAAAGATGGAATATCTGTTTGTCAAAGCTTCCAAAAGTCAAAATCGGTTTGATGTTATTATTGGTGGATGAAGATTGCCCATGCAGATGCTGGGATTTTTGCTTATTTTATTGTTTATTAAAAGAAATGGAGATTTTTTACACACAAAAAAAGAAAAAGAAATGGAGATTTATAAATTAAAGTTGGTGATTTTAGATGAATTTTAAGTTAATGATTTGAGGATTTTTATTCCAAAAAAAAAAAAGATTTAAAAGATTTTTGAATGTAAATTTTTTTTTGCAAAGTAAAAAAAAAATAGATACATTTTTGGCTAGACAATAAAAAGTAAAATACTTTTGGTAAATTAATAGAAAGTAAAGATCTTTTTTGATTGACAAAATACTAGAAATATATTACCAAAAAGGTAATAAAGTAAATATTTGCATATTATATGAATCTTCTTTATTCGTCTAGATATATAGTTTATTACATGTGACCATGCTAAAAATACTATAATATCTCATAAGAATTATTATGCATATCATTTTTTAACAATCTAATCATTTTATATTATATGTATTTTACTAAAAATTCTTCGCCCATATTAGCATTTTTTATAAAAACAAGCTACATATAGTATTGTAATTAGTTTTACCTGTTTAATAATTGAATAATTGATTCAAAACAGCTAATGACACTCTAATTAGATGAAATTGAAGGTAAGACAATGCTTCTTCTATGAAAAATATTTCATTTCTTTTTTCATATCTATAAAATTCTATATGAATTAGATGAAATAGTCGGTGTACATCTTACCATACCCAAACTGTATTTGAAAACTTTTACGAATTCGGCCGCTACAATAGCCTAACAAATATCTATCATTACCAAAAGTATTAACAAAGTTTAACTATTGAACATAATATGCATAATATGTGAAAAATATATCAAAATAATTATATTATGAAATCATTGGCTTTCTTATTTAACTCATTATATTTTCTCAATTCTCATTTCTTGCAAAAATCTGGAACAACAAATATATAACTATAGTAAAAATAATAATGTTACAAATACAATATTACCACATAATTTATCCATCTACAATATATAATCACACCATTTGGTTTGGACCATATGAGTAACGATAAGATTAAACCAGCGATTATGTTGTCAACCTTATAGATATTTTGAGATACAATGAATGTAAACTGCAAATATTCACACGTGTTTCCAAGTTAATTATAAACAAATATTTATATAATAAAATATTAAACAATATAAATTACACTTTATTCACTTACTATACTGTCCAATAGATAATATTCTTATTCAGATATACTTTTTAGTAAAAAATCTATTATTTAATATTATTTTTTAAATAATAGAAAATTTGATAAGAGATAATTTTGATAATTTTTCAAACAATAATAATAAATCAAGTTTTTATGTTATTGAGAAACTCACATGATTTGCTACATAAAATAAATAAAGAATTTTTCTTATGTTTTTTTGTAGTCTTAAAAAGGAAACATAGTATAAGCGAGGACGCTTTAAATTTGATTTCAATTTTCTTTTTTCAACTTTTTATTTTTTCAAATATATATTAAGAAAATAAACAATAAAAGAAAATTTTTTTTATTTCTCTTGTAATGTTAAAAATGAAACACATTAGAAAATTAAAAATGAAGGCTCTGATTTTAAAATCTTTTTTTTTCCTCTTCCAATTTATACCTATTTGATATACTCACCCAAAAATTAAACAAAAAAGAAATTTTTTTTTTTTTCTTGTAATGGTAAAAAGGAAACACAATAGAAACAAAGGCACTTGAGATCTGATCTTAAATTTTTTTTTATACTTCCCATTTATCCCTATTTGGTATTCTCACTAAATTATGTTTATATTTTAACTTCCCATTAATATTATCCCCCATTAATTGATATTCTCCCTAAATAATGTTTATTCTCACTGATATTGTCACTAAATTGATGTTCCCATTAATATTTTATATAATAAACTATTAAAAATTTACACTTTAGTCACTTATTCTATTTTCCAAATATGATATTTTTACTCGGCTATACTCGGTAAAATTTTCATTATCTTTAAATATTGAAAAGATAATAATAAGAGACACATATCAAAAGATATTGTTGAGAATCTAAGATGATTTACTATAGATAATAAACAACGATTATTTTTAATAAGTTTTGTTCTTTTAATCTTTCTCTTGTATTTTTTTTCTTTTTTACCACTACAAGAGAAAAATTAAAAAAAATTATTTTTTTAATCTTTCTCTTGTAGTGGTAAAAAAGAAACACAGTAAAAAAAAATTTTATCTTTCAAATATGAAGATACAATACTCAATCATTCATTTTGAAGACAAAAATAAATATTTAGAGCAGATTTCTTCATTTTCATCTTCAAAATAAAGAAAAAATGAAATCTATCCATTGTGACAAAATAAACATTATTTATATATTGGCAAATTTGGTGTTCATTCTTGGATGAAACATATTGCCATAAACTAGATCGAGCTTGGTTTACTATCATAGGCAACATAATTGGAGTCTCACAAACCCCTATGTTTTGAAAGAGCAATATATGTAAAGGAAAATTTGATCCTCACATATGATCTCCTTCACATTCTTCTCATTAGTTATATAAATAATCTTTCTATTCTCATGCATAATCTCCCATTTCTTTCTCAATAATACAAATTAGGAGAATTACATTTTACAAGTTTATATAAAGCCAAAGGTTTTGACTTAAAAAGCCTATGATTCCTCACAGAAATACAAATAATTATTGCAATTTTCACTAAAAACTTGCAATAGGACCACAGCTAGACTAAGAAAACAAACTTTTCACAATCGAATCCAGAAAAAAATAAGCAAAACCAAGAACGAGAAACGTATTATACTCATAAGATAGAAAAAAAATCTATGAATCAAAATTTAAAGCATTCGAAAGAACAATGTTAATAATTTTATTATTTGTTTCGGAGTTTTATTGTTCAGGAATAGTTACAAGAACAGGACGCCAAGCACGTCTAAGTAACCTACATCGAAGTGACATGGGCCTAACTGAACCGTTAAAGCCCATACGTCGAGACGTTAACTCTTCTCCAAAACTTCCGTTAGTATTAACGCCGTTAACTGATAACTCCCTCTCGATCTCCATCTTCATCTCCTTCCCCGCATCGGCGCCGCCACTTTCCTCAAACGGAGGTGACGAGACAAAAAGCTCTCTCAGCTTCCGTCGAGATCGGATCTTATCTCTCTTCCTGGAACCATCCGATTTCGTCGATTCATCATCGTTGTTTTGGATCTCAGGTAATCGCCATCGATCTGATGAACGGGTGAGTAATAAACGCAGCGTTTTACGACGGCGGAGATGGATGACTGGACTACGCGTTGGACTCTCCGCTACGGTGCTGCAGTGAGTAGCGAGAAGCTTGAATTTTTGCAGAGACATTGATTTGATCTTTTTGTGTTGGCTCTGAGTTGATCATGTGGATCAGTGATTCGTGTTTTGTTTCGATTTGAGTGATTCTTTGCTTCGTGTGAGAAGTGATAGTGGAGGGGAAAGAATAATGTGACTAGGATCGGCACCATTCTTGAAGAAGATAGGTTACACGTGGCAGTTAGAAATGAGTGTCGTATATTTTATGTTCATGAAAAGATGCCAGCGAATTTTGTTTTCTTTAGTGGCTTGGTTACAAGGCCTGGACAAAAATTCTGAACCGACTCGAAATTTGATCAATTCGGTTTGGTTTCAATTTACACTACAAACCGATTGGAAGCCAACAATATTTCAACTGATATTTGGTTTGAATCGGTTTGGTATTAGTAAACCTATTTGTTTTGGAGCCACCACTACAACTAAATCTTAATTTTTAGAGGTAATGACATAGATTTTGACTCAAATTTTAGAGTTAATTGTTAAATTGATTTGTCTAAAATTTGGTAAATTTGAAAATGGTTAAAAGACAATAAAACCAAACCTTTATTTTTGTAATTACGAAAATTGTCATTTATATTTTTTTATATTTTGTAATTTTTTTTTTGTATATAAAAAAAATTTCGTCAAAAAAAAAATTACCACTTACGTCACCGCCACAACCGTCACCGTCACCGACGCCACCGCCGTCGTCATCGCCACCACCCAATAAGTCTGCGGTAACTACCCAATAAGTCTGCCGTAACTATATAGCGCAATAAATCTGCGGTAACTACTCAATAAGTCTGCGGTAACTTCTCAATAAGTCTGCGGTAACTTCTCAATAAGTCTGCCGTAACTACATAACTCAATAAGTTTGCCGTAACTACATAACTCAATAAGTCTGCCATAACTACTCAATAAGTCTGCGATAACTACCTAATAAGTCTGCCGTAACTACATAACTCAATAAATCTACGATAACAACAATAAGTCTGCGGTAACTACCCAATAAGTCTGTCGTAACTACATAACTCAATAAGTCTGCGACAACGTTTCAATAAGTCTGCGATAACTCCAATAAGTCTACAGTAACTACCCAATAAGTATGCCGTAACTATATAACGCAATAAGTTTGCGATAACTACTCAACAAGTCTGCGGTAACTTCTCAATAAGTCTGCCGTAACTTCTCAATAAGTCTGTCGTAACTACATAACTCAATAAGTCTGCCATAACTACTCAATAAGTCTGCGATAACTACCCAATAAGTCTGCCGTAACTACATAACTCAATAAGTCTGCGATAACAACAATAAATTTGCGGTAACTACCTAATAAGTCTGCCGTAACTACATAACTTAATAAGTCTGCGATAACTACAATAAGTCTGCGGTAACTACTCAATAAGTCTGCGATAACACTACCACCACCGCCACCACCACCACCACTGCCGGAGCCGCCACCACCATCGGCGCCGCCACCGTCGTCGCCATCACTGGGGCTGCCACCGTCGTCGCCATCACCGGGGCTGCCACCGTCGCCAACACCTTCGTCCAAAAAAAAATTTCAATAAGTCTGCGGTAACTACTCAATAAGTCTGCCGTAACTACTCAATAAGTCTGCCATAACTAAATAACCCAATAAGTCTGCCGTAACTACTCAATAAGTTTGCGGTAACTACTTAATAAGTCTGACGTAACTACATAACTCAATAAGTCTGCGATAACTACAATAAGTCTGCCGTAACTAAATAAATCTGCGACAATGTTCAATAAGTCTGCGGTAACTAAATAAGTTTGCGGTAACTAAAATAACTTTGCGATAACTAAAATAAGTCTGCGGTAACTAAAATAACTCTGCGGTAACTAAAATAACTCTGCAATAACTAAAATAACTGAATGACATTTTTATAATTTTTTTCCGCTCTGAAATTAATCATTAATGGCACTATCGTAATTATTTTATTTTTTACACAGCATTGTAAGGGTATGATTGGAATTTAGACCCTACTTTTAACTCGAAATATACACAAATCATTCTACCAATTAAACTACACTTTTGGGTTAAACTGGTCATCGTCCCTAATTTTTATAGAAAATACTTTCAATTTTTTTATTTATTTGTTTTTAACTATCTTTTCAGTTCTCATCAATCTTCGATTCTTTCTGCATTCATACATGATTTTTAGTATCAGTTCTTTTTTGTAACTCTAAAATCTGAGAGGTAATGATTTTCAAATTGAAAATAAAAAACTCATATGTTTGTGTTTGTTTGTTTAAATGCAGAAAGAATAGTTAGTTACTATTCATAAGATTAATGAGAAATGAAAAGATAGTTAAAGACAAATTAAAACAAAAAACTGAAAGTATTATTGTCCATCCTAAAATCATTTTAGCTAAAAAAAATGGTCTAATAACTAAAAATGATTTAATCCGCAATCTTCGATCATTTTTAGTTACTATTCATAAGTTAGTGCAGAGAGAAAAAAATAAAATAAAAATCCACGTCAGAAAATGTAGCTGATATGTTAACCAAGTCAGACACTATGGAGAAATTCAGGCATTTCTTGGATTTACTCCATGTCTTCTAGTGCTAGAGGAATATGAAGATCACCCCAAGAAATGAGCAAAGGGTTGCAGACAAAGAGTTTTAGGGTCCCAAATTAGAATAAGCAAATGGGATATTAGGGGCCGAAAGATTTCCTCTTCCTATTAGGATTGTGTCGGGTTTTGAAGCTTTTATAATGGAGTCTAAGGGTTTGTAATTGAATCACCAAATTAATAAAGAAACCCTAGAGACAAAGAGTGTTTGCTTCAAAGAGATTCTCGGTTTTCTCTCTTTTCATTTTTTAAAGATTTTGATCATATCTTGCGAGTTCACAACAAAAATAAAATAGAGGGAGGATTATTAGAATAATCTTACAAAGTGATTTAATTACTAGTTTTTAACTTGGGAAAAAGTAAGGTTAAGTGAGTTCTGATCAGAAAAATGCCACCGCTGACATTTGGCACCGCTGACATATATATCTGCGACATAAATGTGTGGCTCTATGTTATGGTAGATTTTTTGTATGGCAGATTTAAAATTTTGCCACAAATTTTTTTGCAGATTTGATTTATACCGCATATTTACATATCTTAGTGGTGGTAGATTTTCTAATTCATCACAGATTTTTTTCCTCCGTAGATCTTTTTCTGAAGATCGTGACAGAGGCATTATATTTTTTTCATTTCTCTAAACTGATAGAATTTCTACGGCATATTTATTTTTTTATCGTAGATTTGTTTACATAATTATTTTTTCACTGAAATTTTTTTTTAGTTATAGCAGAGTTTTTTTCAACTACTACTAGCCGTATTTTGATTACAAAAATTAATTGCTATATTAACCTCGTCGTTACCGCAGATTTGTTTTAAGTTATCATAAAATTTTTTTTGTCAAACATTAGTTATCACAGAATTTAAAATTCCCTTTACGGCAGACATTAGTAACCTTTTTAGTATCTGCAAACTTATTGTAGCAAATTTGTTGCCACTATGTTACAGCATATTTTATATCGCAAATTTTTTTTCAATGACATCACAGACTTTCTAAATAATGACAAAAAATGGATTTAAAAAAAAAACCCCATAATTCATTTTAAAATGCCTATTGTACTTAATTTAATTTTCCTAAAATTCATTTTGAAATGCCTAAATGTCAATATATATACAAATTTTTGTTAGCCAAATTCTTTATCCATACTTATGTAAAGAAAGGACAGACCAAAATATTGAAATTTAGGTATTTTAAAAAAATGCAAATTTTGGTTAACGAAAGTTTTGCTTAAGACACTTAAAAGTTTTGCATGGGTCTTTTTTAATAAAATCGTCGCTATAACCGATCTATTGTTCCATCCAATCATCTAAAAATACTTGCTCTACATAAAAAGAAATAAAGAGTGTACCATTTCTCATTTCCGAATGCCCGATTCATGCGGCATCTAATAATATATTTACTTCTACTATCTCTATTATGAACATGCAAATCCCATCACGCCAGGATTCTGTATCCCAACAAATATGACCGATATGTTCTTCAGCTTTCTTTTCAGTGTTTTGATTCTCATACCAAATCCAATTTTGTTGGATTTAATAAAATTTCAGTTTTGCAAGCAACTGAAGAAGGGCTCGATAACACATGAACAATCTCATGCTGTCTATTATCAGCGAAACCACAGCTCAACTTATGAATCGATGTGCAAAAGTGTTTAACATTTGGATTTCATAAAGAACAAATCAGCTACGGTTATGGTAAATACTTATGTAATTTAAATTTGAATCCTTCCCCAAACTTCAAAGAATCACTATGTAAAGATGCATTAACAGAAACATAACCATCTCACCAAAGTAAGATTTTCTTCTCACCTTGATCAATTCATCTCTTCTTTAAGGATCAATACCAACCAATCTAATTATCATATTCTAACCTGAAATGTCCATTTGTATCGGAACTTCAAATCCTGCAAACGAAACATCACGCCTCCACTTAAAAAAAAAGAAGAAAATAATGTTCCATCAGCGAGTTTTATCTTTTATCATAGCCTTAGTGAACATTAAGGGCTTGACTAGATTGAAAATACAAATTGGAAACAAGTCATTATCACTTTTTTCTAGAATTCACTCTCTAGCTTGCCGTTTAAGGAAACTTATTGGAGATTGCTAGGGCGACTAGATTTCCGACCATACACTAATTACAGACCACTTTTACAAAAAAATAAATTTAAAATGTGCAGATTATTGTCCATCCTAAAAAATAAATGGTCTAGTATGTTAGTGATTTTGTCCATTCCGTCCACGATATCCATTCAAATACCGTTTTCTATAACCAATGATAAAGTAAAAATCATACCAAAAAAATTAACCTCTAAAAAAAATGGTCTAATACTAACGATTTAGTATGCGCACCTTGCAAAATCCATTCAAATTTCAAAGTCAATATATGTTTTCTTTTGTCAACAGTCAATGTATGTTATCTTGAAAAAACTTTAATTACTGTATTTTCTTATAGAATTGATAGACCATATGGCGCATTGCTTATCGTGTAAGCACGTTGACTGAAAGCGTTGATTTAAGAATACCAATTTTCTATAGAGATATTAACTTTAGAAATTCTTAACTTGTTCAATTAAAAGTCAATGAACTTTATAATCCGAAAGAACCAAAACTAGAAGAAACGCTTGAATAGAAGAACAAAAATCTAGTAATAAAATTTAACTAATGTTTCAATCTTTCAAACATATTCTTTGAACGAATTTTCCAAATTTTTTACACAAAAATCTTCTATATTCTCATATTACTTCCATAAAATTTTTATCACAATTAGAGTTCTGAAGATCCACAAAATTTGGAGAAGTTCCACACTGTAGTTATATGTTAAGTTTTAGTGTTTTGGAATTATTCAATAAACGTGTGTTGTATGATGTCAAAAAAAGAAAAAGAAAATGTGTTGTAACAAGAGGCTAATTATGTCAATGGAGACAGATTTTGGGGAACCCAAAGTTAAAAAAATTAAGACAATTTGCAAATCGTCAATTGACTTTCCAAAATAGAGAAAGCGACAATATCTATTTTTGCTAGCACAAAAGGTCCAAAGGGTGTACCCATTTCTGTCAAATCCGAGGAGAATAATCGCAACGAATGCTAACGCCTGTGCGTGGGTTTCACATCTGGTAAGTAAGAGAGAAATAGACATCCATAAATATAACCGAGAATGAAGTGACAGACGTGCATTTTTTACACGCGGTGGGAGAGAGATACGACGTCGACGAGAGATTGATTTGACTAAAACTTAACGCGCGAGGCTGGGAGAAAAGGTGGGATGTTGATACTTTTGTGTCGCAGCAAACATAAGCTGAAGAGAACATTTTCATAGATTTGACTAAAACTTAATTCTGCGAAAGTTCGGACCGATAAACTGAGCTTCTTAATACAGTTTATAAGTTTTTATAGATATCTAACTTATACATATGTTCGTGATCTACGCCCTGACATGCAAAGTACTCATAATACCTTTTATTTTGCTGAAACTTAACAGGCACTGGAAAGATGGTGAATCCCGGAGATTTGATTTCTGACCTTGTCAAGGCGGAACAAGGTTCCCCTACCTAAAAACATGAGACTGGATGTCAACGAGTTCAGCGTCGTGCCGATGATGGATAGGTCTGCCTTCGGGGAAGTCATGAGTAAAAAATTGAAGAAGAAAGATACGGAGCGGAGGGCAGAAAAAGCCCACATTGACAACATCATATGCACGCAGAAGCCTATTGTCGAAACTGGGGAAGGGAGCCAAGGTGTCTCTATTGCATGGCTGGGAGAAGCATACCACTCTTGAAGTTTTGGATCTCTATCCGCTGCAATGAAGATCACTCTGCTTTATGCAAAGCTATGCGAAATCATCGATCGCCTGAAACTGTTCTACCAGATGACGACTCAACCAGTGAAGAGGGTAGCGGGGAAGAGAGGACCCGAGAAGCCTTGACACAGCTCAACCGAGATCTTTTCGGGGAGTTCGACTTGGCTGGTAAGTATTCCCCGTGACATCATAAGCAGACAACACAAAATGACTGCTAGTGAATATAATGTGACGATGATGCGTTTTTTGCAGGGAAAGAGGAGGGCGAGAAAGATCCAGGAGATGTACACCCGAGGGCGTTAAAAAGCAGGAAGAGATTTCAGGTATATGAAAATTGGGAAAATAGTTGATACATTGTATTTTATAACATAGACTGTTATAAAAGTACTTGGATATTCACAAATATAATAATGCAGAGAACATGGACCATCCAACGACGGGGATTGTGGCAGATGGCAATAGTACTGGTACAGTGAGGAGGACAATACATTTCCTGGAGCTGCCATCGTTTTTTGTATAGCTATGGATGCGACACCGGTTCTAGACGATTGACTAGTCGATGGTATATGAAGCTCCATTTTTTAAAATATATATATACATAAGTAAAGTATCGTGATAACGTGAAACTTAGAGCACCTCCATTAAAGGTTTTTAGATGGGTTTTTTAAGTTCTAAAAAAATAAAAATAAAGAAAAAAATATGAGAGAGAATGTGAGAGGTTCTTAATTGAGAACTTTAAGAGTCAGTTCTTAAATTTTTTTAGTGAAAATGATAGTGGAGTTCTTAATTAATAGTAGTGGGGTTCTTAAATTAATTATATTTTATTTTGTAAATATTTAGTGGGATTCTTAACTAATGGAGGTGCTCTTAGAACTCCTGCATAGTCAGGTTACTGGAATTTAAAAGGTTACATGTTAACAAAAAGAGAGGTTAACTTTTAATGAAAGGTTATGTAGTATGCATGGGTTGACTAATTGGGTTGTCTACTTTATTGCAGAGGGGGACCTCGTTGAGAGGGCGGTTATGGATGTCGCATATGAGGATGATGAGTTGTTTGTTGGTCGAGTTTTCAACTGGAAAGAGGATTTGCAAGGTCAAGATTGCAGTTCACGCCATCAATCGGAGATTTAGCTACCGTAATGAGCAAATGAACAATAATTTTGTGATAGTCTGGTGTGGTGCAGGGGTGAGCATTCAGGTATCGGGTTCGGGTTTGCATAATAAAACCCGATCGGGTTTGGGTTTAGAAATTTATAACCTAATATAATATTTTTTCGGATTCGGGTTTTATAGTTAAAACCCGATCAAAACCTATAAAATTTTGAGTTTTGATTGGATTCGGGTTTTCGGATTTTTTTTTGGTTTTTTTGAAAATTTTTCGTTTTGGATTCGGATCGGATTTGTGTATATTACACATATAAAACTCACGTTTCGAAGATAGGATCCTCTAATTAGGATATTTTTCATCGGTAGTTAAATGTTTTCGGGTTTCGGGTTCGGGTTTTAGAGTTAAAACCTGATCAAAACCTAAAAAATTTGAGTTTTGATCGGGTTCGGGTTTGGATTCGGGTTTTCGGGTTTTTTTTTTGGTTTTTTTGGTTTTTTTGAAATTTTTCGATTCGGATTTGGATCGGATTTGTATATATTACACATATAAAACTCACGTTTAGAAGATAGGATCCTCTAATTAGGATATTTTTCATGGGTAGTTAAATATTTTCGGGTTTCGGGTTCGGATCGGGTTCAGTTACGGGTTTTCGTGTTTAGGGATTTACAACCCAGTGAAATCATTTATCGGATTCGGGTACAAGTTTTAGGGTCGGGTACGGGTTTTTTGCCCACCCCTAGTCTGGTGTCTATCCAACATTTACCCATGGAGAATTTATGCTGCCCGCATGGAGTCATCGGTTATTTCCAAATACGGACCATTGACTTGACCTACACTTTCCTCGTGGCAGTAAGGGCAGAGTACCACCGACAAGCCACAACCTCGGGCGTCTCCGAAATATTAAAACATAAGTATGTCTGGTTTGGACGCGGTCCAAGTCCAACTGACGTCATGAGATCCATGCAAGAGGAGCACAACAAATGTTTCGTACTGGAAGGTGTGGCATGCAAGAGAGGTGGCCACGTACATGGTTAGGGCTTCTGTAGCGGAAAGCTTCCACTTGTTACCGACATATTTGTACTTGTTGAAGAAAGTAAATCCCGGCTCGGTTACGGTGCTAGAGACACATAGTGACGCACAAGGGGAAACTCGTTTCAAGAAATGTCTTATACTCTTAAGCTTTCTTAGATGTAAAGCCCTTGTAATTATCAAAATAGTGACAAAATGTCTTTTAACACATTTGTTTTATGAAACTAGAGTATATGTACTTTAAAAATCTAATGTGATAAGTACAAATATAAAAAAATAATTTATAATATGGTATAACTAATTAAACATTAAGCTATCAAAGTACAAGTGTGGACACTAAAGGGTACAATTGACAAATTGAATACAACTATGGTATAACATCTTGGGTTTTTTTCGTCAGATTCTAAGTGTGTAAATTTTATTGGGTCATATGTAATTTTCATGCTTCTTTTTGTCAGATCCTATATATTTTTTTATGATTTGTTAATATTAGTGACAATATAGCAACGAAATATCCATGCTTATCTCCTAGCTATATAGCTGGAACCCAACTTCTGTGGATATTGTGGGAATAGCCACAATGTATTTTTTAGATAATTTTGGATCTTTTGTTTTTTTTACTACACATATCACGTCATTTATGATAAATATATGTTGGTAAGATTAGCCATGACTAGCCACGAACATATAAGAATAGATACGAAAGAATTTATGGCTACTCGTGCCTATCTTTATTTTTTGCAAAATATCTTAAAATTTTTAAATTTGTGGCGTTCCTGTAATTATTTGTTGCTAATTGCCTAATCATCCGTAGTTTTTCGTGTCTATTCTGCATATTCCCAAAATATAAACTCAAAATCATAAACTTTAAATCTAAACCATAAATTTTAAACTCAAACCTTAAACTATAGTCACAAACTTTAAGCTTTAAATACAAACATTAAATCATAAATCACAATTTCTTTTCAAATAATCCTCAAACACTTATATCTTAACCTCAACTATATACCCTAAATCATAGACCTCAAACCATAAATTTTAAACTCTTATATGAATATAAATATAAAGATTAAATATTAAACCTTTAACTAAAATCATTATATATATAGCCAATAATAAAAATTAAACACAATAATTACATGATGTATGTTAAATTTGTGAATTAATAAAAACATAAGAGAATACAATTTTAGCCTTCAAGTTAATGAATTATGTAACAAATAATCGACGTTTATTTTCAATTGTTTATCTACATGCATTTGTGTTTCAATATCTCTATTAGAGAGAGTTAGAATTTCCTATCCAAGGTAAAATGTATTTAATACTTAGTATTACAAATTTTACGAACAAGTCACGGCAAGACACAAATGATTTTGTGGCTTTAAAAAAATTGAAAATATTAGTTTCGGACAACTATTTTGGTGAAAATTAAATAAAATAACCATGTATTGGAACTTATTTCTCGAATGTTTTTAATGACAAAAAAAAGATTTTTTATTTATCCTCATTTAATTTTTGTACCCTTCAACTATTAATTTAATTCAAACAAATAAAATTAAAATTAAAATAGACACTATTCAAATTTGTTTAAAAAAAAAGAAAAAGAAACAAATTAAATTCCAATTTAATGTTGGATGGATTCCACTCCATCCAACCACTATCTTTTTCTTCTTCACTGTTAAATCCAAACCTATCAAACTTAAATTCATCAATTTTGTTTTTTTTTCACAAATCGAGCATGGGATTCTGAAATTAAAAAGGTTTTCGAGTTGTTTGAGAAGAAATTTGGGAGAAATGGAGGTGGAAAGAAACTCGCGGTTGCCATTGGAGGTAACCTTTCCGGTTTCCCAAAAACCCAAAAAACTCGATTTTGCTCATTGAAACTCGAATCACGTATTATTATGACTATATTTGAGGTTTTTGTTGTTATATAATGACATTTGTGGTTAATGACAGCGAATCGAAGATATTTGTGTTCGTCAAAACCCTTATTTATAGTATTGATACGACTGATCGACTAAGAATGAATACACCTGATACGACTAAGACATATTATATACATGCGTACAAATGATACAACTAAGTAATTAATGATACAATTTTATTATTTTCAGGGTACACTGAATAGAAAGCAGCGCACAATCATACATTTTGATTATGGGGGACAATATGTAAAGCAAGGAGAGGAAATATTATGGATTGCAAGAGAAGATGTTCATAATGCTCTTTAGACAATCGATTGAGGAGGTAACGTATGACATATTAGTTGAAAGTATACGTAATAAGATGGAGGGGGGAAATGAAGTAAAGTGCAAGATGAAATTGAGTTATTTTTCGGTTGGAGTTGATCCTAAGTGGCTGATTTATATCTTTGATGATGATGATGTTGATTGTTATTTGGAACCATGTGAAGGTAAAATGAAAGGTGTGTTACATGTTGATACGAAGACGAATGATCCAAGAGAAGATCACGTTAGTCAAGTTAATGCAAGTAACGAAGACATGGTTTCTACTGGTCGAGTAAATTGTGGAGTTAATTATGGAAGCATAACTATTGCTGCTAGTGAATTGTCCGAAAAATATGCAACAGTTGCCCACAATGTAGAATGTGAAAACTTAGAAAATATTAAGGTTAGAGATACATGTTTGGTTAAATTTTATAACATCCACGTGAGGGATACACATGTGGTAGAAGGAGATGAGATTCATAATGTAGAATGGGAAAATGGTATGAATGTAAAATTAAGTCAAGAATTTGGAAGCAAAGAAGACGTGAAAGAATTAGTGGAAAATGTTTCATTTGTGAATTTTGCACTTCGATATCGTGAAATCGGATAAAACGCGGTATGTGGTAAAATGTTGTGAATCAAAAAATAGTTGCAAGTGGTCTTTACGAGTTGCAAGGATTAAGGATTCAGACATTTTCTCTGTTAGGACGTACAATAAAATTCACACGTGTTCTCGTGTGTCATCAACCTCATTGGTAAAGAGAAGAAAAAGCACACCCCAATTAGCGGCATCCGTTGTCCAAAATCATCATCCAAAGAAGCTTGACACGCCAACTCCAAAAAACTTGATTGGTATGGTGCAAGGAAAGTATGGTATTAAAGTGTAGTATTCGACGGCGTACAGAGAAAAAAAACAAACTAGTGCCGATGTACGAAGTAATCTGGAAGAAAGCCATAAGATGTTGTATTCTTATTTGTACATGTTACAGATTACGAATCCGGGTACAGTTTCATATGTGGAAGTGGACGAAGATTAAAAGTTTAAGTACTTATTCTTCGCATTGGGAGCTTGCGTGGAAGGCTTTAAAGTGATGAGAAAAGTGATCATTGTGGATGAGACTCACCATAAAAATGCATATGGTGGGGTGTTATTGGTTGCAACAACGCAAGACCTTAATCATCACCAGTATCTGATTGCTTTTGATGTAGTTGATGGCAAAAAAGATGGTAGTTGTGCATGGGTTTTCAATAAGTTGAAAACACTAATACCGGATGTTCCTGGATTAGTGTTTATTTCTGATAGGAATCAAAGTCTCATCAAGACAATACGTGAGGTTTACCCATTATCTCATCATGGGTATTGTAATCTTTCATTTATCACAGAATGTGAAGATGCATGCCTCGACCGTCAATAAAGAAAGACTTGCAGTAAAGTTCAGGGAATTGGCTCATGCATACACATGAGCTGAGTTCCAAACACTCTACGATGATTTCAAGAAAATGTATCCTAGTACAACGGAGTATGTTGAAAAAAGTGTCGAACCGAATAAATGGGCCTGATGTTTTTTCCCTAGCGAAAGGTACAATGTATATACCACTAATTGTGTGGAATCTTTAAATGTTGTTTTCAAATAATCAAGAAAATACTCGCTCTTACCAATGATTGATGCAATTATCGAAAAATTAGCTGAGTGGTTTAACAAGCATAGGCAGACCTCTACCGAAACACATAAATTGGTGCATTTTATTGAGAATGTGCTTCACGAAAGTTGTTTTGAAGCACAACATTTTTAGCGGTGACTGTGTTGAACAATTACTATCTACAATTTAACGTCATTGGAAGCGATGGAAGAGGTTATTTCGTTGATTTGAGGATCAAAAATTGCACATGCAAGCATTTCGATATTGACAATATCCATGTATTCATGTCATAGCTGCTCTTATGGAAGCGGGGAAGAAAGAATATACTCACCTAGAAATGAAAGATTTGTGCTCCAAATTCTATGCGATGGAGCAATGGGCATTTGCCTACTGTAAGACGATATTTCTAGTTTCTTATATGTCTCAGTGGAATGTTCCTGACAATGTACGTGTCATGTGTGTGCACCCTCCAGATTATGTCAAGAAAAAAGGAAAACCTCAAATTACAAGGTTTTCGTCCGTGGGAGAACATCGACAAAGGAGAAAGAAGACTAGTTTATATGAGTGGTTTGAGTGCAGTAGAAGTGAAAACACATGATTTATATGTTCTATGAGCTTATTGTATTTCGTTTGTGTTGTTGATGAACAATCCTTTATGGTGTATGGAATTGTTGTGGCTTATACAACTATATATGATTTATACGACTGAGACATGAAAAATTCGATAAAATTTTCTTAAAAAAATTCTGTAAAATATTGATTGATTCATAAATAATCTATTCATTTATATCCAATTTAATCACGCAAAACTTATTAATTCACATAATTATAAATAACTTTCATTGTTGAATATACAATAACAATATAAGGATGTTCACTAAAAACTTTAGTTATTATGACATGAATCACCCAAAAATATGTTTTTTTTTTTTTTTATATGAATTTCTTTTAAACCTACTTCTATAACCAAATGTTACTGATATAACTAGAAAATCGTTTTAAAAACTTGAATACAACTAAAAACGTCAAAAATGCCAAATATACGACTATGTGTAAAACCAGACGACTACTTGCTTAGGATACGAGTATGTGTTAAGTTTATTAATATAAAAATAAATTGGCGGTACACACGTGGCTTCTGACGTCGCACGTGTGTCTTGGCGGTGCACATGTGGCTTTTTAATATATTTTTAATATTTCTAGTAACACAGTTGTATCAGTCATATACAACTATATCGTTTTAAATATGATATTTTATTTTAAAATATTAAAAATACTGATTCAAAATATTAAAATACAACAATACCAATTTAAATACTGAAATTGCAAAGTTCCAAGAGATCATAAGTTTAAAACATAAATATAAGTTCAATAAAATTCATATACCTCCACCTTCATTGTTACTCTCATTATCTTCTTCTTCCTCTGAAACCTCGTCACCCTCATCATTGTCATCACCCTCATCATTGTCATCACCTCCAACATTATCTTTCTCGGGGTTTATTCTAACATGCCATTCCATCAGCGAAATCACACATACTTCAAGGTCCGATATCCTTGTCTCCATCCCAACAAACCTCTCATTCCACTCGTCAACCCTCTCATGAATTTTAGCAAAACCTTCTTCAATGACCTTCATCAATGTGTCTTTGAGGCTCATGGCCCGTTGGACATTCAGATTGTCCCTTCGGCCAACCACATCCAAATTGTACAAATCTTCAAACCATATCTTCTTGTTTGCCTGAAGAAAGCAGGTGTTCCAATTCATGGACAAATAGTCCTCTCATTCGTCATCATCCTCCATGATCTGGGCGAGTAGTGGTATCTCTTCAAGTGTAGGATGTAAGATGCTCTGGATGTTCTGTGCATCATCAAAGAGAATACAACTACATATAATTAATACAACTATATACCAAATACAACTGGATATAACCTATACAACTGTGTAGAACAATTTTAGACAAAACATAATTTTCATACCTTAGTGTCTCCAAGAGCATCGTTAACTGTGTACAAGGCTTCCATTGGCTCTTGCACATCTTCGGACACCTACTACTCACTTCACCCTCATCATCAACGAACTCAGTCCTAAATGCCGTCCGCATGTCTATAATAGCTTCAGTCACTAAAATCTGCACATTAAAAATTAAAAATTAATTTATAATTTTTTTTCATACCTCTAACGGAAGAATGAATCTCAGGAATGTCCACGTGGGTTGAACACGTCTTCTAAAATGATCCATGGTGCGCTAGATCTCGTCTAACTGATCATAAAATGTGTACCTCCCCCAGGAAAATGTCCGGCAAGCTTCAAGATCTTCAACAACTTTGTAGAAAAAATCCTCGATTTGTCCATATGTCTTGGACTTTTTGATAACGGTGCTCATGAACAGTAAGATCGCCATCTTCAGTCGATATGGAGTTTCTGGCATCGTCTTAAATTTCTCGATTACATCTTGAACAATAATCCTCTTAGTTCTTTTGAATTGTCTCAGTACGAACCGAAAACTCTCCACCATTGTTTCATAATACTCAGGGTACTTCCTACAGTCCAACCCGCTCAAAAGACTATGCTCCCTTATCGAGTACCTAATAAGCACTCCATTCACAACGAACCACACCATCTTCCCCTTCTTTTTGTTCACCGTGCGCACAAGCATCAACCATATATACGTTAGTTTGTGGTTCTTCTGTCTCGGCATGTGCCACACATGTCGAAACTGAGGATGGTTCAAAAACCACTCCAATTCTCTATCTTCAAGCACCTCTTCTATCAATTCCATTTTCTTCACATTATCTCACTTTGAAGGACAACTTCCAGGAAACCGCATAATCGGTGTTCTTGAAGAAAAACTTCTTCGGAGGAATAGGTTGTATACCTTATGTTTCCTCCTCGTTCTCCTGAAATCCAAAAAAATATCCACATACATAAATATCCACATACATAATTGTATTAGTCATATTCAATCGTATATACACCTATAGTTATACTAGTCATATATCATATCATAGTTATACCTACAACATCTACTTGTAAATTTACACCTAGTTGTACTAGTCGTACCCAGAAAACACAGAGCAAACAACAGTTGTATCAAGCGTACTAGTTGTATGCAGAAATCACATAGCAAAAGACCATTCAATTCTTTCCCAAAAACCATACATTTAGATTTAACTTTCAGAGAAAGAATAATATAACACTTACCACCCAAGGTCGAGACGACAGCCTCTCCTCAGGCGAATCAACTAGGCGAGGCCCTCCACATTGTTTCGAACGAGTTTCGGGGTTCTTCCTTTTTAAATTTTTTGTTTACACAATTTTTGATTTTTAAGGTTTTGATTTTCTTTTTAGATGAAAAATGCAAATTTAAGCTTAAATAATGAAAAAAATGATTGAATTGCAGTAACTGCAAGAAAGACGGAAAGAATTCGAAGTTGAATGGTGGAATTGTTCTCAACTTTTCGTCGGCGGTTTTAGGAGATAGGAGCAGTGAGAAAAAAAATTGAGAAATTTAAAATAATTTGAAAAAATCTGATGGATGTGGGGTCAGATAAAATCCTTGTCGAATCGTAAATTTATAGGAAGAGACATGATTCTTTGGTTATTTTATAATATTTCGAATTAAAATAAATATAAAAAAAATTAAAAGAAAGGGATATATGAAAAACGAGACTAAGAGAAAGAGGTATATAAGAATTAGACTCCCTGTATTGGCTATGGGATATTTATACCGAAAACACTAGTCTTTTTTTCTTATATCCTTTTGTCTTTTGGTACTTCCGCCTTCACCTTTCTCCCTGGATCACCTTCAGCCATAGAAGATCTAGCCGGCCGCCGACCTCACCACCGTTCCTACGAAGGCTAGCCACCACCACCATCGGTCTCATAAAGTTTAGCCATCACTGATCTCAGCAACTAATTTCTCTAATCTTTATCTTTTTCCATAATCTCTGACTTTCTCTAATCTCTCTGTTTTCCTCAACCAACGAATCTCTCTTACTAGCCACCGCTGCCGTTTCTCCATTTAACTGTCGCCATTTCCACAAAGGTTAGATGCCTTTCTTCTTAATATCTCTTTTTCTATGTTTCTCTAATCTCTTGTTTCTTTCTCTAATCTGGGTGTATGTTCAAAAATTTTCATTGAATTTAATGGTTTTGTACAATAACGATCTCTCAAAATTTTTGCATCCTATTCAAAGATTTAGGTATTTTATAAAACAAAACAATTAACTTAGGCCAAAGTATAAATTAGATACTTTATACAAGAAAAACTATTATTAGATACAAAATTTTTTGTAGCTAAATTGAGTATTTTACCAAAATTATTTGTATCTAGTAACAATTTTGTATAAATCAATTAACTTTGGCCAAAAAAAACTTAGGTACAGTGCTCTAAAACGCCCTAGGGGTTTGTTAGGCGGTGGACGCCTACCCCATAACCATATGCGGGTGTCTAGGTGGGGCTAAACTGATAAACTATTTCTAGAAATATAAGGGCCGAAGACCGGGGGAAGTTTAGGAGAGATGGGGAGACCCAGCAGCTGCCGGTCGGGGCGGGGGTATATATATATATATATAATTTTATAATTATGTAAATTTAGATAAATATATAGTGTTTAAATATTATTTTCAACTGAATAATAAAATTCACTAAGTTTATAAAACAAATTTAAAATATTATTAAAAATTTTAAAAATTATACATAAAAATATATAATTATACATTTTTATTACAAAAGTAAAAATTCCGTTTAAAATATATTTAAGCATTTGCGTAGACCGCGTAATCGAACACTTGAATGCTATTAGGAACCTGAACTATTTAAAACCACTTAAATTAGCGTATAACATAAAATATGAACGTCTGTCTACCGCGTAGTGCCTAGATGCCGCCTAGGCACCAACCTAGGCTGCGTCTTAGGAAATTGATTTGGTATTTTTGTATGATTAACTACCTTCTGGATGGAAATTCCATAACATGGGTTTTTCTTCTTAGCAAGAATTGTAAAAAAAAATATTTTAGTACTAGGAAAAGACATAATTCTAAAACAAAAACATAACTCAAAAACAACTAATCAGCTTCATATCTGGTTTAAAAAAAATAAAGTTATAAAAATTTCTCTAACTTTGAGATGACCATCGTTACTTTCTATGTTTAACATCGATAAGAAGAATGAAGACTCACTAGTTTACCACTATCAACTAGTAATCGTTAGATTAATATCTTATCATATTCTCATGTTTTATCATATGCTTTCTCACACAGATTCTCGGGTTTTATCCTTATTTATAGGATTTTCTTCAGAGTTTTCATCACTCGTTTTCACCCATTCCAAGTTTTTTTCCTCTTTTTTTATAGAATCACCGAGACGACTTCACCAACAGATGTTGAATTATTCGCCTATGTTTTGGTTTCGATGATATCATATTCTTCTTTGATGTCTCATAACAAAGAAAAAGATATTAACCATGAGTTTGAACTTGATCATGGGTATGATGTTCTTAATCGAGGCAAATCACTCAGGTGTGAAAATATTTCAGAGTTAAGTGTGAACTGCTCTGCAGTTCTTATCAACATTTTGGCTAAAATCATATTTATAAGGATAATAGCTAAACATATGTTAAAAGTCACTCCAGGGCAATTCACACTGAGCTCAGAAACACACACCTGAGCGATTTTCCTTGATTGAGAACAACATACTCACTATCAGATTCAAACCCTTGGTTAACATCTTCTTCTTTGTTATGAGAAGGCGAAGAAGAAGATGAGGATGAAATCATCAAAACCAAAAACATGGATAGATAATTCAATATCCGTCGGTGAGTTCATCTCGGTGATTCTATAGAGAGAAAAAAGTTGAAGGAGAGTGGTGAGAACTATAAAAAAAATCAATTTAAATATGGATGAAACCTGAGAATCTGTGTGATGAAGTAAATGATAAAATATGAGGATAAAATACGGCATTAATCTAATGGTTACTGACTGACAGTGGTTATAGTGGCGGATCGAAGAAATGTTTTTATCCGGGGTAAACAATAATCATATGAATATGCGTGAAAATGAACAAATGAAACAAGAGTTTATTAAATTATAAAAATAATTTTATTAGAGACTAATAGAAAAATTATAGTGAAATTATGTTTTTGTGTGTTCAAATCAAATAAAACAAGTATTTATTTATATTTTGGTATAATTAATAAAAAAAATTAATTGAGTATGAAATAATTGACCATGAATAATTAGGATGAAAAAAAGTCAAGAATTTCAGCAGCCAATGACAGTTCAACACATGTTTAATTTCTTTCTTATCCAACAATCATTATCAACATTTAATAAAACTTGCCACATGACACTCTTTCTCCTTCTTTATGAGATTCAACATGTTAAAATAATTCAACATCAATTAATCCACCTCATTTGAACATCCAAAGTCAACACTTTCATTGCACCAATTCAACATTCTCATTGTAAATGGTATAATGAGTTACAATGGAGATGTTGAAAAAAAAATATTAAACAGTTGTATTGATTTAATAAGGGTGGTGAATAAGCTCTTAAATACAAGGTGGATTTAATTGAGTTAAAAACCTAAAGAATGAGAGGATGGCACATGACAAGTTTTTATTGGATGCTGAAAATAATTGTTAGATAAAAAAGTGAGACATGTGTTGTGTTGTTATTGGCTGGTGAATTTTTTGATAAAAAAATTTCTTCCTAATTATTTGAGGTCAATTATTTCATAACAAACTAATTAATTTTTTTTTAAAATTTTATACCAAAATTTATTATTTTTCATACATTATAAATAGAGATTTGATTCATTTGATTTTGACACACACACAAACACATTTTCACTATAGTTTTTCTATAAGCCTCCAATTTATCTAGTAGACTTGTTGCAAACTTATTTGGTAGACATTTGGCAAATTTGTTACAGAAATTTGGCGGACTTTAGTAAAGTGGTAGGGTGGGACTTAGAGCTGTCAATTAGAACTTAAGACCACTGACTAAACCCTAATCCAACTTATAATATAGCGGTCTAGAATTTTAGTTTTGGTGTTCGCGGTCTTGTGGGCTGAGCCCGTCGTGGTCTGCAATCTGTGACCGGCTGATCGTGGCGGTTTGCCTGTTTGACCGCAGGCGGATAGAAAAATTAAATGTCTAATTTAACCTAATTTTTTTGGAAACTTTTCACTTCTAAGTTTATGATTCACATCACCTGTTTTATTTATATGTCTATTTTTTTTCTTTTTATTAGTATTACCTTTTTAATTCTCTTTTTACGGTTTCACGACTCCACAAATTTTTTTTGAACATTCGTGGTAGTTTTTAGATATTTATTCTATTGTAACTAACACTAATTCGTCAAAAAATTAACACTAATTTTTTTTTTTCAAGCATCATAATCATACAAGCGATATGTATCATCTTATATTTAACTATTTCAGTTATTTATTAAACATTTTTTATTTACACATAAACATGTGTCCATTAACAATTTATATATAACTAATCAAACTGAGTTTAAAATTTTTTAAAAGTCTAAAACCGCTCAATATATAAATATATGTGTGTAAATTATGATTCTGTGTTTATTAGTTTATTTATTGACTAGTTCTATTTTTATGAATTTTTTTATTTTTTTATTATTTTAGACCGATTAAATATGAGACCACAGGCTGGACCACATATTTTCCAACTTTAAGCAGTCTTTTAATTTTAATTTTCATGACCGCGGTCATCGCGGGCTAACCCACCAAAATCTGCATAAGAAAAAACCTACCTCGATTAGGGTTGAAAACCCGCGAGGTGGGCCTAATTGATAGCTTTATATAGAGTGTTGAAATTTATTAAACAATCATTGTAGAGTGTAAAAATTAAATTGGTGTTGAATTATTTGGTGAAAGAGAGAAGAAGTGATGTGGAGTCTTGAAAAGTGAAAAATAGGTGTTAAATAAATAGAAATCATTATAGATAGTCTAATGAGGTGTTTTCATTTTCCAAGAACAAGATTATATCTTTCGGAGTAGGTCTGGTGGAGTTCCAGAACCCATCCATTCCTCACATATGTGGACCTTAGCATGGAACTGATAAGAGGCGACCGAAGATCACTTCTTGCTGATTGGAGGAGATGTGTCGAAAATATTCTCCATGTTTCCTTTTCTTATCTGATACAAAGCATAGTCATCTTTTATTTAAGAATTTTAAGTTTCTTTAGGTTATTATAACCTCCACTGTCAATCCTATTGATAGAAGTGGTGGTCTTCCCCTTATGCATTCTAATGATTTTTTGATTAAAGTTTTATTAATGATTTGATCGTTTCATTGATGTTTAAACAAACATAGATGGTAGCTATATTTTATGACTTTTATCTATGAAGATCTGGTCATTGAGTACCGAGAAAATGTATGGGAGAAATTAACACATATTGGTATTTCTCGTTCTCGTGCATTTGTAATTCTTTGAATTAATTTTCCAAAAGGTTTTACCCAATATCTTTTATAACCGCATATGCTTTCATACAAAACTTCTCATAACTAGAGTTCTGAATATCCACAAATTTGGAGAACTTCAATCAAGATAGTTATATGTTTAAGTTATAGTGTTTTGGAATTATTCAATAAATATCTCTATAGTAATATTTGGAAAATATATTTATAAATTAAAATTATAGAATATTACAAAAAATATCATTAGAATAAAGATAATTTTAATCAGTTTATTATGGATAAAAGAGTCATTCAATTTTTAATTAATTAATACACAAGTATATTAGACTATAAAAGTTTTTGCTTTGAGTTTGATTTAGCATTTGTTCTCGCTTTCAGATCTCTCTAGGTGGCCTAGACGAGACATTATCTTTTGCGTTACATGTATTTTTGGGATGTCAAAGACGGAACTAAAGTTCATGGGTTTGGAGGAAGTTACTTAAACTAAGAAATGTAGCATATGGGTTTTTCTCAATGGATATTCATGATGTTTGTGATACTTCATTATGGTTTGATAATTGGCTTAATATGAGGAAACTTATTGATATAGCAGGTCAGGGAGGTCCTTGTACGTTGGACATTAGGTGTCAAGCGCAGGTGGCGGAGGTGGCATCGGAAACAAAGTGGTTACTTTGTCCACGCTGTTGTCACCGTCTCCAATCCTTGATTACTAAAATTTGGGCTGCGCTATACCTTGTCCTAACTCTGGAAGAGACATTATGTTGTGGATGCATTCAGAAGATACATTTTGCCCTAAGTTCTCTTCATCCTAAACTTGGGAGCATATTCGGTAAAAAAAACCTAAAACTATATGGAGAAGGTTAATTTGGTTGCCAAGGCAGTTCCTCGCTACTCATTTTTTCGTGACTGGCTTTGAAAAATAAGTTGTCTACGGGGATTGTATAAAACAGTGGGGACAGTTGCAAACATGTGTCTTTTGTGATGAAACATGTGATGAAACAAGAGACCACATGTTCTTCGCTTACCCCTATACATATACAACTTGGTCGTGCCACTCCAGATTGGTCGGATACACTATCACATCTTTCATCATCGAACTACAACTTGTTGGATTTCATATTGGTGTGACTATGTTTTCAAGGTACCATATATCACTTATGGAGGGAGCAGAACTCAAGAAGACACAATAACAGCTGGAAGGATTCTTCTCAGCTGGTTTAGATTATCGACAAGGCGACACAATCGTATCTTGTCGCTAGCATACAAGCACCCACATAAATTGGAAGGCCTCTTTCGGAGATGGTTTGAAGTCAGATCGGCATAACTATTTTTGTTCATGTGTGCATTTATCTATTTTCCTCTTTGGGTTCCACTTGTACATAAATTTTTTTGTTGAGCAATAAATTTGAAATTTCAACAAAAAAGAAGAAGAAGAAGCATTTTTAATTTGTTACTTACATTGTATCGTTGTTTAACCTCTATGTTTAGAGTATATGTATATGAATGATCTCTCTGTAATTTTGTAAACTCTTGTTCGAAGTGATACTTATGAAATGGACGTTAATAAATAAATTAATAAACAAAATACAATATTTTTAATATATTTAAATTTTGTTTTAATATTAAAAAATCTTTTATGAATCTTTTAATCTCTTGTAAATTTTTAATAAAAATAAAACTTAAAAATTTACAAAATTAGATATTTGGTATATATTTTGATATCAATTTTTTGTCCAACAACATAAAATACAACATCATTTGATATCATCTAACAATATTGATTATTATGATATAAAAATTTTACATACAAAAATAATTATTTATTAAAAATAATCATAAAATTTTTATTTTTAAATCATGAACCCGCGTAATATAACCTATTCTCTATACTAATATTAGGGAAGTAAATTTATTAAAATAAATAAGAATTTATAAAATAATTACATGAAATACCATTGTCAAAATATCATTTAAAGAAAAATTAAAATAAAATCATTAAAGATATACATGTCAAATAAAAATCTCTACAATTTAATTAAAGTAGGTTTCAAAAATAAAAATCTCTTAAAATATTTTTAAAAATAGCCAATCAATTATATAAGAAATATTTGATATTCAATTATATTATATTAATTAATTTTAATCATTATACTTCAACCCTCATCTTTGTTTAATTTTATTTTTGTGAAAAAATTAAATCATCATATCACATATGCTATGATTCAAATTTTTTTAAAACAAATATAAATTGCTCAATCTATCATTTGTCGACATATTAGCATCAATTACATTAATAAACAAAACAATTATTAATTCAAATAAACTAAATTTAATTTCATAACCATTACATATATTAATCTTTAAAACATATATATTACATAAATGAAACTAATTTGTTTTTTAAACATAATATCGTCCTGTGTATAATGCATGCATTATCTAGTATGTTGTATGATGTCAAAGAAAATAAAATTGTGTTGTAACAAGAGGCTAATTACGCGGACAAATTTTCTTTTTCTTTTATAAACAAAAGTTTGAGTTGTAAAAATTCTAAAACATAAGAAGCCTGTTCAATTGTTTTTCTCACTGTGCATCTACATGAGACATATGATATAAGAAAGAGTAACAAATACCTCAAGTAATAGTAATGTCATTTTAATTAGACACAAAAAGGCAATCACATGAAGGAATGCAACAACATAAAACTATTTAAGTCCATTTTAATACACTAGAGCCAAAAAAAAGATCGTTCAAAATCACTTACAGCGAAGTTTATACAACACAGACGAAACCTTATCATAAACTCGCCGCCGTATTAGTACTACTCATCCACTTATCAGTCTCCGGAGAAATCGGCGGTGGAACACTATGCCTCAACAATCCAACATCATCACCACTACTTCCTTCAATATCAACCACATCCGACTCCAACTGATGATTCTTCTCCATCTTAATCCCTTTCAAAATCTCCACAATCTCATCCATCGAAGGCCTCACTTCTCTTTCTTGTTGCAAACATCGAAAAGCCAATTCCGCCACTGACATCATCTTCCTTCTAACTTCTGGATCTTTCTCAAATCCTAAACTTGGATCAACAAGCTCGTGCAATGCATTATTTTGGATTTTGGAGACAGCCATGTTCGCGAGGTTAATATCGTGGCGATGTCTTGTGATATCTACAGCTTCTTTAGATGATAATATTTCGGTTAGTACAACTCCGAAACTATAGACGTCGCTTTTTTCGTTTAATTGGTAACATTGGTGATACTGTGGATCAACGTAGCCTGGTGTGCCTTGTGGTGCGGTTGAGATATGAGTTTGATCCATTGGAAATAGCCGTGAGAGTCCGAAATCGGCTACTTTAACTCTGTAATTGTCTTCTAGAAGTATGTTTGTAGTTTTGACGTCTCTGTGTATGATCCCTATGAAAAAAACATTTGAATCAAACGGCTAAATTTCTCCGATTTAACTGTTTTTTTTTTTTAATTTACTATTGTTATCTTGTATACCTTTAGTGTGGAGGAAGGATAATGCACTTGCGGTTTCGATTGCAACGTTTAGGCGGACTGACCAACAAAGAGGTCGAGGTTCAGCTCGAACGCCGTGGAGATGTTCGGCAAGAGTTCCATTTGAAATGTACTCGTAGACTAGCAGAAGCTCTCTGCTGTGTCTTGATGTGCATCCATAGAGAATCACGAGATTCGGATGTTTTAGCGATTTCAAGATTTCAATCTCGTTCTTGAACTGTTCGACTCGTTTTAGCGATCTCTCGTATAGTCGTTTCACAGCTACAGCTCGTCCGTCTTTCAATACGCCTTTGGAAATTGCGAAAAGATGTTAAAAATCAAAAACTCACAAGGAGATTGAAAACTCTAATCAATGTTGATTCTTACCGTAGTAGACAGTACCGAAGCCTCCATCTCCAAGTTCTCTAGAGAAATTATCAGTTGCTTCTTCAAGTTCTTCATAGCTGAAGACTTGAACTCCGAAATAGACGCTTCCGTTTGCAAGATTAGAGATTGAAGGAAGAAGAGAGTGATTGCTACTAGAGGAGAATGTTGTGGAAGTTGGGTTTCTTGATGTTTCTCTACTCGAATATGACGTTGTTGGCAAGTCTTTGCTTGTGTATTGAGCTTCTTGTGTCTTCTTTCTCCGTCTGATGAAACCGAACAAACCTGCGACTATAAGAATGGCCACTACGAATCCAGAAGCAGCCCCAATGCCTATAGACAAAAACAAAAAGCAAGTATTTCATATTAAGTCTATGATGTTGCCTATAGTGTATATTGTAATATAATCGGGTGTTGAGAAAGAACGGAAAAGGATAAGCACCTGCTTTTTCTGCAGTAGATATACCTGCATCAATGGAATGGCAACAGATAAAAAAGGTAAGTTCGAACTGAATATAGAACTTTGAATCTTATTGGAAATCCAAAAAAAAAAAAAAACTTGAAACTCAAAAGGTGGGAAGATTTGGGGAAGGGACAAACGGTGATTCTTGTAATTAGAATATGTAGGAAATATTACCATTCTTTATATGATAGCAAGCGAATCTATTTGAGTTCAGATTATACCCACAAGCACCCCTAGAGTCTATGCATTTCAGACATTCTTGGTTAAGTCCAAGCTTGAAACCGTCTGTAAGAGCCTTCTTTAGATTATCTGCACTTGGAGTTCTCTGTAGTCTGGTGAGGGCCGGTCCATTAGCGGGAATACTGACGTGTCTATCGCAAACTTCGCTCAAGTCTTTTAAATGGCTTCTATTCGGTTGGAGTTGAGTGGATGAGAGGTTTCTCGTCACATAGTAATTTGTTTTGTTATCAGTATCATCATCCGGACAAACAAGCTTTTCAACAGATGGTGAAAAGTCTAGTTTGCAGTCGTAATATATTGTTAGCATCTCAGTGTCTGGAGCGAATGGAAGGACGTTTTCATCGAATGGCTCATCTACAGGATAGCTGGGACAGCTATCGTTGATAAACTCCGATCTGGCGAGTCTTATGATAGGAGTGGTATAGTTCGCCTCCAAGATTCTGAACTTCACGGAGGAGATGGTAAGTTCTGCGACTCCTCCGCCACAGTCGAGCTTAAAGTTAGGGTGACCGCATTGTTCTCTGTTAGATATCCAGAAAGGGTAAGAGAGATTTCTCTGATCGCCACAGCTAAACGGTTGACTGCAGTGTCTGTGAAGCTCATTAGCTGAGAAAACAAAAGATGGGATCACAAAGAGCATCCATATGAAGCTATAGAACACAAATCTTTTGGGGGAAAGAGACAAAATGATCATCGTATTGAAGGTGAGTGAATAGGAAAATGGTGAAGAAGAAGAAGAGTGATGAAGGGATTGGTGAAATGTCTTAGTTTTGTAAGAGTTGAACTAAAGGAATATGTTTGGTATTTTTGACCAACCTTCACTTGAATATTTTAAAATATTTCTTTCTGGAGTTTTATATTTTCTTAATCGAAGTTTCTTTGGAATTAGGTGGCTTACAACGAAGACTTTGAATTATTGGTAAACGATGAAAGGAACAGTGATCAAAACGAGTTTTTTTTCTTTCTTTGTTGATAAAATCAAGAAATATAAAACTAGTTCTCACCTTTGGACTACACAAAGTTGGATTCTTCTTTATATTTTTATTTATCTATTCTTTTGTTGTTTACTTTACAAGACGACTTCAAAAATCAGGTACTTGAAAATTTCTCAGAAGACCCGACCTAGTGGAAAAAGAATATCCCAAAGGTAGGACCCATTTTACCATACCAGCGCTAAAACCATGTCCTAGTTTGGTCCATTGTTTTTCAGTTTCATAAAATCTAAAAGATATTGTCGGAAAAAAATGGAGTGTGGATTAAGGCAAAGAGCATTTAATAGTTAAAGTGAGTGATGTGGATGAAAAAAAATTAATTAGTGGAAGTGAGTCACTAAATGCTAAATTTAATGCGAATTTGTTGGAGACAGAAGAACATTCAAACCAGTGAAGTCTATATTATTTTCTATCACTAGTATGTTATGTCTAAGTGTGAAAAATTCACTGATAAAAAATTATGGTTGCTGATTAATATGTGAGAGGGTAGGAAAAAGATTTTGCAGAATGAGAAAAAATTGTAAAATGACATCTAAGATTTTGAGTTCATCAAGGGAGAGTGATCCTAGGCTCATTTACAAATTGGGTCTTGGGCTAGTGGGTAGTGGCGATATCTAGATTTTTTCTAAGGTTGGTTTACCTAGGTCTCCAGTTCGATTCTCGCTAGAGATGGGCTATTGCAATCCCTATGGGAAGATATACGAGTTTCCGGCCTAAAACTCCTCAATTAACCATAACAAAAGAATAAGAAGACGGTCTAAAACGATGATGATGTACAAGGAACTTACCATCAGGTAGATGGAGTTTATTGCATCTTGATAATGTGTCTTCCTTGCAGCAAATTTGTGTGGTATTTTTGAAGCTGCAAGTTCCATTAATGGATATGCATTCTTGACATGCTTTCTCATCAATCTTCACCTTCACCTCAAACCCTTCTCTTAAAGTACTTTCCAATTGTGTCAAATTCAACTCTTTCTCTTTTGGAACGAAGCTCTTAGGAACGTTAATCGTGAAACTGCCTTGGCAGGAATTATGGTAATCAAGGTTTTGAGATACTGAGACATGGCCTCTACCAGGACATTTATAACTCGAGCAGGTAAGAAAGCTTAGGATCGCAGAGGTAGAAAACATTAAGGTTCTTGTAGGCTGGGAATAGCTCAAAGATTTCGGGAGATAAGGTTGTGTCTGTGAATGTAGCGTTGCAAAAAGAACCTTGAAGCTCTGCTCTAGCGATTCTAAGAGTGTTAGATGTTTGATCTATATGGAGGATATTGTATAAATGGTTTGGGACGATTTAAGAAGTGCGGTTGTTAAAGCAGTGAAGCTCAAGCAATGGATGACCGCAAAGTTGGGGACGAATCCCTCCTGAGAAGGGAAAACCAGCGGTGATGTTCCCACACTGAAACTGAGCTTGGCACCATCCAAGTTCTTTTTCACTTGAAGCACAAGAAATATTGTGGAAGAAGGAGAAGAGAAAGAACAAGACCAGACAAGAAGTGGGTAGATAGTACATGATTTGTGTGAGATCTATGAACAATGTGTTTTTTTTGTGTGTTTGTATATGTTGAATAGAGCAGATGAATGATTTAAACAAAGAGACAGGGAGCGAGAGGGCAAAGTCAAGTTAAGTGGGATAGAGACAGAAGCGGAGACTTGTGGTGTTTACTTTGAAAGACTTTTAATTCTTTGTTTCGCTTTTCTCTATACTAAAAATTAAAAAACTTCTCTTAGACTCTTACCATTGTGAAACTCTATTTAAGAAAAGTTTGGGAAAACTATATTATATACAGTATATGGATTATAGTACATGAAGATCACATTAGACTCATAGAAACTACACACACATATATAGATTAAAAACTATATAAAAATGATTAAAACCATTTTTTTGTTATAATATGTAAAAATATATTCAAAGAAAAAACGTTTTTTATATCAAATGCGTCTTTCTTTCGAGACAAATATATTTAAAATAAAGCTGAAAACGATCAATAAGTGGCGGCCTCGTTAAAACCTGCAACTGGAAAATCCATTTGGGACAAACCCACTTTCCGGGAAAAAGAGTACCACCACTTATTGATCAAGCTGAAAAATAATTTAACAAACGTTATATTCTTGAGGCAAACCAAACTTGCAAACCATCCATCATAATTCCTTGAGCTTGTAACGTTGATAGTTTATTCCTCACTATCCCTCCTACCTCACGCTCCACTCTGTCCATACTCTTTGGAATGCTGTCATGCCTTCGTTGGTTTCGTTCTCTCCATAATGTGTATATTGCGGCTTGAAATGTATACTTAGCCACAAAAGCTATCGTTGATCTTCTGTCCATTGTTTGGAATTTGTTCATCAGGGACTCAAAATGAATCGTATAGTCTTGTTGCATTATCCCATGAGCAAGCTTGTACCATATCTATGACGTATAAGGACAGACAAAGAAAATATGATTACGAGTCTCAAGTTCCTGTGGGCAGAATGCGCAGTTTGTCTTAGCCGTAGTAAACCAAGCACTCATTCTGTCTCCCGTTGCCAATCGATTTAGAGTTGCTAACCACAATATAAATGAAAAATTTGAATATCATGAGAAAACCAAACAGCCTTATGCCATAACTTTTGAGTTCATGGATTCTTTAGCTGATTCCATGTTTCCTTTGACGACAAATGGGGTTTAAATCTGTTGTCTTTGTATCTCCAGACTGCGACGTCCTCATGCTCATCCGCACACAGCCAAAATTTTTCGATTTCAGCTTCTATCTGAGCCAAGACCTGAGGCCTCCTCCGCCTAGGTCTATATTGATTAAACACCTCCGCCAAAGTGTCATTCGATTTTATTCCCATGTCGATAAATCCTCTCTCCCCTAGCACTTCTATCAATCTGCCAAGTGAAGACCAAACATCATGCCAAAAAAAAAGTGTTAAGGCCGCTACGTACCTCAACCTTGTGGAAGCTTTTCGCTGATTCTCGATATTTTTGCCACATCCAAGAGCCTCCTGTCTTGGTTTCTTTTTTCGACCAGAAAGAACCCTTACTGATTAGGTTCTTTTTTATCCAATTCACCCATAACGAGTCATTTGCGGACACTATACGCCAGATAAATTTATAGCAACTCTCCTATTTGCTTCCACCAAGGATTTCAAACCAAGTTCTCCCTCTGCTTTCGGTTTGCATACATCACTCCACGCCACTTTGGCTTTTCTTGTGTTCAAATCCGGACCAGACCATAAGAAAGCGACACTTATTTTCTCAATCTCCCTTATACATGCTCTCGGTAATCTAAATGCTGCAATCCAAAAATTCGTTAAACTCGCTATTACAGAGGATAGAAGTTGTAGTCTACCTGCGAAGGATAAGAATCGATTCTTCCAAGAGTTGATCCGGTTCCTAATTTTATCGAGAAGTGGCTGATAGTCCGCTTTTATCATCCTCTTTGTTAGTAGGGGTAGCCCTAAATACTTCTCCGGCAAGCTACCAATCTCAAAGAGGAATTCACTTAAGGACGATATTCCCGTGATAAACAAGGTAGTTTTCTCTAAACTTATATTTAGTCTTGAGATGGATGTGAACCTTTCAAATACAGAAAGGATACCTCTTATTGATCGAGCTTTCCCATCAGCAAAAACCATGATATCATCAGCAAAACACAAGTGAGTAACTCCCAAACTCCTACAGCTCGGATGGTACCCAATTTCTCGCCGCCTTATCCAACATTAGAGATAGAAATTTCATGCAAATAACAAAGAGATATGGGGAAAGATAACTCCACTGTATAGTCATCCGGTCCCCGTGACTTATTCAAAGCCATCGAGAAGAGGACATTCTTTATTTCCAGCGCTAACACCTCCCCTATTAGCTCTATCCTCTGATCATCCGAGCATTGATTTACCACTACTTGAGACGCCATCAGCTCCGAAGCTGAGTTATTAATACCATCTGGACTTTGCGGGTCCTTAAAGAGCTCTGTAAAAAACCTCTCCGCTTCAGCCATTATATCCTCCCTCTTTGAGAAAATCCCCCCCCCCCCGGGGAGCCCTAATCTCATGAATCGAGTTTCGCACCTCCCTCTCTTTGATCACGTTGTAGAAGTAGCGATTATTTTTATCCCCTACCTTAATACAATAGAGCTTTGCCTTTTGACGTAGATACTTCTCCTCCAAACCAACTACATTCTCTCATGAATCATAGGCATGAGCTTCTTCAACCATGTTTTGAACACTTGGATTCATAAGATTCTCAGCTTGTTTCTCACACAACCCCTTATAAGCCGCATCTTTTCTTTGTGTCAAATGGTGCAACTTCTGCTTACCTAATGCGCGAATGCTTGGTTTTAATAGCTTGAGTTTCTTAGAAAATTTGAAGAGAGCAGATGTGGATGAGAATAAAGCTTCCGTTTGGCTCCACTGATCCTCCACAAGATGCTTAAATTCTAGTAAAAAAACAACTGTATTGACTACTTTGAAAGCGACTTCCGGTTTGTGTGCTAATCCAAACAGAGAGATAGTTCCACAAACATGATCCGAATAACCCCTAGCTTCAAACACACAATACGAGTTAGGTATTTTCTGCAACCAAAGAGAGTTCACAAGCACGCGGTCCAGCTTCTTACATATCAACCCCTTTTCTCGCTTATTGCACCAAGTAAACATCGGACCATGGAAAGCCATATCCACAAGAGCACATTGATTTACCATAACCCCGAAATCTATCAGCCCCCAGAGAGTGCTCTGAGTTATCAAGAATTTCATTGTAATCGTCTACACACATCCATGGTAACCCACTGATTTAAGCGTCTCTCCGATGGTCCTTGAGATTTCTCCAAAGCTCCTGTATCTCCTCAAGAGAATTTGATGCGTATATGAATGTGCATAAGAGCTCCTCCAACTGCCCTTGAACCTTAACTTTACATGTTATGAGCTGGCTTGTCTTACTCACCACTGTCACTGAAACTAATTTATTCCACAACACCCATATTCTCCCAAGCTGGCTGTATTCGTAATTTGTTGTCATTGACCAATCTGGGAAAGACGTTCTTACTATCTCATTTGCCTTGTCTTGTACTACCCTCGTTTCTAACAATGCTCCAAAAACCAGAGAATTCCTCGATATTAATTCATTAACCAATGACTACTTTCTTTGCTTATCGAATCCACAAATATTCCAGAAAAACAAGACATTTATTGTTTTTTTTGTTGGTTCCGACGTCCTAATCCATTCGGGTTTGAATCCACCTGCTGTGATGATTTGATAGGGTTCTTTTGTGCCGATTTTGCTAATATTAGAAGTAAACTCTAGTTCCTTGTTCCTCTTTACTCTGAACATTGCGATATTCATCAATGTTACTCTGCTTAATTTTTCCAAGTGTTGTTGTAACCTGTTTCCCAACAGCTTCCCCTATTTTAGCCATGTTATCTACTCTTCCTTTCTCTTTTATGACCACTAACTGCTCCTGAGTCTGTGTCTTCACCAAGTCCACTTCTATTACCGAGCTTCTCAACTACAGATTAATATTATCGCTCATCGTTAAACCTCCCGACACCGAGCTTGCCAAACTGTCTGATCCCAAACTGTCTGAAACCAACGAAACCCCTTTGTTCACATCTATTTGTTTTCCTTTGTTTGATAAGATGACCCCCCAACTCGCCCTCTTCCTTTTCCATAAGAGTATTTAATTTCTGCTCCTGCATCTTCTCCATTTCCGGGTCTGAAACAGAGTAACCCTGTATTTTTTCCCCTCCTGCTGTCATCTTCTTTGCCTCTGTTTTCGAACCAGAGCCCGCTTCCTGAACCACCAGAGCCATCGATCCCTCTGTTGAAACTTCAACAACAACACCACCAGACTGTTCCTTTGCTACACAGATTGTGTCCGCAACTTCCTCGTCCCCCCTTGTGCCAAACTTTCCTGCTGCTTCCTCTCTATCAGAATCTTAGTCTGCGTTGGCACCGTGATTTCAACCGGAGATTGCATCAGTGTTTCATCTCTCTCCCCAGCCAGCTGTGATCTTAAAACTTCAAACCTTGATGGAGTAGCTATCTTAACCTCTCCATATACTAAACTTCTTGAATTCCTGTTCTGAGTCTGTGGTATCGTTCTCCATTCATCTAGCATTCTTGGAGAGCTCTCCTGCCTCCCTCTCACGAGATCCCGACATCTCTTTCTTTTTCTCCCATGGAAGCCTTATCCAACTGCTCTGGCTCTTGCTCCCCAGTCCCTACATTTACTTCCTGTGCCCTTGGCTTTTGCTGTTGCAGCTTAGTTAGACATCCAGCTTTTAAGTGTCCCCACTTCCGATAGCTTGCGCATCGCATAGGAAGCCATGGGTATTCAAACTGCACCTCCACTTCCTCACCTCTAACATTAAAGCGGTAGTTCGATGGAATTTCTGCTTTGAGATTAACATCTATGAATAACTTCGCCTCATCAAAGCTTGCGACAAGTTCCGTGTCCTGATGCATTCTTAGCGGAATGCCCACCGGGCTCGCAACAAAACTCAGACCTTTCCAAGAGAACAGGTCTGGGGGAATATTTTTTAGCTTAACCCACATTGGCATTGAGGATAACGCAGGCTGGGCCTCCTCCTTATACGGTGTCTATTTTGAAACTATCATAAAAATTTCATAGATGTTCCACATGCCTCGACGTAGCACGCGGCTTCTAGCACTTGGATTACGGATTCTGAATCTTATTGACGTTTCGTTAACCACATACACATCAATTTTCATATTTTTGTCCCCTAACATCCAGATTTTATTGACTATCACGTGGATTTTGGCTACATGAGGAGCTGTCGAAGCAAAGTTTCTAATCACAAAATCCTTCCATAGTGGAGACGCATCTTCAAAGACTTCCTCTGGAACTGCAACTACCAGCCTCCCCTCATGCTCCGTGACTGAAAAATCAAACTGTCTTAGGGCTGCTCTGCTAACAGCTTTCGCCCAAGAATTTTTCAATGGTATTTGTCTAAAAACATCTTCCACTCCACAAGAATCAACCTCCCTAGAGCATTCGGCGACCCCAGATGCTTTCCCCTCTGCATCCCCCACAACAACACGAGCCTCACTCCTAATCTCCTCCCCCTCCGTTTGTCCCCTTAATAACGACCCAGACTTATCTGGAACAGAGCCCCTCTCTTGACTATCCCCTGCTCCCTCTCCTCTCGAGTTTTTCCCCTTCATAACCATGTTTTCCGCATCCTTCTGATCCTCTTGAACCACTACAGAGCCCGAGTCTCCTCCTTGACGATCCTCCTTTGCCTCTCGTCTCTGTATCTCGCTCTCCCTTCCCCGATCCTCCACAGCAGCCTCAGAGACCGACGGTGGCGCCGCCATCCTCCAGGAAACAGAATTGCCTTTGCAATCACTCTCAAAGTCTCCTCCTATATTTTCGGAGCGAAAATATTCTCCATCTCTATCTTTTAGTTCGATTAAAACCATTGTTAATCAATTAGTGAAAGAGAGTGACTAAACGATAAGTTAATGCCAAGTCGGATGAAAATTTCAAACCAGTTAAGTTAATATCTTGTTTCACCTTCTTTCGAAGCTCACTAGTAAGCTATGTCTAAAAGTGTGAAAATTAACAGAGGAAGATCAGAACAGACATCACTTAGAGAAATAGCTTACGAATTGTTTGATAAGTCAAAGTAAAGGAGCAATCAACGATTTTCGTTTCAGTTTGAGAGATAGAGAAAACTCAAGAAATAATATATTGAGTTCATCACCATGCTCATTCTGCATATCTTTACGGTAATTAGAAGTAGAAGCGCTACTTCATTATAAGTTGTTAAAAATGAATATGAAATCATAGTGATGCATAAGAAGCTTACCAGTTGGTTTATGGAATGGAGTAATGCATTTAGGTCCTAATGGCACGGTTTCGTTGGAGTCACAGAATTCATGAGAGGATGAACAATCTTGACACGCTTTCTTATCGATCTTTAGCTTCACCTCAAACCCTTTGCTTAAAACACTTTCCAAAATTGTCAAACTCGACTCTTTCTCTTCTGAAACGAAGCTCTTAGGAAAGTTCAGAGTGACACTGGAATTGCAGGTCTCATTACATCCAGGGTTTTGAGATATTGAATAACGACCAAACCTAGGACATCCATGACTTAAAATTTGAGAATCAAGAGAGAGGCAATGGTAGAAAACGGTGCGGCTCTGGTAATTTGGCGAAAGCTCGAAAATTTCTGGAGGCAAGGTTGTGTTGGTGAATTCAGAAGAGCAAAAAACACCCATATGGTCTGCTCTGGCAAGTGTAAGAGTGTAAGATGTTTGATTTATTTTTAAAACATAATACGTATGACCTGAGATGATTAAAGAGGTTATGTTGTTTTCGTCGCAGCGAAGCTCCAGCAATGGATGATTGCAATGTTTGTTACGATTCCTTCCCCAGAAGGGGAAACCAGCGGTGATGTTCCCACACTGAAACAGAGCTTCACACCACTGTTCTTCTTTACTTGAAGAACAAGGAAAAGAGTGAAATAAGGAGAAGAAGAAGAACAACAAGACCAGACAAGAAGTTGAGAGATAGTACATGATTTGTTTGAGATCTATGAACAAAGTGTCTTCTGGGTTTGGTTTGTATTGAGGAGAGCTGAATTAAACAATAGAGAGATAAGCATAAAGATGAGGTGGAAACGGTAAGGGCCTGGGGATCAAGTCAAGTGAGAATAGTGACAGACGCGAAGACTTGAGATGTCAGTATTAGTTTACTTTGAAAGTCTTTGTTGCTCTCTGGTTTTTTTTTCTAAGCTAAAAAATTGAAAGTCTTCTGTCTTTCCTTTGTGAAAATTCTCTATTTAAGGTAATTATAAGGACATTATATGAAGCATGAATTATGATATTGGCGTCTTGCAAAGTGGCTAGGTTCGAATTACCGATGATTATGGGAACTCTATTTGGTACATGAATCTTGATGTAGTCATTTGAATGGTTGGACGATATCAGACTCTCTTAGAAAATGTAGTATATTCCCTCTTGTTTCATATTAAGTAATGTTTTATGAAAATTTTAATTGTTTCATTTTACTTGACGTTTTCACTTTCAATATGTACAATATTAATTATCTATTTATTTACTTTTTATTATTTGTATTCTGCAGATTTTTTCCTCATTGGTTGAATTGTTTTTAGACATATAATAAATGATATTTTATTTTTTTAATTATTTCTATCATTAATATTTTCATTTTTGATGAAAATTTTCTTTATAGTTTATATCATGAACATTTTCATTATAAATTAAACGATTAAATATAATTTTAAGAAAATTATATTTTGTTTTTATATTCTTTGAAAAAAGATTTTTATAATCTATATTCACTCTGTCTAAAAACAGTTAATTTTGTTTATTCTTTAACAAAAATAAACAAAATTAATTGTTTTAAACAGAGGAAGTATAGAATAGAAAACTCTTTTTTCAAAGAATATAAAACTTTCATAATTTAATTTTAAACATTATTACTTGGAGTAATATTATCTTCGTAGCAATAGAAGAATCACGAGTTTTCTAGAAACAATAGAGAGTTTTGATTTTTCTCCACGACCAACGAAAACTATTTAAAGCTAAGCTATGAACAAAACTACACACAATAAATCATTAAATGTAGTAATGTACTACTAGTACAGAAGGGAAACTCCGCGGCAGTTTCTTGGCAGACTCACGAGATTAGAACGGCTCGATAGCATGTAATTAGTTGACAAAGTTAGACATGTTGCAAATTCATTTTACAAACACATATATCGATCGGTGTAGTTTTCCCTGTTAAATATCACCAACCTAGAAAATCCATATCATGAATCCAGTAACACGGTGTATGAACTTGCACGGTACGTAAGGTACAATCTAGAACCTCTCCTCATTTTCAACAGTGAGCAGATCGAAAAGCTTATCGCAAACAAGCATTATTCTTTTGGTATTTTCTCCTCTCTTTCTTTGTATTTGATCTTTGGATTTACGTCCTGCTACATCCGAAATTTCCTTCTTAGATTCCTCTACTATGAGAATGTTCACTACAAAACATATTACACTGAGGACTTTAGACAAGTGCACTCCAGTCCAAGAATATAAATCAAGACTCGATTACATCCAAGGAAGAGAAGACTCTTAGAAAAGTATTTGTTAAAAGAAAAATAAGACTCTTAGAAAAGCTGAGGGTTTCAAATCAGAACAGAAGGAAGAGAAAACTCGGAGAAGAGCAGAAGGTTTCAAAAAAGTAGGAATGAACAGTTGGGCCTCGACCAGAATCGAACAAAATCCATCGTCTTCATCAACATTGTCATCCTCCATTAAGTATTGAACTGAAGCTGAACAAGGACAACGCAAAATTGCAAAGACAATAAAGATATGATCCACGTGCGGAACCGTTAAGAGATCCTATGTCAAGCCCTGGTCTAAACACGTGTAATGCAAAGAGAGGCTTTCTTTCGCTATAAAAGGAATATTTTACTCGTTGGAAAATCAACAAAAGAAATTCAGATCAAAGGTCGTTTTTAAATCGAAAAAAGTACAAAAAGTAACCCAGAAAGTAGAATGTTTAAAACCAAGTGGTATGGGCATCCCCTTTGGAATTCTCAATGGATAACTATATATTAAAAAAGTAAAAAATAATAGAAAATTGGGAGAGGATGAGAAACAAAAAAGTGGAAAAACCCGATTTGACATTTGTTCAAATGTAACCGGTTCAGGTTTTTTTAATAATTTAAATTAATTAAACAATTAAAAATATATTATATAATAAAAATATTAATGGCAAACTAAGAGGAGATTTGCACTTATGGAGATGCTTTAAGAGGTTAGTGGTTCTCACTTAAGTAGGAATTGTCAATATAAATCTAGGCCGAAGATTAACTCCTTTTAAATCTAACCACTCTTACTTTGTCAGTCGAAATAACATTATTCTTTAGACCTATTAGAGCAGTTTCAACGACAATTTCTCATAGAATATCTGAAGATTAAAAAAAAAAGGAAAAGCAGGAGAGAAAATGAGAAAGAGAGACTTTGTTAACTATTGAAGAGACTTTGCCCACATTTGTTTTGTTTTTAGTGGTCAATAATTTTTAAAAATTAAAATATTAATATTTTAATTTTGAGAAACTCAACCGAGTTTCTTAATCGATGATGTTACTCTCTTTTTTTGTCATAAAAAAAGTAGCATCATCGGTTAAGAGACTCGATGATGCTATTTTTAGAGGAGATGAAACTTTTAAATGAATTTTTAAGAAAAAAATTAATCTAAAATTAAATTAAAAATACTAATGATAACGTGGCATTATTTGATTGGTTGTGCATACTATGAAGAAATTTTTTTTGCCTCTTCACTGTCTCTCTCGTTCCTTCGTCTCTATCGCCGAAAAAATTTGCCCGGAATACCCTCACTCAGTACCGTCCTCGGCTGTTAAAAGGAAGAGAGGTCGTCCGAGGAAGTATGTGACTCCAGAACAAGCCCTAGCGACTAAGAAAATGGCGTCTTCTGCGAGTAGTTCTTCTGCTAAGGAGAGGAGAGAGCAAGCGGCTGCAACTGGAGGTACGACATCGTCTAATTCAGGGTCATCGAAGAAATCTCATCTTGGTTCTGTCGATGGGTTTCTCTTCTTTGAAAAAACCCTTTTTTTATCTCATCGAATTTTTGGTTAATTTTGATGCTTTTGAAATCTAAAGTTCGTAACTTTTTGGTCAATTTTTAATTTCCAGTTGTTAATTTTGATAATTTTGTTGCTACTTCGTAGTTATTGTTTTGAGACGTAATTGCTTGTAGTTAGCATTATGTAACTCTGTAAATTTAGAGTCCAAACACCTTTTGACTCTGAAAAGTGTGGGTAGATAGATTCTTGTTTGTATAGTTTATCAATTTTATTGATTTTGTTTATATAGCTGATGCCCTTTGTTTCTTTTTTTCAGATACCATTTATTCATTCGAGTATCTTATTATTAAAATGATCCTTTAGCGTTAATCTGGAACTTGTGTTATACTCTGAGCTTCACAAAAAGTTTATTAGGCAAAGATTTACACCGCACGTCGTTAATATAGCTCCTGGTGAGGTATGTCATGTTCTTGTACACTCAGGATTCTGTTGGTGTAGGCACAATCTACTATTCCTTCAAATGTCCAAGTGATTCTACTAAAAGCTCATATATGAAGATATACTATTTTGTTATTGATACTAATGCAAATTAGAGAGTAATTTTAACGTTGTTCTCTGGTTAATCTGACAGGTGTTCTTGTATTGATATTGGTGTTCTTATATGATGGTGTTTTTTGGTTTAGAGCTTGTATTGATATTAGTACATTGTTTGTAAGAGACATGGAATAACACAAATATGTGAATGTTTTATCCAAACTTGATATTAGTACATTGTTTGTAGGAGACATAGAATAGCTCAAATATGTGAATGTTTGTATCCAAACTTGATAGCTCAAATGACTTTGTGATTGTGGAAATGAACAGGTTGTATGAACTGAAGTGACTTCCAGACATGGCCATATAAGCAATGAAGAGAAACGACATGGAAGGCGACAATGGAGCACACGGTTCTCAAACAAGATGTGTATAGCAATTGTCATTTTTTTGTTCTGTATTGTTATATTATTGCATCGTTGGATGCTTGTGAGATAACAACATCATTTTTTGTTCTGTATTAAATGTTGCATTATTGTATTATTTGTGAAATTGTGAGAAGACATCAATTTTTGTGAGATTGCATTTTTTTTTTCTGTTTTTGAGATTGCACCACTCTTTTATTTTTAAGAACCCCATAAGAGGTTTTACCATTAGAAAAGAAAAAAAAATCTCTTCATGGAGTTATTATAGAAAAATTGATAAAAACCTCATAAAGGGTTTTACCATTGGAGATGCTCTTAGATGTTTAGAACAGTTGAAGAAGCGACTCATAAATACTGTTGGGTCAGATAACTAAACACATGACCAAATTTTGTTGTATCTTATTTCTAATATTTTTGGTAGTAATAATTAAGAAATGGCTATATAAAATACATAAAACAAATATTTTAGACGAGAATATTTAAATTAGTTCCCCAATCGAATACATAATTTTGTAGTATAACTGAAAATAATTTTGGATATAAATTTTAGTGTTATATATATTAAACCAAATAAGAAAAGGTCAGGAAATAGTTTTAACTTACCCTTTCCTTTTTTTTTTGTATGACTTCTCTTTTGACTCAGGTCGAATGACTACAAAAAATCAATCAAAGAAACAAAAAAGGTATTGAACCAAGAAATGTGACAGAATTTAATAAAATGTTAAATTTCAGTGTTATTCAATTAGACATTTTGTAAATTCTTTTAAATTCATATTTTATTGAATTAAGTATTTTTAATCATTCTTTTAAAATACTTTAAATTCTAGTGTTATTCAAGTTGTTAATTGTTCAATTCTATCAAATTCAAATGTTATTCAATGTTATGTACTTTTGTGTGGCAACTTTATTTAACAAGAATTTAATAGAAATGTTAGTGCAAAATGTGAAGAAGAAATTCTGAGCTTTTAGGGTGGGAATTGGATAGATATATATGATTAATATAAACAACCTCAAAGGGTACATAACTCGTCGTACACATGCCTTGTGAATTGAGTTGACGAACCATGAACTTCATCTGATAGTTTCTGATTTTGGGTCTGATTAAAATTCTCACATACTTTAAATTCACGTCAAAAATCTGTTTTATTTTCTCAGTCGTCTAGAAAGCCAAATACTTCATCGATCTTCGTGAAGATGCCTCTAATGAAGTTTCGTCCAATCTACATGTCACGTTTAATTTTGGAACCATACGTTCACCTCCAATATAATTATTATACAAATTATCGGTGCAATGAAAGAAAAAAATTTATATGATGCTATCACTAGAAAACCTTAATTTACTACGAACATTTAAATCTTTAATCCAAATAATATTTATCCTCTAATCAATTAGATATGTCGACGTAGATTATGGTTGGAATGTTGTGTACTTGATTTGCTTTACGTACTCTCACGTGATGTATCAATAGTATTCTACATGTTTCTTTTTGGTACTCCCCAGGTTCTTTGTTTTCAGTTATCACTCAGAGAAGCCTTTGATCTGAACTGATATCACCTTCGTTTGTTTTTAACGTAGTGGGAACAAAACAGAGAATTTAGAAGAAACGATATCTTTTTAATTCTAATAAAATTCTATTCTATTCTATTAAAATGTTGCAAAATATAATCTGTAGAATTTAAAGAAAAATTGTTGTTTTGTATTTTTATGCAGATTTTAAACTATATCTCAGTTTTATTTCTATCATTTTAGTATATTATTTAGAGATGAACTTATTTAGTATATTAATAAAGATAAAATTAATATTTATATAATTTTATTAATTTATATGAGAAATAGTAGAATGACACTTTTTGTAAAATGGAAAGAACACAAATAGGATCTTATTAGAAAAAGAATATATTACTCAAACAATCAAAAATAACGGTTTCTTTTAAAAAAAACGTAATCGATTATATCTGAGGCGTTGGGCCGAGTAAGTAGTCAGATCTTTCTTTCTTTTTTTGGAACGTAGTGGTCACACCTTAATGGTTTTAACAAATCGCGAGAAAGAAAAATAGGTAAAAGTATTTAAATATAACATTTGAATACCAGTGGAAATTTTGGGTAAAGTTGGACGCGTTTCTTGAAGATCAAACATTTTTCCCACGTCAGAGATGATAAGTTCTAAATTTTTTGTGGAACATTATTAGTTCATACCCATTATAAAAAAAACATTATTTTAGTCAGAATATTTTTTGGACGTTACGGATGTCTACGACATGTCACGAATACACAAATGTATTTCCAGGCCACGATATAATAATATGAGTATAATTTTGTTAGTCACTTTATGAATCATTCGTTTTCCATTTCACTTTATCACATCACATAATTGCCATCGCCCTTTGGTCCCAACGGTTACACTTAGCCTCCATTGTTTCAAAACTTACTTTTATATTTCTATTTGCTTTTACATGTGAATTTTATTTTACAATAATTTCGATCGTGTTTGGCGTTTATGTTTAGAATGTTTTACGACCTCTTGGATCTTATGTTATTAGAGTCCATTAGGTTTTGTACATTAGATTACATACGTTGTTCACTTGGTGTATATAAGATGACAACCTCTTTCAAAGTCAATAAAAAATCTCTTTCAAACTTGTAAGGTTTTTTAATATGGTATCATAGATTTAATTAGAATCTTGACACGATTTCTTGATATGGTATCAAGGTCTTATGTAATTAGAATCCATTAACTTTTGTACATTAGATTACATATGTTGTTCACTTGATGTATATAATGCGACATCTCTATCGTTAGCTATAAAATTTGCGGAAAACAAGACCATCTTGCTAAAAATTGTTTTCACCAAATCGGGTATCCTGCATGGTGGGGTGAAAAGAACAACAACAAGTCTGGTTCCGGTTACTCTCATTCAATGCCAAGTCCAAATGGAGCTTGACGTGGTCTTTTAACTGCTCCTCAGAATTTGACAAAGGCTCGTGTGAACCATATTGTTTCAGGTCATGAAGCTTCGTCTAGTTCTGGTTTGTTTTCTCCTATGTCACACTCGAATTTAACTGCAGCTGATCGAGTGAGATTTGGATGATACCCAATAGAAAACTCTGGTATGTTTACTTGAAGAACACAAAGCACCTCTGAATGAGCGTCTTACAGGTTACGCATTCTCTTGAGTCATTGATTATTGATATAAATGCTTCAAAACATATGACGGGAAGCATTGAATTCTTGATAGATGTTTGTGATATGGCACCAATCATGATTAAACTTCCTAATGGGAGACAAAAAAATGTCGGTTAAAAGTGGGAAAGTTCAGTTAGGCTCTTCGTTACAGCTGTGTGATGTTTTCTTTGTCGATGGTCTTTAGTGTCATCTTATTTCAGTATCACAGTTGACTCATGACAGTGGGTGTATCTTTCAGATAACTGACAGGCTTTGTGTTGTTCAGATCCACATCTCGAGGATGCTGATTGGAGCGGGTGAACAACAATTTGATCTTTATTTCTTTAGAGCAGTGGAGATTGCTGCAGTAATGCATGGGAAAATTTCACTATATGGAGCTTTGACATTGTCGTTTGAGTCATCCATCTTCTAAAGCTTTAGAGATGTTGAACATTTCTGATTTAAGTAGTGGTGTTTTTAATTCTAAGACATGTGATATTTTTATTCATGTGAAACAAACATGTGATTCTTTTCCATTGAGTACCAATAAAACTAGTTCAGTTTTTGTGATGATACATTGTGGTTCATACAGAACTACATCTATTAGTAGATTCCGATATTTTCTAACCATTGTTGATAATTTTTCAAGAGCTGTTTGGATATATTTACTGGCCTTCAAACAAGATGCACCTACACACCTTAAGAATTTTCTTTCACTAGTTGAGAGACAATATACTACTCACATCAAAATTGTTAGAAGTGACAATGGTTCTGAGTTTGTGTGTTTGACTGATTTCTTTGCTCACAAGGGAATTATACATGAGACTTCTTGAGTAGGTAATCTTCAACAAAATTGTCAAGTGGAACGCAAGTATAAATATATTCTTAATGTTGTTCGGGCTCTTCAGTTTCAGGCTCATTTAGCTACAGATATTTGGGGATATTGTGCTCTTGCAACTGGTTATTTGATAATCCGTACTCCAATGAAAATATTACAAGGAAAAACACCATATGAACTTATCTAAAAGCATCCTTCTCTTTTGAATCATCTTTGGGTTCTAGGTTGTTTATGTTATGTTAACAATCAAAAACATGGTGGTGACAAGTTTGCTACTCGGAGTAATCTATCTATCTTTATTGGTTATCCATTTGTGAAGAAATGATTGTGTGTATACAATATTGAAACCGGTGTAGTTTTAGTTTCGAGGGATGTTGCATTTTGTGAAACAGTTTTCACTTTTTCAAGAACAGAATCTTCTCCGTCTTCTTCGATCATTGCTGGATCACCAATGAACTTAATTGATGATGCTCCAGAATTACTTGAGTCACAAGTATCTCCAGAAACCCGAACAGATGCTTGTTTTGGCTCCTTTTTTACCTTCACTTGTGCCTGTTTCAATGTCAAATGACAAGACAAGTGACATTAATGAAATCTCGTCTCCGGAATCTGGTTCGGCCTCACCACTATCGCCACCAGATCCAACTTCTTCATCTTCTCTTCAAACTCAAACTGTGATTGTGAGGAATACATCGAGTTCTTCGAATCATGAAGAACGTATGCAAATTATACAACATCAGCTCCAGTTCTTGAACTCAAAATCACATAAAAATTGGATCGTGGATGTCGAGAAAAATATCCTCCGGTGCGCCTAGCGACTACATTAAAAAGCTTCCTGGTGTTAAAACTAAATCTCCGATTGTGGATTTTTAGAGAAATACAAGGCTTATATTTTGCAAAGACTTCCGCAACAGAGCCTCAACACTACATAGACAAGGTTCTTGATGATAATTGCCGTCTTGCAGTGAAAGACGAATTTATTTCTGTCGAAAATCAAGGTACTTGGACTATTGAAGATCTTCTACCAGAAAAGAAAGCACTTTGTTGCAAATGGGTTTTTGGCTTAAATTCAATGTCGATGGCACTCTAGAACAACATAAGGAACGTCTCGTGGTACTTGGAAATAATCAAACTAAAGGTGTTGATTATAACGAAATGTTTTCACCCGTGGCTAAAATGGTTACAGTTAGAGTGTTTCTCCAACAAGCTGTAAATCAATAATGGGAAGTACAACAAATGGATAGTCATAACGCTTTCTTACACGAAAGATATTGACGAAGAATTTTACTTGCTGTTTCCACCAGGATTTCGAACTGAAGGGAAAAACAAGGTATGCCGTTTACACAAGTTGCTCAATGGTCTTAAACAAGCACCTTGTTGTTGGTTTGAAAACTTGGCACAGCCCTTAAGGCCTTTGGATTTGAAAAAAATGTGTCTGCCTACTCTTTATTCACATTTGAGAAGAATGAAACAAGATTTCATGTGCTAGTCTATGTGGATGACTTGATTATTTCTAGAAGTTCTATGTTGGTTATTGATGAGTTTAAAGAGTAATTAAGCTCATTTTTCAAGATGAAATATCTTGGTGTCTTAAGGTATTTTCTGGGTATTGAAATTGCAAGAGGTACGTCTGGCATGTATTTATGTCAAAGGAAGTATGGTCTTGATATCATAAATGAGACAAGTCTGCTTGGTGTTAAACCTGTGTCTTTTCCACTTGAGCAGAATCATAAGGTTGCACTAGAAGAAGGTGAACCTCTTACCAAGCCTTTCACTTATCGTCGTTTGGTTGGTCGACTAATATGTCTTGTAACGATTATACCTGAGTTTTCTTATGCCATAAACTCTCTCAATTCATGCAAGCACCAAAATCTGATCATTGGGATGCTGCACTACGAGTGGTTTGTTACTTGAAAAACAGCCCTGGGCAAGGTATCCTTCTTCGTACTAACACCGACTTGACACTTTCAGCTTTGTGTGATTCTGATTGATCAGGATGTCTTTTGACTCGTCGGTCTTTAACTTGATGGTTCATTCAGCTTGGTGGTTCTCCATTATCTTGGAAAACACAGAAACATGATGCAGTATCTCGATCTTCAACCAAACCAGAATATCGAGCTATGGCGGACACAGTAAGTGAGATTCTTTGGATTCGGAAACTCTTTCTTGCGCTTGGGATCGATTGTAGACTTTCTACTACGTTTCACTCGGATATCTTGTCAGCTACTCATCTTGCCGCTAATCCATTTTTCCATAGACACACAAAACACGTTGAATGCGATTTTCATTTCATTCGTGATGAAATTATTTAAGGTACAATTGCTACCAAGCATGTTTCAGCAAAGATACAACTTGCCGATATTTTGACTAAAGCCTTGGGAAAGAAAGAGTTTGATGCGTTTCTTCTCAGATTGGATGTTTGTAAGCTCCATACTCCACCTTGAGGAAGGGTATTAGGCCCTTTTGGATCTTATGTAATTAGAATCCAGTAGATTACATACGTTGTTCACTTGATGTATATAAGGCGACATCCTCTATCAAATATCAAAGTCAATAAGAAATCTCTTTCAAATCTCTAAGGTTTCTTGACAGAATGATCATTTTTCTTTTGTGGTTTACATTATACACAAAAAATTACAAGTTCATTTAAAGAAAATATACACTAAATATATATAGATAAACGCAAACAAACAATCGAGGCATTAACCACTCTTTCATGGCAAGGCGTATGCCTATTGAAATAAGTAATGCAATACATTTCCAAAGCACAAATTAACTTTGAACACCAAAACTATTGAAAAAACAATTTTTAACAATCATCATCATCATTTTTGCTAACGTCATTGAGAAGCGAGATTGAGGTCATTGAGTGAGCAATTACGTTTTATCTCCAACACCTCACTAGAGATCTTCCCCATCAAGTGATAGAAAGCATGAGCTCAGAGAGTCGCTCAACGTTCATCTTTTTCATTATGTTCATTACCTTCCTCTGCTTCTCCTCATCAAGCTTTAACCTATGCGAAAATGATTCACCGTTCCTCATCGTCGCTCCCATCTCCTTCAGCTTCATTTCTTGCTACATACTAAGAGCCGTATTTGACTGCAGCCACATCAAACAAACAAACAAAAATTTGTTAACCCATGGTCATCGAGTCACATTTCCATTGACTTTGGAAGTCATGGTTTAGAACTACCATCTTCCAAACCAAACCGAAATTTGTGAAACCGATATCCATCTGAATATTTTCTAAATGATAGAACCGGACAATAACATTATTTTTGTGCCACTAAACCAACAAAAGTTAGTACATATGAATAAAATAGATCAAAATTCATTAAAAACTTATATCTTTACTTTAAAATATATGACAACAATTTTATTTAATATTTATCTATATTCTTAGTTAGTTTTTATCAAAAACTGAACCAAACTGGAAAAAAAACAAAAAATTATCTAGTGTCCACCCCTTAATTATTAACCATTGAAGATGCGAAAGGCCAAACTACGATTCCTACCCATTTTGACCTTTGCGATACTATGGATCAAGATCATGTTTACTCAACACATTACGGTTTGGTGTTATGTACCTCAAGAAACTCAGCTCCAACTTCGAGTTCTGATTCTCTGGATGGGGTCTTCAACGAATAAGATCTGGTGTACATAGACCTCGCTAGCGAGAAGCTCCTGACAAGTATCTTTCTTTTGTTCTCCATTTCTGGATTGAGTTCCAACTTTTTAGGAACAGACAATGAGCTATTCAACTTCTTTTGATATTCAATCACTGCCTTTGCAAATTCCTATAAATAATTAACCACATATATAAGAACATGAACTCAATCAAGAAAAAATAAACTTCCTATATCAAAATCCACAAACCTGATAAGCATTAGGACAACCAGGGAAATCAAATTCGTCGAGACCATTCTTTCTCATCCTCTCTGGATGAAACTGTAAGCCCATTAGGAACTTTCCCTCTTTAGTATTATACATTTCAGGATCATAAAATCCTTCAATCAATCCATCAGGAGCAAAAGCCATTGGCACGAACCTTTGTGCCAATCTCTTAACACCTTGGTGGTGATAACTGTTGACCAAGATCTCCATATTTTCTCCATTTAAGGAATCTTTGAACCATTTATGCAAAGGACTGTTCTCTACTATCTTCACCTCATGTCTATAGCCATCATAGTTATCATAATCAATGTGCTTTATTCTACGTTCCTCGGGGAGCTTATTTGTGACCTCTTTCTCCAAGTCTTGATATAGACTTCCACCACAAGCAACATTCAGAACCTACAAGGTTTAATAGAAACATTAATCAACTGTGGTGGTCCAGTGAATTAAAGACATGGCGTTCTTGGTCAAAATTGAGTCCTACCGACAGCGACTTTATCTAGCCGCCGTAGATGCTTTAAGTGACAAGTAAACCTGGTTTTTTTATAAAATTTTATATTTATTTTCAATAATAAATAAGATCTTTTTTTTTGTAAAATTTTTGTAGATAAGATCTTAATTAGCCGAGGATACTTTACCTGTGATCCTCTACAAATCCCCAAGTAAGGAATGTTCTGTTCAAGGCATAGCTTTGCAAGAGCAAACTCAATAGAGTCTTTTTCCTTATCAATAGCTGTGTCACTCGCATGTGCTTTCCTGATCTCGTCGAGTTCTTGAGGTGAAAGGGATGATATTTCAGACTCGTATAGAGAAGGGTCGATGTCTTCTCCTTCACATAGGAGAACTCCATGAATGGGTTTGAAGCTCTCTAGTAACTTGTGAACGCCAGCCACTCGTGGTACAATCACGGGGACAGCAACCAAATTAAAATATAGGGAAAACATGTAAGAACTTAGAATGATTAAGAAATAATCTAAAGAACTATTACCAACAAAATCGACGAATTTGTTTTTGCGAAGTGTGCGTCTAGAGACGACAAGGACGCGAGGAAGGATCATTCACGCTAGGATTCACCATCTTCTGTATTGTAGCTATATATGACCTTTAGAGTCTAAGATTCAGAAGCTTGAGTATGGTTTTGAGTGAGAGAGGGAGAGAAAATATAAGGTGAATTTATAGCGGACAAGGAGGGACAATTAGGCTCTCTTCTTTCTTTCTTTTATTTTCAACTATTTTGGGCTCTCTTCACCTTGTGTAGTTTATTATTTATGTGGATTGATTGAATGGTCTATCAAAATATTTTTGATGTATTAAACTCATCTCACGTTTTTATCATGGTCAAAATAAAAAAACATACACTGGTTAGTTGAAAATATTTAATTGCTAAGTTTTTTTTTTTACTTTATTAAAGCAGATGCTTCCTAGCTAACCTTCAAAGATGAAGGTCGGGTCACTAGGGGAGTGAGATGTGCGACGGACAATAGTTTAAATAATAAAAGAGTAATTTTGAATTAATATTTTTTAGATTTTGGAAACAAATCAATAGAAAATACAAAATAAGATTAACTTCGAAAAAAATAATATATGTTTGTAAGTTATAACATGTCAATCTATTTAAGAACATAGAATAAAATGTTATTTTGTCTTATTTACTAACATAGCATATTATTCTATTAAAGATATAAAATATAGTTTACAAATATATATATATATATATATAATCTCTATACTATTATTTGAACAATGTTAAAAAGAAAATAACCAGGTTTTCTGTGTTATATTACATAAAATACTATTAAAATAACTATTTTCTAGCAAATGTTAATTTTTCATTAAAGATTAGTAGAAAACATCATGTGGGTCCTATTCAATTTATTTTTCATCAAATTGGAAAATACCATAATTCACATTAAAATTCAGTTAATAATATAAAATTCACACAACTAACCAAATCATTTTTCTTAATTTATAGATTATGATTTATACATTCTATATATTAATTTTAATAAATAATTATAATATTTATCAAATATACAAAATAAAATTTTTTCCCACATTTAAGATCTTTATGTATATCTGCGTAAATATTTTAGATTAGAAACAGTGAGATACAAGTAAAATTATAAAATATATTCATTATATTTATGTGATTAATTATTTAACATTGTAAAATCAAATATATTTTTAATACAAGAAATAAGTGATAAATTATATATATATATAAACATATGTTTATATTTACTTATTTATATATATTAACAATTTTATAATTCATTACCAATAATTTATGTTTATATTTAGAGGTTTTTTAAAAAATAACTTTTTATTTAAATTTCTCAATTTGATATCATATTCACCTATTGTATTATAATTTTATATGTTTCATCTTAAAATGATGATATAAGAAGAAAAAATATATTATATAAATGAAATTACTATAACTAATTTATATTCATAATTTAGCAACCTAAAATGTTATTACCCAAATGTCACTTTTTAAACTTCAAAAATGTGACTTTTATATTTTATACACATCAATTACATAAAATTGTGATACATACTATGATTTGAATATAAATTTAATTTTATGTACACTTAATCCCCAATAAAATTCATTTCACTCCATAATTATATTTTTTACATTAGTATTAAATATCATATATTATATAGAGATTATAATCTTTAATAACATGTTTAATGATAAAAAGTAATAAGATGTATATAATAACATATTTAGTTTAAAAAAAAAATTAATAAAAACTTTTGCACACAACATGGACATGTGAAATTGGTTAATTTGAAGCGTTGGTTGGAATTTTAGAATCATGAAAAACTTATTAAAATATGAAACAATTTCATTATAACAATATATCCAATTTTTTACGCTTGTCACTTTGTAAGTTGTAATGATATTCATATATTGAAACAATTATGTTTTGATTAAGGGTTTATTCTCACAGATGATGTCATATATTGAACATAGCAAATAAGCAACTACAAACTTAGTGGACCAAGATTTTCTGCATAACCCTCCTCAATAATCAATTTAATGTAGATAAGCCGATAATACACAGAGACATGAAAACATCACATATCCTCATTACGGATAAGCTTAGAGTCAAAGTACCCGATATATAATCCATGCCTTTTACTGAAACTTTTGGGCATTTCTCATATTCTGTAGGTAAAAAATGGTGTACATATATGTTCATTGAGATATAATAGTGAAAGTTTACTTAAGATGTCAAAATTGAGTGAGGTATTTTTTTTATAACTTTTTCAGATTCTGAAAAGTTTTGCTTGATCCATATGTGTCTTGTGCCTTTGCTGAAAATTGTTGGTGAAAATGCAAGTTTCTTGAGTTTTGAATTTAATCTTATGTAGTTTTTCCTAACAATGTCTAATTCTCGTGCTTCAATAATGTTTTTGTCTTTACAGAAGACTAAACCAAGGCAACATGGCGTTTATGACTTAAGAGGCCTTGGGTTGAGTCCTAAATTCTTATATAGAATTTGATTTTGTAGCCAATAGAAGATAATGTTAATACCAAACTCTCTCAGTTTTTGCCATGTAGTGGTATGCAATATTTGAAGGCAAGACTTTATCTTTCTCTTTGTATAAACATTGTTAAGTAACAAATAATTCATTTACAGATGGAAATCAAGAAAAATTAATACATTTTTTCTATTGTGAAACAATTATATAAATTTCATTATTTTAACAAATTCTAATTTTATTTTGACATCTACTTTTACAAATTTTACTATTTTTTGTAGAGCATATAGAGTAAAAAGGAGACTTCTATGTCGATTCCTAAAAACTCCATCATCTAAACATAAGACGAGTTATATTTAAAGGAAATGATGCAGTTGAATAAAACTCAACAACCAAGAAGGTCAGCGTCTCAACAATCAAAAAAGTGATGGAAGATGATATGCTCTTACGAGAAATCATGGTTTTGGGTTGATCTGGTGTGATTTTTGTTATCGAAAAAGAAGTAAAACACTTTCGGTTTCTCGGAGGAAAAAAATAATTTTTCTTTTTTTGAGATACATAAAATACGTGAGTCGGGACGAATAAATAATTAGAGATAGCCATATATTAAACATATAACAAATAATTATTTGATGAATACGGGTCTTTTGGCTAAAAATATAAATAGTTTATATTATTTTAATTTACATGGTGCATAATTAAAAAATATTATAATATGTATTCTATTACTATTAATACAAACTACAATATCATTGTTATATTTATAATAATAAATTATATTATATATATTTTTATATATTAGTAATTTTAATTAACATAAATTATATATAATAATAATAAATAAAATAATAAGATGCTAATACTATAAAATAAATCTAATCTAAAATACTAATAATAATTTATGAATATACAAACTAACAAAAGATGAAACAGACATTTGCAACGCAGATTATCGATTCTTTTGTATCAGATTGGTTACAAAGTCAATAATTTATTTTTGCTTGGTTCTATATATAGTCAATTATTGAAAATTATACATTAAACAGTAGTTCCACGCATTGATGTAGTAAACAGTAATTTTAGTTCAAAGGAAAAACACAGACACTCATTCAAGTTCTTGGTAGGAGAATCATAATTCGTAAATTATTTTTGCATTGGTCAAGAATAAATGAATTTAATAACATCTTGCTTCCTGCACTGAGTAAAGTTAATGTTATTATATCTATCTTTCCACATTGTGAAAAGATATATGTAAAATTATAATAAAATGCTTCTTGTGCGCCACCGAGTATATAATATAATCTGGCTTTCCTCATGCAGGATTAAATAATATGGATCTTGCTTTTAGAATGGTGGGTAGATAGAATAGAGGTCGTTAATATAACTGATTTTAGTATTTGCACTCTTTAACAATGAAAAAAAGGGAATATTTATAAAAATAGCAATCAAATTTCATTTTCCAAAGGAGCAAAAGTGAATTTTAACACTTTTAGATGATTTTATCTTTTCTCGTTTAACAGTTAGAGGACAACGGATAATTTCTCCTGTAACATGTGTATTTTATAAGTGGATATCTTACTTATCAAATGAAAGTTTTAATACAATTTTAGTCCTACCATCTAAGTGTTGCAACGATATTCTCCCTACTATATTTTTTCTTATATGAACATCAAACTTATTGAATGAATTTATTTAATTTGTATATTTAATAGTTTAGGTTGATTTGTTGATTTTTTCGTTATCGAAAAAAAAAAAGTTTCGGTTTCTCGGAGGAAAAAATAACTTTTTTGCTTAAAATACATAAAATACGTGAGTTTAGGTGCATAAATAATTAGAGACAGCTTTACACTAAGCATATAACAAAAATATATTTGATGAATATAGGTCATGGCCGACAAAAACATAAATAATTTTATATTATCTTAAATTATATGGTGCATATTTTTTTTTAAAATAATGTGTATCCTATTATTGTTAGTACAAACTACAATATCATTATTATATTTATAATAATAAATCATATTATATATATTATATATATATATATTAATAATTTTTATTAACATGACACAAACAATATATAATAATAATAATAAAAAAATAAGATAAATAAGATTTAAAACATAAATAAATTTAATTTAAAATATTAATAATAATCTATAAATATACAAACTAACAAAATAGTAAATAAACATTTACAGCGCGAATTAGTATCTAATATAATGTTATTTTGTTCTATGTACCTACATAACATGTCAATCTAAAATACATATACTCCAATATACTGACAAAGCTGCAGATAATGGGTTATTAATTACCACGTCAACCAAACGGGTTTCATAAAATTAGGTTTGCTATAACATAACATATACTCTAACATTTATATATATAAATATTGAAAATGCTATACCCTATTTGCACATAAAATTTTCTGAAAATCAATCCATGTTCAGTCCTTGATATAATTCGCTGGACGTCCAGTTAAGTCCTACCAATATTTGAACTTTGATTATAACGTTCACGTATTCAACGAAGCAAACATTCATGTTTTAAATTAATTTATATGCAAGAACTCTTTTTCGTATACCTATTTTTATCCAGAAGATTTCTGCTGATTTATCAGTTTCGGTATTTGCTATAGTTATTTATTTTTTTCTTTTTATGTTTTATACAAAACTCTGACATAACATACATTTTTGTGTCAATACTCATATGTCACAGAAGAAGCATTCACTCGGATCTTCTACACCTTCATCCCGTAACCAAATTTATTGCTTTATCTTAAACTTCTAGTCCAAGGGATCCTAGAGCTGGGCAAATTATGAATAGAGAAGCACAAAAATATACAATTCGATTCTTTTGAAATTGATTGAGATTATCGATTCTTTTGAAATTGACTGAGATTATCGATTCTTTTGAAATTGATTGAGATTATCGATTCTTTTGTATCATATTGGTTACAATGTCAATCATTTATTTTTTGCTTGGTTTTATATATAGTCAAGTATTGAGAGTTATACATTAAACAGTAGTTCCACGCATTTATGTAGTAAACAGTAATTTTAGTTCAAAGGAAAAACACACACTCATTCAAGTTCTTGGTTGGAGAGTCATAATTCGTGAATTATTTTTGCATTGGTCAAGAAAATGAATTTAATAACATCTTGCTTCCTGCACTGAGTAAAGTCAATGTTATTATATCTATCTTTCCACATTGTGAATATATGTAAAATTATAATAAAATGCTTCTTGTGCGCCACCGAGTATATAATATAATCTGGCTTTCCTCATGCATGATTAAATAATATGGATCTTGCTTCTAGAATGGTGGATAGATAGAATAGAAGTCGTTAATATAACTGGTTTTGGTATTTTCACTCTTTAACAATGAAAAAGGGAATATTTATAAAAAATAGCAATCACATTTCATTTTCCAAAGGAGCAGTGAATTTTAACAATTTTAGATGATTTTATCTTTTCTCGTTTAACAGTTAAAGGACAACGGATAATTTCTCCTGTAACATGTTATCTTTTCTTGTTTAACAGTCAATGCCTCTCCTTCATCTTCTATCACCATATATCATATAGAAAATTTTGCACGTCCACTATTGTTATCTTTTATAAACCAGCCAGCTGAGATGTATGTGGTTTCATGTGAAATATATTATCACAAATTTTCTCAACCTACAACTGAATGGCAGTGGTTGTATAATCAAAAGATGAATTTTTTTCTTTCTTATTAGTCCAATAAAAACCCAATTTTAATAACATTTTCAATATAAAGTTGTGTAAACATGAACCCAAAATACTTTCATAGCTTAAATCCATTATTCTCCATCAACTTATCAACATATTACTTTTTAAGAAAATGCACATCAGCTATTGTCATCTCTTATAAGCTAGCATGATAATATGTAAGTGGTTTTAACATTTCTTCCTCCGCAAACATATCATTTACATTAAGATTGTTCTTAAAATAAACATGTCACTGAACATATTTCCATTCTACCACCTCCCTCCTTGATTTTTCTGTTTAGATATGCGTTCATGATGATGTTAGACATGGGTATTCTGATTGATGTTGGTGATCTCTTTGTGTATGGACAAAAAATCTGCAAGAGCTTCCAATTTTATTTTCTCCATTCAGGTTTAGGACCATTCCTCATTGTTGGGACTCTTGTGTATATATAGATCTAGAATGTCTAGAAGAATCTTGAATATATTTGTGAATATTTACTCATATTTATATATTAATAAACTTGGTTGTGGAAGCACTCTTGCCCCATTAGTTAAGAGTTTAAAGATTTTTACACCATGTTTGGGGTTCGATTTCCAAAAAACGCAGTTCCTTACAAATTAGTGGATGCAAAACTTTTCAGAGATTTCAAAGTGCTGCAGATAGAGTCGTCCGTTATGGTCTTGTATGTTGCAGAGAGAGTTGCTCCATCATAGAGATGTCGTACATGTAAAACCGTCCGTTGTAGATCCGAGTATTGCAGAGAGAGCATTTAAATCATGGAGGTGTCGTACATGCATAACCGTTTGTTAACGAGAATTTACATCGTACGATCGTTGTTTGGAGAACTTTTTCATCGTAATCGCATATGTTGCAGATAGGTGATTAGCATCATAATATGATTAGATCAATTATTTCTACTATTGATGGTGTAATAGACGACAAAAAAAACTTGGTTAATTAGGTTTAATATTTCCTCTCAATATAAATTGAGGACGAATAGTGCGACCGCCCAGAAGCCCAACTCCAAGTCCAATAATAATGGAAGTCTTGATTTATAAAAAAAAATATTATTATGTATTTGAGTTTTGGTAGTGACACAAAATTCCAAATCCAATAATAAAATTATCACAATTTTGTGTCAAACATATATAATAATAAAATTTGAATTTGGGTGATGGGAATAGTTATTCAAAAGAAAATTAATCTTTTCAAAAGATCTGAACTTTACTTTTAGTTATATATTTTTAAAAAACCCAGCAAAACATTTTAATTATAAGGGCTAAACTGTTTTTCTTTCCTAGGGCCCTAATAATATTGAGAGTCAATACACAATTCTTCCAGGTCTAAAACTCTTTATCACTCTAGATCTTTATATATCATGGACCCTAAGGACTCTTTTTCAAAATTTTCAGGGAATCTAAATATGTCTGCTTTACAGTCTTGATTTCTACATTTGAATTTATTTATCTTTCATATCTTCGACCTGGTGACATGATCACTTGCTTAAGGGAACTTTTGATCCTTGAAAGCTCTTAATCAATAAATTCCTTTCCTAACCAAAGATAAAACCACTATGCTATATTGCTTTGATCACTTTTAAGTATTTTTACGTATTACCTCTATATAGTAGAAGTAATAAGAATTGTGGTTAAGTTGGTAGAATTGATATTTCAAGCCATTTGGAATGAATATTTATATTTTCAGGAAAAATCAAATCAGTAGAAATTTGGGAAAAAAATTCCAAGGTCATATTATAGAAGAAGAAGCAGAAAAAGCTTAAATATATGTCATATTTTAGTTTTAAAAAAATATTTTTTATAATAGCAACTAGATGCTTATAAACTAGGTGGGCGATAGTCTAAAAGTTAAGGATACCTAGATCCGGTTTTTATCATCCGAATCCAGATCCGATCCAAAATTTGATTATATATATAATAAAAAATTCTTCACTAATTCAATAACCATCTTTATCAAAGACATTCTAGGGAAAAAAAATTTTAGTTTAAATGTGAAATTAATATTGATATGTGAAATTTAATTACAAATAGTGGAGCTGTAAATTACAATGACTATCATTTTTAGGCCCGAGTAGCATTCCAACAAGAGAGAAGATCACTAAGCTTATTTTCCTCTACATAGTGTAGTGAGACGATCCTATCTTGAATGATTCTGGATATTTAGCGAGGTAAATGGATTATTGTGTTGCTTACTTGACTATGACATCTCCCATTTCGTTCTCTCCATATGTGATAAATTGTTGATTTTAATGCCATGTGGAGAAAGGTTTTGTCTATCAAACAGAGTCGAGTCGAGCTTACTCTTCACATCATTGTCAATCAGTCCGGTGTAATCCTGTTTCCCAACAGAACTTCAGCAACCTTGGTCCAAATCATGTAGGAAAAAAGACAAGCAAAGAAAAGGTGGTCTCGCGATTCATCCGGCTCTCCAAAAAACACACAGTCCTGAGCTTGATCCCAAATTCGTGTCCGAACTCCGGTAGTAAATGATCTCTAACCGCTAACCAAGTGATAAACGAGTACCTCGGGATTGCTTGAGAAAACCAGACCGTTTTGTGCCAAGAGACTTCCCTTCGTACTTTACGGATATGATTCCAAGTTGACCGAGCTGAAAACTTATCCCGAAAGTCATCCATTGCATGGCGCCAGATTTTAATGTCTAGAGCAGCCTGCGCAGAGGGGATATGATGTCAAAAAACTTCATCATAAACCTGGTGAAACAAAGGTGACTGACCTCTACGAAGCAGCCATTGATTATTCTTGCAAATGTCAGCGACCGTACTTAGTATCCCGACACCCAAGTTTCTCGGCCCTGCTTCCCCACACTTACTATATAGTTTTCCCATAGGTAGCCAAACATCCCACCAGAAATGAGTACTTTTAGTGTTTCTTACTTTTTCAAATAAAAGTAGAAGCAAGTCCTTGAACCTTTAGTAACTTGTGCCATATCCAAAACCCCATAGTTGCATCATTGACATTCCAAAATGAGCTTTGCTTTAAAAGATAAGCCATGGTCCATGCTACCCACAAAAAACCTGAGCTTGTTAATAATCTCCAAATCAAGTTAAGTGAGAAAACCCGAGAGGAGTTCTGCAGTTGCCGCACTCCTAAAACCCCTTCATTCATCCCAAGAGACTTTAGCACTATTGTGAATTTTTGGTGTAACACCCCATAAAAAACTACCACACAACCCCTCAATTTCATCCAGACATCGCTGTAGTAGTCTAAATATAGAGCACCAAAAGTTGGCTATGCTCAAAATAACTGACTTGATGAGCTGGAGGCAGGTAGGATAAGACAGACTCTTTGTCGCCCAAGACAACAAACGAGTTTTTCTTTGATTTATAAGTGGCTCATAATCCTATCTAGTCATCGACTTTGTAGTGAGTGGTAACCCCAAATAACGAATGGAAAAATCATTGCTCTCGATTCCCAACCTCTGAGCAGCATTAATCATTTCGGCTCTGTTCACACCACCCATAAATATGGCAGACTTGGAGGTATTAATATTAAGAACTGACATAAGAGCAAAGATATTGAAAACCGTTATGACACCACACAAAGATTCCGGCTTCCCATCAGTAAAAATCAGAATGTCATCAGCGAAGCTAAGGTGAGTAACTTTCACCTTTTTACATTTTGGATGATAGCCATACACTCTGTCTTGGGCAGCCTAATTTAGCATACGCAAGAACACATTACTCGCTATGGCGTAGAGATACAGAGAGAGGGACAACCTTGCCAAAGACCTCTAGAACTATTGAAAAAAACCCACAAGCTCACCATTAATGAAGATAGAAAAAGCTGATGTCATCATGTATTGATGAATCTAATGAATAAAATAGTCGGGAAAAGCCATGGTCCGAAGATTCGCAATAATGAAATCCCACTGAACCGTATTGAAGGCTTTTGATATATTAAATTTAATTGCATAGCGAGTAGAGATTAAATCCTTGTGATAATCCTTAAGAAGCTCCGGGACAAGAAAGACATTCTCAAGCAATAACATGTCTTTAACAAAAGCGCACTAGTTCTATTCAATCATCGTTGATAGTGTATTCTTCAAACGATTAGCCAAGAGTTTAGATATGATCTTGTATATTGTGTGCAACAAGATATATAGACCTATAATCCTTCATAGTTACCGGCAAAAACGTCTTGGGGATCAGAGACAGAATCGTTGAATTTACCCCACGAGGCATAACCTCATACAAGAAGAAAGACTGAACTATAGTTATCAAGTCCTTTCCCACCACCAGCCATGCTTCTCTGTAAAAATCAATGGGATACCCGTCTGGTCCCGGTGCCTTATCCAGTGGCATAGAAAAGACCACCCGCTTAATCTCCTCTCCGGTAACTGGCCGGATCAAATCTGCAATCTCAAACGGGGTAAGACAATGAGCGAGTATAGTTTGTAAATAGGCTTTAGAGATTTCCTATGTTTCCGGTGAAATAGGATTCATAATGTTTTGAAAATAAGTAGCTGCTTCTCCCTCGATATCCTCTATCTCAGTTAGAACCCTCCCATCAGCAGTGGTATGTGCTTCACATAGCCTCTCAAAAGCTTCTTTGGAGCAGGCTGTTAACCCTTCGTATATAGTTCTATTAAGGCTTCGTAAGTGATATTTTAGTGCCTTCATATGACAATGGAACCGATGTAATGCCATACGAGAATGAAACAGAGTTTGATTCGCAGACCATTGCTGGCTTACAAGGGGCAAAAACTGCTGGAGTGACACTAAGTAAGTGAAGAACTTAAAGGGTTTACGAACTGTGGATACAACTTGATCCAACTTGATAAAACTCCGAGTGTGATCTGAGATACCACAGGTTTCAAACGCAACAAATGATTGTGAAAAAATGGTCTGCCACTCCCCATTTACAAATACACGATCAAGTTTCTTATCAATGAGATTTGATGCTTGACTATTCCACCACATAAAATTCGAACCAACAACAACTAGATCCGCCAAACCACACTTCGACACCAGATTTTGAAATTCAAGCATACCCATCTGATTAACACTATAATCATTAAACCGCAAGCGTTCAACATAACTGTGGATATCGTTAAAATCCCCCATCACAATCCATGGAATGCTCTGTTTAACAAACATAGATTCGTTTCTCTCCAATTCCTCCCATAGACTCTGACGTTCATTCTGAAAATTTGAGGCATAAACACAAGAACAAAGAAATTGGCTTCCCATGCTCATAGTTATCCCCAACGTTATGAGTTGTGCACTCTTGGAGATAAGCAAGACTGCCACACTGTCTGACCACACCACCCAAATATGCCCTAGCCGGCTATACTCATAGTTTGTAATCGAGTTCCAACCCAAAAACACTGCATCACACCCAATTTTGAAACTTTCTGCATATACTTTTGTCTCTACAAGACATCTGAAACATGGTTTCACAGCTTTAATCCATTTCTTTACAGTATGGTGCTTGTGTGGCTAATTGAATCCATGCATATTCCACGCAAAGATCGATGACATCAAATGCTCCCGAAGGGAAGCTCTGCTGTTGATCTACGCGTACCCTTTTGAATTATGTTTTTTATATTCAAAATTGGTTTTCCTTTGTGCTTTTGTTTGACTTGTTGCTTTGTTGTTTTGACCATTTCAGCCTCATCACTAATCACAACTGATGTTTTGGCATGCGGTTCAAGTATCTCACCTTCCTCAGATTCCTCCATTTCAGCTAAAGCTGCCAAAACTGAAAATCCTGTTGGAGACAGAACATCAGACCTCAAAAGCACCTTAGAATCTGACGATAAACCAGCTGATCGAGGTGGAGAACCCTTGCCTGACCTTGTCACAACAGTCCATTCCTTTGTTCAAAGTAACACCCTTAAGTTGACATGAAAATATTGGTCCTACTGTACTGTGACACTACTCTCCTGCTCTGTTTTCTCATCTACATGTTGTAATTCTTTTGCATTTTGACCATCATCAGCCATTTCGTTAGACAATTGTGTTAGGACCAGACGAGCTTGTTCTAGCTCAGATATTAGCTCAGTTACCACTTCTCTAGCATGTCCACCCTTGCTTGGAGAAACATAGGACTCTGCACTGCTCCTGATTTCGCATCCCTTGTTACACGATTTGTTTTCACCCTCGCTAAAATAGACACTTTGCTCAGATTGATACACTTATTATCTCCATGACCCCATTTGAGGCAGGCTGAACAACGCGGAAGAAGCCACAGGTATCCTACTATCACAGACACTGGCTCTCCACTTTTATCAAGGAAACTAATCTCTTCGATCAGAAGTTTCTGCAGATTCACCTCCATTAACTCTCTCGCCACATCAAGCAAAATACAAAGCTTCGTATTTGGATGTAACTTCAGAAAATTTCCAGTGTTGTTTGCCAAAAAACTGAGTCCCTGCTGTGAGTATAAGTAACCCAGGACGTTCTTAAGTTCAACCCACATTGGCATTGCTGTAAGATCAGGCTTCCCGTGAGCTGATTTTGGCGTCCATTCACTAACAACTAGAGGCATATCTGTGAAATATCAATATTTTCACTTCAGCACTCGTGCACGCATCTGTGCGTCCTCGATGCGAAACAAAACAAACGTTTTGATCATGAATTGGACATCAATCTTTGATGGCCGCATGAACCTTACCCACATGCGGTGCTTCTCCCATAAAGTATACCACCACTAAACACTTCCACAACAACTCTTATCCAGAATCTCAGCCCGAATCTCGACACTTAGAACTCCATTGACAACCGAAGGAGGAGCCCGTGCTCCAGCTTCAGGCGCTACAATAATTCAAACCCTCCCCCGAAGGAGTAACCCGAGTCAAACCCACTACGTCCCCTTTTTCTGCAACCCTTAAGCCCTCTTCACCGCTCACAACGGAACCCGACGCCTCACCCAACTCTGAAGATACCCTTTCATATTCTCCCAACGGCGGTCATCCACCACTAGAGAGCCTCCCTGATGGAGACGAGGCCATCAAGCGCCACACGAAAAACCTAGCTGCAAATCGCCTATCTCTTTGCATTTTCCTTAAACGACGAGCTTCTTAACAACAAAATGTTTTAATCTGTCCCAAAATCCTTCTAGAAAATATATTAATAGAGATGACTTATCAGTCTTAAAAGCTCCATCAAATGATATAAACAAAAAAAAAACATCATAAAAAACAAAATAAATCTTTAAAATCCATGCTAGCACATCATAGAAAACCTAAAAAACAAGTCTTAGTATATACAATCCAACTCTCTTGTTCCTGATATAGATATATATATATATATATATATATCATTATTTAGGAAATTGATATAAATATCAAACATAGTAACACAAACCATTAAATAATAACATCTTCCTCTGAGGCAACCATAAACTTAGAATCCCACACTGATCCCATTCATCAAAAGTCCAAAATGAAAAAAAAATAATTGTGTTATATCACATATACTAGCACTCATCAACATTATTTCCTAGAAAATTTAATGTGGGAAGAAGATGATGAAAGGTCATAACAAGTTAGCAAAATTATTGCTTTGGCTCGGCTCTCATAATCTTTAAAACTAAAATATAACTTATAATCTCTTACAACAAAAGTGAAACAGAAACTTACGTGTACACAAAATAAAAAGTTTAAGTAAGTTGAAAGAAAATGTAATAGCTTATAAACTATTAATATTATATTTTCTATAAACTATTGAGGAGGAATTAGAAAAATAAATGATATTTTTCCCCTCATTTTTCCATATATACATTTGTTGATTAATTTTTATTTATGTCAAAACTATCATTTAAATAGATTCAACAAAAAAAATTAGAGAAAAAAGGTAACTCATGATAGAAAAAAACCCTAAATTTTTAAATAGAATGGAAATTTTGTTGATGTATTTTATAGACTAAATGTCTTCTACTTAATTTATAGGGTGATGAACTCTTAAAATATTTGATTTTGCTATCTATTTCTGTCACTTGTCTAGAGAGAACTCTAGATTTAAGTGTGTCTGAGCTGGAACAATTTAATGATGGGTGACCTATTAGAAAATAATTTCCGGTACTGTAGAACTGAGACCAAAGCATGAAAAAAATATCATGTTATAAGAACAAGTCTTTTGAGTCTCCCTAGACAATGCACTGGCTGTCAGACAAACGTGGAGTCCATGGGCAGATAGAGGGTGTAAGGGCATACGGACGGTGGCATTTAGGGTGTTACACTATATGTTCTACAGAGTCTAGAATTCTTACATGTTTTACGATTTAAAATTTGGATTAGTTATATATTCTAGAAATTTAGAATATGTATTCTATACTTTACTATAAATTCTTTGAAAGTTAGACTAGGTTGTCTATCTCATACTCTAAACTCTACGAATGTTTGAATATGTTGTCTACCAATTACTCTAAACCAGGTGTATTGAACTAATGTGTTAAGAGATGATTTTGATGAATTATATTTTTTTATAATTTAAAAAAATACTTTGAAATCTCACTTAAAACTATGCGATTTGAATCTTTATATTTTTAACTAAGAAATTATATTAAATCATCCTAAAACAATTTCAAATCACTTCAAATACACTACGTAAAATGTTTCCAATAACATCAAATTTGATTCTATATTTTAAATAACTAATCCAGTAACACTTGATATCATAAAAAATTTTACAATTCATGTTTGAATAACATATGATTTTTCATTTTAGATAAAATCACTCTAAATCATTGATTGAATACACCACAATGTCTCCACAATGATACTAGTCTTCCTTCAATCTCTCGTGGTAATCCATCCACCTTGTGTCTCAGCGCAGCAAAGATGTGTGTCAGCTCTCTCAGCGACGACTGATGCACAACTACAAGCTAATATTGAGTGGGGTTGTAGCACATGAAAATTTGATTGTGGACTAATCCCACTTGGTGGAAATTCCTATGATCCAAATACTCTTAGTAGCCACACATCATTTGTGATGAATGCTTCTTTTCAGAGTCACGACCAAACTCAAGAGGCATGCAATTTAAATAATACCGGCCAAATCGTTATTTCTGATTCAAGCCATGGTTCTTGTAAAATGTGAATATTGTCATGGTTTTGGGCCCTGCCCCAAACGGATTATAGATCCACGGGGTCTGAATTTCCTGGTTATCCAAAAAAAAAGGTGAATATAGTTAGATACATTCAATTGATCCATATTGATATTCGTAGAATACATGGTTTGATGAATGATTTTGTGATTCCAAAGTTTTCTTATGAATTATAAAATTTTTGTGGTATCGCCAGTAGTTTTAAACACTATGTAAGGTTAATAAAATTAAAATTATCTTCCATTTAGTTATGTTAAGTGTCTTTATCTTAATGAATTTTGCCAGTATATTCAATTTCTTTATTTTTTCTTTTAAGACTATTTTCAATCCCACTCCAAAACTACATTTAAACACTATTCTTGGAGTAAAATCATCTCCTACCCATCTCGAAAATGAAGATTTTCATTTTAAACTCCAGATTTGGAGATGTCTATTTTCTTAATCTAAGTTTTTATTCACGAATCAATCCCTTCAATTTACTATATTTATATTTTATAATTAAATAAAGTTATTTATTATTAGTTTATACTTAAAGAAAGATATAATTACTAAGATTAATTATTTTTCAGTTAATTAATATTTTAAAATGCAACAATAACATATATTACATATAAAATATTAGAAAACTATCATTTGTAGGAAAAACACTTGAGAGATTATGAATAAAAAAATATCTATTTTATTTTTTCTATTTATCTATTTATTTAATGTCATATAATTTTATTTTAGAATTAAATTTAAATTAAAATAATATTGCAATTTGTTACTTATTTTTAAAAATAAAATAATTGGGTAGAATTTGTAGTTTTGAAAAATAAAGGTCTCCAAATGAAATTATTTCAAAATTCATTTTAGAATAAAAATTAGTGGACTGGGTCGGAGATGCAATAATTATTTTTTTCAGTACTAAATAATATATAATATATTGATTGAACTGCCCAAACCGGGAATTACTTAAACTGAATTGCTGAGTTCACCGGAGTTCACTTTACATTCGATCCGGTGGATGGAGAAGCCACGACAACCGACATGCGACGGATAGAACTAAGTACTTAGATTTGTATATTAGCAAACTGGGTTAATTAGGTTTAGCATTCTTCTCTCATTATAAACATATAATCCTTGTGTATTTTTTATGAGAGTCAACACACAATTCTTCCATATTAGTGTCTTCTAGTTTTCACTCCCTTAATCTCCCTACTCTATAAACTTTCCTACAAACTGCATAACCCGAAAAGTTTGTGGCATTGTAACCGTTACTTGCATTTAAATTTGAAAACCCTTTCTTAAAAAAAAAACACAATTCTTCCATTCTCAAACTCTCATCACTGTAGATACTTCTACTCATTTTTGTACCACATTCTAGATTGTACGGCTCATCTACTATTTTTTTTTTTGAAAATTTTCTTAAGTCTCGTCTACTCTTATGGCAAAGGCGTCATGCATTAGCAGAGCACTCAGCTGTTTCTCACGCCCTCGAGATTGAATGTGAGGTGTGAAGATCTTCAGTTGCACGCATATTGCTAAACTTTGGTGACCTTCCTCAATTCTTCTACACTTCATATTGAGATCCAATCTATTCGTCACAACATTAGAGACTTGATTTACATTAGAATTTATTTCTTTCATATCTTTCACCCGGCCGGTGACATGATCACTTGCTTAAGGGCTCCTTTTTTTTCTTTGATAAATTGCTTAAGGGCTCTTTTGATCCTTGAAAGCTCTTAAACAATGAATTACTTTCCTAACCAAACACAATATCATTACGCCATTGCTTCGATCACTCTAAATATTTTCACTTATTACCTTTATATGGTAAATGTAATAAGAATTGTGGTTAAGTTCGTCGAATTAATATTTCAAGCCATTTGGATTAAATATTTAGATATGCAGGAAAAACTGAATCAGCATAAATTCAGAAAAACAATTCCATGGTCATATTTTAGAAGAAGCAGAAGAAGAAAAGGCTAAATATGTGTGTCATATTTTATTTAAAATAATTTTTTTGTATAATAAAAATTAATAGCTTATAAACTAGATGGGCGCGAATCGGATATTCTAAAATATATCATCTGAATCTGGATCCAATCATCACGGATATATGAAACTCGAGTATCCGAAAAAAATCTAAATATCCAAACTTTGATTAAAAATGTAATAACAAAATCTTATAAAAATCTACATAATTGACTTATCAGTATTAAAAGCTCCATAAAATTATAAAAATAAAAGCAGCATAGAAAACAATATGCATCTTTAAAATTCATGCTAGCACATCATTGAAAACCAAAAAAGCAAGTCTCCGTGTATGAGATCCAACTCTCTTGTCTTGTTCCTGAAAATATATATATAGCTCATTATGTAGAAATTTGAAAATAAACATCAAAGCATAGTAACAATTGTGTTATATCATATATACTCATCAACATATATCTTCCTTGGAGGCAACCATAAATTTATAATCTCCACACTTAATCCATTCCTCAAAAAATCAAAATGAAAGAAAAAAAACAATTGTGTTCTATCATATATACTAATCAACATTATTTCCAAGAAACTTTAATGTGGAAAGAAGATGATGAATAGTTATAGCAAGTTAGAAAAATCTTTGCTTTGGCTCAGCTCTCATAATCTTTAAAACCAAAGCATAACTTATAATCCCATATAACAAATGTGAAACAGAAAACTAAAGTGTCTAACACATAAATAGAAGAATTTGAAAAAATAGTTTTTTTTTGAGTTTTATGCAAATAAACCATCAATTTTTTAACTTTTCTCCGAAATTTATGCAGGTGAATTGTACTAATTCCAAAATTATCTATTAAGTAATCCATCCGCTTATCGTGGCCGTGGTCATGTTACTTATTATTAGAAAATTAACAGTAACTTCAACCCCAACGTGATTTTAACATTCCAAAAAAATTACACAATGTTTTGTAACCTTTTTAAAACTACACGATGTTTTAGAATACTACATGATGTCAAAACTACACCATATCCACTTTACCTTCTCGCCGATTGGTCAGAAAATTCCACCATTGGTTAAATCTCAGACACCCAAACTGACGGTGACGAACCTTCTTCCTCGAGCTTTTAGCTTTCTGGGATTCTTAGGGTTTCAATTGATTCTCCTGTAAGCTTTTACTTAGAGAATCAATTGATTCTCCTGTAAGCTTTTACTGTTTTTAATTTAATGTTCACTCCCCGTACCTTCTCTTTGTTCTGTCTTAAGAATTATTCATCCACCAAACATTAATTTCTTCGACCACCACTTTAAAGTTTCAATCTTTTCTCCATTTTGATTTTTTAAAAATCAGTCTCAAAACTAATATTTTGTTATTTTATTTGTTGAAGCTAATTATGGACAAATTAATGAGATTTGGTGAAACAGAAAACAGTTCAGTCAAAAAAAATTTTTAAGGACAGGAAGTTCTGAGCCGAAACCTGTAATCAGATTTCTACAACTGAAATCTTGGTGAAATAGAAGAACAGTTCACTCAGATTTTTTATTTTTTAATAACAGGAGGTTTTGAGCCAAAACCATAATCAGATTCTACAACTGAAGATTTCAGACACTACAATTGAAGAGAAGATCCCATTTCTACAAATGGTTCAATGCATAGAACCTAATTTTGCCACAACGGAACCAAATCAGATTCTCCAATCACTTCGTCAGATCCAAACCAGAGAGTTGTCTCACCCTTGAAACCATCAAAAGAGATCCAGGTCAAACATATGACCCAGAAAAGGATCCGAAAAAAGAAAACAGAGCATCAACGGTCAAAGAGTAGAGGACATACACAAGGAGCTGAGAGATACCGGATCTGACGTTAGCCCAACCAGCTGAGACGCCATTAGCGAGACCAACGATGTTCCTTGAGAACATGGATCTTAACTTCTGGGGTTTAAGCGGATATGGATCTTCAATTTTGAATCTCAATCTCAATTTGTACTTTTTAGCTCAGAAATTTAGGGTTTTTGTCTACTTGTTGATCTGGATCTTCAATTTTGAAGTTCATTTGCAAACCCAAGTATTGAAATCGGAAATGAACCAACGAACAAAGGAAATTTTGTTAATTATTTCGGTTTAATTTTATTTTGGTTTGGTTTATTCGTAAAAAATCATGTTGTTTTGACAATTTTCAAGACATTGTGTAGTTTTTTAAGAGGTTACAAAACATTGTGTAGTTTTTTTTGGAGAAAAACTTTTTTCATTTGTCCATATATATATATATATATATATATATATATTTATTAATTTTCATTTATGCCAAAACTGTCATTTTAAATAGATTTAACATGAAGAGAAAAAGGCAACTCGTGATGGAAAAAGGAAATTAGTGATGTATTTTACTGATTAAATTCGTTCTACTTAATTTAGAACACTGTTTATGTGTTTTGTATATGTTTAAGGAAGTTTAGGTACGTATTTATTTTACTTTATATGTTATACGGAGTGTAAAATTCGTACATATTTTACCATATTTAGAATTTGGATTAACTATATGTTTTACGATAATTAGAATACGTATAATATACTTTACTCTATAGTCTAGAAAAGTTAGAATAGGTTGTATACCAATTACTCTAGGTTTAACGAATGTTAGAATGTGTTGTTTACCAATTACTCTAAGTTTCACAAATGTTAGAATATGTATTATTTGGTTTTGTCTATGTTTTAGTAAGTTTAAAAGATGAATTGTGTATAATTTTTGAATTTCATAAAATAAGGAAACTAAATCTTTATATTTATAAAAATCAAATATATATTGTTGAGATCTGAATCTATGATAAAGAATTCAAATATTTTCTTAGATTATATTTTACAAAGTTTAGAATATATATTATATTTAGTTTATAATTATGTTTAATTTTTTAAAAAATCGTTAGTTCACTTTTTTGAATATTATGTAAAATTATAGTCAAAAAAACTTTTTTACAACAATTGTACCTGAGAAATTTAACAAAAAATTGAAAAAGCTCTAACAGAGATTATCAAAAGTGGTTGTCTCATTAAAATCCAAATCCAGAAAATCCAATTAAAAAAAAACTGGATTTTGGGAAAAAGAGTACAAACCACTTTTAATTGAACGTAATTTGTTGAGTAAATTAAAAAAGATCTAAAATAATTAGGCTCTTTTTGAGAATCAAGTTTGTAAACCATCCAACAAAATTCCCTTTTGCTGCAAAGTTGAAAGTTTATTTCGAATTGCTCGATCCATATTGCGAACCAAAAAATGTCCACCGATGAAGGAGGCCCACTATAGTGAGATTATTGTGTAGACAAGTGGTATACTTGTGATGAAGCAACCCAAACACCATGCGATGCGAGACTTGAGAGCTAAACGGACAGGAGAAAATAAGGTGTTCCGCGGACTCCATCTCAGCCGAACAAAAGATGCAACCTGAATTGACAAGTGGAATCCAAAGGAGCATTCTATCACATGTTGACAAGCGATTAAGAGCAATCAACCATACAATAAAAGAAAATTGTGGGGTTTTGTGGGAGAACCAGACTCCCTTATACTAAGTCATAACCTGTGAAACTTCTCGGATGACTTGGTTCCAAGTTTCCTGAGAAGAGAACTTTGGCTTAAATTTACCCTCCTTTCCTCGCCATAGGGGAATATCTAGACAGAGGAAGCCATACCTTTTAGCTTTATAATGTCAAAGAAAGAGTGTGAATTTGCCTATGCCTAGGGCGATGAGAAGCAAAAAAACTCCGCCAAAGTTGCTAAAGACTTAATCCCCAAATTGATATTGCATTAGTCTCTTAACAAATCATACAACCAAGAACTCCAGTCGTCAAACCATAAAGACGTATAAGAGCCACTCCGCACCTCGACTTTATGAAACTCCTTAGCCAGACAACGATACTTAAGTAGCTTTCTCCACATCCACAAAGCAGCACTCGTACTTATCTTTACCGACCAAAACGAGTTTTCCCAAATCAAATATTTGTAGACCCAATTAACCCAAAGAGAAATCCGTGCCGAAAGTATTCTCCAAATCAACTTAAAACATCTTACCTTGTTTGTGTCCACCAAAGCTCTTAGACCAAGCCCCCCTTCGACCTTTGGTTTACAAACATCTCGCCAATAAAATTTAGTCTTGTTAGAATTAAGAGTTGTACCCGACCATAAGAATGCCGAACAAATCCTCTCAACTTCTTTGATACATGCGCTAGGTAGCCTAAAAGCCAAAATCTAGAAATTTGTCACCCTAGCAATTACCAAAGATAAGAGTTGTAACCTTCCCGCAAAGGATAAGAACCTGTTTGTCCAGGAGCCTATTTGAGCATTAAATTTCTCAATGAGGGGTTGAAGGTCTGAAATTTTCATCCTCTTATTTATAAGCGGCATCCCTAAATATTTTACCGACAAAGTACCAATATTAAACAGAAAACTAACAAGAGAATCCCGAGTAACCGAGGAGATACCTGTAATAAAGAGAGATGTTTTCTCCAAGCTGATGGAAAGGCCCGAGACTCTAAAAATTATCAAAAACTTCAAGAATACCATTGATTGATCATTGATTGATTGAATTCTCCCATCTGACAAAACCATGATATCATCCGCAAATACAAGTGAGTGATGTTTAAACTCTTACAGCCCGGATGATAACCATAAAGACCTGCTACAACTGATTTGGCTAGCATACAAGATAAAACATTCATGCACACAAAAATAAATAAGGGGCAAAAGAACAAACTTGTCAAAGACCCTTCCGACTGCCAAAAAACCCGACGAGCTCACCATTAAGCTGAATAGAAAACGATGGAGTAGTCACACACAGCTCGATCCAACAGATGAATTTCGGTGGAAACTGCAACGCTTTTAAGATATTGATCATAAAGCCCCAATCAACTGAATCAAAAGCTTTCGTTAAATTGATCTTCATTGGACAATGCGAAGCTATATTCATCTTGTGGTAGTCCTTCACTAGCTCAGAGGCAAGGAGAACATTTTCCATCATATAACGGTCTTTAATAAAAGCTTATTGGTTTTGCGTAATAAAACCCGGAAGAATAGTCTTAAGCCTATTCGCCAAAAGTTTCGAAATCACCTTGTATATCACGTTACAACACGAGATTGGCCAGTAATCCTTTATACCAATTGTATTCGTCTTCTTCGGAATTAATGCTAGAATTGTTGTATTTATTCTTTTGGGTAAAAAACCAAAGGCAAAGAAAGACTGAACTGCCATAAAAAATCCTTACCAATGATCTGTCAAGCCTCTTTAAAGAACTCCACCGTGAAGCTATCCAGACTGAGAGATTTATTCAAAGGAATGAAAAATAAAACCCGCTGAATCTCCAACTCAGTCACCTCCGCTAAGACTGATTCCTTTTCCTCCTCCGAGCATAAATAGTTAAGTAAGGCAGCCACCTCTTCCACCGAACTCCCCGTTTGATCTGGAGTCTGCAAAGAAAAAAGATCTGTATAATCCAGTATCGCCTCAGCCTGAATCTCCTTGCGATTAGTGAGAAACACACATTTCGGGGATTTAACAGCATTTGATCACATTACGAGTTTCCCTCTCCTTGACAGCATTATGGAAATACCTGTTATTTTTATCCCCCACATTAATCGAATGTAGCTTAGCCTTATGCCGTAATTTTTTCCAAACTCGACACTGATTTTCAAACCTCAAATGCTTTTGATTCCTCCTGTATTCTCAACGTATCAGGTGCATCTAAAGTTGCAAGCTGCTTAACACATAAATCTTGAAAAGACTCATTAGCTCTCTTAGGAAAATGGTGGAACTTCTGACGACTAAGACCATGTATCACAGGTTTGAGGAGCTTAGTTTCTTAGAAAACCGGTGTAAAGCTGAGGTAGAATGAAACAAACGGGTCCGTAGAACCCCATAAGCTTCCAGCAATGGCTTGAACTCTACCATCTTAAAAATGGCATTGACAACCTTAAAAGGACTGTTAGGTTTATGAGGCGCTCCAGCAAGCGAAACAAGAGCACAAAGGTGGTTCGAACAACCCTTCGCTTCAAACAAAAAATAAGAGTTTAAAGGTCTCTGGAGCCAATGTGAGTTAACAAACACTCTTTCCAACTTCTTACAAACCAAACCATCATCTCTCTTATTGCACCAAGCGTAAAGAGGACCATGATAATCCATATCGATTAACGAACAGTATCTCACTGCATCTTGAAAATCCACTACCCGGCAAAGCAACTTGAACATTCGATGACAACAAATGCCCTGATAAATCCAGCACTTCGTTAAAATCACCTAGACAAAGCCAAGACTTACCCCAAATTTGAGAAAGGTCTTGAATTTGTTTGAAGTCCCGCCATAACTCTCTTCGTTCTTCCAGAGCATTAGAAGTATAGACAAAGGTGCACATGAAATCCTCAAAAGCATCATCAATCTGAATTAGACAAGTAATATGCTGATTTTTTTAGAACCACCTCTAACTTCACTGACGCAATCCTCACTACCCAAATCCTACCGAGTGTTGTGATCGTAATTCGAAACCATGGACCAGCTCCCAAAAGCAGAACAAGCAATACTCTGAGCCTTACTCTCCACAACACGTGTTTCCAACAGACACCCTAAAACCATAGAATTTGACTAAACTAAACTCCGAACAACTAAATGTTTTCTTGATTTATTAAAACCCCTAATATTCCAAGAAAACAAGATATTAATTTTTCTTGTTGGAGTTCCGTTTTCTGACTCCGCCAGGATATGCATCCCCTACCCGTTGAGAGTTCTTAGCAAAATATTTGTGAGCCACCTTTGATGAACGAGGCAGCTGAGGTTGGATCTTCTGCTCATCCAATCCAATTACCATAGCCTGATCAGAACTCGACTTATCCAAATTAGAAGTAGCTAACTCCAGAGCCTCCCTTGCTTTAACCGTAGTAGCCGCAAGGACCTCCTATGTTTGAGTGGGACAAGACTGAACCGCCTCCCCTGTTTGAACTCGAAGTAGCACTTCTAATGTGGCCGTACTAATACCCTCAGCAACCTCATAGTCACCTGCTTGATCGTGAAGAACCTCATACCTTGTTGGTGAAGCTATCGACACATGACCGTAGAGAAGCCCTAGAGACTTTTTGGATTTTTCCCCCCGGAGTTAGAGACCGTTGACCAGTCCGCATGTGGTGACTATTTATAAACGATCATAGGAATATCACATATATTCCACATCCTGCGGCGTAAGACGCGTCTTCTCGCTCCAAGACTTTGCATTCTGAATTTGATAGTTGTATCATTGACCTTCAACACATCGATTTTGATTGTATTATCCCCTACATTCCAAATCTTGTTGACGATTACATGGACTTTAGCAACATGAGGAGGCTTTGTCACAAACCTTCCAACGAAGAACTCTTCCCAAAGTGGTTCTGACTTTAACACATCTGTCTGCACTGTGACCACACTGTGACTTTAAATTGATTGAACTTGACACTCAAACTGTGTCAAACTCAGCGAATTCCCCTTCTGACCAACCTCAGCCCACGATTTCAAAAGCGGAGCATCGTCCTTGACTATCTCTACCCGCTGTGGTGAACCCTCCTCCAAAACATGACCCGAATGAGACGAAACAGGGGATTTCCCTGATAGAGACACCATCCCCCTTGACGGCGGAGGCCACCACGCCACAAGCCCTGCGGTGCCACGTCACAAACTATAGTTCTATCGGTGGTTCACTTTTAACAAGGGAACAAACATCAATACCTAATTTGAGATCTATTTTTTGTGTTTAAGATATAAATATATTTCATATTTACGTAGCATATGGTGTATAGAGATGATTTGACAATAAGAACTGAAGATTTGTTGTTAATGAAGAAGTGAAAAAAGCTTAGGAACTAAGTTTTATTTTCTTTATAAATAATAATAGGTAATACTTAGTTTTTTATCAAATACCAAAAAAAACTTTGCTAGCTATTATTTTTATCTAATCGAAATGAAAATATTTAGAAATACTACAGGATTAATTATATTAAAAAGTATAGCTGTCCAATGTTTAATTAAAAAGGTATATACGGACAAAGAAAAAAAATCCTTTTTCTAGTTCCCCCAACTATTAAACTATTTTGGTCAAAATAAAATTACATAACTTATAACATTCCATAATTTCATATATTTGATAAGTCAATTAGACTTATATTCCACAAAAAAACTACTATAATTTTTAAAGATTTTTTTAAATAAAAAAATAAAACTATTATGGAAATAAATTTGATTCAAAGGTAATATTATTATTATATTTATTGCCATATTATTTTTAACAAGCATTCACAACAATGTCTCCTCCATTGATAGTATAGGTTTATATTATACGAAAAGTATTGCTGGCCAACGTTGAATAAAAAAGGTATATATGGACAAAAAAAAAATATATCTTTTATTTCTAATTCTGTCAACTATTAAACTATTTTGGTCAAAACAAAACTATAAAATTATTAACGTTCCACAATTTTATTAGTCAATTAGTCTTACATTCCACAAGAAAACAACCATGAATTTGTTAAGATTTTAAAATAAAAATAAAAAAACTACTATGGAAATATATTATATTCAGGGGAAATTCTATTATTATATATATGTTGCCATATCATCTTTTACAAGCAACCACAACAATGTCTCCACCAATGATACTAGTCTTCCTTCTATCTCTCGTTGTAATCCACCCAGCTTGTGTCTCAGCGCAGCAGTGGTGTGTTGCATCTCCTAGGGCGACCGATGCGACACTGCAAATTAATATTGAGTGGGGGTGCAGCACAGGACACGTTGATTGTGGACCAATCCAGATGGGTGGAAACTGTTGGAATCCAAATACTATTCGTAGCCATGCATCATTTGTGATGAATCGTTATTATAAGAATCAAGGCCAATTTAATGAGGCGTGCGATTTCAATAATACCGGTGATATCGTTTTTCATGATCCAAGCCATGATTCTTGTCAAATGTGAATACTGTTTGAAACTTGATATTCGTAGAATGCATGGTTTGATGAATTATTTTGTGACTCCAAATTTTTCTTATGAATTTGTATAAAATTTTGTGGTAGCACATGTAGTTTCAAAAATTATGTAAGGTTAATAAAATTAAAGTTATCTTTAGTTCGTTCAGTTTTAAGTTAAGTTATTTGTTTTTATTTTAATGGTTTGGCCATTACGTTTAACTTAGTTTTTAAGCGCATTGTCATTCTATTAACTTGAACACATTTTGTGCCAAAACTCTTAAAAACTCAATATCCACGAATTTTCTTTCTAATCCCGATGTTTCGATGTTTAAGAGAAGAAGTGGTAGAGAAATTAAACAACATCGATTGATGAAATTTTTGATGAACGTGAGTAACAATCCATTATAATATGTTATGTTTTATACTATTATTTGAGCAATGTTGATAGTAAATTAACCAATTATGATGTGACATATTACAGAAAATTTTATTGGTCTTTAATTTTTTTTAATAAAATCATTAGAGATATAATATTAATCATAAAATTAATATAATTAAACTAAAGCTAATAAATAGTATTTAAATAATTATTAGTTTTCAAAAAAATAAACTCACTTTCTCTCTCTTATTATTAATTATGGAAGAAAATGAAAATTATTTTCTAAAATTGTTAATCAGTTAAAATTTGAAAAACTATGATTTAATATCTAAGTATACCTTATTATTTATTTTAAGTTATTATATTTGAATGATTTTGTTTAGATTTAAAATGTTGATTTTTCTATCATCTTTGTTTGAACTTATTTTCCAAATATTTTGAATTATCATATAATACATATAGTTAATAAAAATGTAAAACATTTTCTGCATATGTTGTGAATCGAACTTTTAGAAACGGACATATATTACTCAATCGATGAAGAACAAACTGTGTGTTCAACGTCGCACTTCGGAAAACAAATTTGAGCAATTGTTCTGAGTTATATTTTAAAAATGACTTAGAAGCATGATTTAAAAATTTGAGTACGTTTTTTCTGCATATGTTGTGATTGGATTTTTAGAAACGGAAATTTCTCAATCGATGAACCTATCGTTTAATGCAGTTTTTTAGTTAAACCGTTTAGTTATACCGGATATAGTAAATTTAAAAAGTTTTAAAAGTTTAATTTTATTTTCTTTTTAAATAATAATAGGTAATACTTAGTTTTTTATCAAATACCAAAAATATTTTGCTAGCTATTATTTTTATCTAATCGAAATGAAAATATTGAGAGATACTACAAGATTAATTAAATTAAAAAGTATAGCTGTCCATTGTTTAATTAAAAGGGTATATACGGACAAAGAAAAAAAATCCTTTCTCTAGTTCCCCCAACTATTAAACTATTTTGGTCAAAATAAAATTACATAACTATTAACATTCCATAATTTCATATATTTGATAAGTCAATTAGACTTATATTCCACAAGAAAACTACCGTAATTTTTTAAGATTTTTTTTAAATAAAAAAATAAAACTATTATGGAAATAAATTTGATTCAAATGTAATATTATTATTATATTTATTGCCATATTATTTTTAGCAAGCATTCACAACAATGTCTCTTCCATTGATAGTATAGGTTTATATTATACGAAAAGTATTGCTAGCCAACGTTGAATAAAAAAGGTATATATGGAGAAAAAAAATATATATCTTTTATTTCTAATTCTGTCAACTATTAAACTATTTTGGTCAAAATAAAACTAAAAATTTATTAACATTCCACAATTTCATTAGTCAATTAGTCTTACATTTCACAAGAAAACTACCATAAATTTGTAAAGATTTTGAAATAAAAAAGAAAAAACTACTATGGAAATATATTATATTCAGGGGAAATTCTATTATTATATATATGTTGCCATATCATCTTTTACAAGCAACCACAACAATGTCTCCACCAATGATACTAGTCTTCCTTCTATCTCTCGTTGTAATCCACCCAGCTTGTGTCTCAGCGCAGCAGTGGTGTGTTGCATCTCCTAGGGCGACCGATGCGGCACTGCAAATTAATATTGAGTGGGGGTGCAGCACATGACACGTTGATTGTGGACCAATCCAGATGGGTGGAAACTGCTGGAATCCAAATACTATTCGTAGCCATGCATCATTTGTGATGAATCGTTATTATAAGAATCAAGGCCAATTTAATGAGGCGTGCGATTTCAATAATACCGGTGATATCGTTTTTCATGATCCAAGCCATGATTCTTGTCAAATGTGAATACTGTTTGAAACTTGATATTCGTAGAATGCATGGTTTGATGAATTATTTTGTGATTCCAAATTTTTCTTATGAATTTGTATAAAATTTTGTGGTATCACATGTAGTTTCAAAAATTATGTAAGGTTAATAAAATTAAAGTTATCTTTAGTTCGTTCAGTTTTAAGTCAAGTTATTTGTTTTTATTTTAATGGTTTGGCCATTACGTTTAACTTAGTTTTTAAGCGCATTGTCATTCTATTAACTTGAACATATTTTGTGTCAAAACTCTAAAAAACTCAATATCCATGAATTTTCTTCTAATCCCGATGTTTCGATGTTTAAGAGAAGAAGTGGTAGAGAAATTAAACAACATCGATTGATGAAATTTTTGATGAACGTGAGTAACAATCCATTATAATATGTTATGTTCTATACTATTATTTGAGCAATGTTGATAGTAAATTAACCAATTATGATGTGACATATTACAGATAAATTTATTGGTCTTTAATTTTTTTTAATAAAATCATTAGAGATATAATATTAATCATAAAATTAATATAATTAAACTAAAGCTAATAAATAGTATTTAAATAATTATTAGTTTTCAAAAAAATAAACTCACTTTCTCTCTCTTATTATTAATTATGGAAGAAAATGAAAATTATTTTCTAAAATTGTTAATCAGTTAAAATTTGAAAAACTATGATTTAATATCTAAGTATACCATATTATTTATTTTAAGTTATTATATTTGAATGATTTTGTTTAGATTTAAAATGTTGATTTTTCTATCATCTTTGTTTGAACTTATTTTCCAAATATTTTGAATTATCATATAATACATATAGTTAATAAAAATGTAAAACATGTTCTGCATATGTTGTGAATCGAACTTTTAGAAACGGACATATATTACTCAATCGATGAAGAACAAACTGTGTGTTCAACGTCGCACTTCGGAAAACAAATTTGAGCAATTGTTCTGAGTTATATTTTAAAAATGACTTAGAAGCATGATTTAAAAATTTGAGTACGTTTTTTCTGCATATGTTGTGAATGAATTTTTGGAAACGGAAATTTCTCAATCGATGAACCTATCTGAGTTATATGCAGTTTTTATTAAACCGTTTAGTTATACCGGATATAGTAAATTTAAAAAGTTTTAAAAGTTTAATTTTATTTTCTTTTTAAATAATAATAGGTAATACTTAGTTTTTTTATCAAATACCAAAAATATTTTGCTAGCTATTATTTTTATCTAATCGAAATGAAAATATTGAGAGATACTACAAGATTAATTAAATTAAAAAGTATAGCTGTCCATTGTTTAATTAAAAAGGTATATACGGACAAAGAAAAAAAATCCTTTTTCTAGTTCCCCCAACTATTAAACTATTTTGGTCAAAATAAAATTACATAACTATTAACATTCCATAATTTCATATATTTGATAAGTCAATTAGACTTATATTCCACAAGAAAACTACCGTAATTTTTTAAGATTTTTTTAAATAAAAAAATAAAACTATTATGGAAATAAATTTGATTCAAAGGTAATATTATTATTATATTTATTGCCATATCATTTTTAAAAAGCATTCACAACAATGTGTCCTCCATTGATAGTATAGGTTTATATTATACGAAAAGTATTGCTGGCCAACGTTGAATAAAAAGGGTATATATGGACAAAAAAAAAAATATCTTTTATTTCTAATTCTGTCAACTATTAAACTATTTTGGTCAAAACAAAACTATAAAATTATTAACGTTCCACAATTTCATTAGTCAATTAGTCTTACATTCCACAAGAAAACTACCATAAATTTGTTAAGATTTTTGAAATAAAAATAAAAAAATACTATGGAAATATATTATATTCACGGGAAATTCTATTATTATATATATGTTGCCATATCATCTTTTTCAAGCAACCACAACAATGTCTCCACCAATGATACTAGTCTTCCTTCTATCTCTCGTTGTAATCCACCCAGCTTGTGTCTCAGCGCAGCAGTGGTGTGTTGCATCTCCTAGGGCGACCGATGCGACACTGCAAATTAATATTGAGTGGGGGTGCAGCACAGGACACGTTGATTGTGGACCAATCCAGATGGGTGGAAACTGTTGGAATCCAAATACTATTCGTAGCCATGCATCATTTGTGATGAATCGTTATTATAAGAATCAAGGCCAATTTAATGAGGCGTGCGATTTCAATAATACCGGTGATATCGTTTTTCATGATCCAAGCCATGATTCTTGTCAAATGTGAATACTGTTTGAAACTTGATATTCGTAGAATGCATGGTTTGATGAATTATTTTGTGATTCCAAATTTTTCTTATGAATTTGTATAAAATTTTGTGGTATCACATGTAGTTTCAAAAATTATGTAAGGTTAATAAAATTAAAGTTATCTTTAGTTCGTTCAGTTTTAAGTCAAGTTATTTGTTTTTATTTTAATGGTTTGGCCATTACGTTTAACTTAGTTTTTAAGCGCATTGTCATTCTATTAACTTGAACATATTTTGTGTCAAAACTCTAAAAAACTCAATATCCATGAATTTTCTTCTAATCCCGATGTTTCGATGTTTAAGAGAAGAAGTGGTAGAGAAATTAAACAACATCGATTGATGAAATTTTTGATGAACGTGAGTAACAATCCATTATAATATGTTATGTTCTATACTATTATTTGAGCAATGTTGATAGTAAATTAACCAATTATGATGTGACATATTACAGATAAATTTATTGGTCTTTAATTTTTTTTAATAAAATCATTAGAGATATAATATTAATCATAAAATTAATATAATTAAACTAAAGCTAATAAATAGTATTTAAATAATTATTAGTTTTCAAAAAAATAAACTCACTTTCTCTCTCTTATTATTAATTATGGAAGAAAATGAAAATTATTTTCTAAAATTGTTAATCAGTTAAAATTTGAAAAACTATGATTTAATATCTAAGTATACCATATTATTTATTTTAAGTTATTATATTTGAATGATTTTGTTTAGATTTAAAATGTTGATTTTTCTATCATCTTTGTTTGAACTTATTTTCCAAATATTTTGAATTATCATATAATACATATAGTTAATAAAAATGTAAAACATGTTCTGCATATGTTGTGAATCGAACTTTTAGAAACGGACATATATTACTCAATCGATGAAGAACAAACTGTGTGTTCAACGTCGCACTTCGGAAAACAAATTTGAGCAATTGTTCTGAGTTATATTTTAAAAATGACTTAGAAGCATGATTTAAAAATTTGAGTACGTTTTTTCTGCATATGTTGTGAATGAATTTTTGGAAACGGAAATTTCTCAATCGATGAACCTATCTGAGTTATATGCAGTTTTTATTAAACCGTTTAGTTATACCGGATATAGTAAATTTAAAAAGTTTTAAAAGTTTAATTTTATTTTCTTTTTAAATAATAATAGGTAATACTTAGTTTTTTATCAAATACCAAAAATATTTTGCTAGCTATTATTTTTATCTAATCGAAATGAAAATATTGAGAGATACTACAAGATTAATTAAATTAAAAAGTATAGCTGTCCATTGTTTAATTAAAAAGGTATATACGGACAAAGAAAAAAAATCCTTTTTCTAGTTCCCCCAACTATTAAACTATTTTGGTCAAAATAAAATTACATAACTATTAACATTCCATAATTTCATATATTTGATAAGTCAATTAGACTTATATTCCACAAGAAAACTACCGTAATTTTTTAAGATTTTTTTAAATAAAAAAATAAAACTATTATGGAAATAAATTTGATTCAAAGGTAATATTATTATTATATTTATTGCCATATCATTTTTAAAAAGCATTCACAACAATGTGTCCTCCATTGATAGTATAGGTTTATATTATACGAAAAGTATTGCTGGCCAACGTTGAATAAAAAGGGTATATATGGACAAAAAAAAAAATATCTTTTATTTCTAATTCTGTCAACTATTAAACTATTTTGGTCAAAACAAAACTATAAAATTATTAACGTTCCACAATTTCATTAGTCAATTAGTCTTACATTCCACAAGAAAACTACCATAAATTTGTTAAGATTTTTGAAATAAAAATAAAAAAATACTATGGAAATATATTATATTCACGGGAAATTCTATTATTATATATATGTTGCCATATCATCTTTTTCAAGCAACCACAACAATGTCTCCACCAATGATACTAGTCTTCCTTCTATCTCTCGTTGTAATCCACCCAGCTTGTGTCTCAGCGCAGCAGTGGTGTGTTGCATCTCCTAGGGCGACCGATGCGACACTGCAAATTAATATTGAGTGGGGGTGCAGCACAGGACACGTTGATTGTGGACCAATCCAGATGGGTGGAAACTGTTGGAATCCAAATACTATTCGTAGCCATGCATCATTTGTGATGAATCGTTATTATAAGAATCAAGGCCAATTTAATGAGGCGTGCGATTTCAATAATACCGGTGATATCGTTTTTCATGATCCAAGCCATGATTCTTGTCAAATGTGAATACTGTTTGAAACTTGATATTCGTAGAATGCATGGTTTGATGAATTATTTTGTGATTCCAAATTTTTCTTATGAATTTGTATAAAATTTTGTGGTATCACATGTAGTTTCAAAAATTATGTAAGGTTAATAAAATTAAAGTTATCTTTAGTTCGTTCAGTTTTAAGTCAAGTTATTTGTTTTTATTTTAATGGTTTGGCCATTACGTTTAACTTAGTTTTTAAGCGCATTGTCATTCTATTAACTTGAACATATTTTGTGTCAAAACTCTAAAAAACTCAATATCCATGAATTTTCTTCTAATCCCGATGTTTCGATGTTTAAGAGAAGAAGTGGTAGAGAAATTAAACAACATCGATTGATGAAATTTTTGATGAACGTGAGTAACAATCCATTATAATATGTTATGTTCTATACTATTATTTGAGCAATGTTGATAGTAAATTAACCAATTATGATGTGACATATTACAGATAAATTTATTGGTCTTTAATTTTTTTTAATAAAATCATTAGAGATATAATATTAATCATAAAATTAATATAATTAAACTAAAGCTAATAAATAGTATTTAAATAATTATTAGTTTTCAAAAAAATAAACTCACTTTCTCTCTCTTATTATTAATTATGGAAGAAAATGAAAATTATTTTCTAAAATTGTTAATCAGTTAAAATTTGAAAAACTATGATTTAATATCTAAGTATACCATATTATTTATTTTAAGTTATTATATTTGAATGATTTTGTTTAGATTTAAAATGTTGATTTTTCTATCATCTTTGTTTGAACTTATTTTCCAAATATTTTGAATTATCATATAATACATATAGTTAATAAAAATGTAAAACATGTTCTGCATATGTTGTGAATCGAACTTTTAGAAACGGACATATATTACTCAATCGATGAAGAACAAACTGTGTGTTCAACGTCGCACTTCGGAAAACAAATTTGAGCAATTGTTCTGAGTTATATTTTAAAAATGACTTAGAAGCATGATTTAAAAATTTGAGTACGTTTTTTCTGCATATGTTGTGAATGAATTTTTGGAAACGGAAATTTCTCAATCGATGAACCTATCTGAGTTATATGCAGTTTTTATTAAACCGTTTAGTTATACCGGATATAGTAAATTTAAAAAGTTTTAAAAGTTTAATTTTATTTTCTTTTTAAATAATAATAGGTAATACTTAGTTTTTTATCAAATACCAAAAATATTTTGCTAGCTATTATTTTTATCTAATCGAAATGAAAATATTGAGAGATACTACAAGATTAATTAAATTAAAAAGTATAGCTGTCCATTGTTTAATTAAAAAGGTATATACGGACAAAGAAAAAAAATCCTTTTTCTAGTTCCCCCAACTATTAAACTATTTTGGTCAAAATAAAATTACATAACTATTAACATTCCATAATTTCATATATTTGATAAGTCAATTAGACTTATATTCCACAAGAAAACTACCGTAATTTTTTAAGATTTTTTTAAATAAAAAAATAAAACTATTATGGAAATAAATTTGATTCAAAGGTAATATTATTATTATATTTATTGCCATATCATTTTTAAAAAGCATTCACAACAATGTGTCCTCCATTGATAGTATAGGTTTATATTATACGAAAAGTATTGCTGGCCAACGTTGAATAAAAAGGGTATATATGGACAAAAAAAAAAATATCTTTTATTTCTAATTCTGTCAACTATTAAACTATTTTGGTCAAAACAAAACTATAAAATTATTAACGTTCCACAATTTCATTAGTCAATTAGTCTTACATTCCACAAGAAAACTACCATAAATTTGTTAAGATTTTTGAAATAAAAATAAAAAAATACTATGGAAATATATTATATTCACGGGAAATTCTATTATTATATATATGTTGCCATATCATCTTTTTCAAGCAACCACAACAATGTCTCCACCAATGATACTAGTCTTCCTTCTATCTCTCGTTGTAATCCACCCAGCTTGTGTCTCAGCGCAGCAGTGGTGTGTTGCATCTCCTAGGGCGACCGATGCGACACTGCAAATTAATATTGAGTGGGGGTGCAGCACAGGACACGTTGATTGTGGACCAATCCAGATGGGTGGAAACTGTTGGAATCCAAATACTATTCGTAGCCATGCATCATTTGTGATGAATCGTTATTATAAGAATCAAGGCCAATTTAATGAGGCGTGCGATTTCAATAATACCGGTGATATCGTTTTTCATGATCCAAGCCATGATTCTTGTCAAATGTGAATACTGTTTGAAACTTGATATTCGTAGAATGCATGGTTTGATGAATTATTTTGTGATTCCAAATTTTTCTTATGAATTTGTATAAAATTTTGTGGTATCACATGTAGTTTCAAAAATTATGTAAGGTTAATAAAATTAAAGTTATCTTTAGTTCGTTCAGTTTTAAGTCAAGTTATTTGTTTTTATTTTAATGGTTTGGCCATTACGTTTAACTTAGTTTTTAAGCGCATTGTCATTCTATTAACTTGAACATATTTTGTGTCAAAACTCTAAAAAACTCAATATCCATGAATTTTCTTCTAATCCCGATGTTTCGATGTTTAAGAGAAGAAGTGGTAGAGAAATTAAACAACATCGATTGATGAAATTTTTGATGAACGTGAGTAACAATCCATTATAATATGTTATGTTCTATACTATTATTTGAGCAATGTTGATAGTAAATTAACCAATTATGATGTGACATATTACAGATAAATTTATTGGTCTTTAATTTTTTTTAATAAAATCATTAGAGATATAATATTAATCATAAAATTAATATAATTAAACTAAAGCTAATAAATAGTATTTAAATAATTATTAGTTTTCAAAAAAATAAACTCACTTTCTCTCTCTTATTATTAATTATGGAAGAAAATGAAAATTATTTTCTAAAATTGTTAATCAGTTAAAATTTGAAAAACTATGATTTAATATCTAAGTATACCATATTATTTATTTTAAGTTATTATATTTGAATGATTTTGTTTAGATTTAAAATGTTGATTTTTCTATCATCTTTGTTTGAACTTATTTTCCAAATATTTTGAATTATCATATAATACATATAGTTAATAAAAATGTAAAACATGTTCTGCATATGTTGTGAATCGAACTTTTAGAAACGGACATATATTACTCAATCAATGAAGAACAAATTGTGTGTTCAACGTCGCACTTCGGAAAACAAATTTGAGCAATTGTTCTGAGTTATATTTTAAAAATGACTTAGAAGCATGATTTAAAAATTTGAGTACGTTTTTTCTGCATATGTTGTGAATGAATTTTTGGAAACGGAAATTTCTCAATCGATGAACCTATCTGAGTTATATGCAGTTTTTATTAAACCGTTTAGTTATACCGGATATAGTAAATTTAAAAAGTTTTAAAAGTTTAATTTTATTTTCTTTTTAAATAATAATAGGTAATACTTAGTTTTTTATCAAATACCAAAAATATTTTGCTAGCTATTATTTTTATCTAATCGAAATGAAAATATTGAGAGATACTACAAGATTAATTAAATTAAAAAGTATAGCTGTCCATTGTTTAATTAAAAAGGTATATACGGACAAAGAAAAAAAATCCTTTTTCTAGTTCCCCCAACTATTAAACTATTTTGGTCAAAATAAAATTACATAACTATTAACATTCCATAATTTCATATATTTGATAAGTCAATTAGACTTATATTCCACAAGAAAACTACCGTAATTTTTTAAGATTTTTTTAAATAAAAAAATAAAACTATTATGGAAATAAATTTGATTCAAAGGTAATATTATTATTATATTTATTGCCATATCATTTTTAAAAAGCATTCACAACAATGTGTCCTCCATTGATAGTATAGGTTTATATTATACGAAAAGTATTGCTGGCCAACGTTGAATAAAAAGGGTATATATGGACAAAAAAAAAATATCTTTTATTTCTAATTCTGTCAACTATTAAACTATTTTGGTCAAAACAAAACTATAAAATTATTAACGTTCCACAATTTCATTAGTCAATTAGTCTTACATTCCACAAGAAAACTACCATAAATTTGTTAAGATTTTTGAAATAAAAATAAAAAAATACTATGGAAATATATTATATTCACGGGAAATTCTATTATTATATATATGTTGCCATATCATCTTTTTCAAGCAACCACAACAATGTCTCCACCAATGATACTAGTCTTCCTTCTATCTCTCGTTGTAATCCACCCAGCTTGTGTCTCAGCGCAGCAGTGGTGTGTTGCATCTCCTAGGGCGACCGATGCGACACTGCAAATTAATATTGAGTGGGGGTGCAGCACAGGACACGTTGATTGTGGACCAATCCAGATGGGTGGAAACTGTTGGAATCCAAATACTATTCGTAGCCATGCATCATTTGTGATGAATAGTTATTATAAGAATCAAGGCCAATTTAATGAGGCGTGCGATTTCAATAATACCGGTGATATCGTTTTTCATGATCCAAGCCATGATTCTTGTCAAATGTGAATACTGTTTGAAACTTGATATTCGTAGAATGCATGGTTTGATGAATTATTTTGTGATTCCAAATTTTTCTTATGAATTTGTATAAAATTTTTTGGTAGCACATGTAGTTTCAAAAAGTATGTAAGGTTAATAAAATTAAAGTTATCTTTAGTTCGTTCAGTTTTAAGTTAAGTTATTTGTTTTTATTTTAATGGTTTGGCCATTACGTTTAACTTAGTTTTTAAGCGCATTGTCATTCTATTAACTTGAACACATTTTGTGCCAAAACTCTTAAAAACTCAATATCCACGAATTTTCTTTCTAATCCCGATGTTTCGATGTTTAAGAGAAGAAGTGGTAGAGAAATTAAACAACATCGATTGATGAATTTTTGATGAACGTGAGTAACAATCCATTATAATATGTTATGTTTTATACTATTATTTGAGCAATGTTGATAGTAAATTAACCAATTATGATGTGACATATTACAGAAAATTTTATTAGTCTTTAATTTTTTTTAATAAAATCATTAGAGATATAATATTAATCATAAAATTAATATAATTAAACCAAAGCTAATAAATAGTATTTAAATAATTATTAGTTTTCAAAAAAATAAACTCACTTTCTCTCTCTTATTATTAATTATGGAAGAAAATGAAAATTATTTTCTAAAATTGTTAATCAATTAAAATTTGAAAAACTATGATTTAATATCTAAGTATACCTTATTATTTATTTTAAGTTATTATATTTGAATGATTTTGTTTAGATTTAAAATGTTGATTTTTCTATCATCTTTGTTTGAACTTATTTTCCAAATATTTTGAATTATCATATAATACATATAGTTAATAAAAATGTAAAACATGTTCTGCATATGTTGTGAATCGAACTTTTAGAAACGGACATATATTACTCAATCGATGAAGAACAAACTGTGTGTTCAACGTCGCACTTCGGAAAACAAATTTGAGCAATTGTTCTGAGTTATATTTTAAAAATGACTTAGAAGCATGATTTAAAAATTTGAGTACGTTTTTTCTGCATATGTTGTGAATGAATTTTTGGAAACGGAAATTTCTCAATCGATGAACCTATCTGAGTTATATGCAGTTTTTATTAAACCGTTTAGTTATACCGGATATAGTAAATTTAAAAAGTTTTAAAAGTTTAATTTTATTTTCTTTTTAAATAATAATAGGTAATACTTAGTTTTTTATCAAATACCAAAAATATTTTGCTAGCTATTATTTTTATCTAATCGAAATGAAAATATTGAGAGATACTACAAGATTAATTAAATTAAAAAGTATAGCTGTCCATTGTTTAATTAAAAAGGTATATACGGACAAAGAAAAAAAATCCTTTTTCTAGTTCCCCCAACTATTAAACTATTTTGGTCAAAATAAAATTACATAACTATTAACATTCCATAATTTCATATATTTGATAAGTCAATTAGACTTATATTCCACAAGAAAACTACCGTAATTTTTTAAGATTTTTTTAAATAAAAAAATAAAACTATTATGGAAATAAATTTGATTCAAAGGTAATATTATTATTATATTTATTGCCATATCATTTTTAAAAAGCATTCACAACAATGTGTCCTCCATTGATAGTATAGGTTTATATTATACGAAAAGTATTGCTGGCCAACGTTGAATAAAAAGGGTATATATGGACAAAAAAAAATATATCTTTTATTTCTAATTCTGTCAACTATTAAACTATTTTGGTCAAAACAAAACTATAAAATTATTAACGTTCCACAATTTCATTAGTCAATTAGTCTTACATTCCACAAGAAAACTACCATAAATTTGTTAAGATTTTTGAAATAAAAATAAAAAAATACTATGGAAATATATTATATTCACGGGAAATTCTATTATTATATATATGTTGCCATATCATCTTTTTCAAGCAACCACAACAATGTCTCCACCAATGATACTAGTCTTCCTTCTATCTCTCGTTGTAATCCACCCAGCTTGTGTCTCAGCGCAGCAGTGGTGTGTTGCATCTCCTAGGGCGACCGATGCGGCACTGCAAATTAATATTGAGTGGGGGTGCAGCACATGACACGTTGATTGTGGACCAATCCAGATGGGTGGAAACTGCTGGAATCCAAATACTATTCGTAGCCATGCATCATTTGTGATGAATCGTTATTATAAGAATCAAGGCCAATTTAATGAGGCGTGCGATTTCAATAATACCGGTGATATCGTTTTTCATGATCCAAGCCATGATTCTTGTCAAATGTGAATACTGTTTGAAACTTGATATTCGTAGAATGCATGGTTTGATGAATTATTTTGTGATTCCAAATTTTTCTTATGAATTTGTATAAAATTTTGTGGTATCACATGTAGTTTCAAAAATTATGTAAGGTTAATAAAATTAAAGTTATCTTTAGTTCGTTCAGTTTTAAGTCAAGTTATTTGTTTTTATTTTAATGGTTTGGCCATTACGTTTAACTTAGTTTTTAAGCGCATTGTCATTCTATTAACTTGAACATATTTTGTGTCAAAACTCTAAAAAACTCAATATCCATGAATTTTCTTCTAATCCCGATGTTTCGATGTTTAAGAGAAGAAGTGGTAGAGAAATTAAACAACATCGATTGATGAAATTTTTGATGAACGTGAGTAACAATCCATTATAATATGTTATGTTCTATACTATTATTTGAGCAATGTTGATAGTAAATTAACCAATTATGATGTGACATATTACAGATAAATTTATTGGTCTTTAATTTTTTTTAATAAAATCATTAGAGATATAATATTAATCATAAAATTAATATAATTAAACTAAAGCTAATAAATAGTATTTAAATAATTATTAGTTTTCAAAAAAATAAACTCACTTTCTCTCTCTTATTATTAATTATGGAAGAAAATGAAAATTATTTTCTAAAATTGTTAATTAGTTAAAATTTGAAAAACTATGATTTAATATCTAAGTATACCATATTATTTATTTTAAGTTATTATATTTGAATGATTTTGTTTATATTTAAAATGTTGATTTTTCTATCATCTTTGTTTGAACTTATTTTCCAAATATTTTGAATTATCATATAATACATATAGTTAATAAAAATGTAAAACATGTTCTACATATGTTGTGAATCGAACTTTTAGAAACAGACATATATTACTCAATCGATGAAGAACAAACTGTGTGTTCAACGTCGCACTTCGGAAAACAAATTTGAGCAATTGTTCTGAGTTATATTTTAAAAATGACTTAGAAGCATGATTTAAAAATTTGAGTACGTTTTTTCTGCATATGTTGTGAATGAATTTTTGGAAACGGAAATTTCTCAATCGATGAACCTATCTGAGTTATATGCAGTTTTTATTAAACCGTTTAGTTATACCGGATATAGTAAATTGAAAAAGTTTTAAAAGTTTAATTTTATTTTCTTTTTAAATAATAATAGGTAATACTTAGTTTTTTATCAAATACCAAAAATATTTTGCTAGCTATTATTTTTATCTAATCGAAATGAAAATATTGAGAGATACTACAAGATTAATTAAATTAAAAAGTATAGCTGTCCATTGTTTAATTAAAAAGGTATATACGGACAAAGAAAAAAAATCCTTTTTCTAGTTCCCCCAACTATTAAACTATTTTGGTCAAAATAAAATTACATAACTATTAACATTCCATAATTTCATATATTTGATAAGTCAATTAGACTTATATTCCACAAGAAAACTACCGTAATTTTTTAAGATTTTTTTAAATAAAAAAATAAAACTATTATGGAAATAAATTTGATTCAAAGGTAATATTATTATTATATTTATTGCCATATCATTTTTAAAAAGCATTCACAACAATGTCTCCTCCATTGATAGTATAGGTTTATATTATACGAAAAGTATTGCTGGCCAACGTTGAATAAAAAAGGTATATATGGACAAAAAAAAATTATATCTTTTATTTCTAATTCTGTCAACTATTAAACTATTTTGGTCAAAACAAAACTATAAAATTATTAACGTTCCACAATTTCATTAGTCAATTAGTCTTACATTCCACAAGAAAACTACTATAAATTTGTTAAGATTTTTGAAATAAAAATAAAAAACTACTATGGAAATATATTATATTCAGGGGAAATTCTATTATTATATATATGTTGCCATATCATCTTTTACAAGCAACCACAACAATGTCTCCACCAATGATACTAGTCTTCCTTCTATCTCTCGTTGTAATCCACCCAGCTTGTGTCTCAGCGCAGCAGTGGTGTGTTGCATCTCCTAGGGCGACCGATGCGGCACTGCAAATTAATATTGAGTGGGGGTGCAGCACATGACACGTTGATTGTGGACCAATCCAGATGGGTGGAAACTGCTGGAATCCAAATACTATTCGTAGCCATGCATCATTTGTGATGAATCGTTATTATAAGAATCAAGGCCAATTTAATGAGGCGTGCGATTTCAATAATACTGGTGATATCGTTTTTCATGATCCAAGCCATGATTGTTGTCAAATGTGAATACTGTTTGAAACTTGATATTCGTAGAATGCATGGTTTGATGAATTATTTTGTGATTCCAAATTTTTCTTATGAATTTATATAAAATTTTGTGGTATCACATGTAGTTTCAAAAATTATGTAAAGTTAATAAAATTAAAGTTATCTTTAGTTCGTTCAGTTTTAAGTCAAGTTATTTGTTTTTATTTTAATGGTTTTGCCATTACGTTTAACTTAGTTTTTAAGCGCATTGTCATTCTATTAACTTGAACATATTTTGTGTCAAAACTCTAAAAAACTCAATATCCATGAATTTTCTTCTAATCCCGATGTTTCGATGTTTAAGAGAAGAAGTGGTAGAGAAATTAAACAACATCGATTGATAAAATTTTTGATGAACGTGAGTAACAATCCATTATAATATGTTATGTTCTATACTATTATTTGAGCAATGTTGATAGTAAATTAACCAATTATGATGTGACATATTACAGATAAATTTATTGGTCTTTAATTTTTTTTAATAAAATCATTAGAGATATAATATTAATCATAAAATTAATATAATTAAACTAAAGCTAATAAATAGTATTTAAATAATTATTAGTTTTCAAAAAAATAAACTCACTTTCTCTCTCTTATTATTAATTATGGAAGAAAATGAAAATTATTTTCTAAAATTGTTAATCAGTTAAAATTTGAAAAACTATGATTTAATATCTAAGTATACCATATTATTTATTTTAAGTTATTATATTTGAATGATTTTGTTTATATTTAAAATGTTGATTTTTCTATCATCTTTGTTTGAACTTATTTTCCAAATATTTTGAATTATCATATAATACATATAGTTAATAAAAATGTAAAACATGTTCTGCATATGTTGTGAATCGAACTTTTAGAAACAGACATATATTACTCAATCGATGAAGAACAAACTGTGTGTTCAACGTCGCACTTCGGAAAAAAAATTTGAGCAATTGTTCTGAGTTATATTTTAAAAATGACTTAGAAGCATGATTTAAAAATTTGAGTACGTTTTTTCTGCATATGTTGTGAATGAATTTTTGGAAACGGAAATTTCTCAATCGATGAACCTATCTGAGTTATATGCAGTTTTTATTAAACCGTTTAGTTATACCAGATATAGTAAATTTAAAAAGTTTTAAAAGTTTAATTTTATTTTCTTTTTAAATAATAATAGGTAATACTTAGTTTTTTTATCAAATACCAAAAATATTTTGCTAGCTATTAGTTTTATCTAATCGAAATGAAAATATTGAGAGATACTACAAGATTAATTAAATTAAAAAGTATAGCTGTCCATTGTTTAATTAAAAAGGTATATACGGACAAAGAAAAAAAATCCTTTTTCTAGTTCCCCCAACTATTAAACTATTTTGGTCAAAATAAAATTACATAACTATTAACATTCCATAATTTCATATATTTGATAAGTCAATTAGACTTATATTCCACAAGAAAACTACCGTAATTTTTTAAGATTTTTTTAAATAAAAAAATAAAACTATTATGGAAATAAATTTGATTCAAAGGTAATATTATTATTATATTTATTGCCATATCATTTTTAAAAAGCATTCACAACAATGTCTCCTCCATTGATAGTATAGGTTTATATTATACGAAAAGTATTGCTGGCCAACGTTGAATAAAAAGGGTATATATGGACAAAAAATATATATATCTTTTATTTCTAATTCTGTCAACTATTAAACTATTTTGGTCAAAAAAAAACTATAAAATTATTAACGTTCCACAATTTCATTAGTCAATTAGTCTTACATTCCACAAGAAAACTACCATAAATTTGTTAAGATTTTTGAAATAAAAATAAAAAACTACTATGGAAATATATTATATTCAGGGGAAATTCTATTATTATATATATGTTGCCATATCATCTTTTACAAGCAACCACAACAATGTCTCCACCAATGATACTAGTCTTCCTTCTATCTCTCGTTGTAATCCACCCAGCTTGTGTCTCAGCGCAGCAGTGGTGTGTTGCATCTCCTAGGGCGACCGATGCGGCACTGCAAATTAATATTGAGTGGGGGTGCAGCACATGACACGTTGATTGTGGACCAATCCAGATGGGTGGAAACTGCTGGAATCCAAATACTATTCGTAGCCATGCATCATTTGTGATGAATCGTTATTATAAGAATCAAGGCCAATTTAATGAGGCGTGCGATTTCAATAATACCGGTGATATCGTTTTTCATGATCCAAGCCATGATTCTTGTCAAATGTGAATACTGTTTGAAACTTGATATTCGTAGAATGCATGGTTTGATGAATTATTTTGTGATTCCAAATTTTTCTTATGAATTTGTATAAAATTTTGTGGTATCACATGTAGTTTCAAAAATTATGTAAGGTTAATAAAATTAAAGTTATCTTTAGTTCGTTCAGTTTTAAGTCAAGTTATTTGTTTTTATTTTAATGGTTTGGCCATTACGTTTAACTTAGTTTTTAAGCGCATTGTCATTCTATTAACTTGAACATATTTTGTGTCAAAACTCTAAAAAACTCAATATCCATGAATTTTCTTCTAATCCCGATGTTTCGATGTTTAAGAGAAGAAGTGGTAGAGAAATTAAACAACATCGATTGATGAAATTTTTGATGAACGTGAGTAACAATCCATTATAATATGTTATGTTCTATACTATTATTTGAGCAATATTGATAGTAAATTAACCAATTATGATGTGACATATTACAGAAAATTTTATTGGTCTTTAATTTTATTAAAAAAAAATATTAATCATAAAATTAATATAATTAAACTAAAGCTAATAAATAGTATTTAATTATTAGTTTTCAAAAAAATAAACTCAGTTTCTCTCTCTTATTATTAATTATGGAAGAAAATGAATATTATTTTCTAAAATTGTTAATCAATTAAAATTTGAAAAACTATGATTTAATATATAAGTATACCATATTATTTATTTTAAATTATTATATTTGAATGATTTTGTTTAGCTTTAAAATGTTGATTTTTCTATCTTCTTTTTTTGAACTTATTTTCCAAATATTTTGAATTATCATATAATACATATAGTTAATAAAAATGTAAAACATGTTCTGCATATGTTGTGAATCGAACTTTTAGAAACGGACATATATTACTCAATCGATGAAGAACAAACTGTGTGTTCAACGTCGCACTTCGGAAAACAAATTTGAGCAATTGTTCTGAGTTATATTTTCAAAATGACTTAGAAGCATGATTTAAAAATTTGAGTACGTTTTTTCTGCATATGTTGTGATTGGATTTTTAGCAACGGAAATTTCTCTATCGATGAACCTATCGTTTAATGCAGTTTTTTAGTTAAACCGTTTAGTTATACCGGATATAGTAAATTTAAAAAGTTTTAAAAGTTTAATTTTATTTTCTTTTTAAATAATAATAGGTAATACTTAGTTTTTTTTATCAAATACCAAAAATATTTTGCTAGCTATTATTTTTATCTAATCGAAATGAAAATATTCAGAGATACTACAAGATTAATTAAATTAAAAAGTATAGCTGTCCATTGTTTAATGAAAAAGGTATATACGGACAAAGAAAAAAAATCCTTTTTCTAGTTCCCCCAACTATTAAACTATTTTGGTCAAAAAAAACATTACATAACTACTAACATTCCATAATTTCATATATTTGATAAGTCAATTAGACTTATATTCCACAAGAAAACTACTATAATTTTTAAAGATTTTTTTAAATAAAAAAATAAAACTATTATGGAAATAAATTTGATTCAAAGGTAATATTATTATTATATTTATTGCCATATCATTTTTAAAAAGCATTCACAACAATGTCTCCTCCATTGATAGTATAGGTTTATATTATACGAAAAGTATTGCTGGCCAACGTTGAATAAAAAAGTTATATATGGACAAAAAAAATATATATCTTTTATTTCTAATTCTGTCAACTATTAAACTATTTTGGTCAAAAGAAAACTATAAAATTATTAACGTTCCACAATTTCATTAGTCAATTAGTCTTACATTCCACAAGAAAACTACCATAAAATGGTTAAGATTTTGAAATAAAAAAGAAAAAACTACTATGGAAATATATTATATTCAGGGGAAATTCTATTATTATATATATGTTGCCATATCATCTTTTACAAGCAACCACAACAATGTCTCCACCAATGATACTAGTCTTCCTTCTATCTCTCGTTGTAATCCACCCAGCTTGTGTCTCAGCGCAGCAGTGGTGTGACTCATCTCCTAGGGCGACCGATGCGGCACTGCAAATTAATATTGAGTGGGGGTGCAGCACAAGACACGTTGATTGTGGACCAATCCAGATGGGTGGAAACTGCTGGAATCCAAATACTATTCGTAGCCATGCATCATTTGTGATGAATCGTTATTATAAGAATCAAGGCCAATTTAATGAGGCGTGCGATTTCAATAATACTGGTGATATCGTTTTTCATGATCCAAGCCATGATTCTTGTCAAATGTGAATACTGTTTGAAACTTGATATTCGTAGAATGCATGGTTTGATGAATTATTTTGTGATTCCAAATTTTTCTTATGAATTTATATAAAATTTTGTGGTATCACATGTAGTTTCAAAAATTATGTAAAGTTAATAAAATTAAAGTTATCTTTAGTTCGTTTAGTTTTAAGTCAAGTTATTTGTTTTTATTTTAATGGTTTGGCCATTACGTTTAACTTAGTTTTTAAGCGCATTGTCATTCTATTAACTTGAACATATTTTGTGTCAAAACTCTAAAAAACTCAATATCCATGAATTTTCTTCTAATCCCGATGTTTCGATGTTTAAGAGAAGAAGTGGTAGAGAAATTAAACAACATCTATTGATGAAATTTTTGATGAACGTGAGTAACAATCCATTATAATATGTTATGTTCTATACTATTATTTGAGCAATGTTGATAGTAAATTAACCAATTATGATGTGACATATTACAGATAATTTTATTGGTCTTTAATTTTTTTTAATAAAATCATTAGAGATATAATATTAATCATAAAATTAATATAATTAAACTAAAGCTAATAAATAGTATTTAAATAATTATTAGTTTTCAAAAAAATAAACTCACTTTCTCTCTCTTATTATTAATTATGGAAGAAAATGAAAATTATTTTCCAAAATTGTTAATCAGTTAAAATTTGAAAAACTATGATTTAATATCTAAGTATACCATATTATTTATTTTAAGTTATTATATTTGAATGATTTTGTTTAGATTTAAAATGTTGATTTTTCTATCATCTTTGTTTGAACTTATTTTCTAAATATTTTGAATTATCATATAATACATATAGTTAATAAAAATGTAAAACATGTTCTGCATATGTTGTGAATCGAACTTTTAGAAACGGACATATATTACTCAATCGATGAAGAACAAACTGTGTGTTCAACGTCGCACTTCGGAAAACAAATTTGAGCAATTGTTCTGAGTTATATTTTAAAAATGACTTAGAAGAATGATTTAAAAATTTGAGTACCTTTTTTCTACATATGTTGTGATTGAATTTTTAGAAACGGAAATTTCTCAATCGATGAACCTATCTGAGTTATATGCAGTTTTTATTAAACCGTTTAGTTATACCGGATATAGTAAATTTAAAAAGTTTTAAAAGTTTAATTTTATTTTCTTTTTAAATAATAATAGGTAATACTTAGTTTTTTTTATCAAATACCAAAAATATTTTGGTAGCTATTATTTTTATCTAATCGAAATGAAAATATTGAGAGATACTACAAGATTAATTAAATTAAAAAGTATAGCTGTCCATTGTTTAATTAAAAAGGTATATACGGACAAAGAAAAAAAATCCTTTTTCTAGTTCCCCCAACTATTAAACTATTTTGGTCAAAAAAAACATTACATAACTATTAACATTCCATAATTTCATATATTTGATAAGTCAATTAGACTTATATTCCACAAGGAAACTACTATAATTTTTAAAGATTTTTTTAAATAAAAAAATAAAACTATTATGGAAATAAATTTGATTCAAAGGTAATATTATTATTATATTTATTGCCATATTATTTTTAACAAGCATTCAAAACAATGTCTCCTCCATTGATAGTATAGGTTTATATTATATGAAAAGTATTGCTGGCCAACGTTGAATAAAAAAGGTATATATGGACAAAAAATATATATATCTTTTATTTCTAATTCTGTCAACTATTAAACTATTTTGGTCAAAATAAAACTATAAAATTATTAACGTTCCACAATTTCATTAGTCAATTAGTCTTACATTCCACAAGAAAACTACCATAAATTTGTTAAGATTTTGAAATAAAAAAGAAAAAACTACTATGGAAATATATTATATTCAGGGGAAATTCTATTATTCTATATATGTTGCCATATCATCTTTTACAAGCAACCACAACAATGTCTCCACCAATGATACTAGTCTTCCTTCTATCTCTCGTTGTAATCCACCCAGCTTGTGTCTCAGCGCAGCAGTGGTGTGTTGCATCTCCAAGGGCGAACGATGCGGCACTGCAAATTAATATTGAGTGGGGGTGCAGCACAGGACACGTTGATTGTGGACCAATCCAGATGGGTGGAAACTGCTGGAATCCAAATACTATTTGTAGCCATGCATCATTTGTGATGAATCGTTATTATAAGAATCAAGGCCAATTTAATGAGGCGTGCGATTTCAATAATACCGGTGATATCGTTTTTCATGATCCAAGCCATGATTGTTGTCAAATGTGAATACTGTTTGAAACTTGATATTCGTAGAATGCATGGTTTGATGAATTATTTTGTGATTCCAAATTTTTCTTATGAATTTATATAAAATTTTGTGGTATCACATGTAGTTTCAAAAATTATGTAAGGTTAATAAAATTAAAGTTATCTTTAGTTCGTTCAGTTTTAAGTCAAGTTATTTGTTTTTATTTTAATGGTTTGGCCATTACGTTTAACTTAGTTTTTAAGCGCATTGTCATTCTATTAACTTGAACATATTTTGTGTCAAAACTCTAAAAAACTCAATATCCATGAATTTTCTTCTAATCCCGATGTTTCGATGTTTAAGAGAAGAAGTGGTAAAGAAATTAAACAACATCGATTGATGAAATTTTTGATGAACGTGAGTAACAATCCATTATAATATGTTATGTTTTATACTATTATTTGAGCAATGTTGATAGTAAATTAACCAATTATGATGTGACATATTACAGATAATTTTATTGGTCTTTAATTTTTTTTAATAAAATCATTAGAGATATAATATTAATCATAAAATTAATATAATTAAACTAAAGCTAATAAATAGTATTTAAATAATTATTAGTTTTCAAAAAAATAAACTCACTTTCTCTCTCTTATTATTAATTATGGAAGAAAATGAAAATTATTTTCCAAAATTGTTAATCAGTTAAAATTTGAAAAACTATGATTTAATATCTAAGTATACCATATTATTTATTTTAAGATATCATATTTGAATGATTTTGTTTAGATTTAAAATGTTGATTTTTCTATCATCTTTGTTTGAACTTATTTTCCAAATATTTTGAATTATCATATAATACATATAGTTAATAAAAATGTAAAACATGTTCTGCATATGTTGTGAATCGAACTTTTAGAAACGGACATATATTACTCAATCGATGAAGAACAAACTGTGTGTTCAACGTCGCACTTCGGAAAACAAATTTGAGCAATTGTTCTGAGTTATATTTTAAAAATGACTTAGAAGCATGATTTAAAAATTTGAGTACCTTTTTTCTGCATATGTTGTGATTGAATTTTTAGAAACAGAAATTTCTCAATCGATGAACCTATCTGAGTTATATGCAGTTTTTAGTTAACCCGTTTAGTTATACCAGATATAGTAAATTTAAAAAGTTTTAAAAGTTTAATTTTATTTTCTTTTTAAATAATAATAGGTAATACTTAGTTTTTTTTATCAAATACCAAAAATATTTTGCTAGCTATTATTTTTATCTAATCGAAATGAAAATATTCAGAGATACTACAAGATTAATTAAATTAAAAAGTATAGCTGTCCAATGTTTAATTAAAAAGGTATATACGGACAAAGAAAAAAAATCCTTTTTCTAGTTCCCCCAACTATTAAACTATTTTGGTCAAAATAAAATTACATAACTATTAACATTCCATAATTTCATATATTTGATAAGTCAATTAGACTTATATTCCACAAGAAAACTACCATAATTTTTTATGATTTTCTAAAATAAAAAAATAAAACTATTATGGAAATAAATTTGATTCAAAGGTAATATTATTATTATATTTATTGCCATATCATTTTTAAAAAGCATTCACAACAATGTCTCCTCCATTGATAGTATAGGTTTATATTATACGAAAAGTATTGCTGGCCAACGTTGAATAAAAAAGGTATATATGGACAAAAAAAAATATATCTTTTATTTCTAATTCTGTCAACTATTAAACTATTTTGGTCAAAAGAAAACTATAAAATTATTAACGTTCCACAATTTCATTAGTCAATTAGTCTTACATTCCACAAGAAAACTACCATAAATTTGTTAAGATTTTTGAAATAAAAATAAAAACCTACTATGGAAATATATTATATTCAAGGGAAATTCTATTATTATATATATGTTGCCATATCATCTTTTACAAGCAATCACAACAATGTCTCCACCAATGATACTAGTCTTCCTTCTATCTCTCGTTGTAATCCACCCAGCTTGTGTCTCAGCGCAGCAGTGGTGTGTTGCATCTCCTAGGGCGACCGATGCGGCACTGCAAATTAATATTGAGTGGGGGTGCAGCACAGGACACGTTGATTGTGGACCAATCCAGATGGGTGGAAACTGCTGGAATCCAAATACTATTCGTAGCCATGCATCATTTGTGATGAATCGTTATTATACGAATCAAGGCCAATTTAATGAGGCGTGCGATTTCAATAATACCGGTGATATCATTTTTCATGATCCAAGCCATGATTCTTGTCAAATGTGAATACTGTTTGAAACTTGATATTCGTAGAATGCATGGTTTAATGAATTATTTTGTGATTCCAAATTTTTCTTATGAATTTGTATAAAATTTTGTGGTATCACATGTAGTTTCAAAAATTATGTAAGGTTAATAAAATTAAAGTTATCTTTAGTTCGTTCAGTTTTAAGTCAAGTTATTTGTTTTTATTTTAATGGTTTGGCCATTACGTTTAACTTAGTTTTTAAGCGCATTTTCATTCTATTAACTTGAACATATTTTGTTCCAAAACTCTTAAAAACTCAATATCTACGAATTTTCTTTCTAATCCCGATGTTTCGATGTTTCGATGTTTCGATGTTTAAGAGAAGAAGAGGTAGAGAAATTAAACAACATTGATTGATAAAAATTTTGATGAACGTGAGTAACAATCCATTATAATATGTTATGTTCTATACTATTATTTGAGCAATGTTGATAGTAAATTAACCAATTATGATGTGACATATTACAGAAAATTTTATTGGTCTTTAATTTTTTTTTTAATAAAATCATTAAAGATATAATATTAATCATAAAATTAATACATTTAAACTAAAGCTAATAAATAGTATTTAAATAATTATTAGTTTTCAAAAAAATAAACTCACTTTCTCTCTCTTATTATTAATTATGGAAGAAAATGAAAATTATTTTCTAAAATTGTTAATCAGTTAAAATTTGAAAAACTATGATTTAATATCTAAGTATACCATATTATTTATTTTAAGTTATTATATTTGAATGATTTTGTTTAGATTTAAAATGTTGATTTTTCTATCATCTTTGTTTGAACTTATTTTCCAAATATTTTGAATTATCATATAATACATATAGTTAATAAAAATGTAAAACATGTTCTGCATATGTTGTGAATCGAACTTTTAGAAACGGACATATATTACTCAATCGATGAAGAACAAACTGTGTGTTCAACGTCGCATTTCGGAAAACAAATTTGAGCAATTGTTCTGAGTTATATTTAAAAAATGACTTAGAAGCATGATTTAAAAATTTGAGTACCTTTTTTCGGCATATGTTGTGATTGAATTTTTAGAAACAGAAATTTCTCAATCGATGAACCTATCGTTTAATGCATTTTTTTAGTTAACCCGTTTAGTTATACTGGATATAGTAAATTTAAAAAGTTTTAAAAGTTTAATTTTATTTTCTTTTTAAATAATAATAGGTAATACTTAGTTTTTTTATCAAATACCAAAAATATTTTGCTAGCTATTATTTTTATCTAATCGAAATGAAAATATTCAGAGATATTACGGGATTAATTAAATTAAAAAGTATAGCTGTCCAATGTTTAATTAAAAAGGTATATACGGACAAAGAAAAAAAATCCTTTTTCTAGTTCCCCCAACTATTAAACTATTTTGGTCAAAATAAAATTACATAACTATTAACATTCCATAATTTCATATATTTGATAAGTCAATTAGACTTATATTCCACAAGAAAACTACCATAATTTTTTAAGATTTTCTAAAATAAAAAAATAAAACTATTATGGAAATAAATTTGATTCAAAGGTAATATTATTATTATATTTATTGCCATATCATTTTTAAAAAGCATTCACAACAATGTCTCCTCCATTGATAGTATAGGTTTATATTATACGAAAAGTATTGCTGGCCAACGTTGAATAAAAAAAGTATATATGGACAAAAAAAATATATATCTTTTATTTCTAATTCTGTCAACTATTAAACTATTTTGGTCAAAACAAAACTATAAAATTATTAACGTTCCACAATTTCATTAGTCAATTAGTCTTACATTCCACAAGAAAACTACCATAAATTTGTTAAGATTTTTGAAATAAAAATAAAAACCTACTATGGAAATATATTATATTCAAGGGAAATTCTATTATTATATATATGTTGCCATATCATCTTTTACAAGCAATCACAACAATGTCTCCACCAATGATACTAGTCTTCCTTCTATCTCTCGTTGTAATCCACCCAGCTTGTGTCTCAGCGCAGCAGTGGTGTGTTGCATCTCCTAGGGCGACCGATGCGGCACTGCAAATTAATATTGAGTGGGGGTGCAGCACAGGACACGTTGATTGTGGACCAATCCAGATGGGTGGAAACTGCTGGAATCCAAATACTATTCGTAGCCATGCATCATTTGTGATGAATCGTTATTATAAGAATCAAGGCCAATTTAATGAGGCGTGCGATTTCAATAATACCGGTGATATCATTTTTCATGATCCAAGCCATGATTCTTGTCAAATGTGAATACTGTTTGAAACTTGATATTCGTAGAATGCATGGTTTGATGAATTATTTTGTGATTCCAAATTTTTCTTATGAATTTGTATAAAATTTTGTGGTATCACATGTAGTTTCAAAAATTATGTAAGGTTAATAAAATTAAAGTTATCTTTAGTTCGTTCAGTTTTAAGTCAAGTTATTTGTTTTTATTTTAATGGTTTTGCCATTACGTTTAACTTAGTTTTTAAGCACATAGTCATTCTATTAACTTGAACACATTTTGTACTAAAACTCTTAAAAACTCAATATCCACGAATTTTCTTTCTAATCCCGATGTTTCGATGTTTCGATGTTTAAGAGAAGAAGTGGTAGAGAAATTAAACAACATCGATTGATAAAATTTTTGATGAACGTGAGTAACAATCCATTATAATATGTTATGTACTATACTATTATTTGAGCAATGTTGATAGTAAATTAACCAATTATGATGTGACATATTACATTAAATTTTATTGGTCTTTAATTTTTTTTTTAATAAAATCATTAAAGATATAATATTAATCATAAAATTAATACAATTAAACTAAAGCTAATAAACAGTATTTAAATAATTATTAGTTTTCAAAAAAATAAACTCACTTTCTCTCTCTTATTATTAATTATGGAAGAAAATGAAAATTATTTTCTAAAATTGTTAATCAGTTAAAATTTGAAAAACTATGATTTAATATCTAAGTATACCATATTATTTATTTTAAGTTATCATATTTGAATGATTTTGTTTAGATTTAAAATGTTGATTTTTCTATCATCTTTGTTTGAACTTATTTTCCAAATATTTTGAATTATCATATAATACATATAGTTAATAAAAATGTAAAACATGTTCTGCATATGTTGTGAATCGAACTTTTAGAAACGGACATATATTACTCAATCGATGAAGAACAAACTGTGTGTTCAACGTCGCACTTCGGAAAACAAATTTGAGCAATTGTTCTGAGTTATATTTAAAAAATGACTTAGAAGCATGATTTAAAAATTTGAGTACCTTTTTTCTGCATATGTTGTGATTGAATTTTTAGAAACAGAAATTTCTCAATCGATGAACCTATCCTTTAATGCATTTTTTTAGTTAAACCGTTTAGTTATACCGGATATAGTAAATTTAAAAAGTTTTAAAAGTTTAATTTTATTTTCTTTTTAAATAATAATAGGTAATACTTAGTTTTTTTTATCAAATACCAAAAATATTTTGCTAGCTATTATTTTTATCTAATCGAAATGAAAATATTCAGAGATACTACAGGATTAATTAAATTAAAAAGTATAGCTGTCCAATGTTTAATTAAAAAGGTATATACGGACAAAGAAAAAATATCCTTTTTCTAGTTCCCCCAATTATTAAACTATTTTGGTCAAAATAAAATTACATAACTATTAACATTCCATAATTTCATATATTTGATAAGTCAATTAGACTTATATTCCACAAGAAAACTACCATAATTTTTTAAGATTTTCTAAAATAAAAAAATAAAACTATTATGGAAATAAATTTGATTCAAAGGTAATATTATTATTATATTTATTGCCATATCATTTTTAAAAAGCATTCACAACAATGTCTCCTCCATTGATAGTATAGGTTTATATTATACGAAAAGTATTGTTGGCCAACGTTGAATAAAAAAGGTATATATGGACAAAAAAATATCTTTTATTTCTAATTCTGTCAACTATTAAACTATTTTGGTCAAAACAAAACTATAAAATTATTAACGTTCCACAATTTCATTAGTCAATTAGTCTTACATTCCACAAGAAAACTACCATAAATTTGTTAAGATTTTGAAATAAAAAATAAAAAACTACTATGGAAATATATTATATTCAGGGGAAATTCTATTATTATATATATGTTGCCATATCATCTTTTACAAGCAACCACAACAATGTCTCCACCAATGATACTAGTCTTCCTTCTATCTCTCGTTGTAATCCATCCAGCTTGTGTCTCAGCGCAGCAGTGGTGTGTTGCAACTCCTAGGGCGACCGATGCGGCATTGCAAATCAATATTGAGTGGGGGTGCAGCACAGGACACGTTGATTGTGGACCAATCCAGATGGGTGGAAACTGCTGGAATCCAAATACTATTTGTAGCCATGCATCATTTGTGATGAATCGTTATTACAAGAATCAAGGCCAATTTAATGAGGCGTGCGATTTCAATAATACCGGTGATATCGTTTTTCATGATCCAAGCCATGATTCTTGTCAAATGTGAATACTGTTTGAAACTTGATATTCGTAGAATGCATGGTTTGATGAATTATTTTGTGATTCCAAATTTTTCTTATGAATTTGTATAAAATTTTGTGGTATCACATGTAGTTTCAAAAATTATGTAAGGTTAATAAAATTAAAGTTATCTTTAGTTCGTTCAGTTTTAAGTCAAGTTATTTGTTTTTATTTTAATGGTTTTGCCATTACGTTTAACTTAGTTTTTAAGCACATAGTCATTCTATTAACTTGAACACATTTTGTACCAAAACTCTTAAAAACTCAATATCCACGAATTTTCTTTCTAATCCCGATGTTTCGATGTTTCGACTTTTAAGAGAAGAAGTGGTAGAGAAATTAAACAACATCGAATGATAAAATTTTTGATGAACGTGAGTAACAATCCATTATAATATGTTATGTACTATACTATTATTTGAGCAATGTTGATAGTAAATTAACCAATTATGATGTGACATATTACATTAAATTTTATTGGTCTTTAATTTTTTTTTTAATAAAATCATTAAAGATATAATATTAATCATAAAATTAATACAATTAAACTAAAGCTAATAAACAGTATTTAAATAATTATTAGTTTTCAAAAAAATAAACTCACTTTCTCTCTCTTATTATTAATTATGGAAGAAAATGAAAATTATTTTCTAAAATTGTTAATCAGTTAAAATTTGAAAAACTATGATTTAATATCTAAGTATACCATATTATTTATTTTAAGTTATCATATTTGAACGATTTTGTTTAGATTTAAAATGTTGATTTTTATATCATCTTTGTTTGAACTTATTTTCCAAATATTTTGAATTATCATATAATACATATAGTTAATAAAAATGTAAAACATGTTCTGCATATGTTGTGAATCGAACTTTTAGAAACGGACATATATTACTCAATCGATGAAGAACAAACTGTGTGTTCAACGTCGCACTTCGGAAAACAAATTTGAGCAATTGTTCTGAGTTATATTTAAAAAATGACTTAGAAGCATGATTTAAAAATTTGAGTACCTTTTTTCTGCATATGTTGTGATTGAATTTTTAGAAACAGAAATTTCTCAATCGATGAACCTATCCTTTAATGCATTTTTTTAGTTAAACCGTTTAGTTATACCGGATATAGTAAATTTAAAAAGTTTTAAAAGTTTAATTTTATTTTCTTTTTAAATAATAATAGGTAATACTTAGTTTTTTTTATCAAATACCAAAAATATTTTGCTAGCTATTATTTTTATCTAATCGAAATGAAAATATTCAGAGATACTACAGGATTAATTAAATTAAAAAGTATAGCTGTCCAATGTTTAATTAAAAAGGTATATACGGACAAAGAAAAAAAATCCTTTTTCTAGTTCCCCCAACTATTAAACTATTTTGGTCAAAATAAAATTACATAACTATTAACATTCCATAATTTCATATATTTGATAAGTCAATTAGACTTATATTCCACAAGAAAACTACCATAATTTTTTAAGATTTTCTAAAATAAAAAAATAAAACTATTATGGAAATAAATTTGATTCAAAGGTAATATTATTATTATATTTATTGCCATATCATTTTTAAAAAGCATTCACAACAATGTCTCCTCCATTGATAGTATAGGTTTATATTATACGAAAAGTATTGTTGGCCAACGTTGAATAAAAAAGGTATATATGGACAAAAAAATATCTTTTATTTCTAATTCTGTCAACTATTAAACTATTTTGGTCAAAACAAAACTATAAAATTATTAACGTTCCACAATTTCATTAGTCAATTAGTCTTACATTCCACAAGAAAACTACCATAAATTTGTTAAGATTTTGAAATAAAAAATAAAAAACTACTATGGAAATATATTATATTCAGGGGAAATTCTATTATTATATATATGTTGCCATATCATCTTTTACAAGCAACCACAACAATGTCTCCACCAATGATACTAGTCTTCCTTCTATCTCTCGTTGTAATCCATCCAGCTTGTGTCTCAGCGCAGCAGTGGTGTGTTGCAACTCCTAGGGCGACCGATGCGGCATTGCAAATCAATATTGAGTGGGGGTGCATCACAGGACACGTTGATTGTGGACCAATCCAGATGGGTGGAAACTGCTGGAATCCAAATACTATTTGTAGCCATGCATCATTTGTGATGAATCGTTATTACAAGAATCAAGGCCAATTTAATGAGGCGTGCGATTTCAATAATACCGGTGATATCGTTTTTCATGATCCAAGCCATGATTCTTGTCAAATGTGAATACTGTTTGAAACTTGATATTCGTAGAATGCATGGTTTGATGAATTATTTTGTGATTCCAAATTTTTCTTATGAATTTGTATAAAATTTTGTGGTATCACATGTAGTTTCAAAAATTATGTAAGGTTAATAAAATTAAAGTTATCTTTAGTTCGTTCAGTTTTAAGTCAAGTTATTTGTTTTTATTTTAATGGTTTGGCCATTACGTTTAACTTAGTTTTTAAGCGCATTGTCATTCTATTAACTTGAACACATTTTGTGCCAAAACTCTTAAAAACTCAATATCCACGAATTTTCTTTCTAATCCCGATGTTTCGATGTTTCGATGTTTAAGAGAAGAAGTGGTAGAGAAATTAAACAACATCGATTGATAAAATTTTTGATGAACGTGAGTAACAATCCATTATAATATATTATGTTCTATACTATTATTTGAGCAATGTTGATAGTAAATTAACCAATTATGATGTGACATATTACAGAAAATTTTATTGGTCTTTAATTTTTTTTTTAATAAAATCATTAAAGATATAATATTAATCATAAAATTAATACAATTAAACTAAAGCTAATAAACAGTATTTAAATAATTATTAGTTTTCAAAAAAATAAACTCACTTTCTCTCTCTTATTATTAATTATGGAAGAAAATGAAAATTATTTTCTAAAATTGTTAATCAGTTAAAATTTGAAAAACTATGATTTAATATCTAAGTATACCATATTATTTATTTTAAGATATCATATTTGAATGATTTTGTTTAGATTTAAAATGTTGATTTTTCTATCATCTTTGTTTGAACTTATTTTCCAAATATTTTGAATTATCATATAATACATATAGTTAATAAAAATGTAAAACATGTTCTGCATATGTTGTGAATCGAACTTTTAGAAACGGACATATATTACTCAATCGATGAAGAACAAACTGTGTGTTCAACGTCGCACTTCGGAAAACAAATTTGAGCAATTGTTCTGAGTTATATTTAAAAAATGACTTAGAAGCATGATTTAAAAATATGAGTACCTTTTTTCTGCATATGTTGTGATTGAATTTTTAGAAACAGAAATTTCTCAATCGATGAACCTATCCTTTAATGCATTTTTTTAGTTAAACCGTTTAGTTATACCGGATATAGTAAATTTAAAAAGTTTTAAAAGTTTAATTTTATTTTCTTTTTAAATAATAATAGGTAATACTTAGTTTTTTTTATCAAATACCAAAAATATTTTGCTAGCTATTATTTTTATCTAATCGAAATGAAAATATTCAGAGATACTACAGGATTAATTAAATTAAAAAGTATAGCTGTCCAATGTTTAATTAAAAAGGTATATACGGACAAAGAAAAAAAATCCTTTTTCTAGTTCCCCCAACTATTAAACTATTTTGGTCAAAAAAAACATTACATAACTATTAACATTCCATAATTTCATATATTTGATAAGTCAATTAGACTTATATTCCACAAGAAAACTACTATAATTTTTTAAGATTTTTTTAAATAAAAAAATAAAACTATTATGGAAATAAATTTGATTCAAAGGTAAAATTATTATTTTATTTATTGCCATATTATTTTTAACAAGCATTCACAACAAACAATGTCTCCTCCATTGATAGTATAGGTTTATATTATACGAAAAGAATTGCTGGCCAACGTTGAATAAAAAAGGTATATATGGACAAAAAAATATCTTTTATTTCTAATTCTGTCAACTATTAACCTATTTTGGTCAAAACAAAACTATAAAATTATTAACGTTCCACAATTTCATTAGTCAATTAGTCTTACATTCCACAAGAAAACTACCATAAATTTGTTAAGATTTTGAAATAAAAAATAAAAAACTACTATGGAAATATATTATATTCAGGGGAAATTCTATTATTATATATATGTTGCCATATCATCTTTTACAAGCAACCACAACAATGTCTCCACCAATGATACTAGTCTTCCTTCTATCTCTCGTTGTAATCCACCCAGCTTGTGTCTCAGCGCAGCAGTGGTGTGTTGCATCTCCTAGGGAGACCGATGCGGCACTGCAAATTAATATTGAGTGGGGGTGCAGCACAGGACACGTTGATTGTGGACCAATCCAGATGGGTGGAAACTGCTGGAATCCAAATACTATTTGTAGCCATGCATCATTTGTGATGAATCGTTATTACAAGAATCAAGGCCAATTTAATGAGGCGTGCGATTTCAATAATACCGGTGATATCGTTTTTCATGATCCAAGCCATGATTCTTGTCAAATGTGAATACTGTTTGAAACTTGATATTCGTAGAATGCATGGTTTGATGAATTATTTTGTGATTCCAAATTTTTCTTATGAATTTGTATAAAATTTTGTGGTATCACATGTAGTTTCAAAAATTATGTAAGGTTAATAAAATTAAAGTTATCTTTAGTTCGTTCAGTTTTAAGTCAAGTTATTTGTTTTTATTTTAATGGTTTGGCCATTACGTTTAACTTAGTTTTTAAGCGCATTGTCATTCTATTAACTTGAACACATTTTGTGCCAAAACTCTTAAAAACTCAATATCCACGAATTTTCTTTCTAATCCCGATGTTTCGATGTTTCGATGTTTAAGAGAAGAATTGGTAGAGAAATTAAACAACATCGATTGATAAAATTTTTGATGAACGTGAGTAACAATCCATTATAATATGTTATGTTCTATACTATTATTTGAGCAATGTTGATAGTAAATTAACCAATTATGATGTGACATATTACAGAAAATTTTATTGGTCTTTAATTTTTTTTTAATAAAATCATTAAAGATATAATATTAATCATAAAATTAATACAATTAAACTAAAGCAAATAAACAGTATTTAAATAATTATTAGTTTTCAAAAAAATAAACTCACTTTCTCTCTCTTATTATTAATTATGGAAGAAAATGAAAATTATTTTCTAAAATTGTTAATCAGTTAAAATTTGAAAAACTATGATTTAATATCTAAGTATACCATATTATTTATTTTAAGTTATTATATTTGAATGATTTTGTTTAGATTTAAAATGTTGATTTTTCTATCATCTTTGTTTGAACTTATTTTCCAAATATTTTGAATTATCATATAATACATATAGTTAATAAAAATGTAAAACATGTTCTCCATATGTTGTGAATCGAACTTTTAGAAACGGACATATATTACTCAATCGATGAAGAACAAACTGTGTGTTCAACGTCGCACTTCGGAAAACAAATTTGAGCAATTGTTCTGAGTTATATTTAAAAAATGACTTAGAAGCATGATTTAAAAATTTGAGTACCTTTTTTCTGCATATGTTGTGATTGAATTTTTAGAAACAGAAATTTCTCAATCGATGAACCTATCCTTTAATGCATTTTTTTAGTTAAACCGTTTAGTTATACCGGATATAGTAAATTTAAAAAGTTTTAAAAGTTTAATTTTATTTTCTTTTTAAATAATAATAGGTAATACTTAGTTTTTTTTATCAAATACCAAAAATATTTTGCTAGCTATTATTTTTATCTAATCGAAATGAAAATATTCAGAGATACTACAGGATTAATTAAATTAAAAAGTATAGCTGTCCAATGTTTAATTAAAAAGGTATATACGGACAAAGAAAAAAAATCCTTTTTCTAGTTCCCCCAACTATTAAACTATTTTGGTCAAAAAAAACATTACATAACTATTAACATTCCATAATTTCATATATTTGATAAGTCAATTAGACTTATATTCCACAAGAAAACTACTATAATTTTTTAAGATTTTTTTAAATAAAAAAATAAAACTATTATGGAAATAAATTTGATTCAAAGGTAAAATTATTATTTTACTTATTGCCATATTATTTTTAACAAGCATTCACAACAAACAATGTCTCCTCCATTGATAGTATAGGTTTATATTATACGAAAAGAATTGCTGGCCAACGTTGAATAAAAAAGGTATATATGGACAAAAAAAATATCTTTTATTTCTAATTCTGTCAACTATTAACCTATTTTGGTCAAAACAAAACTATAAAATTATTAACGTTCCACAATTTCATTAGTCAATTAGTCTTACATTCCACAAGAAAACTACCATAAATTTGTTAAGATTTTGAAATAAAAAATAAAAAACTACTATGGAAATATATTATATTCAGGGGAAATTCTATTATTATATATATGTTGCCATATCATCTTTTACAAGCAACCACAACAATGTCTCCACCAATGATACTAGTCTTCCTTCTATCTCTCGTTGTAATCCACCCAGCTTGTGTCTCAGCGCAGCAGTGGTGTGTTGCATCTCCTAGGGCGACCGATGCGGCACTGCAAATTAATATTGAGTGGGGGTGCAGCACAGGACACGTTGATTGTGGACCAATCCAGATGGGTGGAAACTGCTGGAATCCAAATACTATTCGTAGCCATGCATCATTTGTGATGAATCGTTATTATAAGAATCAAGGCCAATTTAATGAGGCGTGCGATTTCAATAATACCGGTGATATCGTTTTTCATGATCCAAGCCATGATTCTTGTCAAATGTGAATATTGTTTGAAACTTGATATTCGTAGAATGCATGGTTTGATGAATTATTTTGTGATTCCAAATTTTTCTTATGAATTAGTATAAAATTTTGTGGTATCACATGTAGTTTCAAAAATTATGTAAGGTTAATAAAATTAAAGTTATCTTTAGTTCGTTCAGTTTTAAGTCAAGTTATTTGTTTTTATTTTAATGGTTTTGCCATTACGTTTAACTTAGTTTTTAAGCACATAGTCATTCTATTAACTTGAACACATTTTGTACCAAAACTCTTAAAAACTCAATATCCACGAATTTTCTTTCTAATCCCTATGTTTCGATGTTTAAGAGAAGAAGTGGTAGAGAAATTAAACAACATCGATTGATAAAATTTTTGATGAACGTGAGTAACAATCCATTATAATATGTTATGTTCTATACTATTATTTGAGCAATGTTGATAGTAAATTAACCAATTATGATGTGACATATTACAGAAAATTTTATTGGTCTTTAATTTTTTTTTTAATAAAATCATTAAAGATATAATATTAATCATAAAATTAATACAATTAAACTAAAGCAAATAAACAGTATTTAAATAATTATTAGTTTTCAAAAAAATAAACTCACTTTCTCTCTCTTATTATTAATTATGGAAGAAAATGAAAATTATTTTCTAAAATTGTTAATCAGTTAAAATTTGAAAAACTATGATTTAATATCTAAGTATACCATATTATTTATTTTAAGTTATTATATTTGAATGATTTTGTTTAGATTTAAAATGTTGATTTTTCTATCATCTTTGTTTGAACTTATTTTCCAAATATTTTGAATTATCATATAATACATATAGTTAATAAAAATGTAAAACATGTTCTGCATATGTTGTGAATCGAACTTTTAGAAACGGACATATATTACTCAATCGATGAAGAACAAACTGTGTGTTCAACGTCGCACTTCGGAAAACAAATTTGAGCAATCGTTCTGAGTTATATTTAAAAAATGACTTAGAAGCATGATTTAAAAATTTGAGTACCTTTTTTCTGCATATGTTGTGATTGAATTTTTAGAAACAGAAATTTCTCAATCAATGAACCTATCCTTTAATGCATTTTTTTAGTTAAACCGTTTAGTTATACCGGATATAGTAAATTTAAAAAGTTTTAAAAGTTTAATTTTATTTTCTTTTTAAATAATAATAGGTAATACTTAGTTTTTTTTTATCAAATACCAAAAATATTTTGCTAGCTATTATTTTTATCTAATCGAAATGAAAATATTCAGAGATACTACAGGATTAATTAAATTAAAAAGTATAGCTGTCCAATGTTTAATTAAAAAGGTATATACGGACAAAGAAAAAAAATCTTTTTTCTAGTTCCCCCAACTATTAAACTATTTTGGTCAAAATAAAATTACATAACTATTAACATTCCATAATTTCATATATTTGATAAGTCAATTAGACTTATATTCCACAAGAAAACTACCATATTTTTTTAAGATTTTCTAAAATAAAAAAATAAAACTATTATGGAAATAAATTTGATTCAAAGGTAATATTATTATTATATTTATTGCCATATCATTTTTTTAACAAGCATTCACAACAATGTCTCCTCCATTGATAGTATAGGTTTATATTATACGAAAAGTATTGCTGGCCAACGTTGAATAAAAAAGGTATATATGGACAAAAAAAATATATATCTTTTATTTCTAATTCTGTCAACTATTAACCTATTTTGGTCAAAACAAAACTATAAAATTATTAACGTTCCACAATTTCATTAGTCAATTAGTCTTACATTCCACAAGAAAACTACCATAAATTTGTTAAGATTTTGAAATAAAAAATAAAAAACTACTATGGAAATATATTATATTCAGGGGAAATTCTATTATTATATATATGTTGCCATATCATCTTTTACAAGCAACCACAACAATGTCTCCACCAATGATACTAGTCTTCCTTCTATCTCTCGTTGTAATCCACCCAGCTTGTGTCTCAGCGCAGCAGTGGTGTGTTGCATCTCCTAGGGCGACCGATGCGGCACTGCAAATTAATATTGAGTGGGGGTGCAGCACAGGACACGTTGATTGTGGACCAATCCAGATGGGTGGAAACTGCTGGAATCCAAATACTATTCGTAGCCATGCATCATTTGTGATGAATCGTTATTATAAGAATCAAGGCCAATTTAATGAGGCGTGCGATTTCAATAATACCGGTGATATCGTTTTTCATGATCCAAGCCATGATTCTTGTCAAATGTGAATATTGTTTGAAACTTGATATTCGTAGAATGCATGGTTTGATGAATTATTTTGTGATTCCAAATTTTTCTTATGAATTAGTATAAAATTTTGTGGTATCACATGTAGTTTCAAAAATTATGTAAGGTTAATAAAATTAAAGTTATCTTTAGTTCGTTCAGTTTTAAGTCAAGTTATTTGTTTTTATTTTAATGGTTTTGCCATTACGTTTAACTTAGTTTTTAAGCACATAGTCATTCTATTAACTTGAACACATTTTGTACCAAAACTCTTAAAAACTCAATATCCACGAATTTTCTTTCTAATCCCTATGTTTCGATGTTTAAGAGAAGAAGTGGTAGAGAAATTAAACAACATCGATTGATAAAATTTTTGATGAACGTGAGTAACAATCCATTATAATATGTTATGTTCTATACTATTATTTGAGCAATGTTGATAGTAAATTAACCAATTATGATGTGACATATTACAGAAAATTTTATTGGTCTTTAATTTTTTTTTTAATAAAATCATTAAAGATATAATATTAATCATAAAATTAATACAATTAAACTAAAGCAAATAAACAGTATTTAAATAATTATTAGTTTTCAAAAAAATAAACTCACTTTCTCTCTCTTATTATTAATTATGGAAGAAAATGAAAATTATTTTCTAAAATTGTTAATCAGTTAAAATTTGAAAAACTATGATTTAATATCTAAGTATACCATATTATTTATTTTAAGTTATTATATTTGAATGATTTTGTTTAGATTTAAAATGTTGATTTTTCTATCATCTTTGTTTGAACTTATTTTCCAAATATTTTGAATTATCATATAATACATATAGTTAATAAAAATGTAAAACATGTTCTGCATATGTTGTGAATCGAACTTTTAGAAACGGACATATATTACTCAATCGATGAAGAACAAACTGTGTGTTCAACGTCGCACTTCGGAAAACAAATTTGAGCAATTGTTCTGAGTTATATTTAAAAAATGACTTAGAAGCATGATTTAAAAATTTGAGTACCTTTTTTCTGCATATGTTGTGATTGAATTTTTAGAAACAGAAATTTCTCAATCAATGAACCTATCCTTTAATGCATTTTTTTAGTTAAACCGTTTAGTTATACCGGATATAGTAAATTTAAAAAGTTTTAAAAGTTTAATTTTATTTTCTTTTTAAATAATAATAGGTAATACTTAGTTTTTTTTTATCAAATACCAAAAATATTTTGCTAGCTATTATTTTTATCTAATCGAAATGAAAATATTCAGAGATACTACAGGATTAATTAAATTAAAAAGTATAGCTGTCCAATGTTTAATTAAAGAGGTATATACGAACAAAGAAAAAAAATCCTTTTTCTAGTTCCCCCAACTATTAAACTATTTTGGTCAAAATAAAATTACATAACTATTAACATTCCATAATTTCATATATTTGATAAGTCAATTAGACTTATATTCCACAAGAAAACTACCATATTTTTTTAAGATTTTCTAAAATAAAAAAATAAAACTATTATGGAAATAAATTTGATTCAAAGGTAATATTATTATTATATTTATTGCCATATCATTTTTTTAACAAGCATTCACAACAATGTCTCCTCCATTGATAGTATAGGTTTATATTATACGAAAAGTATTGCTGGCCAACGTTGAATAAAAAAGGTATATATGGACAAAAAAAATATATATCTTTTATTTCTAATTCTGTCAACTATTAACCTATTTTGGTCAAAACAAAACTATAAAATTATTAACGTTCCACAATTTCATTAGTCAATTAGTCTTACATTCCACAAGAAAACTACCATAAATTTGTTAAGATTTTGAAATAAAAATAAAAAACTACTATGGAAATATATTATATTCAGGGGAAATTCTATTATTATATATATGTTGCCATATCATCTTTTACAAGCAACCACAACAATGTCTCCACCAATGATACTAGTCTTCCTTCTATCTCTCGTTGTAATCCACCCAGCTTGTGTCTCAGCGCAGCAGTGGTGTGTTGCATCTCCTAGGGCGACCGATGCGGCACTGCAAATTAATATTGAGTGGGGGTGCAGCACAGGACACGTTGATTGTGGACCAATCCAGATGGGTGGAAACTGCTGGAATCCAAATACTATTCGTAGCCATGCATCATTTGTGATGAATCGTTATTATAAGAATCAAGGCCAATTTAATGAGGCGTGCGATTTCAATAATACCGGTGATATCGTTTTTCATGATCCAAGCCTTGATTCTTGTCAAATGTGAATACTGTTTGAAACTTGATATTCGTAGAATGCATGGTTTGATGAATTATTTTGTGATTCCAAATTTTTCTTATGAATTAGTATAAAATTTTGTGGTATCACATGTAGTTTCAAAAATTATGTAAGGTTAATAAAATTAAAGTTATCTTTAGTTCGTTCAGTTTTAAGTCAAGTTATTTGTTTTTATTTTAATGGTTTTGCCATTACGTTTAACTTAGTTTTTAACCACATAGTCATTCTATTAACTTGAACACATTTTGTACCAAAACTCTTAAAAACTCAATATCCACGAATTTTCTTTCTAATCCCTATGTTTCGATGTTTAAGAGAAGAAGTGGTAGAGAAATTAAACAACATCGATTGATAAAATTTTTGATGAACGTGAGTAACAATCCATTATAATATGTTATGTTCTATACTATTATTTGAGCAATGTTGATAGTAAATTAACCAATTATGATGTGACATATTACAGAAAATTTTATTGGTCTTTAATTTTTTTTTTAATAAAATCATTAAAGATATAATATTAATCATAAAATTAATACAATTAAACTAAAGCAAATAAACAGTATTTAAATAATTATTAGTTTTCAAAAAAATAAACTCACTTTCTCTCTCTTATTATTAATTATGGAAGAAAATGAAAATTATTTTCTAAAATTGTTAATCAGTTAAAATTTGAAAAACTATGATTTAATATCTAAGTATACCATATTATTTATTTTAAGTTATTATATTTGAATGATTTTGTTTAGATTTAAAATGTTGATTTTTCTATCATCTTTGTTTGAACTTATTTTCCAAATATTTTGAATTATCATATAATACATATAGTTAATAAAAATGTAAAACATGTTCTGCATATGTTGTGAATCGAACTTTTAGAAACGGACATATATTACTCAATCGATGAAGAACAAACTGTGTGTTCAACGTCGCACTTCGGAAAACAAATTTGAGCAATCGTTCTGAGTTATATTTAAAAAATGACTTAGAAGCATGATTTAAAAATTTGAGTACCTTTTTTCTGCATATGTTGTGATTGAATTTTTAGAAACAGAAATTTCTCAATCAATGAACCTATCCTTTAATGCATTTTTTTAGTTAAACCGTTTAGTTATACCGGATATAGTAAATTTAAAAAGTTTTAAAAGTTTAATTTTATTTTCTTTTTAAATAATAATAGGTAATACTTAGTTTTTTTTTATCAAATACCAAAAATATTTTGCTAGCTATTATTTTTATCTAATCGAAATGAAAATATTCAGAGATACTACAGGATTAATTAAATTAAAAAGTATAGCTGTCCAATGTTTAATTAAAAAGGTATATACGGACAAAGAAAAAAAATCTTTTTTCTAGTTCCCCCAACTATTAAACTATTTTGGTCAAAATAAAATTACATAACTATTAACATTCCATAATTTCATATATTTGATAAGTCAATTAGACTTATATTCCACAAGAAAACTACCATATTTTTTTAAGATTTTCTAAAATAAAAAAATAAAACTATTATGGAAATAAATTTGATTCAAAGGTAATATTATTATTATATTTATTGCCATATCATTTTTTTAACAAGCATTCACAACAATGTCTCCTCCATTGATAGTATAGGTTTATATTATACGAAAAGTATTGCTGGCCAACGTTGAATAAAAAAGGTATATATGGACAAAAAAAATATATATCTTTTATTTCTAATTCTGTCAACTATTAACCTATTTTGGTCAAAACAAAACTATAAAATTATTAACGTTCCACAATTTCATTAGTCAATTAGTCTTACATTCCACAAGAAAACTACCATAAATTTGTTAAGATTTTGAAATAAAAATAAAAAACTACTATGGAAATATATTATATTCAGGGGAAATTCTATTATTATATATATGTTGCCATATCATCTTTTACAAGCAACCACAACAATGTCTCCACCAATGATACTAGTCTTCCTTCTATCTCTCGTTGTAATCCACCCAGCTTGTGTCTCAGCGCAGCAGTGGTGTGTTGCATCTCCTAGGGCGACCGATGCGGCACTGCAAATTAATATTGAGTGGGGGTGCAGCACAGGACACGTTGATTGTGGACCAATCCAGATGGGTGGAAACTGCTGGAATCCAAATACTATTCGTAGCCATGCATCATTTGTGATGAATCGTTATTATAAGAATCAAGGCCAATTTAATGAGGCGTGCGATTTCAATAATACCGGTGATATCGTTTTTCATGATCCAAGCCTTGATTCTTGTCAAATGTGAATACTGTTTGAAACTTGATATTCGTAGAATGCATGGTTTGATGAATTATTTTGTGATTCCAAATTTTTCTTATGAATTAGTATAAAATTTTGTGGTATCACATGTAGTTTCAAAAATTATGTAAGGTTAATAAAATTAAAGTTATCTTTAGTTCGTTCAGTTTTAAGTCAAGTTATTTGTTTTTATTTTAATGGTTTTGCCATTACGTTTAACTTAGTTTTTAACCACATAGTCATTCTATTAACTTGAACACATTTTGTACCAAAACTCTTAAAAACTCAATATCCACGAATTTTCTTTCTAATCCCTATGTTTCGATGTTTAAGAGAAGAAGTGGTAGAGAAATTAAACAACATCGATTGATAAAATTTTTGATGAACGTGAGTAACAATCCATTATAATATGTTATGTTCTATACTATTATTTGAGCAATGTTGATAGTAAATTAACCAATTATGATGTGACATATTACAGAAAATTTTATTGGTCTTTAATTTTTTTTTTAATAAAATCATTAAAGATATAATATTAATCATAAAATTAATACAATTAAACTAAAGCAAATAAACAGTATTTAAATAATTATTAGTTTTCAAAAAAATAAACTCACTTTCTCTCTCTTATTATTAATTATGGAAGAAAATGAAAATTATTTTCTAAAATTGTTAATCAGTTAAAATTTGAAAAACTATGATTTAATATCTAAGTATACCATATTATTTATTTTAAGTTATTATATTTGAATGATTTTGTTTAGATTTAAAATGTTGATTTTTCTATCATCTTTGTTTGAACTTATTTTCCAAATATTTTGAATTATCATATAATACATATAGTTAATAAAAATGTAAAACATGTTCTGCATATGTTGTGAATCGAACTTTTAGAAACGGACATATATTACTCAATCGATGAAGAACAAACTGTGTGTTCAACGTCGCACTTCGGAAAACAAATTTGAGCAATCGTTCTGAGTTATATTTAAAAAATGACTTAGAAGCATGATTTAAAAATTTGAGTACCTTTTTTCTGCATATGTTGTGATTGAATTTTTAGAAACAGAAATTTCTCAATCAATGAACCTATCCTTTAATGCATTTTTTTAGTTAAACCGTTTAGTTATACCGGATATAGTAAATTTAAAAAGTTTTAAAAGTTTAATTTTATTTTCTTTTTAAATAATAATAGGTAATACTTAGTTTTTTTTTATCAAATACCAAAAATATTTTGCTAGCTATTATTTTTATCTAATCGAAATGAAAATATTCAGAGATACTACAGGATTAATTAAATTAAAAAGTATAGCTGTCCAATGTTTAATTAAAAAGGTATATACGGACAAAGAAAAAAAATCTTTTTTCTAGTTCCCCCAACTATTAAACTATTTTGGTCAAAATAAAATTACATAACTATTAACATTCCATAATTTCATATATTTGATAAGTCAATTAGACTTATATTCCACAAGAAAACTACCATATTTTTTTAAGATTTTCTAAAATAAAAAAATAAAACTATTATGGAAATAAATTTGATTCAAAGGTAATATTATTATTATATTTATTGCCATATCATTTTTTTAACAAGCATTCACAACAATGTCTCCTCCATTGATAGTATAGGTTTATATTATACGAAAAGTATTGCTGGCCAACGTTGAATAAAAAAGGTATATATGGACAAAAAAAATATATATCTTTTATTTCTAATTCTGTCAACTATTAACCTATTTTGGTCAAAACAAAACTATAAAATTATTAACGTTCCACAATTTCATTAGTCAATTAGTCTTACATTCCACAAGAAAACTACCATAAATTTGTTAAGATTTTGAAATAAAAAATAAAAAACTACTATGGAAATATATTATATTCAGGGGAAATTCTATTATTATATATATGTTGCCATATCATCTTTTACAAGCAACCACAACAATGTCTCCACCAATGATACTAGTCTTCCTTCTATCTCTCGTTGTAATCCACCCAGCTTGTGTCTCAGCGCAGCAGTGGTGTGTTGCATCTCCTAGGGCGACCGATGCGGCACTGCAAATTAATATTGAGTGGGGGTGCAGCACAGGACACGTTGATTGTGGACCAATCCAGATGGGTGGAAACTGCTGGAATCCAAATACTATTCGTAGCCATGCATCATTTGTGATGAATCGTTATTATAAGAATCAAGGCCAATTTAATGAGGCGTGCGATTTCAATAATACCGGTGATATCGTTTTTCATGATCCAAGCCTTGATTCTTGTCAAATGTGAATACTGTTTGAAACTTGATATTCGTAGAATGCATGGTTTGATGAATTATTTTGTGATTCCAAATTTTTCTTATGAATTAGTATAAAATTTTGTGGTATCACATGTAGTTTCAAAAATTATGTAAGGTTAATAAAATTAAAGTTATCTTTAGTTCGTTCAGTTTTAAGTCAAGTTATTTGTTTTTATTTTAATGGTTTTGCCATTACGTTTAACTTAGTTTTTAACCACATAGTCATTCTATTAACTTGAACACATTTTGTACCAAAACTCTTAAAAACTCAATATCCACGAATTTTCTTTCTAATCCCTATGTTTCGATGTTTAAGAGAAGAAGTGGTAGAGAAATTAAACAACATCGATTGATAAAATTTTTGATGAACGTGAGTAACAATCCATTATAATATGTTATGTTCTATACTATTATTTGAGCAATGTTGATAGTAAATTAACCAATTATGATGTGACATATTACAGAAAATTTTATTGGTCTTTAATTTTTTTTTTAATAAAATCATTAAAGATATAATATTAATCATAAAATTAATACAATTAAACTAAAGCAAATAAACAGTATTTAAATAATTATTAGTTTTCAAAAAAATAAACTCACTTTCTCTCTCTTATTATTAATTATGGAAGAAAATGAAAATTATTTTCTAAAATTGTTAATCAGTTAAAATTTGAAAAACTATGATTTAATATCTAAGTATACCATATTATTTATTTTAAGTTATTATATTTGAATGATTTTGTTTAGATTTAAAATGTTGATTTTTCTATCATCTTTGTTTGAACTTATTTTCCAAATATTTTGAATTATCATATAATACATATAGTTAATAAAAATGTAAAACATGTTCTGCATATGTTGTGAATCGAACTTTTAGAAACGGACATATATTACTCAATCGATGAAGAACAAACTGTGTGTTCAACGTCGCACTTCGGAAAACAAATTTGAGCAATCGTTCTGAGTTATATTTAAAAAATGACTTAGAAGCATGATTTAAAAATTTGAGTACCTTTTTTCTGCATATGTTGTGATTGAATTTTTAGAAACAGAAATTTCTCAATCAATGAACCTATCCTTTAATGCATTTTTTTAGTTAAACCGTTTAGTTATACCGGATATAGTAAATTTAAAAAGTTTTAAAAGTTTAATTTTATTTTCTTTTTAAATAATAATAGGTAATACTTAGTTTTTTTTTATCAAATACCAAAAATATTTTGCTAGCTATTATTTTTATCTAATCGAAATGAAAATATTCAGAGATACTACAGGATTAATTAAATTAAAAAGTATAGCTGTCCAATGTTTAATTAAAAAGGTATATACGGACAAAGAAAAAAAATCTTTTTTCTAGTTCCCCCAACTATTAAACTATTTTGGTCAAAATAAAATTACATAACTATTAACATTCCATAATTTCATATATTTGATAAGTCAATTAGACTTATATTCCACAAGAAAACTACCATATTTTTTTAAGATTTTCTAAAATAAAAAAATAAAACTATTATGGAAATAAATTTGATTCAAAGGTAATATTATTATTATATTTATTGCCATATCATTTTTTTAACAAGCATTCACAACAATGTCTCCTCCATTGATAGTATAGGTTTATATTATACGAAAAGTATTACTGGCCAACGTTGAATAAAAAAGGTATATATGGACAAAAAAAATATATATCTTTTATTTCTAATTCTGTCAACTATTAACCTATTTTGGTCAAAACAAAACTATAAAATTATTAACGTTCCACAATTTCATTAGTCAATTAGTCTTACATTCCACAAGAAAACTACCATAAATTTGTTAAGATTTTGAAATAAAAATAAAAAACTACTATGGAAATATATTATATTCAGGGGAAATTCTATTATTATATATATGTTGCCATATCATCTTTTACAAGCAACCACAACAATGTCTCCACCAATGATACTAGTCTTCCTTCTATCTCTCGTTGTAATCCACCCAGCTTGTGTCTCAGCGCAGCAGTGGTGTGTTGCATCTCCTAGGGCGACCGATGCGGCACTGCAAATTAATATTGAGTGGGGGTGCAGCACAGGACACGTTGATTGTGGACCAATCCAGATGGGTGGAAACTGCTGGAATCCAAATACTATTCGTAGCCATGCATCATTTGTGATGAATCGTTATTATAAGAATCAAGGCCAATTTAATGAGGCGTGCGATTTCAATAATACCGGTGATATCGTTTTTCATGATCCAAGCCATGATTCTTGTCAAATGTGAATATTGTTTGAAACTTGATATTCGTAGAATGCATGGTTTGATGAATTATTTTGTGATTCCAAATTTTTCTTATGAATTAGTATAAAATTTTGTGGTATCACATGTAGTTTCAAAAATTATGTAAGGTTAATAAAATTAAAGTTATCTTTAGTTCGTTCAGTTTTAAGTCAAGTTATTTGTTTTTATTTTAATGGTTTTGCCATTACGTTTAACTTAGTTTTTAAGCACATAGTCATTCTATTAACTTGAACACATTTTGTACCAAAACTCTTAAAAACTCAATATCCACGAATTTTCTTTCTAATCCCTATGTTTCGATGTTTAAGAGAAGAAGTGGTAGAGAAATTAAACAACATCGATTGATAAAATTTTTGATGAACGTGAGTAACAATCCATTATAATATGTTATGTTCTATACTATTATTTGAGCAATGTTGATAGTAAATTAACCAATTATGATGTGACATATTACAGAAAATTTTATTGGTCTTTAATTTTTTTTTTAATAAAATCATTAAAGATATAATATTAATCATAAAATTAATACAATTAAACTAAAGCAAATAAACAGTATTTAAATAATTATTAGTTTTCAAAAAAATAAACTCACTTTCTCTCTCTTATTATTAATTATGGAAGAAAATGAAAATTATTTTCTAAAATTGTTAATCAGTTAAAATTTGAAAAACTATGATTTAATATCTAAGTATACCATATTATTTATTTTAAGTTATTATATTTGAATGATTTTGTTTAGATTTAAAATGTTGATTTTTCTATCATCTTTGTTTGAACTTATTTTCCAAATATTTTGAATTATCATATAATACATATAGTTAATAAAAATGTAAAACATGTTCTGCATATGTTGTGAATCGAACTTTTAGAAACGGACATATATTACTCAATCGATGAAGAACAAACTGTGTGTTCAACGTCGCACTTCGGAAAACAAATTTGAGCAATTGTTCTGAGTTATATTTAAAAAATGACTTAGAAGCATGATTTAAAAATTTGAGTACCTTTTTTCTGCATATGTTGTGACTGAATTTTTAGAAACAGAAATTTCTCAATCGATGAACCTATCCTTTAATGCATTTTTTTAGTTAAACCGTTTAGTTATACCGGATATAGTAAATTTAAAAAGTTTTAAAAGTTTAATTTTATTTTCTTTTTAAATAATAATAGGTAATACTTAGTTTTTTTTATCAAATACCAAAAATATTTTGCTAGCTATTATTTTTATCTAATCGAAATGAAAATATTCAGAGATACTACAGGATTAATTAAATTAAAAAGTATAGCTGTCCAATGTTTAATTAAAAAGGTATATACGGACAAAGAAAAAAAATCCTTTTTCTAGTTCCCCCAACTATTAAACTATTTTGGTCAAAAAAAACATTACATAACTATTAACATTCCATAATTTCATATATTTGATAAGTCAATTAGACTTATATTCCACAAGAAAACTACTATAATTTTTTAAGATTTTTTTAAATAAAAAAATAAAACTATTATGGAAATAAATTTGATTCAAAGGTAAAATTATTATTTTATTTATTGCCATATTATTTTTAACAAGCATTCACAACAAACAATGTCTCCTCCATTGATAGTATAGGTTTATATTATACGAAAAGAATTGCTGGCCAACGTTGAATAAAAAAGGTATATATGGACAAAAAAAATATCTTTTATTTCTAATTCTGTCAACTATTAACCTATTTTGGTCAAAACAAAACTATAAAATTATTAACGTTCCACAATTTCATTAGTCAATTAGTCTTACATTCCACAAGAAAACTACCATAAATTTGTTAAGATTTTGAAATAAAAAATAAAAAACTACTATGGAAATATATTATATTCAGGGGAAATTCTATTATTATATATATGTTGCCATATCATCTTTTACAAGCAACCACAACAATGTCTCCACCAATGATACTAGTCTTCCTTCTATCTCTCGTTGTAATCCACCCAGCTTGTGTCTCAGCGCAGCAGTGGTGTGTTGCATCTCCTAGGGCGACCGATGCGGCACTGCAAATTAATATTGAGTGGGGGTGCAGCACAGGACACGTTGATTGTGGACCAATCCAGATGGGTGGAAACTGCTGGAATCCAAATACTATTCGTAGCCATGCATCATTTGTGATGAATCGTTATTATAAGAATCAAGGCCAATTTAATGAGGCGTGCGATTTCAATAATACCGGTGATATCGTTTTTCATGATCCAAGCCATGATTCTTGTCAAATGTGAATATTGTTTGAAACTTGATATTCGTAGAATGCATGGTTTGATGAATTATTTTGTGATTCCAAATTTTTCTTATGAATTAGTATAAAATTTTGTGGTATCACATGTAGTTTCAAAAATTATGTAAGGTTAATAAAATTAAAGTTATCTTTAGTTCGTTCAGTTTTAAGTCAAGTTATTTGTTTTTATTTTAATGGTTTTGCCATTACGTTTAACTTAGTTTTTAAGCACATAGTCATTCTATTAACTTGAACACATTTTGTACCAAAACTCTTAAAAACTCAATATCCACGAATTTTCTTTCTAATCCCTATGTTTCGATGTTTAAGAGAAGAAGTGGTAGAGAAATTAAACAACATCGATTGATAAAATTTTTGATGAACGTGAGTAACAATCCATTATAATATGTTATGTTCTATACTATTATTTGAGCAATGTTGATAGTAAATTAACCAATTATGATGTGACATATTACAGAAAATTTTATTGGTCTTTAATTTTTTTTTTAATAAAATCATTAAAGATATAATATTAATCATAAAATTAATACAATTAAACTAAAGCAAATAAACAGTATTTAAATAATTATTAGTTTTCAAAAAAATAAACTCACTTTCTCTCTCTTATTATTAATTATGGAAGAAAATGAAAATTATTTTCTAAAATTGTTAATCAGTTAAAATTTGAAAAACTATGATTTAATATCTAAGTATACCATATTATTTATTTTAAGTTATTATATTTGAATGATTTTGTTTAGATTTAAAATGTTGATTTTTCTATCATCTTTGTTTGAACTTATTTTCCAAATATTTTGAATTATCATATAATACATATAGTTAATAAAAATGTAAAACATGTTCTGCATATGTTGTGAATCGAACTTTTAGAAACGGACATATATTACTCAATCGATGAAGAACAAACTGTGTGTTCAACGTCGCACTTCGGAAAACAAATTTGAGCAATTGTTCTGAGTTATATTTAAAAAATGACTTAGAAGCATGATTTAAAAATTTGAGTACCTTTTTTCTGCATATGTTGTGATTGAATTTTTAGAAACAGAAATTTCTCAATCGATGAACCTATCCTTTAATGCATTTTTTTAGTTAAACCGTTTAGTTATACCGGATATAGTAAATTTAAAAAGTTTTAAAAGTTTAATTTTATTTTCTTTTTAAATAATAATAGGTAATACTTTGTTTTTTTTATCAAATACCAAAAATATTTTGCTAGCTATTATTTTTATCTAATCGAAATGAAAATATTCAGAGATACTACAGGATTAATTAAATTAAAAAGTATAGCTGTCCAATGTTTAATTAAAAAGGTATATACGGACAAAGAAAAAAAATCTTTTTTCTAGTTCCCCCAACTATTAAACTATTTTGGTCAAAATAAAATTACATAACTATTAACATTCCATAATTTCATATATTTGATAAGTCAATTAGACTTATATTCCACAAGAAACTACCATATTTTTTTAAGATTTTCTAAAATAAAAAAATAAAACTATTATGGAAATAAATTTGATTCAAAGGTAATATTATTATTATATTTATTGCCATATCATTTTTTTAACAAGCATTCACAACAATGTCTCCTCCATTGATAGTATAGGTTTATATTATACGAAAAGTATTGCTGGCCAACGTTGAATAAAAAAGGTATATATGGACAAAAAAAATATATATCTTTTATTTCTAATTCTGTCAACTATTAACCTATTTTGGTCAAAACAAAACTATAAAATTATTAACGTTCCACAATTTCATTAGTCAATTAGTCTTACATTCCACAAGAAAACTACCATAAATTTGTTAAGATTTTGAAATAAAAAATAAAAAACTACTATGGAAATATATTATATTCAGGGGAAATTCTATTATTATATATATGTTGCCATATCATCTTTTACAAGCAACCACAACAATGTCTCCACCAATGATACTAGTCTTCCTTCTATCTCTCGTTGTAATCCACCCAGCTTGTGTCTCAGCGCAGCAGTGGTGTGTTGCATCTCCTAGGGCGACCGATGCGGCACTGCAAATTAATATTGAGTGGGGGTGCAGCACAGGACACGTTGATTGTGGACCAATCCAGATGGGTGGAAACTGCTGGAATCCAAATACTATTCGTAGCCATGCATCATTTGTGATGAATCGTTATTATAAGAATCAAGGCCAATTTAATGAGGCGTGCGATTTCAATAATACCGGTGATATCGTTTTTCATGATCCAAGCCATGATTCTTGTCAAATGTGAATATTGTTTGAAACTTGATATTCGTAGAATGCATGGTTTGATGAATTATTTTGTGATTCCAAATTTTTCTTATGAATTAGTATAAAATTTTGTGGTATCACATGTAGTTTCAAAAATTATGTAAGGTTAATAAAATTAAAGTTATCTTTAGTTCGTTCAGTTTTAAGTCAAGTTATTTGTTTTTATTTTAATGGTTTTGCCATTACGTTTAACTTAGTTTTTAAGCACATAGTCATTCTATTAACTTGAACACATTTTGTACCAAAACTCTTAAAAACTCAATATCCACGAATTTTCTTTCTAATCCCTATGTTTCGATGTTTAAGAGAAGAAGTGGTAGAGAAATTAAACAACATCGATTGATAAAATTTTTGATGAACGTGAGTAACAATCCATTATAATATGTTATGTTCTATACTATTATTTGAGCAATGTTGATAGTAAATTAACCAATTATGATGTGACATATTACAGAAAATTTTATTGGTCTTTAATTTTTTTTTTAATAAAATCATTAAAGATATAATATTAATCATAAAATTAATACAATTAAACTAAAGCAAATAAACAGTATTTAAATAATTATTAGTTTTCAAAAAAATAAACTCACTTTCTCTCTCTTATTATTAATTATGGAAGAAAATGAAAATTATTTTCTAAAATTGTTAATCAGTTAAAATTTGAAAAACTATGATTTAATATCTAAGTATACCATATTATTTATTTTAAGTTATTATATTTGAATGATTTTGTTTAGATTTAAAATGTTGATTTTTCTATCATCTTTGTTTGAACTTATTTTCCAAATATTTTGAATTATCATATAATACATATAGTTAATAAAAATGTAAAACATGTTCTGCATATGTTGTGAATCGAACTTTTAGAAACGGACATATATTACTCAATCGATGAAGAACAAACTGTGTGTTCAACGTCGCACTTCGGAAAACAAATTTGAGCAATTGTTCTGAGTTATATTTAAAAAATGACTTAGAAGCATGATTTAAAAATTTGAGTACCTTTTTTCTGCATATGTTGTGATTGAATTTTTAGAAACAGAAATTTCTCAATCAATGAACCTATCCTTTAATGCATTTTTTTAGTTAAACCGTTTAGTTATACCGGATATAGTAAATTTAAAAAGTTTTAAAAGTTTAATTTTATTTTCTTTTTAAATAATAATAGGTAATACTTAGTTTTTTTTTATCAAATACCAAAAATATTTTGCTAGCTATTATTTTTATCTAATCGAAATGAAAATATTCAGAGATACTACAGGATTAATTAAATTAAAAAGTATAGCTGTCCAATGTTTAATTAAAGAGGTATATACGAACAAAGAAAAAAAATCCTTTTTCTAGTTCCCCCAACTATTAAACTATTTTGGTCAAAATAAAATTACATAACTATTAACATTCCATAATTTCATATATTTGATAAGTCAATTAGACTTATATTCCACAAGAAAACTACCATATTTTTTTAAGATTTTCTAAAATAAAAAAATAAAACTATTATGGAAATAAATTTGATTCAAAGGTAATATTATTATTATATTTATTGCCATATCATTTTTAACAAGCATTCACAACAAACAATGTCTCCTCCATTGATAGTATAGGTTTATATTATACGAAAAGAATTGCTTGCCAACGTTGAATAAAAAAGGTATATATGGACAAAAAAAATATATATCTTTTATTTCTAATTCTGTCAACTATTAAACTATTTTGGTCAAAACAAAACTATAAAATTATTAACGTTCCACAATTTCATTAGTCAATTAGTCTTACATTCCACAAGAAAACTACCATAAATTTGTTAAGATTTTGAAATAAAAATAAAAAACTACTATGGAAATATATTATATTCAGGGGAAATTCTATTATTATATATATGTTGCCATATCATCTTTTACAAGCAACCACAACAATGTCTCCACCAATGATACTAGTCTTCCTTCTATCTCTCGTTGTAATCCACCCAGCTTGTGTCTCAGCGCAGCAGTGGTGTGTTGCATCTCCTAGGGCGACCGATGCGGCACTGCAAATTAATATTGAGTGGGGGTGCAGCACAGGACACGTTGATTGTGGACCAATCCAGATGGGTGGAAACTGCTGGAATCCAAATACTATTCGTAGCCATGCATCATTTGTGATGAATCGTTATTATAAGAATCAAGGCCAATTTAATGAGGCGTGCGATTTCAATAATACCGGTGATATCGTTTTTCATGATCCAAGCCATGATTCTTGTCAAATGTGAATATTTTTTGAAACTTGATATTCGTAGAATGCATGGTTTGATGAATTATTTTGTGATTCCAAATTTTTCTTATGAATTAGTATAAAATTTTGTGGTATCACATGTAGTTTCAAAAATTATGTAAGGTTAATAAAATTAAAGTTATCTTTAGTTCGTTCAGTTTTAAGTCAAGTTATTTGTTTTTATTTTAATGGTTTTGCCATTACGTTTAACTTAGTTTTTAAGCACATAGTCATTCTATTAACTTGAACACATTTTGTACCAAAACTCTTAAAAACTCAATATCCACGAATTTTCTTTCTAATCCCTATGTTTCGATGTTTAAGAGAAGAAGTGGTAGAGAAATTAAACAACATCGATTGATAAAATTTTTGATGAACGTGAGTAACAATCCATTATAATATGTTATGTTCTATACTATTATTTGAGCAATGTTGATAGTAAATTAACCAATTATGATGTGACATATTACAGAAAATTTTATTGGTCTTTAATTTTTTTTTTAATAAAATCATTAAAGATATAATATTAATCATAAAATTAATACAATTAAACTAAAGCAAATAAACAGTATTTAAATAATTATTAGTTTTCAAAAAAATAAACTCACTTTCTCTCTCTTATTATTAATTATGGAAGAAAATGAAAATTATTTTCTAAAATTGTTAATCAGTTAAAATTTGAAAAACTATGATTTAATATCTAAGTATACCATATTATTTATTTTAAGTTATTATATTTGAATGATTTTGTTTAGATTTAAAATGTTGATTTTTCTATCATCTTTGTTTGAACTTATTTTCCAAATATTTTGAATTATCATATAATACATATAGTTAATAAAAATGTAAAACATGTTCTGCATATGTTGTGAATCGAACTTTTAGAAACGGACATATATTACTCAATCGATGAAGAACAAACTGTGTGTTCAACGTCGCACTTCGGAAAACAAATTTGAGCAATTGTTCTGAGTTATATTTAAAAAATGACTTAGAAGCATGATTTAAAAATTTGAGTACCTTTTTTCTGCATATGTTGTGATTGAATTTTTAGAAACAGAAATTTCTCAATCAATGAACCTATCCTTTAATGCATTTTTTTAGTTAAACCGTTTAGTTATACCGGATATAGTAAATTTAAAAAGTTTTAAAAGTTTAATTTTATTTTCTTTTTAAATAATAATAGGTAATACTTAGTTTTTTTTTATCAAATACCAAAAATATTTTGCTAGCTATTATTTTTATCTAATCGAAATGAAAATATTCAGAGATACTACAGGATTAATTAAATTAAAAAGTATAGCTGTCCAATGTTTAATTAAAGAGGTATATACGAACAAAGAAAAAAAATCCTTTTTCTAGTTCCCCCAACTATTAAACTATTTTGGTCAAAATAAAATTACATAACTATTAACATTCCATAATTTCATATATTTGATAAGTCAATTAGACTTATATTCCACAAGAAAACTACCATATTTTTTTAAGATTTTCTAAAATAAAAAAATAAAACTATTATGGAAATAAATTTGATTCAAAGGTAATATTATTATTATATTTATTGCCATATCATTTTTAACAAGCATTCACAACAAACAATGTCTCCTCCATTGATAGTATAGGTTTATATTATACGAAAAGAATTGCTTGCCAACGTTGAATAAAAAAGGTATATATGGACAAAAAAAATATATATCTTTTATTTCTAATTCTGTCAACTATTAAACTATTTTGGTCAAAACAAAACTATAAAATTATTAACGTTCCACAATTTCATTAGTCAATTAGTCTTACATTCCACAAGAAAACTACCATAAATTTGTTAAGATTTTGAAATAAAAATAAAAAACTACTATGGAAATATATTATATTCAGGGGAAATTCTATTATTATATATATGTTGCCATATCATCTTTTATAAGCAACCACAACAATGTCTCCACCAATGATACTAGTCTTCCTTCTATCTCTCGTTGTAATCCACCCAGCTTGTGTCTCAGCGCAGCAGTGGTGTGTTGCATCTCCTAGGGCGACCGATGCGGCACTGCAAATTAATATTGAGTGGGGGTGCAGCACAGGACACGTTGATTGTGGACCAATCCAGATGGGTGGAAACTGCTGGAATCCAAATACTATTCGTAGCCATGCATCATTTGTGATGAATCGTTATTATAAGAATCAAGGCCAATTTAATGAGGCGTGCGATTTCAATAATACCGGTGATATCGTTTTTCATGATCCAAGCCATGATTCTTGTCAAATGTGAATATTTTTTGAAACTTGATATTCGTAGAATGCATGGTTTGATGAATTATTTTGTGATTCCAAATTTTTCTTATGAATTAGTATAAAATTTTGTGGTATCACATGTAGTTTCAAAAATTATGTAAGGTTAATAAAATTAAAGTTATCTTTAGTTCGTTCAGTTTTAAGTCAAGTTATTTGTTTTTATTTTAATGGTTTTGCCATTACGTTTAACTTAGTTTTTAAGCACATAGTCATTCTATTAACTTGAACACATTTTGTACCAAAACTCTTAAAAACTCAATATCCACGAATTTTCTTTCTAATCCCTATGTTTCGATGTTTAAGAGAAGAAGTGGTAGAGAAATTAAACAACATCGATTGATAAAATTTTTGATGAACGTGAGTAACAATCCATTATAATATGTTATGTTCTATACTATTATTTGAGCAATGTTGATAGTAAATTAACCAATTATGATGTGACATATTACAGAAAATTTTATTGGTCTTTAATTTTTTTTTTAATAAAATCATTAAAGATATAATATTAATCATAAAATTAATACAATTAAACTAAAGCAAATAAACAGTATTTAAATAATTATTAGTTTTCAAAAAAATAAACTCACTTTCTCTCTCTTATTATTAATTATGGAAGAAAATGAAAATTATTTTCTAAAATTGTTAATCAGTTAAAATTTGAAAAACTATGATTTAATATCTAAGTATACCATATTATTTATTTTAAGTTATTATATTTGAATGATTTTGTTTAGATTTAAAATGTTGATTTTTCTATCATCTTTGTTTGAACTTATTTTCCAAATATTTTGAATTATCATATAATACATATAGTTAATAAAAATGTAAAACATGTTCTGCATATGTTGTGAATCGAACTTTTAGAAACGGACATATATTACTCAATCGATGAAGAACAAACTGTGTGTTCAACGTCGCACTTCGGAAAACAAATTTGAGCAATTGTTCTGAGTTATATTTAAAAAATGACTTAGAAGCATGATTTAAAAATTTGAGTACCTTTTTTCTGCATATGTTGTGATTGAATTTTTAGAAACAGAAATTTCTCAATCAATGAACCTATCCTTTAATGCATTTTTTTAGTTAAACCGTTTAGTTATACCGGATATAGTAAATTTAAAAAGTTTTAAAAGTTTAATTTTATTTTCTTTTTAAATAATAATAGGTAATACTTAGTTTTTTTTTATCAAATACCAAAAATATTTTGCTAGCTATTATTTTTATCTAATCGAAATGAAAATATTCAGAGATACTACAGGATTAATTAAATTAAAAAGTATAGCTGTCCAATGTTTAATTAAAGAGGTATATACGAACAAAGAAAAAAAATCCTTTTTCTAGTTCCCCCAACTATTAAACTATTTTGGTCAAAATAAAATTACATAACTATTAACATTCCATAATTTCATATATTTGATAAGTCAATTAGACTTATATTCCACAAGAAAACTACCATATTTTTTTAAGATTTTCTAAAATAAAAAAATAAAACTATTATGGAAATAAATTTGATTCAAAGGTAATATTATTATTATATTTATTGCCATATCATTTTTAACAAGCATTCACAACAAACAATGTCTCCTCCATTGATAGTATAGGTTTATATTATACGAAAAGAATTGCTTGCCAACGTTGAATAAAAAAGGTATATATGGACAAAAAAAATATATATCTTTTATTTCTAATTCTGTCAACTATTAAACTATTTTGGTCAAAACAAAACTATAAAATTATTAACGTTCCACAATTTCATTAGTCAATTAGTCTTACATTCCACAAGAAAACTACCATAAATTTGTTAAGATTTTGAAATAAAAATAAAAAACTACTATGGAAATATATTATATTCAGGGGAAATTCTATTATTATATATATGTTGCCATATCATCTTTTACAAGCAACCACAACAATGTCTCCACCAATGATACTAGTCTTCCTTCTATCTCTCGTTGTAATCCACCCAGCTTGTGTCTCAGCGCAGCAGTGGTGTGTTGCATCTCCTAGGGCGACCGATGCGGCACTGCAAATTAATATTGAGTGGGGGTGCAGCACAGGACACGTTGATTGTGGACCAATCCAGATGGGTGGAAACTGCTGGAATCCAAATACTATTCGTAGCCATGCATCATTTGTGATGAATCGTTATTATAAGAATCAAGGCCAATTTAATGAGGCGTGCGATTTCAATAATACCGGTGATATCGTTTTTCATGATCCAAGCCATGATTCTTGTCAAATGTGAATATTTTTTGAAACTTGATATTCGTAGAATGCATGGTTTGATGAATTATTTTGTGATTCCAAATTTTTCTTATGAATTAGTATAAAATTTTGTGGTATCACATGTAGTTTCAAAAATTATGTAAGGTTAATAAAATTAAAGTTATCTTTAGTTCGTTCAGTTTTAAGTCAAGTTATTTGTTTTTATTTTAATGGTTTTGCCATTACGTTTAACTTAGTTTTTAAGCACATAGTCATTCTATTAACTTGAACACATTTTGTACCAAAACTCTTAAAAACTCAATATCCACGAATTTTCTTTCTAATCCCTATGTTTCGATGTTTAAGAGAAGAAGTGGTAGAGAAATTAAACAACATCGATTGATAAAATTTTTGATGAACGTGAGTAACAATCCATTATAATATGTTATGTTCTATACTATTATTTGAGCAATGTTGATAGTAAATTAACCAATTATGATGTGACATATTACAGAAAATTTTATTGGTCTTTAATTTTTTTTTTAATAAAATCATTAAAGATATAATATTAATCATAAAATTAATACAATTAAACTAAAGCAAATAAACAGTATTTAAATAATTATTAGTTTTCAAAAAAATAAACTCACTTTCTCTCTCTTATTATTAATTATGGAAGAAAATGAAAATTATTTTCTAAAATTGTTAATCAGTTAAAATTTGAAAAACTATGATTTAATATCTAAGTATACCATATTATTTATTTTAAGTTATTATATTTGAATGATTTTGTTTAGATTTAAAATGTTGATTTTTCTATCATCTTTGTTTGAACTTATTTTCCAAATATTTTGAATTATCATATAATACATATAGTTAATAAAAATGTAAAACATGTTCTGCATATGTTGTGAATCGAACTTTTAGAAACGGACATATATTACTCAATCGATGAAGAACAAACTGTGTGTTCAACGTCGCACTTCGGAAAACAAATTTGAGCAATTGTTCTGAGTTATATTTAAAAAATGACTTAGAAGCATGATTTAAAAATTTGAGTACCTTTTTTCTGCATATGTTGTGATTGAATTTTTAGAAACAGAAATTTCTCAATCGATGAACCTATCCTTTAATGCATTTTTTTAGTTAAACCGTTTAGTTATACCGGATATAGTAAATTTAAAAAGTTTTAAAAGTTTAATTTTATTTTCTTTTTAAATAATAATAGGTAATACTTAGTTTTTTTTTATCAAATACCAAAAATATTTTGCTAGCTATTATTTTTATCTAATCGAAATGAAAATATTCAGAGATACTACAGGATTAATTAAATTAAAAAGTATAGCTGTCCAATGTTTAATTAAAGAGGTATATACGGACAAAGAAAAAAAATCCTTTTTCTAGTTCCCCCAACTATTAAACTATTTTGGTCAAAATAAAATTACATAACTATTAACATTCCATAATTTCATATATTTGATAAGTCAATTAGACTTATATTCCACAAGAAAACTACCATATTTTTTTAAGATTTTCTAAAATAAAAAAATAAAACTATTATGGAAATAAATTTGATTCAAAGGTAATATTATTATTATATTTATTGCCATATCATTTTTAACAAGCATTCACAACAAACAATGTCTCCTCCATTGATAGTATAGGTTTATATTATACGAAAAGAATTGCTGGCCAACGTTGAATAAAAAAGGTATATATGGACAAAAAAAATATATATCTTTTATTTCTAATTCTGTCAACTATTAAACTATTTTGGTCAAAACAAAACTATAAAATTATTAACGTTTCACAATTTCATTAGTCAATTAGTCTTACATTCCACAAGAAAACTACCATAAATTTGTTAAGATTTTGAAATAAAAATAAAAAACTACTATGGAAATATATTATATTCAGGGGAAATTCTATTATTATATATATGTTGCCATATCATCTTTTACAAGCAACCACAACAATGTCTCCACCAATGATACTAGTCTTCCTTCTATCTCTCGTTGTAATCCACCCAGCTTGTGTCTCAGCGCAGCAGTGGTGTGTTGCATCTCCTAGGGCGACCGATGCGGCACTGCAAATTAATATTGAGTGGGGGTGCAGCACAGGACACGTTGATTGTGGACCAATCCAGATGGGTGGAAACTGCTGGAATCCAAATACTATTCGTAGCCATGCATCATTTGTGATGAATCGTTATTATAAGAATCAAGGCCAATTTAATGAGGCGTGCGATTTCAATAATACCGGTGATATCGTTTTTCATGATCCAAGCCATGATTCTTGTCAAATGTGAATATTGTTTGAAACTTGATATTCGTAGAATGCATGGTTTGATGAATTATTTTGTGATTCCAAATTTTTCTTATGAATTAGTATAAAATTTTGTGGTATCACATGTAGTTTCAAAAATTATGTAAGGTTAATAAAATTAAAGTTATCTTTAGTTCGTTCAGTTTTAAGTCAAGTTATTTGTTTTTATTTTAATGGTTTTGCCATTACGTTTAACTTAGTTTTTAAGCACATAGTCATTCTATTAACTTGAACACATTTTGTACCAAAACTCTTAAAAACTCAATATCCACGAATTTTCTTTCTAATCCCTATGTTTCGATGTTTAAGAGAAGAAGTGGTAGAGAAATTAAACAACATCGATTGATAAAATTTTTGATGAACGTGAGTAACAATCCATTATAATATGTTATGTTCTATACTATTATTTGAGCAATGTTGATAGTAAATTAACCAATTATGATGTGACATATTACAGAAAATTTTATTGGTCTTTAATTTTTTTTTTAATAAAATCATTAAAGATATAATATTAATCATAAAATTAATACAATTAAACTAAAGCAAATAAACAGTATTTAAATAATTATTAGTTTTCAAAAAAATAAACTCACTTTCTCTCTCTTATTATTAATTATGGAAGAAAATGAAAATTATTTTCTAAAATTGTTAATCAGTTAAAATTTGAAAAACTATGATTTAATATCTAAGTATACCATATTATTTATTTTAAGTTATTATATTTGAATGATTTTGTTTAGATTTAAAATGTTGATTTTTCTATCATCTTTGTTTGAACTTATTTTCCAAATATTTTGAATTATCATATAATACATATAGTTAATAAAAATGTAAAACATGTTCTGCATATGTTGTGAATCGAACTTTTAGAAACGGACATATATTACTCAATCGATGAAGAACAAACTGTGTGTTCAACGTCGCACTTCGGAAAACAAATTTGAGCAATTGTTCTGAGTTATATTTAAAAAATGACTTAGAAGCATGATTTAAAAATTTGAGTACCTTTTTTCTGCATATGTTGTGATTGAATTTTTAGAAACAGAAATTTCTCAATCAATGAACCTATCCTTTAATGCATTTTTTTAGTTAAACCGTTTAGTTATACCGGATATAGTAAATTTAAAAAGTTTTAAAAGTTTAATTTTATTTTCTTTTTAAATAATAATAGGTAATACTTAGTTTTTTTTTATCAAATACCAAAAATATTTTGCTAGCTATTATTTTTATCTAATCGAAATGAAAATATTCAGAGATACTACAGGATTAATTAAATTAAAAAGTATAGCTGTCCAATGTTTAATTAAAGAGGTATATACGAACAAAGAAAAAAAATCCTTTTTCTAGTTCCCCCAACTATTAAACTATTTTGGTCAAAATAAAATTACATAACTATTAACATTCCATAATTTCATATATTTGATAAGTCAATTAGACTTATATTCCACAAGAAAACTACCATATTTTTTTAAGATTTTCTAAAATAAAAAAATAAAACTATTATGGAAATAAATTTGATTCAAAGGTAATATTATTATTATATTTATTGCCATATCATTTTTAACAAGCATTCACAACAAACAATGTCTCCTCCATTGATAGTATAGGTTTATATTATACGAAAAGAATTGCTTGCCAACGTTGAATAAAAAAGGTATATATGGACAAAAAAAATATATATCTTTTATTTCTAATTCTGTCAACTATTAAACTATTTTGGTCAAAACAAAACTATAAAATTATTAACGTTCCACAATTTCATTAGTCAATTAGTCTTACATTCCACAAGAAAACTACCATAAATTTGTTAAGATTTTGAAATAAAAATAAAAAACTACTATGGAAATATATTATATTCAGGGGAAATTCTATTATTATATATATGTTGCCATATCATCTTTTACAAGCAACCACAACAATGTCTCCACCAATGATACTAGTCTTCCTTCTATCTCTCGTTGTAATCCACCCAGCTTGTGTCTCAGCGCAGCAGTGGTGTGTTGCATCTCCTAGGGCGACCGATGCGGCACTGCAAATTAATATTGAGTGGGGGTGCAGCACAGGACACGTTGATTGTGGACCAATCCAGATGGGTGGAAACTGCTGGAATCCAAATACTATTCGTAGCCATGCATCATTTGTGATGAATCGTTATTATAAGAATCAAGGCCAATTTAATGAGGCGTGCGATTTCAATAATACCGGTGATATCGTTTTTCATGATCCAAGCCATGATTCTTGTCAAATGTGAATATTTTTTGAAACTTGATATTCGTAGAATGCATGGTTTGATGAATTATTTTGTGATTCCAAATTTTTCTTATGAATTAGTATAAAATTTTGTGGTATCACATGTAGTTTCAAAAATTATGTAAGGTTAATAAAATTAAAGTTATCTTTAGTTCGTTCAGTTTTAAGTCAAGTTATTTGTTTTTATTTTAATGGTTTTGCCATTACGTTTAACTTAGTTTTTAAGCACATAGTCATTCTATTAACTTGAACACATTTTGTACCAAAACTCTTAAAAACTCAATATCCACGAATTTTCTTTCTAATCCCTATGTTTCGATGTTTAAGAGAAGAAGTGGTAGAGAAATTAAACAACATCGATTGATAAAATTTTTGATGAACGTGAGTAACAATCCATTATAATATGTTATGTTCTATACTATTATTTGAGCAATGTTGATAGTAAATTAACCAATTATGATGTGACATATTACAGAAAATTTTATTGGTCTTTAATTTTTTTTTTAATAAAATCATTAAAGATATAATATTAATCATAAAATTAATACAATTAAACTAAAGCAAATAAACAGTATTTAAATAATTATTAGTTTTCAAAAAAATAAACTCACTTTCTCTCTCTTATTATTAATTATGGAAGAAAATGAAAATTATTTTCTAAAATTGTTAATCAGTTAAAATTTGAAAAACTATGATTTAATATCTAAGTATACCATATTATTTATTTTAAGTTATTATATTTGAATGATTTTGTTTAGATTTAAAATGTTGATTTTTCTATCATCTTTGTTTGAACTTATTTTCCAAATATTTTGAATTATCATATAATACATATAGTTAATAAAAATGTAAAACATGTTCTGCATATGTTGTGAATCGAACTTTTAGAAACGGACATATATTACTCAATCGATGAAGAACAAACTGTGTGTTCAACGTCGCACTTCGGAAAACAAATTTGAGCAATTGTTCTGAGTTATATTTAAAAAATGACTTAGAAGCATGATTTAAAAATTTGAGTACCTTTTTTCTGCATATGTTGTGATTGAATTTTTAGAAACAGAAATTTCTCAATCGATGAACCTATCCTTTAATGCATTTTTTTAGTTAAACCGTTTAGTTATACCGGATATAGTAAATTTAAAAAGTTTTAAAAGTTTAATTTTATTTTCTTTTTAAATAATAATAGGTAATACTTAGTTTTTTTTTATCAAATACCAAAAATATTTTGCTAGCTATTATTTTTATCTAATCGAAATGAAAATATTCAGAGATACTACAGGATTAATTAAATTAAAAAGTATAGCTGTCCAATGTTTAATTAAAGAGGTATATACGGACAAAGAAAAAAAATCCTTTTTCTAGTTCCCCCAACTATTAAACTATTTTGGTCAAAATAAAATTACATAACTATTAACATTCCATAATTTCATATATTTGATAAGTCAATTAGACTTATATTCCACAAGAAAACTACCATATTTTTTTAAGATTTTCTAAAATAAAAAAATAAAACTATTATGGAAATAAATTTGATTCAAAGGTAATATTATTATTATATTTATTGCCATATCATTTTTAACAAGCATTCACAACAAACAATGTCTCCTCCATTGATAGTATAGGTTTATATTATACGAAAAGAATTGCTGGCCAACGTTGAATAAAAAAGGTATATATGGACAAAAAAAATATATATCTTTTATTTCTAATTCTGTCAACTATTAAACTATTTTGGTCAAAACAAAACTATAAAATTATTAACGTTTCACAATTTCATTAGTCAATTAGTCTTACATTCCACAAGAAAACTACCATAAATTTGTTAAGATTTTGAAATAAAAATAAAAAACTACTATGGAAATATATTATATTCAGGGGAAATTCTATTATTATATATATGTTGCCATATCATCTTTTACAAGCAACCACAACAATGTCTCCACCAATGATACTAGTCTTCCTTCTATCTCTCGTTGTAATCCACCCAGCTTGTGTCTCAGCGCAGCAGTGGTGTGTTGCATCTCCTAGGGCGACCGATGCGGCACTGCAAATTAATATTGAGTGGGGGTGCAGCACAGGACACGTTGATTGTGGACCAATCCAGATGGGTGGAAACTGCTGGAATCCAAATACTATTCGTAGCCATGCATCATTTGTGATGAATCGTTATTATAAGAATCAAGGCCAATTTAATGAGGCGTGCGATTTCAATAATACCGGTGATATCGTTTTTCATGATCCAAGCCATGATTCTTGTCAAATGTGAATATTGTTTGAAACTTGATATTCGTAGAATGCATGGTTTGATGAATTATTTTGTGATTCCAAATTTTTCTTATGAATTAGTATAAAATTTTGTGGTATCACATGTAGTTTCAAAAATTATGTAAGGTTAATAAAATTAAAGTTATCTTTAGTTCGTTCAGTTTTAAGTCAAGTTATTTGTTTTTATTTTAATGGTTTTGCCATTACGTTTAACTTAGTTTTTAAGCACATAGTCATTCTATTAACTTGAACACATTTTGTACCAAAACTCTTAAAAACTCAATATCCACGAATTTTCTTTCTAATCCCTATGTTTCGATGTTTAAGAGAAGAAGTGGTAGAGAAATTAAACAACATCGATTGATAAAATTTTTGATGAACGTGAGTAACAATCCATTATAATATGTTATGTTCTATACTATTATTTGAGCAATGTTGATAGTAAATTAACCAATTATGATGTGACATATTACAGAAAATTTTATTGGTCTTTAATTTTTTTTTTAATAAAATCATTAAAGATATAATATTAATCATAAAATTAATACAATTAAACTAAAGCAAATAAACAGTATTTAAATAATTATTAGTTTTCAAAAAAATAAACTCACTTTCTCTCTCTTATTATTAATTATGGAAGAAAATGAAAATTATTTTCTAAAATTGTTAATCAGTTAAAATTTGAAAAACTATGATTTAATATCTAAGTATACCATATTATTTATTTTAAGTTATTATATTTGAATGATTTTGTTTAGATTTAAAATGTTGATTTTTCTATCATCTTTGTTTGAACTTATTTTCCAAATATTTTGAATTATCATATAATACATATAGTTAATAAAAATGTAAAACATGTTCTGCATATGTTGTGAATCGAACTTTTAGAAACGGACATATATTACTCAATCGATGAAGAACAAACTGTGTGTTCAACGTCGCACTTCGGAAAACAAATTTGAGCAATTGTTCTGAGTTATATTTAAAAAATGACTTAGAAGCATGATTTAAAAATTTGAGTACCTTTTTTCTGCATATGTTGTGATTGAATTTTTAGAAACAGAAATTTCTCAATCGATGAACCTATCCTTTAATGCATTTTTTTAGTTAAACCGTTTAGTTATACCGGATATAGTAAATTTAAAAAGTTTTAAAAGTTTAATTTTATTTTCTTTTTAAATAATAATAGGTAATACTTAGTTTTTTTTTATCAAATACCAAAAATATTTTGCTAGCTATTATTTTTATCTAATCGAAATGAAAATATTCAGAGATACTACAGGATTAATTAAATTAAAAAGTATAGCTGTCCAATGTTTAATTAAAGAGGTATATACGGACAAAGAAAAAAAATCCTTTTTCTAGTTCCCCCAACTATTAAACTATTTTGGTCAAAATAAAATTACATAACTATTAACATTCCATAATTTCATATATTTGATAAGTCAATTAGACTTATATTCCACAAGAAAACTACCATATTTTTTTAAGATTTTCTAAAATAAAAAAATAAAACTATTATGGAAATAAATTTGATTCAAAGGTAATATTATTATTATATTTATTGCCATATCATTTTTAACAAGCATTCACAACAAACAATGTCTCCTCCATTGATAGTATAGGTTTATATTATACGAAAAGAATTGCTTGCCAACGTTGAATAAAAAAGGTATATATGGACAAAAAAAATATATATCTTTTATTTCTAATTCTGTCAACTATTAAACTATTTTGGTCAAAACAAAACTATAAAATTATTAACGTTCCACAATTTCATTAGTCAATTAGTCTTACATTCCACAAGAAAACTACCATAAATTTGTTAAGATTTTGAAATAAAAATAAAAAACTACTATGGAAATATATTATATTCAGGGGAAATTCTATTATTATATATATGTTGCCATATCATCTTTTACAAGCAACCACAACAATGTCTCCACCAATGATACTAGTCTTCCTTCTATCTCTCGTTGTAATCCACCCAGCTTGTGTCTCAGCGCAGCAGTGGTGTGTTGCATCTCCTAGGGCGACCGATGCGGCACTGCAAATTAATATTGAGTGGGGGTGCAGCACAGGACACGTTGATTGTGGACCAATCCAGATGGGTGGAAACTGCTGGAATCCAAATACTATTCGTAGCCATGCATCATTTGTGATGAATCGTTATTATAAGAATCAAGGCCAATTTAATGAGGCGTGCGATTTCAATAATACCGGTGATATCGTTTTTCATGATCCAAGCCATGATTCTTGTCAAATGTGAATATTTTTTGAAACTTGATATTCGTAGAATGCATGGTTTGATGAATTATTTTGTGATTCCAAATTTTTCTTATGAATTAGTATAAAATTTTGTGGTATCACATGTAGTTTCAAAAATTATGTAAGGTTAATAAAATTAAAGTTATCTTTAGTTCGTTCAGTTTTAAGTCAAGTTATTTGTTTTTATTTTAATGGTTTTGCCATTACGTTTAACTTAGTTTTTAAGCACATAGTCATTCTATTAACTTGAACACATTTTGTACCAAAACTCTTAAAAACTCAATATCCACGAATTTTCTTTCTAATCCCTATGTTTCGATGTTTAAGAGAAGAAGTGGTAGAGAAATTAAACAACATCGATTGATAAAATTTTTGATGAACGCGAGTAACAATCCATTATAATATGTTATGTTCTATACTATTATTTGAGCAATGTTGATAGTAAATTAACCAATTATGATGTGACATATTACAGAAAATTTTATTGGTCTTTAATTTTTTTTTTAATAAAATCATTAAAGATATAATATTAATCATAAAATTAATACAATTAAACTAAAGCAAATAAACAGTATTTAAATAATTATTAGTTTTCAAAAAAATAAACTCACTTTCTCTCTCTTATTATTAATTATGGAAGAAAATGAAAATTATTTTCTAAAATTGTTAATCAGTTAAAATTTGAAAAACTATGATTTAATATCTAAGTATACCATATTATTTATTTTAAGTTATTATATTTGAATGATTTTGTTTAGATTTAAAATGTTGATTTTTCTATCATCTTTGTTTGAACTTATTTTCCAAATATTTTGAATTATCATATAATACATATAGTTAATAAAAATGTAAAACATGTTCTGCATATGTTGTGAATCGAACTTTTAGAAACGGACATATATTACTCAATCGATGAAGAACAAACTGTGTGTTCAACGTCGCACTTCGGAAAACAAATTTGAGCAATTGTTCTGAGTTATATTTAAAAAATGACTTAGAAGCATGATTTAAAAATTTGAGTACCTTTTTTCTGCATATGTTGTGATTGAATTTTTAGAAACAGAAATTTCTCAATCGATGAACCTATCCTTTAATGCATTTTTTTAGTTAAACCGTTTAGTTATACCGGATATAGTAAATTTAAAAAGTTTTAAAAGTTTAATTTTATTTTCTTTTTAAATAATAATAGGTAATACTTAGTTTTTTTTTATCAAATACCAAAAATATTTTGCTAGCTATTATTTTTATCTAATCGAAATGAAAATATTCAGAGATACTACAGGATTAATTAAATTAAAAAGTATAGCTGTCCAATGTTTAATTAAAGAGGTATATACGGACAAAGAAAAAAAATCCTTTTTCTAGTTCCCCCAACTATTAAACTATTTTGGTCAAAATAAAATTACATAACTATTAACATTCCATAATTTCATATATTTGATAAGTCAATTAGACTTATATTCCACAAGAAAACTACCATATTTTTTTAAGATTTTCTAAAATAAAAAAATAAAACTATTATGGAAATAAATTTGATTCAAAGGTAATATTATTATTATATTTATTGCCATATCATTTTTAACAAGCATTCACAACAAACAATGTCTCCTCCATTGATAGTATAGGTTTATATTATACGAAAAGAATTGCTTGCCAACGTTGAATAAAAAAGGTATATATGGACAAAAAAAATATATATCTTTTATTTCTAATTCTGTCAACTATTAAACTATTTTGGTCAAAACAAAACTATAAAATTATTAACGTTCCACAATTTCATTAGTCAATTAGTCTTACATTCCACAAGAAAACTACCATAAATTTGTTAAGATTTTGAAATAAAAATAAAAAACTACTATGGAAATATATTATATTCAGGGGAAATTCTATTATTATATATATGTTGCCATATCATCTTTTACAAGCAACCACAACAATGTCTCCACCAATGATACTAGTCTTCCTTCTATCTCTCGTTGTAATCCACCCAGCTTGTGTCTCAGCGCAGCAGTGGTGTGTTGCATCTCCTAGGGCGACCGATGCGGCACTGCAAATTAATATTGAGTGGGGGTGCAGCACAGGACACGTTGATTGTGGACCAATCCAGATGGGTGGAAACTGCTGGAATCCAAATACTATTCGTAGCCATGCATCATTTGTGATGAATCGTTATTATAAGAATCAAGGCCAATTTAATGAGGCGTGCGATTTCAATAATACCGGTGATATCGTTTTTCATGATCCAAGCCATGATTCTTGTCAAATGTGAATATTGTTTGAAACTTGATATTCGTAGAATGCATGGTTTGATGAATTATTTTGTGATTCCAAATTTTTCTTATGAATTAGTATAAAATTTTGTGGTATCACATGTAGTTTCAAAAATTATGTAAGGTTAATAAAATTAAAGTTATCTTTAGTTCGTTCAGTTTTAAGTCAAGTTATTTGTTTTTATTTTAATGGTTTTGCCATTACGTTTAACTTAGTTTTTAAGCACATAGTCATTCTATTAACTTGAACACATTTTGTACCAAAACTCTTAAAAACTCAATATCCACGAATTTTCTTTCTAATCCCTATGTTTCGATGTTTAAGAGAAGAAGTGGTAGAGAAATTAAACAACATCGATTGATAAAATTTTTGATGAACGCGAGTAACAATCCATTATAATATGTTATGTTCTATACTATTATTTGAGCAATGTTGATAGTAAATTAACCAATTATGATGTGACATATTACAGAAAATTTTATTGGTCTTTAATTTTTTTTTTAATAAAATCATTAAAGATATAATATTAATCATAAAATTAATACAATTAAACTAAAGCAAATAAACAGTATTTAAATAATTATTAGTTTTCAAAAAAATAAACTCACTTTCTCTCTCTTATTATTAATTATGGAAGAAAATGAAAATTATTTTCTAAAATTGTTAATCAGTTAAAATTTGAAAAACTATGATTTAATATCTAAGTATACCATATTATTTATTTTAAGTTATTATATTTGAATGATTTTGTTTAGATTTAAAATGTTGATTTTTCTATCATCTTTGTTTGAACTTATTTTCCAAATATTTTGAATTATCATATAATACATATAGTTAATAAAAATGTAAAACATGTTCTGCATATGTTGTGAATCGAACTTTTAGAAACGGACATATATTACTCAATCGATGAAGAACAAACTGTGTGTTCAACGTCGCACTTCGGAAAACAAATTTGAGCAATTGTTCTGAGTTATATTTAAAAAATGACTTAGAAGCATGATTTAAAAATTTGAGTACCTTTTTTCTGCATATGTTGTGATTGAATTTTTAGAAACAGAAATTTCTCAATCGATGAACCTATCCTTTAATGCATTTTTTTAGTTAAACCGTTTAGTTATACCGGATATAGTAAATTTAAAAAGTTTTAAAAGTTTAATTTTATTTTCTTTTTAAATAATAATAGGTAATACTTAGTTTTTTTTTATCAAATACCAAAAATATTTTGCTAGCTATTATTTTTATCTAATCGAAATGAAAATATTCAGAGATACTACAGGATTAATTAAATTAAAAAGTATAGCTGTCCAATGTTTAATTAAAGAGGTATATACGGACAAAGAAAAAAAATCCTTTTTCTAGTTCCCCCAACTATTAAACTATTTTGGTCAAAATAAAATTACATAACTATTAACATTCCATAATTTCATATATTTGATAAGTCAATTAGACTTATATTCCACAAGAAAACTACCATATTTTTTTAAGATTTTCTAAAATAAAAAAATAAAACTATTATGGAAATAAATTTGATTCAAAGGTAATATTATTATTATATTTATTGCCATATCATTTTTAACAAGCATTCACAACAAACAATGTCTCCTCCATTGATAGTATAGGTTTATATTATACGAAAAGAATTGCTTGCCAACGTTGAATAAAAAAGGTATATATGGACAAAAAAAATATATATCTTTTATTTCTAATTCTGTCAACTATTAAACTATTTTGGTCAAAACAAAACTATAAAATTATTAACGTTCCACAATTTCATTAGTCAATTAGTCTTACATTCCACAAGAAAACTACCATAAATTTGTTAAGATTTTGAAATAAAAATAAAAAACTACTATGGAAATATATTATATTCAGGGGAAATTCTATTATTATATATATGTTGCCATATCATCTTTTACAAGCAACCACAACAATGTCTCCACCAATGATACTAGTCTTCCTTCTATCTCTCGTTGTAATCCACCCAGCTTGTGTCTCAGCGCAGCAGTGGTGTGTTGCATCTCCTAGGGCGACCGATGCGGCACTGCAAATTAATATTGAGTGGGGGTGCAGCACAGGACACGTTGATTGTGGACCAATCCAGATGGGTGGAAACTGCTGGAATCCAAATACTATTCGTAGCCATGCATCATTTGTGATGAATCGTTATTATAAGAATCAAGGCCAATTTAATGAGGCGTGCGATTTCAATAATACCGGTGATATCGTTTTTCATGATCCAAGCCATGATTCTTGTCAAATGTGAATATTGTTTGAAACTTGATATTCGTAGAATGCATGGTTTGATGAATTATTTTGTGATTCCAAATTTTTCTTATGAATTAGTATAAAATTTTGTGGTATCACATGTAGTTTCAAAAATTATGTAAGGTTAATAAAATTAAAGTTATCTTTAGTTCGTTCAGTTTTAAGTCAAGTTATTTGTTTTTATTTTAATGGTTTTGCCATTACGTTTAACTTAGTTTTTAAGCACATAGTCATTCTATTAACTTGAACACATTTTGTACCAAAACTCTTAAAAACTCAATATCCACGAATTTTCTTTCTAATCCCTATGTTTCGATGTTTAAGAGAAGAAGTGGTAGAGAAATTAAACAACATCGATTGATAAAATTTTTGATGAACGCGAGTAACAATCCATTATAATATGTTATGTTCTATACTATTATTTGAGCAATGTTGATAGTAAATTAACCAATTATGATGTGACATATTACAGAAAATTTTATTGGTCTTTAATTTTTTTTTTAATAAAATCATTAAAGATATAATATTAATCATAAAATTAATACAATTAAACTAAAGCAAATAAACAGTATTTAAATAATTATTAGTTTTCAAAAAAATAAACTCACTTTCTCTCTCTTATTATTAATTATGGAAGAAAATGAAAATTATTTTCTAAAATTGTTAATCAGTTAAAATTTGAAAAACTATGATTTAATATCTAAGTATACCATATTATTTATTTTAAGTTATTATATTTGAATGATTTTGTTTAGATTTAAAATGTTGATTTTTCTATCATCTTTGTTTGAACTTATTTTCCAAATATTTTGAATTATCATATAATACATATAGTTAATAAAAATGTAAAACATGTTCTGCATATGTTGTGAATCGAACTTTTAGAAACGGACATATATTACTCAATCGATGAAGAACAAACTGTGTGTTCAACGTCGCACTTCGGAAAACAAATTTGAGCAATTGTTCTGAGTTATATTTAAAAAATGACTTAGAAGCATGATTTAAAAATTTGAGTACCTTTTTTCTGCATATGTTGTGATTGAATTTTTAGAAACAGAAATTTCTCAATCGATGAACCTATCCTTTAATGCATTTTTTTAGTTAAACCGTTTAGTTATACCGGATATAGTAAATTTAAAAAGTTTTAAAAGTTTAATTTTATTTTCTTTTTAAATAATAATAGGTAATACTTAGTTTTTTTTTATCAAATACCAAAAATATTTTGCTAGCTATTATTTTTATCTAATCGAAATGAAAATATTCAGAGATACTACAGGATTAATTAAATTAAAAAGTATAGCTGTCCAATGTTTAATTAAAGAGGTATATACGGACAAAGAAAAAAAATCCTTTTTCTAGTTCCCCCAACTATTAAACTATTTTGGTCAAAATAAAATTACATAACTATTAACATTCCATAATTTCATATATTTGATAAGTCAATTAGACTTATATTCCACAAGAAAACTACCATATTTTTTTAAGATTTTCTAAAATAAAAAAATAAAACTATTATGGAAATAAATTTGATTCAAAGGTAATATTATTATTATATTTATTGCCATATCATTTTTAACAAGCATTCACAACAAACAATGTCTCCTCCATTGATAGTATAGGTTTATATTATACGAAAAGAATTGCTTGCCAACGTTGAATAAAAAAGGTATATATGGACAAAAAAAATATATATCTTTTATTTCTAATTCTGTCAACTATTAAACTATTTTGGTCAAAACAAAACTATAAAATTATTAACGTTCCACAATTTCATTAGTCAATTAGTCTTACATTCCACAAGAAAACTACCATAAATTTGTTAAGATTTTGAAATAAAAATAAAAAACTACTATGGAAATATATTATATTCAGGGGAAATTCTATTATTATATATATGTTGCCATATCATCTTTTACAAGCAACCACAACAATGTCTCCACCAATGATACTAGTCTTCCTTCTATCTCTCGTTGTAATCCACCCAGCTTGTGTCTCAGCGCAGCAGTGGTGTGTTGCATCTCCTAGGGCGACCGATGCGGCACTGCAAATTAATATTGAGTGGGGGTGCAGCACAGGACACGTTGATTGTGGACCAATCCAGATGGGTGGAAACTGCTGGAATCCAAATACTATTCGTAGCCATGCATCATTTGTGATGAATCGTTATTATAAGAATCAAGGCCAATTTAATGAGGCGTGCGATTTCAATAATACCGGTGATATCGTTTTTCATGATCCAAGCCATGATTCTTGTCAAATGTGAATATTGTTTGAAACTTGATATTCGTAGAATGCATGGTTTGATGAATTATTTTGTGATTCCAAATTTTTCTTATGAATTAGTATAAAATTTTGTGGTATCACATGTAGTTTCAAAAATTATGTAAGGTTAATAAAATTAAAGTTATCTTTAGTTCGTTCAGTTTTAAGTCAAGTTATTTGTTTTTATTTTAATGGTTTTGCCATTACGTTTAACTTAGTTTTTAAGCACATAGTCATTCTATTAACTTGAACACATTTTGTACCAAAACTCTTAAAAACTCAATATCCACGAATTTTCTTTCTAATCCCTATGTTTCGATGTTTAAGAGAAGAAGTGGTAGAGAAATTAAACAACATCGATTGATAAAATTTTTGATGAACGCGAGTAACAATCCATTATAATATGTTATGTTCTATACTATTATTTGAGCAATGTTGATAGTAAATTAACCAATTATGATGTGACATATTACAGAAAATTTTATTGGTCTTTAATTTTTTTTTTAATAAAATCATTAAAGATATAATATTAATCATAAAATTAATACAATTAAACTAAAGCAAATAAACAGTATTTAAATAATTATTAGTTTTCAAAAAAATAAACTCACTTTCTCTCTCTTATTATTAATTATGGAAGAAAATGAAAATTATTTTCTAAAATTGTTAATCAGTTAAAATTTGAAAAACTATGATTTAATATCTAAGTATACCATATTATTTATTTTAAGTTATTATATTTGAATGATTTTGTTTAGATTTAAAATGTTGATTTTTCTATCATCTTTGTTTGAACTTATTTTCCAAATATTTTGAATTATCATATAATACATATAGTTAATAAAAATGTAAAACATGTTCTGCATATGTTGTGAATCGAACTTTTAGAAACGGACATATATTACTCAATCGATGAAGAACAAACTGTGTGTTCAACGTCGCACTTCGGAAAACAAATTTGAGCAATTGTTCTGAGTTATATTTAAAAAATGACTTAGAAGCATGATTTAAAAATTTGAGTACCTTTTTTCTGCATATGTTGTGATTGAATTTTTAGAAACAGAAATTTCTCAATCGATGAACCTATCCTTTAATGCATTTTTTTAGTTAAACCGTTTAGTTATACCGGATATAGTAAATTTAAAAAGTTTTAAAAGTTTAATTTTATTTTCTTTTTAAATAATAATAGGTAATACTTAGTTTTTTTTTATCAAATACCAAAAATATTTTGCTAGCTATTATTTTTATCTAATCGAAATGAAAATATTCAGAGATACTACAGGATTAATTAAATTAAAAAGTATAGCTGTCCAATGTTTAATTAAAGAGGTATATACGGACAAAGAAAAAAAATCCTTTTTCTAGTTCCCCCAACTATTAAACTATTTTGGTCAAAATAAAATTACATAACTATTAACATTCCATAATTTCATATATTTGATAAGTCAATTAGACTTATATTCCACAAGAAAACTACCATATTTTTTTAAGATTTTCTAAAATAAAAAAATAAAACTATTATGGAAATAAATTTGATTCAAAGGTAATATTATTATTATATTTATTGCCATATCATTTTTAACAAGCATTCACAACAAACAATGTCTCCTCCATTGATAGTATAGGTTTATATTATACGAAAAGAATTGCTTGCCAACGTTGAATAAAAAAGGTATATATGGACAAAAAAAATATATATCTTTTATTTCTAATTCTGTCAACTATTAAACTATTTTGGTCAAAACAAAACTATAAAATTATTAACGTTCCACAATTTCATTAGTCAATTAGTCTTACATTCCACAAGAAAACTACCATAAATTTGTTAAGATTTTGAAATAAAAATAAAAAACTACTATGGAAATATATTATATTCAGGGGAAATTCTATTATTATATATATGTTGCCATATCATCTTTTACAAGCAACCACAACAATGTCTCCACCAATGATACTAGTCTTCCTTCTATCTCTCGTTGTAATCCACCCAGCTTGTGTCTCAGCGCAGCAGTGGTGTGTTGCATCTCCTAGGGCGACCGATGCGGCACTGCAAATTAATATTGAGTGGGGGTGCAGCACAGGACACGTTGATTGTGGACCAATCCAGATGGGTGGAAACTGCTGGAATCCAAATACTATTCGTAGCCATGCATCATTTGTGATGAATCGTTATTATAAGAATCAAGGCCAATTTAATGAGGCGTGCGATTTCAATAATACCGGTGATATCGTTTTTCATGATCCAAGCCATGATTCTTGTCAAATGTGAATATTGTTTGAAACTTGATATTCGTAGAATGCATGGTTTGATGAATTATTTTGTGATTCCAAATTTTTCTTATGAATTAGTATAAAATTTTGTGGTATCACATGTAGTTTCAAAAATTATGTAAGGTTAATAAAATTAAAGTTATCTTTAGTTCGTTCAGTTTTAAGTCAAGTTATTTGTTTTTATTTTAATGGTTTTGCCATTACGTTTAACTTAGTTTTTAAGCACATAGTCATTCTATTAACTTGAACACATTTTGTACCAAAACTCTTAAAAACTCAATATCCACGAATTTTCTTTCTAATCCCTATGTTTCGATGTTTAAGAGAAGAAGTGGTAGAGAAATTAAACAACATCGATTGATAAAATTTTTGATGAACGCGAGTAACAATCCATTATAATATGTTATGTTCTATACTATTATTTGAGCAATGTTGATAGTAAATTAACCAATTATGATGTGACATATTACAGAAAATTTTATTGGTCTTTAATTTTTTTTTTAATAAAATCATTAAAGATATAATATTAATCATAAAATTAATACAATTAAACTAAAGCAAATAAACAGTATTTAAATAATTATTAGTTTTCAAAAAAATAAACTCACTTTCTCTCTCTTATTATTAATTATGGAAGAAAATGAAAATTATTTTCTAAAATTGTTAATCAGTTAAAATTTGAAAAACTATGATTTAATATCTAAGTATACCATATTATTTATTTTAAGTTATTATATTTGAATGATTTTGTTTAGATTTAAAATGTTGATTTTTCTATCATCTTTGTTTGAACTTATTTTCCAAATATTTTGAATTATCATATAATACATATAGTTAATAAAAATGTAAAACATGTTCTGCATATGTTGTGAATCGAACTTTTAGAAACGGACATATATTACTCAATCGATGAAGAACAAACTGTGTGTTCAACGTCGCACTTCGGAAAACAAATTTGAGCAATTGTTCTGAGTTATATTTAAAAAATGACTTAGAAGCATGATTTAAAAATTTGAGTACCTTTTTTCTGCATATGTTGTGATTGAATTTTTAGAAACAGAAATTTCTCAATCGATGAACCTATCCTTTAATGCATTTTTTTAGTTAAACCGTTTAGTTATACCGGATATAGTAAATTTAAAAAGTTTTAAAAGTTTAATTTTATTTTCTTTTTAAATAATAATAGGTAATACTTAGTTTTTTTTTATCAAATACCAAAAATATTTTGCTAGCTATTATTTTTATCTAATCGAAATGAAAATATTCAGAGATACTACAGGATTAATTAAATTAAAAAGTATAGCTGTCCAATGTTTAATTAAAGAGGTATATACGGACAAAGAAAAAAAATCCTTTTTCTAGTTCCCCCAACTATTAAACTATTTTGGTCAAAATAAAATTACATAACTATTAACATTCCATAATTTCATATATTTGATAAGTCAATTAGACTTATATTCCACAAGAAAACTACCATATTTTTTTAAGATTTTCTAAAATAAAAAAATAAAACTATTATGGAAATAAATTTGATTCAAAGGTAATATTATTATTATATTTATTGCCATATCATTTTTAACAAGCATTCACAACAAACAATGTCTCCTCCATTGATAGTATAGGTTTATATTATACGAAAAGAATTGCTTGCCAACGTTGAATAAAAAAGGTATATATGGACAAAAAAAATATATATCTTTTATTTCTAATTCTGTCAACTATTAAACTATTTTGGTCAAAACAAAACTATAAAATTATTAACGTTCCACAATTTCATTAGTCAATTAGTCTTACATTCCACAAGAAAACTACCATAAATTTGTTAAGATTTTGAAATAAAAATAAAAAACTACTATGGAAATATATTATATTCAGGGGAAATTCTATTATTATATATATGTTGCCATATCATCTTTTACAAGCAACCACAACAATGTCTCCACCAATGATACTAGTCTTCCTTCTATCTCTCGTTGTAATCCACCCAGCTTGTGTCTCAGCGCAGCAGTGGTGTGTTGCATCTCCTAGGGCGACCGATGCGGCACTGCAAATTAATATTGAGTGGAGGTGCAGCACAGGACACGTTGATTGTGGACCAATCCAGATGGGTGGAAACTGCTGGAATCCAAATACTATTCGTAGCCATGCATCATTTGTGATGAATCGTTATTATAAGAATCAAGGCCAATTTAATGAGGCGTGCGATTTCAATAATACCGGTGATATCGTTTTTCATGATCCAAGCCATGATTCTTGTCAAATGTGAATACTGTTTGAAACTTGATATTCGTAGAATGCATGGTTTGATGAATTATTTTGTGATTCCAAATTTTTCTTATGAATTAGTATAAAATTTTGTGGTATCACATGTAGTTTCAAAAATTATGTAAGGTTAATAAAATTAAAGTTATCTTTAGTTCGTTCAGTTTTAAGTCAAGTTATTTGTTTTTATTTTAATGGTTTTGCCATTACGTTTAACTTAGTTTTTAAGCACATAGTCATTCTATTAACTTGAACACATTTTGTACCAAAACTCTTAAAAACTCAATATCCACGAATTTTCTTTCTAATCCCTATGTTTCGATGTTTAAGAGAAGAAGTGGTAGAGAAATTAAACAACATTGAATTATGAAATTTGTGATGAATGTGAGTAACAATCAATTATAATATGGTATGTACAACAGTAAAAATATAAGTTTATATGCATCATTATTTGATTATCGTAAAAATTATATACAGCATGTTACGGTAGATGAAGGAAAAATTCGTATATTTGATTTATTAGGGACAGCTGGACATGCCCGGTCCAAAAGATAAAGAAAAATCTCTATAGTATTATTTGAGCAATGTTGATAGCAAATTAACCTATTATGATGCGGCATATTACAGAAAATTTTATAGGTATTATTATTTTTTAAATAAAATCATTAAAGATATAATATTAATCATAAACTTAATATAATTAAATTAAAAAATCATAAATAGTATTTTAAATAATTATTTATTTTCAAAAAAATAAACTCACTTTCTCTCTCTTATTAATTATTATGGACGAAAATGAAAATTATTTTTTCTAATTGTTAATCAATAAAATTTGAAAAACTATGATTTAATATCTAAGTATACCATATTATTTATTTTAAGTTATTATGTTTGAATGATTTTATTTAGATTTAAAATTTGAATTTTTCTATCATATTTGTTTGATCTTATTTTCTAAATATTTTGAATTATCATATAATACATATAGTTAATAAAAATGTAAAATATTTTCTGCATATGTTGTGAATCGAACTTTTAGAAACGGATATATATTACTCAGTCGATGAAGAACAAACTGTGTGTTCAACGTCCCACTTGGTTTAAAAAATTAGAGCAATGGCTTTGGGTCATATTATAAAAATGACTTATAAACATGATTTCAAAATTTGAGTAGGTTTTTATGCATATGTTGTGATTGAATTTATAGAAACAGAAATTACACAATCAATGAACCTATAGTTTAATGTAGTTGTCTAACTGAACCGTTTAATTATACCCGATATAGTCAATTTTAAAAGTTTTAAAATTTTAAAATTATTATAAATAGATTTAAACTTTATAAAATGTTTAAAATTTATGAAAACTCTAAAATATTACTAATATACTTCAAAATTTATGAAAATTTTACAATCTTATAAAATAAATTTTTAACTTTATCAAGGAATATACAGTTTTTAACTTATAAAATTGTAAGGTGTTATCAATTTAAATGTCAAAAATATTTATATAGTTTTTCAAAATTTTGATTAAGTAGTATATGGATCTGATTTGAACAGATCTACTAATGATCATCCATATTTGATAATAATTGATATTAGATTAAATCAAATTGTTATAGATTTTTTGAATAATATGAAAATATATACATCACACCACTTAAATTTTAAAACTAAATTATGTTATATCTAAATTATCAAATAATATTTTCTACAAATATAACACCGCATGTACGTAACTGTATATTTGTAATTTTAATTAACACAGCTTAAACCATATATAATTATAATAAATAAGATGTTCAAAACAAAAAATAAATATAATCTAAAACACTAATAATAATATTTATACTACTATTTGAGCAATGTTGATAGCAAATTAACCAACTGTGATGTGGCATATTACAGAAAATTTCATTGGTATTTAATGTATTTAAGTAAAGTCATTAAAGGTACATTAATAATCATAAAATTAATATAAATAACAAAAATAATGAATAATATTTTAAATAATATAGTTTGCAAAAAATTAGACTCACTTTCTCTCTCTTATTAATTATGGTCGAAAAATTCAATTAAATTTTTTAAAATTTTTAATCAAAATTTTAAAACTAAGATTTGATATCTAATTATCCTATATTATTATTTTAAGTTATTATATTTGAAATTTTTTGTTAAGATTTAAAATTATGATTCTTCTATCATCTTTGTATAATATTATTTTCAAATTATTATGAATTATCATATAATACATAGAGTTATTAAAAACGTAGATTTTCATATATTATGAATCAAATTTTTAGAAACAAAAATATATTTCTGAGTCGACGAAAAAAAAATTGTGTCTTCAACATCCCACATTGGTTAGACAAGTTGAACATAGTTTTCAATCATATTATAAAAAGAAAAAATGATACTAAATTTGAATGAGCAAGAAGTTTGACTTATTTGGCATTTAAATTTTAAAATGTATTTGTTTAATCTGCCGCTTAGTTAAACCAATAATTTTACTGATTACAATAAATAAAAATTATTTAATATACTTATTTTCAAATATTATAAAATCTAGACATTAAGTATATAGTTTTTTAACTTATAAAAAGTTAAGATTTCTCAAAAATGTTTATATAGTATTTTAAAAATTGATCAAGGAGTATGTGGATCTGGTTTTGACGGATCCAATAAGATTCAATATTTTATCATCCAAATATAAATCAACCGGATCTTTAAATATTCTAATTTTTACAATGATTCAGAACGGGTCAAAACGGATCATAGTAGATAAAAAGGGGTCATGACGAGTCATGATGGATCTTAGATCAAATTTCTAATCATTGATAATAATTAATATTGGACTAATCAAAATGTTATAGATTTTTGAATAATATGAAAATATATACATAACATCACTTAACTTTTACAACCAAATTATGTTATAATCTAAATTATCATATAAATTTTTCTACTAACATGACATCACACATACGTATGTATTAGTAATTTTAATTAACAAAACACAAATCATATATAACAATAATAAATAAAATAAGTAAGATGCTAAAATATAAAATAAATCTAATCTAAAACACTAACAATAATGTATAATTAAATAAACTAAAAAAATATGAAATACATATTTTTTTGTGCTGCATATTGTGTGTTACTATATAGTAATTAATATTTTCTCAACATACAGTTTCTGGATTAGAACTAACACGAACTATTAGGCTAAATGTCTTGGTCAATAAGAAATATAGTTATCACATAATTACGTTTTCCTTTGTTTTTTTCTACCGCTTTCATATAATAATACCACAAAAAAATTGTAACATAGACATTAATGCAATAGAAAACTGAGAAATCGACTTCTAAAAGGTTGATTGGTTCACCCACACTTATCCATAAACATAACGTTTGTAGACGGTCGTGGTTGTTGATATTTAACAAAAATCATGGTAATCACTATATATTATCCCTAGTCGCTTGAAATTGCTAGATCTTGGAAAATCTTTCAGCCAGCGTTTATGACCGTAGATGGTTGCGGGTGGTTACAAATATTTTATTTTATTTTTAATCAATAACAGTAATAAAATTTACAAGAATTTTTTTTTTAAAGATTAAAACGAAATTTTTAATCTCTCTCATTAAATATTACCATTTTTTTACTTTATATATATAATCTCAGCTAAAATATATTTATAAGTATAAAATATTTGATGTAAATAAATTTTTTCTAAACCTCTTAAAATAAATATTTTAAATAATTATTTTAAAATATCTTAAATAATTATTTTAAAATATTTATTTTAAAATATTTATCATAAAAGACTTTTAAAATTTTGTTATAATAATACAGTTTTTGTTTTCTTATCAAAATTATATATTTGTAAAAGAATTATATAATTTATGTTAAACTGTTACCAGATGGATGCGTTTGAAAGCCTCGAGATGACTTGCAGAAAAAATGCTTTCTAGGTGAAGAAGGGCCCACGGAGAATGAATGGGAAGATCGAAAAATTGTAAGAATAAAAGATTTTTTACTAGTCGCTGTCAACAAAGCAGACATTTCTCCTAAACTCCTAAACATATATGTTTATAATTGTTAAGTCACTCGTATAAATCGTTTACTAACACTTATAACTGTAATTGCCTGTTTCTTCAAACTCATGCATCTGCAATCTGAGGCTCTCATTTGTAGAATAATGAGTCTTTAATTTTAATTTAAAAGTCAAGTTAGGCTAAAGCTTCATTAGTCTCACGTCTATTACTTGCATTTAAAAGGCTAGATGATTAGGCTAAAGTTTTGTTTTCTTACCAAAATTATATATTTGTAAAAAGATTTGATATAATTTACGTTAAACTATTACCATAATCGTTGTTAACAAAGCATAAATTTCTCGCAAGCGCATATTTTTTTAATTGTTAAATCAATTGTATAAAATATTTAATAACGCTTATAACTATAGTTATCTGTTTCTGCAAACTCCTGCATCAGACACACGATATTTAAACTAGTCAGGCCCTCATTTGTAGAATAACGAGTCTTTTAATTTAAAAGACTAGTTAGGCTAAAGCTTCATTAGTCTCACGTCTATTACTTCCATTTAAAGGACTAGTTAATTAGGCTAAAGCTTCATTAGTCTCATGTCCACTATTTGCATTTTTTACTACATTTATATGTTTTAATATTTATCGATACTCTTTTAACTACACTGTCATGATTTGGTTATCCGTTTCCCCAAGAAAGATATAAGAATAAAAACAAATAAGAAAATAAACTTTATTTAACTATAAGCCAGTACATTAACACAAACGGTTATAGTATTTCATAAAACGTTTGATATAATGTTATTTATTTCCATTTATTTATTTAGTTATAAAATCTCTAGAGTTTTCAACAAGTGGGATAAGCAACACCACAAGCGGCAAGGACTTTGCGTGAGTTTGGAGAGCTAATGTACTGAGCAAACGCAGGATTCTTAGCAAAACCACACAGACATGATTGTTGCTCTTTCATCTTTGCACAACATGGACCTGATGGTGGTCCTCCTCCCGTAATCGCAGCAAGGCAAGGCTGAAGCTGCCTTGCATCACATGCCACTCCCACATTTCCTGTATTTTCCGAGTCCGCAGCTTTGATGGGAGCTGGAAACGATATCGAAAGAATGAAGAAGAGGATGAGTATCAATGTCACGGTCTTCATGTCGATTTTTTTGGGTTTTGGTTGTGTTTTATATTTTGTTAGGAACATTTTGAGGTCTTGTTTTGGTATTTATTGGTATAGGTTTCGCATTGCCTTGCATAGTGCAAAATGCATGTGTATTGCATCGTAAAATAACGTGAACGTAACTAGCTGTCATGCAAAAAGAACCTTAAAAATAAAGGTGGAGAACAAGTAATATGACACGTATTAAATTAGGGCTAACTTAATACGTGCTACGAAAATGTACCTCATCTGAGGGCTACGAGACCTGATCCTAAAGAGTAGTGATGTTAAATAGATCTAACCCGTTTAGACCATGCCGCTTAAGGTCTTGGCCAATTATTGACTAACCCATTTAGGTCCATTTATTTCTGGATCCGTTTAGATTTTGTCCATTTAAATTCGTTGAAATGGTGTCATGATTTAGATCTATTAAAAATCCGGTGAATAGACTACTCAACGGCTACATTCATAATGAAAGATTAGTCAAGGTGGTAAAAACCTGAATCACCTTTAGTTATAAAAAAAAAAAAAAAGTCCATCGAATTTATACTAGGCTGTCTAGGTCCGTTTGCTGAGAATAAGTCATTGACTAGAATCGACAAAAACTTATCAATCATAATAGTGGGTGTGTGGAACCACATACGAGGACAGCCAGGCATCAAGTGGTATCATAACCAAACCAAACCAAACGAGTGTGTGGAACGCCCTTGATCGCATATCGTAATTTGTAACTATATATGTCCACAACGAGGATATTTCGGTCTATAAGTGAGGTGATTCCAACGTTTTGATTTCAAAATGTTTGGTGATCCATGTAAATTACAGCGGCTATAATATTTTTTCCAAAACCCCGTTAAATAATTATGAAGTGTCTATGGCGAAAAAATCTATTTTCGTGTTTGAAGCGCAAATATTTTGTTTAGGTAAATTTTGGAGCGACCAAAAGTGAACCTAAAGGCTTATGGACGGCAGCTGTTAAGACATTACTGATATTTTAAAAATTCAGTAGTTGTGTTATTTATACTTATATGGTCTTTTATATATGTTGATACGGAAACACTTGCGTCTACTATTGTCAATGTCCAAAAGAAACAAAGATCCATAAAATCTCTCTCTTTTTCTTAGAAAACAAAACAAAAGTGAAATATAGGAATAAGGCTACAACACTACCACAAACCAGTACATTGTTTTTATTGTTTATTTTTCTTCTATTTATTATTTAAAAATCCCTAAAATTTCCACATTTGGGGGAAAAGAATCCAAAACCATATGTGACAATGAGGAAAAACAGTCCACCAGAAACTATGGAATTGGAATACAAAAATGTTGATGAAATACTAAAAGTAAGACTTCTTATTGTGAAGTAATTATAGCCACTAAACAAACAATATATATTATTATTGATCAGCAAATTGCTATAAATCTGTCTAATTGGATAATGATTCGGTCATAATATTTGACGTCATATCTAACAAAGAAAAAAGTTATATCCATAAGAATTTTTTTTTTTAAAAAAGAACAATGTGGTGTGACCTCTATTTGTGGAATATTATGGATTGGATACTTCTACATGTCAATATGACATGCATATGTTTGTGCTACTTGTGGTATCCTTGGCCTCATATCAATCTTCAGAAGAAACAGAAAGTTTCACATATCCATTAATTTTTCCCAGAGAGAACAAACAAAAAAATGATAAGAAAAAATCAGACTCGATGTGAACCAATCATCTTCTTCTCTTCCGTTTATTCTCTGCTACACAAAACATCAACCTTTCTCTTCCTCCAACATCTCACTCACCTGTAAGTTCTCAAAGATTTTATGGGTCTTACAAGACTTATATAGTCGCTCTATTTCTCTAATTTCTTTTAAAAAGATTGAATTTGGTTTTGCTAAATTTAACTGTTAGGGTTTGTGTCTGAGTATTATCTTCAAAATTGGGTTTTTTTCTTGTAGAGTCAATGTGAGATTTTGTATATGTTTCAGTAGAAATTCAGGAGGAACAGATCAATGGGCGAAAGAAATTTAGGTGGAATTGGATCAGTGAAAGCCGCCATTAATAAGTTTGGACAAAGAGCTACACGAAACGTCTCTTCTCAGCTGGATTTGCCAATCATTAAGGTGAAACCAAAGATCAAAATTTTCAGATAAAAATTGTGTAAAGTTTCGATTTTTAGATTCATGGGAAATTTTTGTATACACTATTGATCATTCTTTGTTTTCTTATTTGGTTACAGTCTTCTTCGGTGGTGGAGGATTTGCATAAGTCAGGAAGAGAACTTGAAATGTATAAAGAGAGTAGAAGAGCTTCTGAGTCTGCAAAGGCGAAAGCAGAAGCGGAATTAAGTAAGGCGAAGAAGATAGTAAAGGAGCTTACTTTACTGATAGAGGAGTCGAATCGCAGGTTAAATACGCGTGTGATTAAGGAGTCAAGGATAGATGGAAATGGGAGATATGTTCAAAACATGAGAGAACTAGAGGATGTGAAGCAAGAATTGAGTAAGTTGAAGCTTGATAAAGCGTATGTTTCAAGAGAGAAAGCTGTCGCAGAGAAGGAAGTAATGGAGGTAGAGATTAGAATGGAGGAGAATTTGAAGTTGTTGGGGAGTCTTAAGGTAGAGGTTGATGCTGCAAATGAAGAACATGTTTTGGTTGAATTGGCGAAGATCGAGGCTTTGAAAGAACGTAAAGAGGTGGAAGAGCAGAGAGATAGGGAAAGGAAGGAAGTGTATGAGTCGTTGGATAAATGGAAAAAGCGAATAAGAGAAAAGATGAGAGAGGTTGAGAGATCAAAGGGTTTTGAGAATGAGTTATCTGTGACTTTAGCGGATATTGAAATGTTAGAAACTCAGTTAAAGCTTGTTAAGGAAATGGAGAGGAGAGTTCAGAGGAATGATAGTATGTCGAGATCGAAAAACCGTGCTTTTGAAAGAGGAAAAGATACTTTGTTGGTTTTGAAAGAAGTTACCGAAGCAACAGAAGCTAAGAAAGAGGAACTCGCTTCTATTAACGCAGAGCTTTTTTGTCTTGTCAATACAATGGATACATTGAGGCAAGAACTTGACAAAGTTAAACAAGAAATAGCTCTGTTTGATAAGATGATACAAAAGGATGATGTTAAGATTGAGAGACTCAATACGAAGCTGCTTATGGCGAAAGATAAATTAGAAGCAGTGTCTGTAGCTGAAGGAAGAATCAGCTCTCTTGCTGACAATTTAACTACTTCGTTTGAGAAACTAAAGAATGATAGAGAAGCTGCAAAGAAAGACGAGCTTAACCTAAAAGAAGAAGCAAGAATCATCAAAGATGAAATACAGAAAACCGAAGTAGGATTTGGTGGAAAAGAAAAAGAGTTGCTTTCGAAGATGGTTGAGCTTGAGAAAGCGAAGCACGCAGAGAATTTAGCTCTTGAGAAGCTAGAATCAATGGTACAGAAAACAATGCAAACTCGGGAAATGAATTCTCGGCGAAATTCAACCATTACAATCTCAAGATTCGAGTACGAGTATTTGAGTGGAGAAGCTAGTTACGCGGAAGAAACTGCAGAGAAGAAAGTGGAAGCAGCAATGGCTTGGGTCGAAGCACTCAAGGCTAGCACTAACGCGATTTTGATAAAGACTGAAACTTTAAAGAGAGAAAGTGCAAAAACAATGGTGGAAGCAGAGAGGGAATCGTTTAGAATGCAGAGGTCACTATCGATAAAGAGACTGGTCCAAGATGAGATTCAGAAGTTCAAGGAGAGCTCAGAAGTGACAGGCTTGATCAACTCACCTAAACCGGTGAGAAAATCAGTTAGGTTAAGTGGGAAATTCACACCAGTTCAAGGAGGGAAGTCTAGAAGATACTCATCAGGGAACCAAGGGACTCCAAGTTTCTTTGTTATCAAGAAGAAGAAGAAAATTCCAAACTTGGTCAAGTTTTTGAGCCGGAAAAGGTAGAAAATTAGAAATTAAGCATTCTTGAGAACAATGAGAAGTTTAGTTTTAGTGAGTGAAAGTTTTTTGCTTGCGTTTTAAGTTTCATTTGGTTGTAACTTTTGTAAGTGGTTTATTTGTTTTGTATCTTTATGTATTTATGCATACTTAGGTGTATATTAATGATGATAAAATTGTTGTACTTTGTAATAGTCGAATAATTTTGTTATTTTTTTTAGCTGCCAAAAAAAGGGGAATAATTTTGTTAATTTTTGTGACTTGAACGTTTTGGGTCTAAAACTGAAATCGAACCAAAAGTTTTCATAACCAAATTAATCGAACTAAAACTGAACTTATAAATAATGAATAACTAAAATTTTAAAGTACTTTTAATCACAAATAATTTTCAATATAACATTCATATTACGAATAATACTTTATTAATACATTTGTAGCCAATTTTGTTAAATTAAACAACATAAATGGTTGGTCTTCTTGAGTGTCTATCGGTGTATAGGTGACTGGGTTTTCTATTTCTTTGAACATTTGGTTTTGTCTTCTTGGGTGTTTTGTTTCTTAGTTTCGTTATTGTATTTAGAATTGTGTACATACTCATAGTAGTTAGAAACAAATAAAAATCTTATATTTTATCTAACAAAAAACTTATAGAATTATGTAATACTCATAGTAGTTAGAAACGTTTCCTTTAACTTTAAGTATGTTTTCATGTATTAATTTATATTTTTCCGATCCATGTTAAGTGTAATCTGGTAATTTAAACTAGTCACACTAGTCAGAGTTGCTTCAGACTCCAAATACGAAAATAAAAATCCAGGGGAAATGGAGTAAACCAAAAAAATCGAACCGAATTGACCGCCACAAAAATCATTCTGGTGGAACAGTTGACTTTAAGATCTACAAGTAAAATTGTCAATACGTTTCTCCACCACTAACAAACAACTAGAAACTACAAAGCGGTTCCTCGTTACACTACGTGCCCCTACTGTTCCAATTATCGCCTCAATCACCGCTAGTTCCATTCAAATACAAATCAAATGTATACATATATAATTTAAAATACCTCTAGAGAAATATTTTAAAATACTCTATTATATTTTTGGTTGGTGCATAAGTTTCTTCAAAGAAAAAACAAAATAATCTTCAAATTTTTAGAGTCGAAAATAAAATTACAACTGTTGACTTGGAAAGTAGGCCAGGCCAAATGTACGATGCACTATTATTGCCTATTGATTACAGCTTTTTTAAAGATACTTAAGAGACAAACTTTACTCAGTTCAGAATTGTTTCTCTTTACTCTTTAGAGATGGCTCAATTATTTCTCATTCTCTGTTTCATTCTAATCCATTTCATTGCCATAGCTACTTCTCTAAACGACCAAGGTCTTGCACTTCTTTCCGTTAAGCAATCCCTAATAAACTAGAAAGACTCCGCTTTTACCAATTGGAACTCCTCACATTCAAACCCTTGTTCTTGGCTAGGCATTACATGGAATGCTGATCTAAGAGTTGTCTCGATTCGTCTTCCTAATAAGCGTCTTTGGGTTCTTTTCATCCATCCATTGGAACTCTCTTGTCCCTTCGTCACATCAACCTCAGAGACAATGAGTTTCAAGGGAAGTTACCAGTGGAACTCTTTGGACCAAAAGGTCTTCAAAGCTTGGTGCTTTCTGGTAATTCGTTTTCCGGGTTGGTTCCTGAAGGGATTGGGGGTTTAAACAGTTTAATAACTTTGGATCTTTCGAAGAATTCGTTCAGCGGTTCAATCCCTTTGTCGCTTATTCGAAGCAAGAAACTGAAAACGTTAGTTCTTAGCAAGAACAGTTTATCTGGAGATCTACCAACCGGGTTTGGTTCTGACTTGGTTCATCTCCGGATGCTGGACCTTTCTTTCAATCGCTTCACTGGAAGGATCCCCGAAGATATAGGAAGTTTGAAGAATCTGAAAGGTATTCTTAATCTTTCTCATAACTTCTTCTCAGGTATGATTCCAACAAGTCTTGGAGATCTCTCGGAGCTTCTCTATGTCGATCTTTCTTACAATAATCTTAGCGGTCCGATACCAAAATCCAACGTTCTGTTGAACGCTGGTCCAAATGCTTTTCAAGGGAACCCTTTCCTATGTGGATTACCCTTAAAAGTTTCTTGCACTACAAGAAACACATATATAGTTCCTTCTCAACAATATACAAAAAGAGCCAACCATCATTCTAGGTTTTGCATCATCATTACAGCCACAATCGTCGGAGTCATTTTTCTTGCTTCATTGTTCATCTACTATCTCCGAAAAGCATCGGCTCGTGCAAACAAAGATCAGAACACCCGAACATGTCATTTAGAGGAGAAACTAAAGAAGACGGTAAAGCAGGAGCTTTTCTGTTTCAAGACTCGGAACTCAGAATCCGAAGCGCTAGATGAGAACAAAACTCAACAAGTTTTCATGCCAATGGACCTGGAAATCGAATTCGACCTTGATCAGCTTCTTAAAGCCTCAGCTTTTCTTCTAGGGAAGAGTAGAATCGGGCTTGTGTACAAGGTAGTTCTTGAAAACGGTTTGATGCTAGCCGTTAGACGATTGGAAGATAAAGGTTGGCTAAGGCTCAAAGAGTTTCTAGCTGATGTCGAAGCAATAGCGAAAATCAAACACCCTAATGTCTTGAATCTCAAGGCTTGTTGCTGGTCTCCAGAAGAGAAACTCTTAATCTATGAGTATATACCAAATGGTGACCTTGGTTCTGCAATTCAAGGTAAGTTTATGATCAAAATCACGTAAATCAATGACTGTATTTTATGTTAAGAGCTTTAGATTCAAGTCAGATTCGTTTATATGACAGGTAGACCTGGTAGCGTGTCCTGCAAGCAACTAACTTGGCCGGTTCGGTTAAGAATTCTGAGAGGAGTCGCAAAAGGATTGACTTACATTCATTAGTCCCAAAAGATACGTCCATGGACATATAAACTCAAGCAACATACTTTTCGGACCGAATCTTGAACCGAAAATTTCAGGTTTCGGTTTAGGGCGTAGCTCAGACGTATCTTCCTCAGAGATCAGATCAGACCAGATTTCTCCAATGGAGACAAGCTCACCAATCGTCTCTAGAGAATCATATTACCAAGCTCCTGAAGCTTCAAAGATGACTAAACCGTCTCAGAAATGGGATGTGTATTCATTCGGTTTAGTGGTACTTGAAATGGTAAGCGGAAAATCTCCGGTTAATTCAGAGATGGATTTGGTTTTGTGGGTTGAATCGGCTTGTGATAGAAATAAACCGGTTTGGTATGTTCTTGACCCGGTTATAGCTCGAGATAGAGATTTGGAAGATAGTATGGTTCAAGTGCTCACGATCGGTTTAGCTTGTGTCCAGAAGAACCCAGATAAAAGACCAGTCATGAGGAATATCTTCGAGAGCTTCGAGAAAATCGTTTCTTCGATTTTAATTAATTAATTATGATAATTTTCATGTAATAATCGTAACTATTTATATATTTTTACTTCCTATTTGTGATACTACAGTGAACTATGTAAGAGCTAATAATAAAGAAAATATTTATAAAAAAAAAGACAAGGAAAGATATTGTAATTGAAAATTAATAATTAACAAAAATGTTAATTATAATTAACAGAAATGTCTTAAAAATCAATTGAAAATGCTTTACCCGATCCGGACTTTGAACCGGAGCTTTTCTCATAGGCCAAATAATCTCCAATGTCATCAAAACTGTATCCGCCGCCAACTCCAAACCCGTACCCAAACCCGAATCCGATACCACAACCCATACCGACTCCAAGCACCACATTAGTATGGTTAAGAGTTTCAGAAGCGGTTAAGCCGAGCCCGCCGGTGAGTCCAAAGCCGATTCCAGCGCCGCAGCCTAAACCGCCGCCGATTCCTGGACCTGCGGCTGCGTTCTTGATGTTCTGGATCTGTCCCCGGAGGAATCTGATAACCGGAAACTCAGATCGGCTTAGGGATTTTCCGGTTTTGGCGTCTGGTTTCCTGCTCCAAAGAGAATATGATTTCATGGTTTTGTGATTGTGAATTTATGAGGTTAAAACTAGATCAGATTATACGCAGATTATACATACACCTGTATCGGGCATAAAACCATTTATACATACACCTGTATCGGGCATAAAACCATTTTTACTGGCCCATTTAAGTCTCTACAATGTAAGGTTGGGCTTAAAACCATTTTTACTAGCCCATTTAAGTCTCTACAATGTAGGGTACTTATTTTCGGTGTTAATACTTAATACCAAAATTTCTTTTCTTTTTTTTAAATACGAATTTTAGTTTCTGGATTTATTTTGGAATATCAGTTAAAGATTAGTAAAACATTTGGTAATAACATTGTATGTGATTTTCTACAAATTGAAAATAAAATTTCCCTTTTTCTTCTCTCAAATAATATATAGGATTAGGAGGTGATGATTATAAATTACATATCCGAGTATGACCACTACTTTATATGATATTTAAAAGAAAATGTGTTAGAAAAGGGTAAGAAAGTAAATTCGGTAGGTTTGTTGGGTTGGAAGGGAGGAAACATCCCTTAGTTAGTTAGCCACAAAAGAAAGATTTTGATTGAAGTATATACACACAGGAAGAGGGACCATAGTTAGTTAAAGTTGTGCTATTGAAGTAAACTCACCAATATTCCTTACCTTACTACAACGGCCGTTTACAACATGGAACTAAACTAACATATATAAAAACTCTAATTTAATAATCATTCCCATCATCTGTTTAATTAACTATTCTTATTCATGATTGTGCCAACCAAACTTAAGAAAATGATTTTCCTAGTATTATTCCCTTTTTTTTTCTTCAAACACATCAATACTAAATTACTAATACCTTATTCTCCAAATTACAAGCAAAACGTCTCCCCTAACAAACTTTTTGTTTCCATCTAAAATTTCCAAAATCAATTTAATTAGATTTTTGTTTGACGTTGATATATCTATGGTTGCTTATTATAGTATATTAATAATGTTTTTAGCTAGTTTTTTTTTTTGTGTATAATCGAGGCTAATAATGGAACTACTTCCTGTAGTAACCCAACAAATTATTCTATGTTATTGAATAATTATACATCGATACAAGTGAATTAACATTTTATGGTGAATATTGTTACTATCTTTATACACCAAAATAAAAATATTAATAATTTTCTCACTGTCTCTGTGTAAACACTAGTTTTGTTGTTGAAGTTATCTACGTTTTTTCTTAAAAAAAAAACAATAATATTCTGTTAGACATCTCTAACGGTTCTGAAGTAGGCGGGAAAGTGAAGTAGGTAGAATACTCTTCTGTGCTTTACTTAACCGTGGAAAAGCGATTATCTAACCAATTAAATATATCCTCTTATCATCCAGATCTTTAGATCTTCTCATCGTACGGTCTCGATTGAGTAAAGCAATAAACTTCCGGTAGGCTCTCACACATGTGATCTAATCTCTTCTTCTTCCTCCTCCTCTCTCGTTCTGTGTTTGACAGTCTGTGTATATATACACATATACAGAGCATTGTTCATTTTTCACCGCTCTTTCTCTTCGCTTAAGTTCAACGCTGTTCAGGTACTCCCTTCTCTCTCGCTCGCTCTTGTTATCGTCTTCTCCGATCAAACCAAAGCTTGATTACGAGGTTTCATCGAGAATCATCTCCTTTGTGAAGGAAGTTTTTAGTTTCGGACTTTGATTCTGGAGAATTTGTAGATCTATCGGATTCAATGTTGTTGATTCACACCTCTGGAATACATATATATATTTCAATTGCTTCGGTACTGTATTTTAATCAGAATTTACGGATTGATTTAGCAATTTCTGAACAATCTTCTTCAGGAAGCTTTTGAGATTATCACAAAAATGGAGAAAGTCGCGGCGTCTACTGTAACAGATCTAGCATGCGTCACGGCGCTAAATTCACCGCCGCCTCCATTATCACCGATATCTGAAAAAAGCAACCAGAACAGCAAACATCAGGAAGAGTTCGCTGCAAGCTTCGCAACGCTCTACAATTCAATTTTCTCACCGGAATCTCAATTCCCGATCTCGTTATCCCTATCTCCTTCTCCTCCATCCTCCTCCTCCCCTCCACTTCGGATCGACACTATAACAGAGCACCGTCTTCGTCAAGCACGTCTCATCCTCGAGTACGACGAACTCAACGAGCATTACGAGCTTTGCCTTAACCGTCTTCAATCTCTAATGACGGAACTCGACTCGCTTCGCCACGAAAACGATGCTCTCCGCCACGAAAACTCCGATCTACTCAAACTTATCCATATCTCTAGTTCATCTTCCTCTTCCTCTGTCTCTCCACCGCCTCTCCATAACCGTCAACTCCGTCAACAGATCTCCGATTTCGGTAACCAAAGTACAGTTTCTACGCATTCTCGTTCCGTCAGGAGAAACAATCCGGAGAGACACTCGTTACCTAAAAGCATCTCCGTCCGATCTCCAGGATATCTCAAGATAAATCAGGGAAGAAGCCATGGATATGAAGCTGGAAATCGCCAAATGAGCCAACTCAGCTCCGACTCGGTAATTTCAAATTTTTCCAATTTATTTTATTTATTTATAATAATGACGTCATAAATATGTGAAGGTATCTCAAAAGGTGTGTGTACCAACAAAAGGAGAAAAAGAAGCTTTAGAACTTGAGGTTTATCGTCAAGGGATGATGAAGACGGAGCTCTGTAACAAGTGGCAAGAGACAGGAGCTTGTCCTTACGGCGATAATTGCCAATTTGCTCACGGAATTGACGAGCTCCGTCCTGTAATTAGGCATCCACGCTACAAAACTGAGGTTTGCAGAATGATTGTCACCGGAGCCACGTGTCCTTACGGTCACCGTTGCCATTTCCGTCACTCACTTACCGATGAAGAGAGGATGATGCGTCTCAGTCGCTGATCTATGAAGAAGAAGGTCAACAAAAGGGTAATAATTAGTGGTTGTGTACAGATTTGATACCTTATAAATATCGTAATTTCTCTGGCTGATGAATTGGGAAAGAAACATATTTCCATAGGAATAAGGAAGCAAAAGATGTTAAATAAATGTTGATACGATTATAGGAATATAGTAATTAGAGATGGAGATGAAAGGAGAATGAAGAAATGTGTGCTTTCTCTTTTCTACTTTGAGATGTTAAATTCTTTGGATGTGTTGTTTTTGTATTTCTCGGATTAAGCAGGAGAGACCTGAAAAGGATTATAGATTCGACAAAAAATGTGAAATTTTATATTGATGAAAGTTTTTTACTTTGTGCAAAACTTTGCAAATATCTTTCAAATGACTCTTTCAATGTTCTATGTGTCTGTTTGATCTGTTTGAGAGTATGAGTTGTAGTGCAAAAGTACACATTACTATTATGATGGTATAGTTTCTTTCCTTTTGTTAAACGCTGCAGTGGAAGTAATACATTCATGGGAAAGGATTGACTTGGTTTGTTGTGAATATATATGTCTCTGTTTTGGTGATCCTGGTTTGTGTATTTATGCACGACTTGTTATCTCTGGAAACCACCACTCAAGTTAATTGTGGTTTCTCTACAGAAAACTATGTCTTGATGAGTTTGTGATTAAAATTTGTCACTAGTTATAAACAGACTAAATCAGAGAATGTGCATGTGTTAGTTTATCCAGAATTATGTGTGTTTGCTGGTCTTACCATAACCTTTGCATAAAAAGTTTCAACTAACAAGATTGATGAAGTTTAGAATGTTTTTGAGCTACTTACTACCTGGAAGATGCACGGGATGTTTTCATTTTTAGTAATTTGGATCTACAATAATTGATAAATCATACTGAAGGTAAGGTATGAATATTAACGCAACTGTTTCCTCGTCTTTTCCACATTTCTGTTACCCGGTTTTCTTGAGTTTATGTAATCAACATCATTTCTGAGTAAACCATACTATGCTATTAATGATCTATTAAACTTGGTTGTTGTTTTTGCAAGTTGTTTCTGGGATCTGCCCATTTGTTGTTGGTATTTGAGATGAACAGATCACAAGTTTGTGACAACTTCAAATAACTAAAGCATGAATGAGATCTCTAGACGGATGAGATATGTTTCAGTGAATCTTGATGTGTTTGTGCTTATGAGTTCTTCGGAGCTAAACTCCGTGCCTGAAAGCACACTGAGTCCTGCATCCATCCAGGCACGAATTACAATCTGGTTTCATTGAAACGAACGGCCTTATGGGTCGCTGGTTAGATATTGTGGCTGCCTTACGGGTTGATCGTCCTCATGCAACCTTTCTGCTTCTGCTCCATCATAACTGACAAGTAGTCTAATAGAACACCCACTAATAAGAAATCTGGCTTCCTCACAAAAACCCCCACTTCAACCCAGAAAGGTGGAGACGTTATTGGGCTTATTAACTCCGTTTTTAAAATCCCATAACTGAAATATTTAATAGACTTAACTCATGAACCACGTGATTTTGCACGTCTCACCTTTAAGCATCAGTCAATATAGCAGAGAGTATAAAAGAGTTTTATGATTGTTTCAAGTAAGTCACAACAATTCCTCATCCAAATGTTTAGGGAAGCATAAATATAGCTAAACCCAAATGAAGATAGACAGTGTATCAATAGACTAGGGCTCATACCATATCGAAATCTCTTAGTTTTGATAATATTGCGACGATTCTGAAGGAAGATATTCCCTCATAATTGGAAAATCTTCGGGCAGAAGAAGATCTGGATCATTACCAATTGTGAGACTTTGGAATGCTTGTCCTAATGCATATCAAAGAGCCCTAGCAACTGGCACTGTAATTGCATTCCCCATCTGAATGTATCTGAAAAGGATAATGATATATGAAATTCAATCTAAAATATTCCTCCCTTATTTGAAGAAAAATAGGGGAATTTTATGAAAAATCTATTAAGAACAATCAATGATTCACAAAAATAACTGTAACAGAACAACTAGACAATGGATATAGTGGTCAAGGAAATAATTTGCTTTTGCTTAGCAGAGCCAAAGAGTTTATAATAGTCAGGAAAACCTTGAAGCCTTGTGTCTTCGCGAATTGCTATGACACGGTCTTGCTGTGGTGAATGTTCACCTGTGATAAACAACAACATCACAAGTGAATATTCTTTATATTGTTTCCAGTGTTAGATGTGCATCCCAACAAATCTATGCAAAACTAGAACACAAGAATACTCCTTTATACCATGATACGGAGATGATCTTAAAGCCTAACTTTAGTATTTGATTTTACTATTGTGAAAACGGTTGGTTTAGTTTCGTTCCACCAAAATGGCCAAATGGTTTAAAACAAATAGTTTACATCATTTCAGAAATGAAAAACAATTTTCAAAATTCAAATGTCACTAAGAATAAGAATTTTTATGGGGTATAAAAGACTCACTTTTTATTTTCCTTTATCAAAAGACATACATAATCTGGGACCTATTGAATAGCAAAAAACTTTTTTAAAGGAAAGCATAGAAACCAATAAAGAGAGAAGCAAGTTTTATATAAAGAAATACCAAAATAAAATGAGAATATCACTGTTACCAAAAGATTTTTGGGGTCAAGATAAAACCTTTTAAGTACCAAGTATTATTGCCTTTACAATCGGGATGAAAGTACGGTAATCTTTCCCGGCCGAGTTGAGAAACAAAATCTTCAATGCTCATATGAGTCGGAGCAGAAGCAAGTTGACGAGTAGCTGACGTAGTTTGAGTCTCCAGAACAGGGGTAGAGCGGTTTTGACTTGCTCTTCAGCCACGTCTCGAACCACTGGATTCAGAAACTGAATGAAATCGAGCATAATTCCTAAAAACAACATAAATACATGCCAAAATTTTTGACGATTTTTTGATGGATTCCCCAAAATTTTAGGTTACGCAGCAATCCAAAATATATTTCCCGATAATTATTTCGCGGATCCGTCGGAAATTCCGACAATTAGGTTAAAACTAGGCTTCGCGGAAGCCAAAAGAACTTTCTCTGTAATTGCATGTCTTTTCACAGGTCAGTTAACCTTAAACCGCAACACGTGTAACCTCAAATCCGTCAAAAATTCATCAAAAATTTTTGATGGATTTAGGGATTTGAAGGTTTTTGCAAATTATCGGCCCAAAAATACGTTTGTACTAAGCCATATTAATCATTGAATGCATAAAATTACAATATCTAATTGACACAAGTCATTAAATTACAAAAAACAAAAATTTATTTTCATTTCGAAGAAATGTTATATACTTTGTATGTATTCTTATGTACGTTTATTCAAAATCCTCTTAAATTTGACAATGTAAGAAAATATCAATTTGCATGCTATTAAATGAATATAATGATTCACTTAGTGTAAGAAATTGGTTTCTATACTAATTTGTGTCTATCTAGTAACCAAAAATCTTCCAAAACTCCTATCCGTCGAAAATCCATCAAGAATTCATCGGAAATTCGTCAAAATTTTAAGAACATTCCGATAACAAATATAAAATACAAAAGCCATTACTCCTCATCTTCAGATGATCCGTCCGAAGGAGTTGAGTCTGAATCGTCTTCGAATTCACCAAGTGATTCGAGTCTGAATAAACCATATCATCACCAGTTTGTGTTAAATCAATCACGAGCTCAATGTCAAACGAATGATGAACATGACCCATATGACAAACTCTAGTTAGCTGCAAGACATCATGTTCTGAAACTCTATTAATTCTTCCTCATGGGTTAATTGTAGTAACTGCGATCCAAAGATCTGACCGATAAGATATTTGAGGATACCGAATATAGCAAACTTATATAAATGAAGATAATTTGTAAAAATCAAAAATATTAGGAATATATTAGTAATAATCAAATATATTGATTTAATCATACATTGTCTACTTGTGATGCTAGAATAAATAGATCGTACTTAAGAAGTCTTTGTCTTGAATGTATCGATGTCACACTAAGAAGTCTTCGTTTTGAATGTATTGATGTCACACTGAATTGATCAATTTGAATACCACGACCAACAAATGGATAGGACACACCGAATTTTTTTTTCTTCGCTGCGTCTAACCGGTATGCAGGCATAGGACATCTACTATTTGACATAACATGAAGAAAATCCCGAAAACAAATCAGTGGCAATTCTAATCTAGACTTCATATTGTTTTTCGTCTTCCTTTGCATGTTTAAAACAGTGTTCATGAGAATTCCGACATATATACTACAGCGATATTTTTTTTGCTCCTCGTTGATTTTCGGCCAATTCTATGAACTCGTAGATTCCTCGTGCATAATCATTTTTCAATATGTTTGACTTCGGATCTATCATAGGTTCGTCCACGACCGAAAGTAATTACCAGAAGATATATTGTAACTATATAGAGATTGAATTGAGTAAGAGGTGTGATTGAATGAAGAAATGTGGAAACATATATATAAAAGTCGTGTCTGTCGGAATATAACATTTTAAAACGGCTATACAACGGATATATTAACGTTCTTATTACTCGGCAATTATCCAACGGATTTCCGACGGAAACTTGTCGGATTATAACGTATACAGTTTCCGACGGATTTGGGTTTGTCCGTCGGAAACTCGTCGGATTATAATGTATACAGTTTCCAACGGATTTGGGTTTTTTCGTGGAAAAATAATTGACAGATGCATTTCCGTCAGAAAATTCGTCTGAAATATGTCGGAAATCTGTCGGAAATCTGTCAAAAATCTGTTGAAAAATATCAATCGTAAAATCGTCAGAAATCCCATCAATTTTGCGACTGCAATGTTGCATCCATTCTTTGAGCTCGTGTAGCTCGAGAACATTCTCCATCATCTGGTATCATAGTAGCTCCTCCATTTAGAGTAATATTGTTGGATATTTTTGAACTTTCACTTAAAGCCATCATGGCATCTGCATAATCAAAATATCTATTCTAAAAAACTGGCAGTAAAAGAGAATATTAAAAGTTGAAGATCTATGGTTTAAAGAAATGACTTGGTTGTAAATCTTAAAATGTGGAGTAAGGAAACCGATAGTTCATGTCACAATAGTAATCATCATTTTCTTTGGAAGCGATAATCTCCTCAGAATTTTTCTAGCACAACAAAAATAAGAGTAATGTTAGTATCAATAGAAGAATGCACTAAGAAACTAACATACTATACTTGAACTAAGAACCTATATTTAAGGAAATCGTCAAAATCTTCAACTTCTTTAGGAGGTTGTTCAATTCATTAATTTGTATCTCGATGATTCTCCGAAAACACATGTTTTATCACTGGTCAGACCTTTATGCGTCTTAATTACCCTAAAATTAAGAAAATGCCAAAACTTTAGGCAATTCAAGGTAGGATAAAGGAAAAATAAAAAAAATAAATTTTGATTCTTAAGTTGTCATAAGCTCTATAAAACCATTGAACTGTGAAATATAATTATCTATTAGCTCCTTCAAACATTTCAACAATTTTGCAAATAACGATCTTCTCTCCCTCACCAACATGAATAAATAAATAAATATATATATATATATATTAAGTTGTGAGAAACAAAATTTATTTGTGATAAAATATTTACTTCTTTAATAAAAACCATAGCACAACATGCTAAGCCTTCATAAAATTAGAGAAGAGAAGTTTAGTTCATGCATAATATGTCATGTCATCCTAAATATATAACAAAATAACTGTTCTGTTTCTAGGTCCGATTGGCCGTAAAGGACATATTTGGGTTGAGGGTGGCATGCTTCCCAGCCCTCTTTTTTTAGATAGGTAGGCTAATGCATTTCAGTATGAATTTGATCTAGCAGTGTAATGCTCTACAAATCCGATTTTTACCCATTAAATCATGTTGGCAAATGAAAAAAGTGAAAACCCCAATAATCATCAAAATCAAACACCAAGAACACAATCTCTTTCACATGCTGTTCTCTAACCTTTTTACTTTTAAATGCTTTAGGGAAACGCATGTGTTATCACTGCAAGTATGTTACCATTTCCATTTTCTAAAGACTTAGTTTAGAGGTTTATTGAATATATATTTCTCTTCTTAATGAAGGCGCTACAATAACAGAAAAATGTAATCTACTTTCAAATATTTTTTCTCATTCTAGAAAGTGAAGAAGTATTAAACACATGCAAAAAAAACTACCTTTTTTCATTTTAAACTGTGAAGAAGTTTCAAAATAGTCACCTGCAGATACCCATCATCATAAAGATTATATTTTTGACAGCCTGCACATATCCGACGATTGCACATCTAAAATGGCGTCGACCCTGGATTTCTCCTTCTCCTCGTCCCTACAGAGGGAAATGAATTTCTGTGTCGTTATTTGTGAAAAAATAATAATTTGTTTTTCTTAAGATCTATATTAACTTTTTTCTAAAGTACATCTATATTAATTTGGAACTGAGTTTACGTAAACATGCAACAATTTCATCGAGATATAACTGGTTACAAATCTAGTTTATACAATAAACGATATAACAACAAAAGAAAAAGCATAAGCTGTTCTTAACACATGTTTAATCATATATATATATTTATCTAACTATGCAGTAGAAGCTAATGATTTAAGAACTTACTCTTGTTTCTTCTTTCTTTTTCTTGGCCGACCTACAGGCTTCTGATTCTGAAAATATTTAAAAAGCTTCATTTTTTATTTTTTTTTCAGAAATCAACAAATACGCAAAACAAATGTCAACAAAATTTATAATAGAACATAGTAAAGCAATTTACATTTCATTTAGGCACCAAAGAATCCAGTTTTTCATACACAATTAAAAATTAAGAACATTGTTTTCCAGACCTTGATATTTTGTATCTTTCTGGCCAGGATACCCTAGCCTCTGGATCAGCTATCTCATCCAAAAGCCTTTCGATCCACTTGGGTTCCACCACCTGTGTGAGCTCAGCTTTGATACGTTTGGGCTCCATGCTAAGTCGAAGAAGACAAAGAAAACCCTAAACCCGGAGGCGGAGCCACACCAAATCCCAAATGGAAGATGATTGTAAAAACGGCTCATGTTCCCTTAAGCGCCAACTTTTAGGGTTTTTCTGAATATTTAAATAATTTGAAACTTTTGGACTGGATCGGGCTTAACAAAAGTTCATGTTGGAGATGGGCTGATCACATCCCAAAACTCGGCCCAAATTTGATCGGACCCATTTTGAGAGAGAAAAGTCCACGAAACCCATTAAAGGAGAAAGATTATGACGGTGAAAACTTCGTATAAATAGCAAGCATTTTAGAACGAGAACAGTAATCGGAAAGGGAGAGAATCGAGAACACGCAATACACTTGTGACCAACCTTGACTCTACATCTAAGACTTCGGCTCTACACCTAGGACCTCGGCATTACAAACAACATCGGCTTGTCACAACACGGCCTCAGATCATAATTGAACTAGATCTCGGTAGCACTTGTAACTAGCTCTGTTCGGTTTACATTCTGCAATTCAATATATAAAAGCTCGGATTTTGTTCTTTTAACTTAACGAACCTACTTTCTTATTACGAAAGTATCCGAACCTCAATAATTACCTTAATACCCCTTGTTGCAGTATACTTCCAACAGTTCAGCCTGATAAAAAATGTTTCAGACCCATCATGTTTACTGGGTCAAATTACTTTTGCCTCTCATTTGGATAATTTGTTTATTGTTGATCTCAGTTTAAACATGATGATTGTAGTGGCTGTGTCAAATATCTTGTTTACTGGATTAGACTGTTCAGAAATCAATGTACTCTTTTGATAAAAGAAAATAATTATTGTCTTTAAACATATATCTGCTTTCAAGATCAGAGGATCATTAATGGACTTATCGAGTGTGTGTGCACAGAAAATCTTTGCATCTATGTGTAAGGGTTGAGCTTTAATTAGTTAAAATTTACTCTCTCTGTCCATTTATAAGATTTTCTAGTTAAAAGCGCGTTTATTAGGAATTTTTAATTTTGGTTAAAGAAATTATTATTTAGTATTTGATTAAAAACAATTCAACAGATCACAAAGAAAACTGAAAAATATAAATAGTCACAAAATATCAAATATATTTAAAACTTACAAATCATCTAATAAAGTAAAACAAAAAAGCCTTATTTTTAATAAAATGGGACAGAGTGAGTAGTTTTTATTGATGGGATTCATATCCGGAAACAAATCAAGAACATAATTGTTACAAATTGGTAAAATCATGCTTGAAGAATAATAAGTGTCTGGTCGAAAGATGATATTTAATGACGTGAGTTAGTTTCCAAACGCAACTGGACAGTGAGACCTTTAAGTTATAACGTTTTGAGATCAGAACTGTTCTACTATCCATAGTCGACTGCAATGTTGTTCTTGAGTAACAATTATTTGGTAAGTAAATGATATTTACTTTCTATTTCATATATTAAATGATTTATAGACTGAAAGTCTTGGATCTCCTATCTACTATATGTCAAAATATCTTTCAAAATTTCAGTTTGTAATATTACATCTACCCAGAAAGGCCCTGCAAAAAAGTTGAAATGATGGAATTAACAAGTTGCAACTAAAATCTTATCTCAATTCGAGAAGAAAATATCAAAAATGCTGCTCAGATCCGCTAGTTTAAAGTTTCTTGAGCACGGGAGTTTGACTCCACCTCAAACCAAAGGTTGAGAAAAAAGGCAAGCAGACCAATGGAAAATTAACATGCAATGTTAAAGGCGAAACATTTATTAACATAGTTTATATATATATAATGTAATACTCAGAGTTTCTGGATATCTAGTGGTGTCTGTGTGAAGAAGCTTGGAAAAATTGATTTGGCTGTATCTATCACCAAAAATTCTTTTTACTTTTTGTAACACATCTTGAAAAGCTTCATAATTAAGTGTCTTTAAGCTGCAGCAGTTTTAGAATGTGTAACATATTGAGAAGCCATTTTCAGTACTGTGCAAGTGAGAGTAAGATTTTGCAGTGATCTACAAAAGTAGTCGACAAATTTTTCAAGCCACTCAAAATAGCCAAACGGCTGTTGAGTGAAGGTGAACCGAAGGGTCAAAATAAGGCATGAGGGCCACTGATAGGGTGTTACAACAAGAAGTTGTGCATTGCGCATATACTCAAGTTATTTATAAAAGATGGTCTACAAGATCTCAATTAATTCAATGCAAAATCAAATATACGATTAGTGGAATGAAATTGAAAATACATTTATAGCTATATGTTTGATGTATTAAAGCCGCCAGGACTCGATCGAGTGCTGATGCAGATTTCCCGAGGTATTCTTTCTAGTTGCTTGCCATAATTATAGCCATATGTATTTTATATTTCAAGGGAATTGCCTTTGAATTCGAATTCTGTTTGCCGACAAATGAAAACCACTGCACTACAAGTTGTGATCAGTGATCCAAAAGGTAATTCCCTTGAAAGTCAAATACCCATCAAGGTACCAATGAAAACTGTCAGTTTACAAGTTTTGATCAGTCTTTCCAAAAGTTAACTCGCTTGCAAAATAAATGGTTTATATATTTTTCTTATTTTTTTTCTATATTTATTACTCTTTAACGGGACAATTACGATGAAATAGAAGAAAGGGTTGTCAAAGGCTCAAAGCAACATGGGGCTTCCGAGTTTTATGACCATTAACAAACTGGAGAAACTGACAACAACTATACGCTCGGAGTTCCGCTGCACCATAACGCTAGTGTATTCGTGAACTTTAGAATTTCGCGCCTCGCAAGACAAGTGATTTTGATTTCGTGATCAAGAATTTTGAAGAGATATTCTGCAGGGATGCGGCAGTTGTCAAAGATCCGGTTATTTCTCTATCACCATATCGCGTATGATTTTTTGTGATGCTATGAACCGTAGGAATTGTTAAGGTACTGCTATGAGATTTTCTTTGAAGCCATGTGAGAAAGTTTTGCCAAATAGAGAACTCCATGAAGTGAGATATTAGCCGAGAGAGGCAAAAAGTCTCCATAATCATAGCTATAAGGGGCATCTTAGGAACAAATGATGTCTTGTATATGCAAGAATATTGTATTGAACATATTACTTATAAAAATTCCTTTAATAATACGAACATCCAAAGATATAAACTATTAAGTCAGCAAAGCTAGATCAAAGACTTTACCTTCATTTCTCGCACTGAAACAAACTGATGTTTGAAGATCCATTCAAGGGCTCTTTTAGATAGTTGAAACGATTGGAATTGTTTCATTATTCTTTCACAACGATATATAAATTAAGATACGTACTACTATAGATATGTAACTTCTAACCTATTAAATACTTTCTCAACTTGATTATAAATTACCACAAGAATTCCAAAACCTAATTAATATCCACTTTTTAAAATCTCTGAACTTATCGAACTTTAATATCATATTCGGTATCCAGATTTATAGATATGGAAACTAATAAGTTTGATCACTAATCTTTGACTATAAGAAAAAAAATGTTGCGTGAAGCCTAATTATTGTACTATAAACTAAAACCAGATTTGAAGAGTAGGCAACTCAAAACTGAAACCTAGATAATGTATATGTTTAACTAAGAAGATATGATCTATAATAACAGTTCTATTTCTCTTAGTGAAAACATATTTATGACTAATATATGCATTCTTTATAACTGCAAGTAAATGTTACGCGATGGAAGAATAAGTATATATAGTATGTGAAAAAGAAGGCTGAAGGCAAACAACAGGTGATGACAGAAGGCTAGAGAGCACAAAGGAGTAAGATGCAAAGAAGCTGCTCCGAATTGTACCTCATCATCTGTGCTCTCTATCTTCTGTCAACACTATCAATGCCCTTCAATCTATTAAAGGTAAATTTTGATTTTCTATTGAAAAATATATTGGATACTACAAAAAACCGAAAAAAATAAACTGTAGTGGAGATCAAGATGTTAATAGAAAAAACCAAGTTTGATGATCATTGTAGTTATTACTCAAGATTTTTCTTTTGTATATAGGTGAACTATATGATATAGACATATATATGGATGTAGAAAGTACCAAAAGGGTGGTCGATGAGATGTGATGATGATGAGATTTCTTGAAGCCACTATTTATAGAGAGCAGCGAGATGATTTGTCTGCTCCAATTGCATTGATCTTTTGAACAAGTTTGGAACAATATTGTAATTAATTGGATTCCTTTGGTATACGGATTTTAATATCTGTTTTTGTTATATAAAAAGGAATAATTGTTTGTTGTCAGTTTTTTTTTTCTTGAGCTCTCTACCTATTTTGAGAGATTAATTTGCCTCTTTGGGATAAAAAGAAAGGTCAGAATTACATGTAAACGGATATGTATACAATATATCTTTAATATTAAGTGTGAGGTCAGAATCGCATTATAATATTGATGGAATATCATATCAAAGAGAACAGTCAAAAGATATAGAAAAACATAGGATTCTTCATCAGAAATAAAAAGAAAAAAAATAAATGAAAGAATATATCCTTTCTAAGAATGGTCATAACACCATTTTCGCCAAAACGACTAACATAATTAAAAACCGAACACCGAAAATTAATAGCCTTATTCGTTGACAAAGAATAACCTAAATTACAACAAGAAATGGTAAGCTACACAGATTTAAAAGCCAAAAATATATAAATTACTAGTATAAACCAAACTATATATGATTAATCTAAAAGTTAACCAAACATAAAAGTTTTTAAACGCTTTCCTTCTGCCACAATTTTTTATATAGAATTAAGCTGGAGCGGATAGTCATTTCTGCGATCGATAGAATCTAGGTTTGGAGTTCGGTTGAGTTTGTACTAAATAACCGATCGGATCCAAATTTTTTGGATATAAAAAATTAAGAACCATATAGATATCAAAATAGTCTTGGTTCGCTTTATATCAGTTTTGGGATGGTTCAGTTCTGAAATATAAGAATCGGCAATTATCTAAAAATATTTAATTTTAAATCAGTTCGGATATATATAATGTATCCAAATAACTTAAATTATATCTAAAATATTAAAAAACATCCAAAATTAACACACAAATACAATTCATATCATTTTCCTAAGACAAAAAAATTGATTTAAACACCAAAACCCGAATTGGAACTGAATTGAATACTCAATTACCGATGCATAGTGATAACAATAATCCTAAATGTATAAAGTCTCATGTTTTCGAGTTAACTGGATACCCAATTGATTCGTAAGTAATATCCAAAATCGAACTGATATCCATAAAATTATTGTGCAGGAATTATCAGATATATTAAGCATCTCCAAAACTTTATAACTAAACCGATTATTTCGGATCGGCTCTAGTTTTTTGCCCATGCGTAATATAACCAACTAAACATAGTAAATATTGTCGATATTCTTAATATTAATCAATGTGGAAACGAATTTGGCAACTAATCTGTAAGTTATGTTTTAAGAATTTATTACGATTAATTATTTTTTTCCGTGTTCGAACTAAAATAACGTGTAGTATATACCAAATCCAGTAATCTTTCGCAGTGAATACCAAACCCAATAGTCTCCCGCATCAATCAAACTTTATCTTTTAACTCTTTTTACCCTAAATAAGATTACGTATAGAGACACTGCTTTATAACTTTACCATTGGATATATTCGCTGATGAATGAACGTGATGTCTTGAACCACTAAATTCTGTGTACATTAGATAAAAATATTGAGTAATATCTTTCTCTCTTTACTTAAGCTATTTTGTCTGTCACATAGCTATAGCTTCTATGAGTATTAATCGTTGGAAGAAGAAAAAATCAAATTCTCAACATTTCTAAATGGAAGCCGATTTATGATAAACTGAATTAACTATTATAAATGTTTTATTTTTGGTAACCTCGAAATTACGACCAAAATCATAAAAGAATATCCCTCTTCCCAAAAGAGATTAAAAATAGAAATACAATGAAATCAACTTCAAATGCTAAACCACTAGTCCACCACACATTTAATAAATTACAATAAATTTTCTCTATGTACTATCAAGAGATTGGAAAATTGAACCACACTCTTCATTTTAAAGCTTAGTTAGATTTTTTTTACTCGTAGTGTCTCTCTTTGCGTTTCGTGGATATGAATTATTTGATCACCCCTTTTTATTGCACTTTAATAATGAAATCTAGTCAATATTCACTTCTAGTTCCGCCTACCAACTCCATCTATATTGGTTTTTTCTTTACATATAAATTGAACGATTTGATTTTGGTCACGAGTAGATGTTTCTAAGTGCCAACTTTGAAAATTTTGAAATAAGAATAAACATGATTAAAAGTTTCCAAAGATTGTATAATTATGCGGCTAGGGTCTTTGTAACGCCAAGAAAACAAAAAATATAGAGAAGAGGAAGAAAAAATGATCAAATCTTTATTTAAAGATACCCACCCAAAATGGAATAAAGACATGAAGCCCAATCACTCATTTTTAATTCTTCGATACTCTTTTTGGCAATAATTCTCTCAAATTCTTTGTTTTGTCATATCCCTATGAAACCATCAATCAGTTGACAATGTATTCGTGATGCCTTTTTTGTTTCTTTTACCAATACAGAAGTGTCATTTGGCTAAGATCATCTAACAGTAAATACAAATATAATCCTGACACATGAATTATCATTTTATATGGACATATTGACGTCACGCAAGCTTCTAGAGATATATTAGTGATCTGTTTATTTTAAAAGTACCCAGAAAATTAAAATGATAAATTGCAAAGTTATCCGTTTGTTATGAGAATCTCTACATAAAATCAATATTATTAGATTTTCTACATAAAATCAATTGAAAACAAGTGAAAGAAAGACAACAAAGAAACTCTTTGTCATTAATCAATCAAAAACTATATAAAATTCTAAAAACAAGTAGATTATTTATAAGAAATTTTTAAAAACCTAAAAGATCCTAAAAACCTTAATTCTAATTAAAATGGTAAACCTGCTAAAACCTATATACAGTAATACATATACATATTTATCCTAAATCTACGCTAAATAACAAATCATATGGGATGCGATCTGATCTTTACAAGAAAAATACAATACTCACAGTTTTTGGATCGGTTCTAAGCTAGGATCCATTTTGGTGGTTTTCCTTCTTTACTTCCTTTTTATTAAAGGTATCATTTGTTAAGATATAACATTTTGGAAGTAGAAATAGATATAACATACTTATATTAATTAAGAATATGAAGAATCGATTCATTCATTGTCCATATTCCTAAAATCGTTTAATTGCTTTGAGAGATATATCACAATCAGCCATCGTCTCTAACGTAGTAGCTGTAGGGGTTAAAGACTTAGAGACTTAATTACATTCATACAATGGCACCCATCCATATTGATCACTCAACACTGATGACGTACCACCGAGAAAAGAATCATTGATCCAAGACAAGAAACATGACATTTTTAGTACCACTTTGTTCATAAACGTTGATAATACTAATTTGTCATTGATTTCTCAAAATGTCACTACACCAAGATCCACATAGTCTTGCGGTTTTGGGGTAGTTTTTGGCAATATTGAAGGCTTGTCTACGTGTATGGCATAGATTTGGCACGTAGCAGCAAATTAATTTTATTAAATGGAACTTATACATAAAAGAGGAAATTATAGGTGACTATAGTAGTTGGTTTGGACGCTTCTCTAGACATTCCACATTGACAAAGTCTCAATTATATTTGTGTCACATTCCACATTGACAAAGTCCCAATCCCATCTTTCATCTTTATTTTAATTACAAATACCCTTCCAAAGTTAATTGGTTGGCTCAAAATTTCTCAAATAGTTTAAAGCCACTAAAACTACAGTGCGATTTGCATAAGATTCTACAACATCATGTTTAAGAATCCAATTACTGGTATATTTTTATATTGTAACAATATTATTCCCTCTATTTCATAAAAATGTATGTTTTGGAGTTTTAACACACTTAAAAATTATTTACAGTACCAAATTAATATTACTTCACTTTGTTAAGTAAATTTATTGATATAACTAAGCTTTATAATCCATTTGTTCCTAATTAATTTAGTTTTAAACTTTTTACACATATTAAGAAAACATACTAAAAGTTGATAATAAATACATTATTTTTGTGATTTACATTTTTCTAAAACTCTAAATCAATATTATTTAATTATTTTTTTAAGTTTACAATTCATCATCAATAACTAATAAAATGTTTAAAAATCTAAAAAAGTATCTTTTTGACACAATTTGTTTTCCTAAAAATTATATTGTATTTAACTGGTATGGGCAGAGTAGAAAAAAGACATTAATTTTGCATAGAAAATTGAAAACATTCATATTTGTGAAACAAAAATAAATTTCAAAACATGCATTTTAATGAAACGAGGGAGTATCAAAACATGCATTTCAAGCTGAAACTTAGTGTTGGATCATCCAAACATATCGTTGAACCAAAAAAGATGTTTTAAAAAAAAACATATCGTTGAACCAACGATTACAAAACAAATAAGATATTTGTCACTAGTTGGTCGCTCCGGAAGTGCATTTAAAAAAAAAAAGAGCAAATAGTTCTAATTCCAGTGGTGTGTAATTTTTTAGCATGGCCAAATTGACGTACATAACTTTAAACTATACATAAGAGAACCAGATTCATGTAATTTTATGCAAAAGACATGGTTTTAAGTGAAAGTTGAAGTAAGCAGATAAGTCTTGTCACTTTGATAAGTTGATATTCCGTGAATGTTGGAAACCAACTCTAGAGTCTTCAAAGCTATATTCCAAGGAACATTCGTATTCTCACTTAATGACTGAACGTCAGTTGAAGGGACCTAGGATATCGAATTAAAATAATGCTTCATAAAATCAATATATATATATATATATATATATATACTATATATTATTTTAAACAACTATAAAAACAGTTTAACTAGCTATTTCGTGCGATATTACACAATTTGCTATTGTATTTTTATTAAATTAAACAAGTTATAGAATGTTAAAATTGTAACAAATTAAATTTATTTTCTCTCTATAACTAAATATGGACGAAAATTATATATTTTTAAAATTGTTAACTAATCAAAATTGAAAAGTTAAGATTTGATATCTAATATACCATATTATTTATTTTAAATTATTATATTTGAAAGATTTTGTTAAGATTTAAATTTATGATTCTTCTATCATCTTTGTTTGATCTTATTTTCAAATTATTTTAAATTATCATATAATACATATATTTAATAAAAATATAGATTTTTTCTGCATATATTGTGAATCGAACTTTTAGAAACGGAGATAAATTATTTGACCAATGTTGTAAGCATTTTAACCAATAGTCATATTACAAAAAATGCATTGCATTTTAAAACATTGAAGAACAATAAAAAAAATCAAACAAATATATGACATAATTTTCAAAAATAATCTCTTAAATATTTATTAGCTTTTAAAAAATAAAACTTATTTTCTCTCTGCTAATAAATATAAACAAAAAATTAAAATTAATTTAAAATTTTTGTTAACCAATCAAAATAAAAAAATAAAATTTGAGATTATATTATCCAAACATGTGATTCAGATACTAGCATATATATTTTTCAATTAAATTATTATTTTGATCCATTTAAGTACTAATTTTTATTATTTTACACATATAAAGTTGGTGGTTGAACATCTATACTAATACCACACCATCATTGTTTCCGGCGGACGTTTTACGAAATTTTTGAAACGATGACGACAAATATGTGAGTCTGGTGGTTCGAATCGCCAAATTTTTCCATCTAATTAGATAAAATTTATCAAATAAACATTTTTCCGCGTTACATAGCGCTGACCACTATCTAGCATGCAAATATGTTTCCACGAGAGGTCTATATTTTGTGTAACAAACAGCCCAAACCCTATGTCAGTGAGTTGTATTACAATTTTTAGAGTAATAATGGTAATTTTATTCTCAGAAATAATCGATGGAAAAATCAGAAATAAACTATTTCATTTATTACATTATTGTTTCAGGCGTGTTATTTATCATATAAATTAAATATTACAGTATTTGATATTTTCTTTTCTTTTTTTGGCAGCATATTACGGTAGTTGATTAAATCGCTCGAAAAAATACACCACATATTTACAGTTTGTTACTATGTTCTTTTTGCCATTTGTGATTTTTCATATTGTCATCTAGCAAAGAAGCCCTAAATATCAAAACAAAAAATAACGGAATTGCTCTCCTCTATCCAATTATATTATTATTAAATTATATTTGTGAAACAAAAGACGATGAATTTGGTTACAGATATGGTATACTGTCACAGCATTGTCTAATCAAGGATAATGCACTGCTAATATATACTTTTTATCTTCACTCAGGCAGAAGCTTGTCTAGACTCATGCAAAGATGATAAGATCGCATGTGCGCTGTAGATATATGTGCTTGACCAAAGACCACAAATCTATCGATAACTATCTGCATATTCATCTTTAATACCGTAACTAAAAGTGATGTTTTTGATAAAGTCTAAAAGTGATGTTATATAGTTAAATGCTAGAATCTTATCATCTAAGTACACATGTTTACTGTTTACATTATCTTTATATTAACATGTATTTTCACGTATTGTTTAAAGGAATCTCCTCATTTTTTATGTAACTCGTGATTCATTTTTGTGTTCGTTTCTGGAGGAGCTATAGGCGCCACTGTTTAAAGATTTTAGGACTGACTTCAAGTGAAGGTTGCTCATGACAACTATGATGGGGCATGGGTTCCTTATAACTATGGAACACAATTGTCGGAATGTTATTGCTTAGAATCCGTGTTTCTTTAAAGGGTTTTCTCTTGGTTCCTTTGTCGGTGCATAATTTCTCGGTTTTACTTTGTTTTTTTTGTATCATGTTGTTGCTTTGTCATTTTTTTTACATTTTCTTTCGCTTTTATGTTTTATGTATAAAGTCTTCACCGTGCACTTTGGTGTTGCTATTTTGATGAATTTAAGAAGCTAAGTATTTAGAATTTTGAAATTTTATAGTTTATAAAAATTTGGAGTTAGGGTTACGTTTTGTGATTTAGGGTTTAGAAACAATAGAAGTAACTAATAAAAACTTTCAGTCTATTTTGAAACTTGTGAAAAATTTCGAGAACTAGTTAAAATAAGAAAATTTAATCTTCAAAAAATGAATTTGTAAAAGTTTCCATAAAGTTTTAAAAACGTCTAAAAGGTTTCACAAGTTCATTACAAATTTCAACAAGTAGGTTTTACATCACCACGAATATATGAGAATCCAACAATATTTTTCAGATCCCATGAACAACACAATAATGTCAACTTAAAATATTTCCGTCAAAAAAGTATGAATATGCTAGTTACTAAAAAAAATCAAAAGAGATTATCTGAGCAAATTAATATTTTTCATCTCGTTGATATCCAGTCCAAAAAATTACGAATGTAAGAGACCTAGTCCCTAAATATCAAAAAGAAATGCAAGTTAATAATATTCTATTTTTTCTTGCAACAAAATTACCGTCAAAATCTCTACATGGTCGCACATTTATATTAAGTATATATAAAATCTTTTCTATATTAAAGAGAAACATTGGCGTGGATGAGTCAAACTCAATCCTACATTTGTTCACTGAATTTTGATTTAATTAAATTAGTTTTTTACTAAAATTATTCTATTTAAACACTAATATTTGAATTAATTTTATTATGATTATTCAGGTAGCCTTAATTGACATATCAAAAACTAACAATTATGTCGATCATTATTAATTAAAAGAACAAATTTTATTTTGTAAAAAGTGAATATGACTAATTCAAATATTAAACTATCAATTTATATTATATCGTTTACACATAAATTAATCAATTAAACATTAAAAATTATATGTCATTTAAAATTAAAGATTTATTATCATTTACATCTAAAATATATAGTACTGAAAACTCATAATACATTAATTCAATGTTCAAAAATTCGTTAGGCGGTACTTAGGCGTTCACTAGGAGTCTAGCGAATAGACGGATTAATCGGAACATAGACGGGGCCTAGACATTAATAGAATATTTAAATAATTTTTAAAATATTTTTATACTTATATAATTATATGTTAAATTATAATATTTTAATTTTTTTAATCTTTGAAATGTTTTACTTCCAAATTAAATATTTTTGTCCTTTAAATAAAATTAAAATGTAAAAAACTTAACTGTATTCAAAAATAAAAGTAAAATCCAATGTAGAAAATAGAAAAACATGTTCTAAATTAAATGAAAATTCAATACAAAAGAGTTAAAAACACCAAAAAAATAAAACGAAACAAAATTAACTAATCTTCTTCTCCTGCTCATTATCATATTCAAATTCAATATTATTGACAATATCATGTTCTTCATTAGAGGCAATATCTTCTGTAAGACCATCATTTGAAGCTTTGAAAACAAGTTCACCATTAAGCTATTCACCAATTTGAACTGGCACCTCCACAAACTATTTTTCTGCATTTCTTTCATCTTCATCATCAAGAATCACATCAATATTTTTATCTTTGATCCTTATTCGCTTGTTAAATAACTTGACATTGAATTGGACGTAGAGTAGACTATTAAGTCGACTAACATCTAGTCTATTCCTTTTCTTAGTATGAATTTGCAACAACAAAAGTATTAAACGTCTCAAAATCAACAAAAAAAAAATCAGACCTCCAAAAATCTAAGAAAAAAAGGAACCCCCTCAAAAGCACTCCAGTTCCGTTCACAACCAGATGAGGTAGATGTCAAAGAAAGAATTCTTGTTGCTAGCTTTTGCAAAGCAGGCACATGGCAACCATATGTTGACCACCAGCTCCCTAGAATGTAAATTAAAATCAAGAAACATGCTTATCAAAAATTATTAAAGACAATATGTGGCATGGTTTTCTTGTTCGTAACAAGTCTTGTTTTCTTGTTAAAAAGCATTCATGTTTGTCTAATCTGCTGATCATACGTCCTAGACTGCGTCCTTCCTGGTCCTCTCGTACTAGGGAAAGGTCCTCTCAATGCTCTAACGCCCACACTGATATGGACCGAACTGTCTCACGACGTTCTGAATGTAACATCCATAAGACCATAAGACCATAACTACTCAAGTAACTCAATTCAAGTAACATTATCGCTGTGACTCAACATCAAACAAAACTACAAAGGCAAGCACCATGTAAATTAAATATGCTGATCATACGCCCATAAGACCATAACTAATAGTCTACTATTCGCTGCACCATAAGTCCATAAGTAACTAATAGTCTAATATGTTGCACACCTATACCATAAGTAACTAATAGTCTAAGATAAAAAGAATACCTGGATCAAATTTCTCATCATTTTGTTGAAGTCCTTTTAAAGCGATTAAACTCTCAAAAGCTTCAGATTTTGCTCTGTAGATATTAAACTCATGATTGACCACTTTATCTTATGTTTCATAGTCATCATGATAAAAGGTCTCCACATAATTCATGAATTCATCCACTACTATCTGATCATGTTCGATGGTTGTATCCTTGTAGAAATTGTATGGGTTCAATATATAGGTGCTCAGATACAAAGGAGAATCTAACCTACCTTTCATTTTCTCATCAATGTTATCAAAGATAGGTTTGTAATTTCTCTCCAAGTCATTAGAAGCCTTCTTAATCTTAATCCTTGCTTCTAAGAGCTCCCCATAAATAAAACCCATTGAAGGTTTCCTCTCTCCATCAGCAATCCTCAGAAGTTTCACCAAAGGTCCAAAAACATTCAGCATAAACACCACACCATTCCAAAATACAGAGCTCATAATAGTTAAGAAACTGATTATTCCCTTTGCGGTCTTCCGATGTTTGGATTGGTCCCATTCTGCAGAACTGAACATTGACTTTAGTTGATTCTTTTTATCCAACAAGCTTTGTAGTGTCAAGAAACTTGTAGCAAATCTCGTCAGTCCTGGTCTCACAATATCCCTTTTCTTGGTATGAAATCTCATCATTGCTAAGGTTTTATGATGAGCATATATGAAAACCGTAAGATCTTTAACTTGCTCAATGATTTTTGTAAACTTAGGCAACTTAGAAATACCTTCAAGCATGAGATCAATTGTATGAGCAACACAACCTGTCCAAAAAATATTAGGCATCTTCTATTTAAGCATCTTTGTTGCCGCCACATTGTTGAGAGCATTATCTGTTACTACTTGAACAACTTTCTCAGCTCCAACTTCTGCAATGCATCGATCAACATAGTCAAAGATGTATGACCCTGTGCGAGATTCTGTGGAACAATCTTTTTCTGAAAGAAAACATGTTCCTCCTCTAGAATTGACACACATATGCATTATGCTCCTCTTTTTCCTATCAGTCCATGCATCAGTCATAATAGAACAACCATAGCGTTCCCATTCTGCCTCTTGGCTCTTTAACTGCTCCTTAGTTCTACCTTCTTCCTCTTTTAACAGAGGTTGCCTTAGCTGGTATTGAGTTGGAGGAATCCAGCCAGTCCAAACTGTCCACGAGCCTGACAAAACATCTTAAAAGCATCATCATCAATGACATTGAAAGGAATACCTGATTGATAGATCCATCTAACACAATACTTGATGAGCTTTTTCTTTGAAGAGCACATAATTCATGTTTGTGTACCAAGAGTATCTTCACGACGGATAGTTGTTGCAACTTTATCCATAGGACTCTGAAAGTTACTCGGTTTTAGAGTCCTAAGATTTTTTTCTAACTCATCTTCAAGTTTCAACATATCGACATTCACTTCAACTCTTAGAATATCGTCTTCATGTTTCTTACTCACCTTCTTCTTCCTTGCTTATATGATTGCATTTCTACACTTAACCTGATCATCTTTCAATGATTTCGGATATGATGTGACATTTCCTCAGATGTGAGCAATGTGCTCCTTGATCTGATAAACTCCTCCAGACATCTCCTTAAAACACAACTTGCAGATAGAGTTTTTTGGATCACACAAAATTCCATATTCCCATCCCACGTCCTTTGAGTTTCGCTTAAGTGTTGGTGCTGTCTGAGAATCCACTGGTTGAGAAGATGATGAAACCCTGAGTATCTACAAGTTAAAAGGTAAAGGTATTAATTACCAAAGGATGTGGCCTCCATCAAAAATAATACGGAGTAGGAGTCACACAAAAACAGATTAATTAACAATAGCTAAAAACAAGAATGACCAAACAGATTAATAAACAAAGTTTTGTCGCTTTAAGAGAGGAACGAGAACTGATCAACAACAGTCAACAAACATAAATACAAATAGACCAAAAATAGAAGTAAACTCTAAAAGTCTAAAAGCATAAAAACAGAATAGTTAACACTTAAGTCTTAACGGACAAGAAACAAAACTAATTAATTATAAGTCTAAACAGAACTAAAAACATAATTAAAAGCAACATAATAAGCAGCATTCACATCAATTTCAGTGTATATCACCATCATAGTCAACGCCAAAGCCATCAAACAGTAAACAACCATGATCATAGACATCGAACCAACCAAACCAATTGGTATATCTCTCAATGGTTTCTCAGTTTTATACATAACAGTAGCTGATTGTACCACAACTAAGAAGTCCCACAACGACAATAAACACAATAATACAAACTGTGACAAGTGACAACTGACAATAGAAGCAATCAAATTCAACCAAGAAGTCCTCTTTGTTCCACTCATGGCAATGCCATTAGCAACAAAAAGAAACAAAAAAATGAACGAAGAAGAAACAAAAGTAAAACTAAAAACTCTAAAAGCACCAAAACAGAACAAACATAAAGGATCAAACTAGCTAAGACAGAATGATCATAGAAGGATGAAGGATCAAACTCTAACCTTTTTGTATCTCTCGTTGTTTACGGTTGAACTCTGTCTCTACCCAAGCAAAAGATGAACAATCAAAGACTTGAAGAACTGACTGCATACCTAAATCCCTAAGAAAAAAAATTCATTTTTAACAAATCAAAACCGGTACTCCGATTTTAGGCGAGTAACCAGATTTTAGCGATCGATTCGACTAACCCGAGTTGGTCCGATAATCTGATTTGCACCGATTTGCACTGATTACTACTGATTTTTTCTGATCGATCCGAGTCACCGATTCACCATTCCGATTCGAAGCAAAACGTAGCAGTTAAAGGTGATTGAGCGAGTAATCGGCCGCCTAGTCACCGATTCAAACGATATTTAGAACACTGCATTAATTAAATATATTTTTAGTATTATAGATAAGACTATCGATAAAATTAAATAATATAATTTTTTTTGAGTTTGCTATCCTAACTATTGCAAACTCATAAATCACACTTTTTCTAGTGGTAATGAAACAATGATTTGATCTCTAATTACTCAAAATTTATGAAATTATAAATATATTAAAAGAAAACCAAATTCACCAACTTTAATTTGTTATTAAATTCTTTTAATGATTTATTACTTTAAAATTTTTTAAAATTCATAATACATTAATCAAATATATCAATATATATATATATATTATTATATATTATATAAGACTATCGATAAAATTAAATAACATAAAATTTTATCATAAGAGTAGCTAATAGAATTACATAAAACAACATAAACTACGATAACATGTGTGTGTAGAAAATTGTAATTATGAATGTGTTTTTACACATATAACAAAAGAAATGGAGTGAGTGGGGGAATAGTGGAATGAAGAAAAAGGAATGGAGATAGGGTTGAGAAAGTAAAAGAGAATAAGATAGAAGCTATAGGGAAGCGACAAGTAAGAAAATGCTTTCCCCAAAGACAAATAAAGAGATGAGGATAAGACACTGTTTCTCTCGGATTCTTTGTTCCCTCATCACTCTCCACTTTACTTCCTCTATTGGCTACATTCTCGTTGCATCCATCATCCATGAACTCACTATACACACAAAAATACCAAAAAACTGCACTAACCCTAATAGTATATATCTTTCTTATCCCTAAATAATTCTAAATATTTAGGTCATATTTCATTCCTTACAAAGGACCAGAGAGCTGTCTTTTAGCATGAAAAGTTGTAGAAAAACCCTTGAATTTAGTTTTTGTTAAATAAATAAATATATATTGAAACCCTATTTTATCTTCATAGCACATCAACTGTACGCCTGATATAAAAGTATCTTTAGTTCTATTAGCTTCTTCTAAAAAGTTAGATAAGTTTAGATATTTTGGGGAATTAGTTCTTTTCCCACTACAAAAACTTAGACTTGCAGGCAGCCATGATTTTTTTCTTTTCCTCTAGGGGCTCTGCTCAATTTGGTGAACAGGCTAATATATACTAGTTTTTTTTTTGTGAATATTCTTTTTTTTTTAATTTAGTTTCTCTTTAAGGGGTGTCAATAATTTGGAATGATTTTTATTAAAATGAAAATTTTTATTCTATTCAAACATAGTTTTTAAAAAACATATTAGTGATTTGAAGATTTAAATTCAAATCCACTGTTATTAAAAATAATTTAAATAGTTGATTTTTAGTGATTTCAAGTTGTTTTAGTCGTTTTTTTTAGTTAAAAATAAAAATATCAAAATCTTATTGGTTTAACTGAGATTGTACAGAATTTTAATAAGAAATCATAATAACTTCCGTAGTTCACCAAAGTCATTTATACCCCACTAAAACTCAAAATTTTCCAGTATTTGGTTCATAACACATGTATATGCATGGGCTTTTTTTTCTTTACTACTCAATGTGTGATTTATTTTCACACTAAAGGATTTATATGTTCGGAAGAAATAACATGTCCAAATAAGTATCATCCAAAACAAACAAGGTGGCAGGGAACCCAGACAAAACAGTCAACCCATTACCTGACCCAGATGACAGGATAAGAGAGTCAAGCCACTCATTTCTACCAAAAATAAAAAGGAAAAAAGGTTTTGTTAATGATAACGAATTTTTTTTACAGTTCTATTATATCTGAATGGTTAGGAACGTAGCTGTACATTAGTTCGGTAAATTAGTTTATACAGAGTTATATATTTTGTCTCTGTAGAATTTTGCCTTTTTCAGAAGAAAATATTATTTTAAAACAGACAAAACAGAAAATTATGGCTGTAGGACTGAGTTTGAGTTAGATCCAACTATAGTCACAAGTTTGACTAGAGAAAAGTTTTGTAAGAAAAAGAGCAAAACGTGTAAAAAGATACTACTTTTTACAGCTTATCTTACAAAGAGAGAGGAGAAACGAAGATCGAACCATACATTCTATATGTAGTATATATAGTACTTCAAACTGAAATCTCGAGTAATGTTGCAATACAAAGGAAATGCACTTAATGATCACAAAACTTCTGTCAAAATTTATTTTATCGTAAATCATTATTATAAAAGATATTTATTCTAATTTTATTATGATGCTATTCGATTAAATATAGTATATGCAATTAGAATAAACCGTTTTTTCATATAATGATTTTACGATATAAATTTTTTTTTATAAAAGATTCTGTATATAGAACATCTTCATAATTGATATATTATTTCTGCAATACTTAGATTTACGACGGACGATTGCATATGTATAACATTTTCATAACAGATAGATTATCCATGTATTCATATAACATATAAGACCACGATGAACAATTTTATCTAAATATAACATACAAAATCACGATAAATAATTTTATTTCAAAAAAATTAAATTATCTAGAAATCGAATCTCAGATCTAATATAAAAGCTTTTAAATCCTTGACTAGTAATCAAATATGCTTCCACACGTCTACGTGGATTACCAATAAGTATTTGAAAAGAATCTGAGTATCACCGTTATTAATTTTTGAATATCAAAACTAAATATTTACTATATATTAACTAATCTTAAAAGTTATAGTAAACTATTTGGCATTGAATAATAGCTAGAGATTAACCTAGAAAAAAGATGTCCAAAATAATACCCATATTTAAAAGCTAGATGCTGTTCCATCAACGATCGTTTAAAATCATAGGGTTTACGCTAATGATCCGATTCTGACGGCCAGACTAACTATATCGAAGCCTTAGTCTCATGGACAAAACAATATATATATATATTGGAATTGTTGTCATCACAGATATCGATAACATTTTTTTTAACATAGCTGCATGTGCTTTTAGGATAACCGATAGAACGATTAGGAGTTCAAGGACTCTTATACAATTTTGGTTTTATCTTTGATTAGGCATATATATCATGTTATTGTTTCATCAGGCTACAATTTCCTGGGAGGATAATTGCCGTAGCACTCTTTCTTAATCTTATGTAATTTTCATAAATCCGAAGAGACATTAAACCAAAACATGTTCACTTTTGACTTTACTAATGTCAGCATTACCTTTCGATTTTCGGTGAGTAACTAATAACTATTCATTGTTTAATGATATATATTGCTTCAAATAAAATATTGATGTTTTAAATAATTTTCTTTTTACTTTTTGATTGTTTCTTTGAATCTACTTCAGCTGGAATTGTCGGCCCGATCTTAAATAGATGAATTACAGGAAGAAAAAAAACAGTGATATAACTTTGTTCAAGGATTTGTCTATTCATAATTTATATTACAAAAAAAGCTAGCGACTTCTCTAGCGCATTGATTCTTCATTTACAATGCCAAAGTCTTATTCAACGTGGCTCAAGATACACTACGATCGGGTGGCGATACATCGATGCGGTAACAAGCTGTGAAGGTGCCTCGACTAGGTTTTTGATAAATTTTCTAGTTTTCCTCGTAAGATATAGTATAATTACGCCTTCTTAATGTGATTAAGGCTTATAATGTTTCGGAGTTAGATTCAGTATACATGTTTTTCGTTGCTTGGAGATTGTAGTTATGATCGTCCTAATTAGAAGAATAAACACAGTTGTTTTCCTTTCTTTTCTAAAACAGTGTTTTCTGGATCAAAATGTAACGTTGCATTTGAGCACAAGAAAACTAATATAATATCATATTAGTATATAAAACCTTGGGTGTTATTAGTTTATGAATCACTGCGCCAACAGAAAAATTATTTTTATTTTAAAAGAATACATATATTAAAGATATATTTTTCAGTGAGCCCGAAAAGAAAAATATATATTGTTCAGATCCAAAGATGTAGAGCTACTTTTACCAAAAAATAAAATGAAAGAAAATTGTAAAGCTATCTTGCAAAAAGGTAGATGGCTCGTGAATAGATTTGAGCTTGATGAAGATTTTGTCATTTACCGTAATTAATAATTTTTTTCAACACATTTTTTCACTCAAGCATAGAATTTTATAGCCGTATATACCAAAGTAACCAAGCAATTACAGCATTATTCCAAACTTGTTGAAACAAAAAATTCAACGCTATTGGAGCAAATAAATCATCTCGCTTCTCTCCATGCGTCTATAAATAGTGGCCACAAGAAATCTCCTCATCATCATCTCATCAACAACCCTTTTGCTACTTCTCTATACCCATACATATATATCATATAGTTCAGTAAATACAAAGATCATCAACTTTTTTTCAATTCTTTTTTAATAAAGTTCTTGATGTCCATAAGAGGTATGTATCAGGTTCTTTTAATATCACATATTTTTCTTCAATCGTAAATTCCAAATCAGTTTTTAATGGTTTAAGAGGCATTGATAGTGTTGACAGAAGATAGAGAGCACAGATGATGAGATACAATTTGGAGCAGTTTCTTGCATCTTACTCCTTTGTGCTCTCTAGCCTTCTGTCATCACTATTTACCTGCTTAATCGTTCCTTTACATATGGTTATCTTCTAGCTAAATCCATATTTACATCCACCATTTATTACGTTATTAAATATAACTTTACTATCAATATTTAGTCATATTGATTTTTAATGTGGCGCCTATTGGAGACCACAAACAATTGTCTAATGTATTTTGTATTAAGAGGGCCGACTCTGATCCCAATAGAACTTAACTTTTACTTTTCTTTGCTATCAGAGAAGTTCTGGCCCTAAGGACCATAGGTTTTCCGAATCGAGGACCAGAACGGAATAAAACAAATTAGTTTCTTTTTTGTTGTCGTGTCTTGAACCTAGGATCAGTAAAACCAACAGACAGTTCTGCGTTGTAGATTAACTCTCAATTGTCACATATATAGAATGCACATTTAAACTCCAAGGCATCTTGTTGTCATGAGCTAATGAATTTTTGGTTATATGATCATGGCGCTGTTGCATTTTTTTCAAAAATAAACTTATATTCTCATTTGAAAAATGTTGATTGTTTACTATGAAGTTTCATGAAATATTAAATATTAAATAAACTTATAATAACAATCATGGAAAAAGTAAATATTTTGATAACATACAGAAATGAATGCTCAATTCTACCAAATCTTATGGTTACATATACAGAATCATTTATTTATTTATTTTTAGTCATTCTTTTCTTCCCAATTTTATTAGTAATAATAAAACAGGTTTCACCATTTTATATTTCCTTAACTAAAGTATTCTTTGACTGAAATGATTACGCTATTCCATATTTCACATAGTCTAAGTAGTGAATATGATATAAGAGCTCCATACGGTTGAATGATTTTATTAGTAGATGTTATGTTTTGTAACTGCAGTAGGATCATGAAATATACATAATAATGCTACAATTTCTATAATAGTAACTACTACCGATGTACTGTTACCGCTGTATATAACAAATATTACTGTAATGTAAAGGAAATGGGGTCAAGCAGAACTGCGTATTTTGGAAGATTGAGGTAAAACATTTTTCTTAAATATTTAGTTCACAAATAACAGAATTGATATTTTATTTAATGGTTGCTATGTTGATTTTTGAAAACGTTTTACAGAAGAATTTAAGAAAAAACATAGGGGGTTCAAAAATGACAACTAAAAACAGATATATAGAAGCATTCGAGAGGTAGCTGAAACCAACTTGTGAGATAGGTATCCTTTTGTGAGACGACTTGTTATACTCGGTTAAGAAGATAAAGTCAGGCTATGTAACCTTGAGTTGTGCTCCTTCCCAACCGAGTAGATGCAGGCTTGGAGAGCGATCTTGATGAGACCGCACTGTTTTTTTTTTTGGAGAGATGTCTTAGATCCAAAAGAAGAGATCATTACTGATGTTTGCAGAAAAGGCAAGTGGTAGGAAAATCAAGACCCCAAATGCGCAATCGGGCTCTATATGCAATCTTTTTTTAGCTATCAGAACATGAACAAATCTGAAACCTATTTTTATCCGGAATAAAAACAAAATATAATATACAATAATACATTAATAGGAGGTATTATTGCAAATCCTTAAACAATTAGGTTAATTTTGGAAAACCTATGGAAGACAACTGCCCCTCCTAAGCATATGTACATCCGCCACTGCATAAGAACATGTTTAGGGATGTTAACTGAAAATCAAAGATCGGAATATTCCAAATGATATGATTTCTAGGAGAATGTAACTAGGCCTAGGATTTCGGATTAACCGAATTGAACCGTTGGGTTAATTTGGTTATTCGGTTGATTTAGTTTTTGAATATTCTACCAAAATTATACATAAAGTAACCAAAAGAATTGGATTTTAGTGGCCAAAAACCAAAATGTTTTAAAGTTCATAATCTCATATATAAACCAAAACAATATAATAAGCCCATAATCCTAACACTTAAACTAAACAATTAGGGTTAGGCGCCTCCCGAAGAAAAAAAAAATCGGTTAATAGATTAAAATTAGATTTTAGGATTAGTAACCGAATAACCGATCAGTTATGAACAAACCAAACAATAAAAGGATAAATGAACCCAATTTGGAGTGTTGCCGATTGGTTCAACAAAAAGAATCGAATCTGAACCGAAAAACGAAAGTATTGGTTTTGTCCGGTTCGGTTCTCCCGATTCGGTTAAATATCTCAGGCCTAAATGTAACAATGTCCAGATTCTTCGTGATGAGAAAGATGATGAGGGATCAACTTGGCCAGTTCTCCACATAAAGTAATCTTGCTCTAAGGAATATGAGATTGCCTCGGTTGAAGGTAGACAAATGCGGGATAGAGATTTTGCTGTGTTTACATATTATCCAGTGTACATAAATAACATTCTCAGGATAAATTTGTTGCTTAAAGTCTCTCTTAAACTTGTTGCAAGTGTCCACCTTACACATTCTCCACTAGAGCGTTCGATGTGGTCGTATCCGCTAAATACGCTGTGACCGTCTTAACCTTGGACATCTCGTTAATTATGCACGTAAATTTATGTACATATTTTTCAATGGACGTAGATATGCATATTTTGTCAGACTAATTAACCTAATTGTTTAAGGATTGGCGATAATACCTCCGGTTGTGTCTTTATGTGCCAAGGTAATCAAGATTATGTGATTGTGTCTTGGCCGTGGTTATTTATGTTGGATAAATTTCAACATTATCTTGAAACCTAAGATATCTCTAATAAAATTTAGATTAGGATAAAATAAATTTAGAGTTTTCCTAATAGGAATAAGAGATATCTATTACTAATAAGATTATGTTATCTTACAGTATAAGGTAACATATATATATGTGTTAAGATAAGATAATTGTTAGGTAAGACAAATAGAATTAGGAGTTATCTAATTCCACTAGGAATATGTATTGCCTAAACCATTATAAATAAAATTGTTGGATTGTGATAATTGTATAAGAGTTATACGAGAGAATAAGAGTTATAAGAGAAAACGAGAGTTCTAAGAGAAAAAGATTTGAATTTTAGTTCTGAGAGAGTTTCTAAATATATATAATAAGAGAGTGATTTTTATTATAAAAAAATTTGTTTGATTGAATATGAACTCTTGAATTAGTATCAGAGCTATTGGTTATTAGTCAATCAAAACTAAAAGCATATCCGAGCCATGGGAGATGCTAGCGTCCCGACGACGAGGTCGAAGGAGCTTGGACCTTCATCTATTCAATGTCCAATGCTCAACTCATCGAACTACAAGGCTTGGTCGATGAGAATGAAAGTGAACTTGCGTGTTCAAAAAGTATGGGAGACGATCGAGTAAGGATCGACCATAGACGAGAAGAATGACATGGCGATTGCTTGTTGTTTCAAGCCATACCCGAGACACTATATTACAAGTTGGTGATCTTGATTCGCAAAAAAATTATATGGGAAACGATTAAAGCAAGACATCTTGGAGCATATCGTGTCAAAGAAGCGAGACTTCAAACCCTCATGTCCGAATTCGAAAGACTCAAGATGAAAGATTCGGACACAATTGACTCCTTCTTAGGAAAGCTATCGGATCTAGCGTCGAAGTCAGCGGCATTAGGACAAATCGTGGAAGAATCGAAGCTAGTGAAGAATTTTTTTAATAGCTTACCACGAAATAATTTATACACATCATAGTATCACTTGAGCAAGTCCTAGATTTAAACAAGACCAGTTTCAAAGATATAGTAGGATGGCTCAAAGCTTACGAGAAGCGTATAGTTCATGATGAGAATCATGTTGAGACACAAGGGAAGTTGTTCCTCTCAAGCATGGAGTCGCGTGGTTACCAAGAAAACAACGAAAATTCAAGAGGCCGAGGAAGAGGTTTTGGGATAGAGGGCATGGAATATTTAATACTCAAAATCGAAATAAAGAGAAAAAAAGAAAGATCAAACTTGAAATGTTATCGATGTGACAAGGTTGGTCACTTTGCTTTGAATTGTCCCGAAAGAATACAAAGAGTTCAAGAAGCAAACAAGGTCGAAATACAAGCAGCGGATTGGGCTCCTACATACACGAGATAATGTTTCTCAATAAAAAAATCTAATGCCAAAGAAATACGATATGAAGAATGGAGAAGAAGGAATATGGTATCTAGACAACGGGGCAAGTAACCACATGACTGGAATAAAATCATTCTTTTCAGAGATAAACCAAAACATGAAAGGGGAAGTGAAGTTTGGGGATGGATCTTGTGTAGATATTTGTGGAAAATGATCAATTCTCTTCCAAGGGAAAACCGGTGAACAAAAGCTATTGATCGACATCTATTACATTCCAGAACTAAGAAGTAACATACTGAGTTTGGGTCAGCCAACTGAGCATGGATGCGATATTAGAATAAAACATGACTATCTAACACTACATGACCCTAGCGGAAGGCTCTTGATAAAGGTAATGAGATCTCCTAATAGGCTTTACAAGATCAACCTTAAAATCTGAAAACCGATTTGTTTACACTCAAGAATAGATGATGAAACATGGAGGTGGCATGCAAAACTTCGACATATTAGGTTTAGGAATTCAAACTTCTTTATTCAAGTTTAGGAATTAAGGGGGAAAATGTTAGGTAATTCCTAATAACTTGAGGAACAAGTATTTCCTAAACAAGATAGGATTTAGGAGATAAGAATAAATACAAACAAGATTTAGTTAGAACTAGATAAGGCTTTGTGTTTACAACTTCTATTAGGATTAGAAGTTGCTAATCCCTATAAATAGAAGTCTATGTAGAGAGTTGTTCTACAAGACAAGAGAAATTGTAGGAAGATGCAAAGACTCACATCAAAGATTGCATAGTTCAATCACACGTCGAGGAAGAGACACAACTCATGTTTTTGGTGAAGCTTTGAACGGCGGCGGAAGAGGCGGTCGAGCTTGCCGGAAAAATCATTGGCGGATGCAAGGTTTGTGCATCTGGTGTTGTTGTTTAGCCATTGGAGAAGAAGAGCATCGTTTCTTCTTCATTATCGAAATGAAAAAGAGCTAGAGAGTTTGGACTGGATTCACTAAGGCCCAAGGTGGAGATTGTCAAGTTATGGATCTCAGTCAATTTCCTTTGACCCAAATCCAAGTCTTGAGAAGATTGCATAAGATGAGAAATGTGAACAACATAAGAAGACTTAATGCAAGTCAAAAGTATGTCCAACATATTGTCAAGTTGACTAAGCTCGTGTGAGGCCGAGTTTATGACAGCATTATTTGAAGCTTGTCAAGCCGACGACTAGAGAGAAGGTTGTCATAAGAATTGACAACGAGTCTATAATCGCTAGAACAAAGAATCTCGTGTTCCATGGTCGAAACAAACATATCCACAAGTAATATCATTTCATCCAAGAAAGGGTTAAAGATAATCAAATCAAGGTGGAACATGTATCCGAAGAAGAAAAATGTGCGGACATATTGAATAAAACCCTAACAAGGATCAAGTTCAAGGAGATGAGAAACTTGATAGGCGTTCAAGATTTCACCAAGACTATGTTGAAGCTTAAGGGGGTGAATGTTAGATAAACTTCAACATTATTTTGAAGTCCAAGATATCTCTAATAAGATTTAGATTAGATAAGATAGGATTAGAGTTTTCCTAATAGGAATAGGAGATATCTATTACTAATAAGACTATGTTAGCTTACAATATAAGGAATCTTATCTATGTGCTAGGATAAGATAATTGTTAGGTAAGACAAGTAGAATTAGGAGTTATCTAATTCCACTAGGAATATGTGTTGTCTAAACCACTATAAATATAATTGTACGAGAGTTCTAAGAAAGAACGAGAGTTCTAAGAGAGAGAGATTTAAATGTTTAGTTTTGAGAGACTTTCTAAATATATATAATAAGAGAGTGATTTTTATTACAAAGAAAGTTTGTGTGTGATTGAATATGAACTCTTAAATTTATTCGTAAGGCGAAGAATTTTATTCTCATCAGAGTCATTCTCTCTGTATCAAACAGAAACATTATACAAATTTGGGTTTTAATTCTTCTCTATTCGGTCCAAAAAACGTGTGGTTGTGTTGTTTGTGGAGATTATGGCTCAGCTAGTTTTTAACGAAAGGAAAGGCTACAATAATGCGTACAGAAATGATGAGTATTCCTGAGTCAATTTTGTCACAACGGATTCAAAAGTTTTCTCTTACTCTCATTAGGCGTTTGATGAACCCGGGTATCCAAAGGATGGTTCTTAGTCGGTTCAGTCTATCTTAGTCGGTTCTCAAGCTTTTTTACGATGTAAACATGTTATTTTCAATAAAATGGTTTCGACACAATAACTGAAACATATTTCTCTTGCCTGTGCATAGCATGGGCTTAATGCTAGAGCGCGCCTAAATTTGTCAAATTGTCAACTACAGTACCGAAAGTTATTTCCTAATAAAAGTTGAAAAATGCTACTTACACAGAAAACTTAGAAAAAAGTGTCATAGAAAAACAAACTAAAAAGCCCATAGATAAAACAAAGGCTAATTCACCAAAAGATTAAAACACATCAATTAAAAGCAATTTCTGAGAAAGTCCGTGCAACATCCCCTTAAAAATTCAACAAAATGTTATGGCTTTTATAATTTATTCTATAAACTATTGCATCACAATTTCTCAATATCCTTTTTATTATTGTTAGTTTAAATCATTTAACGACAAAAGGAACAGCATCTGGAGGAATTAACTGGACCATCACACTTTTAAGTGATTTTACACATTTTGTGAGATGTCCCCTTTTACATTTTCTTTTAATATGCTTTCTGTTACTTGGTTGCCTTGTGGTGTCACCTCGATTACTCTTTCCCTAGCCTTCGCTGCCTAAATCCCAAATCAAAACAAGATTCAAAACTCTATCAATAACAAGAATAGCAAGAAGATGATTAATAAGAAAAAGAAAACGTATACCTCATGTTCCCAATTGGTGAAGAATGAAACAAGAGCAAGAACAATAGTTTGTAGAGTAGCGCCTATCAATATACCAATCCAAAGTCCTTTCCCTATATATTTCACAAGGAAACACAAGATCGAACCTATCGGGATCCCGACCAGATAAAACGATCCTATGTTTGCATAAGCTCCTATACGTTGCCACCCTGCTCCTCTAGCCACCCCTGAAGATTTAAGAATTCTAGGGTTTCTTAGAACTGATAAATCTAGCATTTTTGGGCGTCAAGTACAACACCAGAAATTATTTTTCCTATAAATTTCATTGTGTCTTTTGAATTGATATGAATTATTATTTACCTGAGAGTACAGCGAGAAAGCTGTCAACAGCAATGGATAGGCAGAGAAAGGGTGTGATTTGAGTTGCATAGTGATCCACTTCACTCTCGTTGCTAAATATGTAAGCCCACTTTCCTCGGTAGCAGTAGAGAGTAATGCTTACTATGGTTGCATCAGTAACGCTAAGGAAAATCGCAGAATTAGTCACAGCACGAGCTGCCTTTGGATTTCCAGCTCCTAGCTCGTTTGAGACATATGTGCTATTACAAGACAAGACAATGGTTAAGAGGAATTTTAAAGAAGAAAAAAAAATTCTTAATGATACAATCTAAACCTCTGGTAAAAAGCCCCCGGTAACCCAGCAGATAAAGTACATTACATAGTTATGAACCATTGGAAAATCTTTCAAACCTTGCGAATGCTCCTATTGCATTCACCAGAAAGAAATGCAGAGACGACATTGTTAGGCTGCTCAATGAATAAAGACTGAAAGATCAAAAGTTGCTTGGAAAAAGGGTTTTATGTTAGAATTTGTAGAGAGTGATCTACATGCGTACCAAATGGATACAACCGCTGTTTCGAGCTTTGAGTTTGGTAAGAGTCCAGACAGTAGTATAACAAGCTCAAACGACCACCATTCCAAGCTTTACATGTATCCATTGATGATCAAAGATCAGGAAGCTCTAGAGTTAAGGATCCACTGAAGATCAAAAACAAGAAGTTTTAAAGTTTCAGAGGGTTTCGTTACCAAGTCATCATTGCAGAGGGAATTGCAAGGGCGATGAACTGCTTCATGCTCAAGAAGATTTCTTTGGCCCGAAGATTCTTAGTTTCCTGATATAGAGTAGAGTATCTCATGAAAATCCAAAGCAAACCTATGTTGAACCAATACGAGAAACCAATGGACAAAGTGGCGCCATTGAAGAACCAATCCTTGTGATTGGAAATAGCGAGTCATAGATTGAAGAACAGCGCATCCGAATAAAGCTGGTATGAGCCAGATGGAGTATCTACAAGCTAATTGAGCGATGTGAGGATCTTGATGGAAAAGCTCCAAGACTTTGTCCATAAAAACCCACAATATTGAGATTGGGAAACAGAGCAAGAGAAGACATAGCATTGAGCCGAAAGTGTATGCACTGATTTTTCTAAATTGCTCTGCTCCAAAAGCTTGACCGCACAGTGTCTCTAATGCACCTGCCAATCCAATCTAACAATCAAAGTGACCGTGCACGGATTAGGTGCGGATCAAGCCAATTAACACAACAAGTGTAGTTAGTCCGAAATGTACGGACAAGCGGAACAAGTGGTGCATAATAAATGGAACCGAAGTTGAATTAAAAAATAATAAATGTGGTGAAGTAAACTTTGACTTATATTTTTTCTAATGGTCCAGATCATTTTTATGAATTTACCAAAAAAATTAATAAAAGTTTCAACAAAAAAAAAATGTGAACCGAACTTGAACCACCCTATTTTGGAGGTTGGTGTGGCTTGGTGTAGGGTTCATAAAAACATGACCTAACAAAAGAAATTGAACAACACCCCTGGCCAGTCCAACCAAAATTGTGGCCGGAATCAAAAAGTTTTTTTTTGTGAAACTTTCTATAGTTATTATTTAAAATTTTAAACAATATTAAGTTTAAACTATCTTTTATATATTAAAAGATAAACATTGGTGACGACGTGTCAAGCTCTCAATTTTTTCAGTTTTTCAAATATAATTTAACCAGAAGTATTCCAAGAGTTATTCCACTTGTCAAACATTCACATCTGAATTAGTTTCTTTATCCGTTTATTATTATTATTTTGTCCTCCTATCCGGTTAGTATTATTCTATCAACCAAACATATCAATTTCATCAGTATTTTAAAAGTTAAAGTTACCTTAATTAATTAGAACCGAAAACATATCTAGCATAAATAAATATTGTTAAATCCTTACTGCAATAAAATTATTTTTTCCTTAAGATTTAATATAATCGTTTATAAAATTTGAAAATAGCTTTTAAAAATTAAATACAAAAATTTAATTTAATGTGGATTACTTTAATAAGAATACTATAAATATATATAATATAATCAAACATATCAAATTTATATTACACTACTAATTATCCATTCAAAATGTATATATTAAGATGATATGTCAATTTAATTACAGTTAAATTTTTAAATAAAATAAAATAAAATAAATAATTTATCTGGTAGCACGAGTTTATACCTAATATTTTAGTTAAAAACCAAAATTTTAGCTTTTAAGATATACATATTATCATTAAAGAATATATCCTAATCGATTGCTTAACCCGTTTGTTCTCTGGGCGCCTGAACCGGACGGTATTGTTCCACACGACCGCACTTGTGCATGTCATCATTCATACTTCAAAATTCATACTTCAAATTTCATAGACAAAGAGAGAGAGAGAGGGGGGTTTACAAGGAGGCTGAAGCCGGTGACATTGGTAAGAGAAGTGGCGATGGCGACGGCAGAGAGAGAGAGCTCGTCCAAGTGACCAGCCATAACCATGGAGATAACTTGAAGTAGGTACTGAGAAATAGCCACAGCCACCATTGGAGCAGCGAAGGAGCTCACCTTCTTTATCATCTCTGTAGACAAATAATAACTCGTCTGATCTGCAGATTCCTCATTTCTGTAATCCTCTCCTTCTTTTTTCTCTTCTTTTGGCAACAACGATAAATTTTTTTCCATCGTTGATCAAAACCCTTTTCCTTTTTTCAAAGAATCGGTTTTTTTCTTTTTTGTTAAAGAGCTATTTTCAGAGAATCGTTACAATCGATAAAATTGGTTGGATTCAAATGAAAGACTTGGGAGAAGATAAATAATCCTTGTGTCATGTGAAATCAAGTAAACAAAAACGCGAGACATGCAGTGGCGCCGTGGAGGAGCTAGATTCTCTAGCTCAATTATTTAATAAATCGATTAGAGTTAAAATATCAATTTTAAACTGAAAATTTATTGATTTATTAAAATATTAATTTATAGAGATTTCACTGTATAGTTTAAAAACAAAAATATCAATTAATCATTTAAATATTTAAATGTAATTATTATCGGTATAAATCATTTAACGCTCTATTTTTCTTTTCGATAAACTACAAGAAGTCTGGATCTATAGCTTATAATCTTCTTCCCTTTCCAAAACCAGCCTTTAATTCATTCTGATTTAAAGAACAATAAACCTTGCACTACTATTCAATACAAGAACCAACGTTAGAACCGACGGAAAAATTTGTTGGAAATCCGTCAAAAACGGTCGTTTTTGACAGATTTTCGCCGGATATTTTTGTTTGTTCTAGATGGTCGGAAATATGAAAATCGTTGGAAATCCATTGGTATTTTCGACTGATTTCCAACAGATTCCAGATATCGGAAAACCGTCAGAAATTCAATATCAAAAATCCGTCGGTACAAAACCGTCGGAGGTTCGTCGGAAAGCCGTCAGAATATTCTTATGACGGATTCCGGACAGTGGTTTTCCGACGGTAAAAATTCCGATGAATTTCCGACGGTTAGAATTTCGACGGACTCCGGATATTGGTTTTTCGACAATTTCCGACGGTTAAAATTCCGACAAAATTTTGACGGATTAATAAATAAATAATTTTAAAAAAATTATTTTAATTAAAATTTAAATAAAAATAAAATAAAATATTATATTAAAATTAAAAAGAAAAAACAGAAATAGCAAGTTGTTCAAAATAAAATAAAAACAACGAGAAATAAAACAAAATCTAGAAATTGTAAAACATAAAATCTAAAAGTCCGTCGGAGGTTGGAATGAACGGAAGAATGCGTCCATCTGATTCTGCATCGCCTTGAGCTATGCAGCCGTGCTCTCTTTGATTGTTTCGATCTTGTTGTTGAGAGCCTCGATCTCAGCTAACTTCTCCGCTAGCTGAGCTCTAAGCTGCGGATCTCCGCAATATCTCCAAGTTGTCGAGGATGGGGATAAGTACTCTTCCGGAAGTCCAAAAACACAACCTTTGGACTTCGGAGTGACCTACCAAGAAAAAGGATAAATGATTAGAAATGATTAAAATAAATAAAAAACTTAAACAAAAGTAAATAAACAAAATAAATGTTATTTACCTCGTAGACGAACTCGTTGATCTTATCAACGGGAACTTCAGAACATATAGGAGTTCCGTCAACAATCGGCTGTGATTGTAGGAACTCCTCTCCCAGTCGGGTCACATATTCTTGACGATCTCTCGAGCAACCGGATCTTGGATTTAGCACGTGTTCCGGTTCGTGTGCACATCTCGTAGTAATGCAAGATGTGAAGGCCGGACACCATGTTCATAGAAAATAAATATTATAAACATAAATATAAGTAAGTAACTAAAACAATATAAATAAAATTATAAAATTTTAAAAACTTACAAATTGTTGTTCCCAATAAGCCTTGCTTGTTGCTCCCAAATTGTGGGTCGCAATCCCTTTGCCCTTCCGGTCACTCTTCGGGTTGGTTGATTGGGTTGTGGAATGTGCTTGGGTGTTTTCCTGCTTCCAATACGCAATAAGACCGTTTCATAGCTCCGGGTTTGCAAGCAGCTATCTCGGAATATCATTCTGGAGCCACTTCCCCTTCCACTCGTTCAGCTTCCATGAGTACACTTTCGATGCCTTAGCATCGTAGTCACAGCGAACCCGAAACGTAATATCTCGATCCCAAGTGAAATCTTGCTGCAAAAAAATTAATAAAACAGTAAAAAATTTAAAACTAAGTATTTATTAATAAAAAACATATAAAGTAAAAAATCATACCGCAAACTGCCGAAACCATAAATCACGGTCAGCCAACGGCATATGGCCGTATATCAGATACGGATGCTGGAGCATTCCGTTGATCATCCGGTTGATGGACTTCGTTATCCCATTATGGGATAAATGGAACCTACAAATAAAAGAAAGTTTATAATTGTTAACAATTAAAATTTTAAACTTGAAAAAATTGAAAAACATATTACTTACCATGTATTGTTGCCGTCACAATTTGGATGAAGGGGCAGCAATCTTTCCCGACCGGGTTGGAAAACAAAGTCTTCAATGCTCATCTGGGTCGGAGCAGAAGCAGCATGAGGAGAAGGTGATCGAGATTGAGTCTCCGGAACAAGAGCGGAGCGGTTTTGACTCGCTCCACGAAGACGTTTCGAACCATCGGATTCCGAGAAATTTTACAAATAAACATTTGAAAGTTTAAAATATTGCAATAACATATAAAAGTTTAATCTAAAAAAAATTTAATAAGTAGGAAAAATTTTAATAAACAATATAAAAGTTTAATATAATTAAAAAAATTAACAAAAAATATTAAAAACATTATGAATAACCAAAAAAAATTATTAAAAATTTAAAATAATATTTTAATGTAAAACGATATTTTATAAAACATAAATATTTTGATAGTTTAAAAAACAATATATGTTATTAAATTATTTAATTTTTATAAAATTTACATAAATATATAAAATCACGAATAAAGATTAAAACAACTGAAATTAATCAAACAAAATGCAAACAAACAAACTTTATTAATTAGCATAACTAATATTACAACATTTATTTAGAGCAGAAAATAAAGTGAAAGCGTAGATTTATATTTTAATCTATCTCATCCTTAGAGTGTTGAATAACTATCGGTGCAATCATTTGATGTGTTCCAATGACTTTAACAATATTGTTTTGGTAATGTTTAGGATGTTTTCACCACGGGGTGAAACACAAATCGCCATATTTGGACCAATTTTCAGAACTTCATTAACATCGTCTAGAAGGAAAACTTTTTTTTGGAAAGACGCATCCATTGTGCCTGTCGGATCTTTGACAATAGCCAAACCATCCCCAAAAACATTTTTCTCGAATTCTTTAATCATAACCAACACCCACAATGTTATAAGTATGTTAAAATTTGTAGTACTTTTAAACAAATATAGTAATTAGACTTTAGTACTTACGTTTTTTATCTTCCTCCAATAAGTGCGGCTGACGCGTATTTCATTCAACGAAGTCCATTCTTTCTTAGACTCACTTATGTACTGAATAGCTAAAGTCCAACGTACCTCGTTGAAATCTGGGTCACCTTCGCTTAGCACGTCGTTGTAAAACATTTGCGTTGTCATTATAGGCTGCTCTGGTGCAAAGCTTGAACTGGCTTCGTGGTATAACTTGCGTCTGCGCGCACGTTGAAGATTCACGAAATGCTCTAGACCTGGAAGTAAAGGTTGTTCCCATGGCAATTCAGTAGGTAGTAGAAGTTCTTGTGGTGCATCAATGACATTAATAAAAGGGATGGGTAGTGGAGGTGGCGGTGGGCTTGGCCAAATGATGTTTGGCTCATTTTCCTCGTCTGAATTATCATGTGACATATAACTCACGTATCCGTCGGAATTATTTAAAATTCTGACGGATTTCCGACGATTTATTGGAATTTAGGGGGAAAAAAGTACAATATCATTTATCTAAATACTATACAATATATATCTTAACACAATGTCACATTCATGAAACAAACTGCAAACATACTTTAGATATGAAACACCTAATTATCCTTCTCAAATTCTTCCATGTGGAATTGACAACAATTTGGATATTCGTCTATAGGACAAGCGTAGTCGACCTCAGTTTCTTCCATTACACCACGATTAGACGTGTTAGCATACCGATGGTCAAGAGTTTCTGTTGTTAATTTCTCTATTTCATCAAAATCAAGTTGCTCTTGTGGTGATTGAACGGGTTGGGTATACCCACTGAGCTGGTATTCATCATTGGTTTGAGACTCCACCAATTCTTCCACTAAATATTCAAGGGTATGCAGGTTAGATGACAATTGATCATATCTATGAGAGTCGTGATGTTTGTGTGTTTCTAAACCAGCTTCGAGTTCTGATTCCTTAGACTCCCATCCCCATTTTGCTTCCAACTCCGTGCGCTCCCTGTCCCATTCCGCCAGCTTTGCTTTAAGTTGGGAGTCTATAATACCCGAGAAATCTTCAATTTCTCGATCTAAATCAGAATCATATGACATTTTGATAACTTTGTATGGATGCTTGTAAATATAATTATAATATCATATATAAAGATGAATTGGAATTGGAATTAGGTTCCAACTACATCTAATATTTAAAACGTGTTCATAATGTGGTCAAGTAGGTACACTAAACATTTCACACGTAACAATTCCCTCTCCCCGATTTAAAACAAACCAAATGATCAAACATTATAATGTCAATACATTTACAATAACAAATATAAAAGACAAAAGCCATTAATCCTTATCTTCATATGATCCGTCCAACGGAATTGAATATGAATCATCTTCGAATTCACCACGTGAATCATCTGAGTCTGAATAACCATATCATCCCACGTGAATCACCAATCAAATGTTGAACATGATCCATCTGACTAACTCTAGTTGGCTGGAGGGCATCATGTTCTGAAACTCCATCAATTCCTCCTCGTGGGTTAATTAAAGTAACTGTGATCCAGGGATCAGACCTAGCTGATATCCGAGGGAACCGAATGTAGCAAACCTATAAACATGAAGATAATTTGCAAAAATCAAAAATAATTATGCCAGTTATGATATTCACCAACACCGTCAAACAGGAAGATGCCCATTACCTCCGCAGTTAGGAGTCCTCTTAGAGCCAAAATCTCGTAAGTGCTCTAATATACAATATCCATCAATCTCCGGAGGTGCACACTCAAACACTTGTTTGTTCTTCGTAAACAATGTTCTCGACCGACGATAAGGATGATCAGGAGGTAAAAACCTTCCGTGGCAGTCAAACCAAGACGTCTTTCTTCCGTGATGTAATTGGAATGCATCGGTGTTATCTTGGAAATACGGAAAAGATAATCTTCCATGCGTTGTCCATCCAGATAACATACCATATGCTAAAAAATCGCTTATTGTCCACATAAAAACTACAAGCATTTTGAAATTCTGCTGCAAATAAACAATCAAATGCTTCAACTCCATGCTGCCATAATATTTGTAACTCATAGATCAATGGCTGGAGGAATACATCAAGTGACTTCCGTGGATGCTCTGGACCGGGAACTAGCGCAGAAGGAACAAAAACTCTCTACGCATGCACAACGAAGGTGGTACATTGTACGGTGTTACAATTACCGGCCACAACGAATATTGCCTTCCATGTTTCCCAAATGGGTTAAATCCATTTGTACATAACCCGAGTATACGTTTCTACGCTAATACACAAAATCTAGATACATTGATTGGAAATGTTTCTACGCTTCTACGTCTGATGGATGCGTAATCTCTTCATCTTGACGATGCTCTGCATGCCATCTCATTGCCTCTGTTGTGCGTTGAGATTGATATAATTTTTTCAACCTCTCCGTTAATGGTAAATACCACATCCATTTATAAGGAACTGGAACTCTTCCACTACTTTCTTGAAACCTCGGTTTTCTACAAAATCTACATCTTCTACGGTTTTCGTCTTCTCTCCAATATATCATACAGTTGTCGATGCACACATCTATCATCTGATACGGCAAACCTAGATCACTGACTAGTTTCTGTACCTCATAATATGATGCTGGTGAAAGATTATCCTTCCACGAAGGTGTGTCTGGCGTAGATATAGCCTCTATGTAAGTTCTTAGTTCATTTTCTAAAAGAAAAACCATTAGGAAATCATTTCCAAAGGTTTTTTCCTTTCGAGCTTTTTTGCTCTGTCTAGGTTCATTTTCAACTTCTTCCTGCTCATTAAATGAAGTACCAGAAGAGTTTGCCTCATTTTGAGAGGAACTTACATCTCTTTGATCCCGTGTCCGCTTTAGATATTCTCTATCTTTTAACGGAAAAATATTTTCAAATAATTCTGCATTCCGGGATTCCATCACAGTATTAATGTGAATGTCTGTAATATCTGATTTATGAACCAAAAATCGATAAGTACTACTATTGTGTGCATAACCAATGAAAATACAATCAACGGTTTTTGGTCCAACCGTGACTTGTTTCAGAGGTGGTAAAACTACCTTTGCTAAGCACCCCCACACTTTCATGTATTTGTATGAAGGAATAGTGCCTTTCTATAATTCATATGGAGTTTTTCCCGTCACTTTGTGCGGAATTTTGTTGAGGATATAATTCGAGGTAAGCAAAGCTCCCCCCCCCCCATATGTTCTGAGCTATCCCAGATTCCTGCAACATAGCATTCATCATTTCTTTAATAGTGCAATTTTTCCTTTCAGCAACTCCGTTAGATGAAGGTGAATAAGGAGTGATTGTTTGATGTATGATTCTATTTTCTTTACAAAACGCATCAAACGGTCCTTCATATTCTGCACCTCGATCACTTCGAACTATTTTAATAGTTTTCTCAAGTTGATTTTCAGCTTCAGGCTTATATTCTTTAAATTTATCCAAAGTTTCGTTTTTGCTTTGTAATAAATAAATACAACAATATTTTGTGCAATCATCTATAAATATCACAAAATATTTCTTTCCTCCTCGAGTTGGTAGATACTTTAAATCACATAAATCTGTGTGTACCAAACCAAGAGGTTCTGTCGTTCTTTCTCGTTTGGGGGATGGTCGTTTTGTAAGTTTTGCTTGTACACAAACTTGACATTTATCTTTAATCGTTTTGCATTTAGGAATTAGACTTAAATTCATCAATCTTTCCAAAGATTATAATTTGCATGTTCTAATCGTTCATGCCAAATAGTAAAAGACTCGACCAAATAAGCAACTTGAGCATTTTCATTAACGGAAACAACATTGATTACATTTTTCTTTGGTAAGACTGTCATTACATTCATCTTGACCAGTCCACCCTTAACATAACCCTTTCCCAATTACACCCCATTCTTCCTAATCACTAGCTGATCGGATTCAAAGTTAACACCAAATCCGGCCTTGCTCATGAGTGTGCCGGAAATCAGATTCTTGCTTATGTCGGAAAGATGTTTTACATTGTTGAGAGTGATCTCTTGTCCCAAAGTCATCTTTAGCACAACCTTGCCACGTCCTACAATCTTGGACACTTTGGTGTTGGCCATCTTCACCCATTCGTTTTCATGACTCTTTTGATAAGTGTTAAACAACTCTTTATCACAACAAATGTGAGTGGTTGCACCGGTGTTGTAGAACCACTCACTTGGATTAGTCTCAACCGCATTGACTTTCGGAATATCTTTGGTGATTACCGCACATAGATCTTCCGAGGTCAAGAAAACTTGATGAGTAGACTTTTTAGCCTTTGCCTTGCTATGACAAGCTTAAGCCTTGTGGCCTATCTTACCACAATAGTTACATGTCCCGATGAACTTCTTCTCAGCCCCATTGTGGTTTTTGAAGTTCGTGGATCCTGAAGGTTTCATATTTTTTGGGAAAATCTTATGCCCAACCTTACCCTTGCCTTTGACCTTAGCCATTTGAGCAAGATAGGCTTGATAAGAATCTTGCTCCTCAGGATTGGTGAGCCCGGTTGTATAAAAATTTCTAACTTTAATTTGAAGCCTAGTGATCAAGTCTTGAAGAGACATCGCTTTTCGCTTATGCTTGAGATAATTTTTGTATTCCACCCAACTTTGAGGAAGTTTCTCAATAAAGCAATTAACCGTAAAAGGCTCACAAATTTTCATACCTTCGGATGCTATCTCATTGCATAGCAATTGAAGTTGATATACTTGTGCCATGATAGGTTTCGAGTCCACCATCTTGAAACCTAGAAATTTTGCCACCACAAATTTCTGAGTTCCTGCATCATCAGACTTGTACTTCTTCTCCAAAGCATTCCACAACTCTTTGGCTGTTGGAAATTGCCTCTCATTGTTGTATACAGCAAACAACGAGTCAACGAGGCGGCTTAAGATCCAACCCCAGCACAAGAAGTCTGAATGCGTCCATGCATCAATGCTCACCATGGTGTGGACATCTTCGGCTCCAAGAAGAGCTACCGGCTTGTCCTCCTTGAGGAGCTTGTCAAACTTGAGGGTGGTCAAATAGAACAAAATCTTTTGTTGCCAAGTTTTGAACCCATTCCCATCAAATTTTTTCGGCAATAGTCCAGCACTCACAACGGTTGTTTGAACAACTTCATTTTCCTTGTTGATTGCAACATGTCCAGTCTTAGTCGACATCTGTTGACAATCCATGAAAAAAATTGAGAGAGATACTTGAATCATTGGATAAATAAAATTTATTTACGAATTAGCTAATATTTAATTTGGTTTAACGTTTTTAAATTATAAACACTATTAGTTAGTGCAATAATTTAGAACCGATTTATAAAACGTTTCGCAAATATTGTAAATTTTATTTGCACCCGAACCCGTTTCTTAACACAAACGTTTCAGAAATATTGCAAATTTATTTGCACCCGAACCCGTTTTAGATGTGGTATATTGTTTTGTAAAGAAGCTTATTAAAGCGTTTACTTAACCATTTGAAACCATGCCCAACAACAACAGCTAATAGTAAGAAACACAGCATTTGCTTTGGCATTCGATTTTGCGATTAAATGTTATAGTGTTTTAAAGAAAAACAAAACTATTGATTTTAAAGGAAAAGGCCAAAGTCAAAAAAAACTTTACACTTAACAAATGTTTTATGAAAACACAGAGATGGACAAAAAATCGAACGGAACCAAAATTAGTTAATTTGAATTCGAACCAAAAAATTTTATATTCTTAACAGAATAAAAATTACTATAACAAATTATCCAAACCGAATCTGAATCTTTTGAAGATTAACCGAAATTCATTAATACACTTCCATCTACTAAAATTAAACTTTTTTTTACTTATAATTGTGATTTTATTATATCTAAAACTGAATTTAACCTAAAAGCTAGATATTACCGTACAGAGAAATATTTACGTAAAATTTGGTTTGCTACATAGTAATAATAGTATTTTTTATTTCATTTACTGTATAAATTTATAATTTTTATTTATTTAATTTACTATATGTCATACTACGATCTAGATACACAGTCATATTAATAAATTCGACGATTTGACACTAATCTGTTTTGGATTCAATGTTAAAATCCATTAGACTATACTCTTATGTTTTTATAATTTGTATTGGATTCTATATTCCGATCTAGATCCTTAGTCGGATCATACTCTATGTTTTTATAATGTTATGTACTTAAATATTTGAAAATTCTTTTTTTTTTTGTTAAGTATAGTTGGTGATATTACAAAGATTTTACTACCCTCAAAAAGTAAAGTTTTCTACTTTGTTTTCATTGTAGGACCCAGAAATTGGAGTTAACAAATGCGAAGATAAATTGTATAAAGAAAATAAAGAAAAACAATTTAAACAATAAAACAATTTGGAAAAACCCGTATACTCGGTGTGGAATCTATGAACGTAGACAACTACGATATACTCTAGACGTACCATTTTTCGAAGGAATGGAGAAACGTTTAGCGAGAGAGTGAAGGATCTTTGAGAGAGATGTTTTATGTTTCGAATGAATGAATTCTCCAAATGAGACGAGTCCCTTATATAGGTGAGATCGGTGTGAGTTTAAACGCATGCAATTGATGGTAAGATTTTGCGTTATGATTGCATGACATTAACACGTAGAGAGTTACCATTTTCGTCATTAACGTGATGCGATCGGTTTTAATTTTTTTGTTATAAATAATCAAATCTCGGATTAACCGAAAAAATTAAGATGATATTTTTAGACAAATTAAGATAAAAAATTATCCCAAAAAGAAATGGGTCACTCAACCACAAGACAGCCCCAAAGCCCCAAGCCCCGGCTCCGGCCCCGAGCCCGAGCCCCAAGCCCTGGCCCCGAGCCCCGAGCCCCGAGCCCAAGCCCATGCTCGTACCTGGCCTGGCGGCGGTGGTGGTGGTGTGCGAGTGTGGTCCGATCCATCCTCTCTCATATGCACCATAAGGCTTAACCAATTTGAATACTTGTATCACCTTCTAGTGATTTATAGTATAACGAAAAAGTTCGGCCAAACTATGTGGGACATTTTATAAATCCCACTTACTCACTTACACTGAAATGGATATATTTTGACACTTGGCCCAAAATCTAATTCATTCCAATCACATTCTCAAATATTTTTAAACCCAAAACTTATAATAATTTAGATCTAACAATCATTAGCTTTGAATCCAAAACTTTTAAACTTTGAATCTCTAACTTAATTGATTTAGTGTTTGCATTAGTGCTTGAAGATGATTGATCAACTGCATGGAAAATAATGACTTCATTACGCTTAGAAGAAATTAAAAAAAAAAACAATTGCACATTAAAGCATATAAGTGGTACTTTTAGAAATTAACCAAATGTTAAAACATTTACTTGTACCTGCTCATAAAAACTTTTAAAACCGTGTCATGAGTTTGAGCAATGTTAGTTGGTTTATAAACAATTTGCATTCCTAGATTATCAAACAACAGAAACTTGTGTCAATCTTTTTATCCAAAACCCGTAAGTGCATCTTAGACCTATATTATAACAACACTCAGAATTAAGCAAAAATCAAACGGATACATTAAAGGAAAGATGTGCGGTAGAGCATACCAAACATAAAAAATTATCCTTGGCACGACAAATGGATCAATTTGGATTTGACACAATCATAATTGTGTGGCTACATATCATCAACATCATCCTCATCAGAATCAACCAATGGAACTCTCAATATTCCATTGGACTTAAATCATTAATCTAATTATATTTTCCTTATATAACTCATTTAAAATTAAATGTCTTATATTTATATATATTAGTACATCATTTAAATAACTGTTTCAAATTACATTATAATCTCTATACAAATTGTTTTAATTTCTATATAAGTTTATACAAAAACAATTACATTTGAATTATTCGCTACAAGAAAATATGTGCTTTACGACCATCAAAAACGTCTTAAAATGATCGAAATATCGTTATTTGCGACTATTCCAACACTATCTAAAGTGGTCGCAAATATCTGGTTGCCAAAAATTATGGTCGTAATATAGTCGCAAACTTAAGAGGCTTATGTGATCGATAAATAAAGTCGTATATAAACGACTGATTTGAGATTGATAATAAGAGTCGTATATTAAAGACTACATATCGACGTCATGTACTTAGTGACTACGTTGTGACAAAGGTTGCCAGTCATATACTCAAGACTAATTTGGAATTTCTTCTTGAGTCTTAGATTCACGACGGTTTTAAGATTAAGATAGTATAAGCAGAGTAGTCACACTTATTTGTAACCATATATGTATTATCAATTTTTTTTTTATTTTTTGAAAATTTATATAATTCAAATAAAATGCCAAATTTAAAATTTTAGTAACCAAAATATTGCTAACAAAACTAGCAAAATATTAAACAAGTTTTTAGGATGATAGAGAGGATGATGAAGTATTTGACAAGAATGAATTAGCTGGTACTGTGGCTGGTGTAGTGACTGGTTCAGTTGGCGGTGGTTGAGTAGTGACAAACGCTACAAACGAGGGATCATTTTCTTTCAAATAGGAGACAAGCATCTCCAAGCTTGAGATCCAAGTTTGAGAAAGTCATTGCTCCTCGTCACATTGAGCATTTTCAGCATCGTGTTCAGCCATCTTGCGACAAAGTTGTTCATAAAGCTCTAGAATTGAGGAAGAAGATCTGCTCGCATAACTTTATTTTATTTTCCCTTTGTTAAGCGTTCCAGAATTGATTCAAGGGCAAAATATTTTACCATCTCATATGTTTTAGTACACTTAAACAAAAACAAAAATAGAATGGTTCACAAACCAACAAATAGATTCATAAGAAATCTCTAAGGAAAATTACAGAAACATGAAGACAAATTCAAACCAAAAAAAATCATAAATAGTTGATTCATTTAAAAGGCCATAATCTTTGAATAACTCAAACAACATCAAGTATTTCAAGTCCATAACATATGCTAACAATTCGTGTTCAACAAAAGTAAGACTTTAAGTATAATCATGCTCATAAAGATAATTTGAGCTCTTGTCCATTGGATCCGGATTGTTCCGATGAACCCACCTAGCTTTTCAAATGGTATCTCCAATCCAATTTAAACTCCAATTTAAGATAGGGAATTCAAATTTAAGCCACATAGCTCAATAACTAATTAGAACCAGTAGGAAATAAAAAAGAGAAACGTACGTAGATGAAGAAGCAGATGATTCAACGAATTGAGCTGTGATTCTTTACAAGAATCAGATGGGTAAAAGTCCTCATCTGACATAAGAGATGAAACAAACCCCAAAGATAATCAACATACTATTTTTTTTAATCAATTTCACACTACACAGCCCAAAAGAAACTAAGTAGAGATGGGTTACTTAATGGATTCCTATATAAAAAAATCTGATAAGGAGGCGGTTGGGATTGGGGAATCTATAAGAAGTTGCGCGAGCTTTTGAAATTTTGAACGGAAGAAAGAACCCTAGACAGAGATATCCAATGGTGAAGTTAAATTTTGGGCTGGGGAATCTGATAAGGAGGCGGTTGATGAGCAGCTTGCGGCTGTGGCTGAGGCAGTGGTTGTGTTGCCAGCGGATATTGGGCCGATAGTGGTGTTCTAGATGATTGGGTCACCAAAACTGCCGCGTTTGATTGAGAGAGACGAGATCGATTGAGAGAGAAGAGATAATAAGTGATTGATTGGGATATATGAGATGATTTTATTGATTGAGAAGGAGGACCTTAATCGATTAAGAAAAGGAGATGAGATGAAAATTTAGAGAGAAAATTCTAGATGAATCGAGATCGAGAAATGAAAAAGTGACTTTTCATTGCCAATTAAATAACAAAACTTAGTCACAACTTGGTTGCAAAAAGAAATTACAAGAGTTACAATTTGGTCGCAAATGAAAATACACGAAGGAGAAATGAGGGCCCGATACTTAAACCAAAGTTCCAAAATTTTCATAAAAAGTTAAGCAGACACAAAAGGGTCACACAAGTAGTTGGTAACAAAATAGTCACAAATCGGTGAAGATAGTAGCAAAGTAGTCGCAAATTGTAACCATTTTGTTATACTATTTTATTAGTCACAAACCTATATAATTATTCATAGTCAATATATATATATATATATATATATATGATCATTCATATTATGATTCTAGAGTAAAACTCTCTGTTTAAAGAGGCAACAAAGATATAGTAAGCAAAATTTTTAAGTTATAGAACTTTCACAAACATTTTATGAGTAAGATAAGTAACACTTAGTACATATTATAGATGATACAAATAAAAAATTTCAATATTGAAAATATTGAGTTTTTATCTTTGTTTATAAAGATTCAGTGTATATAATTGTCCAAATATATGTAGAAATGTACAACTTTACATTTTTCGATTCTATTTTAAAATTTTTCTAAAAAAATAGAGAGGAGTTAGAAAAAGAAGCAAATCAGTCAAAATTTTAGGAGTTAATTGCAAATTTGACGCTCTTTGTGACGAAAATGAGGCTGCTATAATTATATATAGATTTTTCAAAATTGGTCACAAACTAATGGGTATTTTGCGACTCTTTTACGATGATTTTGGGACTGCAAGCACATGGGAACTTGAAGTTGCAAATACGTTGCAATTTTGGGACTACTTTGTGATGCTACTTTCTGACAAAAACTAAAGTCGTTAAATCGTCTTAACTTGTGACCATTCTGCTACCATAGTTATGTACTCGAATAATAGTCAGCAAACAGTCGCTAATATAAGACTAATTATCGACCACATATCTTCGTCGTAAATTTGCAATTATTTAGCCTTTGGTTAACAGATAGTCCTTTATTAGTCACAAAACCGTCACATTTTTTTGCAACCAATAAAGGATCACAAAAATTAGTCGCAAAATGCATATTTTCTTGTAGTGATTTATATATATATCTCTTATTATATAAATATTGGTTTCACTCACGAAAGTTTGAAACATATCAAAATTATAATTAATAAGATTGTGACATGTGTCGCTTAATCGATGAGATTTTGAATATTATTTTTGTTTTCCTTAACATAGCAAGTCACTTCCTCCACATTACTATAAGTATAAGGCCATACACTCCGAGATAATAAGAGACTAGAGCTCACAACGACTGACTCAACAATTGTAATTATAATGGCAACTAATGCAAAAGCACGAGCTCCTTGTGGATTCCCAGCTCCTAACTCATTTTTCACATTGGTACTACGCCACATAAGAAAAATGAAATAGTCAATGAAAATAAATTGTTTGAAATTTGGATGAACGAGTATTGAAGTAAAAGCAAACCTTGTTGCATCACCGATTCCATTAACCAGATTGGAGTGCAATGAAGAAGTAGTGAGGCTTCTCATTCCCAAAAATCAAGGCTTAGAAAATCGAATAAAAGGAAAGTACATAGGATTTTTATTTTTTTTGGTGGTTCAAACATTACCAAATCGAAATAACCGAAGTTTCGAGCTTTGAGTTAGGTAAAAGAGCACACAACAAACCACTCAAGGCTATTGAAGGAAATAATAACATAATAAAATGTGTTAAAAGGTTAGCGTAAGAAAAATATACAAAAAAGATCCATTAGACATTTTTATTTTATATTTGACAACAAGAGATTTCAACAACCTGCAAAAATTTGATCTTTGGCCTACTAATACTATACTACGATCAATTTTTTATTAAGATTTTTAACTTACTAACACATCATTGCAAAAGGAAATGCAAATTGGAAGAATATTTTTGTGTGAATAAACACATCCCTCGACATATCGATCCGCTTTGCGACACAATGACTAGAACATTTTATATAAACCCAAAGGAAAACCGCATTGAGCAAGTAGGCGATATCTATAGACACAACCACTCCTTTGACTCCAAAATCGAATGTGTGAACCATTTGAAAGCATGAAGTTGTTCAATAAAAAAGAATGTTCTGTGGCATCACAAGACTGGTAGACACGGGAAGCAGCAAGTCTACAATAAAGATGATGTGGCGAGCTGCGATTGGAGGAACGAAGATTTGGAGATATCTAGATTTTGGGAAACTAGGTTAGAAATGTGTGTGATGCTACTTATATATACTAAGCGTAGACTTTAAGTTTAGGTTAGCGTTTTTAAGGCACAAATTCACAAGGTCTAAGCAGAGATCGTTAGAGGGTTCTTTGTGAGTAAACAGAGAGTGAAAAACAACTATTGTTGTGTAAGCGAGTTTGGGTAGTTAGGAATTAGTCAGTGACGAGTCGTGTTGACTGCGTGTAAAATTGATTAAACCGATTTTTAGATTGTTTAAGAGATTCCTAATAAAGAAAAGAAGTTTTTCGGTAGTGATGTGTTCTAGTAATTACATTTGGGGTCAGAGCAGGTGACTGACCAAAGTGTTAAACTTGATACAGGTTGAGATCCTGAGGAAGAATGCAACCAATGATTGATATGATGATGTTTCAGAAGCATGTTGTGCTTGATGAACAAGGATATGGTAAGTGTAAAGTCTGTATGACATAAATGATTTGGGTCAAGGAGAAGATGCATGGACGGCTATTGAAGATGGTTGGGAAGTACCTTATGACACTAGAGAGGGAAGAGCAAAAATTCCAAAACCTAAGGCACGATGGACTGCTGATGAGAAGAGTCTATCTAAATACACTGCACGAGCTCTCAATGCTATTTTTGATGCTGTGAATGATAATGATTTCAAGCTGATTTTAGGATGTGAGTCAGTCAAACAAGTGTGGGAAATTTTGCAGAAGTCAAACGAAGGAAATTCCAGTGTTAAGAGAACAAGGTTGGATCATCTTTCAACTCAGTTTGAGAACTTGAGAATGAAACCAAACAAATATGTCTCTCAGTTCAGTGCAAAACTGAGTGCTATTGGTAATGAGGCCAGGAATTTGCGCAAAACTTACAAGGATCACAAACTTGTCAAGAAGTTGATCAAATGTCTACCTCTAAAATATGAAGCAATGAGGGTTGGTGGTAACACATACACTCTGAAGTTTGAAGATTTAGTTGGTATATTGAAATCTGAATAAATGGAGGTAGGTGAGGATTTGAGAGTACAAGAAAAGGGAATATCTTTCAAGGATGATGAAGTAAAAAATGACAACTTCAAGAAATTTATGATAATATTGCTCTAATGACCAGAAACTTCGGTAAAGCATTGAAACGTGTTGAAAGAGATAAAAGCAGAGACTCTAGTCGATGGAATAGAGGTGACACAGAGAAGCCTGGAAACAAATTCAACACAAGTGAAAAAGAAAAATATGACAGAAGATGTGAAGTTAAGTGCCATGAATGTGATGACGTTGGTCACTACAAGACATATTGTCCGATGGCTAAATGTAAAGAGAAGATATGCTCTGAGTGCAAGGGTGTCAGACACTTAAGATCAAAATGTCCTAGTATTCATAAAGATAACAAATCCTTCTTAAGTTTCAGTGAATCTGAATCTGACAGTGATGAAGAAGATGTTAAACTTTGTTGCATTCAGTGCTAAGAGTGTTGAAAATCCAGAGGTGTTGAATTTTGATTCTGACGAAGAAGATGAACTGGATCATATGGACAACTATCGAGTTTTGTACGACAGTTGGGTTCTATTGAGCAATGATAAACTTCAGCTCACAAAAGATAAGATGATGTTGGAAGCTAAAATCAGCCTAATGGAAGAAGAAAACAATGAAGAGAAGATTGGTGAAAAACTTCCACCATCTGAAAATTGATGGTTCGAAAGAAAGCAGAAAGTCTTCAAGAGGAATGCAAGAAAGAAAAAGAAAAAGCAATAATGGTGGAAAAAAAGTTGAATGAAAATCATAAGAAGAACAAAATGTTAAACAATGGTGGAAAGAAATTGGATGAAAAAATACTATCAATGGGAGTTATGGGCTCACATCACCATAGTCTGGGATATAAACTAGGATAGTCAACTGTCTCACAAGTAGGTGACAATGTAATCAACTTTGTCAAAAGTGATGTGAATCATGAGGCTGAGTTAAATAAACTATCTTTGGGTGCACAGAAATAAAAGGTTGTTCACACAAGAGGTTTAGTTCCACATAAGACGGTTGATGAAAATAAAATATGGACAAAATCCAAGTGAGGCAAAAGAGTCTATGTGTGTTTTCACTGTAGAAAGGCATATAATACCAGATCAGTGTGTCACAAGTTTAAAAATAAGATCAGACAACTCTGACAAGCTAAAAAATGCTTCATGGAACCCTCCAAATTCTGTCAAGTATGGATTGCTAAGAAAGATCTTTACAATAAGCATCAAGAAGTGAATGAGAAGAATTATTGTGAGAACCAAAAAGAGACTGAAGAAGTCAATCTGGTTTGCAATCTAATAATAGTTCAATTGGAGGAAGATGAGGAGGATGATAAACATTTTTGCAAAGGTGGAATACACCTCTACAAGTGGAAGAGTAAGCAATTTTTGGTATTTTGACAGTGGTTACTCACGATATATGACAGGTGATTTCAGTTCTCTATTAACATATGATATTGTAGTTGGTGGAAAAGTTACTTTTGGGGATGGTGAAAAAGGATCTATCAAGGAGAAATGATGCCTTGATAGCGGTGATCAACCCCCATTGGAGAATATCTACTATGTGGAAGGCTTGAAGACGAATATGATCAACATTAGTCAGTTATGTGATGATGGTTTGAAAGTGATTTTCACAAAAACAAAATGTTAAGCTGTTGATGAAAATTGAAACACAGTCTTGTATGGTGTTTGATCTGGAAAGAACAGTTACATGTGGAAGGCATCAAACACATGTTTGTCGGCTGTTGGATCAGAATTGGAGTTGTGGCACAAACGACTTGGTCATAAGAATGTTCAAAGTCTGGTGAAAATTGCAAGAGCTTGAGTTGTGCGTGGAATACCTAAACTTCGTGAAATTTTGATGTTGTGTGTCAAGCGTGCAATAAAAGGAAACAAATCAAAATCAACCACAAGAAGTTGCCTAAAATCAGATCAAATAAATTTCTGGAGTTAGTTCATATGGATCTAATAGGTCCCGTTCAAGTGGAGAGTATTCATGGCAAGAAATTTGTGTTTGTGCTTGTTGATGATTTTTTCAGGTTTATTTGGGTTTGATTTCTAATAGAAATATCAGAAGAAGGCGAGAGTTTTAAGATGCTAGCATTACAACTTCGAATGGAAAAATAAGGCATTGTTCAAATCAGAAGTGATCATGGAGGTGAGTTTCAAAATGCAGAGTTTGAGAGATTCTATCATCAACAAGGTATTCGACATCAATATTCAGCACCAAGAACACCTCAACATAATGGAGTTTTAAAACGCAAAAACATGACTCTGCTAGAAATGGCTAGAGCAATGATACATGGTAATAATGTGTCAAAGAGATTTTGGGCTGAAGCTGTTGACAGGACCTGTTACATTATAAACTGAGTTTATGTTAAACCATGCACAAAGACCATTCTTATGAGATTTGGAAATGGAAGACTCCAAACCTGAGTTATTTCTATATTTTTGGATGTGTGTATTACATTCTCAATTACAAGGATCAACTGAGAAAATTAGATTCCAGAAGTGATGAAGGGATATTCTTGGGATATGCTATGAATAATATGGCATATCGGGTATACAACATGTCAATGTAGTGGATGATTGGTGATGTTGTCAATGTGGTGTTTGATGATAAAGGTATAATTGTGTTAATTCCAACGTTAGCTGGTCTTGTTGAACCACCAGTGCAAGATGAACTAGAGAGGATTGACACTAAAGAGGAAACGGTTGCTGAGGAATTAGTTCAACCATCCTCCACTGTTACACATCATGCACCTCAGAAACTACAAGTTCACAAAAATCATTCTTCATCAGATATCATAGGGAGTATGGAAGAAAGAACCACATGTGGTGTTCAACTCAATTTTCAGGAAATGCTTCAATACTCTTGTTTTTTTCTTTAGATGAACCAAAAACCATTGGAGGTGCACTGGATGATGAATTCTCGTATGGTGCGTGTCATGAGGAACTGAAGCAGTTCTCCAGGCTTAATGTGTGGGACTTGGTGACAAGGCCTAAACATGTCAGCATAGTGGGGACCAAGTGAATTTTCAGGAACAAGATAGATGAAGAGGAAAATGTAACTCAAAACAAGGCTCGATTGGTGCCCTAAGGTTATTCTTAGGTGGAAAGTATAGATTTCGATGAAACTTTTGTCCATGTTGAACGACTTGAGTCAATTCGGTTACTCCTTGAGATAACATGTGCGCTGAACATTTGTTTGTATTAAATAGATGTGAAGAGTGCTTTCTTAAATGGGGTTCTTCAAGAAGAGGTATACGTTACACAACCTAAGCGATTTGAGGATCCACATTTTCCAAATCATGTCTACAAATTGAAAAAAGCTTTGTATGGCTGAAACAAGCCCCCACATTTTTGGTATGAAAAGTTAACTCAGTTTCTATTGAACAATGATTACACAAGACGAAGTGTTGACAAAACTCTTTTCATATACAGTTCAGACTCTGACATATTAATCGTGCAAGTTTATGTGGATGATATAGTGTTTGAAAGCACACGCAAGGAGTTGGTAAACAAGTTTGTCAAAACCATGACAAATGAGTTTGAAATGAGCATGGTTGGGGAGTTGAGCTACTTCCTAAGGTTGCAAATTACTCAGTTTGATGAGGATATTGAGTATCCAACACACGTTCCCAATCAGCTGCTGTCTCTGCCGCCACGACGTGTCTCTCCTACTAAGTCATCTTGATTTGACAATGCGATGAAGGTAAGCGACGATAATGTCACCATCTCGGCTTACTCTTTTCCCACTGAGCCCGCTACCATCTCTGATCCGGTTGCTAATATTCGTCACCTCCACCGCCTTTGATTCCACCACCACGTGATGAAAACACTTCCTTTTGCCGCATTTCGCTCAAAGGGTTGAAGGGAGATAGTGCATGAGAGGAATCAGTCGATTCCTGAGTCAAAGTTATGAAATAAGTTTGTTAGAGAAAGCTAGGTTCCTCTTTTTCATATTTTGGGTAGTGAGTTTTTTCTTTCATCTTTTCTCTCATCAAAACCCACCGGATTTTCATTTTCCAATATTCAATTGATCGTATTATTCTGTTCATCGTATCGGAGGTTATGTTCTTTTACACATTCCTCTTTTCTTTTCTTTCTGGTTTCCTGGATTTCTCTTCTTCCCAGCAGTTTCCCTGATGAAGAGAACTCTCCTTCTCTAAACAAGCTTCTGGCAGGTTCCGAATCAGACCCTCGCATCGATAGAAAACCAAAGCTCTTTCAAAAAGACAGGGACTGTTTGCAGCATGGGAGCAGATTACCCAAAAAATCCCTGGGAACAATGAAAGCAAGTAGGGGTCTCGTATTGGGTGAAGGTCCCTTTGACATTCTATTCGCCATTGGGAACTACATTAATAATAGGTTGGAAAAAGAAAATCTGGTGGGTTTTTATCGTGAGCTCCTTTTGCGGGAGCTCTTCTGATACCGCATGATGTTTTTGCGTTCTCAGAGCCCACTTTTGAGGTTTGTTGTGAGGTCAATCGTCGCTCAATGGCCTAGCAAGCTTGTTTTAATCTCTCTCTCTAAGTCGGTCAAGATACCTTTCAATCGTTGTTTTGTCTAGGCCCAGGCTGCACAACGGTATAAGTCCTTGGTCAAACAAAAGGTAACTTCTCAGCGAGGTCTTCCTCTTGGTCTCTCAACTACTATTGGCGCTTAACAATTGATCGAATTAGTTGAAGTACTCATCACAATTGCTGATGTGAAGCCATTTGTTCATGAAGTGGTGCTTGAGTTCTACGCCAATTTGGCCTCCATTGAGTTTTTTTCATGATCGTGTTAGTATGGTGTTTATTCGAGGGAAGATGTTTGAGTTCACTCCAGCTCTCATCAATCGGATGCTGCTGTTAGATAACTCTGAGTGGATCAAGCCCACGATTCACACCTCCGCTTTAATGGTGGTTGCCATTCTCATGTCTGGTGGTTGTGTTCATCGGTGAGACTCTCTCTCCACTCCATATTTTTGGTATGTCGATGGTTGTGATGCACAAGATTTGTTGTTGAAATTGGCTACCTTCAACCAATCTGATAACTTTGAAGCCCGAACGTGCTATTCTCATCCACATGATTGCCCATCGTCAGTCGGTTAACATTGGGAAGGTGATATTTGAGTAAATTATGTGTCTGTCTGATCTCAGTGCCAAGTCCCCGAAGCGTCTCATTTTCCCCAATTTGATTTAACAAATTTTTTTTTTAGAGGGTTGTCCCTTCATTCTCAAGTGATTCAGCTCCACTAGATCCACACTCGTTTTCCTTAGATCCTAAGAACCGCAAGAAGACTAGTATAGTTCCGGTTCAGAAACCTAAGACTCGGCTTGTTGATGTTCTCGGTGATGTTATCACAATGCTTCAAAACATTTAGGTCAAATTCGTAGGTAAGTTTTCGTACTCCCTTATCCTTCTGTTGATATCAGTTGTGTTTGGGTGTTTATGTGAGTGTGCACTAGTATACTATGACATGGCTGATGCTCATGCTGATATGAAGGCTGATGCTGAAGTTGATGTTGATGTTGATGCTGAAGTTGATGTTGATGTTAATGCTGATGCTGAAGTTGAGGAGGATTATGTGGTTGAAGACTCGGATGGATGAGTAATAGTTTTTAGGGTCTGCTAGTTAGGGGGAGTAAAACATGTTGTGTTCTGGTCTGTTTTCGAAACATGATTTTAGCTTTGTAGCATGTTTTGTCGAACCAGTCGTTCGTTTGGTGAGTGTTTTAGATTTAAAAACTATGCATGCTTTTGATGTCAATGAATATGGATATTAGTTCTTGTGTGGTCTAGATTGAAGATATGGTTTCTGTTATTTGGTTAGAGAACTAACATTGCTAGAAAGCACTTGGTGTTTGAGTTGTCACACTCATATAAAAGAGGGGAGATTGAAAGCATGAAATTGTTAGATCAATAAGAATGTTATGTGGCACACACAAGATTGCTGGACGCAGCAAGCTTGAAATAGAGATGATGTGGCGAGCTGCGATTTGAGGAATGAAGTTTCTTTTGTGTAACAATCAATATATTGTAGAGTAAGAAAACAAAGATTTGGAGATATCTAGATTTTGGGAAGATAGGTTAGCAACGTGTGTGATGCTACCTATATATATTGAGCTAAGACTTTAGGTTTAGGTTAGCGTTTCACAAGCTCTAAGCAGAGAACTTTAAAGGGTTCTTGGTAAGTGAACAAAGAGTGAAACACAGTGTTGTTGTGTAAGCGAGTTTGGGTAATTAGGAATTGGTCAGTGATAAATCGTGTTAACTACGTGTAAAACTGATTAAACAAATTTGTTAGATTGTTTAAAAGATTCTTAATAAAGAAAAGAAGTTTATTTTCGGTATTGTTATGTTCTAGTAATTACACCATTAGCCAACATAGAGGAACGTGGAGAGAGAGAGCGGCTAGAGAACTCAAGACCATTGGAAATATCAAGCATTGCGACTGAAAATATCGAACCAACGACTCTAGAACCGAGTAACCGAATAATGACTATATGAGCTAGAGACGATGCACACCAGCTAACTCTGCAATTTCAGGGTCTTGGTGAAGCAGAATCAAAATTTGGTTCGTGAACATCTAAAGAATCGTAATCGAAAACGATATAATCAAGAGCAAAACGATGGAAGTGAAAGTGTAGGATCCGAGTTTGTGATATAGTTTTGGTGAAGCAGAATCACAAACTGGTTCGTGAACATCCAAAAAATCGTAATCGAAAAAGATATAATCAAGAAGAAAACGATGGAAGTGAAAGTGTAGGATCCGAATTTGTGATATAGTTTTGCTCCATATGATTGGCCACATAGTGTTTCTAATGCACCTGAAAGTCCAAACTGTTATATACGAAGGTCATGAATGGTAGTAAAATTTAAATGAGTTTTTGGTTTTTATGTCTCCAAAAGCTAACTTCGTCATCCAATCAAGATTTTGATAAGTTAGCTTCTCTAAAACTTAAAGAAACCAAGGAAGAAATTTCTAAAACTATTTCACTATAGTTTTTGTCAAAAAAATAAATGTTACTAAAATCTAAAAACCCAAAAACTCAAAATTTTAAAAAATTATTTCACTATAGATTTTGTCAAAAATTTAAAATTAAAATCTAAAAAACCCAAAAACTCAAAAAAAAAAAACTACAACATTTCTAAACATTCAAGGCCAAAATGATTATACCCTAATTAGAAAATCACAAAAAATTAAATTCCATAGGTTTGCTTACGAGGACACCGAAGGCAGTGTCGTTAGCAAATGAACTACCAAGGGCAATTCCAGCGAGAGAGAGTTCACTCCGGTGACCGACGATCATCATTGAAGTTGCTTGAAGAAGGAACTGAGACGTATTCACGGCGACCATTGGAGCAGCCATTAAAGTAACCTTCTTCATCTTCTCCCATCATATCTTCTCTTTCTCTTCTTCTTGTGATAGTTTGGTCTTCACAAGTAATGGAGCTTCTTTACTCTTCATCTTCGTTCTCGTTACAAAATATGGGAAGTTGTGTCGAAATTTATTTACTTTAAATGTGTATATAACTTTGCAAAAAGACACGCGACCCGTCTTAAATAGACACGTTGCAAATAAATTAGTTTCCGTCAAAACTTGAACCATTTCCGACTTTATCATCTCATTGATTTGAAAATAAAGGTACAATTCAGCCCGTGCAAAAAGGATTTGCTAACTAACCTGTCTAGGACACTCTAGGTACAAAATTTGTGAAATCGGCAAAACTAACATGATTTTGAATTAAAATTAAATATCTACCAATTAAATAAAATGTTACTCAAATGACATCCCCTCGTTTTCTTTATGATCTGGACACCTTCTTTTTCAAAATGTTTAAAAACCCGATCCAAATATCAAACCGGAGAGTTTGTCGGGTCGCCGGAGGGTACGAAGATTGGTCTATAGCCACGAAAAACATTAGTGGATGTACGCTCATTATCTAGTAGTATATATTAGTGGTCTATCTATTACAGATCAATTACAATCAAATGCACAACTCGTTAAAAAAAATTAAAATTTGTTTTAGGTCTCATACATTTTCAACTTTGGATTCCTATTATTTAAGGAATGAGAAACCTAACACCGTTAAGTTTCTTGAACAAAACTCAGCCAACAAAATGGCAAGTAAAATCACCCCTAGTTTGTATTTCTTCTTCTTTAGTTAACTAATGACTCATCTCTCCAAACTTTCTCATCAAGTATTCTCTCCCTAGCCTTGATTGCCTGCAAAATTTCCCAAATACGTAGAAAGAAATGTTAGCTCGATTTTCTCGAAAATCGAACAAAGTATTAGAAACAAATACAAAGCGATTTAAGCTGTTGTAGTCACCTCTTTTTCCCAATTGATGAATCCAATAACAAGACATAAGATTAAGGTTTGTAGCGTTGATCCTGAGACTATACCAACCCAAAGTCCTTTCCCATTGAAGTGAAGATGAAAACACAATAGAAGTCCAATGGGAATACCAATGAGATAATAAGAAGTAATGTTCACATAAGCTCCAATTTTCTGCCACCCTGTTCCTCTCACAATCCCTAAACACAACAAAACATTCGGTCATGATTACATAAAATTTATTAAAAAAACACAGTACTTACACCGGAGAGGATGGTTAAGAAATGCTAACCGGAGAGGACAGTCAAAAAGCTATCCATGAGGATTGAGATGCAAAGAATGGGAGTGATATCAGTCACATAATGCATTACTTCCTCCACATTGCTATAAGCATAAGGCCACACATTTCGAGACAAGAAGAGAGTAGAGCTCACAACAACTGACTCAACAGCTGCTATTACAATTGCAGCTGAAGCAGAATCACGAGCCCCTCGCGGATTCCCAGCTCCTAGCTCATTCGCCACATTGGTACTAACCAACATCAAAAAATGAAACATAAAGTCATTGAAAATGAAATTGTTTGAAATTTGGATATAAGAATATTAAAGTAAAAGCAAACCTTGCTGCATCACCGATTCCATTTACCAGATTGTAGTGCAATGAAGAAGTCGTGAGGCTGCTCAATCCCAATATCAAGGTTTAGAAAATGAAAGAAATGGTAAGTATAGAAGAGTAGTTTATTTTTTACATTACCAAATCGAAATAACCGAAGTTTCGAGCTTTGAATTGGGTAGAAGACCAGACAGCAAAGTAATCACCTCGAAAGCTAACCACTCAAGGCTATTAAAAGAAGAACAATAATAATAATAAAATAAAAGTTTAGTGAAAAAATTAGAGATCCATTAGAAAAAATTAAACCGAAATTCAGACTAATCTTCCGCACCTACAGAAAATCGAAATTTGTCCTATTCTCAAGACGATGATTAATCTATTGAAACTATCTAATTTTTGCATACTTACCAACACATCATTGCAGAAGGAACCGCAAATTGAAAGAAGATTTTTGTATGAAGAAACACATCCTTGGACATATAAATCCGCGTTTCTAGACAACGACGAGAGCGTTTCATGTAAACCCAAAGGAAAACAGCATTGAGACAGTAAGAGATACCGATAGACGCAGCCGCTCCTTTGACTCCAAACTCAAATTTGTGAACCATTAGCCAACAGAGAGGAACATGGAGAGAAAGAGCGGCTAGAGAGCTCAAGACCATTGGAAAGATCAAGCTTTGTGACTGAAAGTAACGAACCAACGACTCAAGAACCGAGTAACCGAATAAAGCCGGTATGAGCCAGAGGCAATAAGCACCGGCTAACTCTGCAATTTGAGGGTCTTGATGAAGCAGAATCAAGATCTGGTTCATGAACAACCAAATAATCGAAATCGGAAAAGATATCATCAAGAGGAAAACCATGGAAGTGAAAGTGTAGGATCCAAGTTTGTGATATTGTTTTGCTCCATATGCTTGGCCACATAGTGTTTCCAATGCACCTGAAAGTCCAAACTATTGTATACAAAGGTTATGAATGGTCAAAGACTATTTCACCTTAAATAAAACTAAAACAGTTAAATTTTTTTTAAAAACCCCAAAAGCTTAAACCAATATTTTTATATCATTTCCAAAACATTCAAGGCCAAAATGATTTTACCCAAAACAAAAAAAAATTTGAATAGAAAATCATAAAATGTAATATTAATTCCATAAATTTGCTTACAAGGACACCAAAGCCGGTGACGTTAGCAAAAGAGCTCCCAAGGGCGATTCCGGCGAGGGAGAGTTCACTCCGGTGACCGACGATCATCGTGGAAGTTGCTTGAAGAAGGAATTGAGACATATTGACGGCAACCATTGGAGCAGCCATTGAAGCAACCTTCTTCATTTTCTCCCATCTTATTTGCTCCTTCTCTTTTTCTTCTGATAGTTTGATCTTCACCAGTAATGGAGCTTCGTTACTCTTCATCTTCCTTCTCGTTAGAAAATATGGGACGTTGTGTCGAATTTATTTACTTTTGATTTTATATAAATGTATAATTTTGGAAATATAGAGAGAGGCGACGCGGAAAATATAGACACGTTGCAATTGCGATAAATTTTTTTCCATGAAAAAGCAAAATCGGTTTCGACTCTTATCGTCTCACTCATTTAAGACAAAGTCCAATTGAGCAGATGTGGGCAAAAGTCACCTCTTAGCTGGAAAAATTAGCATGCGTATTTAGTGGTTAAAAATGGATTTTCTGCTAAAAAATATTAAATTTGTTTTTTAACAAGATCAATTCTAACTTGAAATTTGTGTAAATCAGTCATAAATTTAAAAATCATGTGCAATATAAAATTTGGCTATATAGTCGACGTATACGTTTGACAATTTTAAAAACTAACGAAATGAACAAAACGGTGTAGTTAATAAATTCAAAAACTACATGTTATTTTGTTGTAAATGTTATTGTTTTCTAGTAGACAAAACAACATAATTTTTAGATTATCATAAAATATTTTTAACCCAATAATCAACTCATTATGCACCTCTAATTTCACAAATTAATCACCAAAATCTTTTAAAGAAAAAACTAATCTTTATCATAAATGCCATAAAAAAAGAAACGTCCGAAGAAAAAAAATATTATTTAAATATTACATTAAAATATTTTATTTAAATAAATACTAGTTCTATACGTCACTATGTTAAATTGTTCTATATGTCATTATGTTATACAGATTCATAAAAAATGTCGTTTAAGAAAACTTTCAAATTGTACAAATATGTTATTATTTAACATGCCACTAGTTTAATATACCACTAGTTTAAACAAAAATAACAGAAGTTATTTGATATATGTCAGAATCTAATCAATCTATCTATTTATATGGTGGTTTTGTTAATTATAGATTTAACATATGTCAAATCCTCGTGAAACGTGTCAAAGTATATATAATAAGATGACAATGAGATAAATGAGATGCTCTCTTAAATTAAAGTTTATATAATAATATGACATAGAGATAAGTGAGAGCTCTCTGAAATTAAAGCTTATATAATAAGATGACATAGAGATAAGTAAGATGCGCTCTCAAATTAAAGCGAGTCCGTGACTATAAAGTGTACTTACACTCTCTTTGGTCCATCTATTACAGATGAAATTTCATACATATCCATTTAAACTTAGCCAGAAACTGATAACATTCAAAAACTATAATTGTTTCTCAACATCAATTACAATCAAATGCATAACTCATTAAAAATTTTAAAATTTGTTTAGGTCCTATACATTTTCAACTTTGGATTCCTAATACAAATTCTTAATTTAAGGAATGAGTGGAGTGAAAAAAAATCTAGAACCGTTAAAGTTTTTTGAACACAACTCGCCAAAAACGCAATCAAAATCACACATAGTTTGTATTTCTTCTTCTTTAGTTAACCAATGACTCATGTCTCCAAACTGTCTCATCAATTATTTTTTTCCTAGCCTAGATTGCCTGCAAAATTTCCCAAATAAGTTGGAAAAAGTATTAGCTCGATTCTCGGAAATCGAACAAATGTATTAGATAAAAATACTAAGCAATTTATGCGGTTGCAATCACCTCTTTTTTCAATTAGTGAATCCAATAACAAGACAAAGGATTAAGGTTTGCAGTGTTGATCATGAGACTATACCAATCCAGAGTCCTTTCCCATTGAAATGAGGATGAAAACATAATAGAAGGTCTATGGGAATTCCAATGAGATAATAAGAAGTAATGTTCAAACTGACAAATAATACAAAAACAGTCTTCGAGGTGCTTCCAAATTTGTGTTGTGAGGTGCCAGATTCAAATGTGCAAGATATTAACCAAATTTAAACAATGTTCAAATTTGGCCCTTGTAACCACCTTGATCAGCATATCTACAAGATTCTCCGTAGTATGAATCTTTTGGAGAAGCATCTTCTCCTCCTCGAGAATTTCTCGCACAAAATGATAGCGAACATCAATATGCTTTGTCCGTGCGTGAAAGACTTGATTCTTGGCTAAATAAATAGCACTCTGACAGTCAGAATAAATCTTAAGTTGTTTCTGATCAACTCCCAAGTCTTTAAGCAACCCGTGAAGCCAAATTGCTTCCTTCACAGCCTCTGTAATTGCCATATACTCTGCCTCTATTGTAGAAAAAGCCACCATTGACTGTAAGGTAGACTTCCAACTAACTAGCGCATTTGCTATAGTGAAATAGCCAGTTGTAGACTATTGCTTATCCAAATCACCTGCATAATCAGAATCACAGTATCCAACTATGCATTGACCAAGTGATTCATCCTGCTCGAACGTCAATCTAATATCCACGATATTTTGGAGATACCGTATCATCCATTTCACAGCTTGCCAGTGACCATTGCCCGGATCATGCATGTACCTACTAATAACACTAACAGCCTGTGAAATATTGGGTCTTGTACACACCATTGCATACATGAAGCTTCCAACTGCATTTGCATATGGGAATTTTGCCATGTATTCTCGTTCTTCATCAGTCGTCGGAGATAATTGGCTACTCAGTTTCAAATGAGGAGCAAGTGGAGTACTTACATGTTGTGTATCATCGTGCATACCAAAACGTTGTAGTATCTTCTTCAAATATTGTTTCTGTGACAACCAAAGTTTGCCCCTCTCGTTGTTCCTATTTATCTCTATGATGAGAATCTTCTTAGCTTCTCCCAAATCCTTCGTCTCGAACTCTTTACTTATTTGAACTTTCAATCTATCAATCTCAACTTGACTCTTTGCTACTATTAGCATATCATTAACATATAAGAGTAAGTAGATGTATGAACCATCTTGAAGTTTGTGTAAATACACACAATGATGGTATTTGCTTCTTCTGTACTTCTGACCCTGCATGAACTTGTCAAATCGTTTATATCACTATCTCGGAGATTGTTTCAGTCCGTACAATGATTGCTAAGTTTACAAACTCAATCTTCTTTACTAGCAACCTTATATCCTTCTAGGTGAGTCATATATATTTTCTCTTTCAAATCACCATGTAAGAACGTGGTCTTCACATCAATTTGAGCTAACTCCAAATTCAATTGCGCTACCAAGGCCAACAAAATTCTAATAGAGAAATGTTTAACAAATGGAGAAAATCCTTCATTATAATCAATTCCATCCCTCTAAGCATAGCCTTTAGTCACCAATCTTGTCTTGTAGCGAATGCCTTCTTTATCAGGAAATCTTTCTTTCTTTGCAAATACCCATTTGCATCCAATTGCCTTTCTGCCTTTTGGTACTTGTGTCAGCTTCCACATATTGTTCTTCTTGAGAGATTGCATATCCTCTTCCATTGCTCCTGCCCATTTGCCATTTTCTATGCTCCGAATGGCCTCTTGGCAGGTAGATGAAATATCATCATCAGTAGTTGGAATTGCATAAGCTACCATATCAGTAAAACGAGCAGGCTTCTGAATTTCTCATCTTTGTCTTCTAACTACGATTGGTTCTGATTGCTGTAGAGGTTCTTGGGTCGAAACCTATCTTTCATTTGACTCATTTGCCATAGGAAAATCACTGGTGGTGCTACATACTGGGGTCACCACTTTCTGCTAAAACTCCACCTGATTTGGAGTACACTCCACCTACTGCGGTGTGCTATCACCCTCCTCTAGATTCACCTTCTTCAACATGGTAGATTCATCAAAGGTACATCCCTGCTGATAATCGTCTTCTTTGCCTCAATACACCACAAACGGTATCCATTCACTCCAGCATTGAAGCCCATAAAAAAAACATTTTTTGCTCGTCGGTCCAACTTTGATTCACTCACATGATAATATGTCTTAGAACTAAACAATGCAAAGTATTATAATCAGTTACAGGTTTTCTAGACCATACTTCTAATGGAGTTTTGCTACCTATAGCAGATGATGGCAAACGATTGACGAGATGTTGAGCGTACGTCACCGCGTCAGCCCCAAAAATGTCTGCCTAATCCAGCATTAGACATCATACAACAAAATTTCTCCACAAGTGTCTTGTTCATACGCTCAGATACCCTATTCTTTTGCGGTGTTTTTCTATGAAGTGCCGAACTATGCCACAGTCTTGGCATATCTTCAGGAATGGATCACTCGTATATTCTCCTCCATTTTCTGTTTAGAGAACCTTGATTTTCCTTCCTATCTTGTTTTCAACTTGAGCTTTCCACTTAAGGAAAATTCCAAACACTTCATCTTTGTTCTTCATAGTACACATCCAAATTCTCCTAGAAAAATCATCAACAATGCTGACAAAATAATGTCTTCCTTTGATGAACGGAGTCTTGGCAGGTCCCCACACATCTGAGTGCACATAATCCAGAATACCCTTAGTATTATGAATTGCAGTGCAAAACTTCACTCTTTGTTGCTTTCCTAGAACACAATGCTCACAAAATTCAATTTTGCAAGTCTTTGTACCTTTCAACAATCCCTGCTTGGCAAGAATTTGCAAGGACTTTTCATCAGCATGTCTTAACCGCATATACCACAGCTTTGTTGCCTCAATATCATTTTTGGTGCTAGATGTTGCAGCTGCTATTGTCCCCACCACTGTACTACCTTGGTAGTAGTACAGATTATTCTTCTTCATGCCTTTTAACGTCACTAGTGCCCCAGAAGTTGCTTTAAGAACTCCATCTTGCATCATCACAACTATACCTTTAGATTCTAAAGCCTCCAATGAGATGAAATTCTTTTTCAACTTTGGCACGTATTGTACATCCCGCAAAATTATGGTGGATCCATCATGATTTTGCAGCTTTATTAAATCTATCCTGGTTGTCTTACATGGATTATCAATACCCATATAGACAACCCCACCATTGAGTTCTTTAAATTCAAAGAACCATTCCCGAATGGGACACATATGATAGGTACACCCCAAATCCAATATCCACTCATCTGGATGCGATGACGTCGAAGGTACGACCACTAAAGAAATATATGATTCCACATCAATTTTGCATTCTGCAACATTTGTATCTTGCGGAGTCTTCCTTTTTTTCTTCAACTTCGGACAATATTTCCTCTAGTGTCATTTCTCATGACAGAAAGCACACTCATCTTTGGCTTTGTTGACGACGTCTTACCACCAATTCTTCTTCTGATGTCGTTGATTTGGTTTTCATCTTATCATGTTTTCTCAATTCATGACTATATAAAGCAAAACAAATAACATCTAATGACACATTTTCTTTCCTGTGAAGTAACATAGTCTCCAAATGTTCAAATTCATCGGGAAGAGATGATAACAACATCAAAGGCTTCATCCTTAAACTTCACATCTAAATTCAACATGTCTGTTACTAATTGATTGAACATAGTGATGTGTTCATTTATAGTAGTACATGGTTGGTAATCAAATTGGAACAACTTTTTCTTGATAAGGAGCTTGTTCTGACCACTCTTCTTCAGAAACTTGTCCTCCAGTGACTTCCACAATTTGTGCGCAGAAGTCTCATTTTTGAAAGCATACTTTTGCCTTCTGAACAAGCACGATCAAATTGTTCTGCATGCCAACCGATTAATGATGCTCCACTCTCTATCTTCTATCTCTTTTGGTTTCTTTTCCTCAATAGAAATATCAAGATCCTGCTGGGAAAGAGAGTCTAAAACCTCTCTTTGCCACATGCCAAAATGGCCAATACCATCAAATATCTCTACTGCCAACTTCAGACTAGACAGCGGAAACCTCGACCATGATGACGAGGCTATCGATTTCCCGGGCGTAATATTTGAAACATCATCCTTCATTTCTTGATCTTTATTTTCCATTAGAGACTCAGTAAATAATATTCAATATTACAACAAATACAAACAACCAAAGGTTTCAAAATGACCAAAATAATTATTTTCTGATGTGGAAGATCAGTCAAAACTGCAACCACAGAGTATACTTAGACAGAACCTTGGCTTGGAACAAACTTTTGGCTCAAAATAACAGAAGTAATTCTTTTTTGATGTGGAAGATCAGTCGAAACTGCAACCACAGAGCATACTCAGATAGAACCTTGGCTCTGATACCAATTGTTGGAGAAAATCGGATAATTTTTTCACTAAAAAAAAATATTGAATATTAAAAAAAATAAAGAACACCAGAAAAATTTGATAACAGAGTTAGCTGGAATATCTTAATCTCCAAGCACCGCTCAAAGCATACTGCTCTATTAAAAGAAAGCTGCAATTATAATTGGCTCACAAATCAACAGAGCTCACAACAACTGGCTCAATAGCTGCAATTATAATTGCAGCTGAAGCAGAATCATGAGCCCCTCGCGGATTCCCAACTCCTAGCTCATTCGCCACATTGGTACTAAGCAACATAAAAAAAATGAAACATTAACTCTCTGAAAAGAATTTGTATGAAATTTGGATCTAAGTGTATTAAAGTAACATAAAATAATAGAATTACTTTTATCTCATTTTGTTGAGTTGGGTTTATGCTTAGATTGTGAATTTATGATTCATTAAGAAACGTCTTTCACATTATTTGGTTTATATGCTTTTGAAATTAATTTTGATTTTGCATGTTATTACTATAACCGTTGAGAAATGTTTTTCTGGGATGAAGATTATGAAAACTGCACTACAAAATCGTAACAGATAAGTTTTTAATTGAATGTATAGTTTGTTTTATTGAAATAGAGTTATTTGAAGATGTAACAGTTGTAACAGTAATAAAAAAAATTAATCTATGAGTAAACGTAGAATAAAATTGTAGCTCTAATCTTCACTTGACGTTGGACCAAATTTTTTTCATTTATGATCGGCCAAATCAGTTTTTAATTGTTTGTGCATACATATATAAGGAAGTTTAAATTAATTGCCAATATCACGAAGTTTAACTTAATTGTCGAGAATGTTATCAAAATTAGTAGATATATCTACAGATTATGTAAAATTCACTATAATATTATTTTAAAATTAAGCATAAATTTACATAGATATCAATGGTTTTTCTAGTGATTACATTTCGCAAAGTCAGACCTACTTTTTGGAAAAAGAATAACTCATAAGAAATAAAATTATAATGCAAAAACACATAAATAACATATAAAATCATGATCAAATATATAATTAACTTAGCTTTAATCTTCACTTGACGTTGAACCAAATTTTTTTCATTTATGATCAGCCAAATCAGCTTTTAATTTTTCGTGCATACATATATCACGAAGTTTAACTTAATTACCGAGAATGTTGTCAAAATTAGTAGATATATCTATAGAGTATATAAAATTCACTATAATACAAGATTTTAATAATATTAAACAATAATACATGATTTTAATAATATCAAAATATATTTTTAAAATATTCAAATTTCATTAAAAAATTTCTGATATTTCAAATTAGTGTATTAACTAAAATAATATTAATTTAGTATTATTGTAATTTTAACTAATATTAATAAAATAATATAAATATATAATTTAAACTCATGCAAAATGGAACTTGATAGATAAATAATTTTATTTTATGATTTATGAAAAATAAAATAAAACCTAATAACATATAAACTATTTAATTAACTTTTTAAACTATTGGTCTTTGATCTTTTTGCTTGCTCCGCCTTTCCATCTGCTCTTGGTTTGTGTTCGTAATTTATGTTGATGGTTGCTCATTGAGTTCCGGTCCTTTGTGGTCTTGCTTACTTCACCTCCTTTGCCGCTAATGGAGTTTGCCTTAGTATCTCTCCGGCTCGATCTCTTGGCGGTCTTTCGTTAGTTTGGTGTGGCCCGGGTTGATTTGGTTCGCTCCTTGTCTCTACTCTGATCGAGATCTCATCAGTGCAATGGTTTCTTTAGAGGCGTTGTTCAATCGTATTCCTTCAATATGAATTTAGAGGCTCTGTCTTAATCTAGTTGTATTTTGGCCTCGATCCCGTCTCGCCGGTCAGGATTCCTCGGAACTTCTTATCAGTGTGGTTGGGATTGTCTCAATTGAGTCTTCATCCGCTAGATTGGTTGGGATTGTCGGCCCTTACGATTTGCCGGTTAAAGCTCCTCCATTTTTAGGTGTTGTGGTTGGCTTGATTCCGGACTTAATTGCTTGCTTCTCATGTTTCAGATTTGGTTTTTGTTTCCCTTGCTATTTAGCTTCCGCGGTTATGTTGTTAACCGCCGGTTTTATAATTTATCCATATAGTATGGTAGATCTACCGGATGATAAAAAAAACAATTAGTAATACTTATAATTTTGATAAATCCAGTGTAGTTGTTTTGACTTGTCCGCTTTGAACATTTGCCATTTTCCGATTGGTAATAGATTTTGAGCCAACCTTTGTCTTGAATGCACCTTCAATTAATTGTCGTAGGGTAAACTTTCAACAGACTGTCGAAAAACATTTAATTCAAAACAGTAAATATCAAAACACTGTATAACGTTCTTCAACTTGTTCATTTTTTTCCTTTTTTTTATAAAACGTCCACTGAATTACAATTATTTGTTTGCCAGAGAACAGTAAAATCATCGTACAATACATTTTTTGTAATCGAAGCGGCACATATTTTTATGAAAGAAAAAAATGAACAGTAAGAAGACTCAACTTCTTAAATTTCGTCAGTCAAATGGCAGATTTGCAGATTCCAGTTCAAATCAAATAACCCACAAATCCGGTTTTTTTGATATATTTTTAGTTTCTTTTACTAATGTTTTTAGCCCCTTCTCTCAAGGGAATAATGGTATTTCTAAATTGCAATAAAAAGCAAACCGAACGAAATTAAATTGTTCAACTCGAAATGAACGCAAAACCTTTTTTATAAACCGGTTGGAATTATTATTTTAGAACTCAAAACAATTTAAATAGAAACCAATTTTAATGTAACCAAACAAAATCAAACAGGCTAAATCAAAATTTACTACAATTCTATATTTCTACTTACCTTTTTTCGTCGACAATTTAATATTTTTAAAATATAACATTAGTTAGATCAGTATATATATTTTTTTAAAAATCTAATTAAAATCACTAATTGTATATACCTCCACAAGTGTTAATGCTGTAAGAAAAAAAAAAAAAAAAATGAACATAACCTTCTTAGGTTAATCCCTCAGGACCCATCACTCTTCTCATTTTTCCAGGAGGTGATAGCACAGCCGGGCTACTTCCATGTTGATTTTGCTCAGAGGCTTTTGGTTCGAGAGCGTCTCCTTTTGAAGCTGGAATCTGAAGCTTCCCAGGCTCAGTTGGTGATGGAGAAGATGAGAAATACCTGATTAGAAATAAAAACAAACAAATAAGAATCAGAAAGAAGAAATGGATTGAGTTTTCGTTTTCAAGACTAACCTGTGATCCAAAGCTTGCTGTATTGTGATCCTTTGTCGTGGGTCGTAGATGAACATTTTTGCTAGAAGATCCAAAGCGTCATCACTTGCCATAGGGAAAATGGTACGTAATGGTGGAGCTGGCGTATAAGAGAACTCCATGTAGTCTGGGAGATAGATCATATCAGACCATTGTGAAGGTACTGGAGTTCCAAAAGCTTGAAATATCTTTCCGAGTTGATCAATCTCAGTAGAACCCTGAAGAAAGAAACATAGAGATGTTTGTAACTAAATGTTGATAACTACGAATATCAAGACTGTCTTGAAGTATAGGAGGTGTTTTTGAAAAACAGTGATCTTTTTGAAACATTATAGTATGAAAAGTATAGAACTTTACGGGTAGAAATGGTCTACGAAGTAACAGCTCAGCAAAGATACAGCCTGCAGCCCAAACATCAACTCCTGCTCCATATTGTCGACTTCCAAATAGTAATTCAGGCGCTCTGTACCATGTAGCAAATACCTGTGTGAATAAGTATTTTTTAGATCCGAATTAAACTTTACGAGTCTTCCACAAGCCATATACAAATATCTAACTGAAAGAGATATTTCTAACACAACCAATCTTCTAGAGTAAGAAATGTCAATACGTATGTAAGCAACAAAATGGTATCTGGTGACTTCTAACGACCAATTTTTCACCTCGTCAAAACCGACAAAACATAAGTAAGCAAGAACTGGAATTAAAAACATAAGATGTCTTCTCAATGCTCTGAATCAATTTTTCATTTCCAGCAGAAAATTCCAATAGATCATCAAGAGGTGCCAAAGGTATTACTACAAATCCAGACTTATCTAGCTGCCAATTCAACCACTAATCTAGCTACAAATTGTAGCCTACTCGGGATAAAAAAAACATATTATGTATCTCAATGCTCTGTACCAGTTCATCATTTCCACCAAAAGAGAATTCTACACACCAATCAATCTCAGAATCTTCTAGAGGCATAATGCTAATATGACCATAAGCAACAAAATGGTATATGGTGACTTGTAACCACCAAGCTTTCACCTTTACTAAACCGAAAAAATAAGTATGCATATCAAGCATTAGAATTACAAACATATGATACCCCTCAGTGTTCTATATATACTCTCAGTTTGTTCCAGTAAAAACAACCACTAGATCATCAAGAACCAAACTAATCTAACTGCTTAGTCAACCATAAATATAAATTTTTGTCGATTACTCGATATATACCTGATGGGTAAACCTCCGATTCGGACTCCCAAACAACCTAGCCAGACCAAAATCAGCTAACTTCAGCAAACCATTCTCTCCAATCAACAAATTATTAGGCTTCATATCCCTACCAAAGCAACAAAACAAACCATCACATATCAAAGATCCAAACTTTAAACCTAAACATAACTTCTTTACTTGTCATACCTGTGGAGAACCCATTTCTTATGACAATAAGCTAAACCCTTCAAAGTCATCAACATATAAGACTTAATATCACCAGGAGATAAAAAGATATTACGATCACGAATCACAGCTTCTAAATCCGTTTGCATATACTCAAAAACAAGATGTAAACTTCCATTATGAGGAAACGCATCAATGAGTTCAACGATGTGTGGATGATTAAGCTCTTTCAATAGCTTAATCTCTCTTAAAGCTGTGAAATTTACTCCTTCCTTTTGGTTTCCTAATCTAATCTTCTTCACTGCTACAGTTTTCCCAGTCTATAACAAAACGAAAATTTGAAGATATATTAAAGTTTGGATTTTGAATCTGATGAAATTGAAATTAGGAAAGGTTTGATTTTGTTTTTACCTTTGTGTCTGTGGCTTTGAAAACGACACCATATGTTCCTTCTCCGAGTACTTGACGGCGAAGATATCGATCTACTGGTTGATTTTCGCCGGATTTTGACATCGTCTTCAGTTACTGTTAATACTTCAGCGAAGACGAGGGCTAGTTAAGCACTTTAGGGAATTAGATTCCTTGGTCTTAATTTAACCCTTAGCTTTTAGTATATTATGTAATGAACCTCGTATTTTTTATTTTATCAGAAACAACCCTATTATATTGTATATGAAAAGCTTAATTTTCTGTTGTAGATTGTCCACACTCACAATATATTTTAGTATAGATTGATTAGGGATGAAATGGGTACTTAAGTCTTAGTTGGTTGAACAATAAGGAGAATGAAGAATGATGTAAGACGTATAGATTGATTAAATGAGTTCAAGAGTACAAAATGATAAGCTAAGGAGAATACAATAAGTGTTGTTTGTAAGCTAGGCTGCGGATTCACCCTTCCATTGCTTATATAGAGAGATTCTATGCAGATCATCTCTGAGGTTCTCCCTTCAATCTCAGAATTAAACTGCGCTGATCCGTAGATCTCAGCGACCTCAACCACTTCTTCAAGTACTCTTGGACAGAGATTGGCATCTTCCTCATTGGGCTGAAATCAAGATAAACTTAATATTTGAGTTTGAACCTCAATGAAGACCAACACCAACAATCTAACGAGTAGATTGTGATCTTCATACTCAGAACATTATCTTGTTTTGAAAATGATGGCTTTGGTTTGATTAATAAATCATTGCCCAAACAAAAAACATTAAAACATTTCAAGAACCACTTCCCTAAAGCCTCTACAAACGAAGTACAACAAACATCAGACAATGCTTTGAAATAGAGCCAACCAAATGCAACATCTTTGGAGACAAGAAGATAATAATTTTCACCCAGTTTTTTTCAACTAGACTTGGCTCAAGGAAGAATCATGATTCCTCCGGTTTTGGAGGCTGATCAGGCAAAACCTTAGCTTCACCGTTGACATCAGGTTGCTGTTGTTGCACATCAGGTTGCTGTTGTTGCTCATCAGATGGTTCAGGAGGAGGAGCGGAAGTGGCAGGCTGCTCGTCTTCTGGATGAAAATTTATAGGGAATTTATTTACTCTAGGTTTGTCAGAGAGTATATTCCTCTGGACTTGATCGATTAAAACCTTAGTTGGAGGCTCTTCCCTGAGTTGCTCATCATCATAGTCATTGTTCACGTAATATCCAACTCTTAAGAATTCTTGACCCATGTAAGAACATGTCAACAATAGCACAGTGACACCGATGATGTCTTCCTCACGAATCCTTGATGGATCCGGAGGATCAGCCTGTAAAGAACAAAACACAGTAATGGAGAGTTAGACCAGGGCTCTGTTGCTAGAATACATTGTAGCAAGGGAGTGAAAAACAAATGCATAATGTTACCTGCAATACAAACCGGTAATTCCCAACATTAACAGGCCCTACAAGCACACTCTCTAGAAGTTGATCATAAGTTTCATCTTCTGCTGAGCCAACGTAGATAAGTTTCCATTCCAAATCTGTACTAAAAAGCAAGACTGGGGACTAAATTAAAAGAATTTAAGTCTCACTTACAAGAAAATGATCACAACTATCAAAGGACTATTGACTTTAGATGAATAAGCAAACAACCAATTCATATAGCTAGATGGCTAATTTCTATTACTGTATTGCAGAAAGATACGCAACAGAAACATAATCTTATCAGTCCCAGAACCACAAATGTTGAAACAATAATGTATCCGCTAATAAACATACCAAAACACTAATCAAAGGAAAAACATATAACCCTACAAACTTATTGGTAAAAAAGACAACTTTTGACATAGAGCAGATTATCTTCACTCAAATAACAATGTTAATCAAGAATTTGTGCATAGATCAATTCAACTAATAGACAATATGAACAAAATCTACCATGTTTATAGCTACAGAAAACAAAACTTTTTGATAGATCTTACAAGGCAGAGACAATTAGATAAAACAAGAAGATGGATTGGCAATGAAATTACCAAAATCCAAGAAATCTTAAACCCCAAAGCTAAATTTTTTAGCACCATACTACAAAAGCAAAGTCAAATGAATCAAATTTACTTCAATGGTTACTTAATTGACATCAATTCATATAAAGAATGAATCTATACAACAAAGGATAACAAATATGTTCTATTGGCAAGAATCATAAAATCATAAAACTCTGAAACAGAATCAAGGCCAAGGAATTCAAATCAATCAGTAAGAATCAAAAAAGACTAAAAACAAAATAAACCTAGCAAATCCAGATAAATTGAATTCGGAGAAAGAGAAAGTGGAGATTATTACCGTCTTTGAGAGAATTCAAACACTCATACGAAATCTCGAACTGAAAAGGGCTCACAAAAGGAGCAGGATTATCCAAAACAGCGACGTTGGTGATGTTGATAGCACTCATTATCTTATCAAGAACAACTGCTCAGCTTCAAATTCGGAGAAGAACCCTAGATTCTAGAAACTTCATTCAAACGACCTTTATAAACAAGTTCCTTTTTTTTTGGACTACTCGAAAAGCGGAGAAGAAAGAAGTAAAAGCTAGGGTTTTGGAAATTTCCTCAGGAAATGAGAATTAAGGAGAGAAGCTTAAAGAGAGAGATTAATTAATCGGTGGTGAGGGGAGGCAAAAGCGATCCGAGTTTTAGTTGAATTGAGGGAAATGTTTCAGTTTTTGGGGAGGCTTCTTATAACCGGTTGCCGTAGGGATGGTAACCGGTGATAGCCGGTTAGATGAATTGGCGGGAGGAGTGCTTAACTACACAAAATGAAGGAGGGAAAAGTGCAATAAATTGAAATTTTTTATGTTAAACACATAAATGAACATTTGTTTCAGGTGATTTGCCATAGATTTCAATACGAAGTCATTACCTTAATTTTTTTGGTTTTGATTCTGATTTCTGATTGGTAGACGGTCAGATGATAGAAGAAAATAATTTCATAAAATTAATGACAGAAAATAGATACAAATGTCTTTTCTAATTTCGTAAAAGCTTTTTTTGCTTGTATCTATTTTGGTTGAACTTCTCTAATTTCGTAAAATTAAAAGTTAAAATCTTAGGTTAAAGATCAAAATTTCTTGGTTAATATATTTTTCTTCTCAACCAAATAGAATATATTAAAGTGCTTTATAAATTCAGAAATTTGATGAAAACATAGCTATTTTTAATTCTCGCAATAACCACTAGTATGTTCAAAAGAGAAATCAATCAGTTTAATGATATATAATATTCACAAACCCAGTTTAATTCGTCAAAAAATATCACCAACCTATCTTAGTAAATTCAGTGTACAATACTAGCATGAAACCAAAAACATACCAGTCTCCTTCTATGAGCTATGGAATCATAAAAAATAGAATTGTGGAATCATGCAAAGTAAAAATTTGGTAGGATGAAATGCATAATTATATTCTCCATTAATCTTGCAAATTAATAATTTAAATGAATAACAAACACAATTTTCCTAAATAAATATGACTGGTATCGTCCTACCAAATTTTGGAGTCATTCTACTATTATATCAAATTTGGAATAAGCAACAAGAGTACAAATATTGCACAATAATATTTTTTTTATTATTATTAGATTTATTTCTTAAATATTTTTGTTTTACTCATTTTCATTTTCATTTCCATTTTTTTTTCTTTTTCACTCTTTTTTATTTTAATGATTTGAAAGCCTTTTATTTACCAATGATTTAAAAGTCTTTTATTTCACTCTTCCACCAAAGTTGCGACGACTTCCGAATTCTCAATGATAGAAAGATTAGAATTATAGCTGAAATCTCAATGGGTATTTTAACCATATCATGCCATCAACATATGAATCTGTCACATATGTTCGTCCTAATGTATGCTTCAATCAATTAAGATTGAAGAAGAATCATGAATTAATTAATAATGTCTATAGAATCTGTCATGAATCTCTTTGTTTTAAGTTTATAAAGCCAAATTTTCATAGCATGCAAAATAATGTTGTGTTTTAATTTTATTTTTGAGTTTCTTCTCTCCTTCTCTTTCCTTGTTACTTTTTCATCCCTTTGTTTAACTTTATATGAATTATATATATATATATATATATTAAATCTAATAAAACAAGATATTTCAAATATATTAATATGTTATATATTATAACATAAAAGTATAATATACATATATATATATATATTTCATATTCTAAATAAATATTAAAATTTATGCACAAGTGATATTATTTTGTTATTAAGATTTTTTTCCAACCACACATCAATTAAAATTCCACCTTTTGATTGGTTGTCTGATTTAGAGAAGAAGAATTTACATCAAAATTTCAGAAATTAAAATTCTAGAGGTTTGGACTAAACAATTAATCTACAGATTATAAAAATGAAAAATTCATGAAAGCGAGGAAAATAAAAATTTAACTCGGAACATATTTTTATTTTATTTAAGAGTTTGAATTATGTTTTGACCGCTTTAGTAAAATTATTTATGTATACAAAGTACTAATACTTTTTTATCTATATTATTTATGTATGTTTTATGAATTCTATCAAAATTAAACTTTTAAAATTTAAATTTAAACCCTAGAACTATAACCCCAACCAATCTGACCCATTATATCTGCAATACTGAGTCGAATGACACTATATATAAACTCTATTTTTCTGGTTCAGATTTCTGAGCTGTTCGATTTAACTAATATGCTAGATAGTAATTCGCATTGTGCAGCACGGAGAAATGTCTTCTTTATTTTTTTTGTTTGCTAGTATATATAATCATAAATTAATATTAATATATTTTAGATTTTCAGTAATCTTTGTTTTTAGAATTTGTTTTATTAATGTTATAGATAGTTTGTGTTGTGTTAGTTATAAATTAGTAATGAATTTAAATATGATAAACTCTTATAATATGTTAGGAACCAACGATGTACATTACAGTAAAATATTTGTATAAATTTTAGTTCGTTTGTTTACATCATAATAGACTAAAAATAATGTTTTTGATATTATGAAGACTAATCTTATATTATTTTATTTATAGATGTTTTGGGTTTATGGTAGTTATGAACTACTAATATATGTAAATTGTTAATAACATATTGTAATTTTATAAATATTCGAATGTTATTTTAGTATGTTGTAATAGTGAGTAAGTAAAATATCAAATACTTTAGAAAATCATAAACCATATAAAACAATGTACGGAATCTGTTAACCTATCAAATTTTTTTATGTTTATATCGGTCAGACTCATTATCTAATTCTAAAAATATTATCGGTTTAGTAGAAACAAATTTACTATACAATTAAATATGTTTCGGCGTAAGCCAATGCTTTTTGTTTTGTAAGAAAAATATATGTTTTGTTTTTTCTTTTCTGAGTTGATAGTTATCGTTCTTCTTTGAAACAAAATTAAAAAAATAAAATAAAATTAAATCTATTTAGTGAATTTATACAAATTGGGATAAAAAAACAACTGATATATTCTCTGTTTTCAAGTTTTTGACTTTATAATAAGTGATTTTTCATATAAACATAGATGTTTGATAGTTATTGATTTAAATAAGCAGTGTTCTTCATCTTATTTCCTTTGAAAACACATTTTTTCTTTATCGATTGAGTAATATATATCTGTTTTTAAAAATTTGAATTACAACATATATAAAAATAAATTTACTATTAGTAATTATATGGATTTTACATATAAGAGGAATATCACTTCCTAATTATATACATATAATTACTAATAGTAAATATTTAATAACTTTTGGCTATAAATATGATGGAAATATTATTAATTATTTTCTTCTAGAAAAAAGAACAGAGCTCCGATATATGGGTGTATATGCTTTGAATATAGAAAGAGAATTTGAAAAAATAAATATAAAGAATCGGGAAAGAATTATATTTAATGCATATTTGGCATGTTAACTTGATAGGGTCTGCATACCTTTTTATGTTGGTGTTTGTCGAATGTGAAAACATTTTTTAACGGGGTGTCCAAGATCCGCATCTAATATATTGGGCAGGGTCAGAAAACGTTCTTTAACCGGGTCTATAAGATCCTTGTGCTTTCGATGTGGGTCGAGTATTTGTTTGATAATTTTACCCTTTAATTCTTTTTGTTTGTTCTTAAATGTATAATTAAGAAATGACATTTGATGTAATATGCCACATGACAATTGGTTATTTTGCTTTTAACATTGTTCAAATTATTTGAATTTTTATTGTTTTTAAATATTTAAAATGCAGTGGCATTTTTTATAATATGACACATGACTATTTAATTTTTGAATTATCTTAAATTATAATATTATCTCTATACTATAATATTATTATATTATAATATTATTTTATAATGTCATTACATTGACTGAATAATATATCTTTGTTTTTAAAATTTAGAATTACAGCATATAGAAAAAATTATTACTATTAGTAATTATAATATATTATATAATAATTCAAAATAACTTAAAAATAAAATTAAAAAAAGAAGAATATGGTGTACTTATATATGGTATAATTATATATCAAATCTTACTTTCTAATTTAATTGGTAAACACTTTTTTATTTTCATTTATATTTATTAAGATAGAGAAAATAAGTTTAATTTTTTAGAAACTAATAATTATTTAAGAGATTATTTTTGGAAACTATGTCATATATTCTGTTTTGGATTTTTATTGTTCTTATTTTTGTATTTTGATTGGTTACATTTTTTAAAAATTAATTTTAAATTTTCATTATAATTTTGATAGGCTAACATAATATCGTATAATATAATCCCAAATCTTATTTTTTATATTTTGATTGGTTAAAAATTTTATAAATAATTTTAAAATTTTGTTTATATTTATTAGGAGAAACAAACAATTTTATTTTTTGGAAACTAACAACTATTTAAGAGATTATGTTTGGATTTTTTATTGAAATTATTAGTTTTGACAACCGGTTATTTTGCTTTTAACATTGCTCAAATTATTTAGATTTTTATTTTTCTTAAATGTTTTAAAATGCAGTGACATTTTTTGTAATATGGCATATGACTAATTTATTTTTAAATTATTTTGAATTATAACATCATCTTTATACTATAATATTATTTAATAGTGTCATTACATTAATTGAATAATATATTTTTGTTTTAAAAATTTAGAATTACAGCATATGAAAAAAATCTTTACTATTAGTAATTATATGTATGATATAATAATTTAAAATAATTTGAAAATAATTTAAAACAAAAGATGAATATGATATATTTATATATGGTATAATTATATATCAAATCTTAATTGTAACAGGTTAGCAATATTAATATCAATTTATAATTTTTATTTATATATATTAAAAGAAAGAAAATAAAGCATATCAACTAGTCGAGGTGGTGGAAGAAAAGCAAAGCTCTAGCCTTCAATTTCAGCAGCAAATCCATCTGCCACTATACCAAATGTGCTGCATCAAGCACATGAAATACCAAAAGCAACCTCTTTGTCTCCATTGTCACAATTAGAGCATGTCTCGTTTATGTGAGCATAAAAAATGTGGAAGACATAGCTTCGAAGAATTGAAGAGAACAAATATAACATATTTTTAAGAGAACAGTAAATTAATTTAAAAAAATTATTTAGAAGAAGATACAACTAAACTCCATAATTGGATAACTAAGCTTCTCTCTTTTGCTGGTAAGATCAAGTTAACTTTAGCAGTGATTTACGGTATTGTCAATTTTTGGAGCCAAGTATGTGTTCTCCCAAAGCAGTTCTATGTGAGGGTGGATACTCTATGTGCAAATTTTCTTTGGAAGAATAAAACATCTACTGCTAGTGGTGATAGAGTGGCATGGAGAGATGTATGTAAACCAAAGGAAGAAGGTCGTCTTGGTATAAGACTTTTGGAATATTTTGAGGTAGTATTCAGGCTGAAGCGTCTCTGGAACTACTTCTCATCAATCGATACTTTATGCATTGCTTGGCTGCGAGGAAATGTATTCAACCAAAGAAGTTATTGGATTAATGAAGATAACAATCGCTTCTCACGAACAGTCCGAAGTATGTTGCAACTAAAGCCTCTCCTAGTGAATTTCTTGAGCTATGATCTACATGATGGAGAAAAGGCCTCCTTTTGGTATGAATCTTGGACAGATTTGGGTCCTCTCCTCTCCTACATCGAGAGAATGGGCTTAAGACAGTTTCAGATTACCAAGGATGCTCGGGTAGTTGCTGCAGTTAGAAATGACCATTGGAACTTTCCTGCTGCAAGATCGGAAGAGGCTCAGAATATCCAGGTTGCTCTTATGGATATTCAGCCCCCATCTTCACTTATGCAATATGACACTTTCATATGGAGAAAAATCAAATGGTACCAGAGCTACCACCTTCCCATCCAAGGACACTTGAAAGCAAATCTGTGTCAGCTCTCCTTTACTCCATGGACAAAAGTCGTGTGGTTTATGGAATTGGTTACAAGGTTCTCCTTTTAATATATGGCTTGCTTTCTTGGGGAGACTACCAACTCATGACAGGCTCAGGAATTGAGGTTTAAATGTGCCATCTGATTGTGTTTTATGCTCTAATACTACTCTTGAAACACATCAGCATCTGTTCTTTCAATGTACCTTCCCTAGAGCGATCTGGGAACCATCTGCAGCCAGGATTGTTCCGGCTCCTCCCTTGGACCTTCCGAAAATCTCAGCACTTCTCCTCCAGCTGACAACTCAAGCAAGATCCTTCACCACTAGCATCATGAAGCTTCTTCAACTCTCGGCCTACCTGATTTGGAAAGAGCGTAATGCATCTTCACGCAAGTCTCTACCTCGCCATCTGCTATTTGAGCTGTTGTGGATTGCACGATGAGAGATCGTCTCCTCTCTTTTCCAGCAAAGGACCATCACTCGCCTTTCCTCCTCAATTCTATTTCGGTTGTATCCCTTTTCCCTTTTAATACCAAATTAGTGGTGTGAAGAGGTTGTCTATTGAAGAGGAACTAAAAGCAATAGACGATTCTAACCTTTGATGCATACCGCTACTTCTGTTAGCACCGCTTGTGCTGATGAACTCATCTTCTCTGTACTCCGGGAACTCTATGGATGCTACTGAGCTGTCATCAGAGTTAAAATGGTCATAGGTAGAGTGGCGACTCCCTCTCCTGCCCAAGATGAGAATACTTACTATGAAACTTATGTTGGATTTAAGATGTATACTATTTACAAAAATAATTTGTCTACCATTTTTTGTCACACAACCACTTTTACATATTACAAAGTAGGATTGGTTTGTCTATAGCAACACTTTCTTTATGAACAAGTATGATTAGTTTGCACACAATATAACTTTCAAAGTTATATTGAATTTAAGTTATCTACTAGTTATAAAATTAACGTGTCCATCATTTATCTCTATTAAGTGAAATTAACGTATTTACCATTTATCTATTGTGAACAAAATTACTGTCTCTCTAGTGGACGAAATCAACTTGTCCACCATCAACAACATTTTTTACCACACTAAATACTTTTCATACATACAATTTGTCAAATCAGTGTTTGTTCTATGCATTATTAATGCAAGAGTATTTTTGAAAGAATATGTATCTCATGCCATCAGAATATGAAATAAACTGAAAAAAGCAAACAAAATTGACATTTTTGAAATGTCATTTTTGTGGCATAATTGACAAAATTCTCAAAAATCAACATTATCAAAATAAAACCTAGGTGATTAGTTAAGTTAGGTAAATAAATATTAAAAATCTTGAAAATAATCAAAACAAATCTTGGAAATAATCAATCAATAATTGGTTACAATTACGAAACTTTAAAATTAAATCTTGAAAATAATCTAATAAGAAAAATTGCTTAGACTATATATTTTTGAAATACATATTTGTAATATTAATTTAATGATTTATTTATTTAGGAAATTACTTTTATCATATTATTTGAATTTTATAGCAGTCGTAACTTTTAAAAAATTATTTTCTTACCAATCAGACTTTTATAAATATTTATGTAGCTTTTTTACACTTTAATTTGTTTAGTTGTACTTCACTACATTATTTTTTATTTTATTTATTTATTTTCGTATAGATAATATGATATATATTAATACAAAAATTACTTAGGTTTTATATATAACTTTATATAGATAAAATATATACAAATTTTTACATAAATGATTAATAATATATATATATATATATAGTTCACTTAATTATTATACATATGTATAATATAATATAAAATATGTATATGAAATTTATTGTTTATTATAAATTTTAATTGATATTTAATTTCATATCTCTTAAAATCTTTCAAAAATTTAAATCTACAGCATCATTATCATGCTTTAATTTTAAAATGGTTATAACAAAAAGCCTACCGCTAATGCCAACGTACATACCGTCTAAATCCTACAACAATTAATCTACAGTTACCATCTAAATCCTATAACAAATAATCTACAATTATAATCTAACCAATCATCCACTAAATGCACCCCAAACGTGTCAATATTCTTCTGATTTTCTGAGAATTTTGGTTTAGTTACCGTTTTCTAAATTACTGATTTAATAGTTTGAAAGACATAAGAAAAAAAATCAATGAATATCACATTGATGTTATAAAAGACTTTTCAACCATTTATGATTGTGTATCAATTTATTTGATGCTTTAGGGCTGGTCCTAATGAAATTGTGGCCTAATTTTACTTTATCAAATTTCATCCAAAATTATACATTCTAATTCATTTTATTTCTCTTATAAAAATAATTAAAAATAATAATTTAAATATAATTTGATACTTAGAAGAAAAATAATTAGTAATGTTTGTAAAATTATAAAATGCTTTAGATGAAAAAATAATGTTATGAGTCAGCTGAAATATTTATTTAATTTTTACCATGATTTTTTAGTTATTAAAACTTGGTTATCATAAAAATTAAATAAAAATCCAAAAAGAGCAAATTAAACTAAGGTTAAATAGGAAATTGATAATAACCTCACAGAAACGAAAATGTTAGAAAACAACGCAAAAAAGGGAAAGTCAATTCAATGAAATTAAACAAATTTTATCTATTATATAAAGAGTGAGTATGCTTCACAAGGGATTGACACATCAGCACTTTTCTTCATAATACATCAGCTCACTTATTTATTATTTAAAAATTTTCCAAATTTATTTAGTTAGGTATCTCAAGAGTTAACGTACGAAGAATTTTTATAAGATGATACATGTAGTCAGCCGTTCCAAGTTTATGTGTTTTATAATCATCCACTTGTAAAAAAAAAACTTTAGTCTCCTTTTAAATACTCCGAATTACCATCAATTCTCATCAATTAACGAAACTGAAAAACCTTTAGCGATTGAATTGAAGTGAATATGAGTTCTAATTCTCTCTCTTTCGCAGCCATGAGTTACTTATCGAGATCGTTCATGAGAAGCAAGTGGATGTTTTATCTCTTCAAAATCAAGTTTTGCTTTGTGGTTGATTCTGTCCATCTTTAGCTCTTGAATTCTTGATGTTTTTGAGTTTATCCTTTCTAAATTGAACTGTAAAATATCCACTTGCTTCTAATATTTTGAATCTCTCTTCGTTTTGTGCATATTGTACGTGGATTATATTCAATTTGAGATCTTTTGTTGGATTTACGGCTTTTGTCGTTTGGGATTCACATGTATAGTGTCTGATATTGATTGTATTTTATGTCCGTGAATTTTGTCACTAAGCTTCTTTTGAATCTATGTAACTTTTTCTCTGCTTCGTATGTTCATGTGACATTGACTCATTTGTAACCATGGTTTTGATACTCTTGAGAAAAATTTGTTGATTGTATACTCCCAATTTAGTTATATATGTATGCTTGTGAATTTTTTTACTTGCTTATTTGATCGGAAAATGCTTCTTAGATGATTACACATTGACAATAGAGTGATAGCTATCATAAGAGTTTTGTATATTCTGTTATATATTGTGAAGGAATGCCAATGAAATTGTTTCGTTTACGTTTTCATCAACTAAATCATTACACTAAAACACTTAATTCTTTGCTTCCGCTTTATACAAAAGATTAACTAAAGATACTGAAAGAAAACAAGATTATTACTTATGTGTGGAGCAAGAATTCCAGAGTTATTTCTGTATGGTGTTTTTTTTTGTAATCTTAAGGTATAGAAATTTTTTGGTTTTTACAGAGTTGAGTATTATGCTTATGAGGGGGATTACTCTGTACAGTAAAAGATTGTGCAAGTTAGCGACTGATTTGCCGAGTGAGATTCGGATAAGCTTGATGAAAGAGTTAAACTTGTTCTTCCAGAATCCAGTCCATGTAATCCTTTATCAATCATAGGGAAGATGTTTTCAGATGCCTCTTAGTCAGTGCATGATATGTTTCCTTCACATAGTAAACATAGATTTGTGGTTTGATGGTCGGATGTAACATGAGTTACTTATTCATGGAATCTTTTTAGTCAACTTTTTAAACTCATCAAATTAAAGTGCAGAGAGTGCAAAATTTTTGTTTAGATTTCTATGATCAAAGTTTAGATTTGGTATACATGGTTCTCATTGTAAGATTTAAATTTTGTGCAGATATTTTTCAGAAATCATAGACATGAAAGAAAAAAAACACTCCACGGACTGCCACATCAACTCCCAATTTTATCACCCATGGTCGGATGACCAAAAAACCGTCCAAGACACCTCTGGTACCAGGTACGTTTCAGTCCCTCTCAACCTTCATGGTAATTGTTGTAATTACGCCTTTGAAAATTTAGTGTTTCTATCAGTATCTAAGGAGTAGATCTCGACTACTTCGATTCAATCACTTTAAGCATGGTACTATAGTAATTTAGTTTGAGCTTGAAGTTCAAAGTTTCAGTGTTTATAGTTGTATAGAGTTTGAATAATGCAAAAGATCTGATAACATAACTTATTATAGTTGAACTTGGGTAATAGCATCATAACTCTCTTGATATGTGTCATTCCTAGAGATTTCCTTTAGATGTCATAATGAGTTTTATAATTTGTTATGTCAGTGGCAACATTGCGTATGTGCACATTGAACTGGAAAAATCTTTCTTGAAGTACTCATGATTTAATTTTTTTCATTTTTCCGTATGGTTGAGAATGCATAAAGGACTAAACATTTATGTTGAACAACAAGTTAACCCAGAACTACAATTACGATCAAATTCCTTCAACTTTGTACAAACTTTTTTTTTCATTGTTAAATACTTTGTAAACATGAAAATATGGTAAATTATGATATATTATTTTCAGGCTGGTCTTTACCATTGATGCCTACAAAAAAAGTTGAATGAAACATGGACATATAAAAAACTTATACCTTATAATCAACACGTATATAATAAAATGCAAACCCGCCTGTATACGCGGGTCATCTCCGAGTATATATAATGAGAGAACTTTTCTCTATTTAAAGTGTCCACTTCGCCATCTTAGTCATCCAATAAAAAAAATACTATATCATCAAATGGATAATTCTTTTTACTGAACATTAATTAAATATAGTAGTTAATGAGCATTTTAAATTATTTAATGATAAAACAAGTAAAAAAATTAAGAACGATAAAAAGACACAAAATGATAGAAAGTTATATTTTTATAGTTTTATAAACACAAGTCAATGAGAAAATGAACAAAAATTAAGAGAAAATAAATTAAAATTTATAAAAATGGAGTTAAATATAAAAAAAATGAAAGACTAAACGACATAAAATTATAAAAGTATCAAAACTTATTGACGATATGAATGTCAGAAGGTTGAGATTCAAAAATAGATGATATTTGTTAGAAACAAATTTGACATGTACCATAACATGGTTAGAGAAACTTTGTATAGAAATATGAAAATGAGGATATAATTCTGATGATTATATTTTATCTTTTAAAATTATTTTATTTTTTAAAATTTAAATGATTATATTTATATGTAATTATTGGTATTGTTAGTAGTTTAAAATTAAATTTGTGCAATGAGCAGATATATAAGTATAGTATTAAAGAAAGTAAACGAAGTAAAGAAAAAATATCGATCAAATGATGAGTCATTACTGGCATTGCTTAAACCACACCACAATGAAATGTCAATTATGTGGACTGTGGCATAAAGCACATGCTTTGTTTGCTTTATGGAGTGCCGGGTCTCTCGCTCCTTAGTGTTCAGGTCATCCCAAGGATGGCGAATTTTCGCCCAACAATTACCATATAATATGTGTACAAGTTTGATTTGAGTTTATAATTAAATAGCCTCGTACATATCTTTTCGCAAAACAATATCTTACGTACCAAACAAAAATGGTCAATGTTAGTCCATACACGTGCATGTTGCGGATTGACTATATTTGTGTGACTTTAATTTTTTTTATTGGATAAACGATCTAAGAATGTACTTGACTTTAATTACATATAACTATATTGTTTAGTGAACAAAGACCACTAGCAAATTTTCAAGATTTCTTTATTATTTTATTATAATTATTAGAAAATTAGCATTAATAATGGCAAAGCAAAAAATAAAATAAGAAATTTTAGTTCAAAACATACGGCACATTATGTTTTTACGTGTGAAACGTTTTATGCAATAGACGATTAACTGTACTAGGAAAACAAGAAAATAAATTTATTGCCAAAGAGTTTTTGATGTGAAACATTGATCTAGTAACAAAGTAAGACAATAATGCAGTTCTTTTCGTGCAAATAAATACAAATTTGCAAGCCAATAATACGAATCTCATTCATACCACAATAGACATCAATCTTTTATTGATCATCTAGGAATTAATTCCTTCGAAGTATAATAAAATATTGCATTCCGGATTTGGCACTCGCAAGTTGAGGAAATATCTTTGGACACTTCTCTTCAATAAGCTCCATTGTCTTCTCCATTGCTTCTTTACCAAACCGCGACTCAAGAACTCCTCCAAATGAAACTTTGTGTGAAGTTGCTAAGAAATTTGGGTCCAAAGGAAACTCTTCGTTGGCATGACTAATCTTCTCAAACGCTTCTATCGTAAAATTCCCATTGTCCTCAATAACTTTCTTGAATTCCGCCACGTGTGCCGGATAGATTGGGAAATTGAAAGAGTCTAGCTCTTCTTGGTCGATTAATCCCTGTAAAAATACATAAATAGAATACATTTTCACTTTGTTGCACACTACAAGAAAGCTATTAATGACCGATTTGAGCGAGACGGAGATTAATTTACTTACCTCTTTAGCTACATCTTGGAGGCATTTTCCCATGAAATCAAGAATCATCCCTTTCATTGTTTCAGACATTTTAACTCCATCTGGTAAACATGATCCAAGAAGAAATAGCAAGCCTCCAGAGACGAGTTCTTCACCTCTTGCTTTCAAGAAACTTCCCATATCGATCATGAACTGATCATGGTAAGCTTCTGCGACTTCTTTCGTGAATCCCGTGCAATGAATGTCCTTGTTCCACACAGGAGAGTTTTTATCCATGATCCCTTTGGGAACTTGGGACAACCAATGAAGCGAGTAAGAACAATGTCCCACATGGAGACTATCGCGAGGGAGAACACGGCCGAAGAAAGAACCAGGAACTCCAGCAACTAAATATTTTTTCGTCGGAGGAAGTGTTTTGAAAAGGGTGTTGAAATCATTGTTTGAATGATCGTTAAAGAGAACTTGAAACTCAATGTTATCGTCTTGACTTTCTTTAGGATACTTTTGTTCTACGGCATCTATTATATTTTGTACTACAAGGAAGGTGTTAGGTCCAGTGGAACAACCAAAATCCGCTATCTTAAAGTGATTCAAAGCTAAGTTGATGTCGAGTTTAGTAGAAATGGCTCCATTGATTTTTGCCTTTGCGACTTCAAGCAACGCTCTCTGCAACAATCCAATTCCACCATGAATATACAAAATATATTAGTTTTTAAGAAATTTTAAAATTATTTATATTTAATATTAATGTGTAAATTAAAGGACTATGGTATATTTAAAATTTCCTATGTAATCATTTTTAAAATTTTAATCATTTATAATTTTATGTCTGTTATCATTCTAAATGATAACTAGAAATAGTTCAGTTAATTAGGCTTTTTTCAGTTTGATTTAACTTTTTTTAGCTAGTTTGGTTATTATACCTAAACATATTGTTGTATAAATGGGAGCTCGATTCTTTTTGGTTTAATGCCAACCCCTTATATTTCAAGATTAGTTGAGCAAAAGTAACTGAGTAAGCATCAAAACTGATCCATTCTTGGTATGTAAATTACGTGTTACAAAGAAAATGTTAGATTCCGGAAAATTTATGTACCAAAATATTTCACGTATAAAGCGAAAGTATATTATACATCGATCTTCAATAAACGATAATATGTTTCCAAGAAGATAGACTTAACATGTTACATATATAAAAAAAAATTCAACCTGATACGTTGAGTGCTGACTGTAGCTGTTCGGACCCTCACCTCCGGCCATTGTGTAAGTAGGTGCCATCTCTCTTTTTTTCTATATCTTGCGAGTGTTGATGATTCTGCTAAGTTAATTTTGCGTTAATTTGCATAAGACATGTGTTTATTATATACCCACATATATTGGAACTTTCAGTGAAAAGAACTATGAAATCAGTAAGCCAGTTTTGACCGTTGTTGGAGTTGAAACTTCAAAAGCATTTAAATTTTCCACGCACGCTACTGCCTTCTGTGTATAAATTTTGTAAATTTTGTTGGCAGTATTAAAAATTTTTGGTTTTCAATAATAAACTCTTCAGTTTTAATTTATCAAAAAAATTATATATATTTTTTGGTCAACATTTCTTATTATTATTCAAACATTGTTTATATAGTACTGTACAACAGTGCACAAGTTTTTTTTTTTCCCGTCAACACAACACCGAAAAATTAAAATAACATTTGTATTGTATATAGCTTGTATTACAAAAAGGACCCTTGAAATTTTAATACAAAACGTGATCAAAATTGTTGCCAAAGAAAAAAACGACATAAAAATGATCAACGGGTAGATAATACGAACTTTCTTGACTAGTAACGTGCATGCATCCATTATTTTAAACGTTTTTTGTTGACTCACTTATGAGACCAAAATACGAGTTCTCTTCTAGCGCAGTTACTTGGCCAAATCACGGCTACCCAGAAATGAGGATGTTACGGTCATTAATTTAGAAAATTTGTATTCCTCCCAGTCTCCCATTGCCAATCTTCATCTTGATAAAACAGTTTCATAAACGAGAAGAGTTTTTTTTTTTAAATAACGTAACTATTCAGTGTGGGATAAAAAAAATTATCATCTAGATTAAATTTGAGAGAACAGGTCCGATTCTAGGAATCTGAATCCCTAAGAGCAATTCCCCTTTCAGCCATGGGCCAAAAAGGTGAGGTATAACAAATTCATACATATAATAAATTCATTTGAAAACATCACATGGACACTATCTGGTAAAGCTATTGTTTTATAGCTTGTGCAGGATAAGATGAGCACTGTGGCTGAATGGTGATAACTGTGTGAAGCGCATGAACATAAGAAGGAGAGAGCTCAAATGAGAATCTCTACAGAATCAAAGCCATTATTACCATCTTTGCCTCTAACAAAGCAAAATTCTGGCCAATACAGATCCTTGGCCCCCACGCAAAAGGAAAGTAAGAGACTTGGCTCTTTGTTGCCTTTGAGAGATCGTCTTTGAACCTCTCGGGCTTGAAATCTGCTGCATCATTGCCCCATAGCTCGATGTCGTGTTGGACTAGCAGAATAGGTAGATTGATCTGAACGCCACTTGGTAATGTAAGATCTCCTAGCTTCATTTCTTTGTCAATGGCTCGTGTAAGCTGGGTTAATGGAGGATATAGCCTCAGGACTTCATACAATATCATCGTCATCTGCGATGAATAAATCATTAATCACAAAGCATCAAAACAAAGCCAAAAGTACTCAAGTTACCTAAAGGTTTTATGATTTTGTTTTTACTTACAACTTTGAGTTGGTTTAAGCCTTCTGTATCAAGTTCTTTATCGCCAAAGACTTGCTTCACTTTTTCTCGCGCAAACCTGCCAGTCTTGGTGTTGGCTTAACAGAACCATTGTCCAAACCAAAACTACAGCAGTTGTCTCCTGCCCAGAGAAATAGAACAACTTGCACTCTTCCATCACTTCCTCAATGCTCATTCCATTTCCTTTAGCTTCCAGCGAATTCGATTCAAGAAGTATACCTAGCAAGTCTTCATTAGGAGCTTCCCCAGCTTCTTTCGCCCTTACCCTTTTGTCAATGATCCCTCTCAGTATAACTTGGATCTCTCTGGCTTTTGCTTTCATCTTTCTATTATCCTTTGTTGGGAGATAACTACACCAAGATGGTTCATGTCACAACATAGTTCAAGTCTCTAATAGATTGCATCACTAAAAGATTAAGAGACAAGTTGAGCGTTTTCATTACATATATCCAGGAATGGAAGCTTTCATAATAGATTGCATGATGACTTGTGCTAGGTCTCCTTGGAGCTCAAATATCCTCTGCCCTTCTTTATAGCTGCTGCCAAAAGCGGTATGAGAGATCACATCTGCAGTCATACTCACAAGTCCAGGCCAAACGTCAACTTCACATGACGAGCCTTTATCCAAAACTAACTTATCCCACTACAGCTCTGGTGGAACGCAGGTACCATATTCTATACATATATACAAGAACCTAACTTATTCCTACTACACCTTGATCTTCTCAAGATAAAATGCCGGGTTTATTATTCTGCGGTGTTTCGCCCATTCATCACCATCATAATTAGTGAGTCCTTTGGCTATTAATGTCCCCAAAGGAAATGTATGTGGCTTCAGGAAATCATAAACTTTGTTGAACACTTCCTTGATTTGCTCAGGATCCATTATAGTTATGGTTGGTATAGGTCCAAACCATGTAAAAAAAGTCCTTCCTGTTCCAAACCACACAAAGGTTACAAAATATGAAACATTTTTAAACAGAGGCTAACCAAGAAGCATACCGTATGGCTTGAGCATTTGTAAAGGATAAGGCACGACACGTGGAGTGATGTCATCGTTTAGTTTGATGGGTTAAGATCTTGCCTTAGTCAACATGCTAGACATCTTCTTCAAATCGCCGACAAGAAGTGTGTAAGGAGTTCCGAAAAGACCTTGTCTTCTTAGGTAACTCTCAAACATCTTTGGTTTAAACCAAACCCAATTTAAAGCTCTCCATATCCACCATGACACAACAGCTATAGCTACTGAAACTGTCACTGATTCAACTGATATCTCCATTTTTTTGCTCCCAGGGAAAAGAGAGAGAGAGATAGAGATAATTTGCTAACATTCTTGATATATAAAGATTAATAACTTCGAAGAAGATATGGATGTGGTGATGACATCACCCCTGATGTATTAAAATACAATAATTGATCTTTTGCTTTACTTGGAGCCTCACAGTCACATCAACTTGTGTGAAAAGCGACAAAAAGGAAGAACTACATTGGTCATTACTTGGGTAGCACGAACTTTTTACGTATTCAGTTTTTTTTTTTATTATCCGAACTTTTACTATCCGACTAATTTTCAAGAATGAGTATAGCCATCGAGTAGTATACTCACTGAATTTTTTTAATGAACCTAAAATATAGTACTATTTCGACTAATCAAATAAAAATGGTTTAGATAATTCTACGCACAAAGAAAATCGATCCCTCATCTGTATCAACAATACAACTTTTTCATCAAATAGAAACCACTAGTCCACCACCACTTAATTCAATCTTTTTCGGTTAAACCCGAACTTTTGACGTTTCTTTGTCAATGCCATCCATAAGTTTCTTTTTCTTACCACAAGGTCCACAACGTTAACATTTTTTGTTTTGTCAAGAGTCAAGACATCTAATAAATTATTAACAGTTAGCACGAATTTAGGAAAATTATAGGCCTCTTCCGGAACCTCCTAATTATTAAAAAAACATGTAATAAAAAAGAAACGTTACCACTCTCTTCCCTTTCATTTTTTCATGTTTTTAACTGAAGAATATTTCTGTAACAAAAGCAAAACTTAAATTTTTTTTGTCAACTGCCTATAATTAATTAAAAAAATTTAGAGATCAACACTGAAATTACATAGTCTACATAAAGGATATCATATATATATATATATAATTTAACACTACTTACTGAAATATCGATCTTATAATTTAAACTGTAAAGATTTTTTTTTGAAAAAAAGAATGAAACTAATAAATTATTGCTCCTTCACAAATTATTCCATATATGTTGAGAAGACATGCCAGTAATATTTATTATCTGTCACAACGAAAAACTTGATTTATAAGCAAATAACAAACTATTTATCTCACGGTTTACAGTCATTTAATTTATTAAAAAATATCATAAAATTTAACTAATAAAAACAAAAGGTTATCAAAGTAGTATGATATTAAAATGTATAACGTATCTATATTCGTAAGTATAAGAGTCTGGGTTCTAATATCTAATTTCATAAATATTTAATTTAACTTATAGGATTATTATTTTTTATGATGAAAGAATTTTTTTAATAAGTATATATTTGGAGAGAAAATTATATAACTTCTCTCTTTTCACTTTTTTTTTATCATTTTAGAGATTATTAATTACGCAATATTGATTAAAAAACGTTTTAAATAATATTTTAGTTTTAATTAATTAATTTATTAAAATATTTTAAAAAGAAATTTAGAAAATATATTTTATGAAAATTTTGTTGTTAATATATATAAAGGATTAAATCAATTTTTTTGTGAGTAAATTAGGTATATATTGTTTCACATTTTTAGCTTTAATAAGATGATTTAAATTTGTTCTTTAAATAATATCATTTGCAATGTCATCATATGTAATTTTCATTAATATTAAGGTTATTTTAAATTGTATTTTCTAAATATATTAAGAGGATTTCATACTCACACGGATAAGAATAATTTTCAGCCAGTTAGATGATTTTCTCCATATATGATATGGCAAGTGATGATGCATCTGACTCCAGCCAGATAGCTAATATTGTAGCTGACGTGACATCCACATAAGCTGTTCTTAACGGTTTGATTAATCGCGTTAGTGTCAATGTATATTTTGGCAAAAAAAACTTTAGTTCTTGTATGAAATAGATAAAGTATGTTAGTTGATGTATGTATTATAGCCACCACCCTTACTTGTATATGTATGCACATGTCGTTTTCTTGTTATTTTAATGATTCTAATGGCTAGGACTAAACAATCTTAGACTAAGATGATGAAGATACATGAATATAGTGATGTATTTTTCTAATGAATTGATGATTTGTAACCTGGTGTTATAGTCCACATGATCAGATTATCTGATATTATTTAACCGATATAACCTAACAGTCGGATATAACAGTGATGATCACCCTATGACCAGCTATTAAGGTGGTATGATTACGAATCTTACCTTATTTTTATTTACCCTGGATAAAAATATTTTCTAAATCAGTCCTTTGATGGAGCATCATGTTAGGTGAGCTACTGTCTGTTAAAATCTCTTTCAGGAAGAACACAATCGAAGAAGGAACCGGAACCCGACGCTATAATATAGTCTGCCCGGAGGAAGTGCCTGAAAGAGTGTTGAAATCATTGTTCGCAAATTCATTGAAGAGGACTTGGAACTCGATGTTATCAGCCGGGTTTTGTCCGGTTTCTCTACGGTACTTGGCTTCTACAGAATCTACTATGTTTTCACTGCCACAAAGGTGTAGGTCTACTCGCACAACCAAAATCCGCTACATTGAAGCGATTAAAAATCAACTCAAAGCTGAGTTTTGCTGAGATTGCCTCGTTCATCTTGTCCTTTGCTGCTTCAAGCAAGGCTCTCTATTAAAAAGAAAAACACATTAAACAGGAGATTTTTTATACATCTTAGGAGTTCAGATCCTAATAAGCGTGGAATTCAAATTTATTTATAATATATATGAACCTGATAAGAGGAATTCTGGTTGTAACTCTCAGGGCCTTCTCCTCCAATCATGCTCCATTCTGGAGTAGTAGACATGATCTCTCTCTCTCTCTTCTTCTCACTTTTCTTTTCTTGTTTGATACTTTACTTAATTTGTGATTAGAACTGTGAGAATCCATGGACGCCTCTATGCTTATTTATACTAAAGTTTCCTTGTGCTTAAAAGAGAAACGAAATCAATTTAATTAATAATATATGTGAAAATGCATCACATGAAATGGCATTATATTAACTCCAGACTGTGCTATACTCGTTCTGTGTATGGCACTAGTTTAGTATTTTTTTTGCCACCGTTGGCATTATTTAATCTTGATAGAAAATATATATCTTTAAAGCATACTAAACGTGTCACGAGACCAACGTAAACTATAAACGTAAACGCTTTTTAATATGTATGAATATGCTTCCTGTTTTCGGTGCTTCTACTTTAGTGCAACATTTTAAATTAATACTATTATAATAGATATACATTTAAAAATATAATAAATTTTTTAATAAATATTACATCAAATATTATTGTTATAAAATACTTTTAAAAAGAAATATATACATATCATATGGGTAATAGGGTCTAACACAATCTCAACTCTAAAACTATTATCTAATATCTTCTCCTAAAATCATTAATATAATCTTACCAAACTCAATACATCAAAATATTTAACTAAAGAAAAAAACATAAAAAGATTATCAAAAAATATTTACAGCTACACATTTTGTGGATTAGAATCTAGTCTTTTATATTACATATGAACAATACGCATTGATAAATGCTTGTAAATTACCTTATATGAGCAAAACTCATACTTGGACTATCATACTTGGATTAGCAAACAAGACTTAGATACTAAACATATTAAGTTTAATAGGTTTTCAATCCAAAATCAATTTGCAATAAATAGATTAGCCAATGTCCCTTTTATATTGGTGATTGTTCTTTTAACTTACAATGCGAGATCCTAACATGTAAAACTAGTTCTAAAAACTAGTTATTAAAGTTCAGAAGTGACTCTTTGCCAAGCCAGGCAGAAATCCATTAATGTGAAACATTTGTATGAGGTCAAAATTTTAAGAGATCCCTTTCAAAACAACTTAGTAGATAAATTATTGAATTACTTTTTTAAAGATTCCAAAAGGTATACTAAAATATTTTTCAACTATTTTGCCGAAAAATTATTTTATATTTGTTAAATTGTCTTGAAGAGTGAAATATTATTATGACTTTTACAATATTAATTAATAAAATATTATATTTTAATATACTTATATTATTTAATTTCTTATCAATTATTCTATATAATAATAAAAATCTCAATAAATTGCATTATTTTATCATAAGATTGTGTCTTTTATTGCAAGGTTGGGTCTATTCATTTGATAATTGTTTCGTCTAAGGTAGCATTTTTTTCACTATGTAACATTTTTGTCTTTTTACTTCTGTTTATATCTTGATATTATTTTTTAATAACTACTAATTTTTTTATATGTTAAAATGTTAGTTTCATAATAAATCCAAATAATTCGGTTGATTCTCTATTTTTTTTTCTTTTTTTTATTTGTCTAGTACCGGTTCATCATGATTATCTTGTTTTTCATTTTAGATTTCTTTTCCAATAATATATATATATATATATATATATATATATATATATTTGACAATCTCATCATGCATATGTTAAAAGTTTCTCAAATAAATTATTACATAATTAGTTCTTTTAATCCGTTTGTTTCTTTAATAAATGCATTATTTTCCATTCAATGAAGAGTCATTTATTATTTTAAATACAAAATTCTAATGAAAATACCAACTATTTTTTTTTTCCTCAGAAATATAGTAATTAACGATCTCAATCAATGTTTATGAGAGTTAGATTTCTGAAATATAGTAATATTAACGATCTCAATCAATGTTTACGAGAGTTAGATCTCTTTTTTTTTCATCTTCTTTATTATCAATCAAAGAAACTTAGAGTAATCACAGTGAAGTGTTTCTGTTATAATGGGAGGAACAAAGGGATAAGAGAAGAAGGAAGCATTATTAGGAATTATAGCTTTAGCTAGAATATCCGCTGGTATATATATATTTTTATTTGTCCATCGAAAATGGATAGCTTTAAACCTTGTTTGCCATCTCCTTATATCTCGTAACCAATTATTAACTTTAAAATTAAGCTTCGTTCCTTGAAGCAGCGCTATCATCTCTTGATTATCCCCTTCAAAACAAACCTTCTTATATCCCTTACTCCAACAGTTTTGCATTGCCAAGAGGAGAGCCTGAAGTTCACATTCTAAAATGCTTAAAGTGTTTCTACCTGTTGCGTGCCCAGCTCCCTTATAAACTCTCCAGCTGTTTCTTATTACCCAACCTGCGCGTGATGGTAAATGATTATTGATATAAGATCCATAAAAATTACATTTAATCCACCCTTGTTCTGGTAACTCCCAATGGTTATTGTTAACTCGTGATCGAGAGTGATGATCATGATCATTGAAAGCAATCCCAACTCGTTAAACTTCAGTCCATTCTTTAGCATCGTTAATTGTTGAGTTTAGAGATACACGCCAAGGGATATGCCTCTGTTGATAGCATAATATATTTCAATTTTTCCAAATCCTCCATAATATCCTAAGTGGAAGTTGATGAAAATGTTGTGTCATTGGTGAATCATTTATAAACAGGGCCACCGTAATTTTGGCTTCTAAGGTTGAAACAGAATCGAAAAAGAATCAAATTGGGGAGGCATGAAGCTCTCCATATTGATTTTGCATACTCACAGTTAAAAAATATATGTTTTGTTATTTCCTCCTCAACACAAAACTGCCGGCATAATATTTCTTGACTAATATGCCTCCTTTATAAATCTTCACTTGTAGGTAAAGCACCCGAGATGAGTTTCCACAAAAATGTTTAACTTTCGGAGCCCCTGCAGAGCACCAGATGAGACGTTTAAGATTTAAGTCTCCCGAAGGCGGAGTTACCGCTCTTCCTGGTCTTAACTGTGTAGAAAGCCAATAAGCTGATTTAACAGTGTAAAGACTCTCTTTTGTGTAATGCCATCTAAGAAGATCACCTTCGATATTGGGACAAAGCTTCAAATTTAGTACATGATTCACATCTTCTGGATGAATCATATCCCTAACTTTACTAACATTCTAATCCATTCCTGAAGCATTTAAAAGCTCTTTAACCATCAATCTGATATATTGACATTTCTCTTTCTCGGAGGCTTAGGAGTATGAATAGGAAGCCAAAGATCTAGCCACGTATTAACCATTGACCCATCTCCAATCACATAGCGAAGACCTTGTTTCAAAAGTTGACATCCATGTAATATCGATTTCCATACAAAAGAAGCTTTTAACCCCTGTTTAGCATTAAGAAAATTTGTATTATTAAAATACTGACCTTTAAGAACTCTCGCCATTAAACAGTATGGTTTTTGGAGGATTCGCCATCCTTTTTTTCCCAAGCATATCCGTATTGAACCCCTCTATCTCATGGAAATCCAGTCCTCCCTCACGTTTAGAAAAGCTTAATATGTTCCAAGAAAACCAGTGCATTTTTCCTTCTTATCATCTCCATTATTCCACCAAAACCGGTTAAAGACCCCATTGATCTCTTCACAAATCTCTTTTGGTATCTTGTATACGTTCATCTATGCATCTAACTCTCTAGAGGAAAGACGTGAGCTCTAGAGGGATTTAAAGAGTCATCATGATGATTCTCAAGTATGGGGATTACCATTGTTATGTGCTGGGGATTTTAATGAGATCTTGGATATAACGGAGCATTCAACACCTAATTCTATACAAGTTTATGGTTCGAGAATGTCTGATTTTCGAGATATGGTAAGCCATTGCGCTCTTGTGGATATGGCTTTTCACGGACCACTTTTTACTTGGTGTAACAAGTGAGAAGAGAGTTTGGTATGTAAAAAGCTGAACCGTGTTCTTGAGAATAATCTTTGGCTATAGCGACCTTCTAACTCATACTGTGTGTTTGAAGCTCGGGGTTGTTCGGATCATGTTTGTGGTTTTCTTTCTCTCTATGGAACGTCGCACAAGCCAAAAGTTCCATTTTAGATAGTAAACGTGGTTGTTGCTATGGCAGAATTTAAAGCGCTTGTGGAGGATTATTGGGTTAATTCTGAAGCTCTATTTCTTTCTACCTCGACACTATTCAGGTTCTCAAAGAAACTTAAGCTTTTTACGCCTATAATCCAAACTTTCAGCCGACAGAAGTTACATCATTTGACAAAACGGAAAGAAGAAGCCTATGCCGTGTTGTGTGGGAAGCAAACCGCTACTCTTAGAAACCCGGATGCTCATAATATGTCAGAAGAAGCTCAAGCTTATGATCCTTGGGAGAATGTGGCGGGGTTAGAGGAGAATTATCTATGACAAAAGCCGAAGCTACATTGGGTAAAGGTGGGGGATAAAAACAACCTTTTTTATAATGTGATAAAGGAAAGGGAAGCTTGAAACTTGATTAATTAGATTAGGTCTCTTGATGGAGGGATTTTTCTTTGCGGGATGATATCAAAGCGGATGTGGTACGTTATTTTCTGATTTTTTAGGGCTGCGTCAAACAATGTCTCTGATACACCAATGTCGGAGTTGGCTGAGGTTCTGGATTATCAATGTTCTGAAGATGAGAGGCGGAACTTAGTAATGGAAGTCTCGGAGCTGGAAATAAAGAAAATTTTGTTTTCTATGCCTTTAAATAAATCACAAGGACCGGATGGATTCATGGTAGAGTTTTATAAAGAGGTATGGTCTATCATTGGAAATGACTTTATTATAGTGGTTAAATCATTTTTCACTTATGGTTTTTTGCCGAAGGGGATAAATTCTACAATTATCGCTTTAATTCCTAAGAAGATGGGAACTATCGGGATGAAGGATTATCGACCAATCTCCTGCTGTAATGTGATTTATAAGGTTATTCCGAAGATCTTAGCAAACCGTCTAATGCTAATCTCCCTGGTCTTATTACAAAAAATCAGACAACTTTCATTAAGGATCAATATTTAATGGAAAATCTTCTCCTTGCTTCTGAGTTGGTAAAAGACTATCATAAAACGGATGTTTCATCTAGATGTGCCATAAAGAATTGACATTACTAAAACTTTTGACTCGGTGAATTGGGGATTTCTCGTTAGCTTGTTGCAAGTAATGCAGTTTCTGTAAATCTTTATTTAGTGGATAGAGTTGTGCGTCACCACTCCATCCTTCTCAGTCCAAATAAACGGGGAGCTGGTGGGGTTTTTCCAAAGTGAGAGGGGGCTGCATCAAGGTTGTTCTCTCTCTCCCATATCTCTTTGTGATTTTTATGAACTTCTTATCAATAATGTTGGATAAGGCTGCTAGGAATGGTGAGTTTGGGTTCCATCCAAGTTGTAGGAGCTTGAGTGTTATGCATTTATGTTTCGCGGATGATATCCTGGTATTTGCGGATGGGAAAGTTTGGTCAATTAGAGGTATTCTAGCTGTATTTGAGGGGTTTGCTCGCATCTCAGGGTTAAACATAAGCTTAAAAAACAATCTTATTTATACTCGTATTTAGTCTGGAACTCGGGATTCGCTGGAGGGATTCCCGTTTGAGATTGGAAGTTTACCTGTGAAGTATCTAGGTCTACCTTTATTAACAAGACGGATGTCAAGCTCAGATTATCAACCATTTATCGAAAAAATTTGAACACGCATCAGCTCTTGAAGAACCGTTTTCTCTCTTTCCCTGGTAGATAACAACTTCTTTTCTCAGTAATTGCAAGCTTAAAATTTTTTTGGATTGCAGCATTTAGATTACCTCGAGCTTGTATAAGGGAGATTGAGAAAATTAGTTATGCTTTCTTATGGTCTGACCCAACTTTAAACTCAAGGAAAGCTAAGGTTGGCTTGGAGTGATGTTTGTAAGCCAAAATCTTAAGGAGAGCTTGGCTTGAATCCTTGGCTGAGGCGAATAAGGTGAGCTATTATAGACTAATTTGGAGGTTGGTTTCTTCTAAGGATTTGTTATGGGCTAACTGGGTGAAAAGGAACTTGATCCGCAAAGGCTCCTTCTGGTCGATAAAATTACTAAATTTGTGGGCTCTTGGATATGGCAAAAAATTCTCAAGTATCGTAACTCTGCCAAAGCTTTTCATAAGCTTTTCATACGTAATGGTTCTCACACTTCCTTTTGGTATGATGATTGGTGTTCACTTGGCAGATTAATAGATGTATTGGGGGAAAGAGTATTTATTGACATGTGAATCAAAGCTGTTGATACATTGGCAGAAGTATTTGTATGTCACAAGCCTAGACGTAGGCGGCCTGAAGTTTTGACAAGAATTGAAGCTGAAATAGGTAAGCTTTGGGACTGTGCATTTTTAGATGAGGATGTTGCATTGTGGAGATATAAGTATGATAGTTTTAAGCCACAGTTCTCCTCTAAGGAAACATGGAATCAATTGAGGGAGGTAGGTACTCTGAAATTATGGTACAAGGTTGTTTGGTTTTCGCATGCTACACAGAAATATTTATTTACAGTGTGGTTAGCTGTCCTTAATCGTTCGGTCACTAGTGATAGAATGCTTTCCTGGACTACTAGGGTCTTGGCCAAGTGCGTCTTTTTTTCATAACCATTAGAGACTCAAGATCATTTATTCTTTGGCTGCCTTTTTACATCACAAGTTTGGTATAAGCTCGCTTATGGTCTGTACAAGAATGGTACACATCACATTTTAATGCCTTGATAACCATGTTTCAAACTACGGGAACCAGGACGACGGAAGCATGTATGGCTAAGTACACCTTCCACGCTTTAATTCATACTTTATAGAGAGAAAGGAATCAACAATGACATGGAAACGTTCCACTTCACGCGGACAGGCTGGTTCGTGAGGTAGGGAGATTGTTCGAAACATGTTCTCGATTCTACAACTTCAAGGAATTATGAAGGATGGTTTACAAATTTGGTTTGCTTTGTGGATTTGACTTTATCCATTGGGGGGGGGGGATTTCTAATATGTTTGGCTCAATCGTAAATGGTGTGTACTCTTTTTCCCGGGAAGTGGTTTTGTCCCAATTGGGATTTTTACTTTCCGAGTTTTAATGAGACCATCATTTATCGATTTTTTAAGAGCTTTATTTTCAGATTAGGTTTTAAACAATAGTTTCATTTAATGTAAAAAAAGATTTTTTTTGAATATAATTTTACATATTATTCAAAAAAAATTGCATGCATTTGATGACATAGGAATTAAGGACGTTGATCAATGAATGCAAACTAAGAAAAATGGATGGTTCTAATATTTTTATTTTAAAAGATGGATGTGCATCTTTATCTCTTTTTCAAAAAGTACAACTTGCTCTTCAAGTGTCTCTTTGTACCCTACAATATGAAATGAATTAGACCACTCAAGGTTAAGAAACCGCATCCGAGTTCTATACAGAGAACAAAAAATCAATGGCTTACCGTTTCTATGATGATTTCTGGATCGTTGTAGTTCTCTTTGATGTATTTCAAAAAATTTCTTAAACTGTTTGTGCAAACTTGATACTTCACATTGGCGGCTTAAATATTATTAGCTTAACATGAGTATAAATCTTACGAAAAAGTTAAAAATCAAAGAGAAAGATGGTAGGCAAATGCTTAGTACATTGGGAAGACCTTACGATCATTGCTGTCTAGGTGACGAAAGTGAAGATAGGCCGACTTTGTTTCCTCAGAATCAAATGCCTAACCACCTCACTAAATTCACACCGAAGAAGAAGCTGGTCCCGAGATTCATCAAAGATGGAGCATAAGTAGCAGCTCTAGGGAACCTGAAGTCCCCAAGAAGCTAAGCATATTCTTGTTGGAAGTCTATCAAGATGAGTGATCCACATATTGAAAGAGTGCTTTGGTGTTCCACCTTTGAACCTAATCGTAGAGGACAAGCCATTAGTAGGCTCTCTAGGTCTGAGGTCATTCCAAGTAGAACTGGAAAAGAAAGATTTGAAGTCACCTTATGAATTTTACAAGAAATAATCATCCTCTGATGAGAAGCCGATGGGTTCCCTATAGTTGTAAGGAAAGCCTACAGCTTGAACCTTACGGTAGACCTGGCAGCACGAAATCTCCAACCTATAGATGTGCACGCAAAGGATACACAAGAATGGGTAGAGAGTCCTAATTCCCTGAAACTAGAAGGACCGAATCTGTTGATAAGAGATCCTAGGGAGTCCATCTATCGTACCAAAAGCTTGCAATGTTGTCGTTTCCCACAGTGCACTTCACAAATTCCTGAGCTTGAGGGCGGAGCTGGAGCAAAGTTTTCCATGTCCAAGAGTCACCCATATTTACCAGAAACTTTTGCTTCCCATATATACAACTTTCATTCCATGATATAACATTCATACAAAAACTTTCATTTTCTTGTTTGACCAAAAATAAATCTCACTTTCTTAAAGCAAACATGACAAAAACATTATCCCTTAGCTGTTCACAATCAATCGCTTCACACATATGCTTAATAGATTCACATATTATCAGCCTTGTTCTCGAATAGTCATGTCAATGTTGCATTGTTCATCGCCTCGAATCGCCCAAGTGTGCATGATCTTTACCAGATTATGTACCATAACCGCATTTGATAGCCTTAAACCAAATCTTATATCTTGATTAAGTTCACCCATATGCTCAAAATAGAGGCAGTGCGGTTTTATTCTAATTTTTTTACATCAAAACCACCAGACTTTTCAAGTCTGACAGTGGAGGGGATTGGTAACATTATGGATTACCATTGTTCTGAGGAGGAGAAGGAAAAATTATTATGGAAATCACTGAATTGGAAATCTCGATGGCTACAAAGATATATATATATATATATATATATATATATATATATATATATATTTCCAAAGCATTAGATTCAGTCCAATGGGAGTTTATCTTTACTGTTTTGAAGGCAATGCAGCTTCCAGCTAAGTTTATACGATGGATTGAACAGTGTGTAACCACACTGTCTTTCTCGGTTTAGGTTAACGGAGAACTTGCGGAGTTTTTTAGAAGTGAAAGAGGGATGCGTCAAGGTTGCTCTCTTTTTCCTTACTTCTTCGTTATTTGCATGAATTTCCTCTCTCAAATGTTGGACAAGGCAGCTGGCAATGGCAAATTCGGATACCACCCGGGTTGTAAAAGTTTAAACATCACTCATTTGTGTTTTGTGGATGATATTATGGTTTTCGTTGATGGAAGAATTCGATCCATATAAGGTATTCTCGCTGTTTTTGACGAGTTTATTCGGTTTTCTGGACTGCACATTAGCTTGGAGAAATCCTCTCTATTCACCACCGGTATATCCTCTGTTACTCGGGCTTTACTCTCTGGTTTTTCGGTTAATATTGGTACTTTGCCAATGAAACATTTGGGGTTACCTTTGTTGACAAGAAGAATGTCTACCTCTGATTTTCAACCTCTTATCGAGAATATCTGAATTCGAATTGGATCTTGGAAGAATAATTTTTTATCGTTTGCATGTCGAATTCAATTACTATCTTTGGTGATTGCTAGCTTAACAAACGTTAAGATTGCAGCTTTCAGACTCCCATGTGCTTGCATCAAAGAAATTGAGAGATTAGCTCTTTTTTCTTATGGTCTTGTCCGGATTTAAACCCAGGAAGGCTAAAGTGGCGTGGAAAGATGTTTGTAGACCAAAATCTGAAGGGGTATTGGTTTAAAGTCTATTGCTGAGGCAAATAAGATGAGATGGAAATTGGTTTCATCTAAAACCTCCTTGTGAGTTAATTGGATTAAAAAATCTAATATGGAGGGGCTCCTTTTGGTCGGTAATGTCGACTACAAGTGCTCGCTCGTGGATGTGGAGAAAGTTACTTAAGTATTGGGATTCCGCAAAAGAGTTTCATAAAGTTGAGGTATGATGCGATTCTCATACTTTCTTTTGGTTTGATAATTGGAGTTCTCTTGGTAGATTGTTCGATGTATTGGGGGAAAGATGTTGTATTGACATGGGGATTAAATTATCAGATACCTTGATTGATGTGTTTGTGAATCAGCGGTCTAGGCGTAGACAGGTTGATATGCTATCTTACATTGAATGAGATCAAAAAATTTAAGGACTGTGCTTACACAAATTTGGACATTGCATTATGGTGATGTAAAGAAGACAAATTCAAGCCCAAGTTTTCTTCTAAAGATATTTGGAACCAAGTAAGAGAGATGGTGCAAGAGAAAACATGGTACTAACGCATATGGTTTCCTCACGCAACTCCCAAGTTTTCTTTTTTGTATGGTTGGCTACTTAAATCGTCTATCTACGGGAGATAGAATGCTCACTTGGAACAGTACTGTCACTTTTGATTTTATCTTCTGCAATGGTTCGATGGAGACTTGGGATCATTTCTTTTTCTCTTGTCTTTTCACCTCGGAGATTTGGTACTAGCTCACTATGGCCTGTTCCAACTCAGTTTCAGAATCTCTTTACAACTGTTTTGATCTCCGGTAATAAGGGCACTCGATCTTTTATTACGAAATATATATTTCAAGTATCTATCTACCTTGTATGGTGACAAAAAAATAAGAGAAAACATAGAGAACAACCAATTAACATAGATGAGCTAGTCCGTGATGTGGGAAGAGTAGTTCGGAATCGTCTCGCTACATCGGAAAGGCAGGCAGTTATGAAAGATAGATTATAGGAATAGTTCGCAACAAGAGTTTGGGCTCTGTTTTTCTATAAGTTTTGTTTGAGAAGCGTTTTTAAACTATGATGCATATAATGTATCATGATTTTTTGTTGAATAAAATTTTACATTTATACAAAAAAAAAAAAATTGTCACTACGAAATAAAATATATCACTTACATGCTTACGACTTGAAGAAAAATACAAAACAAACCAAATAGTTAAAAATGTAAAATAAAAATGCAAACAAAACTCATAAATATGTGATATGTCAAATGCTCTTCATTCTACATTTTCTTGGATAAGACTAAACACTTTGGATGCTCTTTGTATCAACTTTTTTCTCTGCATTGGTCTCTCGATACTAAATACTTTGGATGCTCTTTGTATCAAATGCTCTTCATTCTACATTTTGCTTCACAAACTTTCGTTATCCACTTCTACTATCTAAAGGGTTCACTTCTCTGCAGATATATTATAATTTCATCTTATGCTCATCTTGTAATCGCTAAACAATGTCTCTTTCGGGGAGAACGAGAAAAGTAAAGATAAATAACTAGTATGTTTAATTTTTTGAAATTTTAAATAACTAGTATGTTTTAGAAATATATTTTTTTTTTAAATGTTGCACTAAATTGCAAGCACGATGAGACAAGGACATGTTCCTGCGTACGTATTGAAAGGCTATTTCGTCTATATTTTTTTGATAGAGTTTATTTCGTCTGTATTTGGTATCCGGATTCCTGACACGTTTATTATTTTGTAAATCATCATATTTACATTTACAAAAAAATATATTACATTTTTTACGCTCTATTTTTTGTTCAATTCAAATAATGACAACAATGACCAATAATGGAGATTAAACAATGCCAAAGAAGTAAACCTTATAATCGAAACGAGTACAACGCGACCTCGGTGGCTATTAATTTATATAGAGAAACCATTTTCATATATTAAATAAATTGCTATCTTTTTTGTCATCACATTCTATTAGAATAAAATATAATTACAAAACAGAAGAAAGATAAAAAAAGATAAGGACCGTTACTAGAAGAAAAACAAAAAGTCATGTTCCAGCTAGTGAACATGTGTCGTAGAGATGAATGAAGATAAAAATATTTTTGTGAAGAACAAAGTTTTGGGAAGGCCGTCGATCACCGTCGGCTGATTTTTCCAAGTCCTCTGAGTTCGTATTTATGGACACCTTTATTAGCTTGGAAGAAATAAAAAAAATTGATTCGATTTTTTATTATAAGGAAATGTTAAGAACGTAAGGAATATTACTAAAAAAATATACTAACAGTGCCAGCTAAAAGGCTTTATATTTTAATCTAGTACGTTCAGGAGTTGTTGGCTGTTATATTATAGAGAAACAATTTTTTCACATGTTTAAATTCTTAATTAAATCTCATTTTTCTCTTTTAAGCAAGACATAATTACACGATGGATATTAGTATAAATAAGCATAGTGGCGTCCATGGATTCTCACAGTTCTCATAACAAATAATCAAACAAGAAAGGAAGAGTGAGATAAAGAGAGAAATAATGTCTACTACTCCAGAATTGATCATGACTGGGGGAGAAGGTCCTGAGAGTTACAGCCAGAATTCCTCTTATCAGGTTCATATATATTATAAATGATTTTGAATTCCAAGCTTATTAGGATCTGATCTTAACAATCTCCTCTTTATTTGGTGTTTATTTTTTAATAGAGAGCCTTGCTTGAAGCGGCAAAGGACAAGATTAACGAGACAATCTCAACGAAGCTCAACCTCGAGTTGATTTGTGGTCGCTTCAGTGTAGCAGATTTTGGTTGTGCGAGTGGACCTAACACCTTTGTGGCTGTCCAAATCATAATAGATGCTATAGAAGAAAAGTACCATAGAGAAACCGGACAAAACCCGGCTGATAACATCGAGTTCCAAGTCCTCTTCAATGACTTTGCGAACAACGATTTCAACACTCTCTTTCAGGCACTTCCTCCGGGCAGACGATACTATAGTGCCGGGGTTCCAGGTTCCTTCTTCGACCGTGTTCTTCCTAAGCAGAGTTCCCACATAGGAATCATCAATTATGCATTCCATTTCACTTCCAAAATCCCTAAAGGAATCACGGACCACGACTCTCCCTTGTGGAACAAGGACATGCATTGTACCGGGTTTAACCAAATGGTCAAGAAAGCATATCTTGATCAGTACTCAATTGACACCAAGAAATTATTGGATGCTCGATCTGAAGAACTTGTGCCCGGGGGCTTGATGTTAATTCTTGGATCGTGTCTAAGAGACGGAGTTAAGATGTCTGAGACCTCTAAAGGAATAATAATGGATTTCATCGGAGATTCTCTTAATGATCTTGCTCAACAAGTACATTTTAATTAATTATTTTGATTTTAAGTTCTTAACTAATTACCTACAATACATAACTACTAATTAACATTATGTTTTTAATCTTTTTTTTTAAAGGGTGTCATCGAGCAAGATAAGGTGGACTCCTTTAGCACCCCACTATACGTTGCGGAAGAAGGTGAGTTGAGGCAAATCATCGAAGAGAACGGAAAGTTCACAATCGAGGTTTTTGAGGATATCATTCACTCAAACGGAGAGTTTCCGCTAGACCCCAAGATCTTGGCCGTCTCTTTTAGGGCGTCTTATGGAGCTTTTCTATCCGCACATTTTGGACTTGAAGCAATGACGAAAGCCTTTAAGCTCGTAGAGGTCAAAGTACGCAAAGAGATGTCTCGCCTCCAGAATGCCAAACCAGGAATGCAATACCTCATCGCTCTTCGCAAGAATTGATCCATGATCCAATTTTCTTATTTTATATGAGAAGATGCTTCTCTTCGTTTGTCTCCCGGGCCCAAGCAACCAAGGTTTGGGTCTGGCCATAAAAAAATTGTATTTTAAAAGCATAATTTTTTGGATATATATTTTCTTCATAGACTTTTAAATATTTTTGTTTTAAAAAGAAAATATGTCATTTCTTTAAAACTCACGTGCTAGCTTTTTTTTTGATATGTTGCTTTTTTTTTATTTACTTTATCAATATTATTACAATAAATACTAGATTAGTTGAGAAAAATAGACTTTTCACATTCAATTTTTTTTTCCTCATCTTTTCTTCTCTGTTCTTCAACGAGGCACTTGGCATTATCAGTTTTTTTAAAAAATTTAAAATCTCCAGATTATTGTTTTGATTGTTAATAATTCTTTTTGTATTCATGTGTTATTTGTGTTTCATGATAATTTTTCTTCCCAGTAACATGAAAAGAAGTCAACCTTCAGAATCTGAAAATAGAAAGAAAAAGAGAAACGAGATGCAGAAACAAAATCTCAAGCTAATTCTCTTTTTGGGTATATATAGAGAGTTGAAAAACCTGAAAATATCACCATTGACGATGGTGAAGATGTCAATGATATTGGCCAGAATAGTGTTGAACATGGTAATTCAGATGATCAAGATGAGACTGAAAAGCAAAGCAAGAAAAGTGAGCAACAAGAGGTAAATATTTCTGATAACTCTGATCCAGGAAATTGAGAAAATGTTGATAGATCATTAAGAGATTTGTTGGTTACAAATGGTCCAACGAAAAAGTTATCAAGTGACTACCAATTTCCTAAGAATGGTTCTAGAAGGCATTTTTCGCAATCATTCTACATAAGAAAGATGGTAAATGGAGAGAAACAAGTAGAAGATGGTTGATATATTCAAAAGTTGTCGATAAAGCTTTTTGTTTTTACTGCAAGTTGTTCAGACATGAAAAAGTGGTGGTTACTTGGCAAGCACTGGGTTTAATGATTGAAAAAATATTTCTGTGAGGCTTAAAGAACATGAAAGTTCTCAAGATCATATTATTTGCATGACATGTTGGACTGAGTTGGGGTGAGATTAAAAAAAAATCAGACAATTGATAAGGAAACTCAAGAAGAACTAAACTGAGAGAAAAACCATTGGAGAGAAGTATTATTAAGAATATTTGCAGTGGTGAAAACTCTGGCTCAGAGAAATTTTGCATTTCGTGGGGATAATGACAAGTTTGGTGAGATGAATAATGGAAATTTTTTGGGTCTTATTGAAATGATTGCAGAATTTGATTCAGGGATGAGGGAACATGTACGGCGAATTGAGAAAAAGAAAATTTATTCACATTACCTTAGTCACAGGATTCAGAATGAGTTGATTGCAATGCTTGCTAGAGAAATCAAAGTTATGATCATAAAAAAGATTCATGATTCAAAGTATTTCTACGTGATTCTTGATTGTAGCCCGGATATTAGTTACAAAGAACAAATGACTTTGGTTATTAGATGTGTGGATGTTTCAGCAATGCCAACCAAGATTAAGGAATTCTTCTTGACATTTTTGATTGTCAAAGATAAATAAAGAGAAGGACTTTTCTCTTCGCTCCAATATGCATTGGTTGAACTAAAATTAAACATTGATGATGTGAGGGGACAAGAATATGATAATGGATCTAATATGAAAGGAAAAAACAAGGGAAAAACAAGGGAGTTCAAAAGAGGTTTCTGGAAATTAATCCAAGGGCATTCTTCACTCCATGTGGTTGTCACAGTCTTAATCTTGTGTTATGTGATATACCATCTTCTTCCCCAAAAGCTGTGATTTTTTTTGGAATTGTTCAACGAATATATTGCTTGTTTTCTTCGTCAACAAATAGGTGGGATCTATTGATGGAGATGGTTAAAAGATTAACTCTCAAATCTTTATCCCAGACACGTTGGGAAAGCCATGTTGAAAGTGTCAAAGCAATACGTTTTCAAACCCTAGAAATCAGAGAAGCTTTACTTTGCTTGGCTGAAAGTACTGACGATTCAAAAACACGAAGTGAAGCTGAATCCCTTGTTCTAAGTGAAACACATGGAATTGGAAGTTTCGAGTTCTTGTTTGGTATGGTTGTTTGGTATGATCTTCTCTCTGTTGTCAATATAGTAAAGAAGAGCATGCAGTCATAAAATATTGATATCAATGTTGGGATTGATCAATTGACAGGGCTTGTGGTATATTTTCAAAACTATCGAGAGACGGGTTTTGAGGAAGCAAAATCTACAGCTAAAAAAATTGCAGCTGAGATGGAAATTAAAGCTGAATTTCATGTGAAAAAACGCATCTTTAGAAGGAAGAAACATTTTGATGAGGACGTAGAGGTAGTTGGAGAAAGTATGCTATTGTCGCTAGATGAAGAGTTTAGAATTGATTACTTTAACGCGTTTATGGATGAAGCTCTAGATCTCTTGATTCAAGGTTTGAACAATTCCAAAGGTATGAACACATTTTTGGATTTTTGTTCGATTTAAAGAAACTAAAATCAGCAAGTGATGATAGTTTGAGGGAATCATGTGTGAATTTGGAGACTTCTCTAAAATTTGGCATGCATTCTGACATAGATGGTTATGATTTGTTTCTGGAGCTAAAGGTTCTTCAAAAGCAGCAATCGTAATAGACTTATCTCAGAAATTCCAAATCTTATTGATAATGACGTGCACTTTCGCAATTGTGGAGCTTTTGATACGAACCGGCCAAAAGTAATTCCATTTCTGATATGAATTTTGATCTAATCTTTATTGTTCGATGGAATATAATCAATAGAATGTTGATACACGAGTTTTAAACCCAAAAATAAGACTACAAGTGTATAGACACACGCAGTAGTATAGAAGGGATTGAATCCTCAGGGACCGAGTTGCACTACGATTCTTAACGAAAGAATGTCTAGCTAAGATGAAAAGAACACTATTGGTTGATTAAGAAAATAAAGAAAGCAATAAAGTAAGTAAATAAATTATGTAAGCTAATGGATTAAAGTGTTAGGTCAAGTGAATCTCTCGAGAATCAGAGATCATGAACCAGACAACTATTGAGGGAATGGATAAGCACATATCTCAAACTTATACATAAATTTATAACCAATCCACTGTCGTGGCATCAATTACTTTATCTAACAATCTAAGTATCTAAATTGTCGTTTGAACTTTGAATTCTAAACAATCATTAACAAATAGATTCAATATGTTCACGTATCATAATAACATCAGCTTTCGTTGGCTAAAGACAATACGTTCACCTATGTTCTATCCAGCAACCTATAAGCTTTTGAAAAATATATTCAACCTAAAATCATAAACTAGGTGATCAATCTAATCTAAGTAATTAGAACAACAATAGATGAAAATATGATAAGATGATTCCCTATCTATGTCTAGTTAAATGATTCATAATCCTTTTGAAAACTCTAACCTAACTAGATGAACAACCAAAGCTTGATGAATAACTCATAATAATCCAATATAAAATAACCAAAAGAGTCAAAAAATCTCAATATAATATAATACTTGTAAAGAGATAAGTGGTACCTAAACAATGACATAAAAACTAGTATTTATAGGGTATAAGTCGTTTAGGTCGAATCCTAATCCAATTAGGAAAATAAAGCAAGATTTCCTTTTTTTTCGGGCAGCATATTAAGGCTTGGATCAATCGAAAGCTGCATCGATCGATATGGTTTCTCACGGTCATTTGGCTCTGCATCATCTTTATCTGCTCGCGAGACCGAACTATCTTCACGAAAACTGACATAACTTTTGATAGCACTGTTGGATCGACTTCAAATCACTTCCAAATGAAAGCTAACTCAAATATATATCTTTTTCCAACTTTTAGCTCAATATAACGGTGAAAATTGATTCAACGAATGACAAAGTTTAGACGCCTCTACATAATTCTGGATTTAACATATGTGAGATCGATCGATCGATCTGACTTAGAACAATCGATATGGTTTCGTCTGGTCAATCTAGAACTTCACGGAAAATCTTTAAGATAATGGATCGATCGATTTGGAAACTTACGGTAACTCCACAGATATGAGATCGATCGATCTGGTTAGATACGGCAAGTTTCTCATATCAACGAATCGATCGATCTAAACTTCTCAATCAATGCTTTTTTCTCCTTTGATCCAACTTCATTCCAAATGGTTAAAACTTCTTCTAAGTGACTTTATATCTGATAAAACTCTAAATACACGTCTCTAAAAAAAACTCTAAAACACTTATTAATTCTAAATAAAAATTTGTTAAAAACCCAGCATATCACCTGTTGAACGGTTTTAAAGTTACCTATACCCGATTGATCTACTATGATTGTTTTTACAATAATATTGTTGGTACTGTTTACTGTTTGATGTTTAAAGAAATCAGTATCATCATCTAATGATGTTACTATTTGATTTTAAAACGGTGTTTAACATAAAAGAATAATATATACTAACGATCTCATTTTGTTTTCATGTATATTTATTCTGTTGTTATTTTGAGCATATATATAGATCATGCATGGTGAAATTTTCTCTAGTTATGGTAAGATTTATCATAAAAAATTTCATTAGACATGTATTAGTTGGGCACACTATTTTATTTATAAAAAAATTATAGTATCTAAATTTTGGAGCTTTAATGTTCCCTCCTATAAAATCATTGTCTCTAAAACAACTCTAAATACTCATTTGATATCCAACAAATGTTCTTGTTCTTTCTTTTTTTTTGCTTTTTTTATTCTTCCATTCCAGTAAGAAATAATATCCAATATGGGTTTTCTCAATTTTGAAAGTTATTTTTAGTTCTCTTATCCATGGATAATATTTGTTACTGGATTAACATAAAACTAGGAAAGTTTTTGGTCTCTTATCCATTGAATGATATGTCTTTTCCAAATTTGAACACATGTCACTTCTTACAAAGACAATTATTTTAGATGATCAATAATTATGTTTTAGCAACATCTCATCAATTAAAATTTAGACATTACAGTTTTTAATATAAAGATATTATAATGATCGCAGGATTAAAATATAATTAAATTTCCCTATATTATTTTTCAAGATTTCTAAGTTATTTACTTATTTAAGATAATTGAATTTTTTAAAAATAAATACGTTATACACTTTATTAAAATTGGAAAAATACTTATCAAGAATCAAGTTTTCCAATTACTCATTCGATCTTTTTTTCATTTTCAAGAGAGAAATAATCTAGTAGAACTCTTGACTGCAAAATACATATTTCAACAGTAGTGATCCAAGCATTTACAAGTTGCAATTAGAAACAAATGATTTGTAGTCATTACAGGCATCAGAAATATATGAGCTTGTTTACTTTTCAGGACAAGATAGAACTCATATGTTTCTCCTCTATCCTGATATCAAACTCACCAATTGAATTATTATGTAGCTAATACAGTAATATCGTCCACATAAGGCTCACACGCCACAAATTCAGTTTGATGGTTACAATGTAAGCTCTTGACTTTAGGGAAAAACAAGTTGAGTGAGTTTTTTTTTATGAGGGTGAAACACAAGCATGCAATGACATTTCCCTTTAATCAACATGATAATGCAGTTGTTGAATTCGTTATCACATGATATAAAAATTTACAAGTTTTCTTTTGTCGTGGCAATTATATATGAGAATGATTACATGTATTTTTTTTTTGGGTGAAACTAGAGAAGAGCCCCACATTCATCAACATAAAGCAAATACTATAAATCTTTGAATTAATCTCACAATTTTGGTAGATCTGTTTACTATAAATCTGTTCTGCTAATTTTCTCCAATATCTTAGATAGACTTCATAAGTGTTCCTTTTTTTTTGAAGTTTCTCGCAGTTTAAATTGTAAGATATATTGTTTTCCCCCGGTTTTCTAACAAAGTTAACTATATAAACTTTGTTTCTATAGATTCGACATCCAATTATAGAATTTCCTTTGATCTAATCGTTTGGTAACAAAAAAATCAATACTTATATGAACTTGATAAAATAAATAAATCAATTTAGTAATTAGTAATATTACTATTACAATTGTATAACACATGTATAAATTCTAACAAAAATAAAATAAATTTTAGTTAATTCTAATATATAAAACTAAACTTAAATATTTTGAAAATAAATATTAAATATGAAATGATTACTTCCGTGTATTTTAAGAAAATATTGCGCTCTTAAGAATTCATTTGGCGCCAAATGACAATCAAAATTTTAAATGTCAAATTTTATCCAATAAGTAGTCGATAAATATTAAAAATAAAAATAACGGATTTGATCATCCGTTAACAATAAAAATTACCCAACAAACACATTTTGTAACTTTGCTTTTCATATAACTTTTTATTATTATTATTGTTCCTCGTAAACCCTATGCTATCATCCTATGTAATGGTTTTGTATATAAAAAAATTTCTTTCAGATTAATAAAAAAAAGAGAAGAATTTTAAATTTTTAGATTTTTCAGAAGAATATATATATATATATAAGGAAGAAGAGCAAAGTAGGGGTTTCATCATCGACTCCGTCAGAAAAGGGAACCGTACCTTTTTTTTCCCTTTTCCCTTGGCGTTGAATCTGTGATGGCGGGAATCAGATTGCTACCGGAAGAACCTGAGACGACTCCTCAACAACAAGCCAGAGCCGCCGCCGCGACGACAACGGATAGTTTAGCTTCCGACGACGATCGATCTATTGCTGCAGATTCGTGGTCGATCAAAAGCGAGTATGGAAGCACTCTCGACGACGATCAGCGTCACGCTGACGCCACCGAGGCTCTCTCCTCCTCTAATTTCCGCGTCTCTTCAGATTATAGGTTCGTCTCAGTTTCTGATTGTTTCTTGGAAAATTAAAATGGTGAAAAATCGCTGAAATCAATGGATTAGAAATGTCGAATTCGCAGATCTTAGGGTTTATTTTCAGTATTGTAGTCAATGTTCTAAGATACACTAGGCGATCGTTGATATGAATCTATTGAATATTGATGATTTTGAAATGGTGTGTATAGTTCTGATAAGGAAGAGCCAGATGCTGATGGAGGTGGTCAGTCAATGCTTGGGCTTCAAAGCTATTGGGACGCGGCTTATTCGGATGAGCTCACTAATTTTAGGGAGCATGGTCATGCTGGAGAAGTTTGGTAAACTTTTAGATCTCTTTATAGATCTTTGGTAATGGAACTTGAGAGAGAAGATGAATTAAAGTGTTTGATTTCGTCTTGTCGGTAATTTTAGGTTTGGAGATGATGTTATGGAGATTGTTACTTCTTGGACAAAAGATTTGTGCATTGAAATTGAGAAACGGAACATGTCTGAAATTGGTGTGGAAACTGAGGTCAATGATCAAGCTGATAAGTATTTGTCTAGTTGGAATGTTCTTGACCTTGGTACTGGAAATGGCTTGCTCCTTCATCAACTTGCTAAGGAAGGGTGAGTTTCTAAAACATTTCTGCATGCTCTGGCCTTAAATGCGTAACTATTTGTCTTTACTGTGCTATTATTATCTTTGTACCCTTTTCCATGGGTGTTATGTCATTCATCGTTTGACATTAGCCGGTTGCCACTAGGTAAGTCTGAGAGGTTGGGAATCATGTAGCGCTTATAATAGCAACCTATTGTAGTGTCTTTGTAAACTGGTTTTATATGCTGCCTAGATCTTCTGTTAATTTTCTTCTTTTACTCTAGCACACAATTCATGTTGCGTGAGGTTGTTTTATCAAATAGTATTAGAGTGAAGTTTATGAATTTTAAGTTCTACAAAGATTCCTACTTGGGGTCCATATATCACTGGTCTTTTGGAAGTCTTTGTAGCCATAGTAAACTTTGACGATTTTAAGACTCAAAAGTATATTGAGAATAGAGATCAGAAGTCAGTCTCTCTCATAGGCTTAAGTCTCCCTATGCAGTGAAACAAAAAAGCTACTATATTTGTATACTTAAGAGATTTTACCCTGGAGCTTGTTTCGTTAATGTTATGGAAGCCTAAACTATCCTGAATGTGATATTGTAATTAAGTGTTAGCATTGATAATTTTTTACTTGACCATAACATTTAATCCCACCAGAATCTTATGACACTATTAATCTCATCATCCTTGCACTTTTCTGGCTCAGGTTCTCTGATTTAACTGGCACTGATTATAGTGAAGGGGCGGTAGAACTTGCTCAACATCTCTCCCAACGTGATGGCTTTCCTAATATCTGTTTCATGGTATGACTTTGTTTAACTTCATTACAGAGAAGGTTTGCAGAACCCATGAGGCCATGACAAGGATTCTTACTCCACAAAATGTTTTTCCATAAAATATATCTTCTTTCTTGAAAATGGTAACTGACCTTGATCAAGCAATGGGATATGTTGGTTACATTACATACAATTAGCATCGGGTAGTACAGAACATAAATCCTCTCTATGAACTAGTTGTACCTACTGTAATGAGCATCACAAGATGAAGAAATATTTGGGAAAAATAGATCTAAGGTGCTCTATGTTGTGGAACTAACGGTTTTCTCTCTTAGGTTGATGATATCCTTGATACAAAATTGGAACGACAGTTCAAGCTGGTAATGGACAAAGGAACTTTAGATGCCATTGGTTTGCATCCTGATGGCCCTGTCAAAAGGTACCGCACTTGCTTTCTGTTACCGAACACACATATATTGTTCCCCGGATAGATTTGGTTACTAATGACACTCCCATTTGTCTGCTTCAGAGTCATGTACTGGGATTCAGTGTCCAAGCTAGTTGCTCCTGGTGGAATATTGGTAAAACTATCTCTGACTCCTTAAAATGATTTAGTTATAAGCATGCACATAAGTGTAAGCTGTTAGAAAGAAACTGAAAACTATAATATGATGTGAATGCATCCTAATATTATTTGATATGGGCTTGTTTCATAATCCGTTTGGCGTAGTCCACGTTCCTCTATGTTATCTGAATTTTTTTATGCTTTTGTTAAAGGTCATTACATCGTGTAACCACACAAAGGACGAACTCGTCGAAGAAGTGGAGAATTTCAACATTAGAAAATCCAACTTATGTAGAGGAGATGGAGATGTCGCGACAAATGTGCTTCCCTCTGGCCCTGAAGCTGCAAGCAGAGTTGATCAACCTCCGTTTGAGTATTTCAGCCATGTTAGAACGTACCCGACGTTCATGTTTGGTGGGTCTGTAGGATCGCGTGTGGCAACTGTTGCTTTTCTGCGGAAGTGAGAACAAAAGCTGTTGGGGTTTTGCATAACACATTGCCCAGACATTTATCTCATCCTTTTTTTCTTTTTGGTGTCACGACTGTTGATGTGCTTTTGGGAGCTCTTAATAACCTTTAAATTTCCTTTTAGAAACTTTTAGTCTCTGAAAAATTGATGGGTTTGGTCAATTATCAGTGTTTTTTCTTTGATTCGATCTAATCAGAGATCATAATACCGTATCAAAAGTAATTAATTCGAAAACCAAATGAAATTTTATTGTTTATATTCTTAAAAACTGAACTAAACTGAAAAAGAATTACTAAACTGATAACATTCAATTAAAGAATAGAATATGAATTGAAAAACAAAACCACATTTAACCGATCTATATCAGATTAAATTTATTATAGTTACTTTTATTCGTAGAATGAACACTATATTTAACATTGTTTAATCCAGATATCGGTTTAGACTCGGTTCAGATAACTTGGTTTTGTTAGAGTTTCAGATTGTGAATGATATTATCCAAAAATAAAATCTAACTATTAAAGAAACGTGTAAAACATGTGAGTATCCATCACATTGACACATCACTACACATTTGTCATTTTTACCATCCTCATCATCATACATGTGTCACTTGTTTATTGTTATAAGATAAACCGATTAATGATTAATAATCCAGTTTAGTTCTTTGATTTATGGTCCAATTGTTTGGTTTAGCTATTTGATCTTTGTCGTCACTATATGTAAGGATTTTAGTCATTCCGAGAAATCAATCAACCAAATAAACAAATTATCTTCTTCAATCTCTTTTCTCTCTATCAATCATCATCACTATTATCCATCATCGAATCCAAGAATCTTCGAATCACCTTCTAGGCATGTTTTCCCCTTTCTTCGGTTCTTCGGTTCTTCGGTGGTTCCCTAGATCGGGATTATCCCATCCGCATCATCAAACATTTGTCTTCTCCTTCCTTCCCACTAAATATGTGACATTATGTAAATAAAATGAGACAACAATACAAACATCCATTTCTCTTTCATTCTCTACTTCTCCCACTAACTCTCTTGTTTTCTTTTCTACCAAGTAAAACACTCACGTATTAATATATCATTTATATTATAAGTTTTATAACATTTAATGTAGTATAGTTGTTTGTTTTGTATGGTTTTGGTTACGGTTTTAGCTTTGCTTTGTATCCTAATTTTAATCAAATATATCTTCAAATGTACTTAAAATTGAGATGATTAGGTGAATGACAATAATCAAGCCTTAATTAGACAAAAGGCAATTGCAACATTTGGGTTTTGACAATAAAATATTTTTACCACTAAAAATTCTAGGAAAATCCATTGAAGATCCGGTGGAAATCTGGTGAAGATCCAGTTAAAATGGATAAAGATCCGATGACAATTAACGGGTCTGGAATTCTCTTTTTAAGTGTTATCTTCTTTTTTTTTATCAAATATTTTTTCTTTTTAGTTTATAACTTTCTTTATTTCCTTTCGTGTTGAATCTTGTCAGATATTTAACTATACTAATTAAACTGAATATCTATTTTTCTCGCTTGGACATCCATTTTATCAAAGATATTTATATATTTAAGTAACACGTTATGTACTTTGTAACATGTTAAAATGTTTTTGTACTATATAATTATAAAATTAAACCTTTATAAATTACAATCATTATAATATAATATATGCTCATATTATAAATTATAGTATGTTCTTTTGTAAATATGTTGGTATGATGTGATGTGTTTTGGTATTTTTTTGTATTTTATTGAAACATAAATAAAAATTTCTTTTTCACCTAATTTAGCAAAAGTCAATTATTCTTTTGCATACGGTCCCTTAAAAATTCAGGTTACTCCGGTCAAATTCTGGTTCAAATTTTTGGATGTCCATTTAAAATATACATGTTCGGTTTTGATATCCGTTATTTCGGATTGATTTATTGTACTGGACCAGTTTGTCTGGATTAAATTACTCCTGTTTTTTTAGTTCTTAGATAGTCAATTTAATTCGAATTTTAAGGTGTCAAAAAAAAAATCGTCAGTTTAACAAGTTGAACAAAAAAGAATAAAATCCAAAAATTGTTTGAAATTGGAATTTGGAAGTTAGTCCTTGAGTTTGATGTTTAAGATTGAAACTTGTTAATCAATAAGAGTAGGAAAATCATACACGTTAAGTACCCAAAAAAAAACCACAATTTTGGTTGTCAATACGGCAGCGTTTAACGGCCTCCAGAAACAGCCCCATCAGTTTACTTCATCCTCTTTAGCAAAATCTCAGAACTAAAAAAAACTTCAGAAACCCAAAAAATAAAGAAAAACACCATGGAGATGAGTTTGCGTCTCTCATCATCTTCAGCCTCAAACCCAATTTGCCTTTTCAGTCCAGCGAAAAAACTTAATTCCCCAATTCGTCACCAGAGAATCCCTAAAAATGCAAAGCCCTTTTGTATTAGGTCTTCAACGAGCTTATCTAAACCCAGACAAACTCTATCTAGTAACTGGGATGTACCTAGCTTCTCCATTGATTCCGTTTCTCAGTCTCCTTCACGGCTTCCAAGTTTCGAAGAACTCGATACCACAAACATGTTGCTTCGTCAAAGAATCGTCTTTCTCGGTTCTCAGGTTTCTTCTCAAATCACTCCCCTTTTTAGCTATGGAGAGGATTGTGATATGAAATTGAATTTTCTGTAGTTTTTTATAATCAGTATCCAGAGAGATTTAAGTATTCTTCGGCTCTTTGATTTTGTTAAACATGAGCTTGTTCATTAAAGTTCAGTTTTTTTTTAAGTGTTGTTAGATTTCTTTATGATTGATACTAGAACTTGTATCAGAACTATTGATTCTTAAAGCTAAAAGATTGATTTGTGCTTATTGGAAAGATTTTTATTGGAGGATTTTGATGTAGTTTAAGCTGTTTTTATCATTTCTTCAACATTATGAGAAGTAGAAAGCGCGCGAATTTGATCTACTCGATAAATCGTTTGATTAGACTTAGAGAGAGTAGAGTTTGAGAGATTTAGTTCTACGGCGACGCCACTTGCTTGAATTTGATGTTTTGTGCAATTTTATTGGTTCTAAAAGCAAAAAGATTGGTTTGCGCTTATTAGAATGAGTAATTATTGAGCATTTGATGTAGTTTAGACTGTTTCTAGCATTTACTCAAGATGGAAAATTTGATCAACTTGATATATTGTTTGATTAAATCGCTAAATTCTTGTTCTGCCGCGTCCAGGTTGATGATATGACAGCAGATTTGGTTATAAGTCAGCTGTTGCTACTAGATGCTGAAGACTCAGAGAGAGACATTACGCTGTTTATCAATTCACCTGGTGGATCTATTACTGCTGGTAATGTTTGTTCCCATCTCCGCCATATTCTTATCAGTTATACTCCATGTGGATCTCGAGTTTTTCAGTTTTCTGAAGTGTTTTGGCTTTTTTTTGTAAGGGATGGGAATATATGATGCAATGAAACAATGCAAGGCGGATGTATCGACTGTTTGTTTAGGGCTAGCCGCATCTATGGGTGCGTTTCTGCTTGCTTCTGGTTCAAAAGGGAAACGGTATTGCATGCCTAACTCTAAAGTTATGATTCATCAGCCACTTGGTACTGCTGGAGGCAAAGTACGATCCTTTGATCTGTGTGTTTATATGCTTCTCAAGTGTTTTTTTTCTCTTCTATTGAATATAACACAAAACCTTGAATGTTTATGCTTTCAGGCAACGGAAATGAGCATACGCATTAGAGAAATGATGTACCACAAGATTAAACTAAACAAAATCTTCTCTAGAATCACCGGGAAGCCTGAATCCGAGGTATTTTCATATATTTTGAACAATAATTTCAATCAGTTTTGTTCTACATGATTCTTTCCTTTTAACTTTATACTATCCTTGACAGATCGAAGGTGACACAGACCGTGATAACTTCTTGAATCCATGGGAGGCGAAAGAATATGGTTTGATCGACGCTGTAATCGATGATGGGAAACCAGGACTAATCGCTCCAATTGGAGATGGTACTCCTCCACCTAAAACCAAAGTCTGGGATCTTTGGAAAGTGGAAGGAACCAAGAAAGGTAACAAGAACTTACCAACCGAGCAGTCAATGATACAGAATGGTTACGCCGGCAGCGAATAGACTTGTCTCTTTATAAATTCTTGTTTATGCTAATGTGGTAGCTGCAACCATAACGTCGCATTTTCTGTGTTGTACCATTTCTCGGATAGATTTTGGAGTAATTTGAAGGCAAAAATTTAGAATTTTTTTTGTAGCGCAGACAGAAGTTGCAGTACATTGGTTAGATTTAACAAGAGAGCTACAGAAAATCAAACTATTACACAAGCTACCTTTGTATGTTGTTTTTAAACTTGAGTCGGTTGATTTTATCAGTTTGGTTGTGGTAAAATTGGTTTGAATCATCTGGTTTAATATTTAGCATATATATTTTATATCCAATAAAATAATGTTGTGCAGATCAATCATATAAATTAAAAGTAATTGCTATATACTTTTTGTTCATATTATCGACGTGCCACCGTTTGTTTATGTCAGAAACAACAAAATGACTTATGTTTTGTGTAGTAGATTATAATGTTTCTGTGGCTAAAACAACGTTATTTTTTTATATATTAATTTTTTAAAAATTTTAAAATTGAATTTGGAGATAAATTAAAATCTATTTCATGAAATCAAATCTAAAATTAGGGTTCATCATCATTCATTATATAAACCAAAATCAAATTTATACTCAAATTCGAGATGACCAAATCTAGAAATTAATAACAAGATTTGTGAGTTAATCGTAATAAAAACTACTGAATGATGATGAACAAGTTGTAACCGTTCAAATTCTCGAGAAACCCCCACTCTCTCTTTTTTGTTGCCTACATAGCTTAGTTATCGAAGATACGTGAGAATTTTCACATTCAATGTGGTTAATGTGGAAACCAGATCGGTGCTAAGTTCTGTAAAGTAGTTTATGCTGAGCAAATGATCGATTCGACATGAATGTAACAAGGAGAGAACGATTTGCAACTAAACGAGTCAATGTGTATTACAACGAAGTGAGTTGCGGGAGCTTCGGTCGATGCGCCGTCTTGATGGATCTAGAGCCTGGGACTATGGACAGTGAATCCCAAAATATACTAAAGGTGTGAAAGATCTGGGTTTGTAATGAAAGATTTGAGGTGCGTGGTGATTGTTGATGATAATCCAAAGATCTGGGTTTGTGAAGGAGTTTGTTGGAAAAGATGAATGATTTTGGTTGATTTAGTTAATTCGATTAATTTTGTTGATGATAATCCAAATATCTGGGTTTGTGATTTTAGTTGATTTGATTAATTTTTATTAGAGGATTGATTAAGAAGACAATGAACAGTATCTTTGTTTGTTTGATTTGTCTTGTGTAAAAGTAAAACCTCCTCATGAAAATTAATTTGTTAATTTGTCTGTTTGATTAGTGTCTCTATGTGAATACATTAAAGTTTTAATGAAGATTTTGCATTTGAATTATGTTTAGAGTTGATTTGGGTTTTAATGGCATATTATCGTCAGGCATAAGGAATTCGATTTTTAATAGTTAAATGTAATAACCAATCAAATTATATATATATATATATATATCTATATATAATATCTTGATTCAATTTTAAAATTGAATCATGTTGTAAAATTGAATTTTAGTTATTCCAAATTCAGTGAAATCTGACCTCGAATTCGTCGAAGACAGTAGAAGGATAAGCGAAACCTGTAATTTTTTTAATGTTTTTGTGTATAACCAAATTCAATTTTTTAATTGTAAAATTTAGATTTAAAAATTGAAAAATGTAGTTGGAGGGATGAATTAAAAAAAATGGATGTTTTAATCATTAATTTTTGAAATGGTATTTAAATGGTAAAAGTTTTGTTGTTATAATAACGAAGTTTTTTTGAGTAGGCTAGAAAAGACATACAGTTACATAACACGACGACGGAGTTAACGGTAAGTTAACAGTGAGTGTTAAGGACGAATCATATGGAAACAATTGTAAATTTTGTAAACTATTATAAAAAGTTTTTATAATAAAATAATAGATGAAAACAATTATAAACTTCAAAAATGAAATGCATTATTTAGAAAATGAAACTTTAACTGAAAAAATAAATTAATTTGATATATTTACCGAACGTTAGTGACACTTATAAAAATTTAAATTTTATTTAATTTGTATTGCACTGTGAAAAAATATGTTTTAGTGACAGAATTAAAAAGCTATTTGAAAAAAGATTTTGTTATTAACCTAGAAAAAAAATATTTGACACGGATTTATCATATATTGGTTTGTGTAAAGATAATTAATAGCTACTATTGGACTAAAAATATAACTATTTTCATTTATATTATCTCGAGAAGATAAAAAAATAATTTAGATAAAAAATAATTTATACAAAATATCATTTAAATACCAAATTTCTGTTGACTTTCAAATTAAATAGCAAACTTTGGTTGACACGACCAAAAAAAACATGACGTTAACTTACCGTTAACAACATTTTTTCTATTTAAAAATCATATTGTTTTACTTAATAAAAAATATCATCATCCACTCAAACCGACATTGTATTGTTGTTTTCATCAGATTTTTACAGAAACAAACGTTGTCATGTCGTTGATATGATCAGGGCTTATATAGCGAATGACTTTCGATTTTATATGATTGACATTCACAATTTTCTAGTGAATATTGATCTTGCAAAAAAAAAATCACATAGTTAGTTATCTGTATGTAGGTATATACGTGAGATGAGTCAGGTGACCCACTGTTATTAACTTTGGTTTTATTTCAATTAAATGATGTAAGTATTTGATTTTTTAAATGATGTGTACATATTTTTTTGTAAATAAATTTCTTATGTTTCACCTATTTATGTTAATGTTTAATTTTCATGTATACATCTTAGAAGATCTTGAAATATTTTTTTAAAGAAATTTCTGATGGATTAAATTTTATATATATATATATATATATAATTTTACAAAAATTCACTAGTTTTCGTCAGAGTTACAATTTTGATATATTGACCTATCATGGTTTAATGGATTTTTAACCTTTAACTTTGTTAGTTTATCAAGTTTTTTTTATCGATTATAGTCTTGGTTTTGTTTGAGTCTTTACAAGGTTAGATTCGTCATTGGAGGAAAAGAAGGATTTGGACCAGTTTTGGAGGTTTAAAAGCTTCAAGTCAAGTAAAGAGAAGTTGGATCGATCGATTCTCACCGTGCTCGATCAATCCGTGAAACAAGTTTCTTTTTTCCAACTGACTTTAGGACTTAGGTTTTCATATAAGTTCCACCTTTTTATTGCTTTTTGCTTCTAGTTTTCGTATCTTTGGGATACAAAATTTCTTACTTTTGCAGAAGTGATTTCCGAAGCTCGTTATTGTTATTTTGATATTTCGTTTCTGATTTTTTCTATGTTTGAGTAATTCACATGTTTGGTTTAGAGATTTCAAGGGGATTCAATGATCTTTTAGTGTTAAGTTATTAGATCAACGTTAGATGTGTTTAGTATCCTTAACCAATGAAATTTGAAGTTAAATCGTATAGGTGAACATATCGAACTTGATCTAAATATTGATATGTCTACTGGGGATCATTCGAGAGCACAGTGCCTTAGATTTCATGTTTAGATAGTTAACGCTGCTAGAATATGTTAGCTTTACATTAGTGATTAGATTTCTATAACAGGTCATCAACAAATTTTTTTTTAGTTAAATAGCTTAGCGGTCATGGATCCCTGCGAATTCCCTACTCCTTATGTTTTCTCCATATTAGAACACCGTCTTTATTTACTGTTTTCTTTAATTTACATCAATCATTACAAAACAAAACTCCATATTCTTGTCAGCTCTATCCAACTCATATAAATTCGTAGTGGGGTTCTTGACCTTTGTCGATTTGATCCCTATCTATACTACTATATATATTCTATGCACTTACAGTGATAGTTGCGGAGATGAATATGATACATAAAGTGAGCTTTCAAACTCCTGAGAAGGACTTCATGTTAATTCCAGACAATTTCCTGGATCATATGGCCTTGGGTGCATCCGCCGAATAGAAAAAGAAGAAGAAACTGAAGTAGAAGACGAAGCTGAAGATGATGAAGACTAAGAAGAGTAGTTATCATATTATATCAGTTATAAGTCGCTTTGCTCATATAATATTAATGTACATAGTACGGTTTTTGTATAGCTTTTGTATAGTTTTTGTATAGAATTGTACATGAGTCTGTTAACTGTTATAGTATAAATCAGCCCATACATTTTGGTTTATGCTTTGGTTTAGACCAGTCAAGTTTGTATGTAAACCCACACTTGTACATTTTGACTTAATTAATGAGAATGAGATTAAGTTTCTAATGCATTTCTGTTTGTGTTTTTTTTTGTTATCTATGCACTCTAAACGGATATTTAATATACTTACGTTTCTAATTTTTTCTTTGAGTCTTGTCTTTCTTTTTTTAGAATAGGAATCCATGACTAGGCTAGCTATGTTATTTGGCAATGGTTATTCAACCGTATTCTTATTTGACCTTGTATGTGAATTTGTATGTAGTCAATTTAAAATGTTTCACATGCTACAGAAACAGGGCCAAATTATCCGTTTCGAAGATATATATCCCACTCTCTAATTAAGGGCAGTCAACATTTGTACATATATTACATCACTGACAAACCTTACCCTTGCACAAAATAAAGAGACTGTCAATCTGAAGCCAAAAAAGTGACACATGAATCTAAATTACGAAACTTGAACCTGAAAAGAAGTGATAAATTTGTTGTTTCCAACCTGGAAAGGGTTCTAATTTAAAGCTGGAACGTTTCCCAAAAACATGAGGTCTCCATATGAAAATGGTGGAAACTCATTAGCCAAAAATTGGTCTTCATCCACCAAAAAATCATTAATATTACAATCTTGGTTCATAATATGGTCTGTGAAAGTGTAAGCTCCATCTGGTCACGACTTGTGGAAATAAGAAGCATGGTGTTTCTAACATAAGCAGTACATTAAGTCAAGTAGAAGATGGCGTAGACTGAATCTGACGTGGAATTGGCGAGTAAGGATTTATGACGTGAGATATTCAGCAACAAATAGAGATTCGAGATGTTGATGATCGAGCAGTTCGGAAAAGAGAAGATACACGAAAGATATATTGAAGATTTGGATGATTCCGAATCTAGGCAAGATAATTTCCAATTAGACTTTATCTTGAAGATAAATAGGAATTGAAAGTGTAAGCTTGGAGAAGCTACAACTTGTGGGAACAAAGAAGAATGTGTTTGTATCAGAAGATGTATAATGAGTCAGCCAGAAGATGACGTGGACTTGGCGTAACTAGGAGCTGACGTGGATCAGCTAACAACCAGAAGACACTCTATTTGCAGAAGATCGAGTAAGTTGGAAAGTGAAGATATTTGGAGAATATCTTGAAGATTTAGATTTGTTCAAATCTTATTAGATTAATCGAGAATCAGACTTGTTCCTTAGATATAAATAGGAGCAAGATCCGATTTTTGCAGTTAGCCATTTTAGAGAATCGTAAGAGCAGAGCTTGTGCTTTATGAGATTAAGAGAGTAGGATGTTACTCTTGAACAGGATTAGAAATTATAGGTTTAAATTAAGAAGGGCAGTTCTTAAGTCTTTGTAAAATCATCAAGAGAGTGAAAACTTCTTGAGGGATTTCTAATAAAGGTTGAAACAGAATGTTTCGTGTTATTGAGGTCCAAAAGTCTTTTCAGTTGGTATCAGAGAAGACATCTGAACTAAGTTGTTTGTACTCAACAACATGTGAAGATCATGTGACAGAAGATGGACTCAACACGAGAGTTTATGGTGGTTCAAAAGCATATTGCTCTGGTTGCTTTAGAAAACAAACTCAAAATTCAGGAACTAGAAAGTACTATGAGTTTGATGGTGAATAAATTTGACAAAACCATGAGAAAATTTTGATCGTGGTGGTAGAAGATCCTTTGTGAAGGATAGTATCGGCAGAACCAGATAAATCTACGCGCAGACTAGATCAACAGTTGCATGAATATCAAGGTTTTGAGCATTTTAAAGATGAATGTCATGCAATTAAGAGGAAGGAAGCTAAATGTTAAGGATGCAAAGGTTATGGACACACAGTAGCTTATTTTGTGACAAGAAAAAATGGCAAGAGTAAGTCATACCTTGGTTTTAATGATAGTTATTCCGAAAGTGATTCTGACCAAGGTGTTGTTACTGACTATAGTGTTATTATGGGTTGCTGTGATTTTCCTATCATTGTTGCTACATATGATGATTCTTAGGAGAGTGAATCTGAATATGAATCCACTGATTTCCAAGAAAATTTTGCCACTGATCTGGCTAACGATCTATTCTCCTCCCCCCCCCCCCCCCAACTATGACCCTATACGATCAGATCCACACAATGTTTAGGGTTAGTTCTAAATCCTCATAAAATGAAAGTTAAATAGCTTAATACCCATAAAATAGAAGTTCGAACTCTACTTCCCCACAAATTCAAATTTCGAATCGTAATTACACATAAACCGTGGTTTGATGTAACCAAAAATCAATTAATCAAGATACTTAAACTTTAAACCGATTTTCCAACCAATTACAACCCGAAATCGACCAGATTTCCCCAAGATGATTCTAAAGCTACTTATCCGTGAACTACCATTAATATTTGATGGGTCCGCAAAATCGAAAGCAGTTCCCCTAGATGATTCTAAAGCTACCTTAGCTCCAAAGGTATATGTTACATGTCTTGTATCATAACATAATAGGGCACATAAATTATAAGACATTCCTGCTATATTGCTTTCTGTATGAGATCTTACATAATCTACTTCGAAGTTTGGCTCTTCAAACATCATGTTTCTAATTGGACTAATGATTCAATTGATGCATAGATAGCACCAGATGAGGCTTGGCTATCTTTTGATCAGGAAGCTTTTGTTCTACATAAAAAGGTTATAGAACCCTTCATTTCGTTCAATTAGTCTATAATTATAAACATTAAAAGTAAATACATGCTTTTTAGGTTCGTGCATTTGGCCGGATGGCCGGGAACACGGGCGAAAGTTGTAGCCCTCAATGACAAAAGCAGTCAGCAAAATGTGCTAGAGCTTAAAATCATCACATCTCGAATTTCGCAAGATTGTGGAAATCCAGGATGGTGAAGAAGATTATGTAACTTTCAAGAAAGGTTCATTGGTGTTTCCTTGTGGAAGAGGTACAGCTTTGGAGGTAATTATAAAGCTATAGACAAATCACTGCCACTATTATAAAAGGCAGATGTTTATGATGTTGTGGTAACCTCGGAATTAGACATTAATATAGCATTTAAAAGCTAATATATTTGGTGTTACTGGTTCAGGTACTTGAAGTCCAGCTTCCTGGTAAGAAAGCGATCAACGCAGCCGCTTTTTGGAATGGCTTGAGAGGTCAAAAACTGAAGAAGTTTTGATGACAGAGACTGCAACGAAGATAAACTTTGGTTAGGAAGTTAGTACCAAGTAAACTAGTCAAATCATGTGTAGCCACTTCTAAATTGTTTCTGACCAGTTTCTTATGTGTACCTAGCAATTTTTTGTTTCATTTTTTTTTTGCAATGATTAATATCTTCACATTCTTTGGTATAATATGATTTTTTTCTTCTCATTTTCTTCCTCATTAAACCATGCCGCATTAGCGGCAAAATGTAAAATTTCCTCGGAGATTTTGAGCAAATGCTGACTATTATAAGGAAGCTATATCTATAAATTTCGATCAAGAAAATTGCACACAAGTATTCTAATGCTCCAACCAGAGACATCAAATTTATGTTTATTAATTTTGTAAAAAGACCTGTGCATAGTGCATTACCTACAAATCACTGTCCCATGCTAGTGGCAACAATATCTATATGTAAGACACTAAAAAAGCATTAGCATCATAGCCAAGCATCTGTGTAAGTGAAACTCCCAAAAATGTCGGATAAAATCAAAGAATACCTGCAATCTGCATCGATCGATGTCTAAGTGGCCATATATTCTCCATGACTTTCATCCAACATCTCAACCACAGGAGCATACTGCAATCATGTCAAATTAATGGGAGTCTACGAGCGGAAAAAAACGGAAAGCAAAAGAAGGTTAAGACAGATCTGGAGACAGATACATTTACCTCATCATCTTCCTCAAAGTAAATCCCGTCAATAGCACTCTTCTTCTGAAATTCCCATCCTAATCTGTTCTCAAGCAACTCTTTGAACTTCCTTGTCTGCAAAACGCAGGTGTGAAAATGAATTTGCTGTAGAGAAACCTCATGAGATATGAGCATAATTGTTGTGAAATACTGATCTTATCTGTTTATGTAGAAATTGTACATACCCATGACAATAAATCTCCATCAATTACAGATACATCTTCCACTAACGCAAAAAAAATCCTGTTATCAAAGCAATTGAAGTTCAACTCAAACTTTAATAAACGTATGCTCACTCAGAGAAAACATGTCGCTAGTCAGAGATTTACCTTGCAAAGCAAATGCAGAAAGCTATCGGAAGCCAGCCAAGAATCATCAAGAAGCGAATGAATGCCCATCTCACCACTAGTCTCTTTCTGTAGTCCATATTTTAGTTGATGGTAGATAAATTTGATGAACTGTAATAAATGCATCAGGGAGAGGGAAAAAATAAAAAATTTCAGTACATATTTGAGGTAAAAACAAATTAGGATAGTAGAATGTTAATTGGTGAAGCCTGCATAGTGAAAGATAGAGAAGAGAAAGATAGAGAAAGAAGAGATAGTACAGATTTACATATCATCTAGATGCATTCTCAGATATAATATTTGAAATGAAACTTGAGGAAACTCACCTTTGTAAATAGTTGGCTCCTTGTATGAAATGGCTGCCAAAGGTCACAGAAATGTTAATGTCAAAATCAAAGATCCATGAAGTCGCATTAATTTTGCTAACACAATGAGTAACATATAAAAGTAGGTATCCATATCATAAACAAAAACTAAGAAGCATAAAAAACAGGTGAGAACAGAAAAAAAAAGATACATCATCGCAGCAGAGAAGACAAGACATACCAAATGATTAATGCAGATGTACTTACATGTCAATTATATCAAAAGAAACAAGGAATTTTGGTAATTATAATAACATAATGGAGCTTCAATGCAGCCCAGTAAAAGACTAACTAATGACTTCCACTGCATGAAGGATTCAAGAGACTGCCCCATCTGCAAAATAATGTGGCACTTTTATCTGATAATGAAACAAGTGTAAAGGATATCAATTCGTAATCATAAGTCTATGCACTACGCGTGTATGAGCTTCTAATAAGCATATATAACAGTCAGCAGTGCATACCAGAAATGTTACGAATGAAAACTGTAGCTCCCCAAGAAGCAAGTCTTCCGAGTCTTTGTACTCCTTCAACAATACGCTTTCTAGCAGTTGAGTCTGTACACAGAAAAACAGGAAATTACGTAAATTAAGCTTCACAGGATTTTGAGATTTAAACATCTACCGAAAAAGTAAAGAGGACGAATCTGTTAAAGGGAGTTACCTTGTCATGATTTATAGAGGTCAGCTCTTGCCCAGACATTCCCTTGTGCTTTATAATCCGAGAATAGTAGTGTAGTAAAATATATTCCCCTTGGGTTGCTCGGTAGATGATGCCTTAGACTTACTTTTCTTCATTTGCGTATCAAGTGCTTCTTCCATTTCTGTTTTGGGTCCATCTTTTAGAATAGCAGATTCATAGATGACTGTTATTTCTCCTCCAACTGGCTCTGCAAAATCGAACACATAATTTTGAACTACCTGAGTTTTACAGTGTTCACTACTCAAGTGAGGGAAAACAGTAACAATGTGGATAAATAATCCACCACAAATAAGGTTCACGTACCAAATTTTTCAACAACATCCTTCGTAATGTAGTTAGATAAGTGCTTCCATTCTCCATATTGACTAAATTGTATGGGCGAAGATGTTTGTCAAACTCCAAAGACCTGACTGCTTGAGAATATCCCTCTTCCTGGCATCAAAGAGAGAAGAATGAAAATAAATAACCCAGCACTAATTCTCAAGCCTAGTGACTAGTGGCTACTGCAACATGAATGTTTCTGTTTCAAATTTCGCAAAACAGATTTGATTATACTCCAGTTCCAGCAGGGATTAAACTAATATCAGTTTAAATGAAACAAAGATGCAAATCACTGTCAAAACGTAAAGGACAAACTTCTTCTTCAGATACTTTGGCTAACCACTTGTCTTGCTGATTCCATTTGCGTACAATAACCTTGTATAGTCAACAACAGATAGTGAAAATATATCCATTATTGGTTTATACAGTTCCATGGTGCTACTTACAGAATATCAAATACAGACAAGAACATGACTAATGAATTTCTACGGTTCTATGTAATAACAATCTATACAGATAACTACAAATACTTCCATACAGACAAGAACATGACTAATGAATTTCTACGGTTCTATGTAATAACAATCTATACAGATAACTAAATACTTCCGAAAAAGAACCTAAACCCCATGAATGAAACACCTCATATATATATATCGATATGCTTTTTTTGTTGAACACTTCTTATTGATATGGAATCATTAACTTGGAATACATTCTTCATTTGAGCAGTTCAGTGAATAGAAACCATTTGTACGTGGTTTCAAAGTCAGTGTTAAAAGAAACAAATATTATACTGCAGTCTCTATCTCAGGTCAACATGAATGTGAGACCAAAAGATAACAAATGAGGAATACAAAATATTCAAAAATTGTTGAGGAAAGACAGATTCCAAACGTGAGAAGGAGCAACATCAACAAAGAAGCCAATGGTTGGTGAAAACTCTTTACCATCCCTGAATAAAAGAATGAAAGTCTTCAGTTATCATAGTTTTCAATGAGTTAAACCATTTTAACACAAAAGCCATATAAAGACTTAAACCTGGTTGATGAACTATAGAATACAAAGTGAATTCCAGGAGGAATCATCTTAATTCCTTTAAAAGCTGGTCCCACTGAGAACATCTTAATTCACAACATTGCTAAGAATATGCAAAATCCACCAACAACGAATCTAATTAAACCATAAGTCTAAGAACTATACTAAGATTACACATAACAATCTAACCCAAATTTATCATACTAACACTTAAGAATGACGAAAACAAACATAATTCTCAAATTTTTGACATGATTCGATACATTTATAATGCAAAAAGATTGTATTCAACCTCAATCTCATTCCTCAACAGCTGTAAAACTAATCTGAGTATCGATTCCAACAAGAGTATGCTGAGGAACATCGAGAAAGAGAAGCGTAGCTCCATGCTTCACAAGTTCTAGAGCCTTTTCAGAATCCATCACTTTCCTTCTTCTTCGCTAACAAACTTCAATCGATCGAAAGAAAGCGGGACGACGAGTATATTACAGAAAGGCCCACTAATTAGGCCCATTAAGCAGTTAGTCTGTCCCAGATTGGCCCAATGTAAATATAAAACGAACACGTGGCATTTTACGCGCTATTCACGCGGTTTACTTTTTCAACCGACATTAACCCTTATATATACGATTCTATTCATTGCTGCTTTACTATCGTTACTTTTTTTTTTCCCAAATCGTTTCAATTCCTAAAATTCTTCGTCTCTCGCAACGCAATCACCAAATCCAAATTTAGGGTTTTTTCTCAACTGTTCGTTCGTTCGTTCGATCTCGTGAAGATGGCATCAACCGGATTCTTCTCTCATCAGAGAAACGCAAACTCAAACGCTGGAACAACGTTGAAGAGACGAAACGACAATCGCGGTTATAACAGAATCGGAGGTTTTCAAGAGGAGTGGAACCGTTACGCACCGCCTCAGAAACGTCTCAGATCACAAACGCAACGGCAAACGCAGTTCCGATCTGGCATGAATCTTCCTCTGTATCATCATCATGGTATTAGTAATAACATGTCTAGGGTTTCTCAATCATATAACAATTACGGTGATGTGATTACTTCTAATTCAAGTTTTACTTTACCTAACAATGTTTCTAACACCAATCATCATGGTTATAGAAACCTTAATCCCCAAATTGTTCCAATTCCATTACCATATCGTAGGCTTGATGTTGATGTCTCTTTAGATTTGTTACCCGAATGGGCTCCGAACCAAACCCTAAATTCGAATTTTGTACCAAACGCAAACGCGCAAGCACAACCTGCGTTTATTAATGTTCCAAATTCGTTACCTTTGAATCATTCAAATATGGTTTCAATTGTGTCACAATCCATGCCACAACCAATTGTTTTGTTTAAAGAGATAACAGATTTACTTAGTGTTATTAACAATGAGAAAGAGAAGGAAATTTCAGAAGCAAGTAAAAGTGTTAAATTGCCTCTCGGATTAAGCTTTGATGATCCTTCTTCGCTTAAAGTTCGACACGAATCTGTGATTGAGTCTCTGTATTCTGATATGCCAAGACAATGTTCGTCTTGTGGGGTTAGATTCAAATCTCAAGAAGATCATAGTAGTCACATGGATTGGCATGTAAGGAAGAACAGGTCTGCGAAAACCGCCACAAGATCGACCCAGAAACCGAAGAAATCCCGATATTGGTTTGCCAGTACGCCTTTATGGCTCAGTGCAGCCACAGGAGGGGCAGTAGAACCAGCTAAAGCGACTTTCGGCAAATTGCAGGAGGAACATAAAGAAGAACATGTTGTGCCTGCGGATGAAGATCAGAAGCTATGTGCGTTATGCGAAGATCCGTTTGAAGATTTCTTTAGTCATGAAGCTGATGATTGGATGTATAAAGATGCAGTTTACTTAACCAAGAATGGTCCTATAGTTCATGTTAAGTGTATGCCTGAAACCCGAGTCGCAAAGGATTCGATAAAGCCGCGAGTAATGTCTGTTACAGTTCCATCGGTTGCGAGGGCAGTAGTCAGCTGATTGATTTTTAACATAAGGTTTTAATATCTCTGTTTAAGTCATTTGTTTTTAACTAATGTATATACATGAATCGAGTTGTAATAAAACATTCAATTCAATAAAATGCTTCACTTGGATCTCCTTCTTTACTCTGTTATCTCTCTTTACCTTTATGTGTCTTTCTCTTGTTACAATTTAGGCGCATTGTTTAACAGAAGAAGCAATATATAGATTGTCTCCTATGCTAATGTTAGTTGTCACTGCCTCCTAAACGTCAAAGAACATATTTTTAAGAATGACAAATCTTCTCAAGATTTTAAAGATGTCTTTCTTTTTTTTTGGGGAATCTCAAGTCGAAACGCATACGAATTTCTGGGGCTCATAGAAATTCAAATTTTGTTCCACTAAAAACATTTATGGGTGATTAAGATGTAAGGTGCAAGATTTTTTCTGAGACATCTGAGGAAAATCAATTCTTGGCTTAGACCCATAGAAAACTCCATACCTTAAACGAGAGCCACCGGTCTACTACAGGTTGGTTATTAAAGAAACAGATGAATTGTAAATTTTAAGTAAAGTTTCTATGAAACAGTAGTTTTCATTGATTAGAACAAAATTGATAGTCAAGACATTTACCAAGTTTCATGTTACAAAACTTTGAAAGACCAATTTCTGTTAGTTAAACAAGCCCATTACCGGATCACAAACTAAATAAGCAGAGTCAAAATTAGCGCTGTTTCTCTATCTAAAATATCTAAATAAGGTCACATGAACATAAAATGTGATCTGTATCTAAGTTTTTTATATGGAACAAAAGAAACACAAGCAAAGTAGGGCCTCACTATATCTGTGATCCAATACTTACAAAGTATTTAAAGCATTGAGGATATGAAAAAGGTTTAAAAGGGAAGCCGAAAAAGGTTTAAAAGGGAAGCCAAAAAGGTTTTGCAGTACAATATTGCCTCCAAATGATAGATAAAATTGTGTGCTTGGAAATACCTATTAGATGAATTTTCAACTTAAAAACTAATTTCTCAATTCTACTAATGTTTTATCATGTGAGTTGAAAAAATATTTAATTACTTTTTATTATTTACGCTGATTATCAAAACAAAACACTTTTGTCTTTTCCTTCTCGTTTTTGTAGAGTTAAAATAAATTAATCTAGTTTAACTTTCGTTTATTTTACTATTTTATCTCTCCTCACTTTTTGTTTCTGCTCAATTTTTTTTAATTACTTTCAATTACTCAATCTTTAATAATCATATCCAAACTGGTACATTTTGACAGCAAACTCTAGAATTACTAAATTGTTTGCTTTAAGAGCCTGCAATTTATTCTGTACTGATTCGATTGGATCTATATCATAGCCCAACATCATGGATGTGATTGGATAACTGTTGGAGTAATTTGGCTGAAAATAATAAGTTAAAAAAGTTAAAAATAAAAGATAAAATATAAATCATGATGCTAAGAAAATCAACAAAATATATTACATAAGAAAAATGTGTATCATAAAATATAATTTATATAGAATCTATCATCACATTATATATATAGATAATAATTTAATTTTTTATTTTTATATAAAAATCGATTTGATCAATGTAAATCATTCAAACACAATAAAATTTAATAAAATTTTATAGTAAATTCTTTCTCTTTATAATTTCTTATCAGTATTTTAATCTTTTTTACGCGTATAAACTTTTTTTTTATTTATATTTATCTTTATAATAAAATATAATTTTTAATATATTATCAACATGATCACTCTATAATTATATTAAACATTTATAAATATATATTATAATGTATAATTTATTATAGTGAGTGATATGTGGCATCTACAACAATATAGTATTTTTAGTGGGTGTTTAATACATCACTATTTATTTAATTTTACTGTAAGTAATTTTCGCATCGGTATTATTTTACTGTTTTTATGTTATAATTGCTTAATGCACCATATTTACTGGAAAAATAAGTAGCCGCATATTTTATTTATTATTCTGATATGGATGACTCTGTCACCATAATATATATTCGTCATTTATTTATATTATGGTTATTATATAACAGAGGTTTGGCCACCACTATATAAATATTTTCTCTAGAATTTTGTATATTTAACCAATTGGTTATTAAAAATTTCAAATTGATTTTCTGGTTAAATTCTTCTTCAGTCACAATTTTTTTTTCAAATTTCTCACTCTTTAAAATGGCTATAAATAGTAATTTTAATCTATAAATAGACTCATTTCACTCATTCATTTCATCCTCTTTTTCTCAAAAACAGTTTAATTTTTTATTTTGAAGAAAGATTCGCTTGCTTTTAATTCTTTGTTTATTTGTACTATTTTTTTGTATTTATAGTCTCTTCGTTGGAAAATTTACTCATGAAGAATTCACCATAAATATCAGTTTACTTATTTATGCAATCATAGTCTTTGTAATCGCTTGTATTATTCATGTAAATGGTTCATTTTAAATATGTAATATCATTTTATTAATAAAAAATATTATGTTTTTGTTTTCAAAATGACAAATATTGAGAATCTTAAGTTCACAACTCTCAAAATAACGGGAGCAAACTATATTTCATGGACCATCGATGTTGAGTTTCATCTAGAGATGCAAGATATATCTAACACCATAAAATTCGGAAAGAAATCGCCTGCCAAGGATAAGGCAAATGCAATAATTTTCTTGAAAATGTGACGCATGACTATGCACACATAAAAGACCCATAGAAGTTGTGGGTAACTCTAAAAGAAATGTTTGACAACCAAAGGAAAATGACACTTTTTCATGCTCTATAAGAGTGGAGAAACTTGAGGTTTCAGGATTTTAAGAAAGTGAATGAGTATAACTCCGATATTTTGAGAATAGTGTCACAACTAAAATATTGTGGCAAGCCAGCCATCAAACCATAAATGCTCGTAAAGATGTACCAGAATTTTCATAAAGAACATCACCTCCTGCAAGAACTCTATAAGAGCCGTGAATACAAAATGTTCTATGAGTTGATGGTGACACTCATATTGGCGGAGAAGAATAGTGAACTTCTCATTCAAAACCATAATTCTTGTCCCACAGGAACGAAAACATTCCCACAAGTGAATGCAGCAGACATGAAATATCCTAAAAAGTAAAATCAAACCTATCAGGATCGTGGTCATGGCCGTCGATTTAATTGTGGACGTGGTAGAACTTACAACCTACAAGAGAGATGATCGTTCAAATGGGTTTGTTTCGAACAAAATTCCAAAGAGAAAGAACACCAAGAAAATTCTTCCTAGAAACGTGAGAATTCTGTGTTATAGATGCGGATCTAAAAGACATTGGGCCCGTAAATGTCGAAATCCTCCACACCTTTGTAAGTTATACATGGAATCCACCAAAAAAAAAGGAAAAGAAGTGAACCTTGCAAAAAACTTTAAGGGTACATCATATCTCAATTCTCCTGACTTTGTAAACGAGTTTAACGAGACCGCTTTTGTGAATAACTAAAATATTTATAGTGAGACTACTGAATAGTCTCCAGTTATGCCACAAATGGAAACAATAGAAACAGAACAGTATCCAAAAGAAATATTAGAGAAATTTGCACACCATATAGTGGAACAATGCACATTATTCTGAGATAAAAGAGTTATTTCTGTAATTTAAACCGACAAACATTATTGTCAATACAATATCAGGTCTTGCAGACGTGATTGAAGGAACTAGAAAAGCGAACTTTACGTGTGCTAATGGGATGAAATTTTCCATAAAAGATGACTTGTATTCTCCAAATTCTAATAGGAAAATTTTGAGTTTCAAAGAGGTATAACTTCAAGGATATGACATTCAGTATGCAACTAAGAATGGAAAGAAGTATATATATAATTTCTAACAAATCGGGAAAAAGGTTTATATTGGAAAATTTTCTAAAACTTCCTTCAGGATTGCACCATACTCATATAAGTGCAATCAAATTGCATCTAGTGATTAAAATAAATCCAGAAGATTTCACATTGTGACATGATCACCTCGGTCACTCAGGCACTACGATGATCCAAAAAATCATTGAGAACTCATATGGTCATTCACTGAAAATTCATGAGATATATCAAGGGTAAAAATGACATGTACTGCATGTTCTCTTGAAACTTTGATCATAAGACCATCAAAATTGATAAAGAATCACCAAAGTTCTTTGAACGAATTCAAAAAATATTTGTGGACCATACATCTACCATGTGGATCATTCCACTATTTCATGGTATTAATTGACGCATCCAGCAAATGGTCGCATGTGTGTCTATTATCATCTTGCAATATGGCATTTGCGAGATTTCTAACTCAAATAATCAAGCTAAGGGCTCAGTTCTCCGATTACCCCAATAAGAGAGTTAGACTAGAAAATGCTGGTGAATTCACATCCTAAGCCTTCAATGATTATTCTATGGTAATGAAAATCAAAGTTGAACATTATGTAGCTCATATTCATACACAAAAGTATATTTGAATGATCCTATATGCCCATGTGTTTTCAGAAAGAAAACAATATCCGGGTTTTTTATAATCGCGGTATATGTTGATGATCTAAATATAATCGCAACTCAAGTAGAAATACAGAAAGCAACAAACTATTTAAAAGAGGAATTTGAAATAAAGATTTCGGACATACAAAGTTTTTTCTTATCCTACAAATTAAACATACTCAAAAGGGTATATTTTTACATCAATTTATATACACCAAAAGAGTGTTAAAATGTTTAAATATAGATAAAGTAACCCCTCTCAGTACTCCAATAGTCGTTAGATCATTTAATGTTGAAAGTGACATATTCCGACCATCTGAAAAAAATAAAGAGATATTTGGTCTTGAAGTATCAAATCTAAGTGCAATCAGAGCACTTATGTATCTTGCAAATTGCACTCGACATGATATTTGAGTTTTTGTTAATCTTTTGGTTAGATTTAATTTATCTCCTACACGAAGACATTGGAATGGAATCAAACATGTATTTTGTTATCTTCAAAGGACTATTGATTTAGGGTTATTTTATCCTAAGAATTTAAATTGTCAAATGATTGGTTTTGCAGATGCAAGATATTTATTAGATCCACACAAATCTCTTTCATAAACAGGATATGTGTTCACGATTGGAGGTATTACTATATCATGGTGTTCCCTGAAGCAAACATTTATGGCCACTTCTTCAAATCATGCTGAAATCATCGCATTCTATGAAGCAAATAGAGAATATGTATGGTTGAGATCAATAAGCCAACACATCCGATCAAGCAGTAGGATCCACGTAAACACAAAGCCAACTATCTTGTATGAAGATAATATTGCATGTGTTGCTCAGACGAAATAATGATATATCAAAAGTGCATAGACCAAAAACATCCCTCCAAAATTCTTTTCATACATCCAAGAACTCATGAAGAATAAAGACATTGAAGTAGGATATGTCCGATCATTCAAAAATTCCGCATACCTCTTCACGAAATCATTACCCACCACTATGTTGAGAAAACATGTCCATAATATTAAAATGCGTCGTCAATAAGATTTGTAAGATATGATCCTGATCATTCAAAATGAAGGTTGTGTGGTTGTACTCTTTTTATCTACTATGGTTTGACCCACCGGATTTTCCTAAAAATGTTTTTAACGAGACAACAAAAAATATTACACCAGAGACATGGTGACACTGGTCTCCAAGAAGGAACGTTATGAAAATCAACAAAATATACTACATAAAAAACTGTGTATCGTAAAATATAATTTATGTAGAACCTACTATTAGTATGCATGCATAATAATTTACTTTTCTATTTCTATATAAACGATCGATTTGATTGTTTGTATATTATTCAAACACAATAAAATTCAATAATTTCTTATAGCAAAGTCTCTCTCTTATTTTTTATTAGTATCTCAATTTTTTTTACGGATAGAAATTTTTTTTCTTTATTTATATTTATTTTCCATAATAAATATTTTTTTTTATAACATAGGAGTAATAAATTATGTTGTTTTTAACCTTTTCTAGCGTAACGTGGCTTGTTGGTTTATGTGGTTTGTTGCTTTGTGGTTACAATTTGGTTGTTGTAGTTTTATAACGAGGTCTGACTCATTTGGTAGTTTTCGTATTTTTTGGTTTTGATTTGGATTTTCGGAGAATTTGTTTGTAGTTCTCGGTTGAAAATGAGATGAATTGGGCAGAATTATTTTTTTCAGCTCAATCAGACCCCATATGTAATGTGCCCCTTATGTATTTGTTATCACACTAAAATCAAAGTTTATATGTAGGGTCTTATTCGTGGAATGAAGAAGAACTGAGAGTAAATAGGAGAATAAACAAAAAATAAATTAACGTTTAACTTTTTACTCTAAGTTTTACTTGGATTTCGAAATTACATAATGAAAATTTTGTGCGATTAGATAAATTATGCATAATGAAAAATATAATATAAATTATCAGTATAAACATATATAAAATTTTAATATATTTTAGCTATTTCATATTATAAAGTAATATTTTATTGTAAAAAATTATTTTTTCAGTTTTATTTTCTTGCATGGGTAAAAAAAAATGGTTTAACTATTTGTTATAAAAATAATATAAATTTGTAACATATTTTAAAAATTATTTGAAAGATCAAAGAAGTGATATACTTTTATTATATATATATATATATATATATATGTAGTAGGCATATTGAAATAAACTACTAAATGCATGTTTTTTTACATAATAGATTTTTACTTGTATTTTGTTAGGCAAAAATTAAATATTACGTTTTTGCCTAAATATGTATCATTATACAATTTTTTATGATTGTTAAATACTTACATAATTACATTGAAACAGCAATTCTGCAATTATGCAAATTACCAAACAAAGCTTCTATTTTTCTATTTTTAGGTGGAAAGGGCTGAAAATTATTTTTATTCTGATATGTGTACATTAGCTAATTTTAGATAAAAAAATTATTCCATTTATTTTTACTCTAACTGTGTTAACCAATCAAAACCGTAATCATATTATTAGAGCTCAACCATCTTTTCTCGTTTAGAGACACCAAAGAAGTCTACTTAAAGACTAGTTCATTTTCTTCTAGGCTTACTAAACTAGTTCAACGCAGCACACTTTAATTCAGAAAATTAATACAATAAAAGTAACTTATATTCGTCGTAAGTATCCAAAATTGAACAAGACGAAACGTAAATCGCGGCATTACTCCTTAGATGACAAATCAAACGTTAAAAGAAAACCTAGCACCTAGTCAATACATCAAAGATTAATGAAGAAATTATTTTCGCATTGTTACTTTTATATATTTAATTAAAAAAAAAATATGGTGTTATAGAATTTTTTTTGGTATTTGTGTTTCATTTTTAGCAAAAAGTTTATTGTAAAAATAATTATAAAGTAGTTAGTGGCATGCGCTGTGCAGCGCGGAAAAATGTCTGGTTTATATTTTGTTCGTTAGTATATATAATCATAGATTAATATTAATATGTTTTAGATTATATGTATTATTTGTTCTTAGAATTTTTTTATTAATGTTATATTGGTTTATGTTGTGTTAATTATAAATTAGTAATGAATGTAAAAATGAATAATATGATAGACTCTTATAATATGTTAGGAACCCGCGATGTACATTACAATAAAAATTTTGCATAAATTTTAGTACGTTTGTTTACATCATAATAGACTAATATTAATATTTTTGATTTTATGAAGAATAATTTTATATTATATTATTTACAGATTTTTTTGGGTTTATGGTAGTTATGAACTACTAATATATATAAAATGTTAATAACATATTGTAGTCTTATAAATATTCTAATATTATTTTAGTATATTTTAATAGTGATAGTAAGTAAAATATCAAATACTTTAGAAAATCATAAACCATATAAATCAATGTATGGGGTCTGGTAACCTATCAAACAATTTTAAATTTATATCGGCCAGACTCATTATCTAATTTCAAAAATATTATCGCTTCAATAGAAACAAATTTATATATAATTAGATATGTTTTGGCGTAAACCAATATTTTTTTGTTTTGTAAGAAAACTAAAAGTTTTTTTGGGTTGATAGTTATCGTTCTTCTTTGAAAGTAAAAAATCTTTAAAATACAAAATCAATAAATCTATTTAGTGAATTTATACGAATTGAAATAACTAAAACAACTGAGATAATCTATGTTTTCAAGTTCTTGAGTTTATAGTAAGTTATTTGTTTTCATGTAACAATATATGTTTGATAGTTGTTGATTTGAATAAACAATGTTCTTCTTCTTATTTTCTTTGAACACATATTTTTTCTTCATCAATTGAGTAATATATCTCTGTTTTTAAAAATTCGAATTACAACATATACAAAAAAAAAATTACTATTAGTAATTATATATATAATATAATAATTCAAAATAATTTAAAAATAAAATTAAACAAAGATGATAGAAGAATCATAATTTTAAATCTTAACAAAATTTTACAAATATAATAACTAAAAATAAGTAATATGGTATAATTAAATATCAAATCTTACTTTTTTAATTTTCACTGGTTAACTATTTTTTAAAAATTAATTTTAAAATTTTGTTTATATTTATTAAGAAAGAGAAAGTAAGTTTTATTGTTTGGAAACTAATAATTATTTAAGAGAATATTTTTGGAAACTAAGTCATATATTCTGTTTGGATTTTTTATTGTTCTTAAAAGTTTTAAAATGCAATGGCATTTTTTGTAACATACCACATGACTATTTTATTTTTAAATTATTTTGAATTATAATATTATCTATTCACTGTAATATTATTATATTATACTTTTATTTTATAATGTCATTATATTGATTGAATAATATATCTTCGTTTTTAAAAATTAGAATTACAATATTTGGAAAAATACTATTAGTAATTATATGTATAATATAATAATTCAAAATAATTTAAAATAATTTTTTTAAATATGAATATGATATAATTATATATCAAATCTTACTTTTCAATTTTAATTGGTTAAAAATTTTAACACTAATTTCTATTTTTCGTTTATATTTATTAAGAGAGAGAAAATAAGTTTAATTTTCTGGAAACTAATAATTATTTAAGAGATTATTTTTGAAAACTATGTCATATATTCTATTTTGGATTTTTCTTGTTCTTTCTCTTTTTATTTTGATTGGATTATTTTTTTAAAATTAATTTTAAACTTTCATGATAATTTTGATTGGTTAACATGATATCATATAATATAATCTTAAATTTTACTTTTAAAAATTTTGATTGGTTAACAATTTTTTTAAGTTAAATTTTAAATTTTCGTTTATATTATTAGGAGAGAGAAAATAAGTTTATTTTTTGAAAACTAATAATTATATAAAATTATGTTTAGATTTTTATTATTTTTAAATGTTTTAAAATGTAATGGCATTTTTATAATATGCTATCTGACTATTAGTTAAAATGTTCACAACATTGACTAAATAATAGTATAGAGATTTATTAATTAGGCAGTCTAGAAACTAAAAATCATTTACTTTCTGTTAATAAAAGATTAACCAATTAGGTCAAAATTTGAGGCCACCTAGATACTTTCAAGTTTCAACAGCCTAGAGCCTATGCAGATGTCTACTCGGCCTGATTTTAGAACATTTTAGGACTCACCAATTGCAGTTGTTTTGCCTTATGGAAATCTAGTGGAAATTTATAAATGCCAAACGCGTTTCAACTTACATATATAGCCTCACTTTGCACTTGGTAATCTATATTGAAGAGAGGGCTAGTTTTGTCATTTAGATGTCGGGTGCTTTGTTTGACCACTGACATAATATACATCCCACAACACGGAACCGTGTATGCTTTTGCTTTACTTTTTACCCAATCACGAGAGCATATCATCTTCTCTTTCTTCTTTCTTTTTTTTTTACCATAATTAAAACTACCCAAAAAAAGAGAGTGGACCATGGGACATAGGCTTTACAAGGATCCACGGTTACGAAAAAGGAAAGAAACCGGTGCTAACTCTGGTGACCGAGATCGGAGTTGCTGGACTGATGGAAGAACAGGGAGCCACACTCATTAGCACCATTCTTGAAGTACCATTCAAAAATTTCAACAATAACACGTCACCTTGATATCGTTTGTTTTCGCACAAAATTGAGCTTCGAAGGTTGATATTGATATATGAGATTATGAGTACAATAATCTGAAGCCAAATCTAAGAGCATTCTTTAATAACTTGCATGTGCATGTGATGTTTTTCTTCTACTTAAGACCGATTTTAATAAATGCATCTCTATTAGAGCCAATATAAATGGATGGATAAAAAATAATATGTAAGAAACTACATCTTCATAAATGATCATTTTTGTAAATAAGCTTTCAAATAAGTGAGTAAGGATGAATGTAAAAAAAAAATTATTGTTGGTTTTCTTATGAAACTAAGATTGAAACCGAGATTTGAAATGAACGATTGATTGACTTTGTTTAGCTCAGGTTGTGAGTTTGTTAGGAGGCGGCTGAAAATTGAAACAACCAATCCTGCTTTTTATCTTCATTTCAATACAAATATGTATTAGGATAAGCACATATCAATATAGTTGCATATATTTAGATACGATATACTCTACATAATATTTATGTAAATCACTTATAAACCTATATATATAACTGCATGTATCCTCTTCTTAATTAATACAAAATACATTCGACACCTTTTTTATATGTTATCAGAGATTTTTGTTAAAACAAAATATCCTCCTTTCTTCTTTTTCTCTGAAAATTCGTATCTATGACTCTTTCTAACGTGATCAACATAACCGAGTCATCATCTCTTGTTTCCATCAATATGATTAACGTGACTAAACTCTCGTCCGTTAATTATCTCACATGGAGCCTTCAGATCAAGTCTCTTTTGCGAGGTCATGATCTCCTCAAGTTTATTGACAACAACGCTCCACCGTCTCCAACCGTTGTAGTCGACAACACAGAGAAGCCCAATCCGGATCTTCTCCCTTGGCAGAGGCAGGATAGCCTCCTCTACAGCGCTCTCAGGGGGACCATCGAGATGCCGCTTTAGCACTTATCGCAAGTTGCACCACATCTCTTGAAGCCTGGAATACACTCGTCTCCACCTATGCAAAACCAATGAGAGAACACATCAAACAACTTAAGCAACAACTTAAACATTATGTCAAAAGAACTCTGTTCTGTGGAATGAATTTATGCAACATATCAAAATTAAATCTGATGTGTTGGCTCTCCTTGGCAGCTTGGTTGTCTCTGAGGATCTCACAGACATCGTACTTGACGGCCTCATCAATGATTACAAACAAGTCATCGAATCAATTCATGTTCGTGACACTCGGATTTCTTTCGTTGAGTTTCATGAAAAATTACTTAACCGTGAAACAGAGCTCTCTATTACTCAGCCGCAGCTCTTCTCTTTCCCTGTTAAGGCACATCATGTACAAAATTGGAAACCATCGACCAACAATCAGAACCAGGTAACTCGCTTCAACCAAGATCAACGTCAATCTCACCCTTACCTAGGGAAGTGCCATGCCGGTGGAACACAGGGTTTTCCACAGTGCAAAAAGGTGCCATATGTTTCGTCTTATCTCCCAATCCTCCCAACCTGGTACACCGAGTGGTTCTCATGGCAACTCTAATAAGGCTGCCAATTGGGCTCCGAGTGCCTACAATGTCTCTGCTCCTCCACCAGATCCATCCTCTTGATTGCTCGACAGTGGTACGTCTCACCATCTTACTTTTGATCTGGCCAATCTCGCACTTCATGCGCCCTATGTTCACGTTAATGTTCTAGTGGAATTATCAATACGAAAAACTTCTGGTTTGTGGAGAGATCTCGTGTGTACGAACTTTTGATATAATGAATTGTTATCCTGATATGGCCAAACCATAAAATCAATCACATATATTTATATGAACTCATAAACTATCGCATCCACGTTTTGTTTTTTAGCTTTTCCGTTGATTTCTTTCTCTTTAAGTTATATCTCTAAATGGATACCGACATGCATAGTAAGGAGCGGTTTCAACAATAACAAAAATCTATATGTATATATTTTTGTTACTACTAGAACTGCACAAGTTTTCTATAGTTATCCCGCACTTTTCTATTCGGAGCTTCTAATCTTGTTTCTGCTTCATTTGCAATTGTTCTTTAAGTGATTAACATATAGTATTTTCCATCAAATTGAACAACAGTTTGATGCAACATTTATATATACAATGAATCTATATTCGAATAACAAAACATAAACTTGGAAAATACGTACCACGAAGCACGGGCGGTAGTTACAGTCTTTAAGATTTAAATATCCGAGCTAATTCATTTCTTTTCAAAAGACATAAAAGAAGTCCTAACAAAACTTAAAGAAATGTATTTGCATAGTATTTGCCATGGACGACCGACATATAAACTTTATTATTTCAAACATTATGAACAAAATTTTCAACGTTAACGACTTTAAATTAAAATTAGAGGAATCTCTATAAAATTTCACCGCTTCACACACACTAAAATTAAAAATTCAAAAATAATATTACTTCAACCAAACCTCCCCAACATATATAAATACAACCAACTTTATGACACATTTCACATTATCCAACCACTAAACCAAAAAAAAACAAGAGAAAATGGGAAACAGCATAACTATAAAGCGAAAGAGAGCAAAAGTGATGAAGATCGACGGCGAAACTTTCCGGTTAAGAACTCCGACGACAGCGAGAGAAGTCACGGCGGACTATCCTGGTTACGTTCTATTAGATTCTGAAGCTGTTAAACATTTTGGAGTTCGTGCTAAGCCACTTGCGCCGAGTCAGGTCTTAAAGCCAAAGAAGACTTATTTTCTCGTCGAGCTTCCCAAGTTTCCGCCGGAGAAGACACCGGAGACGGATAATAAGCTTCCGTACCGGAGAGTGATGTCAGGAATCCACGTTGGCGCGAAGGAGCGGTTAGAAATGTTGATGTTGTCTCGGAGAACGGTTTCTGACGTCACGACCGTTAGATCTGACGGCGGAGATGGGCCTGTGCTTGGGCCTGGTCAGACGAGTGTGAGACTGAGGTTACCTCGATCTCAGATCACGAAGCTTATGGAGGAGAGCCATGATGCTTCGGAGATTGCTGAGAAGATTTTAGGTATTTATATGGAGCGTTCTGGTGAGATTGGCGGCGGTAGAGGCGGCGGTGAAGGACGCCTGAAACTTGGAAGCGGGGAGATTAAGGCGCGTGAGGTAATTCTTGTTTTGACTTTGAATTTTGGTCAAAAACATTTACGGCGTTAATTTTGTTCTTTGACCTGAAATTTTAAGACAAATTCAACGTAATAGAATCTAGAAGTGACATAAGCAAAAAAAAACAGTAAAATAATGTCAACTAACAGAAAAAAAAAAACTAATAACTCTAACTGGTTGAACTTGGAGTCAAGACTTTTGAGGAGTCAGGAGACATGTTCCGAGTTCAAACACCGGTTTTAGGGAAAATACTACATTTTCACTTCTCAAAATTATGTTTAGTAACCATGAATTGTTGCGGTATGAGGTATACCGCTTTACTGTAACCAATCATAAAAATAAAAATAGATATTAAAAGCGTTACAAAAAACAAAAATTCTCGTTTTTTTGAAATCGTTATTTCTTACAACTATTTTTTACCGTTTTTCATTATTTCGGTATTCTTATTGTTTTTCTTATTTCGCTAAAAAACTTGTCCTGTTTTCCACTATTCTATAGGTTTCAATCCGAAAAAATACATTAATTTTGGTCCAAAAGATAAAAAAAAAAATAGTAACAATAGTGTTAACTTGTGCGTAATTAAGTATTATATCCGGGAATTAAGCAAATAGTTTAATTTTTAATTTATTGGAGTAGAGTTTCTGTATTAATGTACAAGACAAGAAACAGAATTTTAATGTTTAGACATTACTTTGGAAGTGACGTAGAGCACATTAATATATATTATTATTGAAACCACTAGGCCACTAGTGTATATGTAATTATCTATTTGTGTCATCTATATACGTGAGTATGACGTAGTATGTAACATATACAAAAGATTTACGTACGCACACATTCACATGTGTCTATAGATGCATGTGAATGAATAGTAAATTTAAAATAGTCAAACATTTACGGAGCAGGAATGGACTTTAAAGTTAGATTGACAAAGTACTTGTAATTGGTTTCACATATCTTGAAATTGTGTATGTCTCGTGTAGCCAAATAACTACTACATTGTTAAACAAAAACAACAAAAAACCACTACACTGTAGAAGGAAGGATATGCTAGAAACACATGATTATTAGTTAATGTAAGATATTTTAGTGTGATTTTGCTAGATTACTATGTAGTGATAATTGGAAGAAAACAACAATGGGTGATATCTTTTTGTAAAAAGTGATGATTCTTTTTTGGTTTTTTCTTCTTTGTTTAAAACTGATGCATTTTATCATGCGTGTCTATTTTAAATGCAATATTATGTAAAATTGCAGATAAAAAACATTAGTTTTAAAAACACATGCAATGATAGGCATAATCTATTTACGAAACTACTATTTACCTATTCTTGCAAATAAAAACTTTGACAGGTATAGTTTGCAATTTCCCTATTCTTTTTTAAGTTTTGGGACAGCATTTTTTCTACAAGTATGAAACATCACGAGAAAAGAATATTGATAATATATCATATTCATTACCAATGATGAAGATCTTCTTGATCACCCAATAATTTGTCGATTTGTTTGGCTAATCATATACTAATTTTTATTTTGTAAATTAGTTAAGAGTCAAAGAAGAAATTATATTTAATTTAACATGTGCAGAAGCAGGTGAGTTTCGCCGGAGAAGGTGGAAGGGAGCTTCCTGTTCTATGGAGCAGAAGTGGAAAATAATCAACAATTAGACAACAATTTCTCTTCTTCTTTTTTTTTTCTTATATAACTATAATGTGGTAGGACTCATATCTCTTGTGTATATGCCTTTTATATAGCAACTAGAGATGATTTAGAACTGTTTGTTTTCTTTTTCGTTATTTAGTCCTTTCACACTTTTAAGATATAAGAAATTTATAGGGGCTAATGGAGATGGTTTGGTGGTATCTACCGCCTACCCTACAAGTTACCAAACAATCAACGATCATTATTATATGCAATCCACTTTGTTTAGAATTATAAAAAGTCCCAAACTATTGGATTTTGAAGAATCTGAAGAAAAATCCATAAATGATCATTTCAAAAAAGTAAAAAGTTATGGGCCTCTCTTCGAACCGAGTAGGATTATCATCCGCCATATAATTCCTCTAGGCGCCACCTAAGTTAATGGTAGCCTCGAAGACTACTAGCTCACGGCTTGGCAATGCCATATATCCACAGTATCCTTCATCATTAATTCAGTTATAAGCTAATTTGAGCTCTTGTTAGCATTAAGTTTCTTATTTTATATGTTTATCATCATGTATACACTCTATTGTAATTTAGAATACCTTTAACCAAAAAAAGAAAAAAAAAAGTTATGGGCAGTCCACACTCCACTAGACGCAGGATGAATGATTACCGTTGGTTACCATTATGGTATTGTAGATACGAGTTGATAAAAAATGGTCGGCTGTAAGAAGATAGCCACAAAATATGAGAGTATAGTTAGAGGTGGTAAGAGATATTTTACTACAAAAAATGATTTTAAAAAAACATAGCAGTAACAAATGGTTATAAGATAAAAAAAAATTGGTGGTTCAGTTATATTTCCATTGGTCAAAGATGATGATTCGTTAAATTATATTTTGCATTTTTTTGTTAGCAGTTATATTTGCGAGAATTTGCAAATCGGCAATATCTGCATAATTAGGTAACAAGTAAAGAAAAAAAAAGTTTTGCATAATCGGCAAAAGGGACATATCAGGAAAAATGATATGGAGAAATTATGCTCCTGCGGGTGGGATTAAAATGAGTTAATGGAGAAGTTATGCATTAATTGCATCTTCTTCTTTCTCTCTCTTCGTCCTCTCTTCGTCCTCTCTTCGTCTCTTTCTTCTTCTCTATCTTCGTTTTCTTCTTCTTCTCATTTTTCTCCTTCATCATTTTCTTCTTCTTCATACGAAGCCCATACATGCTTTCATCTTCACGAGATTCTGGATCGAACTCATTACCAACAATAGAGAGCGTATATAAGAAGTTTGAATGTCTAACAAGATGGACGTGGAGCTAAGTAAAAAGAAAGCGGTATAAAATGGAATATAAACAGCAAAAATAGATATCCAATTACGATATGATAAATTGGACGACTAACAAAGAATATAGACATCTATGAAAAATGAAATTGGGTTTGTGCATAACTAAGGAAAAAATAGTGCGCTGCTGAGAAATTTCCAGTTTCAAATATAAAAGGTTTTAGGTGTATAACAAGATACATGTTGATAAGTAAAAATAGAACCCGATATGTGCAGACCTACATGCATTTATGAAAATGCATCTCTAACGCCGAAGACAATAATATGCACACCACCTTTATATTTGTTATGTTATATCTAAACTAGAGGTGGGCAATCGGGTAATCCGATCAGATTCGGGTAAAATCTTATCGGGTGTCGGTTTTTGGGTTTAAGAATTTCATATCTAATGGAATAATTTTCTGGGTTCGAATAAAAATTTTCGGGTTCGGGTCGGGTTCGAGTATAAGAGTTGAAACCCGGAAAATTTGGATATTGATCCGATTTGGGTTTTTGGGTTTTTGGGTCAGATTCTGGGGTTTTTCGGGTTTTCGGGTCGGGTTCTGGGGTTTTTCGGGTCGGGTTCTGGGGTTTTTCGGGGTTTTTTGAATTTTTTTTTTTGGATTCGGCTCGGTTTGTGTATATTACACATAAAAATTTTCACATTTATAGGATAGAGTCCTCGAATTAGGGTATTTTCTTATGGGTAGTTATGTATTTTTGGGTTTTCGTTTTGGGTTTCGGGTTTTCGAGTTGGGAATGAGTTCGGATACGGGTTTTTGGATTTAGAAATTTTATACCCAATGGAATAATTTGTCTGGGTATAGAACGGGTTCAGGAACGACTTTTCGGATCAGGTTCGGTTCGGATACACATGTATGGTTTTTTTGCCCATGCTTAATCTAAACTAACTTAACGAAACATTATGCTAAACATAAAGCATGGGAAATTATATGTACCTCTGTGTCTTCTTCCCAAGTCCTTCACTTCGTCAAGTTTCAAACAAAGCACATCGATGCTTTTGTCTTCACATGATTATGGATCGGTCCTATTACCAACAACAATGAAAGTATATAAGAGGTTTGGATATTTAACAAGATGCATGTTGATCTATGTAAACCAGAAAACGATTTATGCATTTCTACAACAAAAATATAGAGGTGTGAAATGGATATATAAGCAACAAGATTACCAAGTTAAAAATGTGTTTGAATTGTTAAACTATATATTACATGGAGATCCAAATTTCCAGCAAGCTACTTTTCAGGTACAAAATTTCTTGGGAGAAATTCGAATCGATTGAAATGAAGTTTGGAGCAAAAGAGCAAAAATGAGTTGATTAGAGAGCTTAGATCGATCAATCCTCATTTGGATGATCGATTTGTCGATCTGAGAAATTTTCTGTGTCTAACCAGATCGATCAATCCAACCAATAGATCGATCGATCCCATATCCGTGGAGATTGCCGTGTATATCCAAATCGATCGGTCATACTTGGACCGATCGATCGATTCTCAACAACACATTGCCATGAAGAACCAGATTGATCAGAGGACTTCAGATCGATTCAGCTTTGGACCGATCGATCCATCATCAAAACCGATTGATCTCATATACTGTGAAAAACCAGATCGATCGATCCAGACATAATCTGCTACCCGAGAAAAAAAGAAATCTTGCTTCTTTTCCTAATTGATTTAGGATTTCTACCTAGACAACTCTTGCCCTACAAAAATATATTTTAAGTCATTGTTTAGGCTATGCATACTTTATTATTATACTCTACTGCTTTGTTAAGAGATATCTTTTGGTGTTTATTGGATTTATCATGAGTTCTTCTTCTACCTTTGGTTGTTTCATTACTTCCATCGATGAGTAGTCCTCTAGTTATATTAGAATTTTCAAAGGGATTATGAATCATTGAACTAGACATAGACAGATAATCATCTTATATCATCTTCATCTATTGTTGTTCTAATTGTTTAGAGTAGATTGATCACCTACTTTATGATTTTAGTTTGAACATATTCTCCAAAAGCATATAGGTTGCTGGATAGAACATATGTGAGTGTATTGTCCTTAGCCAACAAAAAGTGATGCTATTTCGATATGTGAACATATTGAACCTAATCATTAATGCTTATTTAGAATTCGAGGTTCAAATGACAGTTTAGATACTTAGCTTACTAGATAAAGCAATTGATGCCACAACAGTGGATTGGTTATACATTTATGTTTGAATTCGAAATAAGTGTTTAATCCATTCTCTAAATAGTTGTCTGATTCATGATCTCTAATTCTCGAAAAATTCTCTTGATCTAACGCTTTTATCCAATAGTTTACACCGTTTATTTACTTGCTATTTACTTTCTTTATTTTTATTCACAGACAAACAATCTTTTTCATCTTAGTTTAATATTTTTTCTATAAAATTTGTAATCCAATTTTGATATATGTGAATTCGATCTTATTTATATTACTACGTGTGTTTGTACACATATAGTCTTGAGTTTAAAACTTTTATATCACTACATTTTATGAGATTTTGTCGTTTTGTAAAATTAGGTAGGAGACATGAGAGAAATAACCAAAAACCCTATTTTTGGAGCAATGTTCATAATATTTAGTCATCAAACAAAACATTCCAAAATTGGAAGATTATTTTCGTTCTTTATCTGTAACCTCTTTTGTGTGTCAGCCTTTATCTGAGTGGAAAAGTCAATCTTCTCTTTCGCCATTTAAAAAAAGGAAACATGTGGTATTTAGAGTGCTTTAGGTGCACCACTTTTACCCACTAGATTTAGACTAAGCAAATCCTAGCATCATCATGACTCGTAGTTAGCCAAATTATTATCTGATATGCTGTGTATCGTTTTTTTTTTCTAGGGTAATGGGCATATGTTGTGGTAAAGCCAGATTATGAAATCATATTAAGTATATTAGTTCACAATCGATTAATTAGAATTAAAGGTAAAAATAGAAGAGGTTTTAGTTTTAATTAGAAAAGAGGTTTATCGAAAAAGTAAATTAAAAATGTTTTGTTTTAATGGTTTGGAAGATGGAAGGATGATTTATTTATAATAAAATTTTATTTTATATTATAATATTAAACATATTTGTCAAAAATTGTAACAAACGATTCTTTAAAATTATTCTTATCATTAAATCTGTGGCATATATATGTAAGAATATAGTTACGATTGTAAATCATTTTTATAATTTATATTGACGGAAATACCCTTGAATAAATCATAGTGATGAATTATTTTATGACTAACTTGCAATGACAAATTTTGTAATTAAATATTAAAATAATGGTTATTTTATCAAATACTTACCATTTTAATATACAGTAGATTTTTACTGCATAATGACTTATATTTGATAGATAAACAACTGTGGAAAAAATGTTTTTTTGATAATTAAAAAAAAAAATTATGTTCTTTTTTTTGTCTAATATGTCAGAATAATTAACAAATAGGTATGAACACTACAAGAAAACGTTGAGGTAATGACGGTCAATCCCGTTGGTAACCCGTTGGTTATGGTCATAACCGACAGGTTTTATGACGGGACGGTCTATCGTATCTACGGTGTCGGAAACAGGAAACCCGTCGGTTAACTGTAGGACAAAATCGATGGGCTTATCGAGAAGAAATTTGTGACAGTTGACCGACGGGTTATCCATCGTAAAGATAACCGCGAACATCGTCGGTTTTCCCTCGGTTAGCGTATTTAATTTTTCCGTCGGTTTACAAAACAGACAGGAAACCAATGGTGTTATAACCGACAGGAACCGACGGGTTGTATTAACCGACGGGAACCGACAGGTATGTTAACCGACGGGAACCAACGGGAAAAATAAAAATATTAACCGACGGAAATATTAAATATGTCTTTTTTAAAAACATTCCAATTAAACCCAAAAATTGATTAGAAATATAATTAAATACTATAATTAAAATAAAAATGTAAATTTTTAATTTTAAATTGTAGCAAAACATAAAACTTAAAAAGTTGGAAACAAAAATAAAATATGTTCAGAAAAAGAAAAAACATAAGTAAAAGTCACTCGTCATCGTCCGGAGGCATCACACTTCTGCAAATCTCGGCTCGCATTTGCTCCCGTATAACGTCCAACTCAGCCTTCATTTGTTGCTGCATCTGAAGCTTGAATTCTTCGATTTCCGTCTTACACGCGGCTTTGACAGCCAAGACTTTTTCCTACATTTGCACGAGAGCAACATCTTGAGAAAACCGGTATGTCGCACTGCGGTGCTCGTTGGGACGGCCAAAAACCCGTCTTTTGCTCCTAGGAGTAAGTTGTCAAGCAAAAAAGATTATAATATAAAAAATATAAAAAATTCTATAAAGTAAAAACATATTTAAATCGATACCTCATCGTAGAATTCCTTCAGCTTATCAACCGAAACTTCATTGGATTCCGCGCCTTCAATCTGAGAATCCAAAAACTCCTGGGACTGCCGATACTCATCTGCAAGCTTGTTGACGGACTCGACGAGGTTCCGAGCTATGGGATCTTGAATCTCTCCCGTTTTCTTGCTAGTGTGGAGTTCGGTGACTAACTCCACATGAGAAGGACGTTTCCCCATTTTCTTTGACTGCAATCCAAAATTCAAAAGACGAGAAAAGTTAGAAATAAGAATTTATAAGTTAAAAGTATGAGATACATACCAATTTCTCCTCTATAGTGGCGATGCTCTGAGGTCCAGCGTTATGTGTCGAGTGTCCGACTCCGGCTCGATCGCTCATCCGGTTTTTCGCTTTCTTGATTGACGTGGACTTCGTCTCCTCGGCCTCCCAATGTTTAACAAACCCTTCCCATAAGTAAGGTTTGAATTCCAACTCCTTGCAAACCTTCTCCACTAACCAATATTGCTTCCACTCGTACAACTTACGACGATATTGTTCCCGACATTTTCTCTCGAACTCTTGCCTAACCACACCAGTGTCCACAACATCCCAAGTGAACTCTTGCTATAGAAACAGTTATATGGAATATTAATAATTTCTAAAATATAAGGCAATGAGTAGAAAAAACAAAACTTACTGCAAAGTGTCGAAACCATTGATCTCGTTCTTCGAAAGGCATCTTCGCGAATGTCGGGTATGGCTCCTTGATCATTCCATTAAGCATATTGTTAATACACTTAGATATTCCATTATAGGAAATATCAAACCTACAAACAAATGATTAGAAACAAAGTTAATAACGTAAAGTAAATGGGCTTATTAGGAAACATTTATGATATTTTGCTTACCAAGTTGTGTTAGGTAGCCTCTGTGGATGCAGCTTTGTGATATCCTGCGATCGGGGCTGCTGGATGAAGTCCTCAACGGTCATTCGTGTGAATTGGTCGGTTTACGTTTCCGTTACTTGACTCGACTCAGAAGGTATGGTTTCCGAAATCCCTTGACCTCTACCTAGAGTACCACCGACCACGGGAACACGTGACTTTCTACCTAAACGTGGAGGAGGAGCAGTAGCAGGTCGGGGAGATGATCCCGGTGAAGGGACAGAACCACGTCCACTCGATGTAGCCCGGACACATCCTGACAAGAACCTAGCAAAATCACTTAAAACATAAAATTATTATAAGTACAAAAAAATTTAATTTTATTTAACTTTGAGTATAAGAAATAATAAATTGATTTTTATAAAAAAAGGAAATTTTTTTATAATTATTAAATATAAATAAGAAAATATATATGTTAGATTTATAAAAAAATTGTCCAAAAATATAGGGAAAATATATATTTTATTTAAAAAATGTTAGTTTGGTAAAATGTAAAATATGATCAAAATTTGTGAAAAATTTGAACCAACTAAAGATTTATTTTAACAATACATCTAAACATGTTTTCAATTGAAAATATTTGTGAAATAAATAATCCTTTCATATAAATATGTCAAAATAAATAACAAAAATATTGTAGTAATTTAAAATAAAAAAGAAAAAATATGTTCATAAGAATTATATATTAAAATTAAAACTAAACATTTCAAATCATTTTTTAATACAAAGAAAATAAAATATTTTCCCAAAAAAAAAAAATCGTTTTCACCACAAAATCAACATTTTCCAAACTCAAAATCTCATATTCTTCCTTTATAACCTAAATTCCTTGTTCTTTTACCTAATCTACCATTCCCTACTCCACAATCTAACATCAAATCCATGAATATACCCAAAGAAATCCATAAATCTAATATTTGGAAAATTGGTTTGAATTTTAGGAAACTTACCGTGGATTCGAGTTTGATGGATTATGTGCCATGGTAGAAGGAGTTTTCGCCGGATTAATGGCCGATTGTGAAGAATATCGTCGGATTGTGGTAGATTTTTGGAGGTTGCAGCTTTTTCTAAAACGTTTCTAATGGTGAAACGTCCGATGGGGAAGGAGAAGGTTATTAAAAGTAACCTACCGACGGGAAACCCGTTGGTTTCCCGCGGTTTCCAAAACGTTTGAATTGCCGCGTAAATATTAGGCAGTCCGTCGGTTAGACGGGAAACCGACGGACTACAAAATTATTACAAAATTTGTGTTCAGCTTGGCTTGAACCCAGGATATTTAAATGTCAAATATGCTATGTTGCCAGTAGACTACTACCATCGTCGTTGGTATTGATAACAATTGTAATATATATAATCTCATTCGGCCTTAATTATACAATTTTGAAAGAACTTTGATATTATAAATATGTTAAATAAAAGTTTAGTTACTTCAATAATCACATATAAATTTGTATTTACTTCTACAATCATATATAAATTATAAATACAACAAAACTATATTTTACCATTTTGTTTAAACATATACTTTTATTAATTCACTTACCAATTTTAATTGACATTCACTTAAAATTTATTAAAACACTTTAATTAAGTACAATATTACACATACAAACTTACACAAATTTAGTACACTATTACCCATACAAACATGGATAATCATACATTACAATACATCAAATTTGATACAGGAACTAGAAGATTTATTATCTCACTCATGATCAAACACCATCTTCCTTGATACCACTATTAACATTCGACTAAATTCTCGACCTTAATGATCCATCTCGAACTTCAACATGTGTTTCTCACAACAACCGTAATGGTCATTTGGACATTTGTAGTTATTGAGATCTGGTTCTTCATACGTATCCAACACATCAACGGCCTTTGACGATGAAGGTTTTTTCATGTCTTTTGGTTTGGCGGTAGTTGTAAACCGTGATTTTGGAGTCTTCTTCGGTGCACACAAGGCAGGTGAACTACTTTGTTTAGAAACGTGGATTGAGGTCCCAGGACCAAGAGAAGACGATGGGGTGTTGTTTGCTTCTTCCAAGGAATTAATGAAAGTAGTTATAATTATTTCTTCTTCAGAAGTATAAGGAATATTATTTGACATAGTATGAGATATTGGTAGGAATTTAAATATGTTTGCGATATTAGAACTTGTATTATTGGGAATTTATAGAAAATCCAAAGTAAAGATTTCCAATACAATTTCTTTCTGGCAAACTAGATCTGAACCGTAGATACTTTTTAAAATTTTGTGACCGTCTGATTGACTTAGCACCTACAAAGTGTTTGTACCTACCAAAATGGTTTGACCACACGTGCTATATAGAAACCATAGATAAAAAGACCGGATTTTTTAAAAAGTTTTATGAAATATGTAATCCCATTTTATAGACTTTTACAATTATATAATTGTAATTTAACATACAAGGAGGTTATAAATTTTTTAATGATTTTAAATTTCTTGTCGGTTTGCCGTCGGTTAAAACCTACGAGAAACCGACGGCATTAGTAAAAAAGAGATTAAATAGTTTACAAATTAATGAAGTATTTACAAAATCCGTCGGTGTCCCGTCGCGGTAATAACCGACGGCAAACCGATAGGAGGTGTTTCCCGTCGGTTTGCCGTCGGTTAGGACTGATGGTAAACCGACGGATTTGTTATAAATTAAACCATTTTGCGTTTATCCCGACTTCCACTTGGGTTGTGAACCATTGTATGTGGTTATAAAACAATATTAATATATATACTAAGTAGCAACTAAAATTTTAAAATGTATAGTTAAAACTTAGTAAGTGTACTTCTGAACCTTAACGTTAACACTATTTAATTTTAAACCATCTTAAAGGTTATAAACTACCATTTTCTTTACTTTTAAAGTTTATAATTGAAACATAAGGATCAACTAAAATTATTCAATCCAAATTGATAACAAAGAAACTTTATTACTTAGCGTAAATACTATTACAACATTTATTTAGAGCAGAACTTAAAAGGAAAGCTTAGATTTACTTTTTAATCCATCTCATCGTCAGAGTCATGAATAACTATTGGTGGTGGAGGTGGGGGGTGGCGGTGGCCAAACGGAAAAAGGGTCTTCATTATGGCCTTCTGGAACATCAGCATTGACATGGGAGTTCGACATTTTTGACAAATTAAGGTTGTTTATGGTTATACTTATGATTTTATAACTAATAAATGAACCGTATATATATAGACACGCAGTTTGAAATCATGTATATAACTCGGAATAGTAGTTAGGTGTACCTAACTACAAATTGCATTTGAAGTGTTAGGTATACCGAACTAGGAAATGCATGTGGAAAGATAGTTGTACCTAAGTGGCAAAAGCATGCCTAGAGTTAAGTGTACCTAACTTGGATAAAAACATGTGTCTCTTTTACGACGAGAAAACGACAGGTTCTGTAAATTGGGAAAATGTGTTTATTTAAAGAAAAAAACATTCTCGGGTTTTATGAAAGTTTATCAAAGCATTGCATAAAATTTTGCAAAGATTATGCAAACAATGTATATTTGTAACCAAGTATAACGAGTACAGATGACCGACGGCAAGCATAAATTTTTAAAAATTTTGGTCTCTCCAAGGCTCGAACTCGGGTCTAATCATTGCAATGCATTATATTATGGAAAGATTAGGAAAACAATGTTTAATGTTCATATTTTTTACCATGTAGAACTAGTAGAACCAAAAGTTGATAAAAAATTATGCTTGCCGTCGGTTATAACCGACGGGTAACCGATGGCCACCATAAAATATTTGTAATTTTCGTTCTACTAGTTCGAACTCGGGTTGTGAAGTTTGTCAAAGGTGAAATGATGCCAGTAGACTACTACCATCGTCAATTGTGTAAATATATATTGATGATGTAATGCTACATTAATATGAAGTCAAATACCTGAATACAAATGCATATAAACTTTATTAATTGTTATAATAACTTAACAACCCTTATTTATACATTACACTTAATTGAAACCATAGTTTTATAAGTAACTGAAATTATAACCCACTTAATTTTCCTTCTCAAATTCTTCAATGTGGAACTGACAACAATTTGGATAATCGTCTGTAGGACAAGCGAAGTCACGATCATGTTCTTCCATTTCGCCACTATAAGAGATGTTACCATACCCAGTGTCAAGAGTGTGGTTGGTTAATTTCTCGATGGCGTCAATATCAAATTCTGATGGTGGAGATTCAACCGGTTGGGAATAACCACTAAGATGGTATTGATCATTGGGTTCAGACTCGACCAATGCTTCCTCTGTGGCATCAAGGGTATGGGGAGTAGTTATAAGTGTATCATACTTATGAGCTTCGGGACGTATGGTTGTACTCAAACTTGGTTCTGGTTCTAAGTCCTGCGAATCCCACCCCCATTTTGCCTCCAAATCTTTGCGCTCCCTGTCCCATTCCGCCACCTTCCCTATAAGTTTCGAGTGTGTAATCCCCCATAAAGCTTCAATTTCTCGTTCTGAATCAAAATCGTGTGACATGTTTATAACTTTGTATTGAAGGTTCATAATGTATTTGGAATATCATATATATAGACGATTAGAAATATCAACTCAAAGTTTACATATTAGGTAACACCTACGCATACATTTAAAACGTGTTCAAAACGTTATCAAGTAGGTACAAGTACATTACATTATCTCTACCAACCAAACACATCATAAGGTTCAGACATTATAACAAAAACTAATCTGACTCGGAAGATGTTCCATTTTAATCTATTGAATCATTATCATCTTCAAACTCTCCATGCACATCTTCATTATCAGAATGTACAGCAGCATCTTCAATTGATGTAAACTCACCAATTAGGTCAACAGCTTCCGTTGTTTCCACTTCAACCATAACAGCATTTCCGGCTGATTGCAGAGGATCGTGTTCCCCCACCCCATAGATTTTTCTTCTTAGGGTTATTGATGTGACCGTAAGCCAAGGGTCATTGCGAGTACTTACACGAGGGTATTGAATGTAACACACCTACATTCGTTAGTAGTTAGGTATAAAGCAAAGCAAAAATATTGTTCATATACGAAGGAGATAAAATTTTCTTACTTGGTCTGCTTGGGAAGCAAGAATAAATGGATAATATTTCAGCGAAATTAGATTTCTTCCTGAATAAACCGAAGTCACACCAAATTGGTCAACTTTATAACCGTACCCAAGAGTCGGATTATACCAATCACACTTGAAGATAATACACCTCAAGTCTAAAAATCTAGGATATTGGACTTCCAAAATTTTGTTGAGTACTCCATAGTAGACAACATCTGCAGACTTGGCGGATACCCCATAATCAGAAGTTACCGTACGACGGCCATGATTAAGAATACGAAACGCATAGCCTCTCGTACAATATCTTGGGTATGCAGTTGTGATATAGTTTGGATCGTTAATCAAATCTACCAACCATGCATCGAACGTTTGGCCCATTCCAATTCCTTCATTAACCTATACAGAATGCAATCATTGGTTATGAAGTGAAAACCAAGCACAGTTTTTACATGTATATGTTTAACCAAATTATAAATAAAATACTTACATAAAATTTCAACAAATCGGCAAATTCCTTCTGCTTTATAGTCTCAAGTTCTTCCTCAATGCAATCAAGATAGTATGCCCGTGCATAAGACATGTACATACTGTATCCAAATATTTATTAGATATACTATATGTAACAACAATATCCTATAATTTGACAAAAAACAAATACCTTTCATATTGTTGTATATCCTCACAATTTTCGAGGATGTACATATGCAAATGGTTGAGCTCATGTTCAGTTAGTTGTCTACTCTTTCCCTTCCCACTTGCACGACCAACTTGAAAAAACAATTCATGGACATACATTTGATATAATGCTCTCTCACCTCTATCGTCATGACGAGGAGGGCGTCGACTCTTAGTACGAACTTGAGATGGAAAGTAATACTCAGCAAAGTGTGACGCTTCTTCATTCAGGCTCTGTGCAACAATGGATCCTTCCACTTTGCTTAAATTTTTTACTTTTTTCTTCAGATGGAACATATACCGTTCAAAAGGATACATCCAACGGTATTGAACTGGACCTCCTAGCAATGCTTCACGTGGTAGGTGGACAGGTAGATGTTCCATAACATCAAAAAGGAAGGTGGAAATATTTTCTCCAAATTGCATATTACCTTCAGTATGTTCTCCTCTAAATTGTTAATACCTTTGGCTGTAAGAGTTCTATAACACAAATCATGGAAAAATGCCCCAGTTCCTGTATAAAACAAAGGAATATTTCAAATTTTTAATCTAATGCGAATATTTTATACATATAATAAGTTATATTTACCCGCAATTGCTTCGTGGACATTCTTGTCAAGAAGTTGGGAAAACGCAAATGGCAGTAGTCGTTGCATTACTACATGACAATCATGCCTTTTCATTCCAGTGAACTTTCTCTCCACATAATTGACACAATTGCGTAGATTTGATGCATATCCATCTGGGAATTTGACTTCATCATGAATCCAATCAAAAAATGTTGTTATCTTGTTTGCACTTAACCGGTAAGCTGGCATTGGACATTTGCCATTCGGCATTACTCGAAGATCATAACGACAACAAATCATAGCAAAGTCTAATCTAGACTTCATGTTGTCTTTCGTCTTACCTTGGACATTTAATATTGTGTTCATGATATTTTCGAATATGTTTTTCTCTACGTGCATAACATCTAGATTATGCCTCAGTAAATGGTCTTTCCAGTAAGGTAAATCCCAAAAAATACTCTTTCTGTGCCAATTATGGTTAACCCCAACACCGTCAACTGGAACATGTCTGTTACCCCCACACTCGGTCATCCTTTGAGCTCCAAAATCTCTTAGTTGATCTAAAATAGCACGTACATCTACTTCTGGGGGAGTTCCATCTACAACTCTTTTATTTGCAGTAAACAAAGTCTGAGAGCGACGATAGGGATGTCGTTCAGGTAGGAATCGTCTATGACAATCAAACCAACAACACTTTCGACCGTGACGCAACTGGAATTCATCTGTGTTGTCTTGGCAATATGGACACGATAATCTACCATGTGTAGTCCACCCTGATAACATTCCATATGCTGGAAAATCACTTATGGTCCACATAAGCACATCCCGCATGTTGAAATTTTGCTGCAATGAAACATCGTACACTTCTGTTCCATGATCCCATAACATTTGTAACTCATGGATTAATGGCTGCAGGAAAACATCTAGTGATCTCTTAGGATTCTCAGGTCCTAGCACAAGTATAGAGAGGAACAAAAACTCTCTACGCATTCACATAGAATGAGGCAAATTGTAAGGTGTTAATATAACGGGCCATAGTGAATACTGTCTACCATGCCTTCCGAAAGAGTTAAAACCATCAGTACATAATCCTAGGTACACGTTCCTACGCTCAAAGGCAAAATCAGGATATATTGACTGGAAATGTTTTCATGCTTCTGCATCTGAAGGATGTGTAATCTCTCTATCTTGCCTATGCTCCGAATATCATCTCATTACCACTGCCATTTGTTCTGACTAATATAACCTCTTTAACATCTCTGTAAGCGGCAAATACCACATCCTTTTATAAGGAATTGGAACACATCCACTACCCTCTTGAAACCGTGTTTTCAACACCATTTACAGCTTCGTAGATCTTCATCTTCTCTCCAAAAGATCATACAATTGTCGATGCATACATCTATCATACCATACGGTAAACCGATACCCGCTACAAGTTTTTGAATCTCGTAGTATGAAGCTGGTGACATATTATCTTCTGGCAATAGATATTTCACAAATTCTGTAAACGCATCAACACACTCTTCTGATAAATTGAAATCTGTCTTAATGCTCATCATTCTACTGGCAGATGATAATGGGGAATGCCCATCTCGACAACCCTTATACAGAGGCTGCTTAGCTCCATCTAACATGTCAAAAAACCGGCGTGCCCCTATATTAGGTTCATGAACCATATCTCTGTTAAACGCAGCATCATTGACCATGGTCCCCTTAAATGCATCATTGACCATTCTAACACTTCCTATTCCGAAATCAACCTCCAGTATCTATTCCGTAATGTTTCCCCAAACAGTTGGTTCACTACAACTACCTATCTCTGTTTGGGTTTCCCCATGGAGATACCAAATCTTGTAACCCCTCATAAACCCTTTCTTATACAAGTGATTCCATATCAACTCGATCTTTACATTACACATATTCAAACAATTTGAACACGGACATTTCATCTTACCACGTCTTTGAGCGGTTGGTTGATTCCCTGCAAATGCCATGAACTCTATTATACCTCAGACGTAATCTTCTTTCAACAATCCAGACTCTGAATCTTTCATCGGTTCATCCATCCATGAACGAAAAGTACTTGAAGAAGCCATTACGCAACGTATAGAGCGATTTGATACTGATTTCAGATTCTAATGCGTGACACAACGAAATTTCGATATTATATTTATGAATGCCATCGGTATCCCATCGGATAGCCTTCTTATATTGTTGCCGACACTCCAACAATTTACTACGTGCTAATAAAGATCACTTTGAAACTAAGAAAAATGCACATTTGTCGGAATCCCATCGGTAATGTACCGACGGCACTACCGACAGTAGCATTACTGACAACATTCCAACAGGATTTCTAAATTTATAAGTTACCAACAGAAAACCGATGGGCTATAATTTCGTCGGAAATTTTCGATGGTAAACCGACGGGGTTATTTTGCCGGTGTACCGTCGTTTAACCGTCGGTTAGTATCGACGGTTGCCAATCCGTCGGAAATTGCATTCGGAAATAACCCATTTTTCTTTTAGTGGAATGACTGAGTGTACATATGTAGCTGATTACAATTTTAGACATAATCTCTACTTTAGTGAGGTCAGACTATATTTTAACCATGATCAATAAATGGTATTTTTGGGAGTCAAGAAAGCTATACCAAAAAGGAAAGGATAATGTTTAATTCTAGAATCAAAGAGATATTCTTGTGACAAATTTTAGTGTTATAATCTTAATTTTATAAAAGTAAACTATAATTTTTCATGAGAATAAATACTTAGGTTTTATTGAAGATCAGATTGTCACTTTCAAATTATCTTTACACAGATCAATCATGTTTAGCAGCTTTTTATTCGAAAAGAAACTGAAAAATAAGCGATTTGAAAATAAGGTTTTTCTCCTTTGGCGGATAAAAGATTTAGGGTTTTTCCTATTCTCTGTTGTCATCGTTGTTGAGGCTCATGCTCACAACAAGAATTTTTTCTGCTTTCTCCCTCCTCTTCATTTTTCCATGGTAGATGTTGATTCTGACCCTCCCTCTCCTCGAACCCTGACCCTTCTCTCCCACCTCTAACTCCACCGAATTCGGCCCCTACAGCTCCACCAGATTCGATTTCACCTCTAGCTCCACCGGAGTCGCCGCACCTCCAACTTCACTTGACTCGACCGTTCCTTCGCTGCCTCTGGCTCATGCTGCTGAAGGAATGATGTATACTTTGGAACCCTCCATATATCCACCAGTGGTGGCGATGTCGGCCCCTTCTCCTACAATATCCGAGAACTGCATGCCTAGATCTGGATATGGAAAAGCTGTTACATGTCATTAACTACGTCACTCTTCTCTGGATCCCTCGTTTCAAGTTTTCTCTCTCGAACTTGAAGAAAATTGTTACTCCAACATATCACGAAGATGGGACTCCTATTCTTTGTGCTTTTTCTTTTGTTCTCTTGAAAGCAGTGGACGTTTGGAAGGACCATCAGGTTGCGGATTTTCATGAGACTCCTTAGTCCGCACCAAAAATCTTTAATGACTTGAACCCAATTTAGAGAGGTCATGGGAGAATCTTGAATAAATTTATTTCTTGTGGTATTTACCTTATCTTTGTTCCGTCTGAAACTACTTGAAGTTGGATTTTGGATGTGTGTGGGTTTTTGGCAAGTGGGTAACTGCTCATTCTCGGTTTCCAAGTGGTCCTCATCTGCTGATCTTTCTAACAAAAAAATGGTTTAAGGTCCACCTTGAGTTATTTTTGCAATATTTTATTGTATTCGCTTGATGGGCTTGGTGTCATAACTTCATGTGTGGGTGAATCTCTCCAGACGGAAAAATCATAGTTGCTATCACACTCGCTCGGTGAAGCAAAAGTGAAGGTTGAAATTCTCCTCACTCTAAACTTAGAAGTTATCATCCTCTGTTATAGTGGAAGCCAATTATTGTAATACAATTCGAGTTGCTGAGGAATACCCTAGACCTTCGCTGAAATGTGAGAACTGTGAGAATTTGGTCATCTAATCCTCCGATGTCCAAAAATAATAGCTCAAATCCAACCTTCTCAGACCAAACAAGTATCTCATGTAGTTGATTCATCTCAATATGCAGCTTCTTCTTCTACTTCAATTGCTCTGGTTTTGAAATTTTCGATAAACAAGGCTCAGAGATCAAAAAATTCAAACGTTCTGATTTCTTTAGCTTCCAAGAAAGGAAGAGCACACAACATACTGCCCTGCTCTGGATCAGATTAGGAATTGACAGTGGTGGCTAAAAGGTCATGCCTGGTAGCTCCACCAAATGCTTATAACTCTCCTAAGGTTCCAGACACTCTTCTTACCTCAAACCAATTCAGAGCGGAGGAGGATCTTATTAAATCATCACATGGGATATTTCGTAATCGATCACAACCTACTGATCCACCAAAGTTAGCCTTGTTATCAGCCAGAGCGGGAGAACGTCTTCGAAAAAAGTTTAGGCATCAACTTTTGCAAAACAGCAAGGATCTGGGTTCTTAGGACACTAAAATTTTTTCTCATTAATCCACTAATACTTCAAGTTCTTCTAGTTCTCTGGAAAGTTTGCCATCGCTAAAGACTACAATATCTAAGGCTTAATGCCTTCTCATAGATGATGTTTTGTGGTAATTAACTACTATAAGTCTCTTCTTGGATCAAAGAATAATGAATTCACTCCCTTATTTGTTGATAGAATTAAAGCTCTTCATCCATATCAATGTGACTCTCAACTTACTTCACAACTCCCAGTCATTCCGTATAATGAGGAGATTCAGACAACCGTCTTTTTCCTACCATTAAATAAGGCTCCGGGACTAGAATTTTTTTCAGTCGAATTTTTTTTTTTCTTCTTGGAATTTGGTTGGAAGTGATCTGATCCGAGCGGTGAAAGAGTTCTTTAACTCAACTAGATTATTAAAACAGCTCAATGCAATTGTTATTTCGCTCATTCCAAAGACTTTGATGGATGACAAGTTAACTGAGTTTAGTCCCATTGCTTGTTTCAATATAGTTTATAAGGTTATTTGTAAGATTTTTACTTCCATAATTAATCTTTTCATGGATCAAGCGGTTTAGAGAAATCAAGTGGGCTTCATTAAGGGAAGGATTCTTTGTGAAATTGTCTTGTTGGCCTATGAGTTAGTTTAGATTTTCACAAATATAGGATCACAACTTGAGGTTGCTTGCATGTTCATTTAGAAAAAGCATATAATAACCTTGATTGGTCTTTTGTACTCAATGTGTTGAAGGCTTTTGACATCCTCATCTTTTTCTCAAATGGATTTGAGGATGTATAACATATTTTTCCTATTTTATTGCTTTAAACGAGGAACTTGTTGGATACTTTTCCAAGAAGAAAGAGCTAAAACAAGGAGATGTTATCTCAACTTCCCTATTTGCCATGGCTATGGAAATTCTCTCTAAGGAATTGGATTTGGCAGCTAGTTCACATCAGTTCTCTCCGTATCCTAATTGCTTAGATCCTCTTGTCACGCATCTAAGCTTTGCTGACGATATGTTGATCTTCTTTAACGGTACAAAATCCTCATTGGTGGGAATTTTAGATGTTTTTAGGAGATTTTACTTGGCTTCATATCTGAGAATAAATCTGCATAAGTGCATGATTGAGTTACTTATAGCACAATTTGGATCAAATCCACAAGAAATTAAAAGAACACTCTAGGAATCCATGAAATCTATTAAGCTAAGTAAACAAGTTTAATTTTGGTTTTCTCACAATTTCAATCTAAAATACACAGTTAAAGTGAAACAAGTAAGAACTAAACAAAAAATACAAGCATGCAAAAGACTAACAAGATTCAAAATAAAGCCAGTGGAAGGGGGGGGGGGACTGGTGATATTTGAACTAAACAAAGACAATTAACATAAACAATCGAACCAATGGGCAAAAGTAATGGCTTGGGTGATTCTTTGGTTAATCAATGATTCTTATACTATCTAACATTGTTAATCCTTCAACCTTAGGTCATTAATATAGATTAATTCACTCTTATGACACTAATCATATATTAATCATTTTTATTAACAATAAACTTTCTTCATGAAAAATGATAAGTATGCATTAATTTCAAGCATAACTTGTAATTAAACACCTTAGACATTAATTCTCATTGGCTAAGCATGCAAAGCTCTATTAGAATTCATTGGAAAGTTTCATCGAACACCATTCGGACATGAAAATTCCATAAGTGTTCTAGATCAACTTGGTCGAGACTAATGTAGCATTATTAAAAACATCCTAATAGAAATGATCAATGAATATGTAAGTCTTAATCATCATCAATATCCTCAAATCACCATGATCTACCTAACCCATAAGTTCTAAAAAGACTACTCACTAACCATAAGGATAACACAAATATCCATGATGGATAATTGCATAATCATGTCAGAAGAATGATTAAAGAGAAAGATCTAAGAAAGAAAGAAGACAAATTGCATAAGTGAAAATAGGTTCATACAACTTCTTAAGAAAACATACAAAATAGGCAAATAGTTCAAGATAAATTTAGACATGACAAAAAATTATGTCTTAGCTGTTTAAATAGTCCAAATAGAGTCAGACCATCCAGCAGGTTCGAGTTGGGACTGGCGCTTGGATCTTAGGTCTTTATCAGACCATCCAGCAAGCAAGTTGGTCATGGAGCTGGTATATTGGACTTAGACCGTAGGATTTTTCAGGTTTTAGTACTCTTCCTTTTCTAAAATCAACAAAAATATAAGATATCAAGAAGACGGGATTATTTCTAGATGGGAACAATCAAGTCCTTTCTAGAGAGATGGCACTAAGGTTTGAATTAACTCAATTGTCTTTTCCTATTAAATACCTCGACCTTCCTCTTATTTCCCACAAGCTTCAAGCTCAGGATTACCAGCCACTAATTGACAGGGTTATTGGTCGTATATCATCTTGGACATCACGTCATTTATCTTTTGCTGGAAGGATGCACCTGATTAAATCTGTTTTACGTAACCTTTTCATCTTATGGGCATATGTGTTCCTCCTTCCTTCAGCTTGCTTGCTTAAGATAGAGATCTCTTATTTGTGGAATGGTTTTACATCTTTGGCCAGAAGTGCTAAAGTAGCATGAAAGACTGTTTGTAAGCCTAAGACTCTTGGAAGGTTGGGTTTTAAGCGTCTCTATGACTGTAATAAGGTCTTAGACCTAAAATTAATTTAGCTTCTTTTTAAAAGTAGAAGTAGTGGATCTCTAAGAGTTTCTTGGGTGAAAAATATTCTGCTGAGATGTCATTTATTCTGGGATGTGGACTTCCATCAATCCAAAAGTTAGATTTGGAGGCGTTTGATGAAACTTAGGCTTCTGACACGTCCTTCTCTAATCTGTTAGGTTGGATGTGGTGATTTGGCGTTATTCTGACATGATGATTGGACTCAGCTTGGTCCCTTGATTGACCTCACCCGTGATCTGGGGCCGCAAGTTACTGGTATCTCTCGTATGGCAATTGTTGCTCAGATAATCTCAAATGGGGTTTGGTATCTGCCTCGCGACTGCCATTCCATAGTACTTCTGCTTAAGGAATGTCTTCCATCACCACCAGCTAACTCAGCGCCTCCAGTTGCAAACAATTTTTTTTTTAGAACATCAGCTTCTTTGCCTCCCAATGTATTCTCCTTAGATCTAACTTGGCAAAACCTTCACCCTCATTCAGATCCTATTGTTTCTTAGCATAAGAGCGTATGGTTTTTTAGAGAAAATTCTGAAACATGCATTTATTTTTTGGGTGCTACTCCATGAAAGGTTACCTACCAGGGCTCATATACAATTGGGGAATGAATGTTACTCTAACATGTTTGCTTTGTAATTTAGGTGTGGAGGATGCAAAGCATTTGTTCTTCGAATGTCAATACTCTATGGATGTGTGGTGATCACTTGCTAGATCAAATTTGTCTCCTCCAATCTCAATGGTGGATATTCTTGTTTGGATCAAATCTCCTTTTTTAAACAGGAAGTTGGCCATTATCTCCAAACTCATCTTACAAGTTACAGTCTATGAAGTGTGGAAGGAAAGAAATGTAAGATTGCATTTCTCCATCTTTTCAGCTCATTCTCGGATTGTAAGGGAAGTCCAAGAAACTCTAAAAAGTAATATTGCAGGCCTAAAAAGACCTAAACCACCTTGAATCTTACATGGTATTCAGCTTCAACCACAAGTTCAAGCTCAAGCTCAATTTCAAGACACCTTCCTCACATTATTGTTCGGTCAGTTTCATGATCCCTTTCCTCGATAATCATGTGCGTTGTACTGTCTCTCAAGTTTCGGCTACTTGTTACTATGACTATTGTCTTTGTCCTACTTATTCTCCTCTAATCGTAAAAGCACAAAATGATGTCTTTGTAAGAAAACACAGAAGAGAAAGAAAAATATAATACATTAAAAGAGAAAAAGAATTTACATCTTCCCTGGAAAATATAATCATTAAAATTATATTTTGATATCATTTTTGTTTGTCAACAACATATAATACAATACATGTACATAACGTTGTTAACCTTGAAGCCAAGCGGGTCAAGCATGAACTTGCGTCTTTCATAAATATTATCTACTTTTGTGGTTGTTATGATAAGAAAAAATGTTTGTAGAATTATGGTAGTGGATTGTCAAAGTAAATAATACATAGGGAGTTTGATTCATTTCGTCAGCTATATTTTTAAATTTCATAAGCACACTAACTAATGCTTCATATATGTTTTCTGAGCTTGTAGCTTTCATATTGTCATGGCCGGCCTCCGGTCCTGAGTAGTTAATACCATGTAGCTACATTTATTATTATGATACAAAATTATTACATCCAAAAAGATTATTTTAAAAACTTATTTATAGAGTACCTTTCCAAATCATGAACTTTAGGATCCGTGGCCGCCTGCCTGGTGGGGGGCGACTCCTCCGTTGTGGGTAAACGGGAAACCCGACTCTACGAACCCGAGGTTAACATTGGCTTTTTGTGACCAGGTTATGCTGCATATTCGATGGACTTGTTACATGTTTAATGTGGAAATACTGCTTCCATGGAAGATCGTTAAGAGCCTTCGCGCTCACAATTCTGACCCGGCTGCATGGATCAGTTTGTCTTCGTGTTGACAATGAACTTATGACGTAAATCTACTATATTCAACCATAGTAGGCTCGAGTATAAAGAAAGCTTACGATTTCAATCCAAAAGCTTTGTTTTATTGTTTAATAATATGGGCTAACATCAGAAATTCGGTCCAATAAAATGTCAGGTATATTGGGCGTTATGTTTTGTTATTTTCCTAATGATTGACATAGACTAATCCTGAAAATTGAGACAAAAGGCCCAATAAAGTGTTAGATTGTACTGGACTTATTTGCATTGCCTCTCTTCTATGATTTTGTACCGGAACCAACAGCCTTTACAATTACATGAATTTCAGATTTCAACCGTTAGTTGTTTAATAATTGTTTTTGGGGTGTAAAAATGTAAATTATGATGGCCATATATATGATCAACAGAAATCAAAATTGCCACCTCGCAATAGGTTACCAAATGATGTCAATGATATAAATAAATGTCAGAAATCACGCATCAAAAATGGAACATGACTAATATACTACCTAAAAGGGACATGAACCAGTTTATTCATTAAAAACAGTTTTACGATTGAAGATAATGATTTTCAACAATAACTTTGTTACCTTACTTATGCATAGGTTATGATCCAACTCTCAATAATCAATGGTTTTATTAACCATGTTTAGTAGAGTTTTGAAAAGATGAATTTTCTTAGTTAAATTGATATTTTAGATTTTAGTTAATCACTATAATTTTGTTTGGTTGCAATAACAGAAAAAATAAAAATTTGGGGCTTGTTCAGATATAAAGTTTAAGATTATAAATCTAGGATAACTCTATCTTTAATATATTTTTTTAATTGGAATGGCAAATAATGTAATAACTTACATTTACAAAAATTAATTTTTAAATGTACTTCCCAAATAATGTTTGGAGAATTTGAACATGTATTTCTTAGATAAATATTCTATTTAGCTGAAAAATATGTTCTAATAAAATTCATATGAAATAAATAGTTTTTTTTATACAATTATTTGCAAGAAATAGTTATTCAAGCATTTAGATTTATATGAATAAAATAAACTGTCATTGCAGATCCATTTTAAGAAATAATAGTTGCATTTATAATTAGGAATCAGATGCATTCAAACTACAAATCCCTTATATACAGGTTCGACATAAATACAATCATATATTGGTCAATGTATCTAAAATTTGAAGTAAAATATATATTACAGTCCAGATAATATAAATAATGCAGAGAAAGTACGCACCCGAAGTACTTTAAATTCTTACGACACATGCATGGATTTCAAATTAAGGCCAAACTAAGCAAATAAAATCTCATCTAAGATATTGTGCATGCATGTTTCACACCGTTATGTTGCTTTTAGTGTCTACCTTTTGTTTCTCTCTGATAAATTATTTATTAGTACCTTCTATCAAAATAATTTCAATCTAACAAAATATCACCCTTTTAATAAAAAAATGTATATAATAATTGAAGAATTGTAGATGGTTCAATCCAAAAGAGTATATGGTATATAAGTTGTGTAGCACTGCAGAATCCAGTGATTGGTATTAGGGTCGATGACACATTAGTTATCTATATTCAAATCTTCATAGTGCATGTTTTTTATAAGAATTAGATTGATTACATTTGAAACAAAATATTGAGTTACAGATTCATGTTCTTCTAGAATTTTGAATCCACTTCACACTGAAATACTAAACATCATACTTGTTCAGGTCGGAAATCATTCAAACTCAATACATTTTAGTTATTTGTGTAGAAGGAAAAAAAATATGTATACACAAATAAATTAATGAACACGCCATCTAATAAAATTATTAAAATATCTTGGAATTCCATCATCTCATATATAAATTTTGGTGTTCTCATTTCCCATTTATGATTTTATATATCTTGGAAAATCTAAAAATTCATCTGAACTTAAGTATTTTCTTTTAACTAAATATAAGTTACTTTCTAGCTAGTGTGTTACTTTCAAATTATTATTTCAAATCCATTCATACAATTAATTAATTAAATAATGAAGGTATATTAATGTAAAGTGGATAGATGCATTTAAAGTGTGTAAGTTGGAGATATATAGTATGAAGTCCGGTTTATATGGGATCGTCCATGTGCACGTATATAGACTCTTTTATCAGCACATTCATACGAACTTGTACGTGTTTATCTATCTTTCTTTGACGTCGTTGTCTCACTTTGAAGGAATACCTTATATAATATATGATGTATATAATGTACATCTATGCATGGGAATCACGTAGTTTGTAATATATACACTGAACTTACGGAATGTATAAATTTAAATTCAGATTCCACATGTCTGTTCGATCTCTACCGACGTCGCATTATCGAGTATTTGCTGCACTCTAATGTAAAAAAAAACACACACACACACACAAATTATTATAAGTCCACGAGGTTGTTTAAGCATACATAAGACTCTCGTAAAAACAAAAAGATTTCTAAAATATGTAAAATTGCACTAATGATATTAATAGCGAAAGGAATGCTTTCAATAACAAAATTAAAGTGAACTAATTTATATTACTATATTTTAATATGTTAATAATAAAATTATAATATTCTTTATTGAAAAAAATTAAAGTGTACGGAACGAATTGCCTTTTTAAGCCTTTTATCAAAAAAAGAAAAACGAATTCCCTTTTAGAAAGCTTTATTTTCCTGTTTGAAGATAAATAACAATCTGCAGCAATTTAACATATTTTCTTAATAATATTTGTTCGATGTAACTATATATATAAAATATTTGTTTGATATGGATAAATTTCATTTTTTTCTCATTGTTGTGGATGGATGGATATATTTTGCATTTTACTATCTGCATTATTATTTTTAAAAATTAATTATAAACAAAGCTACTTCGTGTTTTGATCGCTAGCGGACTAAGAGCATCTCCAAATAAGAAACTCTATAATTTCAAATATAAAGTTTTTAATATTCCAATCCAAACTTCAAAACTTCAGATTTTGAAGTATTGAATAGTAATATTCCAAATTTGAAGTTTCACTTTCTCTTTTTACATTTCAGTCCTTACAGTTATGTTTCACATAAATAATTTTACTAATTTTTATCTATCATTTTAGTCCATATAACATCATTCTCATAAATATTTCACATATATTTTTATAAACTTAATTTTTACATATGAAGTTAAATTAAAAGGTTAAAAGAAAAACTCATTTAACACTTCTAAATGCATTAATTGATCATATATGAGTACTACTGAACTAGTTTAGTGAGATATTTGGTATTTTAATTGTAATTTATAATTAGTTTGTGTGTTTTTATATGTAATTTTATATTATAATGTAATATTTTATTAATTAATATTTTTTAGTGTATGATTTTAGTTGTTTGTAAAACGTTTAGGATATTAATTAATTATAATCAATATGAGGAATGTAATGCAAAATATAGATAATTTTAAAATTGGATTTGAAGTTTTATCATTGGAGAAAAATACCCACAAACTTCAAATATAAAAATTTACAAACTTTAAATACGAAGTATCCCATGGAAATGCTCTAATCCGTCTAGATGGATATATGCAAGATGTACTTTTTAACAGGGTCTTTGATATACCACAAAATAAATTCTTGTATTAGTCCAAAAAAAACGTTTGACATATAACTAGAATTCAGAATTCAACTATTGAACAAGGCCCATCATTTGTCTTTTTCTACGTTAAGCCGTCCTAATTAGAACGAGCAAAGAAAAGAAGGTTGAGAGAGATTTTGTTGGTCGACGCGCAAGTGTTAAGTCAGAAAAGGACAAACCACATGTCTCTCATTTTCCCAATAGAGTTTTGCTAGCCACGATCTCTTATTCTTACCAAAACCTCGGCGATCTTGTTCAATTCTTAGATGTATTGCTTATATACAATATTATGCATTCCGCTCTTCATTTCCTTTTACCTATGGAATGGAAATATGAATTACATAATTTATTTGGCCTCTATTTCTTTTGTTATAATTAGGAGCCCTAACCGAAACTAATATCTGGAAACTTAAAAACAAAAGACAATTATTCCTACAACTTTGAATGGCCTCCTTTATTCAAAAAACAAAAAAACAAAAAAAAACTTAGAATAGCCAATATGATTAAGTTCAAAGTGCCAATTTCTTGAAATTAATATGTATGTAAAGTTTAATTCTTGAGATAAATGAAAATGTACAAAATTTTGCAGACCTAGATATATATTTTACCATTTAAACAAAAAAATAGAAGCAATAGAACGAACCTAATACATATGATTAGTGTATATATTTTTTAAATGTGTTATGATATAGGATAGTAGTAATTAAAAAATGCTTCCTCTATGATCGAGATACATTAACATATTTAAATTTTCAACATAAGTTGTTCGGAGTTGGATTGTTCTATGGTAAACATCATCATCATAATAAAAAAATTCCTTTAACCAAAAAAAACATATCTAAATTTTCTGTCCAAGTGCATGCAGGTTTGTATGGATAGAGATTCAATCAGTGACTAATTCTGGAAACCTACTTACCCAAGTACAGATTTCCAACGTATTATATTGTTAGAAAGAGTAAAAGGTCAACTTGAGTAACCAATGCTAGTTGTCTAAAATGATGAATGCAAGTTGAACTAACTAATTAAATTTAGTGAATTTTTTTTAACCATCAAATTGCAGTGACAAATATCTTATTTATTTGGATCACTGGATCGAATCTATTGAAATGAAAGTGATTTGATTGATGTTATATTTCTAATTATTTGTCATAATTAATAACGGATAGTTATACAATTAGTCTAACTTAACTTTCATTATTCCCTCCCATGTTAATTTTCCAAATCTTTAGCCGTTTGAAAAGATTGAAATTTTTGAGTAAAGATATAACAAAATTACGAAAAAAGACTATACAACATAATCAGTTTTTAACAATAATAATAAAATTCTACTATGTTCATCGATTAAATTTATTTTATTATATTCATTTATAAAATTTCATAGTTTTTCATTTAAAAATGATTTACTTATTTCTATGTACAAAGCACACTCTATCTTTAGAAATCAAATCATACAAATTTTCAATTTTAAAAGATGCAATGATGTGGGAGCTATAATTGATCTTAATGGCAATAACTACAGAAGGAAATCCAAATATTTGGATCATTCACATTAATCGAGACTATTAACATACACTATGATTGTTATGTGATTAGCCATGTGAATCAAATTTTCTACACTTGAAATGATACTAATTATTCATATAATGGTCCCCTCTTAACATTTATGCTTTGGATTTATAGTATTTTGTAACATGGTCGATCTAGAGTGTATTCACTAAAACAAATAATAACTTTGTTAATCAAATACTCATTAGCAGAAAAAAAAACTTTGTTAATCAACAAATAAACCATACCAAGCTGATAAGATAAAGTTTCTGTTTTGGACTTTCTCAACTTTATATTACTAAACTAAACTAAACGAATTAGGAAGCCAAAAAAACAAAGATAATGACAAACTAGAACTGCGATAAGAAAAGGAAAAAACAATCCTTTTATTTATCCGAACCTCACGTTGTATTAATCAAATCTGTGTGCACGTGGACCCTTCTGTAGTAGTAATCATAGCGGTTATTAAATAAATATACTATTTTTTATCAAATACATAAACATACTTTATGATAACAAAATCCAGCCTGCCATTCCCTTAATGACATGACACATTGTATGTGATTCGATATGTAGGATACGACTTGGGGAGGTACTATTTTCAACTCTTTTCATATAATGATGATACATATAATCTCCGGTTTAAAATGTACCATGTGCAATTTTATCTTTATTTAATTTCCCTCGATGAAAATTATTATTAGTTATTGATATTTACGAAATTATTTCTTATTAGTGTTATGGTATCACAATTAAAATATGATTGGTATGTTTTGCTATCAACTAAAATCTCGTCGATACAAAATATATCGAAAAGATGACACGGCCAATTTTGTTGTTATATTATCCATGGATACTGAACATATATATTTATTAAAGCTTCAAGCCTTCAATTAAGGGTTAATCAGTGAGAATGCAATAGTTTTAGCATAGGAAAATAATAAAGATGTGACAACAAACAATTTTTTAGACGATCTGAATATTAATATTCTGGAAGTATATATTTTAATATTTAATTTTAATTTATTACATATGAAATGCCATTGCTAAATAACAATAAAACTTACACTAGAAAAGTAAGATTTGTCTTTTAAAATAATAAAAAATTTTATTTTATTAATTTTTTCTCATAAAATCTTTTAAGCATATCTTTTAAGATTATAATTTTTTTTTAAAGTTTAGCACAATATTTTCGGGATGGGTATATATAAAAAGGGCAAAATATATAGATGTTAAAAATATTTTTCGTACTATTTAAAAAAGATATTTACTAATACAACCTATCAACAAAAATAAATATATTTACTAAAAATCTAACATCGGTTAGTAAAGCTGGTGATGGTTGAAAAAAATATTATAAATAAGTCTATACATTCATATCAAAGGAAATTTTATAATTACGAATATTATATGAAAAAATAGTTTAACTCATATTCATATTTTTAATTAACTATATATATATATATATATCTATTTATCAAATTTCACAACTATAATAGATAATTTTAAAATAAATTATAAACTGAAAAAAAAAAGAAATTATTCAAACCCACACAATACTACTAAAATGAAATTTCTCTAATAGTTTTTAAATAAAATATAAATTAGAAAAAAAATATTGCATGCGCGAGTTAGAATTTAGTTGTTAACTATTATGGAAAACGGTATTTCTTAATATGTTATTTTATGTGGATATCTAATTATTTTCCTTTTCGTCGTTTGACTATTACGTAGTAATATGTAATTTCAGGTTGTACTATATTATTATCTATATTAACATCTATTCTATCTAATATATTGCTATTTCTGTTATTTATAACATTTATTTTTTATAAACTAGACTTGCACATGAACACAACATATTACAGAAATTACGATTCTCGTAACAGTTTAGTGAAGGATGCAATTGTCCAAAAATTATTTGAAATTTTTAGAAAGACTAGATATTGTAAATAAAATGCGGAAGCTATAAAAACAATAAAACAATAACTAGACGACATGAGATTTAACGAAGCATTAATTAGTTATTTTTTAAATTAACCACTAATTCTCGACTACAACACACGTTTATTAGATTATTTTAAAAGATATAAGATATATTAGAATTTTTATACAAATTTTAATACATTTATATAAAAATATGAATTAAGGTTAACGAGTAAACGCATTTGTACATTTATAAAGAAACATAACAATGAGTCTTTCCATTCCCATTAAACTTCCAACATATCTTTTCTTTCTCCAACATATCTTTTCTTTCTCAAACAAAGAAAGATGTTAAAATATTATGACAACAAATCCTTAAAGAATAATATAATAAGAAAAGTCCAATAATCACTTAATCAAGAATTTTTATTTTAACCAATACTACAATCATCAATTAATAAAAAATCATAACTATCTTATAATTAAAATTAGGATTCTTAGAATTAAAGATTCTACATTACTTATATCATATTGCTGTATCCGTAATTTTGGTTCAAATTATTGTTTTCTGACTAATTAACTTTCAGTTAATTTATCAATGATACAAAAATTAAGACCCTTTGACAAATTCTGTATTTCGAACAAATGTGCAACACTAGTCTCTAGTCAACCATATTAATGGCTAACAATATTATTCATGGAACAACAGTCATGACAGCATAGCTTGTCATACTACATCACTTATTTGATAAACTTAATCATACTTCTATAAGACGATATTACGGATCATTAGTTACGAAAAAGTATTTATATATTCCTAAGAATTATCAAGTAGACAATCGAAATAAAACTGAACGCTGAAGTGGCCACGCATTTATGACTATATTTGAAAGTAGCATATGAAATTTCATGTTCTGAGTTATGGAGACATCCAAACAATAAATAAATGAAATTATTAACCTTTATATATTGAGAATCCTCAAAGGTATATCCCCAAAATTAATCAATTGACGACGTAAGATTCTTATAAAATTGTTTGTGAGCTATTCGGCGTATAATTATGTATCACTACGATGTTAGGGCTGGAGTCAACAAGCTCAAGCTCGGAATAAAATTCTCTCTTTTTCATCTAAAACAAAATAGCGTACTTTTCAAGTCTAGCAGTTTTGTTGGGTAATTCATCATTTACACCTTGCATCCGCAATAACCCCAAACATAAGTGTTTGTGGACAACTATAATTATAAACGTTTATGCAAATCATTATACACTACTTAAAACCGGTTAAAATTGCTAAGTTTTAAAAGTTCTTTACAGTTAGTGTATACGACTGTACGGTTAGTTAAATTTTTTTAATATATAATACTAATAAAAATCTACAAAAAATCAAAACTAAAAATTAAAAAAAAAATATTTTCTCTTATCAAATATTATCATATTAAAAATTTAAATGTTATATATATATATATATTATCTAAACTTAAATATATTTATAGTTACAAAAATATTTTGTCTATATAAAATATTTCAAACCTCTTAAAATAAATAATTTTAATTAGTTATTATAGAATTAATTTAAAAATAATTTTTTAAAAATTATTATATTAATAAAATTATTTCTTGTTTACAAAATTATACATTATAAATATATTTGATATTTTTTATTTTAAATCGCTACCGCAACTGCTGTCAACTATTCAAAATCTTTTCACAATGCACATAATTCAAATATCATTCAATAACGCTTATAACCGCAATCATCCATTTTCATAAATTTTTGCATCTGCAATTGTAATCACTACGTTTAAATCAGTTCAGGACCATAATTTGAGATAACGCAAAAAAAATTTTTGCGCACAACTTTAATTCCACTAGTTTAAACTTTGAGAATATATGGATAGAGAAGAATTACCACAACTCTGATTAATACAATAAATTTTGAAAATAGTAGAAGTTCAAACAGAATAATCTTCGTGAAGAGTGATGACAATGAATCCAAGCAAATTTGAGAACTTGAACTGATTGGATGCGTAGATAGAGCATTCACGACATAGTCAGATATTAGAGATTGGTAATTTTAATTTGTAACTTTTAAAAGTACCCTAATCCATCGAATCTTGTTGGAACGAGTTTCATTGTATTTTCAGGTTTTGTGGAGACCGTTACACAAGATAACTGATACAAATTTCCCGAAGATCATTTTTATTGGAACCAATAGAATAATTTTTGAAAGGTAAAGACGATCAAAACTCAAAGTAAGGGTATGTTAACCTAAATCATAGTTTTCCTTTTACCTCTTTAATTTTCTAGGCGATGGAGATTTTGATGATGAAGAACAAGCAAGCACCAACACTAGGTATGCGAAACCTAGGACCAATACTTGCGGTAAGACTCTTCAAAACCTTTGATCGATAGATTGGCCACACAAGTGATATGAGGTTCACTTGATAAACCTCTAAGACTCCTTGGATATGACACACCAAGCGAATCAAAGTGTTCCTAAAGAACAAAAAGAGTTTTCAAAATGCAAAGAGAAAATTTATTAATAAAAGATATTGATGATTGATGATTGATTGATGAACAACTCTAATTCTTGGCCACTTATATAGGAGTTTAGGGCGGCCAAGAACTCGAAAATATCTAGGTACACAGTAACTATTTATTAAGAGTTTGATTAAAAATTAAACATTTAATACTTGTAAATGAAAAAAACGCCTAAAGCGACCGAGAAGATCCAGCCACCGACGATGATAAGTTCCATCAATCCGATCAAGAAAGGCAACCTCGACGGCCAAACAAAGACAAGAGAAGACTCGCCGGATCCAAGAGACCGAAAGCACATTACCAACCTCCTCTGTGAGGAGTGTCGAGCCGAGTGACCTCCAACGGCTCTCATCTCGGGTGGGCTCAAGCTGGACCGCGCAAAGAGCACTAATGGGTTAACATTAGTAGGCTCAAGTTTAAAGGAATTAAAGATCCAATTCTTAATGGGATTAGATGTGTGTGTGTTTCTTGGTATGGAAGTTATCCTATTTCAAGTAGGAAAAGGAGTTGATAAGCGGTTTTCCTAGTAGGAAACAGAGGTTCCTCAAGTATAAATAGAGACACAGGGTTAACACAATAATCCATCCACAAAAGAGAGAAGAAAAGAAGACAAGAGAGAGCTAGTCATTCGGTAAAGAGAGTATAGTTTCTAGGGGTCTTCGGTGAGTGTTTTCTTCTTAAGTTTCTTCTTGTTTTTTGTCTTGGGATTGGGATTAGGAGTAGGTGTCGTACTTCCTACGCATATCACATTGGAGCTCTTCTTGGTGAGGTACCTATCACAAGAAAGCAAGAGAGTTAGTGTGAGAGAGAGACCAAAGACTAAGTGTAATCAAAAGAAACTTACAAGTTGTTTTAGTGGAAGTTAGTAAGTTAGGTTTACTCGAGACGTACTCTCATTTGAGAGGAACTCGTTAAATTTTGTTTTTGATTACTCTAACAATCGCATAAAACCGAATCAATCGTAAGTTATAATCGAACTCAAAACTCAACATACTCTTTTCAGTCCTGGCATCGCCTTGCCGTGACAGATCCACCACGCCTCACGCTGCCGGAAAAAAAAAGAAGAAAGAAAGTTAAACAGGTCTAGAACGGAAAAGAAGAAAAATGCCTTCAAGAGAGAGTTTCGTGGCAACGATTGGGCCCTCAAAAAAAGTCCATTGTCGGCTTTAAGATCGAAGAAAAACCATCTCTCAAAGAAAGAGAAATTGGTGGAATGATTTTTTCTATGAAAAAAAGAAAGTGAAAGTGATCTCTCCATGATAGAGAAATTGAGAAGATAACGCAATTGCAGTTTTAAAAACTGAACAATATCCAGTAAAAACAAACAAATTCATAAAGAAATATATATGGATCAGTTCAAAACTGAGTTTTATAGTTTGATTAGGAACATAAATTAGTCAGCAATCCAAAATATAAAATTTATATTGTTCCAGAAAGAAATAAAAAAAAACATCCTAATTAAAGTCCTATAAATTTAATTTAGAAAACCTTATTTATTGTGGAGTTGAAGGGAAATACATGTTTATCTTTTTAACAATCCATATCCATATTTATATTTATAGATGAAAATATAATGCATTGTTTGATTAAATATGCATTTCAAAACATTTTCGTTTGGTATTCTTGTAAATGGATATACATATTTAACGCGTTAAATAATAATATAAACTCTCAAGACAGCAGATAACATGTCTATGCGGTAAACATATATATTAGTTTGATAAATTAAACATTTATATTGAAAAGTAGCATGATAAAGAAAAATTTTATGCTGTTTGCGACACTTCAATAAATATGGATAAACTGTTTTTTTTGGATATGAGTAAACTGGTTAACAACACTATATACTAAATTGGATGTTACCAAAAAAATCATTCGTCTTATAACAATTAACTAAAAAAAAGGGTAAAATCATCCAAAATGTACCAAAATCACTCGTATTCATTCCAAAATCAACACTATTCGTTTTCTACTGTCATTTTCTTAAATTATTCCAAAAGTTAATATTTTACAAAATCTCTAAAATAAATCGAATATAATTTGTTTTCTCTTAACTTCTTTCGCTAACAATACAATACAATGCCAGTCTAGTAAGATAAATGCGGAATCATGTAACTGATTATAATACAAATAAATTATTGGACTTCTAATAACTTCGTTTGTCTTATTGACTTGATGGAGCTCGGAAGTACATAAATACAAGTACAGCGCTTAAAGTGGGATTATCCATGTGGCTAATCATGTAGTTTATCAATTTAATAATGTTGGACTTACATTTAAATATCAGCTCAAATGAAAATAATGTGAATAAAAAAAACAAAGTGAATAATTAAATCGAACAAACACGTATCCCTAATCTTTTCCAAAGGACAGATGCTGACATCGGCTGCTAAATCGAGATCTTAGGTATGTCGTGTAACCAATTTAATATACTTTGAAGCTAATTAATTTGAAAAATAATTCTTCCACAATGAAGATGCTGATGTGTATATCAGTGTATGGTTATCCTTCTTTGATTCCGAGATCAACAACCGGTTGCGTTAATTGATATGAATATGATGTTCTTCATCTTAATTAACTTACCAATAAAACTTAAATTTATATGTTTGAGATTTTTAATCTTTTGGTTGGATTATTGTTTGCTTGTTTACATTATAAAATAATTTTTATATATTGAAAAAATCGAATGGTTCCAATAAAGAGTTAAACATACCTTGGAGCAGGACATGCAAAAGGAAAGAACATAAGTAATGTTTTGGAAATTGAATTCCAAGCTTTCATATTCTCTATGGTTCTGTTGGAGCAAGGGAATTACTAAGGTTTGCCTTAAAAGCGACAACAAGTAAGTCACAGATCTTCTCAATGGTACTCGACTAAACTTTAATGCATTTAATTGCCAAAGGGAAGCACGATTTTGGAGGGATAATTTTCAAGAATGTCGATTTACATGGGTCAATACTCAATAGATAAGCAAATTACGTGGCGGACAAGCTTGCAAAACATATACCTCCTCAAGATGTTGATTACCATTTTTACTCTCTTGTACCTCATGTAATTATTCTTGAATTGCATTGTGACTTTGCTGTTTAACTATCAATAAAACTGATGTTATAAATTTTTTTATATATTTTCGAATAAACCATATTTTTAGTGTTTATCAAAATTTTAATTTTACTTTTAATGTAAAAATATAACACATACAAAAAAAGGTCATTTACAAAATCAGAAGTCAATACGAGAAATGAAATTTGCAGCAACAAAATTTAGCAAAGGATATGTAACAAAAAATATACACATACATATAGTGATTTTTTTATGAAACCAATCCATAATTAGTGATAAGCTAATGATGAACACTGCTAAATCATCGTTAAATCTATATGTTATTTCTTACCAATCAAAACTATCAGTCGACATTTCATTGATTCTATTGCACTGGATCAACTTTCAAAAACAGACATCTCAAACAATTAGCTATCTAACGATGAGCATATTCCACCACCAATCGTCGAAAATTTACTGTTGAAATTTACAAACGAATTTTTTTCTTAAGTGTCAAAAGAAGTTGAGGTGAGATTGCTGACGACATGGTACCGTTAATAAATAATTTGATCTTAATTTGTTTGTAAATTACCAACCATTTATTCCACGTTTTTATGATAAAATGTTTTATTGCCGAATTCTTACAACTAGTTTTGTTAACTATGCGTTTAAACTTACGGATTACATTTACGTAGTTAATAATGTTTGTGATCTGCAATCCGCAATCCACAATTCATGGATGTCGTAGAAAATTTTGAGAATTCAAATCTGTTTTGCAAATAAGTTACGAAACCCGAGACTATTCCACCAATTACTACAAGTCCCTCAGATAAATCAAATATAGAAAACGACTATTTACAAATTTGCAAATCCGCACACCCACATATCCACAAAATAAAAATGAATATTTACAAAACTACCGATGCATTTATAGCCGCTATCAACAATATAATATTTTTCTAGTTCACAAATATTATTTTTAGAACTTTCACTTTCTTGTAGTTACTCTACGTAGCTCTAAAAATATATTTGTGAACTAGAAAAAGAGAAAAAAATTCTTATAAAATGTTAGAATATTCTATCATCGTAAAATACTTCACTATATATCATATTATTTTTTTAGTCAAGCAAACTGATTTATCTTTTTAACAGAATAATATTTTTTTTTGTTGTATAAGTTTTTGCTATATTTATATTTTAGGGTGGCTTATAAAATTAATGTTTATTTCGTTTCTTAAAAGGAACCCAATGAAAACTTTTCGATAATTTTTTTAATGAAAGTTATCTCTTAAGACTCCTATTATATGTACTATATTCATCTATTGATATTGATATTTGTGTTGTACATTGACCATATGTTTTGCTAGTAGACGGTAAGAATGTGAAAATGCATTGCATATTAATATAGGGACAATTTTTTTGTCGGTAGTTTTACCATTAATATATGTATAGTATATATGACAAAATTTTGGGTGACTTAAATAAAATAGGCTATGTCGCTCAAAAACACTATCGAAGCCAAAGTTCAAATAGGACTAGAAAGGTGACAAAACATATAGATTCTTTGGAAGTGAAGCTCAAGAAAAATCCAAAAGTACTGAATTTTATTTCTTGGAGTTTAAATTCCATTACAAGATCTGTGTTCCGTAGACTAAACATACAAAATACAAAATAAATAAAATATTTATCATTACCCCACTTATTTGACTAGTTAAAGATTCCATCCTCGTGTTGACCCAAACCGGACTGATCATCGTTGATTACAATATGTCCTGTCTTGCCTTCGATATTGGCGCATTAAGAACTTCTCGATTTTCACATAATTTAACGTTAAAATTTAGTCTTTGGATCGGATTTTAAAATTTACGTGGAATTTAGGGAGAGAATCATTGTTTTCCCATATATTATTACAACGTACGTAATTCATGTTCTTTTTGTTAAAAGATATTACGTAATTAATGTTGATTGATTAATTAATGATTAAACTCTTCATTAATTGGTGATCAGATTCGAATTCCTGTCTCGTTGTGATGATGAGAGGATTGCATCAATGGCGTCTTTAACTTGAGAGATGTCTGGAGCTTTTCCTCCTTGGGCCGGCCAAAACTCATCGGTCGCAAGTACCTAACAAACATTAGATTATATCAACCTATGTTACCTACAATTCACTAAATATGTTTATATATATAATATATGATAAATCAATCAAGTAGAGAAATTTTGAGGGATGTTTGCCATAATTAATATACCTTCACTTGTACTTGAAGAAACTTGACATAACTAATAGCCTTCTCTAGCATTGTCACCAAATCTACCTGCGAAATATAACACATATTGATCATTAATTATCAGAATAATTCATTTAATAGTTTCAGAAATATGTTAAAAAAACATTATATGGATGTGTACCTTGGTGCCATTGGGTACAAGTTCTTGCAATATCTTGAGACGTTCACTTATCCTTTCTCTTCGATTCTGCACCAAAAAAACATGTACTAAATTATGAGTTAACAGATCGAGGGTTTCTTCACTTTCATTTTAATAGATATAAATAAGACAGTCTATTAGAATGTACAGTTGGAACACTCAAAATGGCCTCGATTTGCCTTTTAACAAAAACTTTTTAAAAGTATACATAGAAATTTTATAAAGAAATTTAACACATCAAATATAGGATTAATAAAAGTTTATACAAGGCTAACAAATAGTTTAACACGGTTCTGAATATTAAGAAAGCAAACCTTAGCTGCTAGGCTTTGTGGATCTTTAGGTGAAGTTGTTGACTTAGGCTTGGCCTTCCCGTTCGCGCCGCTACTCGATTTCTTCGAGGGTTGAGTGCTCTCTCCCTATATATCCATAATTCAAATTGATAAACATATACCACATCTTTTCATTGATCTCTCTAATATGAAAAATATATACAAAAGCCTTGAACGTTTGTATTTACCGTGTGAGAACGTTTGTTTCCAGCGGATTTAGGCGAAATAGACACGTGTCTAGAACCAGTGGTTACAACAGTTGAATCAGAATATAACCAGTCTTTTTGGCCTTGGGGAGTTTCAATAGGTCTAGGGATAATAATATCCATATGATGTTGGTTCCAATTTGTGAAGCCATAGCTCATGTTATTGCTCTCTAAGAAGGAAAAGCCGCCGCTACTAACACCACAGCTTATGGCTGGAGGAGGAAAGCTCTCGTGATGATCAAAGTTAAGAAATGATGATCCGTTGAAATCCATCAAAGAGTTGTGATGATCTTCGCCGGAAGGGTAAAACACAAACCCTTCATTTTGTTGATGATCTGAATTCATTGTGCTACTGCTTGAAGCTGAACCCCCTCCTCCGCCGCAATAAGCTGCCTCTGGTTGATCCAATCCCGGTGAGGAGAGATCTTCGGAAGAGGAGGAGTTTTGTTTTTCTATGTAATTAGGCTCGTTGGGATGGTTGTTAACGAATGCCATTAGACACTAATAAGTTTGATGACTGGTTGTTTGAAGGGTTTTTGTGTTTCTTGATGAGAAGTGGCTTTTAAGTTTGTCTATTGGTAAGCAAAGAGAGACAATGTTTTTGTGTAGTTATGTTATGATAAAGGTTTATATAAGTGGTTATGTCTAATATTTTATTTAAGGTGATGACGTATACTTAAGATTAAAAAAAAAATCTTTTTAATATTTATTGAGTTTGATTAAACCCAATATTTATCGTCACTTTTTTAATCCACTTTGAAGCTTCGTAGTCATGAATGCATATATATAATTCTAAGTAGACATAGTTTATGTTCATTTGCCTTAACTTAAAAGATAAATGTTGGACTGGCATACCTAAAATGTATAGTTTCGGGGTTTACTAAACTGTTTGTTATTTTTGGAGTTATTGTTTTTTTTTTGAAATTCTTTTTGGAGATTATTGTTTCAACTTTCAACCACTGTAATGGTTTTACTATCTCTTTTGTTAAATAACAAGAAATCTCGAATCGAAACCTATATTAATCTCTAGAGTCTAGAGATTATGGATCACCAGATATTTTTGACATTTGATGCATATGCAGTTATTAATCTTGATTGAGATTGCAGTTGCAGGACGACCTCAAGAAGTCTTTCAACCACTAAACCGACATTGATAACTACATTTTAAGTGTCTTTGTGTATGGATTCTTACATTGCTTTGTTCTTTCAAGATCATGAGATCCACTTTAGTCCAATGTTCAATTTCTTTGTTTTCTGTATTCTTTTATGCATGTTTTTTTTGTGACACCTGCATATAATGCCTATCACTTTTCTAATAGATGATCATTCTAATATATATATATATATATATATATATATTTATAATACTTTTAGTTATCATAAAATGATAGTTAAAACTGTATTTATTATTTTTTAAATTCATGATTCATATATATTCCTTTCTTTCACCAGTTCTTCAATTTCTTACTAACAGCACTTGCTCTATGTTTATATCTCATTCCCCCATTTTGTCAGAGTCCGACTCATTCCAGTGTTATCATTTGAAATCATAAGTTCTTAAACACATTTTTTTGGTGTTTCTCTAGTATTGTAAAATTTTTAAATTTTTTAATTTTTATCTAAAATTAATAAGATTTACCACATTTTTATTTTATTTTCTGATTTTTCATAAACTGAAATAATAAATATATTTATTTGATAATGTAAAATAACTATTGGATTTACTATATAGGGTAGTTAATTCTGATTTTAATAAGTTTTAGTATAAGAACTATTCAGTTTCATTAGTTTCCTTTCGTTTTTAGTTTATTAATTCAAATAAATAAAATTAACCAATTTAAAGTGTACAATTTTTATTTTTTAAAGTGTGAATATTGAACTATGGACAGAATATCTTGTAAAGTATTAGATTATTAATCAATAGGATTGAGTCGCGCCATACATAACAATACATCAAACCTGATTAAACCACTATTAAATTGGTAAGTTATATATATATTTTTCAAAATTCAAAATAGTTTTGGTCATTAGTTTCACTTATTGTAAATAGTTTCAGTCATCAATAGCGTTTTGGTAGTAAATGTCATGGAAAAATTGCCATCAAATACGAATGAGCACTGTAAAAAACTCTTGATCAATTCTGTACATTTAGGAACTAATTTAAAATTTGTCATAGAAAAAAAAAAAATATATGTCGGAATCTCAGACTATATACATCATTATCTTTTGGAATGATATAGAAAATGAATGAATGTAAATTAAAGTGTATATTACAACATTTATGAGTAACTCGTCGGGATTGTTACTTATTAGACATTTATGAGTAAAATACTTTTTTCTTCTTTTGTCATCAATGGACTCAGACTTATAACTTCAAAATATTTATTAATTAAGAGAAATAAAGAACATAGAAGCAAAAGCATCGCCGTATCTTCCGCTAATCTACACGTCTTTTTGATTCCCACATATATGATCAATTTTTATATATCAGTTGTTTGGATGGTTCATTAATATTGTTTATTTTGTTTCGATGATTCATTTTTTTTATGAAGCTGCTTCTTACTTTCATTTCTCTAGCCGACACGTCGACTTAAGAGTAATATACTCGATAAGATAGTTGTAAATTAGTCTAACTTGATTTATTTTATTTTAGCTTCGTTAATATCTTTATAGAACAAGTTTTTTTTTTTTAAGTTTTGGGCATTCAGCCCATAGTTTCTTTGGGTTAAGGATCTAAACATGGTAAAACAGTCTTATCTTCACTATCAGTAAATCTCAAATCAGAGACATCATCATGCTTTTTTAAAAAAAGTTTCCATAATCGACAAATAATATTATCGAATTTAAATCTCTAAATCAAAATTTTATCATTTTTAATTAGATTTATCAGTTTCTGTCTGAGCAACGTATAAGCTAAAATTAACTTATTTCTAGTTTAGAAAATTTATGGATCGACAAGATACAGACTAGACCACAAGCCCGTCAAACCCAAAGGCTCAAAATTTTGCGAGACAGATATTTACTTATGCCAATATTTGAAAGCCCAAACTCACTAAATTAAAGACCATATATTACACTGGCGTAACTCGAAAGCGGAAAAGTTTATTAATTTATAATAATTATTAATTTATGGAATATTAATTTATAATGATTATTAATTTATGGATTATTAATTTATAGTGGTTATACTTTATATTGTTTGTTGACAAGAAAAACACACACAAGTCTAATGTGAGATTTTAGAATCAACCAACTCTATATAAATCCAACTCCCACTAAACCCCCTAAGTTAGTAGTTCATTGAGGAGATTTCAGAAAATTTGTATTATGGAAAAGTCAGTTATTGTTGTTTTTTTAAATATAAAAAATGGTTCAATACTTCTCTATATATAAAGAATTAAGGATCTATGATGAGGAGAATTGAACCCGACAAAGGTTAAACTTTTAAAACTAAAACTATTATTTAATTTGGGGTTTTTTGGTATTTGAACAAGTTCCGATTTCCAAAGTTTTTTAAAATAGTTAAAACTAAAATTTAGTGAAGCAAATTTATCGGAATAAAGAGATACTGACCGTAATCGAAGTCGTGATGGACTCTAGCTCCCGTGACTAGATCATGAAAGGATAGAGATATAATCATAAGAAGAAAAATTAGAAGAAGAGAAGCTAACTGTATTTTCTTCATTGCCATTGTTCCTCTTTTATTACATTTTGACCAGTTTGAGGTTGTACATATAGGAAGTTGAAGCTACCGAAGACCGGAAAATTAAGCATACATTTCAAATTTAACATGACATGAGATGTGACACTTCTTTGATATGAGATTAGGACTTATTATCCTTTGACCATTGGACTTTTTTTTTGTTTCTGATAAATTCTATGATATATATTGTGAAAGTTGATTAATAACCCAAAACACACAATTCAAAACTTGCAAAAAAGACAGTTAAAAACCAAAACCTTTATTAAAATAGTAGGAGATATAAAGGGAGAATTAGCTAAATTGACAAAAAAAAAAAAAAAAAAAAAGAATATAGGCTATAGCTATCTAACATTTAAAAAGGAAAAACTCAAGTAACCATTTGAGTTTGTAGTTGGACAAAACTATCCATGCATGTGAGATGTGACTACATGCTCGTTACAAAGAGACTTCTCCTTCTCACGTGTTCCATCAATAATATACTAACAATTTCATTTTTTTAATAAATTGAATTAATTGACTCACTCCTATTTTTATGTGAAGAAGAATTAGTTTGAACATAAATAAAATAGAGAAATATACTATTTCTTGTTCTCCACTATTTTATTTTCCTTATTGCAGTAAAATTTAGTTTAATTTTACATAAAAATAAAACAGAAATCATAGATGGATCTGAAATTAAAACTTTGGTATCATTGTTGACCGCTAAAAGTGAGTTTCATCCACAAAATGTTGGACTACAGTTTATAGATCACATATTTCACGATCCACAATGACTTTATTTTTTCTGCAACTTTAACTTTAGTGTTCTAAGACCATTTTTATTTGTAAGAATTTTTTATAGGAGTTTTATCAATATTTTTATTATAAACTGTTTTGGTAGATGTATTTAAATTTTTTTTTGTTAAGAATCAGTTCTAAAAACTCTTATTTAAGAACCGGTTCTTAAGAAGAGTTTCTTAAAACACGTTTATCGATGCAATTTATATTTTTTAATCTTAAAATCTTCTCCTAAAAACTTTTCTAAAACCTCCAATAGAGGTGCTCTAAGAAACTTGTAAACACGGTCAAAGAAAACTAGAAAATTAAAGTTAGCAGACTATAGAAAAGCAACCATACAATTTATGTTTTATTTTCTATATAGAATTAACTCGTTTTCGACATTAAATCTGAGACTTCTACGAAAAAAAATTTTGTTAGGGTATTCAATCTACAATTAATTTGAAATAAAGACTTACTTAAGTTTGGATATTTCTCACAATTGGATTAACAAATCAGACCTTCGAGTAAAAGCAATCTAGGAAAATATTAAATATAGTCCCCCAACTTTTCTCAACAAGCAATTAGAGATTATGAATACGTAATAAAGTGAGGAAGTTCAGTTTAACCAAACAAGTAAAATGCCATTAGTCAGAACTGAAAAATAAAATACACCACAGATTATAGCTGAGTCAAGTTTCATTTGTCTCGTTCATTTATGGACCTTCGTGGGCTTTTCCTTATGGACCAGATTACTAAATCGAAATCCGACACCAACAAAATGTTCACTCCAAATTTGATTTTCGTAGCATGTGTACACTACAAAGCTTTTTGGTAAAAAAAAATATTTTTTAACTATCTTGATCGGCTCCTTTTTCTATTTTCATTATCGTAATCGATTCTTCTAAAAGTCTAGTATACACTATGGTGTCAAACAGCTATGAAAATCATATACGCATCACACGCATATTAGAAGTAATTAAGGAACCCATCACATGGAAACAAACATCAACATCTCCTCTTTCTTTCACACAAACGAAACTTATTATTTGGTCGTGGGCTCTCTTTGAGCATTTAACAATAGCTATACCAACTAATCTTTCCTTATTAAATCAGAATTAATCACTCTAGATAATTAATTATACCCAATTATATCTTCCAACTGTTCTCCTAACAATTATTCAAAATAATTAATTTAATTCACAATTATCTTCCACCTCTTCTCTTGTTTTTTGCTCAACATCACACCAACAATACATTGCCGATCTAAAATCATCTTTCTTCATCTTCTTGAACATGTTTTTTGATTTATAAATCCATTTTCCACATTTCAAAAATTAAAAGAGATTTTTCCTTGTTAGAGAAGAAAGAATGGGGTTTTATGTTCATCAACTAAACCCAAATACAAATCTCCATGCAAAAAACGATTCAACAATCAAAACCCGTTTGAAAAGATTGATTCTTGATTTGGGTTTGGCTTGTTTCTTTCCTCCTCGAAGCTCCCGTGAGCACAACAAAGCTTGGCTTTTGACGCAGACAGGACCAAAGCTTATGGACACAGAGCCACATTCTGTGCAGTCTTCATTTAGGTTTAATCTTTGCTCGTTGGTGGAGTTGGAGAAGATGAAAAAGGAACAACCTTCGTCGTCTTATCAGAATTTCCCCGTGGCTAAAGGATCAGAGACAGTTCTGCTACTGAATCTTGAGAATGAGATAGAAGAATCAACGGATGAGATGAATTGGTCGAAGGCTCTTTCGTTGGAGAAGAGTATTTCTCTGGTGGCCAATACTTTAGTCCGATTCAGTTACAGCGAAATCGTCACAGCTACTCGAAATTTCTCAAAAGGTAAACCCTGATTAAACCCCTTAAAACTCTGCTTTTTTTTTTTTGTTAATTTGATATATTTGATTCTTGAATTGGGAAAAAGTTGAGGACTATGTTGTTTATGTGTTGAAATCTGTTTAGGGAGAGTATTGGGGAAAGGAGCTTGTAGCTATGTGTTTAGGGGAAGAATCGGAATATGGCGTAAAGCTTTAGCTATCAAAAGACTTGATAAAGAAGATAAAGAATCTCCAAAGTCATTTTGTAGAGAGTTGATGATTGCAAGCTCTCTTCATAGCCCTAACACTGTGCCTCTTTTAGGGTTCTGTATCGATCCCGAACATGGACTTTTCTTGGTGTATAAATATGTCTCTGGTGGCAGCCTCGAAAGCTATCTACACGGTATTTACTATACCTAATCCTCTCTTTCCTTCATCATTGGATTGTAACTTGTGCATAGATTGACTCGGTTCTCGAATTAGATAAAAAGAAGAAGGGCAAGTATCTGCCTTGGTCAGCAAGGTACAATGTTGCCTTAGGCATTGCAGAGGCCATAGCCTATTTACATAATGGCACCGAGCAATGCGTTGTGCATAGAGACATTAAACCCTCCAACATTCTTCTTTCCTCAAACAAAAATCCAAAGGTAAAGAACACTTAGACCACATTTTGGTAATATTCAAGCATAAGAATGTTCTGTATAACCGCGATTTCGTTTTTTCTTTCAGTTGTGTGATTTTGGATTGGCATCTTGGACTGCTGCACCTTCGGTTCCTTTCCTCTGTAAGACCGTGAAAGGAACTTTCGGGTATCGAACTTGAAAACCCTTCTCTGATGCCATGAAGTCATTCCTATGGATCTAAAATATGTAACAATTTTGAATTTTCTTGCAGTTACTTAGCTCCTGAGTATTTCCAACACGGAAAGATATCTGACAAGACCGATGTTTACGCGTTTGGAGTCGTGTTGCTTGAGTTAATTACAGGTCGGAAGCCAATTGAAGCAAATAGACCATCTGGTGAAGAAAATTTGGTAGTTTGGGTAAGTCTCATCTACTAGTAAACCAACTCATTGACTTTTGGTAGTTGTAGTAATTTAGTTTCAATAAGCCTCATTTTCTAAAAATGGAAAGTGAATCCTAATTTCTAACCAAGAAGTAGACGCTTCTTAATACATCCATTTGAATTTGTGACTCGGACCTGCTAAATTCTAGTTTAGGTCAAGCTCGGTTAAGCTACAAATTATGGTTCAAGTGAGGATTAACCTCTTTAAACCGTATATGGTTTATATTTGTACCAGAATCTGTAATTCTAACAAAACAAGATGGTTAAGTGCATTTTAAAGCATTCAAAATTTGTCTAATATTCAATCTTAAAATAATTTTTTGTTAATGTTTTTTGTAGGCAAAACCGTTGTTGCATAAAGGGATGGGAGCTATTGAAGAGTTGCTTGATCCAAAGCTGACATGTACAAGAAAAAACTCGGCTTCAATGGAGCGTATAATCCGAGCAGCATCAGCCTGTGTGATCGACGATGAGTCGCTGAGACCCGGGATGAAGGAGATTCTTTCAATGCTGAAAGGTGATGAAGAGATAGAGCTAAGGACATTTTCAAGCAGCAAAAGATCGAATTTTTCGGGTTTAATAGACTGTTATCCGCCATTGCAGCGGACAAAATCTGAGATGAAGAGTCATCTTGCACTTGCGATGCTCGGTGTAACGGAGTTGGAAGAAGATGATCGTTTGTAGGGAAGGTAATATAGTTGCAAGAACTGGTGAGAAAGAAACAAGAAGAAGATGACAAATGTAGATATCAGTGTAAATGTTTTTTTTCCTAAAATAAAAATGTTTTTTTCATAAATAAAAATGTTTTACTTAATGATATAGCTTTTTAGTTAAAAACTATATATATATATATATATATATAAAATAAAAATGTTTTTTTCATAAATAAAAATGTTTTACTTAATGATATAGCTTTTTAGTTAAAAACTATATATATATATATATATATACCTGTACTCCTCCAAAAATCGATAAACGTGAGGGTCGAAAAAAGAATTAGATTAAGATATAAATTCTGTCGGTAGATCACATACTCTGAGCTTTCGAACTTGTTAGAGTTGGAATTTGTATGCTATATCCTATCTTTTCATCATGGTTTTATTATCAAATCCGGATGACTAAAAAAAGTAGTGATCAAGTACTCATCAAAGAAATTATTATTGTTGTTATCTCTTCTTCTTCCTATATATTATTTAAAGCTTTGTAAAACAACATGCGACCCATGCCAGTGAATAACTTTATCAAAAAAAAAAATTATGGGTGGACATAAAATGTTTATTGTCCTTTACGAAAAATTCTCTAATCAATAATCGTAAACTATTAACCGATATAATTTGTCTATATATATACATAAAACTCATCCAAAGTATATAATTATTGATCGTGAAGGCAAAAAGAGTACGGAACCTTTCTTCTATCATCCTCTCTCTATCTTATCTTTGTTTTTCCGTTGGTTATTGGGTGGTCTATTATCTATCTTATCTTCGTTACAGGAGGCCTCTTTCAATATAATATAATATATATATAAACTCATAAAATATGAACACAGTACATATCAAAAACAAAGATATATAAATCACAATATACGTAAGCTTGAATATATTTAATCTTTATATATATATATATATTCACATACTACACTACACTGCATTATAATTTATTTATATATCACCACGCGATTATTTGTATGAAACTCTAATTCAGTGAGTTTATATGTGGATACGTACATTTTCATAGAATCATCATCATGTGGAGGTTGAGGATAGGAGAAATGGAAAAGATCCGTATTTGTTTAGCAGCAACAACTTTGTCGGACGTCAAATATGGGAGTTTGATCCCAATGCCGGCACACCGAAAGAACGAGCCGTCGTCGAAGAAGCTCGCAAGAATTTCTTGGGCAACCATTTCTCGTGTTAAAGCTTCCAGTGATCTCTTGTGGCGAATGCCAGTAAGTTTTCTTTCACCAGTTAGATTTATTTATCCACCATGAAAAATATACACTATATATATGTAAGTTTCTTTTTGAAAATGAAACCTAATATATATTAAAAGATCAATATGATTATATGTACGTATGCCAAACGGATCTAACGGATCCGCATCGGTTTTGACTGTTCAGATTTTAATATTTAGATTCGGATTTAGACTCTTTAGATATTGGAATTTTTAGAGTGGTTCAGAATAATTTTTTAAAATTGGATCCGAGATTCCTTCCACCCTAAAAAACAACCTATACATATAAAATGTGGACAAATTCATTTATAACTGTCATCAGTATCAGAAGACTTATCACAAAAACAAAACCGAATGATATTTAATCAGACCGTTTTGAAACAGTAAATTTTTTTTTTTAATAAGTTATAATATGCACTATCATAAAATGCTATAAGAAAAAAATAATCTACTAGGATGAAATTTAAATCTCAATTTCTAAATGGTGAAAATATATAAAATCGTATTGTTGTTCTTTTGTCAGAAGACAGACCATTCCCGGACAAAGACACATATCATTATGACTTTTGGAAAACCAATTATTCAAATATAAAAGACCAACCAAAGAAATTGACAAAATGGGTTTCGCCCAAAAGAAAAAGAAATTGACAAATGGTAATAACTTTTTCTTAAATAATAAATATTTTGACTTTAGGAAAGTCTTTGTCATTGTCAGCCTATCCCATCTAAGATGTTTTTCAAATGTTTTGAGACCCGATTGTCGGATCGGTAAAGTTGAAAATCATGTCACTAATCTGGTTCGAATTTATTACTAAAATTTATTGACTATAAATCTAGAAAAATTTGGAAAAATTTAGAAAAATATGAACAAATTCAGTAAAATATGACAAATTCAATAAATCCGACGAATGACTCGATGTTATTGGTTGAACTAGTAGTATTAGAAAATGTTAATGAACTTTTATAATTTTTTCTTGTAATAATATATAGATAAAGTATTTATTTGTGATTTTTTAAATTTTGATTGAAAATATTGCTTGAAAAAAAATATGAAATGGTGATAAAAATAAGAGATAATTTGTCAATTGGATAGTTTTTTAAAAAGTATTTGGCAATATGGATAGTTTATTATTCAAAACTAGCAAAATTTACTCTTTCGCTAATAAATTTCTTGTGTAATAAAAAAAATGAAAATGATAAAAATGTCTTTCCAAGAGAAAATCAAAGTGTATAAACTATATCGTATACTTACAGGTGTATAAAATATATCGTACACTAACGAATGTACATTGTTGGTATCGATATGTACACTATTCTATACATACAATATTCCAATTTTACATTAATATAGTATATATGTTATGTTTTGTATATTTTGGTGTACACATTTATGTCTTATACACCTACATTTGTACATTTACGTCTGTACAGTTATTATGTTTGTACATTGACGATTTGCACACTAACGTCTATACACTTACATTTGTACAATGACGACTTTACACTGATGGTTATTAAAAATCTTGATAGCAATAATGTAGATATGTTCTGTTTTTAGGATAAGAAAGTCTTGCACATAATATCAAACACTAAAAAGTGTCTATTTAGCAAATATAAATAGTAAACTGTCACTGATGATCTATATTTTACTGTTTTCTTTTGGTTTAATTTAGATTTAGAATGTACAATCATTTATAGTTATTGTTTTACATCATATTTTAAAAATATGGATTAATTGACACATATATATATATATTTATAAATTTTATACACACAATGAACTATAAAAATCATTAATCTATTGACGTGCGGTCGATTTGGGTCGATTCTCTGATTCGAAAAGTAATCTGATTCGTCATACAAATCGGGTTAAAAAACATTGTGTTTATCTTCTGTCCACCGGAAATATATGTTTATAATATATAAAATTAAAATGCTTAAGTTATTCACTTTTGGAAGAAAAAATTGTTTTTGTTTCTTCTGATTGATTGTATGCACAGTTTTTGAAAGAGGTGAAATTCGAGCAAGTGATTCCTCCGATGAAGATTAACGACAGCGAAGGCATAACGTATGAAAAATGCTAAGAATGCTTTACGGTGAGGAGTTACTTTCTTCTCTGCTTTGCAAGCCTCCGACGGCCATTGTCCCGGAGAGTTCACCGGACCTCTCTTCATCCTTCCTCAGTTGGTATGCTTTTTCTTCAAAATTCAAAACCATAAATTTCCTTCTTTATGTTTATCAATGAATATTCTTAGGAGTTAGGGCTAGAATCAGGGATTTAGTGTATCTACAAATAAAAATAGAATATAACAGTAGTTTAGTGGTTTTTTCAAGTATTGTCATTTAAACACGGATTCAAAATTTGCATGTTGTTCATATTGTTAACAAAAGAAAAAATGAAATGGAGAAAATTTTCTGCAGGTATTTTGTTTGTACATTACAAGACACTTGGAAGAGGTATTCGATGCAGAGCATCGCAAAGAGATGCTTCGATATATCTATTGTCACCAGGTATACTTTGAGCTAACAAATTACACGGTTTGGATATTAATAATGAGTATCCACTAGTGATCTTCATAGGTCTCTTATTTTTGTAGAACGATGATGGAGGATCAGGGATCCACATTGAGAGCAAGAGTGTATGTTAAGTACTGTGCTAAATTACATATGTTTGCGTATACTCGGAGTAGGTCCAGATGGAGGACGAGAAAATGCATGTAGCCGTGAGCGGTATGACTTATATTCCATCTTTGGGAAAAGTTTGGGTCTCGGTTATAATCTTTGTATCATATGTTAATTTAGGTATGAGATGTTAAAATTTTTAGCACTTGCCATTAACATTCATGTTTTTATATATTTAGATGCCTGGAATCTATGATTGGTCTGGACCCAACCCAATGCTTCCCGAGATTTGGTTGCTACCTTCGTCCCTTCCAATATACCTAGGTTTGTTGCTTTCTTGTTTTGGATATCATACTACATGAAATAGGGATGGACATTCAGTTATTTGGTCTGGTTTGGTTCAGATTATTTGGATTTTGGATTTTTAGAGTTATTAAATAGGTTCTATTCGATAAAGAATTTTATTCGGTTAAGATTCGATTCAGTTTTAGACAAAAAAATATATAACAAAAATACACATAAACTAACTATTTATTATATATTTAATTACAATTATTATTATTTTAGTGAATTTCGGTTAAACAGATTGGTTTGATTTGGAAAAATTTGTATATAAATTTCTATACCGATTGAGTTATTTTTAAATTCGGTTTCGATTTGTTTTGATGAATTCTGGTTCGGTTTGATGATTTTGTCGACCCCTAATACAAATCAATTTCAAACTCCTATATATATATATTAGATTAGGATCCGTCAAATCCTGAAAATTAAAAACATGTTTTGTTAGAGAAAAGAGTGATTTTATATAATTTTGTTTTTAAACATGAATAAATTAATTTAAATTTCTATATGACACTATCATTATTAACATATTAAAAAACTAGATCACATACAATACATCTGGAAAAACAGATCCGGTGATCGACGGTTGTGCTCTTACTCATATCTGGAGGATACGTTTTTCCAGAAAGATATACGTTGTCCATTTTCTCTCCATGTTTCAGATCTTATCTCGGCTTCCAACCGAATATATTTTCCTTTTTGCACTTTCACTCGCCAAATTCCTTCGACATTCCTTATCTCTTGTCGTTTTCCGAGAATATCCTCTACCTCAATCGTTCCGTCACCAACTCTTGTTTTTATTTCTATATTGGGCTGTATTTATGAAGATGTTTGATTTTTGTAGTTTTTTTTCTTTTTTGTCTTCGTATTCCCATCCACCATAAGTTTCAATCTCTAACAGAAACTCCACCGCATTCCTCTCGTCTCTGGATGCAATCTCTCCTATGGTTTATATCTTATTTCGGTTTTCGACCAAATATCATTTCTCTCTTGCACCTTCACTCACCCAAATCCTTCGATATTCTTTGTCTCCTGGCGTTTTTTTGACAACATCCTCTAGCTTAACCCTTTCGTCACCAACTCTCAATTTTTTATTCCTATCTTGGGCTCTATTTCTAAAAATATTTGGTTTTTACAACTTCTTTTCTTTTCCATTTTCGGATTCATATCCACAATTATCTTCAATCTCCAGCAAAAGCCCCATCGTCTTCATCCCTCCTCCGAATCCAAATTTGTGTATGCAAATTGGCTTCGACAAAAGTAATTCTCTCTGAGTGGTTAGTCTATTTAACCATTTTAGTCATGAAATTAAGTATATTTATGTGTTAATTCGATCCATTAAACTCTATTAAATTGGATAGATTCATGGATTAATCCAATTAATTTATTTAACAGTTAACCAATTAGAATAATGAATTAGGTTAGATTATACGTAGTCAATTTTCCTTGTTTAAATAATTAGAAGTGTATGATAAAAAAATTATTAGATTTTAAATAATATAAAAATCTAAACATCTGAATTTGAAAAATACTTATTTTATATTTAACCTATATTAAAAAATGGAAAGTAAAAATACCTATTATATTAATTTATTTTTTGTGTTGGTGTTTCTTTTCCATTAAGAAAAAAATAACACAATATTTTTTACATTTGTCATAATCTTATCTATCAACCGACACATATTGGATTCTATTAATTATAATTTTGGCACGTGTCAAGTTATCATGAGAACAACCTAATTTTATATATATAATATATATATATATATATATATTTATGTTTGTAGATTATTATTTTAAAATGTTATGTCTTAACGCAAAAAAAAATTACAGGAAAAGCTCTCTGCTATACCCGGATAATTTATATGTCCATATCTTATTTATATGGGAAAAGATTTGTTGGTCCAATTACACCATTTATTATGCAACTGCGAAGAACTCCACTTACAACCTTACGAAGAAATCAACTGGAAGACACATATTATCCCCACCCTATGGTTCAAGATTTGATATGGGACACTCTTCACACATTCGTGGAGCCTTTACTTGCAAGTTGGCCATTGTAGGAAGACACATTTTAAACCTAATTTTTTTGTTTGGTTATAAAATTTTATTGGTAAGAAGGGTTGATATCTTCGCCAGTATAGTCTTGTATTTTACTTTTACTTTCCCTTTTTTCTAAAATATATTAAATTTTATTATTTCAATAAAAAATCTTTTTTAAATTTAATTTTTAGATTTTCATATTATTTAGAGTCTAATAATTTTTTCACACGGTTCTAATTATTTGAACGTAAAATATTTTGATTGGGTATAATCCAACTTCACAGCACACACACCATTCTTAGTGTAGGGCCACAACCATGAATCTTTATTAACAACAGACACGAAGATGTCCATAATACGATTCGCATCCTCTACCGGAAACAAGACATCAAGACGTGGTTTACATAACATGGTATGGACCCTACACCACAGTCCAAAAACACTATGAAGAAAATATTTTGCTTTGTATATTTGAGAAAGCAAAGGATTAGGATAATGCGATACCCTCCAAACTTCTTTTGCTAGTAACGCTTAATTAAAATTTTCAATATCCTTAAAACCCAAACCACCGTTCTTCTTAGATTTGAATAATGTTGTCCAAGCTACCCATGCAATTTTCCTTTTTCCTTATGTAGTTAAAAAAAATTGTTTTAGTTTTTACGTTAAACATCATTTAAAATCTAACAAAGGAACTATATATAGCTATTTTAGGCTATTTAGCTGTATATCTTATTTTCTCAGGTTATATATGAAAACCACATAATTACCACGTGTGGCCCACCTCCCCAGCTCTCTAGGCCGGGCATATACATCGTTTTATAGTTAGTCCTGCCAACGATGGCTACATAGAAGTGTCAAAATGGGTAAAATATTCATGATTTGTCCATGTCCAATACATAATAGGCGGTTTATAGACAAACTCATTTACAGAGCGGGTTAACATGGTTTAAACCCAACTTCGTCCACAAACAAAACGGGTTGGACATTGTTGGACAATAAATAGTTCATGATCTCTAAAATTCTAGGTCAAAATCTAATTTCTGGCGGTTTCTGACGATTTTCGGTAATTCCCAGTGATTCTTGGCTATTTTTGGTGATTTCCGGCGATTTAATTTTTGAAAAAACTAAAACATAACCGAAACCCATAGTCGATCCATGGACAATCCATTTGGAGCAGGTGTTAATAGACTTGGTCGTTAATGGACACATGTGTTAATAGACACGAGTGTTAATGGACAGTCAATATTTTGTCCAGAATTAAAATTGACAACATTGGACGGATCAAAATGAACGTATACAACCCATTTTGACATTTCCAATCGTACATATATTTATTTAATTTTAGTGTTATTTGAGACCAAATCAGTTTTTAAGTTGTTTTAATATTGTAGACGAGGCCATGAAAGCCAGAGGTCGGGCTCTCGGCAAGGTCGATCCTACAGTTTTGGGGGTCATAAGCAAAAAATAATTTGGGAACCATCTATCCACTAATATTTTATCTTTAAAAAATTGGAACCTATTTGTATACTAAATTTTGGTATTAAAAATTAGGAGGCTCTAGGCCTATGTTTTATTGTGATAGGCCCAGGCGCCGGCTCTGGCTCTCAGTCCTCAAAGAAGTTTGATCCCCATCTCTCTTATAGTTTGATAATACGGGAGAGGGACGCAATAACTCGACTGTAAAATCCACTAGTTTTGAAGGGTTGGTCAGTATTTACTTATCCGAATGAATCAGATCAACATTTTCGTAGATTGAAGTGCATACTATAATATGTAACAGACCATGGTATATAATAGATTGGATAGTAGTATGAAAAAAAGTTTACTATATTGAATAGTAAAAAATATACTCTAGTATGCAATAGAGTACACTAAAACTCAAATTTAATATTTTTAATAATTAATACTCATATATATTACAAAATATAATTGATTTAAAGTTTAAATTTAAATCATATTAGTATGCAATATAGCATAACTCAAAATTTAATATGCAATAGATTGTTATCGAAGTTTAATTTTAGTATAACCAAGTTTCTAATGTTTAGCTGAATGCTCATGAAATTTATCATTATACAATATATTAGATAACTTTGCTCTAATATAAACATAAAAAGATTCTGAAAATATGTTCAATCAATAAACATGTATATCTGTTATGAAAAGAAACATTAAAGTAGATTTATGAAAATTTATCCGTATAAATGTTGATGAAAGTAGTGGATGGATGAATAATTGTATATGTTGTGAGATGATAATTTTTTTCTTTTTTTGTAGATTTTGTTTCCGGAAGTGATTTGAGGTGATGAGAAATGGGGTGTGTTGATATTTATATAAACACATTATAAAATAATTCCAACCAATAGAAAAAGTACTTCTATTGCCAAATCAAAAGAAAAAACACACAAGAAGCACAACTTTGGTATGACTTTTATTGTTCGTCCATAGTTTCACAGCAAACCAAAAAATGCATAAGAATAGTGCATATATTTTGGTCTGAGAAAACATTTGTTTGTTTTAGCACATACTAGTACGTGCATAGTAGTCTGACTTTAGTCTGATCTGCAGCTTACTGCATAACCATTCACAACCTTAATCTTTCTCTACGGCGTACCCATTTACAACCTTAATCTTTCTATAAACAAGTTGTTTTCTGGCTTACACGGAAAGAGTTTTCAAGGTCTTTCTCTTTCCTCGAAAGGAGCCATACTAAGCATTGATTTGTGAAATTCCTTAAGGTTGTTGGCCCAACGACTCTCCTTCTTTCTTTAAGTGGAGTATGTTTTAGAAGGAAATAAATGAAATTTAGAGCTGGAGGGCACAGAGGAAGTGAGCTAATAATTTATTTTCTTCGGTTGATCGTCACATACAACAAGAAAAGAGATTGGTGGGAATCCGTGGGATTATGTGTTCATGTGTTCAGTTTTGGAGTGTAAAGGATACGTCTATATAGACTATATATATTAAAGGTCTAATTGTCATTAGTTAATACCTAATGTTCCTTTTCTATCTCTATATATATATATCTGTACATTACACTAATAATATCATTCAGTTTCATAACCTACATGCTATCAGAGCCATCGATTCGCAAAAACCTACACTTTTTTTCAAACTCAAATCTAGCTGCAACCACAATGTATTCGATGCGGGACATTGAATTTTTCATGTAGTTCCAAACTCGTTTATTTCTCATGTTTTTCACTCTTATGGTTAGTTGTTCATTTTAAAGCTCTCTCTTTGATTACAAAAATCAAAAGAGAGATTCAAATGCTTGGCTCAACAACATTTCAAAGTCTTAAATCTCTAAAGCTACTTGCATAAAAACAATGGAGGGTACATTGAACAACTATTTTACAACAACAAAATACAGACTCAAAAACTGAATCTGCTGCATATATATTAGAAGACAGGTTTAAGTAGGGCCTCAAGTACAGCTTCTTTGGTGGGAAGGGCTGGGATTTCGCCTCTCTCTTTAACGGTTAAGGCCCCGCATGCATTCGCAAACATTAGAGCCTCTCTCAGTCCTTCTTCGTCCTAAGTGAAACAACTCTTTTTTTTCAGCTATGTGTTTTTGCGGTCATGAACATCGAAAAAAACATGAATAACTCTTATATGAACAAACCTATGAAACTGCTAGTCTTATATTCGAATTCACCAAACCAGAGACAGTGTTATAAATCTAGCCCTCACTAACTGAACTTTAAACAAATATTCGAAGCTACAATCTAGTTTTAAATGAAAAATGAAACATGTTACCTGAAGCAAGGAGAGATCACAGGCTAGTTGCGATAGTATTCGCGCAACAAATGCATTCCCAGCACCTGTTGTGTCCACTACATCCACCTTCAATCCATACACTCTCCCGCTAAAATCCTGTAAATTGGAAAAGATTTTAAGTAGTATGATTTCACATTGCAGTATCAATATTTCTTTTATTATAAACCGCCATTAAACTTGAATTAATATGAACACTAAGAATGCTTTATAAAAAGTTTGCAAAAATCAAACGCGGAGAGGGATTTTTCACACCTTGGTATAGTACTGACAGCCTTCAGGGCCTTCGGTGACAAGGAGTAATTTCAGCTTACGATGAAACAACTTGCGGACGACATTATCATCATATGGATCTTCTCCTTTTATTAGAAAGACGATCTCCTCTTCGCTTATCTTCATTTTTATTATCAAACAGAAACAACAAGTTTCAGCTGAGAACGAAAGAGAAAGATAATATACGCAAATGTATCCATTTATATAGAAAAAAAAACTTTATAATATCAGCAGTGTCCCAAATGCTAAGAATTTCATCCCTTGCATTGTCTGGAGAAGGCCACAATGGGAGCCTAAGGTTTGGATCATACGAAAGAATAACACCAGCATCCTTAGTCGCCTTCGCTGCAGCAAGGTGCGCAGACTTGCACGGTTCTGTTATAAGACTTATAGAACCATAATGGAATATTTTCGCCTGCCACATGATCAAAGGAAAAATGGAGAAGACGCGGAAACCGGTTAAACACGAATAAGTAATCAATCATGTTTTTGTAGTGTATCAAATTTTTTTATTACCTTTTTAATCAAATCAAAATCAAGCTCAGATTCTCCTAACATATCCGCACTCGGGTTTCGATAAAACATGAACTCTCTTTCACCTTCACTTGTCAATGTCAAAAAAGCTAAAGCAGTTCTGGCTCCAGAATCAAAACGCATTCCTTCATCCACATTATTATCCTTTAAAATATTAGCAAGCATATATCCAAACTCATCTTCACCAACCTGTACACAACATCCACCACATTTTGGAGAATGTTAGTAAGAGTTTTTTAAAGTGTTACAAGGTAAAACATAATGTTTTGGCCTCACCTTCCCAATGAAAGCTGAAGAACCGCCGAGTCGAGCAATACCTACAGCTACATTTGCAGGTGCACCACCTGGAGCTTTTTTAAAGCTGGTGCTTCGGCTAACGAAAGTCCTCTAGTCGTTGGTACGAAATCGATTAACATTTCCCTGAAACAAACCACATAAGGAGGCTCTTGTGTTGAGCCATCACTAGACAAAGCTCTTCCTTTAAACCAAAAAATGTATCAGAATTCTTTTGCAGCCACAATTGGTTTTCCTTCTTTGTGACACATCAACCAATACACCAGAGGAAGTATTCTTAGCTTGTTTCCATATCCTTTGAACCGTTCGAATATGAACTGAAAGTAACTCTGATACATCTCTTATGGTGGTTTTATTGATTATTCCGTTTATGCTCATTGCCAATAATGCATCATAAACAATCCATCTTTCACCATTAGTTAATTTTTTTTCGTTTTACCTATGACGTTTACGTCTTGGTGATCAGGTCCTAAAACACAATTAAAATAATTTTTTTTAATTGAAAAAGCACATACATATGAAGAAATATTAAAATGTCCACATTCCTACGAGTTTTCTACTCTGTAACGATTTTAAAGCAATATTAGTATAAAATTTAATTATCACAATATATCATCAAAATTTTATATATTGACCAAAAAAAAATTACAATCTAATTTACCTTGATCTCCATCTGAGTGATCTTCTTTTTCTTCATATAATTGATCGACATTTAGTTCTAATACATGAGTATTACTAGAATCTTCCACCAGATTGATGTTCACATCAATTGCATGAACATAATCACCTTCGTCTCCAAGAACTTCAATTTGAGAATCATGATTGTCACAACTTGTTGAAATGGTGTTTAAATCAAATGAATGACTTTTATTGTTTGGAGGTTAAATGTTTAGATAAAAGTTAGCCATGGATGATCTATTGTTGAAATTTCATGTTATATAAGAATGTCAATTTTTTGAATTGTACTTATTTGCCTCCACTAATTTTGTCCTTTGCTTGTGAATATCTATGTGAAAATTTTGGTTCCCTCCAAAATATTCCTTGTAGTCAGTAAGTCATAGAAAGATAGAGTTTCATGCATGGGGAAAAATACTAAGAGGCTGTATATAAAACACAATTACTATATACGATGGAGTATTAATCAGAATTAAAGATGTAAATATATTTGATTAGGAAGGGTAATGATAACAAATTACAAAGTTTCTTAATCTATTTAAACAATAGTGCAACGGCATTTATATCAAAACAGAGGGATTATGTATAATACGTAGGTTAACTTACTTTAGGTTGTTTGAATGTTACTTTAAGTATTTTTAGGTTATTTCGTCTAAAGTTACTTCGAATATTTAATAGGTTACTTCTAATATTTTTAAGTTACTTTTGAATAATATTTTGGTTATTTTAAATATTTTTGGATTATTTCAAATAAAAATATTCGATTCGAACCATAACTAATAAATATTCGGATAGTTTTGGTTTTCTTAATATTATCTAAACTGAACTCCAATCCGTTATTACTTAAACCGAATCTAATCCAAAAAATAGAAATATCCGAATAATATCTTTAGCCTTAAACCCAAAAAATAGAAATATCCGATCCGATCGAATCCAGATAGCCGAACGCCTGAGACATATTCTTAGTTACTCGAAAATAAAGCTCTACAGATTTCGTCAACCAAAGGCCTTTGGACAATTGGGCTTCCTTCCAAGCCCACCATTCACTAATGATTTAACTATATCCAGCTCACAATTTATTTTTACAAGCTGAGATACTTTCGCAGCTTCCCAGTAGTACAGAAATAAATCATTTCGTCTCTGAAACAAAAGCCAAAGAAACGGGAAGAAGAAGAAGAAGAAAAAAGCTATGGCGGATCAGCTAACGGATGAACAGATCTCTGAGTTCAAGGAAGCTTTTAGCCTTTTCGACAAAGATGGAGATGGTTAGTCTCATCTCTTCTCATCTTCCTCTTTTATAATCCCTCTGATCATCGTTTAAACCATTTCCGATCTCGTTTTTCGGATTTCTTCTACGATCGATGCCTCAGATTCGGAAACTGTTTGGTTTTTGTGGTTTTTGCTTGATTCGATCTCTGATTCGTGTGGTTTTGTTATTGCTCCTTTGTTGATTGAATCGTTTTGATAGTCTCGTTTGATGTTTTGTGTTTTTTTCATCACTTAGTGTAGATTTGGGGGTTTTTGATGTTTCTTCGAAACTTTGATTTAGCATCCTCGTCTTTGGATAGTGTATATTAGGTCAGAGATTTTGATTTAACAATTGCTTAAGAACCAAATTTGAATGTTCTTTGTGTGATTTTGCATCTTAATATGTTCATAGTTGCATAATGTTACACAAAAATAAAAATTAGTTGCATCAATGTTACTAGCTATGTGCAGAAAAATCAAGTTTCTTGTTTCTAGAATCTGATTCTTGTTCTGAATCAAGAAGTCTCAAATTGTCATTATTTCGTAGTTTGAATATATATAAGTTCCTATATCCAATGGTCATGATTTTGTCATAATGAAAGATTCTCAGATTCTAGTGATTCTTTTGGTCATATATGTGGTTGTTTATAGGCTTTTGTGTGTAATTTTGCATCTTTATATGTTCATACTTGCATAATGTTATACAAAATTGAAAAGTATTTGCATCAATGTTACTCTATTATGATTCTTGTTTTGAATCAAGTCCCAAATCATCATTATTTCGTAGTTTAAGTAGGTATAAGTTCTCAGATAATGATTAATTTTTAGCACCTATCATGGCTTTGTTTGCCATAATGAAGGTTTTGCAGATTCTAGTAATTCTTCTATCATCCATTGATGGTCATGTATTTGGTTTTTTATAGGCTTTTGTAGCTCAAAAAGTTTCGGTTTACACACGTTTATCGCAAGATCGTGTTCCATTCATGTTCTCTAATGTTATCTTTTACTGATTGTAAAGGTTGCATCACAACAAAGGAGCTAGGAACAGTAATGAGATCACTGGGACAGAACCCAACAGAAGCTGAGCTACAAGACATGATCAACGAGGTAGACGCTGATGGAAACGGCACCATTGACTTCCCTGAGTTTCTAAACCTAATGGCTAAAAAGATGAAAGACACAGACTCAGAGGAGGAGCTAAAAGAAGCATTCAGGGTTTTCGACAAAGACCAGAATGGTTTCATATCCGCTGCAGAGCTGCGTCATGTGATGACAAATCTAGGTGAGAAACTAACTGATGAAGAAGTGGAAGAGATGATTCGTGAAGCTGATGTTGATGGAGATGGTCAGATAAACTATGAAGAGTTTGTCAAGATTATGATGGCTAAGTGATGATGATAAAAGAAGAAAAAATGAGAATAAAAGTGGTGAAATGACCTTTAACTCTTAATCGTTTTGGGTTTGATTGAGCCTATGTAGTTTTTTAAGGTTTTAATAGACTGAATTTATGAAAGTTTATCATTTTATTTTGTGGATTTTTTTCTTGTTGGCATGATTAGATTTTGGTAATTAGAGCGTTCTCATAAAAAAAAATCTTGCTCTCACTTTCGTACACCCTAACGTATAAACAATCGCATTCACATTCTTTAACGAGTTTAGTTGGCGTGCTCGAGACCAACTGTAAGAAGTTCTACCAAGTATGATTGAACTTTTTCGTATTAACGTTTCCTCTTTATAATAAAGGGAAGTTGTCAAACGGAAATCGCAATTATATAGAAGATGAATAGACAATTTCACTATTATAAGGTTTCATACAAAGATTTTATAGCAATTGTATATAGGAGAGAAGTAGACAATTTCACTATTATAAGGTTTCATACAAAGATTTTATATGAATACAAAATGTGTCATCAAAGCCTTGCAAGTACGGAATTGCACTAGTCAGTTTATTTTTTATGTATTAAAATAGGTAATTGATAGTGACCCTTTTCTTTTTGCAAAAAACACACACAAATGTGTCATTTTGCTGAATAGTATGTTTTGTTTATATTATAAAATAGCATCCCGACTAGATGTCTTCTATGTAAAAGAGAAAGTGTATTCGTTTACCCAATTAACTCTCATTATTTTGTTATCCTCCTAGTTGACTTTTTTATTTTCCAGAATAAATACGTTTTATAATTTGTCATCAAAATGTCACTTACAACTTACAAGTGTAGAAAGATACTGATTTATATATTTATTTTGACATCTAGAGGGACTTATTTATGCATCCACACGCCAACATATATAGTAGTCAATAGCCATCCATGCTTAGACATCTAATGTTTTACGCTTGTCATCTGATTACAAACCAAGCACCACATTGCTTTTGTTAACTATTTTTAGTTTCTTCTAGTTAAAACCATTGTTTAATCTTAGTAGGGAAGGAAGGAATACTTAAAGTTTGATTCAAATATTTTTGAAAGATTCAAATAGTTCACATGGTCAAATCGATGATGCCAATGTACTCCCTACTCTCTAAGAGATGGCCTACCCTTCTAAGATAACAACCATTTAATCTAAGTGTATTTGAGAGTGAGATTATGGAGGTAAAAGATCTTTGCCGGAATGTAACCAAATTATCAATGTAATTATTTTCTTAGTGCGATAATAAATACTAGAAAACCTTGTGTGATAGATAAACAAAAAAGTAGATTATGGAGGTAAAAGATCTTGCATCGAATGTAACCATAGTACCAATGTAATTCTCTTCTTAGTGCGATGACGAATACTAGGAAATTTGGTGTGCCAGATAAACAAACATGTAGATTATGATGGAATAATTTAGTTATCAGTATGGTTAGCAAAATAATAAAATAGTTATCAAAGAGTCGTATTTGCTATGGTAATAAGATAAAAAGCATAGTGGCACAAGTAGGTAACTAAGATTGGGTAGATATATTAGTTACGGATGTAACCAGAATACCAAAGTAATTCTCTTACTATCGATGACGAATACTAATGACCATGGTGTGGCATGTAAACAAACAGGTAGATCATGATTGATAATTTAGTTATTAGTAATATGCTTTTATTTGATAACATTTGTATTACAACGTTAAATATTCCAACTATGAAATAATATGTCAACTCTGAATTTCAAAACTGACTTATTATCACGGTATTGGTATGGTAGCATTAACATATATGTATTATCAAAGGTATGTATATAATTTTTTTATTAGTAATCTTCCACAAAATTAGTATGTCCTAATTACTAGATAATGGTAAAACTAATATTATCCCATTAGTAGAATAGTTAGCAGATTAATAAAATATTTATCCATGAGAGAAAACATATAATGTTACATGTTTAATTGATAACAAAACTGTTTTCGTCAGCTACTTCATCCCACCGTTTTTGTGATGTAGGGACTTGAGAGGTAATTCTCCTTGGTACAATACAAGGAGAGAGGAGATGTAAGAGAACTAATAAACTAATCTACTATGTCTTCTTAGACAGACTGCAAACTTCTACGTAATGCTTAAACTATAGCTTTTTAAGCAGTCAGCAACATGCCACATATGCATAAAGTTATCAGATTCAAGATATATTAATAGATTTTTTTTAATGACTAAAAAATTCTGAACCTAGACACGTATATCTTCTCGTGTCGGGAATCAGAGCATGTAATATGCTTTCCTCCTAAATTTCGAGAATCAAAATATGCTAAAACTGTGTTCAAGTTTACTTAACCTATTTTGATCACGAGATTTATAGTTACATTGAGCGAGCTTATAGTTAAACCCTAAGCACATACGAAACTAAAATAATAAAAAAAACAAAAACCCAGAAGAGAAACGAAATAATATCCAAAATAATCCATGAGCAATATAATTACCTCAATAATCAACAATATTTACCTTAGAAGCCGAGCTGTCTCCATTTTTCCTGACCCTACTTTCTTCGATTATTGTATCAATCTAATAACTCATTCTTGTTTTTTCTGCAATAGGTAGATAGCTATATTTACAAGAATATAAAACTAGCCTTAGGGTGGGGAAAAAAGTTTTACAAATAGTATAATCATATTAACATTTGTTTGTTAAATGACTGAAACATTTCATAGTAGACCTGTAAAATTCTTTATGGTCCTTATTTTCTTGATTGGGACCAAAACTTCCTTACTTTCTTTTGCTTGTGACTTTCTTAATGGCTGTCTCGTGTATGTTAAGTCATGTTGTTACAAACACCGTCACCTTTGATTTAAATTTATATAAGGGTGATTTGTTAAAATATAGTGGATTTGTTGAAAAATTATTTAAATAAAGCAAATGTTTAAAAATTATACGAATAGCTTTTTAAATTTGTAATATACCGTTTTGCCATTTTTTTATGAGTAAACAAAAACGTAATTACGAAACTGCAATTAATAAAACTTGTCACGTCAGCCATATGACCAATGGTAGAGCTTTCTAACTCTACCAAACGTGGTAGTTATGAACTCTATCAAGCATGGTAGTTATGCTTGGTAGAGCTAGATTCTAGCGATAAATCTAGCTCTATAATGCTTGGTAGAGCTGAATCTACCAAGCATTATAGAGCTGAATCTACCACGCTTGGTAGAGTTGAACCAAACATGATAGATTCAGCTCTACCAAGCATGGTAGTTATGAACTCTACCATACCAGGAATCACTCGAGCGCCATCCGTTCCACGGACAAGTTTCGCCTGTCTACAGACAAGTCACAGACAAGTGATGCCGAACATCCAAATTGCAAAATAATGCACCAACAGGGAATCGAACCCGGGCCTGTACCATGGTAGGGTACTATTCTACCACTAGACAACTGATGTTTGTTATATCATACAAAACAATAAATAGATATTAACCATTACAATTTTTGAACTTTATTTTATATAAATGTTATATTTGTTTTATAATTTTTATTACATAATAAATTATTTATTTGATTTGTTAATATATCATTATTTATTTTTGTTAACAAATCTTATTTATTTATTTATTTTTTAAATAAATAAATATATTTATTAACAAAACATTTATTAACAAAAATAAATAAAATAAATATAACATTTATATAAAAAACTAATAATATATTAACAAAACAAATAAATATTATTATTATATAAAATAAATTTATTTATTTGTTTTGTTAAAATATTTTTATTTATTTTTGTTAATGAATATTTTGTTAATAAATTTATTTCTTTATTTATTTGTTTTGTTAATATATTATTAAAATAATTTAGTTAATAAATTATTTATTTGTTTGTTTTGTTAATATATTATTATATAAGTTAATGTTTATTAACAAAACATTTGTTAATAAACATTTATTAACATTTATTAATTCATGGGCTATTTGTAAACATTTATTAACAAAACATATAATGATATATTAACAAATCAAATAAATAATTTATTATGTAAGAAAAATTATAAAACAAATATAACATTTATATAAAATAAAGTTCAAAAATTTTAATGGTTAATATCTATTTATTGTTTCGTATGACATGACAAACATCAGTTGTCTAGTGGTAGAATAGTACCCTGCCATGGTACAAGTCCGGGTTCGATTCCCTGTTGGTGCATTATTTTGCAATCTGGGTGTTCGGCATCACTTATCTGTGACTTGTCTGTAGACAGGTGTGACTTGTCCGTGGAAAGGGTGGCGCTCGAGTGATTCCTGGTATGGTAGAGTTCATAACTACCATGCTTGGTAGAGTTGTTAGAAAGCTCTACCACGCTTGGTAGAGCTAGATTCAGCTCTACCATGCTTGGTAGAGTTAAACCCACAAAAACACAAGAAATTCGCCAAAGACGTAAAATCATTTTCGAAATCACTTAAAGAACACCATAAATGTAACATAAAAACTTCTCCAAACCCATAAACCTATTACGAACACCATAAATGTGACATAAAACCGTAATGCAAAATGTGTCATAAAATCGTAATGCATTTAGCGAGAAGATTGAAAGAAGAAGAACAAAATCAAGAGAAAAATAGAACGAAATCAATGTTACTCGAACCCAGAAAACGATTTAGCGAAGAAGATTAAAAAGAGAAGAAGATAAAAAATGAGTGAGAGAGAAGAAGAAGAAAGAAAACAGCTTTTTTTTTTCTTCTAAAGGATGCAAATGGTAATTACACCCTTTCCTTCTTTTTTTTTTCAAAAAAAATCTATTTAAGTAATTTCAGAATAAATATACTTTATTTCATCAATTCATTCTTTATATAATATACCCCATTTAAGAATTTTTTTTCTTTTCCAATTATGTAAATTTATTTATCAAAAGAATTACGTAAATGGTTTTTAAAAAGTTTCAAAATTTCTAAATACAAAAATAAAATTTTAAAATTTTTGCAAAATATAAAAGCGCATATAAAAATCATAATTTTTTTTTTGTTTATAATGCTAAAACTTATAACTTCCTATAGAAAAATACATACAAACCAACAGTCCTAAGCTCTACTACGATAACATCTAAGACAAAATCTAAAAATCACATGTTCGAGTGACCTTTGGAAAGATTAATATTACATGTTTTGATCGGAAAATCTTATGGGATATATGGACCTAGTATAAGAACTTCTTAGTTAAATAAAGAAAGAGAAAAAAAATACTCACGAAATATAAATAACCACACGCAGACGCAAACAAACTGTCAGAAACACTAATCAAGCTTCACAGTCTCTCCATCAAACAGACTCCAAAGTTGCTCAACGTCAAAGGTCAAGGTGGTTCCCTTTTCTGTTTCTGTCGCTTCTGGAACTAGCATATTTATCTCTTGGCTCTCTAGTAAATTCTTCAACCACATATTTCTAGAATTTAAAGAGGAATGTTTAGAACTCAAAGATTAACAAAGAATAACTCTCTTTATTATGCTTTAGAAAATCATTCATAACTAAAGCTCACAATTTCTCAATCTCAAAACCTCACAAGTTATGTCACACCTTGACATCTCCTTATATTGAAAACCTTAGACAAAACCTATTTCTATTAGGAACACAATTATATTTAGATAAATCCTAAATATATATTTCCTAATCTTAATAGCTTATGACTCAAGTTATTTTCAAGCTTAATACAACATTCTCCCCCTTAAGCTTGAAGTCGATTTTTTCTCAAAATCTTGAACACCAATAAGATCTCTCATTTCTTTGAACTTGATTTTCCCGAGAGCTTTTGTTAGAATGTCTGCCTTTTGCTTATTCCCGGGAACATGTTCCACTTGTATTTGCCCATTCTCAACACATTCTCTTATGAAGTGATACCTTGTATGTATATGCTTACTCCGACCACGAAAAGCTGGGTTCTTAGTAAGAGCAATCGCCGACCTATTGTCAATTCGAATGACTACTCTTTCACATGGTAGTCCCGTGACTTCACTTAGTAGATCTTGGAGCCAAATTGCTTACCTTGCTGCTTCAGTACCTGCCATGAATTCAGCCTCACAAGAAGACAATGCCACAATTTCTTGTTTTTGTGAACACCAAGTGATTGGACTTTCACCAAGATAAAATATATGTTCGGTTGTACTTTTCCCATCATCTGGATCAACATTATGGCTACTATCGCTGTAGCCTACCAACTTTGGTATCGTCGAAGTTGATCGCTCAAATGATAAACCAAGAGTAGTGGTTCCTCGCAAGTACCTTAAACATTATTTCATGGCACTTTCATGTGACTCTCTAGGGCTCTGCATATATCGACTCAACACTCCAAAACAATAGGACAAGTCGGGTCTTGTATGGAGTAGGTATTGAAGGCAACCGATAATCTTTCTAAACAATGTGGAGTCTACTTCCTTTTCATCTTCCAACTTGGATAGTTTTAGCCTAGACTCTATTGGTGTATGGGCCGGATTGCAGTCCTTTATCTCTGCTTCTTCAAGTATTTTCAGGGCATATCGTTTCTGATTTAATGTTATTCCTCCAGCATGTTGGTCTACTTCAATCCCTAAGTAATATGTCAATCTTCCAAGATCACTCATCTTGAATTTAGAAGCCATCTCTTTCTTGAATTCGTAAATGATGTTTAGACATGTTCCTATCACAAATAAATCATCAACATACACCGCTATGACTAGAAGATTTTCTCGTACCTTCTTCCGATAGACAGATGGTTCTTTCGAGCATTTTTTGAATTGAAGTTCCACAAGAATTTGGTTTAACTTATTTTTTCATGCTCTTGGAGCTTGTCTTAGCCCATACAATGCTTTATTGAGCTTATAGACTTTGTCTTCTCTCCCTTTCTCTTCAAACCCTTCCGGTTGCGTAACATAGATGGTTTCTTTTAATTCTCCATGAAGAAACATTGTTTTAACATCAAGATGATGTATTTCCTATCCATTAGATGCAGCGAGATTGATAAGGAGTCATACTGTTTCAATCCAAGCAACTGGAGCAAAAAATTCTTTGAAATCAACTCAATAACGCAGCACATATCCTTTAGCGGTGAGTCAGGCCTTGTGCTTGTTTATACTTATATCAGAATTTTGTTTCAGTTTGAATACCCATTTTCGACCAATTGATTTCGCTCCAACTGGTAAGTCTATAAGATCCCAAGTGCAGTTTTTCTTGATGGAATAAATCTCATCTTCACAAGCAAGTGTCCACTCTTTTGACTCTTTTGCTTCATAGAAGTTTCTAGGTTTGTTGTTTAAGCATACTAACAACATCTCTCCTTCTTCTTCAGCAAGCAAACAAAGCAAAGTGTAATCTTCAAGATATTTTGATCTGGTGCTTTGTCTAGTTATTCTTCTCAGAATTGTTGGAGTTCTGTTTTGAGCTTTGGGACTCTCATGTTCGTGTTCATGTTCTTGTACTGTCTCTGTTTCTTCCTCGTTTTCTGCTTCATCAAGCTCTTCGGTGTTGTCACTGACTTGCTCTGTTTCGGTATTTTCTTCCTCTTTTTGAATCCCACGGTTTTCGAATTCTCCAAAGATAACACTAAAGCTTCCACAGTTATCCCTCTCCGTGTTGTTTTTATTCCAGTTCCAGCCCTTAGTCTCATCAAACACTACATCCCTGCTTACTATTATCTTACGAGATTGTGGATCAAATAGTCGATATGCCTTTGAACCTTGTTCTGTTCCGAGATGAAGAAGCATACGCGATCTGTCATCTAGCTTCTTTAAATGAGGTTTGTCTATCTTTGCGTAACAGATACATCCAAAGATTCGGAGGTGATCAATATTTGGTGTTTTACCCCGTAGAGCTTCATATGGTGTTGTGTCTTTAAGAGCTCTTGTAGCTATCCTATTCAAGAGGTAGGTTGAATGTCATATTGCTTCTCCCCACAAGTACTTTGGTACATGCATATGTTTCAAGATACTTTGCGTCATCTCCATTAACGTTCTATTGCGTCTTTCAACCACACCATTTTGTTGTGGAGTATAAGCTGCGGTGAGATGTCGTTTGATACAAATATCATCACAAAAAAAAATTAAACTCTTGTGATACGAACTCTCCTCCTCTATCTGTTCTGAACGTCTTTATGCTAGTCCCTAAATCTAGTTCTACTAACTGTTTAAAGTTCTTAAACTTATTAAAGGCTTTTCCCTTTTCTTTTAGCAATATAGTCCACATATATCGAGAGTAATCATCAATGAGGACGAAGATATATTTGTTTCCAGCGATCGTACTTGGTGTTATAGGACCACAAAGATCTCCGTGTATGAGTTCAAGTGTTTGAGTTGCTCGGTATGAGGTGGCTTGAGGAAATACTTGTCTTGTTTGTTTCCTAAGTAAGCAAGAGCCGCCATATTTCCTTTTGTATCTCAAATCGTGGTATTCCTTGAACAAGATCTCTTTGAATCATAGATTTTATTGTCTCAAAATTTATGTGTCCCATCCTAGCATGCCACCTACTACTCTCACTTATCTTTGATAGATTTAAGCATGTCGTGTTTATTATTCCCATGTAAACTTTGTACAATTGGTTTCTTGATCTTTCTGCTTTGACAAGTAATTTCCCATCGTAGTCATGCATTGTCAGGTATCCTCTTCTCATCCTTATGTCGCATCCCGATTCTGTAGCTTGTCATAAGCTAATGATGTTACTCCTTAAATCTGGTATAAAGTAGACATCGGTCATCATCCTTGGTTCACCATTCATGTCAATGAAAGAGATTGAACCTTTTCCCTTTATATCAATACGTGAGTCATCACCGAATCTGACTTTACTGGTGATAGAGCCATCAATCTTGTTAACGTATCTTTTATCACCCATCATGTGGTTGCTAGCTCCATTATCAAGATACCAGACATTCTCCTCACCAGTGGTTGTTTCATACTTGCTTGGTATGCAATTCTTTTCATTAAAGTATACTACTTCATGCATCATAAGCTCATCTGCATCTTATGTATCATGTTTTTCTGTTTCTTGAGCTTCTTGTAGCTTAAGTAATCGGTCAGGACAGCTTGACGCATAGTGACCTAGCTTGACGCATAGTGACCTAACTTGTCGCACTGGTAACATATCACTCTTGATGTATCTCTTCCACCATTGAACCGTCCTCGACCTCTTCCCCTGTAGCTGAAACGACCTCCGCGACTTTGATTTCTGTATTCACCATTGAAATCCCGATTAAATTGATTTGTTTGAGTTTCCATGTTGGCATACATGAGTTTGCTTTGATCTTCTTGTGTTTCTTCTTCTTCGTCGAAGATGCGTTCTTCATAAGTTTTTAATCGGCCTATAACATCTTCGAAACCCGTAGTATTAAGATCTAACACTTGTTCGAGAGATGCTACTATATGTATGTATTTTTTTCGAGGAAGACTTGTGAGAAATTTCTTGACTAATTTTGATTCTTCGATGTTTACTCCTAGAGCTGCAGATTTGGAAGAAATCTCGGATAGTTTTCTTGCAAAATCATCGATTTTCTCGGTGTCTTTCATCGGGCGATCAAATTCGGACATCAATGTTTGTAGTCTGGCTTCTTTGACTCTTTCTGCTCCCATATGTCTTGATTGAATAGCTGCCCAAATTTTCTTCGCTGTATCTAGTTCCCCAACTTGCAAAATCAAAGTCTCGGGTATGGATTGAAACAACAAGGCTATGACCATGTTATTCTTCTCATCATCAGGTGGATCTGTTGAATTTGATTCTATGATATCCCAAACCTTATGCACTTTAAGAGCAATCTTCATCCTCATGGCCCATACGGTATAATTGGTTGGATTTAGCATAGGACTCTGGATTGATGAAGATCCTCCTTCTTTTGATTTCCCTGTTGGAACAACCACATCACCCATCTCTCTTTCTCACACAAGAGGCTCTGATACCAATTCTAGAATTTAAAGAAGAATGTTTAGAACTCAAAGATTAACAAAGAATAACTCTCTTTATTATGCTTTAGAAAATCACTCAAAACTAAAGCTCACAAGTTTTCAATCTCAAAACCTCACAATTTATGTCACACCTTGATATCTCCTTATATATTGAAAACCTTAGACAAAACCTATTTCTATTAGGAACACAATTATATTTAGATAACTCCTAAATATATATTTCCTAATCCTAATAGCTTATGATTCAAGCTATTTTCAAGCTTAATCCAACAATATTATCTTTATCCATTACATTATTCATAAGATCATCTTTTTCCTCATCTTTGTTACATGTGATACTATTTTCACAAATATTATCGTTAGTGAGTTCAAGGCTTCAAGGAATTACATCAACTTCCGGCAGACCATTGAGATGGTTGCAGCCGTTTTTAACGGTGAAGGGTCGAGGTCGAGGCTTTCTAACTTAAATTTCTTGGGCTTGTATAGTAGGAGTGGAAATAATGTTTTTCGTTTTCATTTTAGCCTTACAACATGGTTCATGGTTCTTACTCAAATGGGTGTTACAATAATTCTTGACATCATTAGCTGTCCTACCAAGCAATCGACCAGCAATCAAAGACCATCTAAGCATTGTGAAACAATTAATATACATTTGAGTTTTAGTAGTAAAACTTATGTATCATGAAATAAATAGTATCAAGTAAACAACACCTATTTCCTTGAAGCTTATGAAGGCGAAGAAGAAGGTCAACTTCATCATGTTTGTACATAAAATTTCACTAGAGTTACGTTCATTTACAAGAAGACAAATCAGTAAAAGAATTCAACTACTTTGCTGAAGCTTGTGATACGCAACGGAAATATATTTATCATTTTCTTTTAATCTTAAGGGAGTATATTGAACCAAGGAGTTGAAGTTATTTGAGTTTTAAAATAATTTTAGATGATTTTGATGATTTGTAAGAATTTAAGAAAGTTGTGATAATAGAATATTAAAATTCTCTGAAATCTCATTTAAAACCATGAGATTTGTTTTTTAATATTTTTAACTAAGAATCTCATTTAAAATCCCTCAAATCATTAAAATCTCAATACTTAAAACATTTCCAATAATAGTAGATTTGAAACAATTTTAAAAATCACATATTCAATAACACATAATTAAAAGAAAAACATTTTCAAATCATATTTAAATGCTTTTTTTTTAATTTATATTTCAATAACATAAAATTTGTATTTTAACTCAAATCCCACCAGATAAATACATCCCCTAAATGTTAGGTAAAAATCTTCCTTTTGGTCCCGCATAAATACGAACAGCATAAAGAAATTTATTATGAGCAACCTTTAATAGCATGAAACAATAATTTTACACGAAAACAAAAACGGAAAACAGTGATTTGTGCACAGGGAAGTTAATATCTGATTATCTCACCAAATTTTATCAAAATAAAAATAAAAATCTGGTTATCTCTATATATAATATGTATGTGTGTAAATAACATACCAGCTCTTACAGGAACTTGGTGCCATGCCTTCTCCATACTTATTGCATCGCCTCAAGAGACTATCTTCTTCAGCAGTCCATGCACCTTTTCTCAACCCTTTGGCGAACCCTCCATGGACCAAAGATAAACTCTAAAAGTACCTAACCAAATTATTATAAAATTTAAAAATTGTCAAAGGAAGAGTACATATAATATTGTGGCTTCACAAATCCTCGGAGGACTTATATATAGAGAGTGTGAGTGAATGAGCGAATATATAACAGGTGACGTGCATGTTTGATATCCATGTATCATGTTTGCTATCCATATTTCATGTGCTTAATTAGTTGTCCTGCTTAATTTGCTAAGCTAGTATTTTCATCCTTTTTCGGCACTTGAACAAAAAAAAACATGTTTCTTAACTAAAATTAGGAAAAAGGACGATTAATTGGTGGCAGATGGTTTATTGATTACAAGGGACAGTATAATTTCATGGACAAGAAATAGAACAGAATAGAGAAATAGGTTGGATAGTATTCTATTCTTTCATATTTATTTTGAAAATGAAAATTTTCACTTATTTTCTTTCATTTTACAAATCCCACTAGCCTTGAGCTTGTTCACAGACTCATACTTTTCCTCATCTTTGTTGCTCACTTCGCCAAAGCCAACTTCTGGCTGCCAGTTGAGCCATCTGCAACCATTGTAGGTTTGAGCTCGAGGCTTTACAACATTTAGTTTTTTGGTCGGTGATGTAGCTAAACAAGTCATTTCTCTCTTTCTCGTTTTGCTCTTACAACATGGTTGTTCCTGCTTATCAAAACGGGTGTTCCAGTAATTCTTCACATCATTAGCGGTTCGACCAGGCAATCTACCAGCAATCAGTGACCACCTAACCATGCATTTGAAAGATTTATATGACTTTGTATTGAAGCATTAACATTATATAAATAACTTAGATTTGTGTCTGGCCAGTATATAAACCTGTTTCCTAGAAGCTTATGAAGACGAAGGAGAAGATCAACTTCGTCAGTGCTAAATTTTCCTCTTTTGATATTTGGCTCCAAGTAGTTCAACCATCTTTGTCTACAACTTTTCCCGCATCGGTTCAACCCTACATAACCAATTTTTTTTCTTTTTACATCAACTCGATTAATTAAGTATATAATGTGTCTACTTTTATCGCAAAGATCATGTGTTAGTTTGAAGAAACCCTCGAAGTGTAAACGGTTTTCTCATTGATAAAAGTGTTAAAGCTTTGCCTTATATACAAAACATTAGATCTAATTATATTTATGTAAATTGCCAAACTATATAATATAATTGAATTATTACAAGAGAGACTACGTACATCTTCTAATATATTATTTCCAAATTGATCTTGTTCTCTTTAGAGATCTGTCCGACATCTCCTAACAATATGTGAACAGCCATATAATGGACATCACCTATGCGGCCGTTACACACATATTTTCACTTTCTAGCTTGTTTTCTAAAAGACAAAACCAACGAGAGGGTTTAACGGATTTAAATCTAAGATATTTTTCACCAACGTAAATACAAACAGTATTTCAAATCTTTACTGTTAACCACACTTTGTTCTATAAGTTCACCATTTATGTTGACAAGAATTTTTTTTTTCATTGTGTCAACCTTAAAACATGAAAAATGATTGTGCAGCCATTTGTTAATTAATTAATTTTTTTTTCCAACATGTTAGTTAACTAAAGAGCAATAAGAATATAAATGACTAATTAAGTTACAAATTTATATATAACACATACCAGTTTTTAAAGGAACTTGGTTCCATTTGCCTTCTCCATACTTATCAATGCATTGCCTCAAGAGACTATCTTCTTCAGCAGTCCATCCACGTTTTCTCAGGCCTTTGGACGAACCCTCCATGGACCAAAGATAAATATTAAAGTATCTAACCAAATTATTTGAAAATTATAAGAAAAGAGTCGAGGAAGAGGATTTATATTGTGTTTCACAAATCCTCAGAGGACTTATGGAGAGTGTGAATATGTGAGCAAATACATATATACCCGTGACGGGCATAGGGAAATGACGTGCATGTTTAATATCCACATTTCATATGTTGGCTGTCGTGCTTAATAAGCTAAGTTAGTTTGTTCTGCTACTGCTACTGATTTGGACGAGCAAAATGGTTCATGGAACGTTAGCTAGTTTCTTCATCAATTTTTAATAGTAAAAAGAAAAAAAGTTTCTTAACAATATTAGGAGCAAAGAAGATAAATGATTGGTGACTGATGGTTATAAATTACTTGATCGACATCTATATTATATATTATTAATTGGGAAGTATTATTAATTTAATGACATAAAATTATTAATATTTACATGAAATACCATTGGAATAAAAAACAAAAAAAAAAACTCTCATTAATATCAATTTTTTTTTGTATCTCATGTTATATACATGTATCCAAACAACCTATACAATTAATTCTTTGCTACCATACAACAAACACAATTAAAATATTTTTAACATTAATTAGAAAATAAAATATATTCGTATAATATATTATAATTAAAATAAACTAGATAGTGGTCCGCGCTATGTAGCGCGGGAGAATATTTATTTGATAAATTTTATCTAGTTAAATAGGAAAATTCGGCGAATTGAATCACCATACTCACATATTTGTCGCCATCGTTCAAAAGTTTCGTGAAACGTTCACTGAGAACGATGATGGTGTGGTATTAGTATAGATGGTCAATCACCAACTTTATATCTGTAAAATAATAAAAATTAGTATTTGATTGGATCAAGATAATAATTTAATTGAAAATTTTTAAACTATATGCTAGTATCTGAATCACATGTTTGGATAATATAATCTCAAATTTTACTTTTTTTATTTTGATTGGTTAACAAAATTTTTAAATTAATTTTAATTTTACGTTTATATTTATTAGCAGAGAAAAAATAAGTTTTATTTTTTGAAAAATAATAAATATTTAAGATTGTTATTTTTGATAACAATTTTTAAAATTTAATTTTATATTTTTCGTTTATATTTATTAGAAGAGAGAGAATAAGTTATATTTTTTTGAAACTAATAATTATTTAAAAGATTTTATTTAGATTATTTTATTGAATTTTTAAAAATTAATTTAAAATTTTCGTTTATATTTATTAGGAGAGAAAAAATAAATTTTATTTTTTAGAAACTAATAATTATTTAAAAGATTCTGTTTGGATTTTTATTGGATTTTGGTTGCATAAATTTTTTACTTTTTTATCCTTCTAGAGATTAATTTGTTTGGTCATGAATATATAAAATACAATGGTAATAAGTGTAATATAACATGTAATAGCTGGTTAAACTGTTTTTTTCGAATTGCTTAAATAATATATATAAGATTTATGCTTGCAATCATATATGTAACATATTTTTTCAATTTATCTAGGATAAAAATGTTCATAACAAAAATAAAAAACATTAAAGTATGTTCTATAATAGTTAAAATTTTAAAAACAAAGAAAATTAATCCAATATATATGAACCAAATATAAAATAATAAGAATAAAGAAGTTAATTAATTTTGTAATATTATTATTATATCATATAATATATAAATATACTGTGAATTATATTTGTGTTTGTTCCAAACAGACATTTATCCCATATCGAAAATACATTCCCTTATGCAAAAAAAATATATGAATGAGTATAAGATTGAATGGGACATGACGGAACATAATGAGAATTATGCCAACTTATAAATATTTGTATTTGTTTCAAACGGGTTTTAATCGTTTTAACAGTTTTATATCCAGTTCGATAGTTTACGAGTTTAATAGAAATCTAACCAACCATTATTATTCAAATATTCAAAGATTAATAAATCAAATCAAAAATCAAACTAAATACCCAACTGCTATTAATAGATTATAAATACTACATCAAACAAATTTGTTTATAAACATTAACCCCACGTATATGTGGAGTCCGTAGCTAGTTTTATATTAAAATTTTTTTATGAAATCAGATCGTACTTCATAATTTTCGTTTATAACTTTAGCCTTTCTTATCCAGAAACTATAAATAAGTATCATTACATATATCATATAACATGTTTTGTAAGGATTTATACGTATTTTAATTTTCAGAGATCATTTAACACATCGAGTGGAATATTTTCATCTATTACATTAAAAAAATATCTCCAAAACAATTCACTACAAGAAAAAGGGTGTTTTGTGTCACTTATTATATATATTCACATTAGTTATGCATAGTAATTTTACATCACTTATATAAGTGATTATCGAAACAATGATACAAATATGTTGCATCAGTTGACAAATATAATATTTTGCATCAGTTGACAAATATATTTGTATCAGTTATGTAATCAATGTTAATATGTGCCAGTTATAAAAAAGATAATGTCAAATTTGATCATTAATATAAATGTTAAGTATTTGCTATAGTTATAATAAATGATATTAAACATTTGTCTAATTTTTAATTGAGCTAATATTAATTATATGTGATTTTAAATAATTTTTTTTTAAATATTGTATTTTAAATGATAATTATTATAATAAAATTAATTTAGAAAGCTTCCGTAAAAATCTCCAAGCAACACGTCAATTTTAATATTTAATAAACCAAAAATTTTAAATCAATATTATTATCTGGACATAATATAAAACTTTCGATATCTAAGTTCCAATATATATATATATATATATATATATATATATAATATCTCCATTCCATCCTTATGTTCAGTTGGCGATATGTGATATGATAAAAGTATCGATTTGTATCAGTTTTATTAAACCGATGCCAAACAAGTTAATAACAATATCAATTGTTTTAATATATGTTAAATAACATATTCTGTGTCAATTTTTAATAATAATTGAATACATATATTATTTAATTGATGTAAATTTATATTGTTGTATCAATATTTTGAAAGTGATGCAAAGTAATGCATCAGTTTTAATAAACCAAAACGGGATGTTACAAGTATTCTTATCGTTATATTAGAAATATCTTAAACTTCATGACATTTTATGTGTGGATGGTTCAATCAAGTATCTAAAATTCTATGCAACTACTTCCTGACAAACTGAACTATTTATAATTTTCAATACCTTTTTATTTTAATAACAATCGTATTTGTTTGTTCACTTTTCTTATATTAGAATCTTAGACATTGCTAGTTTATTGACTCGTAGATTTAATCGTTGCAATAGAAGCGCATAACACACATGATTTAAAAATGACAAATGATGGACCTTGCCTGTTTACAACCTCATTAAAGGCCCATTTTCAGAAAACTAAAATTAATAATAACTAATTCACCACCCGTTCTTCTATATTTTGCCAAGGTTTTCAGATCCGAACAGGACCGATATATTGGATTGGTATATCTGGGACCAATTAGAAGATACATGTGCTGTTCGAGTTGTAGAGATTTTTACTTTAATGTACAGTTTTAAAACTTACCTAATTAGACTTTAACACATTTACTGTTCTAAATGTATCTTTAAAAATTCTCATAACCTAATTTTTTTTCTTTTTGTTCATGCAATCGTTTCTTTTTTAAAAAGCTAACTAGCTAATATTCGGGTTAATGTAATATATTTTAAAGATAAATATATGTTATGGTTAAATTTTTTAATTTATTTTACACCCAATGTATCATTACGATATACACTACAAGAAAAAACATACACTACGACAACGGTTTGCGAAGAATATGAACGTCGAAAATAATTGCAATTACTCTAGGACATATTTGTGACAAAAATAATACACAACAAAATTTGTCGCAAATTTGTTTCAAAATTGATACAAAAAAAGGGTCGCTTAATAGTAACAAAATTGCAACGTATTTACCACTACTATACTGCCCATATATTTATGCAAAAAAATCATCGCAAATTTGTTTTACAACTCTAATGAAAATGGTGTTGTCGCAAAATTGTTACATATTATCTACTAATTTACCACAGTTATGCAACAAATGTATTTCGACAAATAACCGTTGAAATTATGTCACATAGACCGAATGACATCACCAAAGAGTAGCATATTTGCACTTTATATTTTCACATAGTTTAATTCTTAAGTAGTTGTACTGAGTTTTAACAACTAAATATTTCAGTGGTAAATTAGTTTGAAATAAATCATATTTTTTGCAATTTATCTTTATATATATTCATGATCAAATTTTTATATACAATAGAAATAAAAAAACAAAAACATATGTCGAGTTTTTCACCAAATCAAGTTTCTGATTTCATAATATCGCTTAGTTGTGGTAATGTCACTGATTCTCAATTGCTGGAACTTGTCGCGAACTAGGAATGTGATGAGGTTCAGTTTTCAAGTGAATCAGAGATGCATAATGAATTATTGTGGCAATCAATCACCCACCAACCGGCAGATAACATTTCACTCACAACCACTCTATCATTAGTGGCTGATATGTTTAAATTTGGTGTGAGAATAATATATATATATATATATATATAAATAAGTGTCTAAGTCAAATTTAAGTTTATAAGTCAATTTTATCGTTTTCTGTAAAAACCGCAAACTAGGTTGAGTTTACAAAATTTATAGCCTCCATAATGTAAAATAGTTGGAATCCCTAAAATGAATATTTATTTAGGTTTGAAAGACAATATATTACGTTCAATAAATGTTTTAATGTGAATTTTGATCAAATGACATAAATCTAAACATATATATATAAGTGTTTGCAATTATTTATTAAAAGAGATATGTGACACATTGGTCGTATGCCACACATATATAACTCTCCTGACCAACGAACCCGGATTTGATTTCTGAGGTTGCAATTTTTTTCTCTTCTTAAAGTCATCACAAATTTGTAGCACTATTTGTTATGATTTTTGCGACGACTTATATATATATGTATATATATCAATATTTTTTTGTATATATTGTAACCATTGTAGTTTAAAATACTATTAAAATATATATTTAAAATTATATGTTTTGAATTTTAGTCAAATTTAAATTTATAAGTCGTTTTTAACCGTTTTATGTAAAAACTACAAACTAGGTTGGGTTTACAAACTTTATAGTCTCCATAATGTAAAATAGTTAGAATCCATAAATTTAATATATAATTAGATTTGAAAGGCAACATATTATGTTCAATGCACATTTTAATGTGAATTCTGATCAAAAGACATAAATCTAGCAATATATATAAGTGTTTGCAATTATTTACCAAAACAGGTTTGTGGCATATTGGTCGTGTGCCCCACATCTATAACTCCCATGGCCATTGAATCCGGGTTCGATTCTCCGATTTTACAAAAAAAATCTTAAAGCCATCACAAATTTGTATTACTATTTGCTACAATTTTAAGACAAATTTTATATATGTGAATATATATGAATATTTTTGTGTATGTATTTTAACCATTATTGTTTAAAATATTATTAAAAATTACATGCTTTTAATTTTAGTAGAATTTAAGTTTATAAGTCAATTTTACTGTTTAACGCAAAGTAGGTTGGATTTACAAAATATATAGCGTCCATAAAGTAAAATAGTTGGAATCCATAAAATAAATATATAATTAGCTTTGAAAGGAAACATATTATGTTCAATAAATGTTTTAATTTGAATTTTGATTAAAGGACACAAATCTAACCATATATATAACTGTTTATAATTACTTACCGAAAGAGGTACGTGATTGTGTCACACATCTATAACTCCCCTGACATGTATATTATAGTCATTTAAACTCAAATGTAAATAATATATACACAAAATATAAATATATTTATATATATATATATATATATCGTTGCAAAAACATAGCAAATTTGCCACGTTATTGTGCGACCCATTAAAAAATTCTGGTTTCCAAACTCGGGGAATTGAACCCGGGTTAGATGGTCTGAGAAGTTTACAAATTTGTTGCACACGACCAATGTGCCATAGATCTCTTTCGGTAAATGTTTCCAAACACTTTTATATATGCATAGATTTGTGTCCTATCAAAATTCAAATTTAATACTTTAGAGAACAATATATAGTCTTTTGTCCCCAATTTATATATCCATTATATAGACTATAGAAATTTAACACTCTGGAGGGTATAATGATAGAAACCCAAAATTGTTTGCCAGTTTTTACAAGGAAAGTTAACTCACTTATGTTAGTACAAAATTTGATATAATTTGATATTTATATAATCTAACCATTTTATTTGTAGAGAGAGTTAACTCAATATTATAAGTTTAAAATAGTTGTTATTTTTAAATAGTGAGTCATGAAGTACACAATGATTTCACACACACAAAATAAATATGCAAATTAGACTTTGTCAACATCATCATCATCCCTTGATGACAAAATATTGCCCTGAAATTCATCATCTTGCTCATCATCACCGACTTCTAAATCAATGTCATAAATCCCATATGATCTGTGGTCTACGGTTTGAACTCCTAGATCTTCAATTTCCGTCATTTCAACATCACCATCGGTTGGTTGTTGCAACAGTATAATTTCTTTTTCTTTTAAGTTGTCCATTATTTTTAGCCTTGGGATTACCTTCACCACATGAAGTCATTCGTGTCTTTCTGCTCGAGTGAAAATATACGGTATGTAGCAAACTTGATCTGCTTGAGATGCTGTGATATTGTCGTTTACATATCAAATCTCATTTTTATTAAAGAAAATATTATTGAAAATAATTAACGCATATTTTTACTTACCTAAGATGAAAGATTCTTCATTGTTGTATTTACCAGTTGATAGAACGTCAACTATGCCTCCATTACTTTTGCAAGTTCCCTTCCCAATGGTTGGATCATACTATTCACATTTTAAAAATGTTATCTTAAGATTGATGAGCCCTGAATACTCTAGCTACATAATATCAGTTAATATTCCATAGAAATCTTCTTCATTCTTCATCTGATGAATTTGAATAATTCTCTCTCCTAATAGTTACAAATGGCTCGATGTTGGCCATTACAGCGAGTATGAAACAAATATCCTCTTGTAAAAAAAATTGGTCAAACTGTAGCTTTGTCTATGGATCCTTCAACAACCTCTTGTATCCATTGAAAAAAATGAGCGTTTCGTAAATAATCGTTTTGTACTATTTGAATTTCATGTTGTTTTGAATGAATTTAGTTTTAATCTTTTCTTAATGATTTTACTATTAGTATTTATTTTTGTAGTCGTTTTGTATTACGTTTTTAATGCATTTACTTTTAATTATAACAAAAATTTATTCCAATTAATTTTTTTTATATTAATCAAATAATCAAATTTTCCAAATCACCAAACAATTAGTCTCATAGTCGTCATAATTTATACTACAAGCCATTTCGTTATAGTTTCGTCTTTAATATTTAGGACTAATTTGCGACGACTTTAGCTGAGATGCTAATTTGTCACTACATTATCGTAAATATAAACAACAAAATTGCGATGACTTAGCTGAGATATTTGACACGAAATCATTGTAAAAGTTTTAAATTAGTGACATTAGGTTGTAACAATTTTCCAACAAATTAGCTACGAATGATAATATCTTAAGTTTGTGGCAAATTTATAACTACTTATGTAATCGTAAAGGCGTTGCAAAATAGCTATGTTTGTTGTTGCAAAATTGTTTCTGTTTTATAATGATTTTATGATGACTTCACGTTTGCGACGAGTTGTAAAAGAAAATATATTGTCGTCATAAAATCATATTATTTTCCAAATTTGCAATGATTGTGGGAAGAATGTGTATATCGCATATCGTGTATTTTCTTGTAGTGATATTATCTTAGGAATTATTGTACATTAGCTGTATATATGAGTGCATTTTCTGAGATGTGCACTCTTCGAAAGCAATCATTTAATAATTTTAAAAAAAGATGGTATAAAAAGCTATATAAGTTCACGATATATTAGCAGCAAATATATTGACATACTACTGGTAAAATTAAAATTCGTTGGAATGCTTTAACAATAATTAATCGTTTGAATGAGAAATAGATGCAAAAATTAGATTGAGTGAATTACACATAATTAGGAATATGTCTAGAGCCAACATTATGGTATATGAAGAAAGAATGAAATGGTACTCGGCTCCGGCGAGATTTGGAGGCAACCTAAGCTCAGCGACAGAGAGTTTAGGCAGATCTGAGATGGCAAAAAGTGTGTCTCGTCATCTAATCTTCGAGGACGAGATCGGAAGAGTGACGTGCGGTGAAGCTCTCGAGGTGAATTTTTTGGAGGAGGGTGCCTAAGTGGTGGGTTGGATTTTGGTGGTGGGTTTCGTAGGTGTCTAAGCGGTGGTTGGTGCGATGGCAAGCGGTCTTGAGGAAAAAGATATATCGGATGTCGGCGTCAGAGTATCCAGATCTACTAGAAGACGACGGAGATGAGAAACGGCGAAGTTCTCCTGCAAATCTCCAACCAAAAGACTAATACCCCTCTTCATCGCATCTCTATGTTGTTGGCTCTCTGTCTTGGTAGTTTTTGGCCATCTCTTCTCATTCGATCTGAAGCTTGGCGGCGGTGAAGCTTTGTGGAGGTCTTATTCCACAACGGCAAGGATTGTGGTGCATCGTCAACGGGGATGTCATGTTCTCTTGTTGCCTCTGGTGGTGGTCCTGTTTCACGGAGGTTGAGCGATGGCCTGTGAGAGGCGGAGGTTACTGTTCCATCGCGGAGGTGGCAAATCGTTCTTCGGATCAATTGTTGAATTAACCTTATTTCCAAAATCCAATTCTGAAATGACCTCCATCTATTTTCTATTTTCATTTTGATTTACTTTAAATGCTTAAATGAGTAAAAAGACAATTAAAATGTGCAAGTTCTACTTATTTACGAAAAAACCATGGATATGACCTTTTGATGTCGAAAACCCGTCTAATTGAGTCGGCCTAAATATGAAGCCCATAATTTAACTTGTATCCAGATTTGGGTCCGACTTCCCATCCAATTTATCTTGGATAACCACAGAAATCGGATCCACCTCCTTTTTTTGTCTCGACTTTCACTACGAACAAACACGAATCCCCACAGAAATCAGACCCACGATCCCGACTATCCTCGTGAATCTCTTTTTTTTTCCTTTTCTTTGGGCTCGACTCTGTTTTACTGCTCCCAAAATCGCAAAATTCTCACCTAGGGTTTGCTGCTCTGAATTGCCAGAAATCCCACCGTTGGTCCGCTGCTGCTTCGCCGCCGATTTTATCTCCACCGCCGAGTCGTTAGACCACAGAAATCCTGAAACTTGTAAGCTTTGTCCCTTGCTCGAAATTTTTGAGAAAATTTTGAGTTTTGTGGTTAATTTTAGAATTGATGTGTGTAAGATTAGAATGGTACCAAAAACTAAAGGAGGACGAAAGAGTCGGACTCGAAAAGAGGCTCTGAGTGCGCGTTTGCCAGAAAGCCTTGCCTCAGGTGTGAAACACTGACGCCGCAGAGGTGATCCTTCCGCACCACCAAAACCTTCTTCGCCAGTGCAACCTTCTCCGCCGCTGCAGCCTTCCCCATCACCACAGACGCATCCTATTACATCGGAACAGCCCTCAAATCAATCACATACCCATGAACGGTCTGACAATCAGGCGGTAAGGAAATTTAAATTTAAATTATAGTAATATTGGGTGTTATTAGGTACACTAGAAATTGTAAGTACATATAGTTATATTTGAAGAAGTTGTGGTTTGAAAATCTTGCCATTTTGATCTGAATGCAGCATGTATATGGCGCAATGAAACCTCATAGATTTTACATAGAGCATAAAGAATATGCAAAACATTGTCATTTGCAAACAAGATGCGACACTTACAAGGTTTTGAATATGCTGGAGGATAAACTTGAACCGGTGAATTTGGAGTGGTTCAGGGAGCACCCTCAATTCAAGCATTTGTTTCACATGGAGAGGCAACAAAATCGGAAGGTAAAGGGAATGTGGATGTTGCTTCTAAGGACGGTCCAAACGGATAAGAAGAAGCAAGTTTGGTTTGTTGTGAATGGTGTTCCTATTAGATATTCTATTAGGAAACACGGCGCAATCTCAGGATTGAGTTGCATTCATTACCTGAATGGGTACGAGACGATGGGGAACATGGACTTTGTGCAGAGGCAATTTGGAACCGATAAGGTGGAGGTTAAAGACATTTTGGAGAAGCTGATGGGAATGGAATATGGAAATGATAGGCTCAAGATGGCGGTGTTGTACTTCCTCTCAACGGTGATACGGGGAAGGACAAAGATGGTTGGAGGCATCATTGAGCCGTTCCCTTAGAGACCTTTTACATTTGATGATTGTATTAAGGAGGTGGACCACCTGCTTAATCATTTCAAAGGGTCAGTACAAGTTAGCTGGACATTCTCCGGATTCATATTGCCGTTGGAGGTAATCGACCACTCAATCTTTTTAAATATTCATTTTTAGTATCTGGGTATTACTAGGTTTAAGTAGGTTCAACTAGGTTCAACTAGGTTTAACTAGATTCAACTAGGTTGTGTTAGTTTGGTTCAACTAGGTTTAACTAGATTCAACTAGGTTGTGTTAGTTTGGTTTAAATAGGTTTAACTAGATTTAACTAGGTTGTATTAGTTTGGTTTAACTAGGTTCACTAGGTTGTGTTAGTTTGGTTTAACTAGGTTCACCTAGGTTTAACTAGGTTTAACTAGGTTCAACTAGTTTGGTTTAACTAGGTTCAACTGGTTTTGTTTAATTAGGATTTATTGATATTTGGTTTAATTTATGTGCAGATTTTGGCCTTTGAGTGCATACAAGCATTGAAGGTGGCCTTTAGAGAACCAGTGGGAAATGCAGACAGAGCTTGTCCAAGGATGTCCAAGGGGAAGTTTAAAGAGATGATGTATAAAGGGATGCACTTGGAAGAAATTCACTATAAGTTTGGAGACACCAAGGTATTTCTCTAATTTTTTGTTAGCTGAGTGTAAGGATACTTAACACTCATCCCAATTGGTTTACTTGCAGGATATTTTTAGTCTAATGCTCCCTGAGGATGGTGAACAAGATCTTATGATGAATATCATGGGTGCGCAATGGGCTGATGCTGAGCTGAGGGATGACGATGATCGAGAGGACGCAGAATGAGTGGAACACGAAACTAGTTGTCGAGGAGAAGAAAATCTTCTGAAAGGACTTGTACATGGTAGATGTCCAATCTAGAGAGCTAGAGAACATGCAATTGCTAGCTCAGAGGAAGAACCCTGAGAACGTCCAAACGTCAACCCGGAGGAGGAACCATGAGAACGTCCAGACGCCAATGCAGAGCAGGAACCATGAGAACGTCCATAATGAATTGAAGCAGGTTGAGGAAACGATGAAGAAGGCAATTGCAGATGGGTTTGCACGTATGACGATAGAGATTGAAAGCTTGAGCAGTGGCATGAAAGTTGTTGAAGAATTTATAGTGGAGCAAAGGAGTGCTAGAGAGCACCAACATTTTGTGATTTTGACCATTTCTTAGCAGGATCAAGTGCAGCTCAAGGCCGAAAAAGAGAAAGGTAAGAAGCATGTTAGATTTTTGAATATGACAGCAGGTTAGATTTTTGAAGATGAATTAACTGAAAACAGTATTTTGAGATTTCTTGGAAATTGCATTATGGATTTTTATGTAGGTGTTTCTGAAACGGGCGGATCAAGTGCGGCTGAAGGCCGAGAAGGACAAAAGAGCAGAGTATTCCACATGAGACAACAAGAGCTGCACCTGCACATAAACCATGTTTGAATTCCGATGGGGAAGACGAGGAAAGATACAGTCATATTGGTGGTTATGGAGTGAATATGATGTTCATACCCTTGCAACCCAGACCTCCAGGAAGTGAAAAAAGGTTTAAGATGTGCGCTAGAAAAAGGGTGCAAAAGACCTCGAGGTTCGTGGTCTCTCCTTATGCTAAGTCTAACAAAGATAAGGGGAAAATGCAAGGCAAGAGCACAGAGTTTGAAAAATTATTTTAAATGCTTTGGGACATTTAAATGTTATATTGTATGAATGAAGCTTAATATATAATATTTTAATCTCCACTTGAGCCGTCATTTTTAATGTATAATATTTTAATCTCCACTTGAGTCGTCATTCTTAATATATAATATTTCAATCTCCACTAGCGCCGTTATTCTTGATAAAATATTGTTTTATTATAGTAGTTAAACCAAAATGACGGCTCCAAGTGACCTATTGACCCAAAAATGGATTTTTTGGAAATTAGTAGAACTAGTTAAACCGATAACTAAATTAAAAGTTTGTAGGTGAACTTAGGAAAATTTGAAAATTGTATACAGATCCCTCATATTCATATTCAAAGTTGTTAGAATAGATGCAGTTCAAGTGTTTTACTTACAAAGTGGACAAGAATCCACAAAGTGACCATAAGAGTCTATGGTAGATGATGGACATGTTTCATATGAGAACAAATTGAATTAAAACAAGTCATATCAAGTTGTACATGAATTAAAACTAGTTGTACCAAGTTGTACATGAATTAAAATTAGTTGCACCAAATCAAATTACATAATATAACTACAACTAAACAATATTCTTTGAAGTTTTACCCCGATGAAATTCACTAACTGAAGGGAACCTCGTCACTTTTTTCCTTCCTATCTTTTTCTTATGCAGGGGAGAGAACACAAGTTGAGCTGCTATTTCTTCAGGGATAATCCAATCAGATTCATGAGGCACAGTATAAATCGTATTACAGTATGCCAAAGACCACATCTCAACGAAATAATATTTTGAATCCAACAGATGCACCGGTGCATCAATTCATGTTTGTCTCTCATACAGACTGTTAGCGGCAATAGCATGCACACATGGGTATCTATCTATATCAAAGTACCTGCATGAGCAAGTGCCATTCCTTAAATTAACCAAATAGATTTTACCATCACGTCCAAGCACGTTATACTCAAGGTGGAAGCTGTTTAGCTCGATAACCGTTAACATCTTGGCTTTTGCAACTCTCTTGTGAACTTCCCTTTCAACACTCGGCACAAGTTTCTGCCACAATGGGACATTCGCAGCACTCTGCCTATGTTTGTTAAACCATTCGAAAATTTTTGCAATTATCACATCAACCATGGGCAACAAAGAATAACTCCTGGATTTAAAAAAAAACATTGTTTAAAGATTCCACGCAATTAGTTGTGTCGATGTTGTACCTTTCACCAGGAAAAAGACATCTTGCCCATCTGGTCTCATCGACACTTTCATCTAGATACACAGTTGCAGCAGGCCACCGAGATCTAAAATCTGTATACATGGGCATGAACTCGCTTTCTGTGTACACCTTTGCGATTTCTCTAAATTTCTCGGCAGCATCTGATTTCTGAGAACAGTTGACACGTCCTTTCACATTGCACGGAAAATGATAAATACAATACCCATGTTTTGCCTTCAGGTAGACCTCGCCCACTATCTTGATAATACTTTGATGTCTATCAGATACAATCAAAAGTTCTTCATCATCCGGGATTGTTGTTTTCAATGTTTTTAGAAACCATCGCCAACTATCATCTTTCTCTCCATCGACGACACCAAAAGCAATAGGATAATGGTGACGCTCAGCCGTGTCACCATGCCCGGATTAACCTTCTCGAGCATGTGTAAGTACGATGGCAACATCAAAAAACTTTCTTCTGGACTACCACACACATCACTAGCCGCCTTTTGTTCCCCTCTCCAAGCTGTGGCATATGAGACCGCAACCCCAACTCTTCTTTGAACAAGACCCATGATATTTTTTGGAGTTGGCGTCTCAAATACTCCAGGGTAATCATCACGCAAAATTGATGCAACTGACCTTGGTGAAACTCTTCTTTTTTGTCTACTTGTACTAGAGCTTGCGCGTGAGCATATATGGACTTTATTGTAAGTTCTAACTGAGAAGTAAGACGGAGTCTTCGACTTTGCAACTCGTACTGACCGTTTACAATTTTTTCACGACATTTTAAGACGTACAATGTAGTTTTTGACTTCACTATAGTAGCCTCAAAATAATTCTAATGCATTGCGTTCTCGACTAAGTCTTGGAAATCTTGTTTACTTCCAAATTCTTGACCTATCGTCAACCCAATCCCATCTTCCCATTCAATGTTTTCAACAATATCTTTCGGTTGTATATCTTCTAAAGGTTAAGATCATCATATGCTACCCTTGCATTTACACCATCTTCAATGTCGACATCATCGTCAATCCCCTCATTTAGACCATCCAAAATGCAAAGAACAATGTCAAATTCCGCACGCCCTTCTACCGGTCCACATTTTTCCCTACCATCACTTGCAAGCTCTTCACGTGATGTATAATCATTACTTTCACAATACATTCTTGATACTTTCCCCACACTCTGGTTTTCTTCAACACTGTCAATAACCTCCATATGCAACGCATCTACACTGATCTTTGTTAACACTCAGAAGATATTCTAACATATCATCATCATCTACAATATATGATGGCCGCTGAGGACCTGCTACCGACGGACTATAACTTAACCTTAGTTTCATTGTTGATTTATCTACCATAATCTTCTTGTAGATTCTATCAACCAACACCGTATAAGTTACCTCCTCCATAGATCCCTTTATAACTAAAGTATACAAATGAGTTTCTTTCCAGTTTCATTGTATCACATCTCCATCATCCACATAACATCCTCTATAATCAAAATAAACAACTGTGCTTCCCATTTCACAGACACTTTCGTCTGCAAAAGTCCAGATCCGCGCAAAAAGAAGTTAAAATTCGCAGGTAGAAACGTTACAAAAATGGAGAATATTTCAAAGAATAAATAGAGAAAAAATGATTAAAAAAAAGTTCAACTACCAACTCATAAGGAGGATCAGAAGAATAAAAGAATGTGTATCCCAATATTAAAACATCCAACCACCTAGTACAACTCTCTCCTTTTTTTTTTTATAATATTTTAAAATAAATATCTTATGTTGGTTTATTAATATTTTAATAAAAATGTTTGAGTTTATTATTATTTTATTTGAGAATATATTAAGTTTAGAAAAAATAAGAACTCATATAAAATAAGTGAGGTCATTTGAGAACATCTTTTCTCATTTAATGTTATTCCAGCATTGTATCCTCGTTCTTCGGTTGGGTCCTCCGGTCCTTTGTCGGCTTTGCTTCTTAATCTCTTTGATTTCAAATATCTAACCGGCCCTAACTGGGATTGTATTTTGGTTTGTTATCCGGTTATCTATATTGTATTAAACCAAAAAAACCCTTAAAACTTCAATATATGCATCAAATTTTATCAAAAAAAAGCCACGGGTATATAATAAGGTGCAAACGAGAGAAGCTACCCATTGAAAACCATACATATTCACCGCCGAGCCGAATAACTCAAATTGCTATCATTTTTGCTTGGTTTGGAACTTTTCTTAGTCAAAGCAAATTTTCTCCTTCGGAATTCAACGTAGTCTGGTCCTTCCACAACTATATTTGTAAATATATCGCTACATAAGAGATTAAAATCGTATATGAGACATACAAAAATAAATGTCTCACAAATAAATATAATCTATATGGTAATATTTCTACTTGAGACTTTGAAATCATATAAGATATAGTAAGAGTTGCTATTATCACCAAAAAGTTATTATTATCTTTTGCCACACTGAATTTTATTTCTTTATAATTAATAACAACCTTTTTGTTAAAAAATAATAATAAAAACCTTTATACTCAATTTTTATATTTAATAACAACCCTTATATTCAATTTTTATGTATTTTAAATTATGTAATATAGACGTCCACAAAAAAATGTACTACTCTTGTGAAATACAATTGTACCAGTAAGATTTGTTTTTGTAGATTAAAAGAATGGAACGTGCATGGTCATCGTCCACGAACAATTTTTCAAATGAGACAAAATGTCATAAAAGCGGTAAGGTGTGAAGTAATCTTCATATAAAAGTTCCAAGTTTGTGTCCTTGTCATTTTTCCATTTTGGATTCATCCTACGAAGGTAATCAACTAATCGTCCACAATAATTGTATATTCTTTCAAATGATAGAAACTTATTATACTTTTATAGCTATTTTCAGACATGTCTTTGATATCTGGATATTTTTTAAGCACATCCCCTTTTTATGCTAGCATTGTTTTCTTGAGCCAAAATCATACAAAATATATTTCTCATCACTTTTTGATTAAGTTAGACGTTTCGCGTTGTATGATTTTGATTGAAGAATTCTAAATCATATCTCTCATCAATGTAAAATTGTCGTTCTAACCACTCTTTAGTGGAAAAATAGAATTTGTATTTATTTTGTAAAGAATGAAAAACATCCTCTAATGTGTTATTAGTTTTAATATCTTACATGTGTGTATGTGTGTGTGTATACATTAATATAAGTTACATACAATCTGACTGGTAAGTCATAGCTAACGATAGTTGAATGGTAGGTTAGTGACTTTGTGCGCTGAAAGTCTGGAACTTTGTCCTCTTCTCTTCGAATAAAAAGTGCTTTAGGTACGTATTTCATTGACTAAACTTAATTAATTGCCAATATTCAGCTAATTAACGTATAACTCGTATTATTTATGGTTTTAAGAAAGAGGAGACTGTTGAAATAAATACTAAACCAAGAAATGCAAATTATTTGCTTAATAAATCATTCACTTAATTTTATCAAAGGTAAAATTGTCTATTTAATCATTTTTCTTTTGATAAAAATAAATTTAATTCTTACTTAACCTAAGGACACATTTTTCTAATTACATTTTCAAGGATACTTATCTACAAATTATACATTTAAAACTCTATAGAATGGTAATTAGTATGCATGGACTCTCTTATCCTCTTCTTTACGAGTAAAAGTGCTCCAGCTACGTATTTCATTAGTTAAACAAAATTAATTGCCATTTTTTAGCTAATTAACTGATAACTCTTGCTTGCTGTTATTATTTCAAAAAGAGGAAAATTTTGAAATGATTACTATTACCAACAAGAGTAAGATCTTTGATTAACTAATCATCCACTTCTATCAAAGGGTAAAATCGTGTCTTTAATTTTTATTTAACCTAAGAGTACACACTGTTCTAATTACATTTTCAAAACTACTTATCTACAAATTATACATATAAAATCCATATTCTAAAAAAATTATCGAAAAACACTTTCAAATTAAAATATACAAATCTTGCAATAAAAGCCGCCCGCGACTACAACTTCAACAGTGATCATTATCTGTGAAAATTTTATATTAAAAAAAAAAAACAAAATAATCGATTTAGTATTGCTCAATAATATTTTTACCATGTTCAATATATTAAATAGAAGTCGTGTTGGTATTATTAATATTTTAAACAAAAAATTTTGGAATTCACTTTTTGCTGTTGTAGTATTTAACTGTGAACCTTACATATACAAGCTGTTTGCTCATGGACATACCTTAAACTGGTCATAAACAAAATCAATTACCGGTTCTAATTTTTTTTCAGAAAAGTTTTCGAAATTTGCAGATATTTCAATCACTCCAAGTCATATCATCTTGAATTCAACCAATAACGTTCTTGCATAAACGACATTGAACATGTTGGAATTTTGTAGATCCATTGGCAAACACGTTTACTGTAAACGTGTGTCGTCTTCAAACATAAGTCCCGTAACTGTGCCTGTTGGCCCTTTTAGCAAAACCTATGAGGCATGACTGTACACACGTATTAGTTTTGTATTATTGACGCATATGCTTACAAAATCTAATCGATCTCTGTACTTATTTCTGAATAATACAAAATATTTCAACGGTTACGGTTAGGACAAGTTGGCATGTCCTGCTAAAAAATATATATATACGTTGCCTTATGTTAGATTCCTATTGATGTATATCAGTGATTCACTTAATACACGTATGCTATAAGCTAAATTGATACATGACAACAACGATGGTCCAAAATTTATAATAATAATTAATAACGCAAGAGGTTCTTTTAAGAGGAGCGATACAAAAAAAATGCGAGACTTTCCATGCAATTTTGTTTTTGTGCCATACATTTATGGTTCAACCCGACGAAAACGGATATTACTTGCCCAAAAGTTTGTAACATAGTACATAGAAATCTTTTTATAGTTTTACATGATTGGCAAAAATAGTTATATACCGTGTCCATTAGGATAATTTCCTGGAAAATGTAAGTAAATTCTTAAATTCCTTTTGAATTAAAGTTTACTTTGATTTTAAAAATATACAGAAAATTTTATATATACAATAATTTAAGGGCTACTTGCAAAATTGCTTTCTTTAAAATCAAAATATGGAGAAATATTCCTTTGATAATTTAGTGAGGTAGAAACCACCTTACTGTTTTTTTACCATTTTAGCCTGCAAAGTTACATTAACATTGCAGATAGAGGAGACAAAAAGAAAAAAAATTTCTGGTGTATTTCGTAAATAGTATTATATTAACATAAATATTGAAAACGATTACTAAAATTGTATATAATATTGGTACATACTCTAGATGTGTTGTAAATCATAAACCATAAGCTTTAAATCCTAATGAATATAGGAATCTAACCTCAAATAGAAGTGGAAACAAAAAAAAAACAATGTACAATATAGCTTTTGTAACTAAATTTAACAAGCAAAATTTAAACCCTAAAATCCAAATAAAGTAGAAACCCAAGCAGTTCAGTGTATAATATATTTTACATAACAGAGTTTAATAAGAATAAATCTAAACTTTCTAAACCCCAAATGGAAGTAGATATCAAAAAATATATATATATAAAATAAATTTTCTGTAATAGAAGAAATGTTTAACCAGAATGAATCTAAATTCTAAATTCTAAATGGAAATGTGAGTCCAAAATAAATGTACAATTTCTTTATAAAAAAATAAGTCTAGTTAATACTAGAGATTTATTTACTATATTTACATCAGTGTTACTATTAGATTGTTGTAATTAAATTGTACGTGCTGATACTAACATAGAGAAGAGAAAGTAAAGTAGGTGATATAATTAAAAATATGGAAATGAAGGTAAGAAGGTAAAAAAAATGGTAGTTCATTGTAAGACCCTAATGATTACATCAAATTCACTCCTATGGATAATTGCAAATCGGGATTATAAATCGGATTGTCACATTAGTTGGATTGCAAAAAAAATCTAGAAAAAAAAACTTACAACATATTTTATAGTTTCATATTTTCTTTAAAAATAAGGTTGACAATTTTTCAAAAAGGAAAAGAAAATTTAAATTCTCTTTGTAATTGAAATATGTGGTCTCAACGTACTATATAAAGAGAGACAAGAATTCATAATTCATCATCCAGAAAACAAAAACAAACACAAAAAGAAAACATATAGAGAGTCTTAGGCTTTAATGTTCTCGAATGTTTTAGTTTCGAAAGTTGTTTTGCATGTCGGTTTCTGGTTCATATTTTTCTTCTTAGTCTCGGGTTTGGAGTCCAGAATCTTGATTTTATAGCACATCATCATGTTAGTTTTGTTTTTTCGTGAGATACTTATCCCAAGAACACAAGATTGGTGAGAGAGAGACGTAAGAGAGATTGTAAAACAATAAACCTACAAGTGATCTTCTAGTGGATGTTTGTGAGCTCAGCTACTCTCTAATTTGAGAGGAACTCGTTAAATTTCGGTGTTTTTATTAGTTAGTTAAACACATTAACAAAATAAACTAATTGAAATAAAACTTTACAACTCCTATCCGGTGCCGTTATTGGTGCCAAAAAAGGCCCTTTTATTTTTTATGTTTTGCTTCATCTTCTGGTTATGTTAGAGATTGTGCGGTGGTGGGATTTCTTCTTCTCCAACAGTTCTGAGACGTGGAATAGCTGTTGCGGCGAAGCGGTGCTAGGACCGGTGGGTTTTGCGAAGAGAAGTTCACTATTAGATGTTTGTCAGATCCGGCAGCTAGAGGATGGCGGCTGATCGTAGAAGCTGCTAAGAAGAGCCACCAATGGAGCTGCCTCGGTCTAGCCCGTAGGGGAAATTGCAGCCGACAGTTTTGGAGGGTGGCGTCGCTTGTTGTGGGATGCCGATGATCGTGAGTGCTGGTGGTACCGAGCCATGGCGGCTCGTTGACGGCTAGAATGGGTCGATTTATCTCCCATGGTTGAATTGATTTTTCTTCTGTCACTTAGCTACCATGGTCATCTCTCCGCCAGATTGAAGAAGAGACGCCCTTTAGTGATCGTGAGTATGGGAATGCCGAAGATCGATGATGGGTGAAGAATTCAAGGATAGTTCCTTATCGTCGGCAGTTTCTAGGTTTCTTAAGATTTCTAGTTTAATATGGTTTTTGTAACCGTACCAATTCTCTGTAAAATATAACCATTTTCGATAAAGATTGTTTTTTCCTTCTAAACATTTTATTAATAATCATTGTCAATGTCACGAATTACAAATGGTATTAAACGAATTACATTGTCAGTGTACAAAACTTGCGGATAACAAATTATTACATAAGTAGATATATGCGCCATGTAGTGAGAAAGATACGTTAAAAGAAATGAATTTGACGATGCTTTCTATAGATAAGCCTTACTCGCTAACGAATTACTGAATCCGTTATTTTCCTTCTTCATCATTCTCTGATGTGACTTGTGTGCGGGAGTAACATTTTTTGGTTAAGTCTCCATATTGCACACCACATTATAAAACCCGATGCTTCCGATAATAGTTCTGAAATATCGACATTATGATATCAAATCTTCCGTATCAAAGTCATTTTGAAATATTTTGTGTGCGGGAGTAACATTTCTTAGTTAAGTTTCCATATTGCACACCACATTATAAAACCCGATGCTTCCGATAATAATTCTGAAATATCGATATTTTGATATCAAATCTTCCGTATCAAAGTCATTTTGAAATATTTTGACTTCATTTTTCTACCGACTTGATTTGAAAAGAAAAATGTTCATTCAAACGATTAACCCCGTTAATTTTTCCTAAGCCAATGATACCAGGATCAAAAACTCAAATTACATCTATAAACCATACAGTAGAAGTAGAAGGTGATGAAAATTTACAATATCACAACTTTAATCTTGTACCAATTATAATTAATTGGTTAGAAAATGAAAAAAAAAAACACACAATCATATATATGATTCGATAACACCGTGAACATCGGAAAAACACTGAATTCTTCATGATCTAGGCAAAATCGAAATAACCCTTGTTCTCATGAACATATTTGAGGATTTTACCACCAGAGACTCTAGAATCCTTTGCCGGTGGAATCAAAGGCGAAAGCTTCAGGGCCTTATCTCTTCCCGACACCGGAAGTTTCTGAAAAAACGCATTGTCAGAGAAAACCATCGACGAAAGAAAGAAAAAAAGAAAAAAATTCACGAAGACAAACGACTCCATCATTGGTAAGGGTTGTTATATTAAAAAAATAATTCCATCAAATTCCATATTAAAATTAAAATATGGGGTATTTTCCACAATTTTCCATAATTTAATTAATCATATATCTACTTTTCGGAAGTCATTACTTTTGCACGTCGTTTGAAAATATCTTAATACGCTTTGCTATTAAATCTTTTCGGCTACCATTCTTTTTTTTCTTTTGTTAATTCTGCTACCATTCTTGGACCATATATGTGCTACTGACTACCTAGTTTTATTGTTGTTAATTTCAATCAGATTCTATCGGAGGACCTCAAAATATTAAAATGCAAATGGATTAAATTTGAATTCTTAATTAGTAATAATTTGCTTGAAAACTTAATAATTTTTTGCATCGGTATTCATGACAGACATTTGTTTCAACCTTCTATTTGATACTACTAACAAAATACGTTATAAATCAAAATTTGATACTTCTTTTAAAATAAGTGACTTTAAAGATTTTTGCACACACATTAAAAAAACAATCGAATTTTCTATATTATCATTTATTAATAAATTATATAATAATTTTATTGGTCAATACATTAAACTAATAGAAGTAAAACTATAAATTCTATCAAAAATTGGATTAAAAATATAAAACGACATTTAATCTAAAACAAAAAAAAGTTAAGTTAAAACGACACTTATTTTAACATGGAGAAAATACTAATTATTTACTAATAATTTCTATAATGTTCTTTAGTAAAGATGGCAAAACCTTATAATGTAGACCGAAATTGTATTACACTGCAGCGATAAATCCTAAAGCAATATGTGGTAAACTATCAATGATTTATGAGAAACACAAACAATATTTTTGTATAATAATTAAAATATTAACTTTACATAAAAAGTTTGAGGTTAGCATAGTCAACAAATTATATCCTCATTATACATACTTTTCAAAACTAGAGTGATGACATCAGCTATTTTATATAGAGATGTCAACACTTTTGCGTAAACATGATATGATTGCTAAAAGGAAAAGTCTTTGTCACGTATCTCGTTGAAAGCAATAAGACTCGACACTTCTCCCCAAACAGCCAAAAACATTTACGAAACACTTATGGAAGTAGAATAGAAAATTGTATTTAATTGTTTTTTAAATAAAAGTATCAGATTATTAAAATCCCAAACCGAGTATTGATTAAGTGTTATAGATTTAAACCAGATGCAAAAGCCAGTTTAATCGGACACTAATCGAACAATTCAAAACCTTAGTCGCTGACGGAGGAAGAGTCCTCAACTGCCACCGCGGCGACCCGATTACCGAAGAGCTCCAAGCGTCGGCGAGAAATTTGTCCAATATATTCTTGAAAAGTAGAATATCTAGAGGAGGTTTTAGCTCTATTGCTTAATTAGAAATTATAGAATTATAGAGAAAAATATCAAAAGGATATTCGAATGTCGATAAACTACTAGTAGTTTGTTCAAATTTACTTAAATCTATTTTGATCGCTATTCTTTAAGAAGATGCCACATTTATAGTCAATTATGGAGGTGACTTTAGAGTCGTACACCTACAAGTTACACTGCGAAAGCTTACAGTAAAACAATAAGCATGTACCACATATTACATATATTATATTATAAGTAGCCAAACAACAACGACAAAAGAATCTAGAAGCCTGACAAAATGAAACTCACACTACAAGAAAAAAAGCTTTAACTGCGATTACGGTTTGCAACAAAAAATGTTGTCACAAAAAATTACGACTATTCTACGGTTAATATACTACAAAAAATATACAATTTGATATTCGTCGCAAATAAATCACAAAATATCTTTTAAAATATGCGTCGCAAAATTATTGCAAATTTGTGATGCATTTGCCATCAATATGCAACAAATGTATTGTACCAAAAAAATTGTAGCAATTTAATCTCACAAAACAGAATGAATATATATGCGTCGCAAAGTGGTTGCAAAATTACGACTAATTTGCCACTACTTGAATATGAATTTGGGAAAATAGACACATAATTGAATATAAAAGGTTTGTTTTTTGACAAGACCTTGCATCAACAAACAGGAATCGAATCCGAGTTGGATATTCATGGGATATTATAGATTTGTTGCACACGACCAATGTGCCACAGACCTATTCGCTATTCGTTTTTAAAAACTTGTATATATCCAATTACATTTGTCTATTTTTCAAAATTCATATTTATCAATATATATATTAATACTTTATACTTTTAATGGTTATATATTTGTATGAATGTCTATAATAGTAAAATATAAACTTTCAAATGAGTGTATATAAGAAATACGGCTTTCTGTAAAAAACCCGCAAACTATGTTATATATATTCTGAAATAAGCATACATCGAGTTGGACTTGTAAAATTATAGCTTCCTTAATGTCAAATTTTTAATCTATGAAACTTACATATAAATATATAATTACATATATACGAATTAAAATTTAACTTGAAATATGAATTTCAAAAAATAGACACATATAATTGGATATCTAAAAGTTTTTGAAAACAAAATAAACAATAAGGTCTGTGGCACATTGGTGTGCGTGCAATGGATTTATAATATTCCAAGATCATCCAATCCGGGTTCGATTCCTGTTGGTTGAAAACATTTTTGTTCACAAGGCGTTGCAAAATCGTTGCAAAATCGTATCAAAATTGCTACAAGTTTGCGACGGCTCTTGAAAAAAAAAGTTTCCAACATACATGAATCAAACCTGGGTTTAATGGTCTTGAGATAGTATAAATCCTTTACACACGACCAATGTGCCACATCTCTCATTAGTTATTTTTTTCAAAAACTTCTAGATATCTGATTCCATGTATATATTTTTCAAAATTCATATTTATCAATATATATTAATATTTTATACTTTTAATGGTTATTTATTTGTATGAATGTCTATAACAATAAAATATTAACTTTCATATGAGTGTATATAAGATATACGGTTTTCTGTAAAAACCCGCAAACTATGTTATATATTTTGTAATAACCATACATCAAGTTGGGTTTATAAAATTATAAGATCCTTAATGTCAATTCTTTTTAATATATGAAACTTACATAGAAATATATAAGTATGTATATATGATGCTCAATTGAACTTGAAATATGAATTTCCAAAAATGGACACATATAATTGAATATATAAAAGTTTTTGAAAACAAATAACGAATGAGGTATGTGCCCAGTCGTGTGCAAGGGATCTATAATATCCCAAAACCATCTAACCCGAGTTTGATTTTTGTTTGTTAGAAACTTTTTTTTTCAGGAGCCGTCGAAACTGATAGACCCATGTGCCACAAACCTATTTTGCTATTTTTTTCAAACACTTGTATATATCCAACTACATGTGTCTATTTTCCAAAATTCATATTTATCAATATATATTAATACTTTATACTTTTAATGGTTATATATTTGTATGAATGTCTATAACAGTAAAATAAAAACTGCCATATGAGTGTATATAAGATATACAGATTTATGTAAATACCCACAAACTATGTTATATATATTCTGTAATAAAAATACATCGAGTTGGGTTTATAAAATTAAAGCTTCCTTAATGTCAATTTAAATGTCATAAGAGCTATATAAGGGGTGGATGTAGTTGAATGTCCGGACAGACCGAGGATAACCCTTTACTCGGTTCCAGATAGGGTTGCGATCTTTTTTAATCTATAAACTTACATAGAAATATATAATTACATATATATGATGTTCAATTTAACTTGAAAAATGAATTTTAAAAAATAGACACATATAATTGGATATATAAAGGTTTTTTTAAAAAATAACGAATGAGGTATGTGGCACATCGGTACCAGTTTAAGACGGAAGTATAATATTCCAAGACCAACCAACCCGGATTCGATTCTCGTAATCCATAAACATATTTTTTCACAAACCATCGCAAAATCATAGCAAATTTGTTATCAGTTTACGACGGCTCCTGAAAAAATAGACACATATAATTGGATATATATATAAAATTAATGGTGACAAAATTAGCGAATGAGGTATGTGGCATGTTGGTCTATTTTAAAAATATGATATATAAAGGTTTTTTAATATATAATTACATAGAAATATATATGATGTTCAATTTAACTTGAAATATATGAATTTTGAAAAATAGACACATATAATTGGATATATAAAACTTTTTAAAACAAATAATGAATGAGGTATGTGACATATTGGTTGTGTGCAACAGATGTATAATATTTCAAGACCAACCAACCCGGGTTCGATTCCTGTAATCCACAAATATTTTTTTAGATGTCTTCCTCCCACTACAGGTTGTTAATTTTTGTTTTTCTTTGCCATGACTATAATGTTTGTGTCGATGTCGATCTAAAATTGCTCTGAGAACAATGGTAGCAGCTTCACTTCTATCGACTATCATAGCAATCTTGAGCTCACTAAGCTCAATCGCTCCATTTCCCAGTATAATTTCTCTCTTCTTGCTTATCTCTTTGGTTTCTGTGGTTTTAATGGCAAATTGTGTTTGAAAATTGGGGGGAAAGTTGTAAGTGTTTTTTTTTTGAAAATTTGAAAATGTAAGCGAAATAATGCCCTGGATGAAACGTTTTTAGGCATCAATTTATAATATGATTCAATTTCTGGGTGAAACTATTGTGAATCTTTCTATAAATTTATCTATCAAATTTAAGTTTATGAATACATCATCCGAGTGAGCTTTCTGATTCCTTTTTCTATTTGGGAAGAAATTAGGGTTTTTAACTGGTGTATTTGTTGTAAATGGAGTCTCAACTGGTGTTTCTTTAGTTTTTAAATCAGAAGATGATCCAACTCGGTACCGTGAGTGTTACAGCAAACTAAGGTCATGGGCATATAACTCACTTGATCTATATAAGGTGGGTACATTTATTTTTTTTGTCCTGGTCGTTTTGGGTAGTCACATTTTATATTGAGATTAATTAAACTGACAAGCTGCTTTGAATTTGTTGTAGCATGAATTGCTTCGAGTGATGTATCTGGTGTTTATTCATTGTTACATGGATTTGGTGGGAAGGACACACTCAACAAGGTACTTCTCAATATATCAATTAGATATTCTGAGTTTTTTTTAGTTGAGGTGTAAGATTTGTGGAATATATCATTGTTTATGTCTAGTATATATGCAATAGTATGTAGCAGATTTTTGAGTAGTAAGATTGAATCCACTGGTTGGCGATGGGTCATTTGTTGCAGTCTACTCGGTAAAGCCTACTGCATATGATGACATTGAGGCTGTCACTATTGTCGGTAGTTTTTAAGGCACAACTAATCACATCAATCAAAAAGAAATACAGTGGGGAATTACAAATGACTAAGTATCAAGAAAAAATCGATCGACTTCAGAACATGCAATCGTTTTTAAACGCGGCCGTCGGCTGGATCCGACGCTATGATCAACAATTTTAGAATTTCATGTCCGATCCATTAATGCCGACTCGAATTTCTGAAAATATTTCCCAACCACATGTTTTTCAACCACATGCACCAACCGGACCTTCTCTGTTAATGTATCTTTTTAACCCGGACAGTTTGTAAATTTGAATTTGTTTCTGTTTTTGGTTTTAAGAAAATTTTATTTAATGATTTGATTTTTAACTATAAAATGTAATTAATAATTATAAACTAAATAAAAAATTTATTCAAATAAAATTTATCAAATTCATCATATTACTCAATAATTATATCTCAAACTACAAAAATATTTAGTATCATAGTCGTCATATATATATAACAAATTGTTTCGTCACACTATCATCACAAGCATTTATGACAAAAATGTGCAACACTTGCACGGAAATTTTAATTCGTCATGAAATCGTCGCAAATTTTTGTGACAATTTTGTGATTACAATTTATTCAGATCATTGCAAATTAGTCACAATATTCTATAACAAATATATAATTAAATAGATATTCATTATTTTTTTTAAGTTAGTCGCATATATATGATAACTGTTCTAATCATAACTATGTTACAAAATAGCCATATTACTGTTATGTTATCGCAATATCTTTTTGTTTTATGACTTGCAATGACACATTTGCAACGAGCTGTTATGACGTTTTGCTATCATCACAAATTCGTCGCACAATTACTATTTTGTATATGACATGTTTTTGTTGGCAGTTTGCCGATTTTCTGTAGTGCAGCATATATAATCCTTGAGTAAAAATTGTTTTAAACCCAATTTACATTATGAATACACCTGGCTGCCTTTTTGCTACCCTGGCCCAAGTAATTTGCTTCTAATATTGTATCAATCAAAAAAATTTTCCATCTGAATTATATTATAAAACCGACGAAAAAGTACAGAGCCGAACTATTTCGGAGACAAAGTATCAATCAAATATACAGCTCAAAAAATTTATTTGTTTATTTTTAATTGGAAGATAATATATATATATATATACTTTCGGTTTTTGATAAAGAAGAGCACTATGTATACAAGTCTATAAAACCAGCATTTATTTTAACTGTTAGGCCAAAAGTATTAGAAGTCCTTAGTGTGGGAACAAATTTCACGTAATATGACCCTTTTTTGGATAAAATACCATTTATTTGTTAAATGACAGAAACATTTCATCGCAATCCTGTGAATTTTTATTATATATATATATATATATTATATTTGTAATCCTGTGAAAATCTTCATAATGATTAACTTAAGTTGATTTATATTGTAACAAACACTGTGACCCTTGGTTCAAGTTAAAAAAATAATATTTCTCCTTGGCCGTTATGTTAATAATTTCAAAAACAAATTCAAATTATATAAAATTTTCATTTTATTTTTGCAAAATGTCAACATCCCTAGAAACATAAAGATTAATACAAAAGCAAGCCTTACAAACACAAAACGCAAACAAACGTTAAGAAAAATTAATCAAGTTCCTCAGTGTCTCCATCGAACATACTCCAAAGTTGTTCAACGTCAAACGTCAAAGTGGGGATCTGTTCAGTTGCTGTAGCTTCTGGAACTAGCGCATCTGCTTCTTGGCACTCCTCTAGTAAACTCTCCAACCACATATTATCTCCAGTCACTAGATTATTTACAAAATCATCTTTCTCATCATCTTTGTTACATGTGACACTATTTTCACAAACATCTTGATCTTTGTTATTGAGTCCAAGGCTTGAAGGAATTACGTCAACTTTTGGCAGGTCATTGACATGGCTGCAACCATTGCAAACTAAGAAGGATCGAGGTCGAGGCTTAAAAACATCGATTTTTCGGACCGGTGTGGCAGGCTGGGAAATAATGTCTTTCTTTTTGGTATTAGTCTTACAACACGATTCATGTTTCTTATTCAGATGAGTGTTCCAGTAATTTTTAACATCATTAGCGGTCCGACCAGGCAATCGACCAGCAATCAAAGACCATCTAAGAATTGTGAAACAATATATATGATTTATTAATATCGAATTTATGACTCTCGAAATAAATTGTATCAAGTAAACAATACCTATTTCCTAGAAGCTTATGAAGACGAAGAAGAAGATCAACTTCATCAGAGCTGAGTTTTCCTCTCTTGATACTTGGCTTCAAATAGTTTAACCATCTTAGTCTACAACTTTTCCTGCACCGATTTAGCCCTACAAAAAAGGATTGACATTGATTTATACCTACTAAGACTGTTTTTGTGTCTCTTATAGAAACAACACAGCATTCACACCAAAAGACAAAAGACAAAAGACAAGACAAAAGACAAAAGAAAAATGAAAAATGAAAAATGAAAAAAGAAAAAAGAAGAAAGAAAAATGAAAAATGAAACATGAAAAATGAAAAATGAAAAATGAATAATGAATAATGAAAAATGAAAAAATGAATAATGAAAAATGAAAAATGAAAAAAGAAGAAGTAAATGCTAAGTCGTTAAATTCTTTTATTGGTTAGTCTTTTAGTAAATGAACATAACTAAGTGAAAAATTTTGTACGAACACGAGTTTATGTGTGAATAGTGCGTTGTTTCTATAGGTGTGCATAGATTCTTTGTGATAATGAAAAAAATATAGGAGACACGAAAACAGTCTAGCAATATGTAACTTATATCTCTTTAATTTTAAATGAGATATTATTTTGTTCAACATAAATATGAACAGCATACATAATTTTGCATAAACAACAACTACAAGAAAACATCTTGTTTCTAACGGTTATATCCGTCAAAAACAAACTTTATCGACGGATTTTACGACGAGAACGTGTGTCGTTTTTAGGATGTCAGAAACAAATATTCCGTCGGTTTCCGGTAAAAAAAAATCGACGACATACTGATAAATAATTTATGACAGGATACCGCCAGGAACTCCGTCGTAGTGTTAACCACGAGAACCGTCGTTCCCCATCGTAAAATGTAAACGACGGGAGTTCGACGGGAAATATAGTGACGGGAAACCAACGGGACTGGTTTTGACAGAAAATCGACGAAACAGATTTACGACGAGAAATCGACGGGACTGGTTTTGACAGGAAACCGACGAGACCCGTTTAAATTTTACGACGAGAGACCGACGGGTAATATTATTTATAATTTTGTAAAAATGCATTTAACCTTTAAAAGCATCAAACAAAGATTTGTCCATTAAAACTAAAAGAAAACCAGTGATTTGTGCGCTCGGGTGTAATTCTAGTTTCAAATAATAGATAGAGAGAAAGATGAATATTCTTAGTGATATATATATTATATGTATATGTAAATATAACATATACCAGCTCTTGAAGGAACTAGGTGCCATTTGCCTTCTCCATACTTATCAGTGCATTGTTTCAAGAGACTATCTTCTTCAGCAGTCCATGCACCTTTTCTCAACCCTTTGGACGAACCCTCCATAGACCAAATATGAATATTGAAAATATCTAACCAAATTATTTAAAATCTTGTAAGGGTCGGGGAAGAGGGTATATATTGTGACTTCCCAAAACCTTCGAGGACTTATAGAGAATGTAAGTATGTACGAGTGAATATATACACGTGACGGACATAAGGAAGTGTCGACGTGCATGTTTAATATCCATATTTCATGTTTTAGCTGCCGTGCTTAAATTGCTAAGTTATTGGTCGACTACTGATTTGGACTATAGTTAAAACGTTCATAGAACCTAGCTAGTTTCTTCATTCTTTTTTCAGTACATTAAAAAATAAAACATGTCTCGTATCAAACCAATTTAGAACAAACGATTGACTAAACAAAATCATGAGTAATAAAATTCCAATTAAATAAGACTCTCCACTAAACCAACGAATAGCATAACCAGATGATATTAGTTATAAACCATGTTCAGTATATCTATTCACAACGTGTGAATTATCATGTGTATTAAAACAGGATAGAAGAAAACTTATTAATTTGGTAATCGATAAAACATGAGGTATTAAAATATGGTTTCGTAGACGGGGACGAAGACGTCGAAAAACGTAGATGACATCGATCGGCTAGAGTTTGGACAAAGAATGCTGTTATTTTCTATCATGAGTATATTAAAGTATCAGGTGATAACTATAAAGCATTAAGAAACTAACGATTAACCCAACAATTAATGATGCTTTTGATCACATGTATCATGCCTTCAAGTATAAATAAATGTCGAAATTAAGACGTATTCTGATAATTTTATCTTATAAAATGATTACATAGAAAATTTAGCTTATTAGGTTTTATTTTAAAATGTAGTTAGAAATTATGGATGCTTTAAAATATAAATATTTGCGACATGTCAAAGTCCTAATATATTTTTAAATGTATAATTATCTAGTTGGTTAGATTGTTTTTTCATGTGTCTAATTATTATGAGATTTTAATCCATATTTTCCTTTTATAAGTAAAATAGAATATTTTTTTTACATTTTTGTTGGAAAACAAATATACTCATCTTTCCATTTTCTAAAGCTTGTGAATTTTATTTCTAAATTTGGTTTAAGAAAATATGGATGTTTCATCTCAGAATTGTTTTCCTAAATTACTTTTCACTGAAAAGTAGAAGCATGAATAAAAAAAAGATAAAAACAAAGGTAGAAAAAACCAAAACATCTCTGATATCACATGACAAATTAAAAACCAAATCCAAAGCATCTCTGATAGCACATGACAATTTAAAAACTTTTAAATGTAAAATGACATGGTGAAATACTAACTATATTTATTAGGGTTATTTTAAAAAATACCACACACTTTTATTTTCTTAGCAAAGATAATACAAAAATATTTTTTTTAAATTATGTTTATCATACATATAAATGAGTTTTAGATGATCTTTTATACCAAAATTGATTTATTTTATCTTTTGATCTAGAAAATCAGGAATCAAAACATAAACATCAAAAGGAAAACACAAAAACAAAGAGTATAAATAAAAAGAATCAGAAAATCATTGATAAAGGAAATAAAAATTTGAGAAAACATTTGAAAAAGTTAAATAAAAATTAAATACAAGGTCTCTTCATTGATACAATAAAAATCTAATACTAGTACATCAAAAATTGTGAGCTAGATCCATTTATACGACGCCTTTTGACATGTTTCAATATTTGCAAAAGAAAAAATTGTTAATTTAGGTTAGCTCTTGTATCTATACATTTTATATAAATAAAATATCATATCAAACAAACTAAAAAAAAACTGTAAAAGATATCTCACATCGAAGAATAAAAAAAAAATGTTATTATAAGAGATATGAACTAATTCATTAATTGCCAATTAATTTTAAATTGCAAACTCAAGTTAGCAGCATCATGAAGCTCGTCACCAAACCTCTTTTTATCTCTTTACACGATCTCTTTTCTCTCTTCCTTTCTTTTTCTCTTTTCTTTGGTGCAGCGGTGGTGATCACGGTGCAACACCTAAAGCAGCAACGTGTCAGTGTCGACTGACTTCACGACAATGAAGAGAAGGAGGTGAAAAAAAAGAAGATGAAATTTTACAGAAAAAGATAAAGAAGATGAATAGGGTTTGCGGTGACGTGGGCCTTACGTAACTTGATTTGGGTCTCGTCTCGGTCCAATAACAAACACCCGAGATTGGGGTGTTATTATATGTTACATGCCTTATACCTTGACTATGCATAAGATTTGTTGAAAAAAAGAAAGAAAATGTCTATAATTAAATTTGTTTAATATGGGTTTTATGTTTTAATATGTCGCTAACGAAACACTATATATTGCATAAATATTTGTTGTCACGACTTCAGATATCTTACTTTTTTTTCTTTATCTATCAGTTACATATCATCTTATTTTATTGCAATAATGATAAGTGAAGTTAATATACAAACACAATTAAAAAACATAAGAATTTGGGTTTAGTTTTGAGCTTAGTAAGCCCATGTTAAAACTAAAATAGAACCAAAAGAATATTATTAACACAAGAATATAATAATTCAAAAAAGTATTATTTAAAATAAAACATGACATTTTTCCAAACTAAAATTTATGTGATTGTAACATATGTCAATTGGTTTTCAACCAAAAAAAAGATATTTTAATTGGTCGTTTAGATTTTGACATATGTTAAAATTTCAAATTTTCATTCTATTATTTATTTTTGATAAAAAAAATATTAACATATTTATAAATATTTATTTTCTCATACAACTATTTTTCTCAAAATTTTACCTACTTAATATTTTTTTGTTTATATTTGAAATGAGTAAATCTCTGCGAACATATAGCAAACTCTGCAGATATATGACAGACTCTACGAACATGTAATAAACTCTACAAATATTTGGTATACTTTGTGTACATCTGAGAAATTTTGTGGACACTTGGCAGAGTCTGCTAATTAGACATGATCAAAATCCAACCATAACCGTATTTTGAATAGTAATCGTTCTGTTTTTAACCATAACAAGAACGTAACCGTATTAAATACTTATTAACCATAACTGTTAACCGTAAAAATATATTATTTATGGTTAAAAAGCAAATTATTAACTGTAACCGCTAATTAACCATAACCGTATAAAAATTATTGGTTAACCGCATGGTGTAACCTTAAAGTTATAATTGTAACCATTTTACAAATTAAAAAAAATATACATCTAGTCAATTATAGTAATAAGTATTAGTTGATAGTAAGTACAACGTAAGTTCTACTTCCAATGTTGTTGAATTGATTCATGTTGTTGCATATCATCTAATTCTTTCAATAGAGATTAATTTTTTTTTGTTAAAAACGTCACTGATATTAATCTTTATTATGATCATCAAATACAAATTGTATTTAACCGTATAATTGTAACCGTATAGAACCGTAACTGTTTTAACCATATATTAAATGGTTAAGATTAAAGTTAAGCAAAAATTATTATTGTAACCATAATAATCATAACCGTGGTCATGGTAGAATTTTGTACTGATTTTTTAGTTTTTTATTAAAAACTTTATTTTTTACCATAATCACATGTTTTAGGTAGAAATTAAAAAACATGTTCTAATTATAAATACAAATCAAAAATAGTTAATTAAATCATTTGTTAATATTTTTTTAATATTTGTTACAAATGACAGATTCTACAGATATTTAAATGACTATGTAAGTATATGACAGACTTTATATAGAGTTGGCAGATTTTGTAGATATTTTGCAGACTCTACGGAATAACTGTCAGACTATACAAGAATCTGGCAGACTTTACAGCTATTTAACAGATTCTGGTAGACGCTGTATTGGAACTGATGGTATACTCAGTTTACTTTGGTTCAGCAAATATGGAATATTCTGCATCTAGTAAACGATATTGACTCCATAACATCTAGTCATAGATATTTCTAGATTCTAGCTCTGTAGTCGTCTGTATATGTGTTTGTATCCTTAATCGACAATATAAAGAAATTCTCCCAGCCTATGTTTCTCTTTATGGTATCAGAACCTGTAAATTGAAATTTAAACCTAAAAATAAATTATTTCTAAACACTTATATGTCGACGGGCCGACTCCGACGTCACGAATTCTAATGAAGTGAGAAGAACGATCTTACCCTGTGATATGACTCCTACAGATAATCCTGGTGATGCTATATCTCATCCACTCTTGAAAGGAAACAACTATGACATGTTGGCGTGTGGTCTCAGAACAGCTTTGACATCTCGGAAAATTTTGGGTTTCTCGATGGTTCAATCAAAAGACCAGACAATGATTTCCCTGATTTTGAAGACTGGAAACGATACAAGCACTTCTTGTTTCCTGGATAAAGATGACAACTGATCCGATGCTTTGCTCGACAATCTCGCATTGCGCGTTGCACATGATTTGTGAGAACACTTAAAGAGGCGGTTCTTGGTGATTAATGGCTCACGACTTCAACAACTTCAGGCCAAGCTGGCTTGTTGCAAACAACGTGGATTAGCGATTGAAGCCTATTTTGGCAAACTGAATCGCATATGGTACAATCTTGTGACTCACAGACCTTTGAGGACTTGCAAGTGTGGAAAGTGTGTTTGTGATTTAGGTACGGCTTAAGAGGCTGATCATGAAGAGGATAAGGTACACCAATTTTTATTTGGTTTTGATGATCAATACATAGTTGTTCACTCCATCCTTGTTTCGCGTGTGCCTGTTCATTCCTTAGAAAAGATTTATAATATTGTTCGTCAAGAGGAGGATATGCGTATCCATGGTGAAGAGCGGCCAGAAGTTGCAGCTTTTTCAGTTTACAAAAAACCACAATACAAAAAAGATGAGAAGGAAAATGGTGTTGTTTGTAAACATTGCAATCGCACTGGCCATGGTTTCGACAGCTGCTATGCCATTATTACCCATAATTGTGGGGGTGATCGATCTAAAGGGAGGAACTTAAATGGCAAAGACTAAGGTGGTGGGTAAAGCTCGAGTGCTGACGGTTTTCTTTGTGGAAGAGCTAAAGTGAGAATTGATATCAGTTGGGCAGTTAATGGATGAGAATAGGTGTATAGTGCAGTTGGCCAATCAGTTTCTTGTTATCCAGAACCACTTTTTCAGGACGATGATTGGAGCGGGTAAGAAAGTAGGAGGAACTTTTCACTTTCAAAGCATGGAGACCGTAACATCAGTCACAACTAAGGAAAAGAGGAAGTTTGAGCTGTGACATTATAGGATGGGTCATCAATCTCCAAAAATAGTAGCTTTGCTTCTGTTTGTTTTTGTTTCTTCTGCAAATTTGAATAAAGTGTGTGATGTCTTTCTCCGTGTTAAGCAAACAAGAGATTTTTTCCAATAAGCATCAATAAAAGTTCTAGGATTTTTGAATTGATACATGTTTGATCTATGGGGTCCTTATAGAACTCCATCTCATTTTGGAGCTAAATATTATTTGACTATCGTAGATGATTACTCCAGAGCTGTATGGTTATATTTTCTTAGCGACAAGACAGAAGTTTCGGTTCACTTGAAATTTTTTTTTGCTATGACTGAAAGGCAGTTTCAGCAGAAGCTTTTAACAGCGTTCTTATGTCTTACTGATTTCTTTAAAAATAATGGAATTAGTCATGAGATACCATGTGTGGGAACTCCACATCAGAACGGAAAGGTTTGAAAGAAATTATAGGAACATTCTCAATGTAGCAAAGGCATTGCAGTTTCAGACACATTCCAATCAAATTTTGGGTGAGTGTGTTCTAACAGCTTTCTATATAATCATTAGAACACCGAGTTCTTTTTTTGAAGAACATTACTCAATATGAAAAACTGTACAACAAACTGCCTACATATGAGCATCTCAGGAATTTCGGGAGCTTATGTTATGCACATAATCAACAAAGACGTGGAGATAAATTTGCATCAAGGATTCAAAGATGCGTGTTTTTTGGGTATCCTTATAGCAAGAAAGGTTGGAATTTGTATGATTTGGATAAGATGGAAGTTTTTGTTTCGCGTAAAGTAGTATTTTCTGAGAAAAAGTTTCCTTATTTACCTGAGATGACTTCGACTAACAAGAATACAGAAAATGCTGAAGAATTGTGGACTCCTTTGGCGGAAGGAGTATTATTACAAAAAGACTTGGGTATTTTATGTGGGCCTCAGCAACAACCACAAACAATTCAAGAAGTTGGGGCTACAAGTCAACAAATAGAGCCCACACGATTTGGGCTAATTATTGACAATGAAGCAGAGTATAATGAATTGGACGAAACATACCTTAAACCTGAAACTAACCATGCACTTCTTATTGCCTCAAAAGTAATTGTAGAAAATAAAGAACAAATTGGGAAAATGTCATCAAAAAAAGATACCTTTAGTCAAGTTGCAGAATTTTGTTGTAAAATCGAAAAAATCAAAAACAAGTTTGGTGGACATCAAATCTGCTTCACTGTCAAGTAAGATTGTTTATCATGTTTTTGATAATGACAATTTTCATCAATTTTCAGAAACTCACATTGCCTATGTCACGGAAATCATTGAAACAAAGGATCCACGATCGTTTTGTGAGGCTATGTCAGATGAGTGTTGGCGGAATTCAATGTGTTTTGAGGTTGTGGCACTCGAAGAAAATGAGAGTTGGGATATTGTTGACTTTCCTTTTTAGGAAGAGAGAAATAGGTAGTCAGTGGGTGTTTAAAGTGAAATTTAAATAACATAGAACTGTAGAGCGTTTTAAATCACGACTGGTTGCTCTTGGAACAAACAGGTTGCAGGAGAGGACTATGGGGAAACATATGTGCCGGTTGCTGCGAAAATGAAACTGGGTTATTCATCAAATGGATGTCCATAATGCTCTTTTACACAGAGACTTAGAGGAGGAATTTAATATGAAGCTACCACCAGATTTTCAATCTTCGGACACAACAAAAGTTTGTAGGTTGAAAAAATCTTGGTATGGTTTAAAACAAGCTCTAAGGTGCTGGTTTGAAAAACTGCCAACCATATTGGAATATGGATTTGAACCGTCTTTGTCTGATTACTCATTGTTTATGGTGGAGAAAAAAGGTGTTTGATTACATATTCTTGTGTATGTCGATGACTTAATAATTACTGGAAGTTGTCCGAAAACTACACAAGCTTTTAAAGACTACCTATCCTTTTGTTTTCACATGAAATATTAGGGTCATGAAATATTTCTTGGGCATCGAGGTGGTGCGCAATGATTCAGGTATCTATTTGTGTCAACGGAAATACGATCTCGACATTATTGCTGAAACAAATATGCTTACGAAAAAACCATCAAGTTTTCCCCTAGAGCAAAATCACAAGCTGGAACCGTCTACATCTCCTTTACTTTCGGATCCAACAAGGTATAGAAGACTGATTGGTCGATTTATTTATTTGCTAGTAACACAGCCATACTTGGCATTTTTAGTTCATGTGTTATCACAATTTTGAGCTCTCCACGTGAAGATCATTGGGTTGCAGCTACACGACTAGTTTGGTACCTCACGTCTGATCTGGGTGAAGGAATAATTGTTGCGGGCCAACAGAAATCTTCAAGTCACAGGTTGGTGCGCTCAGATTGGGGAAGCCGTCCATTGATGAGAAGGTCCATAACTGGTTATTTTGTGTAAATATGCGATTCACCTGTTGCTTGGAAAACTAAAAAGCAAAATATGGTTAGTCGTTCTTCTTTTGAAGTTGGTTGAAAAGAGTCTTGTCAACACTTGGAGTTCGTCATGATCAGCCGATGCAGGTCTATTGTGACAATAAGTTAGCAATATATATTGCTACTAACCCAATGTTCCACGAGAGAACGAAATATGTTGAATTAGATCTTCATTTTGTGAAAGATGAAGTGAAAACAGGCAACATAAAGCTGAAGCATATTGACACATACTCTCAACTTGCAGATATATTGACCAAGGCCATTGACAGGGAAGGCTTTGATTACTTTCGATTCAAGTTAGCAATATGAAACCTGTATGCTCCGACTTGAAGGAGGGTATTGGAACTGATAGTACACTCTGTTTACTTTGGGCTATAATTGGTTAAGTAAATATGAAATATTCTGCATCTGCTAAACGAGATTGATTCCGTAACAGAAGCGTAGTAGTTATTCTAGTTGTAGATATTTCTAGATTCTAGCTATGTAATCTTTTGTATATGTTTTGTATCCTTGATCGATTTAATACACAGAAATTCTCTCAACCTCTGTTTATCTTTACTTTGCATTAATAGCTCGTAGATTTTGCAAATGTTTTGCACACTCTGCTAGAATAATTGACAGACTCTGTGAGCATTTAGCAGACTTGGTGAGCATTTGGCAGACTCTGTGAGCATTTGGAAGACTCAGCGAGCATTTGACATATTCTCCGAACATTTGAAAAATTTTGCGGATATTTGACAGATTTTTATAATGATTTTTAATTTTTTTGAAAAATAATTCTTTGACCTTAATCAAAATTTTAGGTATAAAAATAAATATTAAAATATATTTCTAATTATAAATATTAATTTAATAAAATATTAGTTTGTTAATAATTTTAAAAAATATATTTATCAGTTAGAAAGAAAAATTTTGGTATTATGAAAAATTTATATCTAAATCAAGTCATTTTAACAGTAAAATTTAAAAGAGGTTATTTTAGCTACTTTTAAAAATAATGGGTGATAGTGGTTTTTCATCCGATCTATCAAATAAACCTATCGTGCATAGCACTTAAGGGTCGAATCCACGGAGAAATAAGATCAACTCATTAAGAATACAAACTTCATTTCAATCTAAGCAAATAAAGTTTGTGTTTTGGAAACCAAATTTGAAAGTAAATGAAAGTAAGAAATGACTAAAAACGGTTTGAAATCAAATAGAGAAAATGAACTCTTGGGATAAGATGATTCACTAGGGTTATCACTTGTAAACTAATGGACCTTCATCTATTTAACATAACTACTTCTTCGGTCTTATATCACTAATAACGACTAATCCATTTTCGTGGTATTAATCTTTTTTAATCACATAATCATCAATAACTCTTGTTAACGATCAAGCAATCAAAGAGCATTAATTACAAGCTGAAATAACCACTAAACACCTTAACCAGGTATTTCCATAGACTAAGCATGTAAAACACATTGATATTTTGGTTCAAACATTTTATCAAACACCTTGTTGGCATGAAAATGCCTAAGTCATAAACTAACATTTTCCAAACTAATATAATATTAATACCACATATCAAGTAAGAATCTAAGTTGTTACGAATCTAAACTCAACTAATCTACTCCTAAGCATCCTAGATCTAACATTATCAAGGGCTCGAAAGAGATTATTTGCTCATATACATAAAAACACAAAGCAATGAATCTGAACTTTGCATAAACATGATTATAAGAGAATAAATAAAGAATTTAAGGAGAGAAAAATGTTTGATAGTTTGAAAATGAAAGATTCATACAAGGCTTTTAGCCAATGCTTAAAGAGGCTAGGAGGAAATCTTTAAAAACAAAGCATAAGTCTCTCCGATGAACGGTACTGTACGTACGATATCTCCATGATGAATAGATTCTCCCCACAATATTAAAATCTACTACGGATGGTTCTTCATATACAAGATCCCCATAATAGATATGCTCTCTCTGCATTACTCGAGACCATGACAGCAGACTCTCTCTGCAGCACTCTAGAACCTCTGATAACCTATACATCTTTAATCTGTAAAAAACTGCATTCTCTGGGACTCGAACCCTATAACAAGTGTAGAAATCATTAAACCTTTAACCAATGGACCAAAGATACTTCCAAAAATGATGTGTCTTTTTTCTTTTTGTTAAAATGTTTTATTCCTCTTTTGTGTTCTCGAAAGAAACATCATTTCAAAGGATGTATCTATATAATAAATGTAATGTAGAGATAAGGATCTAAGGTAATATATGCTAAACTGTTTAGAGATCTTTTCAAAGGATGCACAATGGTTTAGCGTTTAAGGTAGCTATTGAGATAAGGAATGTGAATCTAGAGTTTAGGAAATTCTCCTTTTATCTAAGCTAAAGATTAGGAAGTTGTACATATCTTTAATCTTGAACCTTTGTATAAATTAAGATCGTTTGTGAATTATTAAAGACAAGTCTTGTTCAATAACCAATTTTACATAGTATTAGAGAAAAGATCTACAAAAACGTAAAAAATATTTTTTGTCGTGGTCGATTGATTCTCAAAAATCAATTGATTTTCTTCTGTTTGCTACGATTTTTATTGAGAATTTCTTAGTCTCCTATTGCGTGTTATGAAAACGATTAAGAAGTTCTTAATCGTTGTTCTCTTTTCATTGTTCTTCAAAGGTCTTCAAGGTTCTCTGTTGGTGATTCTATTTCAACACGTCATACGAGAAGATGTTAGGAGAATACGGTGCTTCCTTGACTTGTACGGGTGCTAACCAAAGATGCGTTCTCCATCTCCTTAATTTTGTCCAGCCCGGACAACTCTGGAGCGGAGATCTCCCATGTTCTTCTTAACGTATAAAATTATAACTAGTGGTCCAGAGAGATATTGAACGCACTTCAATCAAAAAGAAAAACAGGCTTCATCAATGGATCAATTCCGCAACCCGTTGATGGTAGTCCTTATTTTGAGAATTATTTGGATGGATCCTCTTCCATCTCTTGGTGAGGGTTACTCTCGTGTGATAAGGGAGGAGCAAAGGTTGAGTTAGATGAGAGCTCGCGAGCAACATCATCTAGCTGTGGGTTTTCTCACACGAAAAAGCGAGATGTCTTCTCTTGAGTTGGGTTCGATTCGTTCTGATAATTAGAAAGGAGGCAGGGTTTACTCGTCGATTATCAAGTTAAGATAATTCCTTTGTTCACACTATAGGCGTACATGACATGATTATAAGGATTGTTGGAAACTTGTGGGATTTACGGACTGGTGGACGGAACGATCCGAGAGAAGTTGTAGTGGTCATGGTTCCGGTGGGCGCGACTGTAGAGGATGTGGGTCCAGTGTTGTACGTAGAAGAGGGCATGCCAATGCAGCGCATGCTACAAGCTCTAATGCCTCTTCCTTTCAAGAACTTACACAGGATCAATGAAGAGTTTTTACTCAGATGATCCAAGAAAAATCTAGCAGTGGTATTTTTGATAAGTTTTCAAATAAGATGAAATTTGGCGATATTATTCTAGACATCAAAACTTCTCATCATATGACTAGAAAACTCTCTTTTTGACTGATATTTTGTCTATACAGCCATGTTCAATAGGTTTTGCTGATGGTAGATGATATGAATCTTCCCGGGATTTGCACTTTCGAGGGGTAAAGGGTTTGGGTGGAACGAGTGGTCGCATAGAGGTTGCAGGAAAGCCTCTGATATACCTCAATGTCTCTCTCAAGATATGACACACTTGAAGAAGACAAGGTTTGATTCTTTCGGATATGACACATCAAATGAATCGATTTGATCGTTGGATATTACTCACCAAGCAATCGAGATTTTGTTCTCAAAGAACTGAAGAGAAAACACTCTCAAATTTTATATAAAAAAAAGATGTATGTCTATTTCTTAAGAAAACTAAAGTTATAAAGAAAAAAAAGAGTAAAAAAGAAGTCATAATTAAATGTAGAATTAAAAACTATATTAACTATTTCCCGAGGGACTTTTGAACTACTCAAGCGCCTACTTCTTCTCCAAATAAGGCTGGGCGTTTTCATGCATAGAGACAATGATATTTGGGCCAAATATCCCTCCTTTGAGCTTGATACTTCTGAAAAAGAGACCCAAACATAACTTGGACTTGGACTGAAGCTTCTCTTGTGGACTCTTGTGGACTTGATGGATTAGAGTGACCCATTTGCCTCATTAAAACCTTCCTTTGGAAAACCCATTGGGACAAAACCAAAGGCTAGGAAAAAGAGTACAAACGAATCACCCGTTTATTAGTCCACTCGAGCAACCAAGATGATTTGATCCTCCATGTTCTCGAACTGAGCTTTAGAGGGTTGAACTTGAGTGAGTAGTGCGGTGATGGCGTTCTGAAACTCCTTGGCTCTCGATCTTGTCATCGGTCCACTTGGCACTGTCAAAGCATCCTCGGCTTCAAGCTGTTTTTGATAGCTTTCCATGATCACATCATCAGAAAGACTTTAGCGTTGAGTATGGGAGTTTTCTCATTGTCGGATAATGTCAAGTTGACAAATGTTCTTTGTGTGTCATATTTGAACTGCACTTTGATATTCGTTCTAAAATCGTTAAATAGACAATTTGTTTGTGACATTCACTGATACACTGATACATTTTTGTTTTACAAGACTGTTTTTCGAAGAACCTAATTGGAACCGGTGAAAATGTGATGATGTGTACTACTTAACAGATGTTGGTACTGTGAGGATACATAAAGTGGATGCAGTGGTGATCAAGCTTTATGGCATTTGGGACATCCAAGTTTTTCTATTATTTTGGCTTTCCCTATGTTTTCTAGTTCATCTTCTTTTGTTAGTTGTAGTCCGGGTGACGTGTGTTTTCGAGCTAAATAGACAAGAGAAGCTTTTCTAAATAGTATTAATAAAGAGGATTTTTTTCTTTAATACATTATGATGTTTGGGGCATGTTTTGAATCCCTTCTTTACGTGGAGAGTCTATTTTTTGACAATTCACTACAAGAAAACATAACGAAAATCGATGGAATTTCCGACAGATTTACGACTGAAAGTTTCCGACGGACATACCCAAATCTGTCGAAAATCTGTCAGAAATTGTGTACGTTATATTCCGACGGACGCGACTTCTATATATATGTTTCTATATTTCTTCATTCATTCACACCTCTAACTCATTTCAATCTCTATATAGTTACAATATGTCTTCTAGTAATTACTTTCGGTCGTGGGTGGACGAACCTATGCTAGATCCGGAGTCAAACTTACTGAAAGATGATTATGCACGAGGAATCTGCGAGTTCATGGAATTGACCCGAAATCAATGGGGAGCAAAAAAAATTGGTAACATTAAATGTCCCTGTAGTATATGCCGAAATTCTCATAATGTTAAGGTTGAGTTAGTTTGACATCACTTGTATAGCAATGGATTTATTGCCGGGTATAAGATTTGGTATTTACATAGAGAAACAAATTATAATTATGGTAGTACTAGTGAACCAAATGTTGCGAATAACATAGGAGATAGAAGAGAAGTAGATGTAGGTATTGGTACGGTTGAGATGGTGAATGATTTGTTTAGGGAGAACAAGTCTTCGACAAGTTATGATGGAGATAGGGTTGAAGAACCAAATGCAGAAGTGCAAAATTTGTTTGATATGTTAGATGCAGCGAAACAGCCACTATATAGTGGTTATAGAGAAGGTCATTCACCGTTATCATCTGCAAGCAGAATGATGACTATTAAGACGGAGTAAAATTTAGCGGCAGAATGTGTTGATGCAATAGCTGATTTCGTGAAAGATATCTTGCCTGAAGATAATCTTTCACCAGCATCATATTATGAGGTACAGAAACTAGTCGCTGGTCTTTCGTAGATTTTGTAGAAAACCGAGGTTTCAAGAAAGTGGTGAGAGAGTTCCAGTTCCTTATAAACGGATGTGATATTTACTATTAACAGAGAGGTTGAAGAGGTTATATCAATCTCAACGCTCAACAAAGGCAATGAGATGGCATGTGGAACATCGTCAAGATGGAGAGATTACGCACCCGTCAGACGCAGAAGCGTGGAAACATTTCTAATCCATGTATCCAGATTTTGCGTATGAGCGTAGAAATGTATACCTCAGGTTATGTACAAATGGATTTAACCCATTTGGGAAACATGGAAGGCAATATTCATTGTGGCCGGTAATTGTAACACCGTATAATTTACCACCATCTTTGTGCATGCGTAGAGAGTTTTTGTTCCTTTCTGTGCTAGTTCCCGGTCCAGAGCAGTCATGGAAGTCACTTGATGTATTCCTCCAGCCATTGATCTATGAGTTACAAATGCTATGGCAGCATGGAGTTGAAGCATTTCATGTTTCTTTGCAGCAGAATTTCAAGATGTGTGCGTTTCTTATATGGACAATAAGCGATTTTCTAACATATGATATGTTATCTGGATGGACAACGCATGGATGATTATCTTGCCCGTATTGCCAAGATAACACCGATGCATTCCAATTACATCACGGAAGAAAGACGTGTTGGTTTGATTACCATATAAGGTTTTTACCTAGTGATCATCCTTATCTACGGTCTAGAACATTGTTTACGAAGAACAAACAAGTGTTTAAGTGTGCACCTCCGGAGATTGATGGACATTGTATATTAGAGCAATTAAGAGATTTTGGCGCTAAAAGGACTCCTTACCACGGGGGTAATGGGCATCATCCTGTTGACGGTGTTGGTGAATATCATAGCTGGTATAAGAAGAGTATTTTCTGGGATTTGCTTTATTGGAAAGATAATTTGTTGAGACACAATCTAGATGTAATGCACGTTGAGAAAAACTTTTTTGACAACATCATGAACACTATTTTAAATGTGCAAGGGAAAAAGAAAGACAATATGAAGTCTAGATTAGACTTGCCACCGATTTGTTCTCGGGATTTTCTTCATGTTATGCCAAATGGTAGATGTCTTATGCCTGTCTACCGGTTAGACACAGCGAAGAAAGCATCATTTTTTTATTGGATTCGAAATGATGTAAAATTTCTGGATGGATATGCATCTAATTTGCGGAATTGTGTTGATTTCTCCAAAGGAAAGTTTATTGGAATGAAGAGTCATGATTGTCATGTTGTGATGCAGCGGCTTCTTCCATTTGCCTTTGCACATCTTCTTCAGAAAAACGTCCACGAAGCAATTGCAGGTATATATCAATACATTTATAGTGTTAATAAACTTTCTTTGTAACGTACATATTTTTTTAATGACTACATTGTTTATTGTGTTTTTGTAGGAGTTGGTTGTTTTTTTCGAGATTTATGTACGAGGACACTTATAGTAGAGGGTATACGCAGTTTATAGGACAATATACCGGTTATCCTCTGTAACCTTCAGAAGATGTTTCCACCGTCTTTATTTGATGTTATGGAACATCTTTCTATCCACCTCCTAAGAGAAGCTGCACTTGGAGGTCCTGTTCAGTACTGTTTGAGCGTTACATGTTCCATCTCAAGAAAAAAGTTAAAAATTTAAGTAAAGTTGAGGGATCTATTGTCGCACAGAGTCTCAACGAAGAAGCCTCACACTTTGCTGAATATTATTTTCCATCGGAAGTGCATACTAAGAGTAGACGTCTGGCTTGGCATGATGATAAAGGTGAGAGAGCTATTTATCCGGTGTATATTCCTGAGTTGTTTGCACAAATTGGTTGAGTAAGTGGAAAAAGAAAGAAATGGAAACTATCTGAGCAGGAGTTTGCGCATTTGCATACGTATATTCTCATAAATTGTGAGGATATTCGGGAGTACGAAAGATAATTAATAATTACTTCGGATATATGTTATAAGAAATGTTGATTTTGGTTTTTAAGTATGTTAATATGATTTTATTGATTTTTTAATAATTTTTAATGGTTTTACAAACAGTTTTTATATATTATAATTGTAATATTAAATATTGTATAATTATTTTTCTTTTTAAATTTCGTTTTTATTTTTAATTTTTTAGTATTTTAAATTATTTTTAATATTTTTTCGTAATTTTTTTTATTTATTTAAGTTTTATATAAATTTCATAATTTAATAACATGTATAATTTTTAAACTATCTAATTATTTATGTTTTATAAAATATCATTTTTTTAATAATTTGATTTGGTTATTTAAATTTTTTTTTATATTTATGCGTTATTACTTATATTTATTTAAGTTTTATAATTATTTCGTAATGTACTTAACTTTCTATTAAACATTTTGTGTATTAAACTTTTTGCTATATATTAAAATTTTTGTTTATAATATTAAACTTTTATATGTTTTTCTATATATTAAACTTTCATATGTTTTTTGTAAATTATTAATATTTTTCTCCTTTTTTCAGGAATTATGGTCGATTTCATTCCGTCTCGGAATCTGGTGGTTCGAGACGTAGACGAGGAGCGAGTCAAAACCGCTTTACTCCTGTTCCGGAGACTCAATCTCCGTCAGCTACTCGTCAAGCTGCTTCTGCTCCAACCCAGATGAGCATTGAAGACTTTGTTTCCCAACTCGGCCGGGAAAGATTACCGCCCCTTCATCCCGATTGTGACGGCAACAATACTTGGTAAGTAAAAAGCTTTAAAAAAATTTCATGTTTAATTTATTAATTTTTATCATTTTTAAACTAATTTTGTTTTGTAGGTTCCATCTATCCCATAATGGGATAACCAAGTCGATCAACCGGATGCTCAACGGAATGCTCTAGCATCAGTATCCGACATACGAAAATATGTCGTTGGCTTTAATCGTTTGCGGTATGATTTTTTACTTTAATTGTTTTTTTAATAATATAATTTTTAAAACTTTTTAACTATTTTAATCATTTTTTTTTGTAGCAAGATTTCACTTGGGATCGAGACATTACGTCTCGTGTTCGTCGTGATTTCGATGGTAAGGCATCGAAAGTGTACTTACGGAAGCTAAACGAGTGGAAGGACAAGTAGAACCGGAATGATATTCCAAGGGAACTGTTTGGAAACCCGGACCTCTGGAACGGTTTGATTGCGTATTGGAAGCAGGAAGACACCTAATCACATTCTACTACCCAATCAACCAACCAGTAGATTGACCGAAATGGCAAAGGGATTACAACCCACATTTTGGTAGCAACGAGCAAGACTTCCCGAGAACAACAATTGGTAAGTCAATATAAATTTATAATTTTATTTATATTGTTTTACTTACTTATAGTTTTGTTTATAATATTTCAGTTCCGTGAACAAGGTGTTAGGCCATCGCATCTTGATTTACTACGAGATGTGCACACGAACCGGAGCACGGGCCAAATCCAAGATCCGGTTGCTCGGGAGATGGTGGATAACATGACCCGACTGGGAGAAGAGTTCCTGCAAGCACAGCCAATTGTTGATGGAACTCCTATCTGTTCTGAAATTCCCATTGAGAAGATCAACAAGTTCGTCTACGAAGTAAATAACATTTCTTTTGTTTCTTTACTTTTGTTTTAGTTTTTTCTTTACTTTAATCATTTCTAATGATTTCTACTTTATTTTCGTAGGTCAATCTGAAGTCCAAAGGTCGTGTTTTTGGACTTTCGGAAGAGTATTCATCGTCATCCTCGACAACTTCGAGGTATTACGGAGATCCTCAGCTTAGAGCTCAATTAGCGAAGAAGTCGGCCGAGATCAAGGCTCTCAATAATAAGATTGAGACGATCGAAGAAAATACGGCTGCGCAACTCAAGGCGATGCAGGATCAGATGGACGCATTCTTCAAATCATTCCAACCACCTCCAAGTGACTTTTAGATTTTCTGTTTTTACAATTTCTGCGTTTCGTTTTATTTCCCGTACTTTTTATTTTATTTTGAACAATTTGTTATTTTCGTTTTTGAATTTTAATATTTTATTTTATTTGAACTTTTTAATAACAAAATTATAATTAAAATATTTAGTTTTTTAAAAAATAATTATTTTATTATCCGTTGGAAATTCGTAATTTATCCATCGAAAATCTGTCGGAATTTCTTATCCGTAATCCGTCGGAAATGACCGTCGGTCCTCGTTGGATTTTTAACCGTTTTAAATCCGTTGGAAACGAATTTCGACGGCCATCCAAAGGTCCTGTACCGATGGATTCCGGACATCGGTTTTCCGACGGATAACGCTTATCGGAAATCATTTGAAAATACTGACGGATTTCCGATAATTTTTACATTTCCGATCATTTAGAATAGACAGAAGAATCCGTCGGAAAAGACTATTTTTCGACGGATTTCTAACGGATTCTTCTGTCGGTTCCGAGCTGTTTTCTTGTAGTGATTGTGCATGATTTTCAATAGCAGGTTGGGCATATCTTCTTTTGGAAAAATCAAAAAGGGCTGGAAAGTATTAGATATAGAATGTAATGAGTTTTTAATCTCAAGATATGTTGTCTTTCGGGAAGATGTTTTTCCTTATGATGATAAATTTTCCTCGTCTGTACCATTTTCTTTGCATGGTACTTGCGATGATGATTGGTTGGTGGTTCCAGAAATAGTATAGACTTCAGATAACATATTAAGAGGGAGCACTGAGGTATCTCTTCCAACACCAAGCGTGCCACCTGTGCAGTATGTATCTCCTCCGACAGCTAGTGTGATAACAGAGCAACCGGAGCCAGTTACTCCGATTATTGTGCCTCCGCCCGTGATTTTGTCTGAGTTCATCATCAAAAATCTTTCGAAGTTGAAAGAGTATCTGGGACGATGTATTCTATGAAAAATTTGAGTAAGCTTAAATCAATAAAAATAATCTTTCGGCTTGTTATCCATGAACTTGTTCAGAATACTGTAATGAAAAGGAATATAGGAGTTTGTCGCTAGGTATTTGACCAAATAGGATCGTCCGATTCCTATACTTTTTTGGTATCGAAGTAAGTAGGGGACATGAAGGAATTTATTTATTCCCAACGAAAATATGCCTTGGACATCATAGCCAAAACTGGTAATCTAGACTCCAGACCGGCTGGAAATCTGCTTGAAGAAAATCACAAGCTCGTGACAAATGAGGTGCCACTCCTTCAGGTCCAAACCCGTATAGGTGTCTAGTGGGATGTCTCATTTATTTGACTCATACGCGACCAGAGATAAGTTATTCGGTCCATATTCTTTCTCAATTTATGTAAACTCCTCACGAGGCTCATTTAGATGCAGCTCTTCGTGTGGTGTGTTTCTTGAAAGGATATCCAAGACAAGGAATTCTTCTTAATGCTTCAACAGATCTTACCATGGAAGTTTATTGTGATTCGGATTGGGCTTCTTGTCCTCCTATTAGACGTTCTCTTATTCCTTATGTGGTTTTACTTGGGGGGGTTCTCCTATTTCCTGGAAGACAAAGAAACAACAAACAGACATTCCTCTGCCAAAGCTGAATATCGTTCTATGGTTGTTTTACTTCATGAAAACAATTGGTTACGTCATTTGTTAAAATATTTGGGTATTGAACATTCTGTGCCAGCTCAACTCTTCTATGATAGTAAAGTTGTCATTCATTATCTTCCACGAAAAAACAAACTACACTGAGTCTGATTGTCATGTTGTACGTGATGCAGTTCGAGATGACATTCTCATTACTACTCATGTTTGAACCTATGAGTAAATAGCCGATATTCTCACCAAAGCTCTTGATCGTTCTCAGTGAGATAGTCTCTTGTCCAAGTTGGGCGTTCAAAACCTTCACGTTCCAACATGAGGGGGAGTATTGAGATAAGGAATGTGAATCTAGAATTTTGGAAATTCTCCTTTTCTCTAAGTTAAAGATTAAGCAGCTGTACATATCTTTAAGCTTGAACCTTTGTATAAATTAAGATCATTTATGAATTAATAAAGACAAGTCTTGTTTAATAACCAATTCTATAGTAGCATATAACCATTGTTCACAAAATGACTAAAGCTACCGTTACAGCCAGTGTGACCTTGATCTTTCAAGCTAAAACCATTGAAAACATATTTTAAAAAATATATATATATTATCATAATTAATTTTTTTAATAACATTTATATTAAATTTACAGAGGTTTCAAACCGCGTTGAAGTTTTTCTAGCCTCTCTTCTCTCACGACTCCTCTCCGCCTCGCCGCTCCGCCTCGCCGAAGTGCTTCACCACAGAGTAGGTAATGAAGAGATTTTGAGACAGATGAAGAAAATGATTGAAAATGCTTTTATTGATTCATTTCGTCATAAGACTGAGGTTACACATTTGTTCTGCATTTATAGACAAAAGTTACAAGGAAAAGTTTAGGAGCGTATCTTGATAAGATCGACAGCTCATCTCTCCAGGTAAGATGCTTTAGCACGCGGTCTCAGGTGAGAGAGATTCAAAATGGTTCTTGGTCTTTGTCGTATACTCCGTACGATTTAACTTTCTGTTTTTGAAACAAACAAAGACTCTATTTGATGTAGAGTGTTTACTTTCTCTTCTATTTTGAGCAAACCTTCGGACTGGGATGGATTCTTTGCTTTGATCTCACACGACTTCATTTGCAGAGCTTGATGAAGCTAATTTCTCTTGATAGCCCCTCTCAAACTTGGTGTGGGGGCTCTGAAACACCAAGTTTGAACCTGAGCTTGCTGAACCTTTCAAAAGGAAGAGATTTCGTGAGTATGTCATTTATTTGGTGATGAGAAGGAAAATGTTTAACAAGTAAGACTCCCATAACAACTCTCTCTCTCTCTCTGACATAATGATGATCGCACTCAAAATGCTTGGTCCGAAAATGAAATGCAAGATTGGTGTTGAGGTATATTGCAGACATATTATCACAATATAGGAATGGAGTATCAAGAAGAGGTACTCCAAGTTCTCGTAAAGCTAAAGCGATCCAAGTAAGTTCAGAAGTTGGTTCAGAAAGGGACATGTATTTTGCCTATGTTGAGCTTTTAGAAACAGTAGGTTTTTTCTTTGATGACCATGATATCAGGTTGTTGCCAAGATAAGTACGGTAACCTCCATTGGATCTTCTTGTGTCTTTGCAACCCGCAAAGTCACTGTCACTATATGCACTAACAGTGCAGTATGTGGATCTGCTGAAGTTTATGCCCATTGTTATAGTGCCTTTGACATACCTGAGTATTCTTTTTAACAGGTTGTAATCAGCTACTGATGGCGAGTGCATCTTCTGATAAATAAAGTTGACGGCAAACTGAATATCAGGCTTGGTTAATGTCAGGTACTAAAGTTTTCCACCAAGACTTCTGAAGTAGGTTGGGTTTTCAAACGTTTTATCTTGATGAGGGAGCTTATGTAACTGAAGAGGAAGTGGAGTAGGCATTGGAGTGCAGTTAACCATGGCTGCAACTGTTAGTAAGTCTTATGCATACTGTTGTTGAGTCAAGAACAGTCCCTCAGTGTGAAAATAAGCCTGGATTCCGAGAAAGTAGTGCATTTGACCCATATCCTTCATCCTGAATTGTCTGCTTAGATCTTGTCGAAGTTTCTACATAGACTTTGAATCATTCCCAGTGATTGCCATATCATCAACATACAGAAGAAGTAGGATGGCATCTTTTTCTTTGATATATATGAACAAGGATGGATCAGCAATGCTACAGATAAAGCCAAACTCCAGGAGAAAATTGCTAAATTTGTCAAACCAGGCTCGAGGGGATTGCTTAAGGCCATATAGGGATTTATGTAAGTGACAAACAAAATCTGGATTAGCTTTGTTTATAAATCCAACATGCTACTTCATATAAACTGTTTCTGTTAGTTCTTCATGCAAGAAGGTGTTTTTAACATCCATCTGCTTAACATTCCAGTTCATAATGGTAGCGAGATGAAGCACTAACTTTATTGTGGCTGATCTGACAACAGGACTGTAAGTTTCCAAGTAATCAATGTCTTCCTCTTGATCAAACCCTTGAGCTACAAATCTTGCTTTGAGTTTTTCTAATGTTCCATCTTCCTTTAATTTTGTTCAAAAAACTCATTTACTACCTAAGACATTTATCTCAGGAGTGTGAGGAACTAGAGACCATGTCTTCGTTTCAGAACAAGTCTCTATTTCTTCATTCATAGCCATGGTCCAACCAAGGTCTTTTAAAGCCTGAATAACAATTTTTGGTTCTGGGTAAGCAGCTTTATGAGCTAGTAGTGCATACTTTGGGTTTGGATTGACAATACCGGCTTTAAGTCTTGTTACCATTGAATGTGAAGCAGGGACTGAAGCAGAAGTATCAGGTTGATCAAATGAGGAAGATGAGTTGTTTCCAATATGATCAATATCGAAGCTTGCCGTACACTTAGAACTCTTCTCCTCATTGTCATTTGATACTTCTGGAGTGGTAAGACGAGATGTAGATGGTTTTGCTTCACTATTTTCTGAAGACCTTTGTTCTGTAGTAGAAACTTGGAGATCAAATTGAGTAGGCGAGGATGGAGTACTCCTCCTCCCTGTAGTATCTGAAAGTGAAGACCATGTAGATGTCTCTGTTTGATATTTTGAGGGCTTATGACATAAAACAGGAGGATACCGCTGAGCAGAAAGTTGATACTCAGTCTGTTCTGAGAGCTTTACAGGATTCTTTTTTTGGCATGCCTTGACAAGAGTTGTAAGACATGTCGTTTTATAAGCTTGATATAAGTCTGTGTATGGGAAGTGAGTCTCATCAAAAACAACATGTCTGCTTATGTATACACGCCCTGTAGGAGGATAGAGGCACTTGTATCCTTTGTATTTGTCATTGTATCCTATAAAGACACACGAGTGATTTTGGATCGAACTTGTTTTCTAAATAGTCTCTCAAAGTAGGGAAACAAGCACACCCGAAGACTCGAAGTGCAGAATACTCAGGATTTTGATCATGCAACATCGCATAAGGGCTTCTATGATCTTCTGTTACAGAGGAAGGTAGAAGATTCATCAAGAAATTTGCAGTGGCAAATGCTTCAACCCAAAGTTTCAGTGGCACATGGCTTTGAAACAACATTAACAATCCTAACTCTGTGACATGTTTGTGCTTTCTCTCTGCCAAACCGTTTTGCTGGGGAGTGTGGGGAAAAGAGACATAATGTTTAATCCCACATTGTTGTAAGAACAACACCATCTTGTTATTCATAAATTCTCCACCTCCATCTGACTGAAATATCTCAATGTTTGTATTGTATTGTGTTTCAACCATTTTCTAGAAATTTGAAAGACTTGAAAGAATTCAGATTTCATCTTTAAAGGATACAACCAACTGAATCTTGAGTAATTATCAATGAAAATTACATAGAATCGAAACCCTTGAGATGACAAAGTTGGTGCAGGACCCCATAAGTCACAATGAACTCTTTCTAACGGTTTTAAAGTAGAAAAATGAGATGAATAAAATGGTAATCGGCTACTCTTTCCTAAATGGCATGCCTCGTAGGAATGAGAAGGAGCCTTATTCACATAGATAACTTTATTTTTACTCAGCATATGGAGGATCTTGTCATTTGGATGCCCCATCCTTCTATGCCACAGTTCAGAGCTTGTAGCAAACTGTCTTGCAGAATAAAAGACTTCAAACTTTTGATCCCCCAGAACATACATTCCTTTAAGGTTTCTTCCCAGTGTCAAGAGCTTCTTTGTTACCTTGTCCTTTACACGAACCCCATCAGAATCAAATTTAAAGGAGCATGGATAATCGGTTGTAAGCTTAGACACTGATAACAGAGATTTTTTGCAATGTCAGGACACACTAAAACGTCTTTTAAAGGAAGATTACCTGACGTAGAAGGAAGACTTGCAGAGCCAACATGAGTAATTGGTAAGAAGCTGCCATCACCAATTAAAACAGAATCTGATCCTTGATAGGGATGAGCATGTTGCAATCTTTGTGTTGAATTCGTGATGTGTGATGTGGCTCCAGAGTATGGATACCAGTCACTTCCAGAGTCTGTCACCTCTGTGATGTGCATAGCAGCCATAGCATTTGGAAGTTCTTCGCTTTGGTAGCTGTTGTCAAATCTATGCCAGCACTTTAATGCATGATGACCCATTTTTCCACAAATTTGACACATAGGCCTGTCATCACTGCTGTAGGAGCTTTGTGAACCTGCAGATGAGAAGATTTATTTGGTGGAATCCACGACCTCGTGTTGAGAAGCTTCTTCTTCCTCTTCCTCTATTGTTGTTAAACCGATTGTTTCCTCTGCCTCTGTTATTGTCTTCATAATAGTTGTTGTTGTTTGATCTCATCACATTAAAGGCAAGATGCGGTGAGACTGTAAGGCCTGCTTCATACCCTTGAATTCGATTGTCAAAGTTTCTCAGTCTTGGCATCACATCTTCAAACATAGGATGTTGGCCCGTGTCCATTAGTCCTTCAATGCTTGTCTTTATGGGTTCATACTCATACCCTAGACCATGCAAAGCTGAAAAAATCTTCATTTGCTCACTAATCGGACTCCCAATGGAAGAGAGTTGATCACATACATCTTTTATTTCTTTTAGATAAACTTCCATGGTTTTATCAGCTTTGACAATGGTCTGAAGGTTTCTCTGTAGCTCAAAGAGTCTTGAGGACGTGACCCGGTTAAAATGATTTGCATGAGATATCCATACCTCTCTAGACGTAGGTGCATCGACGACTACACTCAGAATATCTTCAGAGAATAAGCCTAAAAGCCATGACTTCACAACCTGGTCGGTTCGAGCCCATAGAGGAAAGTCTGGATTAGCTGTTTCGTTTACTCTGCCGTCAATGGTTGAAATTTGTATCCATTGATATGGTTTCGGCGTTCCTCCATTGATGAAGCCCAGAAGACCTTGTCCGGACAGGAACGCTTCGAATTGAGTCTTCCACAAAATGTATTTTTTCTCATTGAGCCTTATAGTAACACAGTTTGTGATATTTAAAGCGGGTTGATAATAGGTTTCAAGAGCCATGGCTCTGATACCATGAAGAGATTTTGAGACAGATGAAGAAGATGATTGAAAATGCTTTTATTGATTCATTTCGTCATAAGACTGAGGTAACACATTTGTTCTGCATTTATAGACGAAGGTTACAAGGCAAAGTTTTGGAGCGTATCTTGATAAGATCGACAGCTCATCTCTCCAGCTAAGATGCTTTAGCATGCGGTCTCAGGTGAGGGAGATTCAAAACGGTTCTTGGTCTTTGTCGTATACTCCGTACGATTCAACTTTCTGTTCGTCGGAGGAGAGAGTCGTTGCTCTGTTTTTGAAACAGACAAAGACTCTATCTGATGAAGAGTGTTTACTTTCTCTTCTGTTTTGAGCAAACCTTCGGACTGGGATGGATTCTTTGCTTTGATCTCACACGACTTCATTTGCAGAGCTTGCTGAAGCTGATTTCTCTTGATAGGTAAAGGTGCCCGGTCGCTACTCTGCTCTCTCTCGCTTCTCGGCTAAGCTCTCTAGGTGGGCCTAGTTGAAGGTCTAGTTTCTTCTTCCCTCGCCATGGTCCTGTGCCGCTCGGCGCTCGGGAAATGGCGTTAATGCTTCTTGCGGAGGTATTTTCCCGTTGACAGAGGTCCTATTCCATCGCGTTTCGTCGGAGGTCTTTTGTTCCAGCAAAGAGGTGAGCGGCAACCTATTCGGCAGCTAGAGGTCATTTTGCAGCTTTAGGATTCTTTTAGGTTGCTTCCGGTTTATCCCGGTTTAATTCCCCTTCCCAGTTTCGGTTTAGCCTCTTTTATTTTCATTTGGTTTAATGCACAAATCAAACTCTTACCGGGATTGGATGGGTTGAATCCGATCTATATATTGTAACAAAAATCAAAACCCATAATGTAAATATATGAGCAAAATAATCGCTTTGACATTCTCGGGCTCAAAGAATATAAACCAAAAATACTATTTAAGCTTACTAAAACATTCACCTACTGAAAAATAAGGCATTTCGAAGCTCCTTGATCAATTTGATCAACTCTACCTCATCCATCCTTCAAAAGATACTCCTTGTGGGGTTTTAACAAGCTAAAATTTTGTTTTGGCCCATAACTTGGTAAATAAATAAATAAAAACCGTTAAATGATTTTATGTAGAATTCGAACGCATTACCCTTCTCTACCAAATGAATGACAACGGATCTAAAAAATATTTCACTAAAACAAAAAGCCTAAATAATACTTATTTAATATAAGGCCGCAAACACCAGTTTTGTTTGCTTGCTTTCAACGCCTGCCCTGGATTTAAAATCCGAATTGTCTAATCATAAAAATAATACTTTAAAATCACAAAAAAATATCACAACTGTGTTAATATAGGATGTATCGTAAATTTACTTTTGTTTTAATGTATTTTATGTTCTTATATCTTCATGTAAAATTTTTAATTTATTTAATTTTATGACTATTTATATTTTGCAGTATAGTTTATCATTGGCTGAATCTTATTTTATATTTTAATACAGAGACATTAAAAATAAATAATAAATAGTTTTTTTTAACGTCTGGATAATAAATAGTTTTTTAATTCTCGCACTTTTAGCTAAAATATCAAATAAACTGAAACAAAATCGATAGTAATTTACTTGATGTTCTAAAACGCACATGAGAGACTCCAGTTCTGAATGTAGTATAGATAATAAGCTTCTTCTTTGACTTTATGTTCCCACGAATTCTCTATTAACTAGCATTTAGTTTCTCTTTTATCCCCTGGTTAGACTTTCATCTTCATTAATGCCACGAAAAAGTTCTATTTGCTCTTGAAATTAAATCTATTTACACGCATTAACATGATCACAGGTTTTAATTTCTTTATAATTAGCTTACATATATTTATATATCAATGAAATATTTTATCTACGCCTTACAAAAACAAGATCAGGAAATTAAATAAAACGATTCAAACACCATTTGTATGCGGTAGAATCGAACACGAAAATATGATAAGTTTTTGCTATTAACCCGAAGATATAACACGAAGATAGAATCGAGCAATACTATCATACCACCACGCATATAATTTTTTTTGTTTTTTTTGTGTTATTTTTGCAAATCTCTGGAAGGATTTACTTCCATGCATAGCCTTCCTACAGCTAAGGAGTTTGGTCAATTATGAAATACATCTTAATCAAACCAACATTCTGAACAAATCTGGATTACGTCATTCTCTTTTTTCTTTTTAAATTCTGAATTCTGATGTAATTACCAAAATCTGTTACCTACTAACTTTAGCTTAAAATAATAAGTTATGAGTCTTATGTATTATAACACTGGTATTAATGTCATTTAGTAATGTTTACTAATTGAGCGGTTCTTTTCTCTCAATTAGCCAAACCCTTTAGCAAACAAAAAATAATATTACGGAATCATCTTTTTGTCTATCCGAATTAAATCATTTTCTTACAGTGTTGTAAACATGCGAGAAATGCTTATGCATAATTACAGGTTGATATGATGTGGCGGTGGATGCTTACTAAATCAACATCGAAGGAGCACAAATACATAATAAACACACCACTGTCTTAGGGAGATAATGACTCTTCAAAATTAAAAAAAAAAAGTCCAAGGTCTTAGGAATGAGCTCAAAAGAACTTGATGAGTGGTTTATTTCATGAAACATTTTTTTTTTCAGCGGATCCCACTATGAAAACTATTTTTAATCCACGTGGGTGATACAGTAGGTTCGAACCCTGGTTGTACAACCAGTAGGCCACATATGACTCTCGGCAACGAATGTCTTTCTAAGAGAAGATGAAGAATGATATATATACTATTAGATATCCATCTAAATTTCTTAACATAATTGTTCACTAATTAAGAGATCGTGTGTGAAGATAATGCTTTGAGGATATTGATCGAATTCATATCTGACACGGTCCATAATGAAGTTCACATATTATATACTGTAGTTTTTTATTTGGAATTTGAATTTAAAATCTTCCTAATATAGAAAGCGTAAGAGAGTGGAAGAACCATTTCCATTACATCAACGTCGAAACTGGAATTTTTTCCCCGTAAAATAATTCTCTTTCTTCTAGATCACTTACTATAAAGTACATATTATCACTGTTTTTGAAACCACACCGTTACAATAACAGGGGCAAGAACCTTAAGAGTGTTTTTATATTGATTATTACATTCTCATCTCATATAGTTGATAAGATACTATTTAATTACAATTGATGATCAGTTGATCTACTAAAACTATTTGCATCACATTTGATCATCATAACCTGCTTCATGAATATGTTATGTATGCATCAATTCTATGATGGATGGTTTTACTTAAAACATGTTAAAATCTTTGATAAACTTGCATCCAAAATTTATAAGAAATTAAACTCTCTAAAGGTTTAGAGGTGCCCGGAGTAACAATTCAGAGCTCTTGCTTTGTCACCTTTCCTCTATCTGATTATTTGAGAACACACAGGATCGGTATTTGTGGGCTTCTTCTTCTGGAAATCCGCACTACCGTTTCAGTTTTTCGGACTAATGGAAACTGGTCAAACCAACCCAGCAAGAGGTTCTTTGGTACTCCCAAGTTTTGTTTCCGGTTCTATACCTAAACACTCTTTCACAATGTAGTTATGTTGTTGGGATAGAAGGCCAACTCTCTCCAGGCTTCGTAATTAGAGAATGGTTGAGGAGACTCTGTGAGATATATAGTGACTCTAGGGATCATCTTTTCCTAAGATACCCATATAGCTATGACATTTGGAGGTGGTTCCTTTCTAAGCTTCACTCCCCTTTTATGGGGTTCCACACATGCATGGTCTTGCTTCCTAACTTGGCTCAGGTCTCCTATTCAAAACAAATATGTGGCCTCTCTTCCACTAATTGCGGCTCAGGCAGTAATCTATGCTATTTGCCGTGGAAGAAATGCGTTTACTACCTTCACGGGTAGTCGTACTCCATCCAAAAGTCTCTTCAAAGTCTAGATCGTGGTATTCACTTTCTTGGTAAGAAGGCATAGGCCAAAGTTCAAAGATACTCTTCAGTTCTAGTTTGGAGGCTCTCCCTCTTCTTCTTAAATACTACTCCTTCTTTTCCAAATTAGCAGATGTTTTAACTAAAAGCACAGATTTTAAGAAATTATTTAAAAGGTTGCTATTTTGCTTTTTCTTTCTTTTGAAAACGTAACAAAGTATTTAATAATAACTATCTATCTAATGATAAATAATATTCTAAAATATTAATAATAACAAAATTTCACATTCAATATTTCACTTTGTATGTAAAGAAAATCTCAATGTGATTCTCGACTTTCGATGAATCTAAATAAAAGAACACTAAGTTGGTTTCAATACGAATATATATGAAGAGTGGTCACTCCCTACATGTTAGTGTAATAATTATGGTTTCAGTACAAGTATATATGAAGAATGGACACTCCTGGTAATCGGACATAACCTTGCAGTACACATCTCCAAGCGTCTCAAAGGATTGTGAGTTATCTCAAGAATAATCCAAGCAGAGGACTTTTTATTCAACAATTGCATACCTTTGATATAATGTCTTTCTCTGATATTGATGGGGATGCATGTCCTGATCCAAGAATCACATGCTTTTTGTATCTTCTCTTGAAAGTCTAAGAAACAATATATTCACTATGTTCCTAATTAATCTAATTTTTAACTTTTTTACACATATTAAAAAATATATTAAAAGTTATTGTAAATGCATCATTTTTATGATTAACAAATTTTTATAACTCTAAACTAATAGTATTCAATTAATTTTTTATGAAGATTACAATTCATCATCAATAACTAATAAAAAAGCATAAAAAACCTAAAAGATGTATCTTGTTGAAACCTTTCTTAAATAAAATTTGGATTAATTAGGAACATAAGGAATATGTTTCTGAAAGAAGAATATGTGGCTCTGGTTGAATCACTTACTTTGTGATCTTTATATTACACCTTGAGGGATTTGAAATATGTTTTGCAATAAAACATCTACGATTTTATATCATCTAACCGTATGTTTTATGAGGGCACAAAACATACTAAGTTAGATAATCATTTTGCTTCATATCACAACCAACAATCAGCTAGTTTATCTCTTAGCAAAGGCTCTCTCATACATTCTGATTCAAGACATAATATCCAAATTCAAATACTCAAATCTTTATGTTTCCACCTGAAGATTTTGCTTTGAGAAAAAGATTTTATTTATAAAGTGTGGACGTAACTCACACCCAATAACTAATTCAAAAGTGGATGATTGCTACACACTCAGCAACAGACCTACATGACACTAAGAGATGTCATATGACCCCTCCATTAAATTAAAATATTAATTATTATTAGTGTATTTTTATTACATTTTTTGTGAAATAGTTAGCCAAAATCACTCTTTGATACCCTCCTAAATTTTAAAATTTGCACTATAAACCAATTGATTGTAAAAGATTTATATCATGACTCCTGTAAAAAAAAACCCTTTTTTGAGTCCGCCATTGCACACACTTATATACTAGGCCACAAATCTTCCAATTTTTTATGTGGGACATTCTAATACATCTCTTCTTCATGAGTAGAATTGGACATTTAAAACGTGAAGTTTATGGAATCGGACATCCACATGTGAAACTTGGCAAAATGTAAATCTAACTAACATCCAAAAATTAGTTCAAGAATGGAAGATTAACACACTTATATACAAGGCCACAAATATTTCAAATCTCGATGTGGGACAATCTAATGGATATTAACACTATAATAAGTTTACGTTATAGATTGTTAGTTTGTTATATATGCAATTACATTTTATACAACTCAAACTATAGGACAAATATTTTGTAAATATGTTTTAGTTAATCAATAAAAATATAGTTTTAGTCATATAATTGTAAGACCTTCTGTTACTGTCTACTGTAATTTTCATGCACATCAAAAAAAAGAAAAATGCATTTTTGACCAAATTGTTTTGCAAAAAAATATCAAAGGGAGCACGAGCGACCATTAAATTGATTTCATTGGCCTGACCTCTTAGAGACAATAGGCTTATTTGTGAGAGGTCAAAAATTCGAAGAAATAAAAATAAACAAGTGAACAAAAATAATTGGAATTCATAAAACATGGGACTTAAATGACTTATATCAGCAATGCAATAAAGTATATAGCACAATTTTTTCACTTCCCATTATTTATGTTATTCCACACGATTGATTCGCCACGCAGAAGTGGCAATAAGCGGCTGAGTTTTCCATCCAAGCAACAAACAACCTTCATTCTCCTCAACATTGTACCCATCAGCTCCAGCGTAAAGTGCCAATAACATACTCGCTTGCTTATACGCATTTGACCCGATATTAGCCGGTTCAAATCCTCCTAAACCAAACCGGTTTCTCCACTGATTTAACGTCTCGTATCTCTCAACTCGGTCTTCCCCTTCGCAAGCCACTAGGTTTAGTATCTGCCTTCCTAGGAATAACTCTGACATTAGTCGGTCTTGGCTCGGCGGGCCATCGAGTGAGTCGAATAAGCTTGAGTAGTAATGAAGTGATTCGGTGAATCGGTCTAGAAATACGGCACCGTTGTGGTTTGCTTCTTGCTCAACCACGGTCATGATGTTTGGTTGGATTGATCTAATTGTGAACAGAACGTTATCAATAGAACCGGGATAAGCCAAGAGGCGATGGAGCTCAAAAACCGAGTTAACCGCTACAGTTTCTGAACCGGATCCCGAACGGATATCTAGCATTTCCGGTTTTAGATCAGATAAATTACTCAAAGCAATGCTTTTGAATTCGAAATTCACACCAATTGTATTCGCAAACTGACCTAGTTTCCAACCAACTTCTTGAATTTCGGTTAACGAAGAACTGATTCCGGTTAACCGAAAATCCGGTGGACCATTAGGACGAAGAGCAAGAGCTTGAATTAAAGCCGGCCATTGTAAACCATGACTGAGCCCTAAATCAATAACATGAACCTTCTCCGCCGTAGCAAAAGCCTCAAGTATCGCTTGGTTCGCCGTGAAATGAGCGAATTTAAGATACGGACAAGAGTCATAGAAATGAATCTGAAGAGTATTCGAAAACGAAGTCAAACTGACGTCGTCTCGAGGGTAAATTCGGTAAATCCTTCTCGCAAGTCCTTCAGCGAAGTAAGTAGCAACTTTCCTCATAGCTCCAGCTTGAGAAGAAGCGAGTAAACCCACGTGCTTAACAAGCGCGTCAGCTAACTTCAAATCGTTCTGTTGAACAGCTTCAGCACAAGCTAAAAGCGCGTGGACTAAACGCACTCCAGTTTCTTGAGAATCTAAAACCACAACAGAGCGAGTGGATGACTCTGATTCCATTCTCGTTCTCTTGCTTCGAAGAGTCACGTGCTCGTCACGTGGGTACACTGCAGAGCCAGGAATAGCTCTGAGATCGTACTCGGAGTCGGGTTTTTCTTGAATCCGGGTCGGGTCAAGATCCGAGAGCATGCTTTCAACCCATCCAGAGAGATCAGAAGGGTTGTAATGAACAGTTTCATCAGAAAGACTCGAGATTCCATCGCCAAGAAACATCTCTAACTGCTCAAGCTTGTGTGCCACCTCAGCCATGTCGGAAGATCGAACTTTATAACCTAGAACCACCAAAAGCTCGTCAACTCCGGCGGCTTCTTCCTTACTTGAACTCCCAACTTCTCCGGTGGAAGATTCACGGTGGTTAAGCTCTCTCTTCATCTTAAAAAAAAAAGAATAATTTCACTTTAATTTGAGTTATTTAATAATTTAGAGCTTGAAAAGATGAATTTAAAGATTTTTTAAGCAGAGACGAAAGAGAGAAGAAGAAGAAGGTAAGATGAGATTATGAACACGGGAATGTCATAATAATTGAAGAAGCGAAATAAAAATATTCAATTTTTGAAAAAATAATGATATTTAGTACCTGCAAGTTCTTAAAACCAAGAGCATAGCCGTGGTACAACCGCAATCTAAAGCAATTATAAAAGGAAATTTATTTACCTCTTTTGTTTTCCTATTTATAAACTGTAATATTTTTTAAAATTTTCAAAATATGCTCCTCGAGAAAATGCAGTTTGATTGATGTAAACGTGACATCATTATTTGAAACGAGATATTAGAAATATATTGTAGTGTATCACAATTATTTAGATTAGGAGAAATAAAAAAAAACTATGTTTTGGTATGTGATTATTTTGTTGTGTGTGAGGTTTCTACATCAATATCGAAGACTATGTATTATCAACTATCAATTGAATGTAACAACTATGATTGGAAATTGTATAGTAGAGAAATAAGTTAAGTTAAAAAGTCCAATTTCTAAAGCCAACTACCACCCTTTTTTCAACTACAAAGACATCCATCTTTTTATTTTTGGTGATTACGGAACTGACTCTTTTTATCTGTTATGTTGTGATTATGGTTTTTAGCCTTTTACATTATCCATAAGATTAAACTATGAATTTGTTTTTTTTTTTTTAGAATTCTATTACATGTTATTGAGTGATTAATTAACTGACTTTTTATTAGCAATTTTCTACTTCTTAAAGAATGTTGTAAATTTATATTTGATGCAAAATAATACCAGTAGTTAGTTGCATGTTTCACATTTTTGATGTGAATTTTTGAATCAAAATTCTAACTTACTCTTTATTTAAAATTGGATACGTCTAGTTTAAAGAGGATTAACCTGATCTCGCTTCTGAATTGATTGGTTTAAACTAGGTCATGGATATCAAACTAGGTCATGGATATCAAATCTTTCGCACTACCTCGACAAAGACTATAGAGTTTCGTAAAGTTTAACAAACTTGTGGTTAATTTTTAGTTTTATATTTGACACATTTATATATGCATAATATCCACCTATACATGTATCTTTTTCTAAACATTTTTTTATATTATAAGTGGAAGTCGTACAATAATATTAATATCTTAATGAAATTGGTTTAAAACGATTCAGAGTTTTAACCTTTTTTTTAATATGCTAGCTAAAAAAGTTGCTCCCTAAATATAACGGAAGCCAAATGCTCAGTGATAGGAATAGTTGTAGTAGTTATCCTTCAATGTGATTGATAATTGTTTTGGGTTACAATTGTCACTCAAAATTAAATGAAACAATTAGACCTCTAGTAAGAGACTGATTTAGGTGTGATTATAATTTAAATTTGAAAGTGATGCAGTTTGGAAATTGTGAAATTTGAAAAATTTAGGAATAGTAACACGATTCAAAAGCGATTAATTATATTATATTCTTTGATGAAAAAAGTGATTTGTTATATATTTGAAAACTAAACTACTAATGTGATACCGTATCTTTTGTCAAAAATATGATTTCGTGTTTGCCTGCCAAAATATGTTGTGAAGTTTTATGTTTTACAAGCAAAACGTATTTTCGCAATTTCCAACCAAAAATGAGTTATTGTGTTTTCCTGTAAAAACACATTTTCATGGTTTTCATTCAATATCGTAATTCTTCGTTTTTCGCCAAAACAAGATTCTATGTTTCATGCGTTCCGAGCAAAGTTGCATTTTATTGCGGTATCACCTACAATATTGGGCGGGAAAATACATTTTCTTCACAAAAATTTACTATTTTTTTTCAGAAAAACATGACACAATATTTTTTAGTAGGAAAGCACGGTTTGAAGAAAAATTTACATTTTTGTAGGAAAACAAGGTTTGATGGTAGTTTTGAAATTACCGTTTTTAGACGCAATTCTTCAACTTTTGTCACGGATCTATCCCGGTCAGACTTTCCTACCAAAATCTTTACTGTATGACCAATTTTTTAAACAGCTATAGTAAAATCTTTTAGTGAAGATCAACACGAAGATCTTTTCTAAACCTTTTAATGAAGATCAACATCTTATCTTGATGTAATAGTGAAAGATTTCTAATCTCTCTATCTTTTTCTTTTCAAGTTTTTTTTCAATGTTGGACAGTTGGACTATTGATTAGAATAAATTAGTGGTTAGACAGATGATGTGTAGGGCCAAATCTTGCTAAAATCTTCAATTAGGTTGCTATTAATACTAGATTAGACATTATCATTCCGATTTAGTTGATAGACTTTTTGTTACCTTTAATCTGTTTGTGGGAATGTCTAAATCAAACTTAACGAGCATTTATTTCTAAACAAAAGAAATAAAAGGTAAGAAATAAAAATACACCAATTATTTATCGATTTCCATAAAAATACACAAACTTTATCTATATTCAAGAAAATACATGAATTAATTTTTTCTTCTACTATAATACACAAACTTTTAAATTGTATCCATTTAACATTTAGGACTTGACAAAAATATAAAATATGTTTATTTTTAACTAAAACAAAAAAATTGATATTTTTTAAAAAATCCAAAAATCCCAAGGAAATTCTAAAAATTATAAAAACCCTAAAATAAGTCTTGAAATAAAAAATTAAACTTGTAAATTTGGAATTCACAGAATGAAAAAAAATCCAAAAACAGAAAAAACTCCTAATACTTAAAAAATATAAATCTTTAAAGTAATAAAATTTCAGTAATACAATTACCATTATTTTTTGAAAATAATAATAATATAGGTTATATTTATTTGTGATTTGACTAATTTCTGATGTAAATAATATAATATATATAAATATAGGATTTTGAAAAAGTTAATATATATTATTTACCTTATATATGGTAGTAAAATATTTATAATGTATTTGAATATTTAATGAATTAAAATTTTCGTAAAAGGTATACTATATGAAAATATTTTGTATCTATAATATAAATGTTAAAATTTAGAATTATTTAAAGATTTAAATAATTTAACGAAATTATGGGTTTTTTGTGAATTTGATAATTGAGTATTTTAATTTCTGAAATTTACAGATTTTTTTAAGATTTGAAAAGTATTTTAAGAATTATCTAAACTCTAAACCTTAAACCCTAAACCCTAAATTCAAGTTTTATAAAATAATTTATTATTAAATATTGTTTTTAGTAAAACAATAAAAAATAAACAGATTTTATGTTAAATGGATACAATTTTAAAATTTGTGTATTTTAATGGAAAAAAAATAATTCATGTATTTTCTTGGATTCCCAATGTTTGTATATTTTAATGAAAATCGATAAATAGTTGGTGTATTTTTTATAGAATTTTTTTAAGGTTGTTGATGGTTAATTAGTGCCTTGGAAAAGGAATATCTATAATTAAGTGATCAAATACTCTGGGGTTGTGCCAATTTCAACTGTTTTCATATTTATTTGATCTTCGATCTATGCTTATCTTAGTTAAACCCTTTATCCAACACTTTCTCTTAGTATTGATTATCGTTTAGAATTTTAATTACAAGTCGAATTGCTCTTTTTGACCGTATTGCTTATCAATGGCTCAAGTTAGTACTGTTATTCGTTTCATGTGATTTAGGAATCTAGAAAGCTAAACAATAAAGGACTTATTACAGAAACTGCCCCTTAGAACATATTACTTTCAGAAAAAGCCACTTAGAACATATTATTTTCAGAAAAAGCCATTTGCTACGGTAAAACGAGAACAATGCAGTGACAAATGGTTGACAAATTTATTTTCACTGGGTGAAAGAGAATGTTGGTATACGAAACCATGATTTGATACACGAAAATATTATTTGATATATACAAACAATTTTTTTGTAGATAAAAAAATAACATAGAGAATGAAGTCCACGATGTAGACGAAAAAATAAAACAAAATTTTGTAAAAGTTTTACAAGAATAACAATGGATAAATAGAAAAGATGATATCATTAGGTTTGAATCAATTGCTAAATTTAGGTTTGAGAACACAAACCATCCATTTGAAAGAAGGAAAAAAAAACACAAGGTTACAAGTCGAACCGAATAAACATGTGTTGTGTATGTGAGCCCTTCCTATCTGATAGAAAAGGATCCTATGATCCTGAACCGATCTTATCTGGGATCGTAAATCCCAAGTTTGTCTATGAAGAACAGATATAACTGTATTAGTGTCTATAATTGATTTTTTCTGTGTAATACTAATTGATAGGGCCTCGTTAAAATCGAAGTCATGAAATAAGCAGAAAATTTGTTGTCATTATGGTTGAATAAATGACTAAAAATATATCCTAATTTTGAATATATGATTTTACAATATTTATTCTATAACAAAGTTACAAAAGAAGTATACTATACCCTACAACCACATAGAATGGAGAATCCAAATAAATGATTTTACAGTATTTATTCTATAACAAAGCTATAATAGAATGAATATATATCCGACACATATTAGGAAACCCAAACATATGACTTTACAATATTTATTTCATAACAAGGTTACAAAAGAAGTATATTATATCCTATATCCAAATGAATGGGAAGCTCAAACATATGATTATACCCTACATCCAAATGAATGGAAAATCCAAACATATGATTTTACGGTATTTATCCCATTACAAGGTTACAAAAGAAAGATATTATATCCAAAACCCGCAAGAAATGGGGAAGCCAAATGTGTGATTTTATAATATGGATTTCGTTACATGGTTATACCAGAATCATTCTATCCATATACCCAAGTTAGTGAACCTAAACATTAGATTTAATAGTATTTTTTCTGGAACAAGATTATAAAGGAACGATACTATACCATACACCCAAATAAAATAAAGAACTGAAAAAAATATGATTTTACGGTTTTTATTTCGTAACTAAATTATAAAATAAAGAATATGTACCCTAAACACATATTAGGGAACCCATACAAATGATTTTATAGTATTTATTATGTAACAATGTTACAAAAGAAAGATATTATACCCTACATCCAAATGAAATGAAGAACCCAACCATATAATTTTATAGTATTTATCACGTAACAAGATTACAAAAGAATGATACTATACCCTATACCCATATGGATAAAGAACTCAAACATATGATTTTACAATATTTATTCCATAAAAAGTTATAAATGAATGAATGTATACCCTATACACATATTAGTAGATAAAATACATTGCATAAATTTGTCAATGAAAACAATTAGACAAAACACATAACATATATTTATCTATTGAAACACATGAAACAAAAATTATATGATTTTCATAAGAATAACAACGAACAATTAGAAAGAATAATGTCATTAGAGTTGAATCAGTTAAAATAATTTTTTTAAAATATAATTATTTTGTGAACAAAATATATAGCAAATATTTATCCATGAAAACACAGATCAAAAATATCAGATGATGACAAAGTAAAACTATCTTCTTACACAAAAGAAAGTGGCAACTTGCGAGGGACGTTGGGATTATGGTGGGATTATGGCTATTTTCGAAAGTCATATGGGTTTTTGTGGTTAATTTGTAATTAACTTAAATAAATTAACAATATTATGGTGCAACTAATAGATGTACTTGACGTTAATTATTTTGGGTTTTAAAGTCGATCTATAAGTAATAATAAATGTTTCTTAAATGGAGAAATTCATTATAAATGAAGATTAGTAAAAAAATTGTCCATCTAAACTTTTTTTTGTAAATTGTTATTTTTTTCTAAACTATCCCTACTACTAGATTAATATCATTTTAAAAAAAAAAACCATAAAAACATGTAGATACACACCTATTAAGAAGATTTGAAGAAGAAATTTTTTTATTTTAGACAGTTTTAAGTAGGTTTTTAGGTTGATGAAACTTGTTCTGAAAATTCTAAAACAAGTATTATGGCGAGATAAAATTATTAGATTACGTATTCTGGCATTTGTTCATGGTTTGAAAATATTATATTACGTATTTTAGCAATCGTTCATGTTCTAAGATTTTTAAAATAGAAATATTAGAATACCTATTCTGAATTATTTAGAATACATATTCTGATGTTTTTAGAATACTTATTCTAGAAGTTGTACATGATCTAGGAAATTTAGATTACACTTTCTAGCAACTAGAATACGTATTCTGATAATTTTAGAATATGTATTCTAAAAAAATTAGAATATCCGAAAGGATAATGACTGAAGTTTAAAATTAGTTAAAAGAATATCAAAGATAATGACTAAATGATTATTTGTAATGTAAAGAATTTAAAAATAAATTCGGTTATTAAATAAAAATGGTATTTAAAGTTATTAAATAATTTATTAGTTTTAAATCTCTGATTTCAAAATATATTTTAATATTTAAAAATATTAAATCTTTTTAAATAAAGATATATTTTTGAGAAATATATAAAATCTTTGTTTATGTATCTTTTTAAATATTTCTTTATTTAACATAAATTTATTAAATAAAAATACATAAATATAAAAATATTTAAATATTTATATAAATAATTTCAGTTATTAAATAAAAATTATATTTTAAGTTATCAAATAATTTATGTTATTAAATAAAAATTATATTTATTTTAAAATTATTTATTTGTTAGATTAAGATAAAATTTTATATTTATTTTAAATCTCTGATTTCATTAAATGATATATATCACCTAAAATTAATGAAAAATAATTTTTGGTAAATCAAAACCTCTTTTTAAATGAGAAGTTTTGATTTTTTTTATTTTAATTAAAAAAGAAATTTAGAGGGAAAAATAGGATTAAATATTTTAAAAGGATTAAATGAACAACTTTTTCAAAAAAGATTTAAATAGACAAATTTTTTGAAAATCCTCTTATATAATGAATTTTCCCTTCTTAAATATGTGGCCAGAAACCATGCCAATATTTCAATCTTATTCTTAAATATTTTCCGAACGGCTTGGCTGAAATTTTAATATGCACGAAATAATATGGTTAATGGTGGATTCATAAGGGGTAACACCTATTTCTTCTCTCATCTTATATGAAACACATTCACTCTCCAATATCTCTATACTCTTCCTACAAATTCTCTTTGATAATGAGACTGATCTCGTAAAAAAAACATTGAGTTAATGGAAAACATGGGGGATTCGAGCGTAGGGCCAGGTCATCCGCATCTCCCTCCCGGGTTTCGGTTTCACCCGACTGATGAAGAACTAGTAGTTCATTACCTCAAGAAGAAAGCTGCTTCTGTTCCGCTTCCGGTCTCAATCATCGCCGAGATTGATCTTTACAAGTTTGATCCTTGGGAGCTTCCAAGTATATATGCTTTTATATATATATATATATATTTTTCTAATTTGTGTTTGGTATTTCGATTAGAATTTCATTTGTATATGACCATTGAAAATCTAACTATAATTTAAATTTTATATAGATAGTGATGATCTCTTGATTAATGGTATTTTGAATTGTTTAGGTAAGACGAGTTTTGGAGAGCAAGAGTGGTACTTGTTTAGTCCTAGAGATCGGAAGTATCCCAATGGGGTTAGACCGAACCGGGCAGCAACTTCCGGTTATTGGAAAGCAACCGGAACTGATAAACCAATATTTACATGCAATAGTCACAAGGTTGGCGTCAAAAAAGCACTTGTGTTCTATGGTGGAAAACCTCCGAAAGGGATTAAAACAGATTGGATCATGCATGAGTATCGCCTCACCGATGGTAATCTTAACACCGTGGCTAAGCCGCCTGACTTAGCCACCATAAGGAAAAACTCACTACGGGTATGTGAAATGATCTAACATCTTAACATTTTTGGGTCATCAAATTTGAGTCTCGGTACATAAATTCAAAGATATTAAATATCATTCCACATATCATATCACCACATGGAAAATGTATTATGTTGTTAGTAATGAAATGTTAAGCTACTATAATCAAACCTCAGAAGGAATCTAAATTAACGAAAGTATGTTAGTACTTAGTACGATATATTTTTTTTTTTGATAGAGGGTTACTTAGTACAATGTTTCAGCAGACTAAAGTATGTAGTTCAATTCAAGTTTTGTAACATTTGCCACAATTATTATTATTATTTTTAGTCTACGATATTGGTTCACATGGGAAACTCGTACCTAAATCTTTTTTTTTGGGAAAACTTAGGATTCTGTGCACCTTGAATCAATGAGACCGACGTTATTCTTATCCTTATATAATATATAGTGTGGTATGTTGATTAATGTACCACAAATAAAAAATTTGCAGCTAGACGATTGGGTTCTATGTAGGATCTACAAGAAGAACAGTTCCCAAAGACCAACAATGGAAAGAGTATTACTAAGAGAGGATCTAATGGAAGGAATGCTCTCAAAATCATCTGCTAATTCTTCTTCCACATCGGTCTTAGACAATAACGAAGAACACTTTTTCGACGGTATGGTTGTCTCTTCAGACAAACGTTCCTTGTGTGGTCAGTACCGGATGGGTCACGAGGCCTCGGGATCATCTTCATTCGGATCCTTCTTATCGAGCAAGAGGTTTCATCATACAGGTGATCACAACAATGACAACTACAATGTCTCTTTCGTTTCAATGCTTAGTGAGATTCCTCAGAGTTCGGGGTTTCATGGAAATGGAGTTATTGATACGACGTCGTCTCTAGCTGATCATGGGGTTTTAAGACAGGCGTTTCAGCTTCCTAACATGAACTGGCACTCATAATCTATATAGATATGTATCTATGCGCACATAATATAGTTTGCACAGATATTATATGGGAATATATATGTATTTATAAATATACACATGGTCTCACATATGTATACGTATCTGTTTGCGTCAAGAAAGGTGTATACGTCTCTTTTTACTCGCTGGTTGCAAGATGTGTACTAATAACAGAAGCTGATTAATGACTAATACTATGAAAGTATATTTTTCCCCTAGATAAGTTAGCTAAATTAAATATGTCACATGTGAATACAGAGGTACATCAATCTGTTTTTTTTTTCTTTTTGTCTTTCCATTAATGTATGAGAATCGAGTTTTAAGATATTTTACATCAATCTGTTTTAGTCACTAGATAAGAAAACGACCATAAAATATCTGATTTTATTGATGAGATCTATAATATCAGCAAGAATTAAATGAACATATTTGTCTTGCTTAGGTTGGCTCTGTGCATGGGCTGGGAGTGCATTTGAGAGGATCCATCAATTTCTTTTTTCTTTTGATTATAAAGGCCCAAATTAATATAATAATAATAATAATAATAATAATAATAATAATAATAATAATAATAATAATAATAATAATAATAATAATAATAATAATAATAATAATAATAATAATAATAATAATAATAATAATAATAATAATAATAATAATAATAATAATAATAATAATAATAATAATAATAATAATAATAATAATAATAATAATAATAATAATAATAATAATAATAATAATAATAATAATAATAATAATAATAATAATAATAATAATAATAATAATAATAATAATAATAATAATAATAATAATAATAATAATAATAATAATAATAATAATAATAATAATAATAATAATAATAATAATAATAATAATAATAATAATAATAATAATAATAATAATAATAATAATAATAATAATAATAATAATCTCTTTTCATAAACCTACAATAGTAAGCGGAACCTCTGTTTCTAGCCTTGGGCCCTGCCGAGCTTTAAACCGGCATGGTTTTACTTTTCCTATTCGTGCACCCAAAGATTGTGTCTAGCTTCCATGAGGGAATCCAACTAAACGTTTGGATACTTTCTCCTAAGCTTCAAAAGAAATTTCAAAGTAGACAAGATTGCAAACATCAAATGAAATGTATGGTAGATAATCGAAATGAATGCAAAGTGTCTTTAGAGATAGAAAAGACACAACCACTCCATTTGTACTCGTCATTGCTTCTCAAATAACAATTTCACAAAATCAAATTTATCAAGAACACGGCAACGAGATAAAAGAGTTTCAGTGACATTATCATCTCCTTCAAAATCAACCGAGTCAAAACATAAAATTTCTAACCATAGAAAGAGAAACATCATGAAGAAAGCTTGATAGTATAGACATCCTAGTCTCAGCTTAACCAGTGTCTTGATCTTAAAGACCTTCATTGGTTGAGATTTACGCTGAAAGTGATGAATAGATCAAGATCCACAACATCACGCTCAAGCATATTGTATATCCAACTTTGAACATGAATTGGGTCAACACTATCTCGAAAACCTACTTGACTATTTAGAGTGAGCTTCATAGCATCCATTAATATCTAAACCCTAAACAAAAGAGTGAATGAAACTGATCAAGCCATCGATTCCCAAAAAAACAAAAAACCGAAAACAGAAGAAAACTCTGTTTAAGAAAAAAGAAGAGATGTTGAAAATATGGCCTTCCACGAGTGGAACTAAAGAGTGGAGTAGAATTGACGAGTCATGACTACCGAAACGATGCTGGTTTTCATAAAACGCTTGGGTCAGCCGTAAGCGTTGGATTATTTGAGTTGTTTGTGTATTATTGCCATTTAAGTAGGGATATTAAGAACACTGATAGCCGTTTTCTTCCATTATGGATTTTGTGTGTCCGAGTTTTTTTTTTTTTGGGTGCAATTGATTTGTTAAATTATTTGGGTTTCTATATTTTGACAACTTATGACTTAATTCATTTAAAACACAATTACAATTAGATGAAGAGAGTGACCCACTGTCTTATAAAGTTTAACGAGACACCAGACAAGATTTTGAATTCAAGCATTATTTTTGGGAGGGGAACTCAATTATTTGTTTGGGCTGTCCTCCCAAAAGATAATGAATTTGAGGCCCGAAACTTCTTGATTATAAAAACTTATTTGTCTCATCATCAAGTCCATTTTTGTGTGGATCAAAACTCAATTTAGCATGAAATAAAAAAAATAATCACGTGTTCTTAATGATAATCAAGGTTGTTACTTGTTAGTTACTATAAGGAAAATATTCCCGGAGAACCAATAGAAATGAAACGAATCTATTCGTAATATTCTTTTCTTTCCATGTGGAGATGTTCTAAGTTTCTGAATCTATGTACCTATCACAAATTACATAGTCCCCAATTTTCACAATAAAATAATTAAAATATTTTTTTCCCATATACGTATACTATAATTCATACGATAATGATCTTGGTGACATCGTACTCAATTATTTAATGGCCTAGGAAAGATCATACTGTATATGTATCACCTAAAATTAACAAAAAATAATTTTTGGTAAATCAAAACCTCTTTTTAAATGAGAAGTTTTGATTTTTTTTATTTTAATTAAAAAAGAAATTTAGAGGGAAAAATAGGATTAAATATTTTAAAAGGATTAAATGAACAACTTTTTCAAAAAAGATTTAAATAGACAAATTTTTTGAAAATCCTCTTATATAATGAATTTTCCCTTCTTAAATATGTGGCCAGAAACCATGCCAATATTTCAATCTTATTCTTAAATATTTTCCGAACGGCTTGGCTGAAATTTTAATATGCACGAAATAATATGGTTAATGGTGGATTCATAAGGGGTCATGTGCATTGTCGAGATTTTGACTTAAACTAGAAAAAGGCTAGACAATGTTAAAGTGAAGTAGCCGTTGTTGTACTAAGAAGGAATTAAAGTGGTTGGATTGTTATGGTGGGGCAAAAAAGAGGCCAATAATTCCATAGCCAATTTCGGAAATATAATTCAATGGATCCCAAAAAAATATAAATAGAAAGGAAATAAATTTACGAATTTACCCCTAATTGAGGTCCACAGTGACACGCTACTTTCTTCTTGATGATTTTGGCCTTCACATTCATACATATGACACCAATTCATGTTGGTGTGGGGCCTTTTGTTTTGCTACATAATATGATCGGTCGTTCCATGTGACACACGTTCCTTGTCGCTCTCATATTTTGCCCCATCTCCGATCGATTATCATCACTCACTCACTCACGTTCCTGTATATGATAATTATTCATGTACCTGAAGTGAATTAGAAGTTGTATATTTTTGGGAATGCAATGAAAATAACTAAGTTTTCTTGTGACAAACAAGTTGTAATTTCGCGAGAATCCAATGAGAAGTGACTAAAGATAAGGGTTTTCAAAAAATCATATAGTGTGAGTTTTTTTTTTTTTTTTCTATTGATTAGCATATTTTTGTTTGTATTGATTGGTGGTGATCCATACCGTTGTGGTAGTGTACCGCTTTAACAATTATCAGTAACAAAATGTTATAAAAAATGTTACCAAAAACGGTATTCTCAATATTTCTTGTATCGTTTCTTTTACAACTATTTTATACCGTTTTAACTATTTTGGTATCGTTTACCGCTTTTTCTTTTCTTTAAAAAGTTCCTACCGATTTGTGTTACTAATCAGTTTACTGCAATATATATTTTCCTATCTACATTAAGTCTATTCATATATATTAAAAGAGAAGGTAATCATGGATAGACAATTATTCTATTGACACTAATACATTTTATGTGCCTCCATGAGCACTCGATACTGGATCACGTTAGTAATCAAAGGTGTCTTGATAACAAACATAAACTTATTCATGATCCACATGTTGATACCAAACTTGTGTGCTTGCACAAAATTGGACCTGACCAACACCGCTGCTGCCGATAACTAGTGCAAAAAATAGGGCAATATGTGTTGATGTAAATTATGTTGGATCTAAATTATAATAAGTTTTTGGGTCAAATGTCTAAATTATAATATTTGAGAATGTGAATAAAAAATAATTGTATAATAGATTGGATTTTGGGTCAAGTGTCAAAATAAATCCATTTAAGTGTAAGTGAATAATTGAGAGTTTGTAAAATGTCCCACATTGCTTGGCCAAACCTTTTCATTCTAGTATAAATACTAGAAAGTGATACAAAGATTCAAATTGGGTAAGATTTATGGTGCATATGAGAGATGATGGAATCAAACCACACGCGCACACCACAGTTGCCGCTAGGCCAGGCTCAGGCATGGGTGTGGGCTTTGGGGCTTTGGGAATATCTCATGGTCGAGAGGCCTATTTTTTTTGGGACAATTTTTTTATGAAGATTTATGTCTTAAAATTGTCTAAATATCCTCTTAATATTTTTTTATTCTTCATAATCATAACGGTTACATGAGATTAAATCCGAAATCAAAACTTATTGCACCATGTTAATGTCACAAAATCGTAACTCTCTACGTGTTAATGTCATGCAATCATAACGGTAGAATCTTACCTTTAAATGTATGTGTTTAAACTCACTCCGAGCTAACTTATATAAGGGATTCGTCTCATTTGGAAAATTCACGGATTGAAAAACACAAGCATCTCTCTCATTAGTCCATCACTCTCGCGCTAATGTTTCTCCATTCGTTCGGAAAACGGTACACTTAGAATATATCGTAGTTATCTACGTTCGTAGATTCCACACCGAGTGTAACGTTGTGGTCTCGCATCAGTTGTATCCTGGGACTCGAAAAATTCTGTGGATCCGTATCACTAACAGAAGCTTTATTGAGTTAAGGAGAGAGATCATATCTCGCCTCCGATTCTAATCGTTTTATACGATTTATCTTAGCATTTTTTTAAATCCAGTTTTTGGATCTTGCAGATTATTGGTAGGAGATGAAAATAAAAATCTTGGCAAAAGAAAAACAAAGACATCAGTGTCACCAATAAACCCATAATTTGGAGGTAGTATTAGAGGTTCATATAGTGAGAGGTAAATCGCTTTTCACCAATAAAATTGGATGTTCAACCAATCGTGATTCATAAGATTTATTAGAAGACCCTACATTTTTCAGAAAGGTCATCACAAAACTGTATAACTTACAGTAACAAGACCACAAATATATTTTGCAATAAACAAGTTGAGTCACTATAGGTCCTCCGCCAATGACAGGACAATTGCAAACAACCATATGTGTGTGTGTATATCGAGCTTTTTGGTAATTAAAAAGGGATCCCATCACATTCATTTCATTTTATATATGCTTCATTTGATAATAGCTTTTTGGAAATTACAAAGGGAATCCATCAAGTACCTCATTTTATTTAAGTTTTATCTGAATCTGGACAGTAATTAGTTACTATTTTTGAAGAATGTTATCTAAAATAGACTGGTACTTGGTGGACATAATAAACTTTCAACACGATCCTTTTCTCTGCATGGGTTACACATACATCGACGGTACATTAATAATTTACAAGTCACATTCTTTTTAAACGTCTAATTAGATGTTCCATTATTAAGGAAATAGTAAATGATAACATTAAATTCAAATTATCCTTCTAAAGCTACAACATCATAATAATCTTATTTGGGAAGTATATTTGAAAATAAAATTCAATAACGATGAAAATATCTAAATTTTCTAATCTTAATGTCCAAACAAGACCCAGGTTTCTTACTATTCATGCAAGCAAACACAATTATACTATTTTACTTTTACTCTAAAAAGAAACACAATTACGGGATAGAAAATAGTGTTATTTTCAAAAATGAAATTTTGTCTATAATTTTCTAAATTGTTTTGTTCGTTCAAATACTTATATTTTCTCCAGTATCGAATTTCAAAATGAAATAATATATATAAATAATATATTAGATTCAGATAGGTAATTATGCATATAACATACGGAAGTATTTAATATTTTAATGTGTATTTGTAATTCAAAAAACCATATTATATCATATACAGTTTTTTTTTTTATCTTATACAAAATTTTAAGGCGAATTAGCATGGTAATTAAATATTACACCTGAAAGGTTCTAGTGCTGGTCTCTATCTTTCATAGAAATCTCTCATCCATTTTCTTCCGCTTATCCATATATCATCGTTACAGAAACATGAGAAGCTTCGAAGTTAGAGAAACAGCAATACTTTAGGGCTTAAACCTGAAGTGAAGGAAGACTATAAAACGTTAAAATTATAGAATTTTTAATTTTTTTTTATGAGTTTAGATATTTGTTTAGAATAGTAAGAATGTACATGTGACAACTTTTGAGATGTTGATGCAGTGATGTATCATCCTATAGAGAAACCATTGTATCACAGATTCATAATTCCAATATGGGAATTCGGTTTTTGCCGTTAAGAAATTGTAAATAAGCCATATCCACCGGCTCTCTGTCTATTTATAATTAAATAATAATACTGAAAAATAAATATCCAAACTACTAATCTTGATTCGAAAAAATAAAAGAAAGAAAAAAATACTTTCTTTTCTGATTGAAAACAAGAATTCTCTGGTTGTTTATATAGATCTACCAATATATATGAATCCGTTAAAACTATTTACAAATCATGTAAACACCACATCTCTCTATTCTAAATTACTCATTGCTCTATTTTCTTGGTCTCACTCCAAAAATAAAAATGGATCTTGCAAGTCCTATCTCTCTTGAAGAAAAAGAGGAGATAAGAGGTTTAGAACAATAAGGGAATAAAGAAAAAGAAACTTTAAGGACCGTTAAAATTGTTGTCTAACCAAAACAAATATAACATGCCTTTCCATGTGACATATATGGTGGTGGGGATGCAGTTTGTATTCTCTAAGAATAAAGAATCCTATACAAATTTTACTTATACATGTGATATCTATCATCTATAATATTCACCTTTAAATTTTCTTTTTGGAACTCATTTTTCTTTATATATATATCATAATATCTACTTTTTAGTATTTATACAATTTTCTCTAAACGTCTATAGAAGATGATGATAAAAACGTTTCTGTATACATGCAAAATTTTCCATTAACTGTTTATTTATACAAAGCAATAGCAATCTCCTACAAACAATTAACAAAATAATTTTTTTTTTGGAACCCTTATTCACATATAACTTTAACATTGTAAGTTTGAATAACGTAATATATAATAGCGTAGATGTTGATCACACTAGGTTTATTAAACATTATCTATTGGTCTTCTTTTGATTTATAGATTTGTGTGATGTGAGCTCATTTTAGGATAAGCTAAGATCTTTGACTTTAGGAGTTTTGGTTTTGTACTGGTATATTTCATAAGACCTCAAACAACCCGAAAATGAAGGTTCGAAATCGATCTTAACTATATATATATATATATACATATATAAAAACTTTCATGTCAAGTCCAAACACGGTTTTATTATATAAAAAACAAGCACAGTAAATTGGAAGATCTGAAGCTTATAACACTAAAACAAAGCATCGGAAAACCGACAGCCATTTTCAACGATATTTTGATGAATTTGGTCATCGGTTCTAAGTCGTCAGAAACCCATAATCTATTGAAAATCTGTTGGAACTCTCTGACGGATAGTCTTTTGTTAGAAAATCCGTCGGAAGCAGTCCTGATGCATTTTTGACAATTTCTGATGAACTATGTTGACAAAGGTACCGACGGACATATGTCCGAGGGATTTTTGACAGCTTTCTTACCAATGGATTTTCGATGGATCTATTTCCGACGGACTTCTTACGGATTATTTATTTATATATAATTTTAAATATAATTATTATTTAAAAAATAATTAAATTTAAATTAAAAAATAAAATAAAACTAAATAAAATTAAATAAAATTTTTCAAATAGAAAAAATTCCTAAATATTATGTAAAAGTAAAAACAAAATAAAATTGTTTGAAAATTGGAATTATAAAATCTATGTAGCCGGCGGATGGTACTGTGCGAAGAAAAGTGTTCATCCATTTTCCCATAACTCGAATCTTTGCTTGATCCAATGCTCTCCTGGTCTCTTCTTTAGCGACCAGCTGGGATAGAATGTACTCTTCTTCTAACTTTTCACATTCTCGACGATTTTCCGAGCAACAGGATCTTAAATCTCACCGGTTTTCTGGTTAGTGTGTGCATCTTCTAGCAACCGAAAATGCGAGGGACGCACACCATCTTGTTTAAAATGCACAAACAAACAGTTAATAATATAACTAATGAATTAAATAAATTAAAATTCATGAATGAAACAAACTTACGAGTTGTTCTTCCCGGGAAGTTTTGCTTGTAACGCTTAAGTTGTGCGACGCTATCCCTTTACCATTACACTTGCTTATCCTGTTGCTGGATTGGATCCTGGAGTTTCTAGCTGTTTCCTCCTGACCAATAGTTTACAAACTCTTTTCATAGGTTTGTGCTCCCAATAAACTCTTTTGGGATATGTTCGGTCCTCTACTTTGATTTCCACTCGTTCAGCTTCTTCGAATATACGATTCTACTTTTTTTCTCGAACTGCTGCCTAACTAAGATAAAAAAATTCCCGGTTCTAAGAAAATTATTGCTGCAAAATTTTTAAAAAATTATAGAAAGTTAAATTTTAACACAAATTATTTAATTTGAAAGTAAACTAAAGAAAATTAAATACTTACCTCAAATATCTTAAACCACATCTCGCAATCTTTTGAAAGCATGGTCGACACTTCTCGTACGGATGCCTTACCATTCCGATCATCATGTTGTTGATCACCTTAGAAATTTCTTTTAAAATGAAACATGTAAGAAATAAATTGGAAGATATTATCAAAAGTAGCTATCTCAGCACGAGATGTTGGATGAAGTCTGGTGGTGTGATCTAAGCCCGGTTGAGAAACAAAGTCTTCTACGGATATCTCAGTTGGTTCTAGAGTCGGGTTCATCGCCGATACAGTCTCTGAGATATGAATTGATTGGGTTTGCGAGGTACTCGTTCTTCGCCTCGCACGATGAACTCCCGATGAAGAAACATAATTACCGTAACCGCTGAAAAATAAAAAAAAACAATTAAAATTAGGAAAAAACAATTTCTTAATAAAATTAATAAATTTAAATATAAATCCATAAATCAATTCCAAAAAATCATAAATCAACCCATTTAAAATTTCTTAATTGACAATTAAATTTCTAAAATTAAAAATAATCAGTAATAAATTTTCTAAATTGCCAACAAAAATTTTAAAATTCACTTTAAAATTTCTAAAAATTAGAAAACATCCATAAATCAATTCTAAATCTAAATCCATTTCTAAATCCCAAATAAATTCCATCAAAATCCATAAGTCAATTCCAAAAACATAAATCTAACTATCAAAAACCTATATCTAACTATCAAAAACCAAAATCAAACCATCTAATCTGTAAATCTAACAATCAAATCACAAATCTCATTTCCTAAATCCTAAATATCAATTCCAATCCTAAATATCTAACTCTTCAATAAATCTAAAGGTATTGTAGCAAAACTTGAATATCAAAAGGAATTACAGATTAGGAGGGAGATTGACCATTGGTATTGAGTTTTGAGAGAAATCCAATATGTTCAAAAAATTTGAGAAAGATTTTGTGTTTTTTTTTTCTTTCGGTTTTTCGCGTTTCGTCGCGACAAAGACGACATGTGCTATTTATAACAGGTTTTTGACGGATATATCTGCTGGTTGTTAAAAAAATTAAATTACTGTGGTCTTCGACATTTTTTGTGAATGTTCGCGCCTTAAATTTCACGATCCGTCGGAATATTCTGATGGATTTCCGATGGATCATGAAATTTTGGTAACCAAAGGAGAAAAAGTGATTTTGCAGGTGAATAATTTACGATCCGTCGGAAATTTCCAACGGACCGTTAAATGTGCATGTTGTTCTATTGGTTAGTCAAAATACGGAAGGTCACGTGTATCTCCGAATCCGTCAGAATATTCTAACATATTTCCAACGGATTGATGGTTTCGGTCTCGCGATTGATCCATTTAACTATAAATGGATTTTATAGGATATTTTAGTCATTTGTATGATACATTATGTTTGAATCATCTAACAAAAATATCAAACAACTAGTTTTCATAACATGTTCCAAACATGTTTCATAAAGTATAAGATTCGTTATCTAACACTTGACTCTAAAACATATGAAATTTTGTAATCTTGTTTAATAACTTGTTTGAATGGTTATTTAGTCTTTAATGTTTGTGAATCATATTTAGAATTAAGTTTCAATGTACATCGTGTAAAAAATTTCAAGTTCAACTCCTAAACCGTAAATCCGTCGGAATATTTTAACGGATACTATAAAACATGTGTTAAATATGTTGCATATGGAGTTGTATATATATTTTTATATGTCCATCATAAATCCGTCAAAATATTCCAACGGATTTAGGGATTATGTGCCCAACTTCTCGTAAATTTTAGAATCGATCGATCTGATTCCAGATTAACATAAACCCGTCAGAGTTTTGATGGACTTATATATTTATATATTTAAAATGCTTGAATTTGATACAAAATAAGTTTTGCTACCACTTATTCTAAATTTGATACAAAATGAGTTTCATAAACTATATGATAAGGATCCATCAGAAGGAATTGAGTTTAAATCTCTTGGAAAACTCGTCGTGTTATTCCTCTGAGTGTGAATACACTCAATCGGTGATGATATGTGTGAAATTGATAACAAGATCGACATCAAATGAAGGATCAAGTGGAGCCATTTACCCACTTACGGTTAGTTGCAAGGCATCATTTTCAAGAACTCCATACATTTTTCCTCTTGGGTTAATTGATGTTACTGTAATCCAAGGGTCTGACAGCCGTGTAACTTGAGGGTAAGGAATGTAGCAAACTTTTTAAAAAATAATGAAAATGCTTGTGATGCAAGGATGAATATTACAAATATTGAAAATATTCTAAAAGTTAATTGAAACATACCTGGTTTGCTTGTGATGCAAGCATGAATGGATCATATTTGACAAGTCTCCGTCTTGAATGTACCAATGTAATACCAAAATTTTCAACTTGAACACCACGTCCAATGAATTGATCATATCAATCGCACATATATACAATGCATCTTAAGTTCAACACTCTTGGGTAGTGGACTTCCAATATTTGTTGAAGAATGTTGTAGTAAACATTATCACCAGATTTCACAGAAATTTCGAAATCAGAAGTTGGCCTCGTACTTTCCTCATCACAAATCCTAAACGCATATCCTCGAGCGCAATACATACGGTATAATGTCGCAATGTAGTTTGGATCATTCACGAAATCCACTAACCATGATGGAAATGTTTGTCCATTGTTTATTCCTTCATTAACCTAAAAACTTAGTAATAAGTAAGTAAAAGTACAAAAAAAATTATTATTCCAAATTAGCATACTTACATAATATAGCAAACCAAGGCGCAAAATCATTCTCTTTTAGAATTTCAAGTTCTTCTTCTGTCTTATCCGGAAAGTACATATGCAAGTGTGCATGTTCCTACTTTGTAAGTTTTTGTTTTTTCTTTTTCACTAAACCGACCAATTTGGACAAATAACTAAGGGATAACCATGACATAAGTCGATCTCTCTCCTTTATCATCATGCTTAGCTGGACGTCGACTCTTTGTACTAACTTCTGATGGAAAGTAATATTCAGCAAAGTGGGAGGCTTCTTCGTTGATACTATGTGCTAAAATAGATCCTTCAATTCTGCTTTAATTTTTTACCTTGTTCTTTAAATGGAACATGTAACGCTCAAACGGATATATCCACCGGTATTGAAAAGGGCCTTCTAGTGTTGCTTCTCGTGGGAGGTGGAATAGAAGATGTTCCATAACATCAAAGAAAGACAAGGAAAATATCTTCTCGAGATTGCAAATGATAATTGGTATATTGTCTTCTAAATTGCGAATACTCTCAACTGTAAGTGATCTCGTGCATAAATCTCGAAAGAAACCATCAATGCCTCCATTTAAAAATTTTATACATTAATAAATAAATATAAGCATGATTAGTTATTAATAAATGATGGAAAAAATAATATATATATGCAATTGCTTTATGGATATCTTCTGGAAGAATTTTGGCAAATGCAAAAGGAAGGAGTCGCTGCATCACAACATGACAGTCATGACTCTTCATTCCAATAAACTCTTCATTCCAATAAACTTTCATTCTCCATAATCAACGTAATTACGCATATTTGATCCATATCCATCAGTGAATTTAACATCTTCTCAAATCCAATCAAAAAAAAGTTTTTTTCTTATCTGAGTCCAAACCGGAACACATGCATAACACATTTACCATTCGATAGAACTTCAAGTATATCCCAAGAATAAATCAATGACAAGTATATTCTAGACCTTAGATTGTCTTTTGTCTTCTCTTGAACGTTTAAATCAGTGTTTATAATGTTTTCAAAGAAGTTCTTCTCAATATGTACAACAATTGTTGTCTTTCCAGTAAATGGTCTTTCCAGTAACACAAATCCCAAAATACTCTTTTGTGCCAATTATGATGTTCAATAAGGCAAATCCCAAAAATAATATTTTGTGTCCATTTCCCCCACAAGAAGGAGTTCTTTAAGCACCAAAAACTCTTAACTACTCCAATATATTACTGCTATCAATCTCAGGAGGTGGACCATCAAGCACTTGCTTATCCTTCGTAAACATTACCCTAGACCAACGATAAAGATGATCACTTCGTATAAACCTTCTATGGCAATCAAACCAAGACGTCTTTCTTACGTGATTCAATTGGAATGCATCAATGTTATCTTGGCAATACAAACACGATAATCTTTCATGAGTTGTTCATCTAGATAACATACCATATGATGGGAAGGTCGCTTATGGTTCACATAAAAACCGCACTAATCTTAAAATTTTGTTGGCATGACACATCATACGCTTCAACACCATTATTCCATAACATTTGTAATTCATATATCAATGGATAGAGGAATATATCAAGTGATCTCTTTGGATGCTCTGGGCAGGAAATAAGCACAAAGAGGAACAAAAACTCTCTACGCATACACACATATGGAAGTAAATTGTAAGGTGTAAATGATTACGGGGCACAACGAATATTGTCTATGTCTTCTATGTCCAAATGGGTTGAAACCATCAGTATATAATCCAAGGTATAAATCTGGACACATTGATTGAAATGTTTTCATGCTTCTGCGTCCAAAGTATATGTAATCTCTCCTTATTCTCTATGCCCTCCATCCCATCTCATTGTCTTTGTTGTGCGTTGAGATTGATATAACTTCTTCAACATCTCTGTTAACGGTGAATAGCACATCCGTTTATATGGAAGTTGAACTCTGCCACTAGTCTCCTGATACCGGAGTTTAAGAAAAAATCAACATCTTTTCATATTCTTTCCAATATATCATACAGTTGTCGATACATAGAGCTATTGTCTGATACGACAAACCAAGACCAACTACAAGTTCATATACCTCGTAGTATGATGCTAGTGAAAGATTATCTTTGGGCAATATATCTTTCACAAAATTGGTTATCGCATCAACACATTCCTTCACCAAATTGTAGTCCATCTCAATGGTCATCAATCTACTAGTAGATGATAAAGGCAAATGACTTTCTGTACAACCACTATATAGCGGCTGTTTCGCTGTATCTAATATATCAAAAAACCTTTCTGCTTCTAAATTTGGTTCTTCAACCCTATCTCCTTCTATAGCGGTCGACTGCATATTCTCTCTAAACACATCATTCACCATCTCAACGGTACTTATACCAAAATATACTTCCGTTCTAAGCTATCTGCAACATATGATTCACTAATACTACCATAATCATAATTTGTTTTTCCATGTAGATGCCAAATCTTGTAACACGACATAAAACCCATTGTAATACAAATGGTTCTAAACAATCTCTATCTTAATAGTATGTGAATTCACACAATTAGAACATGGACATTTCAACTTACGAGTTTTTTTTGCTCCTGGTTGATTTACAACCAATTCCATGAACTCGCATATACCTCTAGCATATTCGTTTTTCAATATGTTTGACTCCGGATCCATCATTGGTTCATTCATCCATGATCAAAAACTATTAGAAGATGACATCTCTTTGCAATTTTTTTTTTGTTTAAGTAAGATATTATGTTGTGAATGAATATAGAAGTATGAAAACATATATATAAGCTCGTCAGCCGTCGAAATCCGCTGAAATTTTTTAATTCTAAACAGCTATATACAACAACTATAATAACATTCATATATTCCAACGGTTATCTGACAGACTTGTCGACTGTCCGTCGGAAATTTCCGATGGACATTAATCCATTGGTAGTTTATGACGGATTCCGACACGTTTATATATTCCGACAAATTTTCGACAAACTGTTAACACGTCCATTAGAAAGCCGTTAAATTTTTTGACTGACATTTTTTTCTGTCGAAAACTTTCGACGGATTTTTTTTGTCAGACATCTATCAGTTTATTGTTGGAATATCCGTCGAAATTGCAGTTATTTTTTGTAATGTAAGCACTCATGGTAGCGAGATTGATGCGTGAAAGTTTTATGTCAAATCTCCTAGCAGTGTTGAGAGAGGCTTAGAGCTACGGAAATTTCGATAGTGTTTTGCATTATTCCAAAACAATAATATCAAAAACAAATATGGAAAGGATTCGAAGATAAACTCTCTAAACATTAAAAAATATGGAAGATCACTTAAAACTTTTCATGGATAATTGAGAAAATTTATAATTATAGAACACTCTTTCTTTCTTTGTTCTTTGAATTTTCAAAGATTCCCAATAAAGATAAGTGAAACGTTTCATGTCGGTATATCCAGATATAAAGGTCTGGAAATTGCATATTTTGATTGCGACCATTGTATTATAAGAGATATGAAGTTATTTTCTAGTATTCGTGAGGACAAAGAAGCCATTACTATCACTGATAATTCAATCCACCACATTAAAAAAAACAGTTGTAATTATGACGGAAGTCCAATCACTCTCAGTATTATGTTCTTGGTTTAAAGAAGAATATTCTATGTGTGGCGAATGTGGTGGACTGAGGTGAATATGTTATATTTGGTCGAATAGATATTAAATTCTTTGAGAATAATAAAGAGTGCTTAGAAGTAGATGCGGTTCATAACATAGCACAAATTAATAACCTTATGTTTTATCAGCCTCAATTTTTTTTGAAAAGATGAGTATAATGAGGTAATGACCATGCATTTATATTGCATGCTAGGCATTATAATATAAATATGAAGTTCAAAGTTATATTACATAATAATTTTCATAAAAGTGATCAATATGAAAAATCTAATAGGCTTATATTTTACAATACGACATTGTGATGTAGTGCTCCGATAGATATCGTATCCATAGTTACTTACTGGGTTCTACGAAAACACCCTCGTAATATGGGATTCGTTATAGGTTGATCTTTGTTGATGAGTTCTTATGATATTCCTGGAAGTATTTTTTATGGAGAAATCAAAAGTATTTTTCAAGTTTCGAAAATTTAAGGTTATCAAAAGTTAAGGGCTTATTACTGAGAGCATGGTATCAAAAGAGAACTAACATGTTCATATACACCAAGGCAAAACAGAATTAGTTGACAGAAAGATTAAAGTATCTGAGCAATACATGTAGAAATTATTTACTTGGAGGCAATTAATTTTCCTAAAGTCTTATGGGCAGAAATAATGAAATTAATGTTTTTATATGTCACTAAAATATGAAGTTTCTTTATCAGTTATGATAAAATAATAAAGGACATGAGGGTACACATACTTAGTGTCTGGTGATGTTGTTATGTTGTCATAACAAGTATTTTTGTGACGAATTTAGCGATATATAGCGAATAAATGTTTATGTCTGTCAAAAGCGATTACAATAATTTTTCAAAACATAGTTCAATTAAGGCGGGGACAAATTACTCAGAACCGGAAGAACCGAATAGTTCATTTTTAAAACACATTTCAGATACTTTTGAACGAAACTGAAATTGATCCGAAAATCAAATGGATATCCCAACTATCTGAAACACAATTATATACCAAAAATTATAAGTTATAATTAATATTAGACGTAAAATAATCTAAATATCCAAAATTATAATTACAAATTCGAATATATTAATTATGTCTATATTCAAAACAACTAAAATATCTAAAATATTCATAAATATTTAGTTATATTTGCCAAAATAAAACATTTTTTTTACAAAATTGAACCAAACCAAACCAAACCAATATTTTTACATGTTTCAATTATAGTATCCATATCAAACCGAACCAAAAAGTATCCAAACCTGAACAAACCAAAATATTTTTGGTTTCCTATATAAATCCTATATGCGCATATCCAAATGATCGGAAATCCTAAAAAACCGATCCAAACCTAACCAATTACTCGAATGTCGATGTCTAGTTAAATTATCATTTTAGCAATGTATGTTTATTGCTATTTTAGCGACTGATATGTATTATTCATTGATAAAGTAGTGGTGGACTTGACGACTCTTTTATCCGTCGTAAATTTGACAACAAATTTCCAATTGATTATTCTTGATAGATAATTAACGACTGATTTTACAACAAACTAGCAACGGTACATCATCGAGAGCAGGGGCGTATGTACCCCTAAATAATTAAAAAATAGTGTAGTTTTATGAAATTTTTTGGTTCTGCCCCTGTTGATTATTATTTAATGCCCCCATTACCTCATGAAAATTTTAAGCTTTTTATTGACAACACCTCTCTGTTTTTCATACACGTTTTTGTTTATATTAAAACCGAAAGTCTGTATTATAAATATAAGACAAAAACCAAATTTGTTTGTTCTATTTTGCATACAAGCCCATATATATATTTACATTTTAGTTAAATTTTTTTTATATCTCTCTAGTTGATTTAGAAGAATTAATTGAATATTTTAGATAACTTAGAAGGTTTGCTTTTCTAAATTAAAATTAGGTGTTATTAATCGTTGAGTCTGTTACCAATGAAATTATGATTAAAAATAATAATAATCTTCAAGTGAATGTAGTTACCAATGAAGTTGTGATAAGAAAAAATCAAAACTATGACTGATCAGGTGGTGCATTTATAAAATATTATAGTATTTATTTTCTTTTATTGTGCGTTTATTTTTGTCCCTGATATTAATTTCTAGATCCGCCACTGATAAGAGATACTGATGAATTAGTGGCTGGAAACTTCGTTAACATTTAACGATACGTAAAAAAAAAACGGATTTATAATGTGTCACTCATTTGTTAGTATTCCTTTGCTAATTTAGTGACATACATACATCACTAAATTCTGTCACTATTAAGAACTGTTTTCTTGTAACATAACACTAACGAAAACTTATGATTAGTTAATTTCTTTTGAAAACTTTTATTACAAATGAAAGAAAAAGGAGATATATATATATGTCCTTCAAAACCACAAATATTTTACAACTTTTAAATAATAAAATTAGATTTTCTACAACTTTCCATATAATTTGGCTAAAAGTTTCTAATGAGGAGCTGAAATTCCAAAATATATTTACAGAAACTCTCATCTGATACAAAAATCAAGTTAAATTTCACTATCTAGCTGCATGGAGATTAAAGTCATATCCAAACACGTTTAAACACCCGGTTAAAATCATCTAATTAACATCATCTCATCATAAACTCTATCAGCATTCGTTTTATCACCAGCTCTTTGAAATGCCTTAATCAAGGCCTCATATATATCTGCATTAGGATCTATCAACCTCTTCCTCATAATTCTCAAGTACTTCTCTCCGGCTTCAACTTTACCACAAGCACAAAGTCCCATTATTAGTGACCTGAACACCCTAAAACCGGGAGAGATCTTTTGGTATTCCATCTCGTAGAACAGCTTAAGCGCTTGTTCGATATCGTTTCCTTCTACAAATCCTCGAATCAGATGAGAATACGTCTGTTCATTAGGCACAAACCCGTTATCTATCGACTTGGTTAAGATTTCGTTAGCGCGTTTCACATTCTCAATCTTCCTTAGTTTCTCAACCATTTCATTAAAAGCCAAACAACTAGGAAGAAGCCTTCTTGCTACCATTCTCTCGCAATACTTCAAACTTTTATCTTCTCTCCCGAATCTCGCGCAACCCTCGATAAGAACATTAAAAGTCTCTCCATACGGATCCATTCCAGAACTCTCCATCTCATTTACCAAGTTCTCCGCTTCTTCAATCTCACCCTTTTTGCAACACGCTTCCACAAAACCCGTAAAAACGAAACCATTCGCATCAAAACCTCTTTGAAGCAGTTCATCGAACACCTTCCGTGCATCTTCCAAATCACCTTGTTTCGTCTTCGCATACACAACAATCGAATACCCAATCGTATCTAAAATCATATTCTTCTGCAACAATCTCTTCAACAAACTCATCCCATCTTCAATCCGATTCGATTCCAAAACCCTAAAAACCAAACTCGTATTAACAATCAAAGGAGGTGAAGAAGAAGAAGAACATCTCTTACCATTAATCTTATCTAACAAAGCAACAACTTCTTTTAATTTCCCTTCTTTACACAACGCATTAATCATAATCTGAATCGTTGTTTCATTCGGATACGTTCTCTTATCAATCGCAACCTCATAAATCCTCCAAGCAAGATCAATCCGATTCGATTTTACAGTGTAATGAAGCAGAGTATTCAAAGTAACCACACTAAGAACAAATCCGTGATTCGATAATTTCTGGAAAATTTCGAATCCGATTTCCAAATTCCGAATCTTAGCGTAACATTGAACTAACAAATCAAACACTAACGGAGTAGAAGAAGAGATCTCGTAAGTATCCAATAACGAATTGAGCAAATCGGAATTTGAGATTACGGATTCGATTAGACCTCGAGCGTCGATGAGTAATCGTGATCTGACGAGGATGTGAATCGTGACGGCGTAAGTTGAGATTCCGTGACGGAGGTTTCGGTTATAAGCTGACCAGTGGAAGAAGTTTAAAGCGGTTTTGGCGGTTTCAGGTTGTTTGAAACGGAGAAGGATTGTTTCGATGACGGAGTTTGATAAATTGACGGAGGAGTATTTGGTGGAGAGAGTTTCCCAGGCTTCGTTGTGAAGTAATGATTTGGAGATTGCGTTGATGAGAAGTTTTTGTTGTTGTTGTTCGTTTGGATTTGGATTGGAGGAGAAGCCATGGGTTAGTTTTGGACATTGTTTTGATGGGAAAGCGAAGTGATGCCATTGTTGTGATCTGAAGCGGCGCATGATTTAAGAGCACGACAACTTTGGTTTACTGGTTTTTAAAATAAAAATCTAATCCGAAATTTGACCATAATAACTAGTATCTATTAGTATACGATATAACTCGTAGCAGTGTGGATAGAGTGACAGTTGAATAATACATTAAAAAATTGAAGTTTTTAGTAATAAAACCCCAAGACTAAAGTTGGATGTAAGAAAATTTCTTAATTATTTATTTAATGAAAAATATTTTCGTAATGTAAATCTTTTTTTTGTCTATACTATCGTGAAATTGGATAGTTGAAATTAAAAAAAATGATATGTTTTTAGTAATAAAACCTTTCAACTAAAGATAGATCCTACAAAAATTCATCAATTATATATTTAATGAAAAAAATTTTACAACTTAAAATACGTTAATATAAACTTTCTTTTTCTATAATGTCGTGAAAGTTAGACGACTACAGTTAAATTGATAGTGGTGAAGTAAAACATCTACCAAATTATATATGTTAGCAATGACTTCATAAAAAAAAATTTGATAGTGGTTTGTTTTGCTTTCTCTTCGCATTTGTGAACATATTGTTAATTGATAGTGGTATGATTATCTTTTCGAAATGATTATCAGCCACATGTTATCAGAGAGTTTTCTTATTATCCATATGTAGTTGAGGGGTTTTATTACTAAATTTTTTTGATAAAAAGATGTATTATTTTTTGACTATATATATATATATATGTTTAATCTATCATAAAACTATAATCAATTCTTTTTCTTTTACCGTAAATAGCTTCATTGATATACAGAAATTAAAAAAAAAAAATTATCATATAAATAGATATATGTATCATATAGTACTAAGAAAGATACATAAAGAAGTAAAATTTACAATGTTTTCATAATAAAATTTATTCGCTAATGAAACACTAAATCTATTCTTTTTCCTTCCTTATATTTGACCTTACTCTAATGTGAACTGCATGCATGGATATCATCTTTTGGCTAAACCTTCATATTAACTTGATGTTTCCGGTAACAAATATAAAATGTCGACATTCTGATGCTAAATTTTTTATATCAGAATCCTCTAAAAAGTTGATCCAATTCGATCCAAACTATTCTTGGTTGTAACCGCCATCATGAAATTGAAACCTAATCTTAAAATCTGCCATATCCAATACTCGTCTGTACGAGAAAAAGAAATATGTGATACACCAATTTCCTTTGCCATCGGTTATAGAAATAAGGGAAATCATCGGATTGATGGGCACTAGAGAAACAAAGCCGCCATCTGTTCTCTCCTTCAGATTTTTGACAATAAAGATCGCCTGAAGAGTCAGCTTCATACGAGAGAAAAACTGTTACTACTATATATATAATGGATAACTTTGTTTCGAGGTTTTTGTTGTTGTTAATGTTGGGAAATAGCGGTTATTTTCCCAACCAAATTCGTTGTCGAAAGCCATATAAAAGCATAATGAACGACTCGAAATTTGATAACAAAGTCCGGCCTAAATGCCTACGTCTCTGGAACTGCTGCAACTCTTTATTAACGAGAAAATAATAATATTACAAGAGTGTTTAAATTCATAGAAATAAACCGAAAGAATTTTCTCAAATTCTCTCTCACCCAAACTCTCTTCTTTCTCTTCTCTTCTTTCTCTTGTGTTTGGGATGATTTACACCTTACTCCCATGCTTGGTATTTATAGGAGAAGAGGGGTTGTTGGGTTGGTAAAAGGGTTTGGTGAAGGGGTTGGTGAATGGGGTTGGTGCACCAATCCCCCATTCTAGAAGCTCCATTAATATTTTTCTAACAATCTCCCACTTGAAGACTGATTTTAATCTGTCTTCACACCTTGATTTATGCAGCAACTCGTCTCTGTCTTGTCAGTGAAGGCCAACTGAAGTTGAAAACAACTTCAATTTGTCAATAATCACCGTCTTTGTTAACATGTCTGCCGGATTTTGAGCTCCACTAATCTTCTCAAGTTTCAAAATCCCATCTTCTATAAGCGACCAGGTAAAATGATATCGCAACTGTATATGCTTTGTTCTAAAATGAAAAGACGGATTCTTTGCCAGATGGATAGCACTCTGCCTGTTGCAATACAAGACATTGTCTTCTTGTTTCTTGCCCAATTCCCTTAAGAAATTTTGCAGCCAAACCATTCCTTGCTGGCTTCCGTAACTGCGACATACTCTGCTTCTGTTATGGAGAAAGCAACTATCTTCTGCAGCTGAGAAACCCAATGTATTTTGTCCGGATCATTCGTGTACCTACTAACAGCTCCCACAGCATGGCCAATATCTGGTCTGGTACAAACCATGGCATACATCAGACTTCCAATTACTGAGGCATACAGAACATTCATCATGTGTATACGTTCCTCCTCAGTCTTTGTTGACCTTTTTTTTTGAGTCTGAAATGATTACCCAAAGGTGTACTTACTGGTTTTAGCATCTTGCATGTGGAACTTTGAGAGTACCTTGTTGATGTACTCTTCTTGTGATTACAACAAATTTCTTGACTTTGTGTCCCTATTGATCCTCATTCCAAGAATTTATTTTGCAGCATCGAGATCTTTCATTGCGAACTCCTTCGAAAATTCTCACTTCAGATTTTTTTTATCTCATGTATATCTGAACCAGCAACGAACATGTCATCCACATACAGTAGTAGGATGATGAAGTTGTTCTTGAATTTCTTGATATAGCAACAGTGATCTGCTTGACATCTTGTGAAGCCGCTGATGCTCATGAAGTTATCAAACTTCTTGTTACCTAGGAGCTATTTTTCAATCTACACACCAGGTCTTTATTTTCTGTCTTTATGAAGCCTTCTAGTTGCCTCATATAGATCTCTTCCTCCAAATATCCATGAAGGAAAGCTATTTTTACATCTAGCTGTTCAAGATGTAAATTCTCTGTCGCCACAATTTTTAACACCAGCCTGATTGTTGTCAGCTTCACGATTGGAGAAAAAATTCATTGTAGTCGATACCTTGTTTTTGCTGGAAGCCTTTGACAACCAATATTGCTTTATATCACTTATTCCCTTCATGATCTACTTTGATCCTGTAAACCCACTTATTATGAAGCACTTTCTTGTCTGGTGGTAATTCAACTAACTCTCATGTCTTATTTGACATAAGTGAGTCCATCTCATCTTCCATGGCAGACTCCCACTTGATTGAATCTTCCACTTGCATAACTTCATCATAACACTTTGGTTCCCTATTGTCCATCAGCAATAAGTAGTGCAAAGAAGGTGAATAACACTTGGTTGGTACATGAATTCTTAAAGAACGCCTTAGTGTTGGCGTGGATATCTCTTCTTGACAGCTTCAGAACTACTCGGGATGTCATCTTGAGAAATCCCCTTGAACTCCAAAAATTCCTTTGTTTCAGCTTTATCATCAGGGCTACTTGATTCTGGACTTGATCGATCTTTGTACATTATATTCTAATTAAATATGACATCTCTGCTTCTGATGATCTTATAGTTTTCATAATCCCAAAACCGATATCCCAAATCATCACCACCATATCCAACAAAGACATATTTGTTGGACTTAGCATCAAGTTTACTTCTTTCAGTGGAGTTTATGTGCACATAGGAGATACACCCAAACAATCTTAAGTGAGAAAAAATTACCTTTTTTCCGCTCCAAAATTTCCTTTGGTATATTCTCATTGAATGTGACATCTCTGCTTCTGATGATCTTCCGGTTTTCATAATCCCAAAACCGGTATCCAAACTCATCACCACCATATCCAACAAAGACACATTTTTTGGACTTAGCATCAAGTTTACTTCTTTCAGTGGAGTTTATGTGCACATAGGAGATACACCCAAACAATCTTAAGTGAGAAAAAATTACCTCTTTTCCGCTCTAAAATTTCCTCTGGTATATTCTCATTGAATATGACATCTCTGCTTCTGATGATCTTCCGGTTTTCATAATCCCAAAACTGGTATCCAAACTCATCACCACCATATCCAACAAAGACACATTTTTTGGACTTAGCATCAAGTTTACTTCTTTCAGTGGAGTTTATGTGCACGTAGGAGATACACCCAAACAATCTTAAGTGCGAAAAATTACCTATTTTCTGCTCCAAACTTCCTCTGGTATTTCACCATCCAAGGGAACTGAGGGCCCACGATTGATTAAGTAGGTTGCGGTATTGATAGCTTCAGTCCATAACAACTTGGGTAAACCGACAGTATCCTCATACTTCTGGCACGTTCATTGAGAGTTCTATTCATGCACTCTGCTACACCATTCTGTTATGGCATCATGGGAACAATTTTCTCCATCTTGATTCCGTTACTTGCGCAAAATTCTCTGAATTTGTTATTCGTATACTTTCCTCCATTGTCAGACCTTAACCTCTTTACTTTCAAACCAGTTTCATTTTTCACCATGGCCTTCCATTTTCTGATTTATTTTTTAGAAAATAAACCCACACCTTCCTTGTAGAATCATCGATGAAGGTGACATAGTACAGTGAGCCTGCAAGAGATGAAATTGGAGAGGGTCCCCCATACATCGGTATGAACAACTATAACTTTTCTGCCTTCGGAGTATTGCCAATATTTGTAAAACAAACTTTCTTCTGATTTCCAAAGATGCAATCTTCACAAAATCCGACATTTACTTCTTTTAGATCCGGCAGCTTTCCCTTTGACAAAAGTGTCTTCATCCCTTTTTCGCTCATATGGCCAAGCCTTTGGTGCCATAAGTTTGGTTTCCCATCAGCGTCTGCTACTCCAATGGTATTTTCTAGGTTTGAGGTCACATAGAGAGTACATGCCTTCTTATCACGAGCAATGACGAGTGCTCCTTTGGTAATCTTCTATTCTTGATCTGAGAAAGTTGTACAATAACCTTCACCATCAAGTTTTCTCACAGAGATCAAATTCCTTCTTAGACCTGGAATATGTCTCACATTTGCAGCTTCCATGTAGTCGAGTTTGGAAATTTCAATCGGATGTCTCCTTGCCCCACGATATTTAAAGTTTCATCATCAACTAGATGAACCTTTCCGAAATCTCCCTGGATATAGTTCTCCATGATTTCATTGCATGGGATGGCATGAAAAGAGGCTCCTGAATCCAAGATCCACGATTCAATTTGGTTGTTGACGTTTAGAATAATATCTTCACCTACTTCTTCAGTCACATTTACAGAATCCTGTGAGCTAATATCCTTTTTTGGTGCTCAACAATCTCTTTTAAAATGACCCTTCTTGCCACAATTGTAACAGCTAAAATATTTTTCCCTGGATCTTGATTTGCTTCTCCTAAACTTTGATCTACTACGATTCACAAATATTTCTTAATTTTTCCCTCTATACTTTGTATGCAAAGCCGAGGAGCTTGATGCTTCACCCAATTTTCTTCGCCAAATTTCTTCACTCAATACCAGATCCCGAACATCATCGAATTTCAACTTTGTATTTCCTGATGAACTACTACCCGCTATAACAATAGCATTCCAACTGTCTGGTAGGGAAGATATGTGGAATAAGACTTTGGAGCCATATTGAGAAAGTTCATGCTCCAAAGGAAACCAGAAAAAGAGATGGAAAAGAAACCATCAAAGAACGAGAAGAGAAGGCGGCTCTTGAAAAAAAAAATAAGTGGTTTCAAGAATATCACACCGTCCTCGGACTTCTCCAAAACTCTCTTGAAGCATCCATCCTTGAAACTTACTCCTATTGTGAAACTTCAAAGGAGATATGGGATATTCTCAAGAACGTGTACGAAAATGTATCAAACCTCACTCATGTGTTTGAGGTAAAGAAGACCATCAAAAGCTTAAGCCAAGAGGATATGGAGTTCACCAAGTACTTTGGAAAGTTTAGGTCATTGTGGGCCGAACTTGAGATGCTAAAGCTGAATACCTTGGATATGGTTGTGCTCAATGAAAGGAGAGAGTAAGACAAGGTATTTGATCTCTTGCTCACCTTGAACCCAACATTAAATTACCTCATCAAGCATCTCCTAAGGGCTGACAAGCTCCCGAGCCTTGAAGACGTGAGTTCTCAAGTCTAAAGGGAACAAGGCTCACTTGGTCGTTTTGGTTGAAGAAGCGAGCTCCTCATAGCAAACAAAGAAATATAAAAGCATGAGAAATGGAAGATATGAGTTTGAGACCATTGAAATAGGAAGGGTCACATCAAAGATAAATGTTGGATTTTCCATCTTCACCTTAAGCCAAGCAATTCAACAAGGATCCAAAGGCCAATATCTCTCATGGAGCCATGGGTGATCAAAGACAAGCCAGTTCATCAAAGAAAGGAGAAGAGGTTGTGAGGAAGTCGGAATTGGAAGCTCCCATCCAATTCATTGCATCCTTAAAAAAATGCGGGTATTGAGACTGTTTTGGTGTACACCCTCTTTCTTGGTGTACACTTTGATCCACATCCGCTTGTCTTTGGTGTATGGCCATTTTCTTGGCTGACATCATGTTATATCTATCCTTTTTCATATTATTCCCTTTCATGTTCTGTTTTTGCTAAGTTATATTTGTTTGATCTGTTTATTCTATGAAGTAATTTAAATTGTTGAAAAAAATTGATACATTGTTTGTTTTTCTTTCTATCTTGCAAGGGATGATGTGCAAAATGTTCTTCATGCCAAGATCGACTTTCTTTATTCTCTAGCCGATCTTAAGGGGAGGATGTTGGAATTATGACCTTCATGGCTGACTGATATGGATGTTCCAAAAGGAAGAACCCGAGGGCTAAACCGAGGTGGTGGAACCAAGCGTGGTGAACTCAAGATGTCAAACCAAAGTAGTAGTCAGTGAGGCTAATTCAACAAAATCCTATAATCGTTAACAAAGATGCAAAAGTGTGTAATCACATCATCGCTAGCTTGATCTCTTTAAGGGAGAATGTTAAAAATGGCAATTGGTACTTCATGGCAAGATCGTCTTTCGTCGTACTCCAACCTATCTTGTGAGGGACATAATGGGATTTAGTCCATCATGGATAACTAAAGTGGCAAACCCAAGAGGAAGAACCCGAAGGCTAAACCGAGGTGGTCGACCCAAGCATGGTGAACTGAAGAGGAAGACCGAAGTGGTTGCCAATGTGACTGAATCAAAAAAATTGGATTAATTCATGGTGGTGACTGAAAGGGGGAGTTCCTCAAACATATACACACATGGTGGATTGAGGCTGAAAGGAGCCAAACTCAACAAAAGGCAGACCACACTACAAGAAAACAAGCAGTTTGTGATGGTCATTCCCGTCGGTAACCCGTCGGAAAGAGGCCTAACCGATGGGTTTTATGACGAGAAGGTGTGTCATATCTAGGATGTTGGAAAGTCAATTCCCGCCGGTTTCCCGTCGGAAACAAACCGATGGCATACCGACAAATAGTAGATGACTATATACCGACTAGAAATCCGTCGGTAAGTTAACCCCTTGAACTGTCGGTTTCCAGTCGTAAACGTTTTACGACAGGAAACTAATGGGTTGGTTTACAACGGGAAACCGATGTTTCTCATAACTGACGGGAAACCGACGGGAAACCAACAGTGTCGTAACCGACGGGAAACCAACGGACTATTTTATGATGGGAAACCTGGGATAATATAATTTTAATTTTTTTAAAAATGCATTTTAAACCCATAAAATTAGTTTTGAAAAATAAAAATTTTTTTTTTTGAAAAAATGTACTAAATTTAATAAACAGAAATAAATTTCATAAACATAAAATTTAAAATGTAAGAAACTAAAATTAAAATCAGTTCAAACACGAAATAAAAGAAAAAAAATACTCGTCCGGTGGCAGCGCAGTACCGCGAAACTCGGCTCAAATTTGCTCCCTCATTGCGTCCAATTCTTGTTTCATTTGTTGCTTCATCTGAAGCTTGAATTCCTCCATTTCAGACTTGCAAGCAGCTTTGACGTTCATGATGTCTTCCTGCAATTGAGCGAAAGCTGCATCATGCGAAAACCGAGATGTCGCACTACGGTGCTCATTTGGACGGCCAAAAACATGTCCTTTGCTCCTAGGAGTGACTTGTAAAACAAAAAGATCAATTTTATGAGTTAAGGTATATCAAACTAAAACTTCTATATATAAAAAGAAAAGCATTTATTTTACCTCATCATAAAACTCATTCAGCTTGTCCACTGAAACTTCGTTCGACTCGGCGCCTTCAATCTGAGAATCTAAAATTTTTTGAGACTGCCGATACTCTTCTGCAAGCTTGTTAACGGAATCGACGAGGTTATGAGCTATCGGATCTTGAATCTCACCCGTCTTCTTGCTAGTGTGAAGTTCGGTGACTAACTCCACATGAGATGGATGTTTTCCAATTTTTTTGTCTGCAATCAAAAAACAAAAGTACGAAAACGGTTATAACTAATAATTAAGAAGTTAAAATTTAGAGATATATATATCAATTTCTCCTCGACAGTGGCGATGCTCTGAGGTCCAGGGTTATGTGTCGAGTGTCCGACTCTGTCTCGATCGCTCATCTTGTTTTTGGCTTTCCCGATTGATGTCGACTTCGTCTCCTTGGCCTCCCAATGTCGTACAAACCCGTCCCACAAATACGGTTTAAACTCCAACTCCTTGCAAACCTTCTCCACTAACCAAAACTGCTTCCACTCGTAAACCTTACGGCGATATTGGTCCCGATATTTCCTCTCGAACTCTTGCCTTACCAGACCAGTATCCGCAACATCCCATGTGAACTCTTGCTAAAAAAACATATATAAAATATTATAAAATTATATAATATAAATTAATTAATAAGTAAAACGATAGTTACCGCAAAATGTCGAAACCATTGGTCTCGTTCTTCCATAGGCATATTCGAAAATGTTGGGTATGGCTCTTTTATCATTCCATTAAGCATATTGTTAATACACTTAGATATTCCATTGTGAGAAATATCAAACCTATAAACAATAGAAAATAAACAGGTTAGTAACGTAAACGAAATTATCTAATTAGGAAATTTTATTTTTAACTTTTTTACCAAGTTGTGTTAGGTAGACTCTGTGGATCTCCTGCGATCGAGGCTGCTGGATGAAATCCTCAATGATCATTCTTGTGAATTGGTCGGTTTGTGGATCCAGAACTTGGCTAGACTCAGATGGACAGGTTTCCAGAATCCCTTGCCCTCTACCTCGTTGTAAAGTACCACCAACAACGAGAACACGTGACTTGCGGCCTAAACGTGGAGGAGGTGCAGTAGAAGGTCGGGGAGGTGATCCCGGAGAACGAACAGAACCATGTACTGTCGATGAAGAACGCCCACGTCCAGCCGAAAACCTAGCAAAGTCACTTTAAACATAAAATTAATATTAATGAAAAAAATAAAAAGATACTTAAATTTCAATATACAAAAAAAAAACAGAATTGCTTAATACTATAAGTATGTAACAAGGTAAAAAAAAGATTAAATATTATAAACTATATAGGAAACAGATCCAAAAAAAAGCATTAGGAAAAATAAATTTAACTTAAATATTAGTTTGAAAATAAGCATATAAACAAAAAGATTAATTCTTAAATTTTGAAGAAGTAGTCTAATTGTTACACAAATGACACATACTTTTGAAATAAAATTTCCAAAGAAGGCTATGGAAGATTAACTCTTAAAATTGTTACACATATGAAAATAAAAATTTGAATGACGTTCAAAAATACAATAGAACTAAATACAACATTTGAAAATATGGAAGTAAATTAAAAAATAAAATTATATATTTACAATAAAAATATAAATGTTTTCATAGGCAAATACTGACGATGAATAAATGTTTTACGCAAATAAAATTATGTATTTACAATACAAATATAAATGTTTTAGTCGTTTGAATTTCGTACATACCGATGAATTTTTGACGGTTTTCCAACGACGACGACTTATATATATATATGTTTCCACACTTCTTCATTCATTCAAACCACTTATTCATTCAGTCACATTACTAAAACCGCAAAAGTTGAAAAGATATATGTTCTAGTAAATATTTTTGGTCATAGATGGACGAACCTATGATGATGGAACTTACTGAAAAATGAGTATACACGAGGAATATGCGAGTTTATGGGATTGGCCAGAAATCAACGGGTTGCTAGAAACGTGGTAAGATGAAATGCCCATGTTGTATTTGCCGGAATTCTCATATTGTTAAAGTTGAGTTAGTTTAGCATCACTTGTACAACAATGGGTTTATGCCATGTTATAAGATTTGTTATTTACGTGGAAAAACAAATTATGATTATGATAGTACTAGTGAACCATATATTGCGGATAGTTTAGGAGATAAACTGGAAATAAATGTAGGTGTAGGTACAGTTGAGATGGTGAATAATGCGTTTAGAGAGAATATGCAGTCGGCCAGTTATGATGAAGATAGGGTTGAAAAACCAAATAGAAAAGCTCAAAGGTTTTTTATGTTAGATACAACAAAGCAACCACTATCTAGCGATTGTAGAGAAGTCATTTACCGTTATCACCTGTTAGTAGAATGATGACCATTAAGACGGACTACAATTTGGCGAAAAAATGTGTTGATGCAATATCAGATTTTGTGAAAGATATTTTACCTAAAGATAATCTTTCACGAGCATCATACTACGAGATACATAAACTTATAGCTGGTATTGGTTTGTCGTATTAGATGATAGATGTGTGCATCAACAATTGTATGATATATTGGAGAGAAGAAAAAAATCGTAAAAGATGTCGATTCTATCACAAACCACTGTTTTAGGAAACAATACATGGAAGACAATATTCGTTTGCCAGTAATTGTAACACCTTACAGTTTTCCTCTATCTTTGTGCCAACATAGAGATTTTGTGTTCCTCTCTGTTCTACTTTCCGGTCCAGAGCATCCAAAGAGGTCACTCGAGTATTCATCCAGCCATTGATATATGAGTTACAAATGCTATGGAATCATGGTGTTGAATCATTTGATGTTTCATGACAGCATAATTTTAAGATGTTGCGGTTCTTATGTGAACCATAACCATAAGCGATTTCCCAACATATGGTATTTTATCTGGATGGATAACTCATGGAAAATTATCGTGCCCATATTGCCATGACAACACTGATGCATTTCAATTACATCACGGAAGAAATTCGTATTGGTTTGATTACCACATAAGGTTTCTACCAAGTGATCATCCTTATCGTTGGTTTAGAACATTGTTTACGAAAAATAAGCAAGTGTTTGACTGTACACCTCTTGAGATTGATGGAATTTTTATATTGGAGCAGTTAAGAGATTTTGGTGCTGAGAGAACTCCTTACTGTGGGGGTAATGGACATGATCATGTTGACGGTGTCGGTAAAGTTCATAATTGGCACAAAATAGTATTTTCTGGGATTTACCTTATTGGAAAAACCATTTATTAAGGTTTAATTTATTTATTTAAACATACTTGATTAAATAAGTGTATCAACGAGCAAGACAAGATGGAATCTTTAAAGCATCCCACTCCATCGCAGAGGAAGAAAAGTTGAGGCAGATTATAGAAGGGAACGGGAAGTTCACAATTGAGGCTTTTGAAGATATCATTCACCCAAACGGGGAGTTTCCACTATACCTCAAGATCTTGGCCGTCTCCACAAGGGCCTCCTTTGAAGCTTTTTTATCGGCACATTTTGGAGTCAAAGCCATGATGAAAGATTTTGAGCTCGTCAAGGCAAAGGCCCACCAATAATTTTTTGGCTCCCGAATGCCAAACCCGGAATACAATACCTCCGTTCATCGCAAAAAACGATGATCCAAAATATTTTGTGATTATGTGTTTCCTCCGTTGTTTCTTCTCTTTTTTCTTCTAGTAAATTTTCATCTTCATCTTCTTCTTGCTTTTATCTTAGCGTCTTTGTGTTCTCCCCAATCCAACAAATGAATAAATGTAATTTTATGGTATACGATTAAGCTTATACGTATATAAATTAATAGCCACCGATGTCGCGTTGTACTCGTTTTGATTGTAAGGTTTACTTTGGCATTATTTAATCTTTATTATTGGTCATTGTTGTCATTATTTTGCCTAAGATATATATTTTGAGACATCAAGTCAAATCTACCATTATGAACAACTTAAATGAAGGATCTATCAATCATCAACTTAAAATAGCATCATCTAACCACCAATTCATTTTTATCTAGCATTACCCATGTTCTAACTAAAAATCTAAGAACTAAGCATTAAATAAAGAGAAAAAAAGATAAAACATGGATAGACAAAGATTGAAGTGAAGAATCCTTCATTAGAGTTGTATAATATAATAAATATCAACCCAAAATATTTAAAGACAATATGAATCTCAAAACTAACTCTAGAGAGAAGAAAACTTAGGTTTAGATGTATTTTTACAAGTATTTATAGAAAGGAAGCCAAGAGTTGAGTGGAGTAGGATGTGGCGGTCGTTTCTGGCGGTCTAGGCCGCTAGGATTGCTCCCTGTTGAGTATGGCGGTCAAGTGTGGCATACAAATGCCCGCTAGGATCCAAACCTGAAGTTGCTGAAGCTTGCTTCGCATTTTTCATCTGTGGCTGTTAGTTCTGGCGGTCTTTTGGCTGGTAGGAACTACACTTGCTGAAACTTCAAATCTTTATAACTTTCTAACCAAAACCACAAATTCACTTTTGTTTCAATCTATATTCTTCACTCTTATGTTCTTCTATCTAATCATGTGAGAGATTTTCTCTGCACTTCTTCTCCAAATTTCAAGTCTTTCATACATCTAAAAAGACTCAAAAACTATGTAAATTTTAATATATACTCCAAAATGCAAAACTCTATGAATGCAAGACTCAAATACATATATACACTTGTAGATGTGAAATGGCATTAAGTGTGAAGGAAATGAATCTTAAAATCATGCAAAAAACATACATATCACAAATCAACATATGGAACCAATTTTGTCGATCCAAATCATTCATTAACAACGCTTATAATATTGTCAAAAATCACAAACCAATTTATTCATTTTTGGGATTGGCCTATTGGGGAGATTACAAAGACGCAAAGATAGGAGACACAACAACGCAACAAGAAGAACACAAAACATCATTAGACAAACGAAGAGAAGCATCATATAAAATAATAAAATTGGATCATGGATCAATTCTTGCGAAGAACAATGAGGTATTGCATTCCTGGTTTGGCATTCTGGAGGCGAGACATCTCTTTGCGTGCCTTGACCTCGACGAGCTCAAAGGCTTTCCTCATTGTTTCAAGTCCGAAATGTGCTGATAGAAAAGCTCCATAAGACGCCCTAAAAGAGACGGCCAAGATCTTGGGGTCTAGCGGAAACTCCCCGTTTGGATGAATGATATCCTCAAAAGCCTCGATTGTGAACTTTCCGTTCTCCTCGATGATTTGCCTCAACTCACCTTCTTCCGCAATGTATAGTGGGGTGCTAAAGGAGTCCACCTTATCTTGATCGACGGCACCCTTTTAAAAAAAAAAGATTAAAAACATAATGTTAATTAGTAGTTATGTATTGTAGGTAGTTAGTTAAGAAGTTAAGATCAAAATAATTAATTAAGATGTACTTGTTGAGCAAGATCATTAAGAGAATCTCCGATGAAATCCATGATTAGTCCTTTAGAGGTCTCAGACATCTTAACTCCGTCTCTTAGACACGATCCAAGAATTAACATCAAGCCCCCGGGCACAAGTTCTTCAGCTCGAGCATCCAATAATTTCTTGGTGTCAATTGAGTACTGATCAAGATACGCTTTCTTGACCACTTGGTTAAACCCGGTACAATGCATGTCCTTGTTCCACAAGGGAGAGTCGTGGTCCGTGATTCCTTTAGGGATTTTGGAAGTGAAATGGAATGCATAATTGATGATTCCTATGTGGGAACTCTGCTTAGGAAGAACACGGTCGAAGAAGGAACCTGGAACCCCGGCACTATAGTATCGTCTGCCCGGAGGAAGTGCCTGAAAGAGAGTGTTGAAATCGTTGTTCGCAAAGTCATTGAAGAGGACTTGGAACTCGATGTTATCAGCCGGGTTTTGTCCGGTTTCTCTATGGTACTTTTCTTCTACAGCATCTATTATGTTTTGGACAGCCACAAAGGTGTTAGGTCCACTCGCACAACCAAAATCTGCTACATTGAAGCGACCACAAATCAACTCAAGGTTGAGCTTCGTTGAGATTGCCTCGTTAATCTTGTCCTTTGCCGCTTCAAGCAAGGCTCTCTATTAAAAAATAAACACCAAATAAAGAGGAGATTGTTAAGATCAGATCCTAATAAGCTTGGAATTTAAAATCATTTATAATATATATGAACCTGATAAGAGGAATTCTGGTTGTAACTCTCAGGACCTTCTCCCCCAATCATGATCCATTCTGGAGTAGTAGACATTATTTCTCTCTTTATCTCACTCTTCCTTTCTTGTTTGATTATTTGTGATGAGAACTGTGAGAATCCATGGACGCCACTATGCTTATTTATACTAATATCCATCGTGTAATTATGTCTTGCTTAAAAGAGAACAATGAGATTTAATTAAGAATTTAAACATGTGAAAAATGGTTTCTATAATATAACAGCCAACAACTCCTGACGTACTAGATTAAAATATAAAGCCTTTTAGCTTGCACTATTAGTATATTTTTTTAGTAATATTCCTTGCGTTCTTAACATTTCCTCAAAATCGAATTAATTTTTTTTTATTTCTTCCCCTCCAGTCAATAAGGTGTCGACGGTGATCGACGGCCTTTCCAAAACTTTGTTCTTCACAAAAATATTTTTACCTTCATTCATCTCTACGACACATGTTCACTAGCTGGAACATGACTTTTGTTTTTCTTCTAGTAACGGTCCTTATCTTTTTTATCTTTTTATTATGACAAAAAAAAACAATTTATTTAATATATAAAAACCAACACAAACGCGGTGAACTAATTATCTAAATATATATCTAGTCGTTTTTTTCACGAAACCACTCGTAAATTTGTTCGAAAATTTACTCAAATCTCCAAAACTCCATCAAATTTTCCGATTTTCGTCTCAAACTTCACCAAACTACGTACTAATGGATCCAACCGATAAACATGTAGGTTTCTTAAGTTTTTTGGTTGATTCACATCTTTTGAGCGTTAGATTTAGGATTTGGAATTTAGTTTTAGTGAATTGAGATGTAGATTTAGGGTATATGAATGAAGATTTAGGGTTTTGGTTTGAAGATTTCGGGAGTTTGATTGTTAATATGGTGTTTTTAATTTTAATTTTGATATTAAAATATTTTATTCGAAAATTGAATTAGTTAAATGTTTTAAAGGTTTATAATTATTTTTCATAATTATTAAAAGGTTATTATAAATTATTTGAATGTTTTTATAAATTAGAATATTTTTGTAATAATATATAATGTTACTAAATTTTATACTTGTTTTTAATATTCTATAATTATTTTTATACTTTTATAATTGCTTTTAGATTTTTATAATTATTTTTATAGTATTATAATTTTTTTAGCTTTTTATAGTTTAATAATTTTTAAATTTTTTTTATAAAATTTTAGAATTGGTTTTAAGATTTTAGAACTTTTCTTATAAGTGTTATGATTTGTAAATAAATTTTGATTTTTTTTTATATTTGTTTATATATGTTTTTAATTTAATTTTTTTATTTGCGTTGGTTTCATATATCTACTTCCGAGGCGGATGGGTCAAAACGGGGATAAGAAGCGAGTCTAAACCGCTCGAGTCTTGTTCCGAGACCCAATCTCCTTCATCTACTCATCCATCGGTTTCATCTACTCATCGAAGACTTTGTTTTTCAACATGGACATGAAAGACTGCCTCCTCTTCATCCAGATTATGACGGAAGTCACACTTGGTAAATTTAATTTCCATATTTTTCTTTAATTTTTTTATTCTTTAACAATTTACAAATATTTTTGTTTTATAAATTTCATATATCACATAATGAGATAACCAAGTCGATCAACCGTATGTTCAACGGAATGGTACAACGTCCATATGCGACATACTCTACAATGTTAATGACTGAGCGTGATCTTTGGTTTCGTTAATTTGCGGTAAGCTTTAATTTCATTTTTAACATTACAATTTCAAGTTTTTAAATTTATTTTAATTTTTTTTTTTGGCAAATTCTTTGTTTTAACCATTCGTTTTGCAGCAAGAGTTTACTTGGGATGCTAAGGCATCGAAGGTGTATTCTAGGAAGCTTAATGAATGGAAGGAAAAGTGGATTCAGAATAATGTTCCTAGGGAGTTGATTGGAAACCCGGAGCTATAGAACGGGTTGGTTGAATATTAGAGGATGGAGAAAACCCAAGCAACATCGGCTACTCAATCAACCAATCGGAAAGGCAAATAAATTGTCACTCACCATTTGAGAGCAACGAGCAAGACAAACTACAATTTGGCGGAGGAATGTATTCTTGCGAGTGAAAAATATTTTGCTTGAAGACAAATATGTTTCGACATATCAATTGTTGCAATTACGTCACAAAACCCATATGGGGTTGCCAACAAGTATCATATTTGCATAAGTATTTTTCGCACATGGTTTAATCCCTAATTAGTTATACCGATTTTTAATAACTACAAATTTTCGTTGTTAATTGGTATGAAATAAGTCGGTTTTTTTGTCATAGTTCATATTTATATATACGATACTCATGATCATAATTTTTATGTACAATAGAGGAAAAAACAAAAATATATGTCGGGTTTTTCACCAAATCAAATTTATGATTCCTTATCACCTCTTAGTTGTGGTGATGTCACTGATTCTCAATTACCGGAACTTATAGTAAAATGAAAACATGATGAGGTTTACTTTTCATGTGAATCAGAGTTGCAAAATGAAACATTGTGGCAACCAATCACCCACAAACCGAGAGATAATATTTTACTCACAACCACTCAATCATTCGTCTGTGTAGATCAGTGGACTCAAGGAGAAGGATATGCAATGAATGATGGATTTGCACAACTAGCAGAAGAGCCTCAGGAGAACCTAGACGTTATTGAAATTGCCAATCTGTTTAATTTCAATGTGGTTCCTACTCCATCGCACCCTCTATCTGAATACTTGGAGCCATCATATGAAGATACATATAAATGCCCAAATGATTATTACGGATGTTGCCAGTATCACATGGACAAGTTTGATCGTAATCACTAATTGTATCAATGAGAGTAAGTGTTAAGATAAATAAAATTAATAATTGAATTTATCAATATGTTGTAATGGATAAGTACTCAGGTTATAAGCTGATATGTTTAACTTAGGTGTGAGAATAACATATATAAATGTTGAATTAAAATATATATGTAGATTATACCGTTTTGTGTAAAAACCCCAAATGGGTGGGTTTGTAAAATTTTTAGCCTTTGTAATGTAAACTCGTACGAATCACTAAAATGAATTTAGATCGATCAATCCCAAATCCGAGAGTTACCGTGTATCTCCAGATCGATCGATTCTCACTGGACCGATCGATCCATATTTACCAACACTTCTCTGTGAAAAAACTAGATTAACCAGACGTAGTCAGATTGATCGATCTAGCCAAGGATCAATCAATCCATCATCAAGAACGACCGATCTAGTTTACCGTAAGAAACCAGATAGATTGTTCCAGCTTTGGATCAATCGATCCAGACCAGATCGACCTGTCCGAGAAAAATAGAAACTTTGCCTCTTTTTCTTTTGTGATTAGGAATTTGACCTAGACGTGTTTAGGAGTACAAATACTTATTTTTAGCCATTTATTAGGCTATACAAATATCTTATTATCAGACTTGTTACATTGGAATTTCTTAGCTTTTAGGGAGAAGAAATCTCTGACTCTACATCTATTGAGAACATTTCTAAACCCTTTTGGAATTCTTATCGATTTGATTTGATTATGAGTTTATTTTCATCTACATGTTGTTCATCTTTCTCCATGTATGAGTAATCCATAAGTTAGGGTTTAGAGTTTCAAAAAAATGAAAAATCATTGAATAATACACAAATATGGTTTTATCTTATGTAGTTTTCATCTATAGTTGTTCTTATTATTTAGGTTGAACCAATCACTTAGTCTATGATCTAAGGTTTAACTTATTCATCAAAAGTGTTATAGGTTGTTGCATAGAACATAGGTGAGCGGATTGTCCTTAGCAAACGAAAGTTGATGCTATGGTGATCCGTGAATATATTGAATCCGCTTGTTAATGCTTATCTAGAATTTTGAGTTCAAACAACAGTTTAGATATTTAGGTGGTTAGATAAAGTAATTAATGACACGAAAGTGGATTGGTTAGACTATTATATTTGAGTTCTAGATACTTCTTATTAGTGCCCTAAATAGTTGTTTGATTCGTGATCTCTGATTTCCGGAGAATATCTCTAAAACATAATGCTTTTAATCCATCGGTTTATATCTTTTATTTATTTTTGTCGTTTATTTTATTGCATTCACAAACAACCAAACTTCATATTTTTCTTAGCTTACCATTCATTCGTTAGAATTGAAATGTGACACTTAGTATATGTGGATTTGATCTCGAGAACACTATAACAATTAATGTGTACTTGCAATACTTTTAATAAGGTTAAAACCTCTTTATAAGTACCTTTGTTGTGGGAGTGAAGGAGAGTTTGGCGCTGCTGAATGAGATTCAATTGCAGAATTATAAAGAATTTTCATCCAATTCATAAAAGAAATTTCATTTGAAAATTTTTCTGCAGGGTCCAAGTCATGTAAAAATGAATTCCATAAGTGCAAGCTAGGATCTAAACAGGTCATTTTAAGTAGATGGAGTGATAATAGAGTCCGACAATCAAAAAGTATTATTAGACACATGTCCGGCCCGAAGTGATAATAATGTTTAAAAAACCTGCAGATAAGTTAACTTGAACTTGACATCTTTACTGATTTAAAATCTCATTTAACCTCTACAGCAAATACACATTTACAATATAATGCCCATAATAATTGATATAGGTCAGGGCCGGCCCTGATTAGCACCAATGACATAAAACTCCCTCTCCGGCTCTCCTAGGATCTACAAAAGATTATGTTACAAGAACATACAAAATAGTGTCGTTACATAAAATTAACTACAACAATACCTTAGCATGTGAGTTTTTTGAGTTTGGAGTCAAATAATGCAGGCATGTTATTCCACCGCACCTTGATCTTCGCTTAAACAACACCAATTTACCAACTTTTGCAAACAGATGGCTTTATTGGTTCCACCAAGATATGACAAAATTGATTGCTTTTGATCTTCAAATATAGATGTTTCATGTCGTTCCAAATCCTATTACTGAGGCATCATCATCATATGTTGTTAATATGAATGTCAGCAACATAGACGATTACCGTCATCTTGTGTGGACTTCAGTAACAAATGGAGATGGCATGCAACATGTTTGGAGTTGACTAACCACAACACTTTCTTTCATCCTCTTTATACTTTGCTCTTCCACCTTGACGTGATTTCCTAGAATGGTAACAAGGTGATGCTCTCAAAAGAAAACTATTATCTCCTCCTATTTCAACACATTACACATTGTGAAAATAGAACCCTCTACACATTGCAACTTTTCTCTCTCCTCCTTGTCCGAGTGGCAGAGCCCTTGTTTGTACCTTTTTCCCCAAGTTTAACCTTTCACTTGTGAATAGATCATGTTTAGTCTTATTATAATTAATCAGAAAATAGAAAAATTAAAGTTAAATAATTTAAAAATAATTTTTAGAGTTAAGCTACATAAATAAAACCATATATTGTTTTTTAATCGATCGATTATATCAGTGCAATTTATTTTCCATAAATTTATTTACTAGTAGTATGAAAAAAGCATGTTTGATTAGATTTGTTTCCATTGATTTATTTGTTTATATATAATATATACATACTAGCATAATTCTTGGTCTTATAAGAAAATTTGACATACAAGCATTCAATTTGATATATTTATTGATTTCACCGTGAATTATATATACATTTGTAATAAGAGGAACACAATTTTCAAAATTTCAATGGACTATGAGTGTTATACCGATTATTTTGAGTAATATATTTGAAAAATTTCTGCCGATTCTTTCTTAATATCAGTTTGAGCACAACTAGTACATTCCAAAATAATTGTTAATCAAATATCCATTCCTTTAATTTCTTCAAATCTTATAGAGTTGAAAATGGAAGTACCTAAAAAAAAAAGCAAGACAATTTATAAGTTTATGTCACAAGGAAAACTTCAAACAAATAGAAGTTACCTTCTCAGATGCGATGCCTTAAATCTGAGAGCAAAAATTATGAGAGGAAAAAACTATTGTCCTCTTCTTTTTTTTTTATATATATCATGCTCAGCTTCGCTTAATTGAAATGAGGAAGAAGTCTCTTTGCTCAGCGTGGAGCTTGGTGTCAAGATCTCTTTCATAGTTTAATTTTTTGTGTTTGTTTATCATTTTGCAGTGATTTAAAAATAAGAGCATATGTTGTAGACGCGTTTGCTAATATTGGCAGCAATAACATCATGATGGTAGATGATGTATCTCCCAGTGAACTTGGTGAACAGCTGGCTATGTACTATAAATCTGGTAAAAACATATGTGATATAGAGTATATACACTGAAATATAAATGTGTGGAGGTGTACATAAGTATATTAAATCTTTTAAATATGCGTGGATGTGTACCTAAAGATATTAAAAATATAAACTATATTTAATATATGTGATATAGAATATATATATTGAAATATAAATATTAATATAATAGATGTATCTATCCACATATATTTAAATCTTTTGACCATACACACTTATATTTCTAAATAAAAATTTTTATTCCTAAAATCACTTCTACACATAATGTACGTACATATATATATAAAAAAAAAATTTATATAAAAATCTTATCTTAGAATGTAAATAAAAATATTCTAACATACATATATATAGCTATCAAAAGATAGAAAGAAATTAAAATTAACATGAATAAAAAATCAATTATTTTTTGATAAAAATCAATTATTTTTTGATAAAAAATAAATTATTTTTTTGAAAAAAATCATTACAAATTGAAGAAGAAAATAAAACATGAAAAATGGTTTTAATAAAATAATTTTCAGAAAAAAACTAGTAGCGAAGATACCCTGCAACATGGGGCAATAATGTCATATACAGTGCTCAATTGTGTCAAACCCACGAAAATAACATATATTGTCCAAATTCACAAATTAAAAAAAAAACAAGAGCCAACAACTCTGCACTGTACTCGTTTTATAAAGCCTTTTTAGTTGGCACTATTAGAATATTTTTAATTAGTAGATTCATTATGTTTTTAACATTTCCCTAAAAGCATAAATCGCATTAATTTATTTATTTCTTCCCATATAGAAATGGTTTCAATTAAATATATAGAAATGGCTGGTTTCTTTATATAAACTAATTAGCCACTGATTTCGCGCTGTACTCGTTTCTATAAGGTGGCTTACTTTTATTGGCATTATTTAATCTCTTTTATTCGTCACTTTTGTCATTATTTCATTTGATAAAAAAAATTGAGGGTACAAAATGTATTATATGATCAATACGTACTAGGAATATGCTTCCTGTCTCATCATCCTTGTAACTTAGTACAGCATTAAAAAAAAAATTTCTTACCATAACATAACAGACGAGGGAGAACCCACGATGAACTAAGCAAAAACCCGACGATAGACCGTATTGACTAAGTCGGATCTCACGCTAACTGTATTGACAAAGCGAGGGGGTTTATGGGCTCCAGGTTACAGCGAGCATCGTAGGCGTTACTCAGCGAGCATCGTAGGCGCTACTCAGCGAGCATCGTAGGCGCTACTCAGCCATGGCTCAAGCCGTCTCAATTAGGATCCAATACCCACGCCACCCCACGAAAGTCGTGTTGGTTACCGTAAGATCAAACCGTCGTGTTGATCTACCGGAAAATTCTTACAAAGACCACCGGAGTTTCCTCCAAAAATTAAGCCATAGAAGCAGATCGTCAACTTATGAATGAAAAGAAAGAAACAAAGCTTATGAAGATCTATTGAAGTTCGAAAAACTTAGAGAGATTTAGAACATGTTTAGATAGAGAAAATTTTAGAGAGAAGTTTTTATTATTTTTCGATGTTTTTTTTTTTTTACAATGGGGGAGCACACATATTTATAGGGGGAGGTGAAGACGCTGACATAAGCGCTTACCTCAGCGATGACATCATGTTTACATCATGATTACATCATCGCTTATATCACACTACTTATATATTACATCATCGCTTACATCAGCGATGACATCACACTTATATCACACTAATATCATGCTGATATCATATTGACATCATGCTGACATTATTTATTTAACATAATAATTATACATAATTAATCATCAAGCTTACTCAATGATTCATCTCGAAATCTTCAATGTGCTTCGTGCAGCATCCGTACTCTGTTCCCGGGCACTTATACTGTGGTTCTGGCTCAGAGAAGTCTTCAGGAGAGTCCATATTAACGTTAATATTGAACTCTCGTCCGATTTCGTCGAGATCCATAACAGGATTATCGTCTGGTGACTGAGCGTCTTGGAAGTATTCTTCTGGACAGTTTGGTGAGGATGGTTCTGGTTTTGCTGCTTTGAAACGACGTTTTTCTTCATTAGACATGAAGAATTGTAGATCTTCGTCGAGACTCATTTGATAGTCGATGGAATAGTAGGACCAGTTCTGGTTGAACGGGATGTGAAATATCTGTCGAGCATTGTTGAGGCGGAATGCATGAGTCTGAAATTCTTCATATAGAGCATTATCGCGAACGTTGAAGTCTGGTCTGATTCCATGCTTGAAATCTTTGTGATGAATGAGGTTGGGTAGTGCGTGAACCTTTGCGGTTCTGTCGTTGACTTGAATTGGTCGATGGAAGAAATAGATAGTGTGTGGACTAAAGAAAGGATTTAGACCACCTGGTTCTTTGAGTTTCTTGTAAGGGATTTGCATCGATTTTGCTGAATTTCGTAGCTTGCCACTCCAGTTGACTAGCGAGTTGAACCATGTGAGGAATGTTGAAAGTCCTTCTTGTTGACTTTGTTGTTCGTTGACGTATTGGTATAACCATTTGATATTGAATGAGATACCAATAGTGTATACTGCACAGAGATACCAGAGGAAACAGAGAACTTCTTCTGGCATATATTTGTTCTCGATCCTGTACAGATGAGCGAACGGGTAGTCGGGATGAATGCCTAGATAGTTGATTACACCAAGGAATTGCTGAATTTGTCGCTTTGTCAGATTTTCTTCTGGGAAGCTCAGAAATTCTGTAGCTAGAAGGGCTTGGGCTGCGAACTGTCCTTGAGTAATTTCCATTCCAAGAAATTCGATACTGGATTGGGCTATGATCATCTTTCGGGCCGAAAGCATGATACCATATGATTTCATGATTTCGTGGAATTTCTGAAGGTCTCTGATATGATCTTCTTCTATAGTTGAAAACAGTAGGATGTCGTCGATGTAGATTAACACCGTATGGATCAGCGGTTTGAATATCCTTAGCATCGCCTGTTGGAACAGCGATGGTGTTGTCTTCAGACCAAAGGGTAGAACCTTCCATTGTAAGTGGCGGTTCGGTAGGCAGAACGCCGTTTTGTATTGATCTTCAGGTTGAACACCGAGTTGCCAAAATCCTGACTTGAGGTCAAATTTGGAGAATATTGTTGCACCTGAGAGATGCTGGAGCAGCGATCTTTTGTTCGGTAATGGGAACTTGATGTCTTGAAGGTATTGATTCAGTGGCTTGTAATCAATTACCAGTCTTAGCTTTCCTCGTGCTTGTTCGGCTCGGTTGTTGACGTAGAATGCTTTGCACGCCCATGGTGAGTTAGTTGATGAGACTATTCCTTGTCGGATTAGTTGGTCGCATTCGTCGTTGGCTTGTTGCAGTAGAGCTGGAGACATTCCTGCGTGACTCGCTTTAGTAGGAGTTGTTGCCATCTTTTCTTTGAACGGAAGTGATACAAAGAAGTCTTGGTTGAGCCATAGAGGAGTTTTGCATTTCGTCATAAATTCAACATGTGAATCTGCACAAGAGACTGCTGCAATCTCCTTTTTGATTTCTTCAAATGTTGGAGCGATAGGATTTTCTATTGCAAATAACCTATGCAATGTTGTGAAAGCCTTGAATAGTCCTTTCCATTTGATTCCTCCTGGTTCGATTGAAATATCAAACCTTTTCTTCAGTATATTGTAGGAATCCCATCCGAGAATTAGATCTTTTCCGGGTGCGGATGATCCGAGGACTTCTGTAGTGAATTGGCATCCAGGGAAAACTTCGATTGTAATAGGCTTGGACTTGAGTTTGATTTTTAAAACTCCTGAGTTTGCCACTCTGAACTCTTGCTCAAATGGTGTCCACATCGATGGAGGTAGAATCTTTGGATTTAGTATCGACGTGTGAGCTCCAGTGTCGATGAATGCAATGACATGGATTGGATCTTCAGTTTCTGTTGGATCAAAGATTGTGACCGGCAGGTGTGGAATCGTCAGGATATCTTCTTGTTGCGGTATCTGACAAATCTTGAAACAACAATCATCAAACGCTTCTTCATCTGAAGTTTCTGAGGAAGTATCATAGTCGGAGTATCCACATATTGCTTCATTGTCATCACTGTCGTAAGATAGGACGGATTCGAGATCATGATTTTCGAGGTCGATATCCGGCGCTATGCGTGATATTGAGCTGATGAGATACTGCCTTTTCTTCGTTGACTTGTTTGGGCAGTTCTTGGCGTAGTGTCCTTCTTTGTGACAAAGAAAACACTTGGTTGACTTTCGAAAGCTCATTTTCTTCTTGAAGAATCGTTTGCGTCGAAAACCTTTAAAGTTGTCTCTTCGTGTTGCTCTTCTCTGCTTTCTGTGTTTGTGTCTGGTGTTGCAGGAACTTGTCTTTTTTGATTTCGAACATTTGATTGATAGGTCTGGCCTTGCACAAATCTTGGATAGTTGTTTAGACTTATCCATGAATTCCATCCAAAACTCTTTCTGTTTGCATAACTTGTCAAGGGTCCGATTGATGTATTGTTGGATTTGACCGATTGAGATTTCTTCGACCGTCTGACCTTGATCTCTGATGTAGAGTTTGGTTTGCTGGCTTAGATATTCGTCTATTGATGAGAGGTAGACGTGCTTCAAGCTCGGATTGTTGAGTCCGTTTAGAGCGTAGAACCTTCTCGCTTGATGTTTGAAATGTTTTGCCAGATCTTTCTTCTTCAATGAACAACACTTTGCTGCAAAGTATTCTTCTTGTATTTGCTCCTTTTGATGATTTGGTGTACCGATAAATTCTCGATGGATTTCTCCGAGTAACATCGGTATTGTAGTGTCATAGACTTGGTTTTGTCTATAATCACCGAGTGAGTTCCACCATTCTTTGAGGGCTCCAGAAAGCCTTGCAGTAAATTGTTGGATGACAGCGTACGTTGTCGAAGTTAGTGCTTCAGAATTCATCCAAGCGTGAAACTCGTCAAGACGTTCTTTCCATTTCTCGAACGGAATATCGTCGAACGTAAACGTCATGACTTTTGAAGCGAATTGCTTTTCTGGCTTTTTGTGTTCTTGAAAATGTTGATAATTCATCTCTTCATCGCTTGAGAAAACTTCGTTTACACTTGGCTCTCGCTTGGGTGTATAAGAACTTTCTCCGATAGCAAATTGTTTCAGCATTGATTCTTCTTCTGATTCGGTTTGCGACTCAGTTGAATTCGTGTCCGAGTAGTGCTCTATTATCGGGGTTGGTGATTTCGTTGTCTCCACTGGTTGCGAAGAGTATGCCTGTTTTGTTTCAGCATTTTGCACTGTCTCGTTAGCTGATTGGGTTTGTGCTGCCGTTTGAGCTTGATTTGCCATGTCGTTGAGCAGATTGGTCATTGAGAATTCGATGATTCCAATGTCTTTATCTTTTTCCTTCTTCTTGCGATCATCAAGGGAATCTTGGCTAGAGTGAGATGAAGTAAGTGCAAGTGTTCGCGCTTGCTTGGTTTGAACTTCAGGTTCTCTGTACCGTCTAGTTCGTTCTCGAGTAGGTCTAGCTTTGTACTGGTAAGGCGTCGTCATGGCATAACGAGAAATGAGCGCTTCATCGGATGACAAGAATCCTGGTGAGGATGTCTTTGGCCTTTGACTTTGACCTCCAAAAAGGAATCCTGGAGAATAGGATGTTTGAGGCATTGGAGTGCTCAAGAACGTATTTCCGTAGGAAGGGTAATACGTTTCTGACGGTCTTTGTTGCTGCATGCTCTCAAAGTATTTCAGCAGATCTTTTAACTAGAACTTGAGATTATTCATCTCGGCTTCTCTGCTCTGAAACTGTGAAGTATTAACCATCATTTGCTTTGACATTGTTAGCATCTCATGATGGAGCGTTTCGAGTCGAGCATTGATTTCTGCGATTGACTTAGTGAGAGACGTTAGTCTTCTGTCATAGTCTCTATTCATCTGGTCAAACTTCTGGTTCATGTTGCTCAAAATATGGTTTTGAGCGATAGCGTTTTCTGTTTGCCAGTTGAGGACCTTTTCTCCTTGGCTTAATTGCTCTGGTCCGGATGAATTGATAGCTTTCGATACTATCTTTGGACTATGCGCTATGTTATTTCTTGTGAAGTCTTCAGGCGGGGGAAAAGGAGGGAAGTCGTCTGGACTCATCATCATGATTTCTTTCTCCTTCTTCTTGTCCGAATATTGGACCAAGAATTCGTATCTTCCGGTTTCTTCGCCTAAAGTGCCGACTGTAGGATCGCCATCAAGATATCTTCGATAGAGAGGATCCTTCTTCTTTCTTCTTCTTTGTCGGATTTCTTCATCAGATTCGTAATCGGCATCCATACATGCTGAACATGAACAGACATCAAAGTATTGATGACCGTTTTCATCCTTGAACGGGAATACGACAGAGCCGTCTTGACCAAAGGATATTGGTTTTGGCATCTGTTCTTTGTATGGACCGTAGAACTCGTGTTCATCAATTCTAATGGAAAACTGAGTGAACAGCTGTTTGCGAAACGAGGATGATCTTGGTTTCTCGAACTTGATTTCGGTTGTACCGTCGTTTCGTGTGTGAAAGCTAGCTTCAGATAGTTGAATCGGAGTTTGGGCCGATTGATGTAGCTTTTCGTAGCTAGTTATCCATTTATCTGGTAGCTGCTGGATGTGTTCTTCTCGAGATATTTGTCGAGGAATCTAGACAGCGTTTGGAGCTTGTGATGCTGACGTGACTTCAAGGTAGAGTGCTTCGTCAGAGGATGGCAGGATGAGATCAAGAGCATGGTCTTGAACCCGATAGACTATTTGATGATGAATAGTCGCCATGATACTATCTTCTTTCATTCTGGCTCCAGTGAGTTGTAGTTGGACCTTTAAAGTCTTTAAAAGATGTGGATCTTGTAAAGAAACATTAAAGTTTGGAAACAATGTAATGAACACTGTTCCGGCGTTTAACGTTGTCTGTACCGTTCCAATACATGCTTGCTGGTAAGACTTTAATCTTGAGTCGAGCAGGGCAATTCTCGCGTAGACTAGTAGACCTTTTCTTGCGTATAAGGTTAGACCGATACGAACTACTCCGAAGTGTAGATGCGTATAGCCTTGGTGTTGCCATAGTTGTGGTAGATTCTCTGGAAGATTGAGCGATATGAACTGCTCCTCTTCTGTAGCTGGAACTTGGCAAGATGAGAATTTGCTTGACTGCACGTATTCGCGAACCTTCCTGTGTGAGGATGGTCGGATGAGCTGTCGAACTCCGTTTACCGAAAAAGCACTTGGCTTCTTGGAAAAGATTTCATATGGATTTACAAGAGGAAGAGTAGTTTCTAGGAGACGTTGATCTCCTGGAACATACTCGATTTCGTATAAAGAGTTTATAGTAGGAAAAGAAGAACGATTTTTATTTTGGTTTTTATTTTTAGGTAAAGTAGAAATAGCAAACTGGGAATCAAGAACGGAATTTTCGGAAATAGACATGATTAGAAAATAGTTTTCCAGAACATTCAAATCGATCATTCATAAACAATGATTCATTCCATCAAAACATAAGTTTAGGCTCTGATACCATAACATAACATTATAGAAAATACATGATAATTTTGCACATGCCAACGGAATAAATAGATATTATCAAAACATAATATTAAAGAAGGAAATAAAACCCCACCTTATAGGGAAACTAAAGCAAAACAAAAGAACAACGATGATAAACCTAACCTTTAACAAAAAAAGACTTGCTAAAAGTACTCCCCAACTCCCACATAATCAAAGCCAACTATAGTAGATGAAACGAGTATGTTAGCATCTAACAAAATCTCTTCTTGTGAATTTAGAGTATCTCTCATATAACTTAAATATAGACTTCAAATCCGACATGAGAAGCAAAACACTGTGAAGATGACTAACAAATCTTTCGAAAACAGCTATATCTAGATTAAGTCTTACGTATAGGGACAAGAAGCGAGATAAAACTCCAATAGGTAACAACACTCACTGCCAAAAAGCAAATCGGAAACGGACCAAATTTCTGATGGATAAAGTAGTCGTCGGAATTTTCCAAAGACTACTAAACGGAAATCCGATTTTTGGACGCCCGTCAGAAATCCGTCGGAACTTTCCCACGGGCTTACGTCCATTGGAATTTTTTCGACAGATTTTCGACAGAGTTACAAAAAACCGTCGAAAATTATAAACGTTAATATAACCGTTATATGCCCGACGGATTTCCGACGGTTTTTTGAAACACCCGTCGGAAATCTGTAGGAAATTATAGACGTTTTCCCAATAACTGGTTTTGTCCCAAATGAATTTTCCAGTTTTTGGATTTTAACGAGACTACCACTTTTGTGTATTTCGATTGTGTATATCTTAATTTTGGAAGAATTGATATATAATATAGTTTCTACGTAAAGCATATGTTTATATTAATATATACTCTACTTTCTAAATTTATACTATTTCTAATATATTCAAAATAAAAAACACAAAAACCCAAGTCTAATCACAAAAACTAAAATTTAGTAAATATATATATATATATACCTCGTACTCATCGAACAAAAGTGACGCGTGTCTTCTTCTATTTTCGATGGTTTCCGATGGGTTCAGGTAAATCAGTCAGAAATTTCCGACGAAAAACCGATGGGTTTGTGGTTTCTTGGTTAAAATCATATGTTATCGATATAAATGATTAATTTAGATGATGTTTTACCAAAATTAAAATTCATAGTTGCCAAATTCATATTCAAAACTGTCTTTAACGATGTTTGACTGATTATAGTAATATACGGAAACGTATACTACTAACAATGCATATACATTTAGAAAAGACTTTCTATAATCAAAATATTAAAAATGTCATTTTGAGTTTATATATATATATATATGCATGCATATACATGAAACTTTGATTTTTAATGTATATAGTACATATAAAGTACATTAAGAACTTATTCAAGGGGTTAGCAAAGGCATTAGGTGTTTTAAACCCTAAACCCGTCGGATTTTCGTTGGAAATTTTTGATGGATTCCGACGGCCAAGCGAAATTTATGGCACGGTTATGTTTTGCGAAAAGATTTAAAGATTTTTAATGAGTTTCCGACTGTTAAAATCCGTCGAAATCCTTAAACATAAGCAGTTCTTCTTCTTCCTCGCGAATCATAACCGAAATCTCAAAAGAAAAAAATCACCACGCAAAACTCTAAAACCTCTTCGCAAACCCCCATTCGAACCGAAAAGCATCATCAATCCAACCTACAATCATTCCTATGGATAACAATCCATCTAATTTGTAAGTTTTCTTAGGTTTTTTTGTGATTTTTGTTAAATTGAAACCTTAGATTTAGGGTTAGATTTAGGTCTTGGAAGTTAGAATTAGGTTTATCAAGTTAATTAGTTTTACGGCATTTAGATTTAGAGTTTTTATGGTTAGATTTTGGTTGCTCATAAGCTATTGAATTTTTTTGTTTTATTTTGATGGTTTTTGATAATCTATTGAATTATTTTGATGGTTTTGATTTGATAAGAATTTAAGGTTATAAGAATATTTATAGATTTTATTTGATTTTTTATAGATTATATTTGATTTTTTCAATATATATGATTTTTTAGGATTATCAAAAACTTGTATGATTTTTTATAAGAAATTTTGTTAATTTTGTTTATGATTTTTTTATAAGAAATTTTCTATCAATTTTGTTTATGATTTTTATTAAAACTTGTTTATATTTTTTATTAAAATTAGAAAACTTGTTTAGTAATTTATTTAAAATTATAAAACTTGTTAAGTAATTTATTTAAAATTATAAAACTTATTTATAATTTAATTACAATTCTAAAACTTGTTTATGAATTTTGGTTTGTAATTATAAAAGTTTTTTATGAATTTTGGTTTCCAATGGTCAAACTTGTTCATGAATTTTGGTTTATAATTCATAAAAATTTTACTTTTTATAAACTTTAAACTTGTTTATACATTTACTTTTTTAAATTTTGTAATGTATATGAATTCTAACTTTATTTTATATTTTATATTTTTTTTACAGGGATTACGGTCACTACCATTCCACCTCCTTGCATCATTTACGAGGTGGATCGAGGGAAGCTACGGGTAGGAGGAATGCAACTAGGCCTTCGAGTTCTCAGAATCCGCCAAGCCACATTCCAAAGACGCAACAACCAGCATCAACGCAAATGAGCGTTGAAGATTTTATAGCTCAACCCGAAAGAAAAGGTCTCCAAAGAATTCATCCACGACGTGTTGGGGGTGCTATTTGGTAATTTTCTTTATTTATACGTTTATGTTTATATTTTATCGATTATCGTTAGTTAACAAGAAAATTCTTTTTTTTGTAGGTTTGCTTATTCCGTGAATAACCAAATCCATCAACAGAATGTTGAATGGGATGATCAAACATCCGTACCCGAATTTCACAGGAATGCCTCCGCAGGAACGCGAATTATGGTTTTGGCAATTCGCGGTAAGTCTTTTCATTTTCAATACTATATTATTTTATTCAAATTTTTACTCTAATGTTCTATTTGTTGCAGCAAGAGTTTAACTGGGATTTGGAGCATCATACGCGGATAAGAACGGAGTTTGACTCGAAAGCTACGCGTATTTACTCTAAAAAGTTGTACGAGTGGAAGGACAAGTGGAGACGCAATGACGTATCCAAAGAGTTCATCCACAAACCCGAGCTGTGGAATGGGTTTGTCGAGTACTAGAAGCAAGATGAGACGGATAAAACGTCTAAGACGAACTCCGCCAACGGCTTAGCACTCGTGGAGGCAAAGGCATTACGACGCACAATGCTGGAGCGACGAATTTGTTGTCCCGGGAAGAGCAATTGGTACGTTTTTAAATCTTTTTTTCTTTCTCTTTTATTATTATTAACTTATAACTTTTTTGTTTATTTTTTTTCCAGTTTCAGATCGATGGATTTCGTCCATCGCATCAACGGTTGGTGGAGGATATTCACACCAACAAGAAGACAAAGAAGATTCAAGTTCAAATCACTCGGGAGCTCATCGAGACCGTGAAGTCTCTCAGAGATGATTATCTTCAATCTCAGCCTCAAGGAGAATGAGGTTCTTCCAATGACATTCCAATTAAGAAGTGGAATGAATTCGTAATTAAGGTAAGTTATCTATTTTATTTCAAATTTTGATGTTTATATCATTTAACGAATTAACTCAACAAGGAAAGCAAGTCAAAGAGTTGCGCCTGACAGCCAAGGTCGTGTTTTTGGGATTCCAAAGACGTACCACGACTCTTCTCAAGCCACTTCACTGTTTTCAGAAGAAACCGAGCTTCGAGCCTTACTTGCAGAGAGGACTTCAGAGATTGCGGATTTGAAGGATGAGATCCATACCATCAAAGAAGTATCGATGCAAAATGATCAACGTTATGAAGAATTGGTGAGACTGATATATTTATGTTTCTAAATATTTTATGAATGTTGTTTAACATTTAGATTTTAATTATTTGTTTTTCATTTATAATATTTAAATTACATTAAAAAAAATTATTAAAATTTATAAAATATAAAATATAAATTATATTTCCATTAGAAATTTGTCACTTTAATCCGGTGGACTCTGTCGGAAACAATTTTCGACGGATTCTGACGATATCTAATTTCCAACGGTATTATGACGGGGAGATTCTGATGGCTTTCCGACGGCCACGATTCCAACGGATTTCTGACAGACTATATTCTGACGGATTTCTGACGAATTTTCTTGACGAGCTTATCCGTCGGAAATCCGTCAGAGAGTTTCGAATTTCCGATGCTCTATAACTGACGGCAGAAATCCGTCGAAATTCCGTCATAAAGGGCCCTTTTAGACAGAATTCCGACGAATTCCCCCGTAAGTTACAGCATATTTTCTTGTAGTGACTATATTTGAAGAAAAATAATAACAGATTAAACCAGGAACTCACAGTAAAGCTCTTTCCGACAGAATTCCAACTAATTCCCCCATTAGTTACAGCCTGTTTTCTTGTAATGACTATATTTGAAGAAGAACAATAACAGATTGAACCGAGAACTCACAATAAAGACGAACAAAAAAATATTTCAGTAAATCCAAAAAGACAAATAGAAAGTAGCAATTCTTTGTCATATATTCGAGCTACACCTAGCACACACAAACAGACAAAACTAATAGAACCAGAGCTCATAGAAACTGAAAGCAAAAGGGGAAAAAACCCGGAACCAATAACTACAAGATAATCACGCAACAGATCTGTTGGATCTCCCACACTTTTCAACACTACAAGGAAGCCAAACCAAAAGCCACAATTTGTAAACTTCAAACTCAATCTAGAAAATAGCCGGAACACTTTGTAACACTATCACTGACTCTATGACCGGCGAGCAACAAGCCAGTATTTTAAAGTTCAACTTTAGTCGTTTAATTTAACCAGTTGGGAATATATATATATATATATATATATATATATATATATATATATATATATATATACGAAAGAATGACTAGAATACTCCACAATATATGTGTAATTGGTAGAATAGTTTTCTAAAACTTTGAAAAAAAGAAGGAGTTGGAAAAGTCACAAATAATATGATTTGTCTATTTTATTACAAAACTGCCATAAAAAACTGACATATATTTCTTCGTCTTCGTCTCTTCTCCAACTATTCAACTTCTTCCTCTTTATCTTCTCGATTTCTTCTTCTTCGTCTCCGTCTCGACTTCTTCTTCTTCGTCTTCGTCTTCTTCTTCAAGTTTAACAAAAGATTCCACAAGTTAGATTCTCTTCAACAAAAGACTCCACAAGTTAGATTCTCGGTTACTTCTTCTTTGTCTTCGTCTCGGCTTCTTCGTCTTCGTCTATAGTCATTTTCTTTCAAATTGAAGGTAATGTAATACTTTTTCTATGATTTCGAACTCTAAATCGTAGAGTTTGTAGCATTTTGATGTTGATTTTTTTTCCTACGTTTTGAGAGATTTCAAACCCTAAATTTACAGATTTAACTTTGTTTACAGGTTGGCCGAGTTTGTTTGTAACTTAACAGAGTTTAGGTTTTTCATTTTATTGCTGGCAGAGTTTATTAGAGTCTGGTCGAGTTAGTTTATAGAGTGATAGAGTTTGAAAGAGGTAGTTATATAGTGTTAGAGTTTGGACGATTTTGGTTTTTAACTGTTTTATTGTTTCTTTTCCACAACTATGTCGGAGGAGGAGAAGTACCCTCAGAGGATAGTTTCAACAGGAAAACGCTTGATGATAAACAAAATCATTAACCACCATTGCACAATGAAGAAAATTACAACAATGAGGAGTCTTATTGGCGCTGATGCATATGAGGATATAGAGAGGAATTCTCAACTTGGTATTATACTGAAGTTTGCTGGGGCAGGGTTCACATGGACAAGCAAACATGTGCAACACCTTTTGGGTAATATGTTTGAGACAGCTAAGACAAGTGAGGTGTGGGTGTTGGCCGACGGTCGTCCAATTAGATTTTCTCTGTATGAGTTTGAGCATATCACGGGGCGCAATTGTGGATTGCGTGATCCTAATGATGGAAACTTAGCTGCAGGAGAGTTATGGTTAGAGATGGGTTTGGTATACGGTGATGGCCCAAACTGGGGATGCAAGGACTGGTCGCTTGCCAAGAGAAAGATGGTGGAGTTGCTGGTGGTGTTGTACGTAGATATTTTCGGTTTGCACGCGAATAGTCGGATCCCAGTCTACCATGCGAAATTGGTCATGGATCCGAAAAGATTTGATAGGCATCCTTGGGGCAGAGTAGCATTTGATGCTTTGGTTAGATCGCTCCCTTCATCATCAGTGCAAGCTTCAACGTACACTCTGCACGGCTTCGTGCATGTGCATTCGAGCATATCCCACAACTAGGAAAAATGTGTGGAGGAAGGAGAGAAAGTGAGATTCCTCTTCTGTAGTGGGCGTCACACACTACCCGCGGTTTAGATATGACTTTGTTTTGTTCATTTGTAGGTTCGCGTGGTGCACATTTTTCGAAAACCTTACGAAGAAATCTACCCTGCTTGGCCTGGAGATGTCGAGGATCCCAAAGTTGACAGAATGATCCGAAACATACTTGTTGGGACATTAGATGAGACGTTTTGGACTGTCCTGGCTTCTACAAAGAAGAAGGCCGATGAGCACCATTTGCTAACCTCCAAGAAGTCAAAGGTGAATGAGCCAGAGAAGAAGAAGGAAACTCTGCATTTGGCACCCGATATGACTTTGGCCAAGTTTCAGAAGGTGGCCAAAAAAAAAGAGAAGGAGAAGGATCAAAAATGGAGAAAGAGGTTTGAGGGAAAAACCCAAGGGGAGGAGGAGAAGATCTTTGACATGCTGCAGAATTTGACAAACATCGCTGAACGGCATGCGGGAGTGGAGGAACAAAGAGTAGATGATGTAGTGACGAATGAGCGGCTTCGCAGGATTGAGGAAGGCATGGCACAGCAGCGCTTGATCAATGAACAGTAGAACCTGATGAATCAACGCCTCGTTATGATTGAGGATAGCATTGGAGAGTTGCGATTGATGAATCATAGCGTTAAGGAAACCCTAACAGAGCAGCGAGTGTTCAATCAACGCGTCCTTATGTTGTTGGAAGCAAAACGACCGGAGGTGCTGACCTTGGAAAAGACTAAGAAGTCTGCTGCGGATAAAATTGAGTGTCGTGAAAGTGAGACCCAAGATGGGAATGATAGAGGATGCGATGGTGTTGAGGCCACAGCTGGGGGAACATTGGTACGTAAGAGTGTACTTGATTATTACTAGAGTTTGGTGGAAGAACAAAAAAATTGTTAACTTTGCCCCAGAGATTGGTGGACATTACACTATGTGGCAAAGTTTGGTGGACAATATATACTCTGTGGCAGAGGTTGGGGCCGCATGGAAAAAATTGTAAAGTCTGCCACAGAGTTTGGTGGACATTGTACACTCTGTGGCAGGGTTTGGTGAACATTTTATGACTCTGACACAGTTTAATGGACATTGTAAACTCTTTGGCAGAGTTTGGTGGAATTTGTAAACTCTTTAGTAGAGTTTGGTGGACATTTTTGATAAGGTGTTATAGACATGTATGTTTAGTTGATCTTTCTTTGTTGTATAAATTTGATGGTTTGTTTTTGTCTATTGTAGTTCTTTGACTTACTCTGCGGAGAATATGGTAGAGGTTAATATGGTAATTCTTTAATACACTAACGCTTTTAATTTTCTTTCCAGAAGCAACGGATTTCTGAGGAGCAGGCAAGCCCAAAGCCTTTGTCCTCAATACCACTTTCCAAAAGCCTAGAGGTTAGTATGGTAATTCTTTGGTAGAGTTAGGGAAAGCCTTTGGTATACCTTTGGTAGAGTTTCGTAGACTAATGCTTTTACTTTTTACTTTCTAAAAGAAAAATATCTCTAAGGAGGGGAAAACCTCACAGCCTTTACAGAAGGGACGGATCTCAGGGGAGCAAACCTCACAGACTTTGCCCCAAGCATTACGACTTCCTCAAAACCCAAAGGTTAGTATGCTACCTTGGTGGACTTCGGTGGATTTTGTTTTTCATTTAATCTTTTACCTTTTTCTTTCCAAAAGGAATGGATACTTGAGGAGTAGGAAACCTCTGACCCTATGTCTCCAGCATTAAAAAATTCTAGAAACCCAGACGTTACTAGAAACCTTAAAACGCCAGAGCAAAGTCCTACCCTCGATCTCGAGTTAAATCCAGAGCAGTCCTAGCTCGCCATCATCAGTCTCAATGAAGATAGTGAGTGTCGTATTTTGGACAGTCATATCGGCGAGTTTAAAGGCGACGAACTGATATTTATGGAGGAAGTGCTGCAAAACCAACTAGACCTCGTATCCTTGCTGCGAACCAGGTATTGTTTGCTAGAGTTTCGTAGAGATAGATCGTAGTTGGGTAGGATTTGGAGGAGTACTTTGGAGTTTGGTAGAGATAGAGTAGAGTTTGATGGAGGTTGGGGGAGGATGTTACACTTAAGTTAGGCTAACTATTACTCTGTAATACAAAAATCGCCATTCGAAGGAACTTCTGTTGTCAAGCGTCTTATGGAGGATGAGGTAGCGCCTAACGGATACGATCCATTTGGGCCAGTACAATGACGCAAAGTTGTTTAGCTCTTTTAAGACGCGAATTGTAAGCCTATTCTTTATCAGGCGCGAATTGTAAGCCTATTCTTTTCTCTTTTAAGACGTTTTTTTAGTTACCAATCAGTACAATATTGTTGTTTGCTGATTACTCACATTTCTAGGGATAACTCGGTTGATGATGTGTCTCCTTTACCTGAGTTCTATCTCCAGTTGCTCTTGCCTAGAGACTGTTGGCCAGTGGAAAAATATGGATGGTTCACAGATTTGGTAAATTTTTTGAACATGATTTAGTAGAGTCTCGTAGACTGTACCAGATCTTGGTAGACTATGATTGACTTAATATTGTGTTACCCTTTTTGCAGCATATGTCTAGCGATATGAACATGTTCTGTCGAAGAAGTTTGCAGAGACCATCTCCGTATAAAAGTGATATGATTGTGTTCTTTGATCCTACCATATGTACAGTGTGGTGTATGCAGTACCCGAAGTTCGCGGAAAACCCGAAGAAGCATATGTTTCATGAATTTTTTTGGGAAATGTATAAAGGAAAACAACCCATATGGTGTCAAACGAACAAGCAATGGTTCACTGATGTTGACACATTGTATGTGGCGCATAACATCAGAAACATCCATTGGGTAGCACTGGAGACTGATTTAGTGCACTCGAAAGTTAAAATCTACGATTTTTCCCTCTCAGTTGTGCCCTATGATGAGCTCATCGACTCAGTCAGGTAATGTTGGTAGACTTGGTAGATTCTGGTATACTATTATGGCTTGTGTAGTAGACTTCGGTAGAGTCTTGTAGACTTTTATGCCTAGTGTGAAAGAGTTTAGTAGACATTGATAGCACTGTTGGTAGATCTTGATAGAAAATGGTTGATTTTACATGTTGGTTGCGTTTGTTTATGCACGCCGTACGCGAGGCTGATTCCATATCTGGTTTGGAGGATGACACCCACGAAGATGAAGAATCAATGTAGTCTGAAGGCTTACATTATCTATAGGGTGAAGTCGACACCAGTGAACCACAAATCTAGTGATTCTGGGCTGTATACGCTCAAATGCATTGAATGTCTAACAGTGGGATGCGGGTTTTCCAGGCTAGATGATAAGTTTGTCCCTTTTTTGCGGGCGAAATTGGGCATAGAAGTCATGGAAGAGCTTCCATACCAGAAAAATATCATGTAGTGATCCCAATGCGCGTGCTCAAATTGATAGGGAAGTACTCAACACAGTGTCACAGGGGTTGCTTCTCGAGTGGTACAGCTAGGGATATTACTCGTTAGTATGGTAGGCTGTTGTATATGCTTAGCAAACTCTTAGCTTATGTTAAATACTCCCAAAGGACTAATTTTTGTATGTATGACCTAGATGATGGTCCTATGAGAGTACTAATATTATGACTTCAAAAAACAAAGAACGTGCTAATGATTCCAAAATCTACCAAACTCAACTACATCGTAATCCAAGATCAGCCAAGCTATTTAAATTTTACCACAGTCTATCAAACTCTTAGATGTCATATTATCTGATGTGGCATTATAAATTGTTAATAGACTCTTCCACTTCTTCGCATGCGTGCTAATACTTCCACTTACCCCGACTCTTCAAAACTTCGGCTCTTTATAAACCCGACAAACATACTTTTACGCTATTTCCATTGGGGATGGAGATATGTCGGGTATATGTCTATAATTGCAGACTTTGGGTTAGCAGTGGATGGAGATTCGACGACGCCATATGGCCACCGATTGGTTCATAAGTCGAGATATAAGAGGTACAAAGCTCTGGAGCTTATACGCTTTAGGACAATTGACTCTGCACTTGACATTTGGGATTTCGGATGCACAGGTTAGTATGGTTGTTCTTTGGTAGATTTTGACAGAGTTAGGAATTACTTTGTTCGAGTTATATAGATTTTGGTAAACTAACGCTTTGACATTTGGGCTTCCGGATGCAGTTTTAGAGATGCTAACAAGACAACCTCCTTGGAAGCAATATGAAGGGTATGGTAGAAACTGGTGGAATGTAGTAAATGCCAATGAACTATCGTACATACCGGATTAGTACTCGGACGACAAAACAGATTTTCTCCATAATTGTCTCAATTGGAATCTTGTAGAAAGGCATAGTGCAGCTACACTCCTTCACCATCCATTTCTTATTGATGCTGCTTTAGACGATATGTAAATAATTTATAGGTTACGTTATATTCTAATTTTCTATGTTATGTGACTTTATATGTTATCAACTAACTATGTATGTGAATACTATTAATCTACTCCTTATATATCATAGCTTTAATCGGATATTCTTACTCGTTAGTATCATATCCCCAATTGTCATTTGTATACCTAACTCTACCAAACAATCGGAACAACTATGCCTAACTCTACCAAACAAAAATAACTCTGCTAAAATCTACTACACAGTTTACGAACTCTATCAAATTTTATCAAACGTACTAATTGAAACTCCATCAAAATCTACTACCTAGTGGGACATACGAGTTCAAGATTGGACGTCTGCTCTACATGTTCGGGCATTATGTCCCACACCTTTACATCTTGAACAAGTCGTCACTTTCCTTGGCCGTTTTGCCTCAAGAGAGCACTCGAGCCAACTTTTTAACCACGAGTTCTTTGGTTTACCAGGTTGGTTACGTACAATAGGAGGTTTACAAACTTTAATAGCGACTTCTTTGGGTATTGGAAATGATGCATCTCTTGGCATAACACATTTGGCGTACGCATGGTACAAGTAACTTGTATAATAGTATGGATCCGTGAGGTCGATCTTCGAACGTTGCCATGCTTCTGCTGCGGCTAAGGCATGCACACAAGGTATTTTATCCACGTCAAACTGTTTGCAAGAACATGTTTTCTCCGTCAGATTAACCAAATGTGAAGACCCCGAGCATGTGACAACGGCTTGATGCTCATCTATGTATGGAACATTGTACTGCGTGGCTTCAAGAAGTCTACTCTGCGTGGAAAGAAAACTAAAACTGTCAATTAAACTCTGCCAACACGAAAACTGTCTTTACACCAAACTCGACCAAACTTACTACATTGTTATTTAAGCTCAACCAAACTACCCAACCTCTTCAAGACTCTCTCAAACTAAACTACATAGTTATCCAATCTCAATCAAACTATTCCTAACTCTACCACACTCCATCTCTCTCTTAGAAGCCATACCTTTAGAAGTTTCTCGATTGCTGTAGTGAGAATGGTCATTAATGCCCCTGCTTTTTCACTCCTCTTCGCGAACCACCTTGTTAACATTGCCCTAATGGCATCTATAAGCTGCACAATGGGGAAAGTTCTAGCTTCAGCTAATGCATGATTGATAGATTCTGCTATGTTCGACGTGGTGAAGTTGTATCTATTTCCAGGGAAATGTACACGACTCCAAAAACGAACATCTGCCCTTAGCAAGTACTGATGTAGCCTTGCATCAAATCTCTCGATTTGGCTTAAGATGGCATTAAAATCGTCAAACCTTCTTAAACAGCTTAAAGGCCTCTCCTCCTCTAAAATTGGACAAAATGTTTTTACGGAAATGGTAACTGCAAATACCTCGCGCGCAAGCGAATACACTTTTGTTATTGCTTTGGCTATTGATCTATTCCTATCTAAAATGATGACCAATTCTTGATCATCAGGAATGACGCGGTTGAGTTGTCTAAAAACCATTCCCATGATTTATCATATTCGGTATCAACCACACCAAAAACCATAGGGAAAATGTTGAAATTTCCGTCTTGCATTGTGGCCGTGAGAAGAGTCCCTTTATATTTTTCTTGTAAAAACGTTCCATCCACAACAACAACCTTTCTCATATATGGAAATCCTCTGATACTTGCATCGAATGCAAGGAATAGAAACTTGAACCTATCATCTCCGTCAACTTCCAATTTGATAAGTGTTCCTGGATTTGCTCGTCTAATCATATACAAATACGAGGGAAGATCTTCAAAACTATTCTCTGCAGTCCCTGTTACTATAGCCCGAGCTTCCTTTAAAGTACGATGTGTCTTCCAATACTTCATCTGTACAAAATGCAAACAGAGGGCCAGAGTTATAACTGCCTCTACGAAACTCTACTAAAGTCAAACAACCTATATCAAACTAGTCATACAACCTCAACCAAACTCTATTAAAGTCAAACAACCTCTACCTAACTCTGCTACAAAGGATTCATAGATCCATCCAAAGTCTACCACGTATTATCATCTGTATGCCAAACTAGACCATGAAAAAATTGTACCTTCCAACCGAAACATTTGTTCAGTGATTCAAAAACATGCTGAGGAAGAACAGATGGACCAAGAATATCAGGCGTTGCTTGACGAGCCCGAGATGACCTCTCTGTAACGGAGCAAGTGTGTTCTCCACAGTAGACCCGAATATAGAAACACAGATTCTCAGTATCGTGGCGTGAAGCACAGACTCTCCAAGCGCAGTTTTGAACCCAGCATTTCACAACCAATAACATCTTCGATGAAGAGACGACATCGAAGTCAAACCTATGTAAACAGAATATGTCTTCAACCTTAACTCAAGATCGGCTTTTTTGGGATCAATTTTTCCAACAGCTAATTGAAGTGACCTTATTTCAATGTCTAAATACTCATCATCAAATGTCGAATCTCTCTTCTTAGGAGGTAGATTTTTTCTATCTTCTTCTTTACACTTCCTCTGAAAACTTATGAAGTCTTCATCACCAGAGCTTGCACCATCTACGTCCTCGTAGTAGTCGAATCTCATTTCCGCTTCCGCATCTTCTTCAGCGTAGTTAACGTGTTCTTCTTCTTTTTTTACAGTCTCCCTAACTCTACCACACGTTGAAGATTGTCTACCAAACGTAGTATCAAATTTATCAAAGGAAGGCTTGCATTTAGGCTCAAATATATTACCTTCTTCCACAGCTACATGAGATCTCCTTGAAATCTCCACACAAAGATGAATTGCCTCTTTTCGAAATTGTTGCACATACCCACGCAATTGTCTCTCGTTGGTCACAGAGATAGGAGGTGTATCTTGTGGTAGTCCATTCATGAGTTCATTTGATATGTAACTCAGTTTTACCTTATAGATCTCTTGACTTAGCTTGAAATCTTCATGCACCATTCTCACAAACTCATCATAACGTAAATCTTCACTCACTTGCATAATCTTACAACCAAGAGAATTATCCACTAAAAAGAACCAATGATTTTCGTCGAATCTCCATTTTCCACAAACTAAGATGATATGATCCATAGATCCAAAAACAAGAAAACGAGGTCAAAAGATAAGAAAGGAGCTCAAGCAACAAAGGTGAGTGCTTCAATGGCGTTTGGCCGACATTTGAAGTGAGAAAGAAGGTAGGTGACGTAATAATGAGGGATAAAATCGTCATTCTACAAACTAGGTTAAATGAACTAACTCTGCTTAACTCTACCAAACTCTCGGAAACAACTCTGCCAATATCTTTCACACAAGCAAATATAACTCTGCTAAGATCAGCTACACATTGTACAAACTCAATCAAACTCTGTCACACCGTCGTTACTAACTCTGCCAAGCTGTGATAGATAACTCTGCTTAATTCTGCTACACTGGCGATTCAAACTCCTTCAAAATCTACTACAAGGGTCCAATGTCTACTAAACTTGTCAAAATCTATTACACAAGGTCCAACGTTTGGTAGAGTCTGGTGGAGCGCAGCTGACATAGCACATTTCATTCATGGCAGTTTCGTTATTACGCTTTTGTTTACACACCTAAAAGGGGTAAAATGGTATTATACGATTTAATAAGAGTATTTGAATAATTATGAATTAATATGAACTATTTGAGGCAGTTCACAATTAATATGGAGTATTCTAGCAAATCACCCTATATATATATATATATATATATAATATTTGGATTAAAGAAAAAAATGATTTAATTCTTCACAAAAGATCTTTCCAAAATCCAAACCAAGCCGATGAACGTAATATGTGCATAATTATATGTGAACCACGGCACTACCCCACTTATTTGTCGCTAATACTTGTCTACTTGCCTTAACAAAAATAAAAATTCGACAGCGACAACTTCTATATATATGTTTTCATACTTTTTCATTCATTCACACCAATTATTCATTCAATCACATTATTAAAACCACAAAAATTGAAAATATATGTGTTATGGTAAATATTTTTGGTCATGGATGGATGGACGAACCTATGATGAATTTGGAGTCGAACTTACTGAAAGATGAGTATGCATGAGAAATATGCGAGTTCATGGGATTGGCCGGAATTCAACATAATATTAAGGTTGAGTTAGTTTGACATCACTTGTACAACAATGAACTTACATGGATAAACAAATTATGATTATGATAATACTATTGAACCATATATTACAAAAAATTTAGGAGATAGATCGAAAGTAGATGTAGGTGTATGTACAGTTGAGATGGTGATTCGTTTAGAAAGAATATGTAGTCGGTTAGTTATGATGAAAATAGGGTTGAAGAACCAAATACAGAACCTCAAAGGTTTTTTGATATGTTAAATGGAGCAAAGCAGTCACTATATAGCAGTTATAGAGAAGGTCATTCACCAATTTCATCTGCTAGTAGAATGATGACCATTAAGATGGACTACAATTTGGCGGAGGAATGTGTTGATGCGATAGCAGATTTTGTGAAAGATATTTTATCTGAAGATAATCTTTCACCAGCATCATACTACGAGGTACAAGAACTTTTAGCTATTCTAGGTTTACCGTATCAAATGATATATGTATGCATCAACAACTGTATAATATATTGGAGAGAAGACAAAAACCGCAAAAAAATGTCGATTCTGTCGTAAACCACGATTTCAGGAAACGAATATTCGATTCTATTTAAACGAATATGGTATTTACCATTAACGAAAAGGTTGAAGAGGCTATATCAATCTCAGTGCACAGCAGAGGTAATGAGATGACATGCACAACATCGTCAAGATGGAAAGATTACGCATCCTTCATACGCGGAAACATGAAAAAAGGTTAATCACTGTATCCAAATTTTGCGTATGAACGACGAAATGTATACCTCGGTTTATATACAAATGGTTTCAACCTATTTGGAACCAGTAATTGTAACACTTTACTTAGAGAGTTTTTGTTCCTCTATGTTCTAGTCCTCAACCTAGATCATCCAAGGAGATTACTCGATATATTTATCCAGCCATTGATATATGAGTTACAAATACCATGGAATCATGGTGTTGAATCATTTGATGTTTCATGGCAGCAGAATTTTAATATGCGTGCGGTTCTTATGTGGACCATAAGCAATTTCCTAGCATATGGTATGTTATCTGGATAAATAACTCATGGAAGATTATTGTGCCCGTATTTCCATGACAACATTGATGCATTCCAATTGGTTTAATTGGTATAGAAGGTTTCTACCAAATGATCATCCTTATCATCAGTATAGAACATTGTTTACGAAGAATAAGCAAGTGTTTGATTGTGCACCTCTTGAGATTGATGGAATTTGTATATTAGAGCAGTTAAGAGATTTTGGTGCTGAGAAAACTCCTTACGGCGGGGGTAATGGACATGATCATGTTGACGGTATCGGTGAAATTCATAATTAACACAAAATAATATTTTCTCGGATTTACTTTATGGGAAAACCATTTAGTGAGGCACAATCTATATGTTATGCACGTTAAGAATAACTTCTTTGACAATATCATGAACATTGTTTTAAACGTTCAAGGGTAGTTGATTATGAGTGATAATCAAAGAAGATGATATTTTCTTCTTTGATTGTGCATCGTTTCATTTTGTAAATAATGATTGTGCATCGTTTTATATGTGTAAATAACTTCTTTAATTGTGCATCGTTTCAAGGGAAGACGAAATACAATATGAGTGATAATATATTTGATTTCAGAGTAGTTGATTAAGTATTAATGTATTTTTTGTAATTATGTATTGTTTTCTGTGATTATTTCTTTAATTCAACATTAAAATATTATTTCAGTAATTCCACAATATTATTTTTGCACATAGTATAATCTCAAGTAGTTGTACCGGTTTTTAACAACTACAAAATTCCGTTGTTAATTGGTATGAAATAAGTCATTTTTTGTCGTATTTTTTATTTATATATACGATATTCATTATCACATTTTTCTGTACAATAGAACAAAAAACAAAAACATATATCGGATTTTTCACCACATTAAATTTATGATTCTTTACCACCGCTTAGTTGTGATGATGTCACTGATTCTCAATTGCCAGAACTTTAACGAAATGAGAACATGATGAGGTTAAATTTTTATGTGAATCAAAGATGCAAAATGAATCATTGTGGCAACCAATCACCCAAAAACCGGGAGATAACGTTTCATTCGCAACAACTCAATTATTCGTCTGTGCAAATCAATGGACTTAAGGAGAAGGATATGCGATGAATGATAGATTTGTACAACGACCAAAAGAGCCTTAGGAGAACCAAAACGTTATTGAAATTGCCAATCGGTTTAATTTCAATGTGGTTCCTGCTCCATCAAACTTTCTACCTGAATACTTGGAGCTATCATATGAAGATACATATAGATGTTCAAATGACTATTATGGATGTTGCAAGTATCACATGAACAAGCTTGAGCGTAATCACTACTTGTATTAGTGAGAGTAAGTGTTATGCTAAATAAAATTAAAAATTGACTTTATCAATATGTTGTAATGAATAAGTAATCAAGTTATAAGATGATATGTTTAAGTTAGGTGTGAGAATAACATATATATATATATATAAGTATTTAAGTCGAATTAAACTATATATGTAGATTTACCGTTTTCTGTAAAAATCCTAAATGGGTGCGTTTGTAAAAATTTTATCCCTTGTAATGTAAAATAGTATGAATCACTAAAATTAATATATAGTTCGGTTTGAAAGACAGCATCTTCTGTTCAAAAATGTATTAATTTGAATTTTGATGAAAGAACACAAATTTAATCAATATATATATATATATATATATATATATTTGCAATTACTTATTGAAAGAGGTATGTGGCATATTGGTCGTGTGCAACGATCTATAAACTCCTAAGGCCATACAACTCGGGTTCGAGTCCCTAAGGCTAAAATTTTGCGACGAATTGTATATATATGATTATGTATATAATATTTTGTATATATTGATTTTTATTAGAAAATTTTCATAACTAAAATAGACATATATAAATATATATATATATAATGATTTAACATGATTTGAATTAAAATGGGTTTTACGGTTTTCTATCAAATTTATGGCTTTCTATAAAAACGCAAACCGCAAATTATATATATCTTTCCAGACTATGTTGGAATTTTAGTATTTGAAATTCAGTTACATGTTCATTATATCGTTGAAAGAAAGTTAACAAGGTATTTCCCATGTAAATTATATATACACGACTAATAAAAGTACTCAAACACCTATAAGAATTTTATAGATCGTGGCGATGATACAATTTACAATTCAAACCACCAAGAAGATGTCATGATAACTCTAAAGGATACGACAGAGACAATTGACGCTTTGGTGCATAGCAAAGTTTTTGAGAATGAAGATAATTCACAAGTATTTGGAGTTGGTGTTGTGATGATACTTCAAAATGTTAGATTATTCCAAACATAAACAATCTTTGTAGTTATATTTGCCAAATGTGTAAGACATTTAATCTTTCTTCATGTTCACAAGGTTGCATTTGTAAGTTTCTAGGAAATACTCATTATCTTAACATAACTGTAAAAAACATTGTTAAGGTAAAAAAATTATAAAAAAGTTGGTATTTATTTAATATGAAAACGTCTAACCTAAATTTTAATATTCTAAATGTGTTATTTATTAGATAATAGGGGAAAATTAAATGATTTTGAACAATGATAATCAAGAAGATAATGAAAAAATGGCAGAAGATAAAGTTGAATAAATTTTAATAATGACGACTATTTCAGACTCCGAAGATGAGATGTAGGGTACTAGATGTCTGGTGTTGGGAGAAGTTTACGTGGTTGTGGCCGAACTCTCTCCTTCGTCAGTGCCTATTATCTGATTTCTAAATAACTTCTTAAATGCATGTATTTTTTTTGTAGTTGTCTATCTCCGACAAGCAGGAAAATCCTTATGGTATTTGGAGTATAGAGCGCATTTACGGGAAAAAATACCGGCGAGGTACGTCTAGGTGTAACTCTACTCTTGCTTCTTTGCAAGAACAACTTGTGGTTGCGCAGAAGATGATCATAGACCAAGCGGTTGCTAATGAGTTACAATCTGCTAAGTACAAGACAGAATTCAATCGACATCAGAACACAGTTTTCTTTGAATGAGACGAAATCTGCTTTGCATGAGACACAATTATCTTTGTCGCATGTCGTCAATTGAATCCAAAGCCAAGATCCATAATTTCAGAATCGCATGTCCGCCTCCTCAATGCTGACTCAAACTCCTTCGCTTGTTTTGCAACCACGTGGTCCTCAACCAAATGTACCTACCGGATCTCCTCACTACATGTATGACTTTAACCATAACCTTTTTAAAATTTGTATTTGTTTCTATAGTCGTTTGAACGATTTGATTTTCATGGTTCTTTGAAGGCATTTAGTTTTAATCTTTTATGGATGATTTTACTATTAGTATTTCTTTATGTAGTCGTTAAAATTACCTTCTTTTTTTGCAAAGTTATATAGAATATTTAAACCAAATGACATCAATCATATAAATCGAATATAAATATATTTTCTTTTAAATTTTATTAGTTTTATTGATAAATTATCATTTAAATGGCTATTAGTTCACGTTATAGTCTACAAAATCTTCAATATTTAAATAACTATGTACTTCTCCAAATGTGTGTGTGTTTATTATAAGAAATCAGTTTAATATATTTAATAAATCAAGCTAAAATTAAAGAAAAATAGGAAACATCATTTTCTTAATTTGGACTTCTAGAGTTTCAATTCAAACCGGTGATATTTGAAATTTTACTTTGAATTCTACGAATATTATTTTTATAGAAATTTTGCACATTTTCCAATATCCAATACTATTTAAAAATTTTATACAATAATATTTAAAAATTTGATGATAATTATTAGTGGGTCACATATATTCTAAACACATAAAACATCTCTACCATGTAGTCTGATGACTTTTTATATCACTCTTTTATTTTTCTTCTGAACTCTAACTGAGCCCACTTGACCATTTTGTAACAATAATATATTGAGTCTCTCATTCAAATTCTAAAATTTTAAAACTAACTACAATATTTTTATTTAAATTTAAAGTATAAAATGTGTTATTAAAAAATACATTTATAACATGCAAAGGTAATTATTGATGATTAAGATTCTTATCATAGAATTAAAAGAAAAATTCTACTCTAATATTAAGTTAATTTTTTCGTTAAAATACCATGACAATTTTCCTTTTTTCAAAGACTATTTCTTAGTAACAAGACTATTTAATAACATGTTTCTCTCTATTATATTATATGGTGGCTTTTTATATTATCTCCTCCATGTTTTCCTCAGCTATGGTGACTTTTTTAACTTAATTAAACTCATAGGTTTTACGTAAATAATAAAGTAAATAATTGAGTTTAGGTTTTATTTATTATTAGATTTTTTCATTTTTGACTAAAATAAGGAAATTATTTTTATTTTGAGATTAAATTTTTTTTTTAATGTTTTGCAATGGATCAGTTTTTTTTTGGAAAATTATTGTAAAAATTTATGTTAAAGATTACATGGACCAATAACATTGAGTTTAAATTTTTCTAAAAGGTATCAGTTTTCTTTTATTTTGGCAAGTTATCGTAGATGATTTATGTTAGATGCTGACGTTGACCAATAACATTGGATGTTTTAAATCCTACTTGGACGGTCTTAGCATCAAATAGTTTCAACTTTTATATATTAAACAAAAAAAATTTCAGAGGATTTATGTTTTTTTAATTTAAATCATTTGTTATTCAACTAATAATTTTTAAATGGCTTAGATCTTAGGAAATATTTTTATACCACAAAATCATGAAGCTATCAATTACAATCACCACATTAAACTTTTACATATTTAAAAGTACGCAAAGCTGACATCATAATACCGCATCAATATCATACAAGTACGCAGCAAAAGCATCCATACCTCAATCCAAATTCTTATAAGAATGTAAACTATATAAGCATACAACATCAGTCATACATGTGGTATGAAATGGTATAATGTTAATACCAACATCTTGTTACTCTCTAACCGGAATCGCCCAGACACAGACCGGTTTAGAGTTTCTATTTGTTATTCCCTTTCTGTTTTAAGATATCATCCAAAACATTCTCCCACAATCTCTGATATGTACACACATTAACCAGAAAACATCAGTTTCCGATGTTTTACGGGAGACCGGAATTACTCCTCCGGCACAGTGCCTTTACATGGCCTCGAATAGAACGCGATGTTCTAGAAGATCAGATAGAACGTCTCTCATGTTGTCTAGTGATACAGGTTTGGGCAACACGCCGTCCAGACCAAAGCTCATGCACTTCTCCTTTGTGGATTTGTCTGTGTTACCAGTGAGTGCCACAAGTAGTGGCCGTTGGTGGCGTTGTTTAGTGAATTTCTCGTGTATACGGAGAGCGATTTGGTAGTTTTCGACCCCAGGCATGCATATGTCCATGAAGACCACTTTGTGTTCATGGGACACAACTCGAAGACACTCCTCGCTTGAACTTACCGTGGTCACTTCGCATCCAAGGTGTACGAGAAGTCCCTTTGTCACCATTCTACTTACACTGCAACCAAAATAATCAGTGGTGTCCATAAGATTAAGTCTGCAATTACTCTAAACGCCAATATTTGCGTAAATACGGGTAACATGGATATGCAAGGAGAAAGGTGAGAGGCTTATACGAACCCATTCTCGTCCATGACAAGAACATTAAGTCCAGTGAAATTGGCATGGCGGGGATTGGCTGGAACTTTTGGTATACCCGACTGTTTAGATTCTTTTGAACGCTCTGAGATCCCGAGTTTAACATCAAAGATAGCCGTACATCCTTTTCCAAGACCATCACTCTCAATCCAAATGTTACCCTCCATCAGATTCACAAACCTTGTCATTAAAACGCATATGTGCAAACTTTTATCAATACCAGAGGAGAAGAAAACACCCGAAACAATAGAAACGTTTCTTAACAAGGCTTAACCTCTTGGAGATGGCGAGGCCAAGCCCACTACCTCCCGAGCTTCTCGTTGCTAAAGACTGTGTTTGAGCAAATTTAGTGAAAAGCTTGGGAATGTCTTGAGGATTTATTCCTGCTCCCGAGTCTTTTACCTATATTTGAATAATCGTCATTATTAAGAGCTAAGAAATACGTTCAGCTATGGTTTAAGCCTATAAGGGCTCACGATACTAACCTTCACCCTCAAGTAGAAATGACTCCCAGTTGGCACGACAAAAAAGTCAGGAGCTCGAGTGTCTGACTTGGTGACAAGAGCAGTTACGGAGATACTACCCTGTTTGGAGAATTTCACAGCATTACCAACTATATTTAATATTATCTGTGTTAGCCGTTTCTCATCCCCAACGACAAATTCTGGCAAATCCGGAGCAAGATTTAGTGTGATGGGTAATTTCTTAACAACTGCGATAGGCTTTATTAGATTGAGGACCTGCAACAAGATTCAGAAATACACAAAAACATGAAGCTGTTCAAAAGTTGACATAGTAGTACGCAAACAATGACATTGCAAGTGGAAAGAAAATGTTGTTACCTCTCTAAATAAAGTATGAAGATTGAATGTCCCAAGTTCAAGTTGAAGACTTCCATCTTCTAACCTTGAAAGATCTAAGACATCATTCATCAAAGTTGCTAAAAGGTTACTGCTTTTAAGTATTGTTTCCACCATCAGCCTTTGTTCAGGGGTTAATTCTGTTTCTTGAAGTAAGGAAGAGAGTGCAATGATCGCATGCATTGGAGTTCGCATTTCATGGTTCATAACTGCCAGGAAATCATTGCGGGCACGGATTGCTGTTTCTGCTTCTCGTCTAGCTAGATCAAGAGCGACATTTTGCTCCATGAGAAGGTCCCTAGCTCGCATTGATTCTTCTAGAATCGCAGCATGTGAGAGAGCCACAGCCACCTAGAATAAGAGAAGAAAACATTTAGACAAGATCCAGCATCAGACATCAAACTGAGTGAAAATATAATCAGATTCCAAAGGGACAGGAACGTAGAAAAGAGAAGTTCTCAGCAATGCAAACCTGATCAGCAACGACTTCAACAAGTTCCAACTCATGGACATGCCATTGCCTCGCACTATCTGAAGGAAGCATCAAGACCATTAGAGCGTATCTCTTTGTCGTAAGCTCAGGCCAGTCATTAATCTGAAAATTGGAAAGGTGGAGAAGCGGAACCCTCACAGCGACAACCTCTCCAAGCATATATTTTCCAGAAACAGGTCTCAACCTAGCGACAGGGGAATTAGGAGATATTTTTACAGCTCTACTAGTACCAAACACTTGGTTAATCACCGGTAATTGAATAGGAACTGTATATTCCACAGGATGTTGCTGATGAAGTGTATAAGAAAGCTGTAGCTCTAACCCAGTCCTAGTAGGCATCCACAATGCACACTCCTCCAAAGCTAATGTTCTACCAAGTTCAACAAGCGTAGTCTTTAAAATTGTGTGTCTATCTAAAGTGCTTCTTATCTCATGCGTAAGCATTCTGACATGCCGTCCAGTTTCTTCCTGAGTTCGAATCAATCCCATTTCTCTATCTAGCTCAGCAGCTTTATTCTTCAAGAACATTTCCCGGGTCTTAACACTAAGCAGATCAGGAATAATATGAACAAGCATCAACGCAGTAGCACACGAGACAACAGCTGTTAACACCTTTGCGGTAGTCATCACAAGCGCAACAGTTCTCGAATGTGTTGTGAAAGTCCATAAGTTAATAAGATGCGTTGCTCCACAAAGAACGATAAAAGCACCAAACTGAACAAGAACCCATCTATACGGAAAAACCGCAGATTTCTTCACGAAATATATCAATTCGAGAGGAATGGAAAAATACGCAATCGCAATGAAGAAATCCGAAATGTATTGATATTTCATTAACAGTTCATCAGCTGGCCATTGTGGTTCAATGCAATTGCATACTTCCATTATGATTTTTAGACTATAGTTTCCCTTAACACCTGTGAATCAAAACAACACAAAACTTTATTTCAAAACAGAACAAGAGATCAAATCACTGAAAGTACCATTTCAAAGAAGAATCTTAAGCTCAAATGTCAAATCAAAATCATATAAACATCAATTAAAACTGAAGAATCTTGAAATTACGGTTTATACGTTACTGAGATCAACTCGATCACAAAAATTACGAAGATAAATAAATTAGGTTCTGTTTCAGTCTCTAAAACAGAAAAATTCGAATCCAAATCTTAGAATTAAAGATTAATCTCAGGTGAAAGCTCCTAATAGCTAAGCATTACTGTAGATTAAGAACAATTAGGTTTTATCAATCTATGTACTTTGAGATCGGGGGAAAAAAATCAACCTTGCAAGTGAAGAACGAGCTTACGAAATAAGAAGAGATATGTGAAATTACGATTGGTGTAAAGAAGAGAATTGAAGAAGAAGCTTACTTGGGAAGAACTGATCCGAGAGGAGAGGATTGAGGATTTCGAGAGAGAGGACGCGGCAGAGAGCGACGGAGAACGATAAAGGCGTTGAAGCTTTATTATCAAAAGTCCAAAATGGTTGGGTTTAAAACTTTAAACACTTCTCTCTTAACTTTTTTTTTAAAATTAATCTTTTTTATTTATGTTATAATATGGATAAATAAAAAGATTATAGATGGTAAGGAAATAGAGATACTGTAATTAGAAAACTATCTCTCTCATAGTGTGAACATTTGGATTTTGGGTTTGGATTTTCGGTTTTAGTAATTTACAATTCAATATAATAATTTATCATGTTTGGGTAAAATTTGTTAGATTCGGATTTTCAGGGTTTTTCAGGTTTTTTTTTGTTTTTGAATTTTTTCGCGGTTTTCGGGTTTGTCGGATTTTTTCGAGTTTTTTGGATTCGATTCGGATCGGATTTGTGTATATTACAGATACAAAAATCATATTTAGTGGATAAAATCCTCGAATTGGGGTATTTTCCATAGATAGTTATGTTTTCGGATTTTTTGATCGGATTTTCATGTTTTGGGTTTGGATCGGATTTTCAGGTTTTAGGTTTGGGTCGGATTAGGTTACGGTTTTTCAGGTTTAGGGATTTATGATGGACCTAAAAATCGGAGTTAAGAAATGCGAAGAGAAATCGTATAAAGAAAGTAAGTAAGAACGATTTTAATAGTAAAACGATTTAGAAAAAGACCCGTATAAAACCGATTAGAATCGGAGGCGAGATATGATCTCTGTCCTTAACTCAATAAAGCTCCCGTTAGTGAGACGGATCCACAGAGCTTTTGGAGTCCCAGGATACAACCGATATGAGACCACAACGCTACACTCGGTGTTGAATCTACGAACGTAGACAACTACGATATACTCTAGACGTACCGTTTTCCGAAAGAATGGAGAAACGCTTAGCGAGAGAGTGAAGGATCTTAGAGAGAGTTGTTTTTCGAATGAGTGAATTCTTCAAATGAGACGAGTCCCTTATATAGGCGAGCTCGGAGTGAGTTCAAACGCATGCAATTGATGGTAAGATTTTGCGTTATGATTGCATGTCATTAACACGTAGAGAGTTACGATTTTCGTCATTAACATGATGCGATCGGTTTTGATTTTTTGTTATAAATAATCAAATCTCGTATTAACCGAAAAAATTAAGAGGATATTTTTAGATAATTTAAAATAAAAAATTATCCAAAAAGAAATGGGCCACTCGACCACGAGACAGCCCCAAACCCCCAAAGCCCCGAGCCCAAGCCCAAACCCAAGCCCAAGCCCACGCCCACGCCCACGCCCACGCCCGCGCCTGCGCCTGCGCCTGGCCTGGCGGCGGTGGTGGTGGTGCGCGCGTGTGGTCCGATTCATCCTCTCTCACATGCACCATAAGTCTTAGCCAATTTGAACATTTGTATCACCTTCTAGTCATTTATACTAGAACGAAAAAGTTCGGCTTAAACTATGTGGGACATTTAATAAATCCCACTTACTCACTTACACTTAAATGGATCTATTTTGACACTTAGCCCAAAATCCAATCCATTTCATAAGTTATTTCTTATTTACATTCTCAAATATTTATAAGCCCAATGCTTATAATAATTTAGACCCAACAATTTACAATCCAATAAAATAATTTTTCGAGTTAAGATTAGGATTTACGTATAAATTTTTGGATCGGATTCGGGTCGGATGCTAGAGTACGAGTTTTTTGTCAGTCCCTACTCTATATAGACATGTGGGTAAAAAAATTAAGAAAAAAAAAAAAGAGAAAAATTTATGATTTAATATTTTAAAATTAGATTCTAAATGGAACACGAAGAGCTAGGGAGAGAAAATCTCTTTCTTCGGTTCTGTCGTAGTCCGGCTTTGTTGTCCGGTGGAATTCGACTTTCGTTTTCGGCGTGTCCTACTTATATCACGACTTGTTTCGATGTTGTGTTTTTGTTTTCCTTTAAATAGTCACTACGCTATTGGAATCTGGATCAAGTCTTGTATTTTGTGTGAATCTATCCGCCTTAATTCAAATATATTAAAGGCAAAATGATACGATTAATTTTGCTTCTCTCTTTTTACACAATACATCAAATCTTTAGTACTCACTTAGTTATTTTGTTTGGGTATATGTCTAATTGACTTTTTATTTTTTTGGGAAAAATCATATAGCATGTATACTTGAGTTTTTCATCCAGTATCTTGTTTAAGTTAAAAATGAGAAGTTAGGTTTAAGACCAACAATTTTTTATAATTAACTAACTAACCATGTAATTTTATAGGTAAATTTTGTATATAAAATATAAAATAGATGAAAAAAAACTCTCATTTTTCATTACATTGTCTCATGTTTTATTCTTGAAAAAATTGTATTTGCCTTCCACTCCATCTATTGATTTTGCTTCAACATTTGTATACAAATTAATTAAATCTCACAAAAATTGAGATTTTCGTCATATCTTGTTGTTTTATTTATTTTAAATGAATATAATTACTCAAAATTGGATATAATATTCTAAGTAAGAATGCATCAGTTTCTATAAAACATATGAAAATAAATTGTTATTTATGTTCTACGTAATCAAACACATTAAAACAGATAATAAAAAAATATTATTTCCTGTTTTTTTCAAAAAAAAAATTTGGGTTCAATCGTGTTTTTAGGATTCAAAACTGTTTTTTTGGGGTAAGGGTTCATTATATTTCGTCTTTTATGATTTATGATTTTGTTTTCAGATATAAATGTTATTTTTGGGGTTAGGGTCTAGATATTGGTGTTCCATAGATCATGTGTCAACGAGATGTTAATTTTCAACCTATGGTGATTAAATTAGCTTAATCTTAATTAATGTTTTATTAAATGAATTTATATAGTTATAATGAATAATAAAGTTTAAATAGTTTGAGTTTATAGTTGAAATCATAAGATTTCTATTATATTTTCTTAAATTTATTTTGTTAGCTAAATATGTACTCACTCATATTTGTATATGTTTAAGAATGGAAGAGACAATTACCCTCACATAACAACAAAAGATGCTGTCTTGCTGTCCAAAGTATTTTCCAAAGAGGAAACAGTCATAAACATGACGTTCACTTATAAGTAGGATTTAAAAAAAAGAAAGAAAAAACAGCTCATTATCCCTATTTTTTTGTGACAGTCGTCTTTAAAAAAATTCTTAGTGTTAACATATATATCTAACTTCTGGGTTGATCCATTTGACTCGGTAAACACAAAATAGAAAAAAATAATAATTTATTTGATTAAGTAAGCACACAAATAAATTATTACTAATAATCACAAATCTTTTTTATAGTACCATGAGACACCAATTTTGGTAAAACCGCATGTGTTCTGTACATATTATTTTGATACAGCAATTTTGATAATCTTCATTCAAATTTATAATGATTTTAGAGATTTTTTAAAATTAATACCAACATTGTGAAATTATTAGGTAATTGAACCGACCAAAATACAGATACTTGTAATAACTTCATGATGTTTTTTACTCTATTAGTCTAGTGAGAAAACTTTCATCCATGAAAATATTTTCACTATTAATTTGAAACCATGTCATGGTATTATTCTCATTAAAAAGTATTTTTGAATCAACCAATATAAATACTGTGTTCTTAAATTTATTTATAAACATATATTGTACCATAAAACAATTTATAAAACAAAAGAATGAACAAACTGCTTCATTGTTAACATAAATGAAACTTTACATACAACAATCAATTACCAAAAAACTAACCTTTTATGTTCTGACATAGATAACTAGCATTTTACCAAATTGTAAAACTAAAACTTGTAACTCTATTTGGGAGTAAAATCATCTCTAATACACCTTCAAAATGGAGGTCTCCATTTTTGACTCCATATTTGGAAATCTCCATTTTCTTAACTCCATTTTGGAGTTGAAATTTTTTATTTGCAAATCAGTCCCTTAAATTTAATAGATTTATATTTTATAATTTTTAGAGAAAATTATTAATATTTTATCAATTAATAATTGATATTATAAAATACAATTATAAAATATATACATAGAATATAAAAAATACAAGAAGAAGAAGAAAAAAAATTAGGATTGGTATCACATGTCCGAAATATCTTAATTTTTATAATAAATTTTAAATTTAAATAATATTAAAATTTGATACTTATTGTTTAATTTAAAACAAATGGATACAATTTGTAAATTTAGAAAATAAAGACTTCTAATAAAAATTAGTAATTAAATAAAAAGAGAATATATTTGGAATATTTCTTTTTGGAATAAGAAATAAAGTAATCAGTTGGCGATAATCCCACGTCTAAAATGGAGTTTTGGAGTAAAAAATGGAGTAGTAATGAAAGTAGAACTACCTGCACCCACATCATATATTGAAAACTTTGCAGTATTTATGTGAAGAGCGGACAACTTAGCAAAATCATCAATGACTCGCAGCATACCCATTCAGTGAAGCTAAAAAAAACAAGTATATCATATGCGAAAACTCAAATGAATGAGGTTGACAGTTTGACACGATGGATGATAAGTTGTAACTGAAATGATTCTGAGCTGTAGTCTGATTAAGAAAATTAAAAGGAAATTATTTGAGACTTTTTTTTGAATCTGAAAATTTTAGTATTTTAGTTTATAATTTTAGGAATTTTTTTGTTTTTTAAAATTAATAAATATTTTTTTATTTAAAATAATTTTAAAATAGCAGATGTTACTTTTTGTTAATTTGTGGGTGTTAAATAGATACACTATTAAAATTTATGTGTTATAATGTTAAAATAATTAGTTTATATATTTTTAGATATCCAAACATTTCATATATTTTAGTTAAAAACGTTAAATAATTTATGTATTTTCATGGAATTTTTGCAAGATAAAAAATAATACTAATAAATAAAATCGAGTGATGCTCCGCGCGTCGGTAAAATTTCTGAAATTAACCAACTTAACCAACTAAATTCGGGCTAGTGGGACCTACACTAACAAGGACCAGAGAGTGGAAATAGAAAGTAAATGTACGGTATGGTTGGCTAACACTGGGCCACAAGTAACTCTTGTGGTTACAATATCCACTTCCAAATCCCATAATTCCTCTTCTTTGTCTTCTCCTAAATCCTTCTTTGGATCTCCCTTGCTTCATCTCTTCCAACAACAACAAGGTTAGTCTCTCTCTTTCTCCAATTTTTCCCATTTTTCTTGATGGGTTTGTCTTAAAAATCAAGAATTTTGAGTTTGGTTCAAGTGGGTAATCTAAAGCTGTCTTTTTTCTTGATGGCTTTGTCTTAAAAATCAATAATTTGAGTTTGGTTCAAGTGGGTAATCTAAAAGCTGTCTCTTTTCTTCGTCCTAGTATCAAATTGATCTAAAGATGCTCACTTTAGTTTCGAAATTTGACGAAATTGTATGTTTCGAATTTTAGGTTTATCTCAATGGCTCTTAATGTGAGCAAGGTGGTTCCTAATAGTCCAATTGTAGCAAAGAGTGTTAATGCCACAAGATCTCAAAGAGTTTTGTTAGCTTGTGTTCATCATCCTTTAGCTACTAAAAAGGGTTCATCTACTGAACAATTACAAGGTCTTTGTTGTACAAAGCTTGTAACTTTTGTTAGTTCTCGAAGATCTTCTACATTGTGCTTTCTTGGTAAATCTCAAGATACTGAAACTAAACCACATGAGGATTTTATTGATTTACCCAAGTAAGTGAAAAAGCCCTTTTTGCTGATTCAGTTGCGTCACTGGTTTGGTTTTGTTTCATACGTTTCTTGGTAATGTGTTAGCTCCCAAGAAGGTGAGAAGCAAGTGATGCCGAGGAGGAAAAGTAACTCAAGCCAAGTTTTGGGGGAATATGTGTCTAATGATGCTAAGTTTGTGAATGAAAGAGCTCGTAATGACTTTGTTCTTCTATCTCGGTATTTTTCTAATAACCAATGTTTACATCACTTAGAAATTTATACATTACTTAAGGTCACTTATGTGTTGAGATTTATATGTTTTGCAGTGGTATTATGAGACTTGATGCTCGTGCACGCCAGGATGTAGCGATTCTTGGGTCAGGGTTCCTTAAACTTGATGGTAAGATTTGGTTCTCTTTCACAGTTAAATATAATATCTTTCAGTATATTTTTCTTATGCCTTGTGGGGTTTATTATGTAGCTCGGGCAAGAGAAGATACAGAGAAAATAGATCGTGATGTCAAGAGAAAGGCCGAACGCCTTCATCATATTGCTACTGTATGCTTATCCTTTCTTTTATATATGCACGTTTAGGGACCCTCTTCTGGCTATGTTTTTTTGTTAATTTTTAGTATTTCATTTATGGCTATAGATATTAAAAAACATAGCTCAGTCTAAGTTGAAAAATGCTGCTGATAAGCATTGGAGCGACGGTGCCTTAGAGGTATGCCTCATCTTCTGTAAAATTTGGAAGTTATTTGTGACCATAAAGTATAATCACTATGTTAAAATTTGCGGTTGAGAGATTACTATGATTTTCCAGGCTGATTTAAGGCGAGCAGATTTCCGTGCTAAACAACGTGCAATGGAAGATGCATTAATGGCTTTAGAGGTAAAAGAAAAATCTGATATGTTACAGTATTAATGTTTTGATTCATCTTCCCTTATTGTTACACTTCCTGTTATCTGTTTTGGTGCAGTTTATCAAGAACATCCACGACATGATGGTGAACAAAATGGTTGATAGCTTGTGAGAAGCATACGTCTCTGACTCTTTTTTCGGTCTTTCAGTTGGTTTCTTGATGTCAAGAACTAATATTTAAATTTTCATTTTAAGGGTTACATCTGAAACTGGTACCACGGACCGCATATCACTTGAGAAAAATGGAGAAGCTCTCGAGTTTTTCCTGGGGGAAGTTTCATCTGTTCGCATATCTGCTATTGAGGTAATGATCCATTAGTAAAAACATTATGTGTTCTCGAGTACTCTTCTCTCTGATGATTCCTTTTTAATGTTAAAACAGGAAGCTTACAAGAGTATGGCATCAGCACTCTCAGAAGCTGATGGGATTGATTACACTGATCCCGAAGAGGTCGGTCCAAAATCGATGATACCGAAATGGCGAAATCTTTTGGTTACACTTTTTCATTAAATGATTGTTCTTTTGGTTTTAACAGCTCGAGTTGTTAGTCACGACTCTAATCGACCTCGATGCAATGGATGGTAAAAGTAGTGCATCTCTCTTAGCTGAATGCTCAAGCTCTCCAGATGTTAATACAAGGTAAAAACCGATTATTCTACTCTCTCTTTAACATCTTTCTTGGGTGAGTTCTTCACTATTATCGAATATTTCACCATTTGGTCATTCTCAGATTCAAGATCTCGGTTTTTTCTTCTTCTTGTTGTAGAAAAGCATTGGCTAATGCCTTAGCAGCTGCACCATCAATGTGGACATTAGGAAATGCAGGCATGGGAGCATTACAGGTAAAAAGATAAATACAAAATCTTGATGTCGCCTTTTTCGCAGTTAATGACCATTCATACAAATTAATGAGTCATTTTTTGCAGAGACTTGCTGAAGATAGTAACCCGGCAATTTCAGCGGCTGCTTCGAGAGCGATTATTGCGCTGAAGAAGCAATGGGAAGTAGAGGAAGGAGACTCACTTAGGTTTATGATGAACTTTGAGACTTCGAGTGATGGTGATGAAGATGGAGACAGTGAGCATGATGAGATTTGAAATCGTTTTTTGTTATGTGAAAGAGTATGAAGTTTGTAGATATTTTTCAGTAGTGTTACAGAGTTAGTAGAGACTTCGCTGGGGTCATGTAATTAAAAGAGGCCGTTTTAGTATATTGGTTATGGTCATATTTATAACACTTGTAACTTGAATTGTATTAAAAGATTATGTGTTATATTTTCATCTTACATTCCATAATTATCATGGGATGACAAAAATAAATTACGGGTTATATAAAGAAAAATGTCTACAAACTTACGGGTTACATTCATTCTCATCTACACGAATTATAAATCATGGCATACACATGCGAACTAATTTTATATTCTGTTAACCAAATATTGGGATTATATATTTACATAAATAAAAAACATATACTGATTTTTGCTATATTTGAGTATATTTATAGAATTATTAATTTTTGATATTATTGGGACCATATATTTACACGGAGATTTTTAAAAAATTATTATCTTTTTAATTTATCCAATTTTGCTAATTTTTATATTAATCTGACTCAGGACCAGATAATTTTATTATTTATAATATTTATTAATTTATCAAATATTAATTTATAAAAGTTTTATTTTAGGTAAAAATTAAAAATGTAATATAAATTTTATTTTATTATTGATACTTCGCCTTATAAACATTCTCCAGGGAGATCCAAGAGAAAAACAAAATTTATATTACTATTTTAATTTTTACATATTTTGGACAAATCCACGTAATTATTTTTCTGATATGACGGATCGAAGTAAAATCTCAAAATTATAGTTTTTACCTATTTTGGACCAATTATTCTATTCATTATATAATATACGAAATATTATACATATACTTTAATATATATAATACATATATATAACATATATGATGATTCGGTTATTATGATTTTTAAATTAAATAATAAAAATAATTATCGTGTTGCACACATGATTTACGATATTTCGTGTATGTTACTATGCGATACCAATACTTGATATAGTTGCGCATATACCACATGATATTTCGTGCATATCACTATGCGAAGTCAATAGTTTATGTAGTTATCGGAACATTAAATTACTTCGCATATGTAGATATACTGTGACCTATTGTTCGTGTAGATAAAAATCATTTTTCTATAAAATTATTAATTTTGTGTGTGTTTTAATTTGGATATTCAGAAAAGATTAATAAGAATGCAAGAAAATAAAGGAGATAAAAGACAGATTCATTATCTTTATAATTGAAGATTGCAGATATATTATCCAGCAATAGATGCAAAGCCAGTTGGATTATATGGAATATACTCCAAACCTAAACCAACTATTTAACAATTAAAATATGTTACACGCTACAGTACGACAAAACACTGTATAACGTATAAATGTGTATATACGATAATTTGTGTAGAAATTAGATAAATACTTTTTTGTAAACGGCGTAAATATCGTATATTTTCATTGATAGACAAAATATAGTACAATTTTTACTGTACAACGTATATACGGTTATACATGCTATATATTAGAACATTGCTTTTCAATCGTAAAAGGAAAAATATATTATGTGAATTTTTTTTAAAAATCTTAAAATTTCTAGAACTTGAATTTATAAATGGCAAAACTCATATTCAGACTGTTTAAGTGATAACTTAATTGGTTGTAAAATTGGGAATGATGTTATTATGCCGCAAATACTTATAAAATTGTGGATTAATTGTAAATATCAATTAGAAAACTGGGGATAGTTTTGATAGTTTCCCAAACTCTAGTCCTTATCTGAGAAAACTATTTTTAGATAAACTCGGAAACATAGGAAGAACAGTCTATTTCTTCATAAATTTTGTTACTTTATCGGATCTATACACGGAATTTTTAAACGTCCGTAAAACTATATAAATTTATATTAAATTTGAATTTCATAGACCAACTGCTTCAATCTCTTTAAAACCATCAAATCGTCAGACATCGTTGAGGTGGTCGGATATGCTTGTCGGAGTAGTGGATCTGAGCTCGTGGGTTCGCGTGAAGGCATGTGGTCTCGAGGGAGATGAGTCCCCGGACGTCGTCACTTAATGCTTGGGAATAGCGGTCTCAAGTCTAGGTGAAGTTTTCCCAAGATTCATCTCGCCCTGCCGGCGTGCTTTGTCTTGGACTCGGCAAAGGTGCTCTACGACTGTTTCTGCCGCCTCTCATCCCATTGTTGTTTATCTAGGTTGTATTAGTTGTTGGCTATGTTTCAGTTGTTTTGTGGAGGCCTTGATCTGTCATGCGTCTTAGCCGGAGTTCTACTGTTTTGGTGGATCCAAATCGACTATTCTCCTTGGCGGTGAAAGTTGTTTAGCTGCTTAGGTTTAGGTGTAGCCGATTAGATCTAGATTGCGGTGGGTTAGCCGACTCTTCTGGTTTGCTGGCGGTTACTCTACAGTGTTCTGTCTGCTAGGAGGTTCGAAGACGGTTTCTATCGCAGTTAGGGTGCTCTTCGACGTGGGATTTCGGTCCCGTGGTAGTTGGGTTTCTTCACTCTCGCTTGCTCTGGTTGGTTCTAGTGGTGGGTAAGGGACGTCAATGGTTTTTCACCAGAGACATTAAATACGTAAGTTACACTGGAAAATTAATGTTTTTCCCTAAATCAATGAATCGAATTTGTTATAATTTTTTAAAAAGAATAAAATTGCATAAGTTAGGGCTGACTACATAAGACTATGCTTCCCACTGGACTACTTTATAGTTATTGTAAGTGATTTCAATTATATATAAATATAGTTTAAAATTTTCACTGTACCAATACAACATCGTTTAATCGCTTACGTGTCATTCTATTCAGCGTTAATTAACGGCACAATAACACGATTTGTTGGTTTTCACTAGATTTAGATAGTTAGTGTATGAATTCAAATTTGGGATTAATTAATGTAGTTTTAGCCACAACCGAAAATTTAATGTATAAATACGATAAAATAACATAATTTATGGGAGAATATACCATTTATTCCGGAAATAGCTGGCATCTTTCCTTTCTTTGGCTCTTCAACCGTCTAATTGTAGAAAGACACAAAACACCCCTAAATCCAAGAACAATTTACAAAATTACCCCGCTGACCTAGAGCTATATAAAATATCTCCATCCCTCATCCATACCCCGTAGTTGTTTCCCCTCTCTAGGGGTGGGAATTGGATCCGCAGCACACGGGTTTTGGTCCGCGTGGGACGGGTTTGCGTTTTTAATTTTGAGCCCATATTTTGGCGGGTTTCGCGGAGCGGATTAGGTTTTTGGCAGGTTTGGCTGATGAAATCCGCGGGCCTCGCGGATACCCGCATAAAAAAATTTGGGTTTAGGGATTTTTTGCAGGTTTATGCAGATTTTTTGGGTTTATACAGGTTTTTTTTGTTTATACCAAATTTTTTTTTGCAGGCAAATCCGCGGGTTATTGCGTAACGGGTGCGGATTTGGTTTTAAAAATCCGATGCAGGACGAGACGGGTTTGGATTAAAAAAATTTACCTAAAACCCGCGGGTTTTTTGCGGGGCGGGGCAGGTCGGCCGGCTTCCCACCACTACCCCTCTCTTAATCAAATTCTCAAAAAAAAGGTTACAAAAAAAAAAATCAGTAAAAGCTTTTCAAAACCCTAGCCCGATCTCTCGATTCTTCTCCGATCTTAATCAGGTAAATTTTCGATTCTTGATTCATCTGATTTGATGATATATCAATTGATTTCAATTATTTTTCACTTTTTTCGCTTAAGAATCTTAGATCTAGGGGTTTGAGCTATGTTTCTGAGATACGATTACGAGTTTCCGTCAATTTTTCTCTGCAGCGGTTTATTGTTTTTCTCGGTATCGTTTATGAGAGCGTGATTTAGGTTTCAGAACCTGTTGATTCATATCTTATTCTAATTTGATCTTTTGATTTCGAGCGGTGGATATGTTTCTCGTAATATAAGAATCTCATCGATTTATCTTAAAATTCACCGGTCAGGTTCTTGATTTGTGTATTTGAGACTTGAATTTTATAATTATTGATTGATTTCTTCGATTGTATTGTCTTCTTCTTTCGGTAGCTAATTGTTAATATTTTTTTACCTTAATTATTGCAGGTTTTTTAAAATTCATGTTTGATTTTATTGGATTGAAGATGTCATCAGACGCCTTGAATATGACCCTTGATGAAATTGTTAAGAAGAGGAAGACTGCGAGGTTTGTAGCTAAAGGAATTTCACGGCGAGGCGGTGCTCGTGGTGGACCAAATGGTGTTGTAGGAGTTGGACCTGTTCGTAGAGATCCTCTTGCTGTTAATGCTCGACCATCATCGTCCTTCTCAATAAACAAGGCAAGCTTAAAAAAAACTGAGTTTCTTCTGTGCCACAAATACCGAAGCATACTGAATCATCATGCTATAAACTAAAAGATTGGAGAAGGATCTTCTAACATCTCTTAGAAAAGCCTCTTAGTCCTGCAATATCGGTGTACTTTAGTGGTTCATGACTTCAACAGGCATGCATAGATAGACAGAAGTTTTTGGTTGATAGTCACTCTTCGTACTTTTACTCAGGAGCTCCAGTAAGCTAGGGAATCCACATAGGGTCATTTGTTGTGATAACATTGCTATGAAAAAAAGTTAAATATGTTGCTTTTTTCAGCAACATGGGGAAAAAAGCCTGCAAATATGTTTGGTCTTGTGGTGTTTGGGGAGGGGGATTTTCGGCAATTTCACTTAAACATTTAATTTGATCCATGATGGCTTATCCCTTTAAATGGGGGTATTTGGACCGTGCATGAATGAAGTTCACGATGGCCTCTTGCTACATCTGGAATTTCTTCTGAGTGTGATGACAGTCTATCATTTTTTTATTCCCTTGGTCCAAGAACTTTGTTTTTGGCATCAGAGACTTGACTGATAGCACCAGTGTGATTCATATGAAGTTGGTCATAATCACTAGTTTCCCTCCATTTCATTTGGTTTCTACTTGGATGGTTCTTGACAACTTCGTCCTTGGAGCTTCTTTGCTTTTGACTGGTTTAGTACATCCAGAAAATTGGGTGGTTTCTCCTCTTTCAAGAAATTTGTTGATTAATGTGGCTTCAAGATTCTACCAGACCCTTTAAGCTGACTTTATCTGTTCTACTTAATTAGCTTGCCCGCAGGAAAAGGAGCTTGCCATGGCAGAATCAAAATGATTTGATTGAAGAAAGCCTTAGAGCTTATGGGGTATCAGGAGTGGAAGTTGGAACGACGGTTTATGTTACCAAACCTTGATCAGGGAGTGACAAATGAAGATATAAGGGTATAAGCCTGACTTCTATGCACCCGTGCTTTTCTTGTTTTGGTTCTACAAGGAGATTCCTGAATATAAAGTTTGTGCTATCCTGTGGGATTTAGGAACTATTTGCTGGGATTGGAGAGCTGAAAAGATACGCAATTCACTTTGACAAAAACGGGCGTCCAAGTGTAAGTTCTAACCAAGTCTTAATTTCTGTATTAGTTCTTTACCGCTATGCTGTGAGATTTGACATCTGATGTTTTCGAGTCATACAGGGCTCGGCTGAAATTGTGTATATGAGAAGAAGTGATGCATTTCAAGCTATGAGGAAATACAACAATGTCCTCTTGGAGGGAAGGCCTATGAGTCTGGAGATTCTGGGTGGGAATACTGAGGCTGCTACTCCTGTCACAGCTCGTGTTAATGTAACTGGATTGAACGGAAGGATGAAGAGGAGCGTTTTCATCGAGTATGTTACCATTTTTTGGGGTTTCGGTTGACAAGATAATAGTTGAGTTGTATTTTTTTAACTAAACGTATTGATAATTCACAGACAAGGAGTTAGAGGCGGGAGAGTAGGAAGAGGAAGAGGTTCAGCTACTTCTAAGAGACGCCTTCCAATGTAAGCGGTAGAGGCTGAGCTCGCTTTTTCATATGGGCAGATTATGCAGTCTTATCATCTTATCTTATCATATTGTTTATTATTGGCAACAGCCAAAACCAACAAGGAGGTGTGAAAGGTGGGCGAGGTGGGTTTCACTGTAGAGGCCGAGGTGGTAGTAGAGGGATTAAAAGTGGCCGAGGCGGAAAGAAGCCGGTGGAGAAGACCACAGCTGCAGATCTTGACAAGGATCTTGAAAGCTATCATGCAGAAGCTATGAACATCTCTTAAGAAACCAAAAGCAATACTAAATTCTGTATCTTGTCATGTTCTTTCTTCTAACGAACAACTCAGATTTGCCAAGTCTGGTTCTGCTTTTTTCTCTTTTGTTACTTTACTTTTTACCATTCACTTTTGGTTATTGAAGCAAAAGATGTTAGGTGTAAACGAAAATCTATTTTGTTGTTCATTTTGAATAGCATCTCAATCACTTCCATTATTAGATTTTATATAGAAACTAAATTTTATATTTAGAGTGATCAATTCAAAACGAACAATGGGGAAGTTAAAAAGTTTCTCGGAACAAAATTAACAACTCTCAAGTCCGAACGATTTTTCACAATATAGTAGCAATGTTCAATAACATCACTGTCAAAATGCTCCATAAACCTCGACTGTAATACAAATCATTCCGTATTCCCGAGCTTGTCGAATTTGCAGATGGAGCCGTTATGTTTACAGACGTTACATTTCTACCATTACCGTGACTGCAACCAAAACAAAACACAAAGATCAAAACTTGGTACTTGTGAAGATTTCTACAAATATATGTCCCGTCCAAAAACCGAATAAAAATGTTCGATTTGGATAAACCAATCTGAAAACCAAGCAAAAATGAATTTGAGACTGACAAAAAAATACAGTCCAAACCTTTCAAATTCAAACCTAACCAAAATAAAACCGTACCAAATCGATCTATTTCATTAATCGAAAACTCAAACCAAAACCTAGATTGAACACCTCTACCAAAAAATAACATAAAGAAAGACAATAATATACCTTCCTGCAAACACACATGTACCATGACCTGCATTGAAGCAAGTAACATAAGCATTTTTTGGCTAATTTATTGTATAAAAGAGTAAGTAAGAAAACAGTATTAGACAATTTAATGTATCATCAAATAAAGCTTTTGTTTTTCGTACTTGGATCTGTAGTAGTGATACTAGCAACTCCATTGAAGTCACAAGCCTCAGGATTATTCCCAGTCTGATGATAATAAGTATCAAACGCGTAGTTTGCATGCGCAACCACATTATCTGGTTCATAACAAACCTCTCCTTGCTTAATAGGTGAACAATCGATCTTTCCGGGGCCACAAGCCCAATCAAGAGCAGCTTGAAGCATCTTTGGATCAGCACCTTCTCTAGCAGTACAGTAAGTTTGGTTTGTTGTATCGTTAGCAAGAACCGAGCCCGAGTTAGTTAACCGAAGTATGTAAACCGGGTCACCATTTGCATCAAACAAACCCCAACTCTTCTCTGATAAAGATCCTGGTTTTGTGTCTTCGTTGTAAAGCTCATAAATGTAAGTACTCACAGCGATCCCCGGGCGCTTGGGAGTTCCGGTTTTGTTCAAAACATGTCTGATAAGATTACTGTTGTAAGTGTTGGCGTTGTCGAGTGTAGCATCAGGCTCTTTAGAATCACCTTTCGAAGGCCAGCCTGATTCTGTTACCAAAACCGGAATGTTCGTGAAGTTTAAGAACGCCATTGCGAAATACGATGCATCAACCATTGCATCAAAGGCATTTGAGTAGTGAACAAGTGTGTTGGCATCAACAGCTTCTTTGTTTGGAGGAATCGGTTTGAATAGCGCGTAGTCTAGAGGAATCACGCCGTTTGATTGCATATAGTCATAGTAAGGATAGATATTGATCATAAGGTATGAATTTGTGGACTGCAAGAAGCTTAGTAATGGGACTAAAACCGGATTCAAAGAGCGGTTAAAAAAGGCTTGCGAAGGCGGAAAAGGGTCAAGGATTAATGAAGTGGATAAAGGAGTTGAAACTTTGATCAAACGATCAAGATTCGACGAAAGTAAAGCGGAATGAACATTCTTTATAGCACTGACTAGAATAGGTGCTGCATTTGGTAGACTAGTTAGAACCTCGGAGCCAACGGAAATCGCGGTTATAGTCGTTGCAGGGTAATGCGCAATGACATTGCGTTTAACCCAATTGGCTGCAGTTGAATTTGATTGTCCAATGCCAAGAAGCTGATCATTAGGAATTGAGATTATGACTTTGATTCCACTGTTTGCTAGAGCAATTAACATCCCGGGATCAGCATCGTAAAGACGGATATGTCGAATTTGTTGAGCTTTTAAGAGAGCTACAACTTGTGTTGGATGTGGCATATCAGAAAGCTCAGTCCCTATGTTTACTCCTATAAATGCACCTGCAATTTTGAACCAATCTCATCAATACAATATTTAAAACCTATCCAATATAGAAAAGTTAGCAATTCATTTTAGTAATATCAAATCCATAAACCATAAACTCCATTTGAGATGCAACAAGATTATATACTTAACTAAAACAGTAGAATTTAAATTTGTCTGTTGGGGACATTAAAAATTCACTATTGTTGTTTCTTAGTGAGCATTTAAAAAAAAACAAGCCAACCTGACAAACACTTCCATTACATTTAATATTATAACGTACCACACTCTCAAGCACACTCAATGAATCAAACATATATAAAAAGCCAAATAAAACATCCAAATAAACAATTTGTTTTGCAAATGTTCTAAAATTACTTTATATTAAGAGAGTAACAAGATTCAAGCTAATTCTTAATCACTGACATATGTGTTCTAGAAGAACATTAACACATGCAAAATTCTAACTTTCAAATTTGGGACTGTTGATTGAATCTGAAACTCAAGGGTCAAGACTAAAACAGAGATTAAAGATTAATGAATCAAAATGAACTCACCTTCATCAGCTGGAGGAGAAGGAGCAGCTGAAGCAAGAACTAAAAGAGGAAGAAGAAGAAGGAGATGAGAAGCCATGGAAAGAAACAAACTTTTTGAGAATCTGAGACAACCCAAAAGAAACAAGAAACAGAGGAAGGCAAAAAAAGTGAGTTTTGAGTCTAAAAATGTCGACTTTATGAGGAATAAGTTTAAACCCACAAAAAAAGGAAAGAGGAAAATTGCGTGGGATGTAGAGAAAATAGGGTTAAAGCTCTGAGGGGAAAAAGGACATGGGGAAAAAGTTAGAAAATTTGTTGGTTATATCGAAATTGGTAACGGTGGAATGAACGGCTCAGATCTTCTCTTGAGATTTCAAATAGTCAAAATGAAATCCAACGCTCTTCCAAAATCTTGAGTGATACAATGGGAAAGAAAAACCTAGATTCTTGGGTCATATGAATGAGTATTAATATGCTTGAGAATTAATTTAAAGTATAATAATAGTGAAACATAGTACTGAATATTATGTAAATGTCGATAAACTAAGCGTCGCTTGTTTATTAGAGATATATATTAGGAGTAAACTTTTTTTTTAAATGAAAGTTTTAAAAGCACAACTTTTGGTGTAAAACAAGTTGGTGCATTGGACAGCAAAATAAGTTGGTAACTACGAAATAGCCGTTGTCACTCTATTGTTTGCTTCCCTCTCTTTCTCTCCCCTCTCATTAGGTTTGGTCATTTTCTTCTACCTTTATGATTTATCTAAAATCCTCCATTTATTAATAGATATTCATTTTTTCTCTCTCTATAATACGATATTTTCGACTTAACAGATTTATAAAAGGAAAATAATAAGAATAACATTTAAAGTGATTTAACTGTTAGTTTAATTTAGAAAAATATGGTTACGTAAGTTCTTTTAATCACAAAAATATTTTTAAAATCATTTGTTGGAAAACATTAATTACAAAAGTTTTATTAACAATTAATGAATGCCCCATCAACATTTTTTTTGTTTTTTTAAAGAAAAAGGTAAATATGTACTATTTTACCATTGTTGAAAAAAAATATGTGAAACTAATCTGCGGTTCTATGTTGTGCCAGATTTGTTTGTGTGGCAGATTTAATATTTTACCGCATATTTGTTTTACATATTTAATTTATACTGCATATTTACATGTTTTAGTGGTAGATTTGTTTATTTCATCTCAGATTTGTTTACCTATATAGATTTATTTTCTGAACATCGTGATAAATGCAGCAGATTTTGTCATTCTCTAAATTGTAAAATTTGTATGGCATATTCTATTTAATATCGCATATTTATTTTGCAAATTTATTTTTCATCGCAGATTTAAATTTTAGTTGTAGAAGAGTTTTGTTTCACCTACTAGTGGTTGTATATTTGTCTTAAGTTATAAATTTATTTTTTTAGAAAAAACATATATTAGTTACGACAGACTTTTCAATTCTCTTTACGATAAACTTTTCAATTCTTTTTACGACATACATTTTTCTTATTAGAATAACATTTTTAGTGTCTGTTAAATCATTGGAAATATGTTAAAATTTTTGACAAATTTTCGACGGCTATGAGAATAAATGTGTTCTGTTTAAAAGTTTGATTGACTAATGAATATACATGTAAGTTTTACGATTTCCGACGGTTGGAGTTTTGAGCAATATCTTTTTTTTTTATTTAAAAATGGGATTTCTCACTTTTACATATTGTCTTTGACTCTGTTCATTAAAAATACTGATTTTCTTTAGCATACACAAAGCAAAAAAAACAAAAATATAAAGCAGTAGAATTTTTTTTAATATTTTTATTATTATTATTATTTTTTGCTTTTTCAGTAGAGAAACATTGGAATAAGAATTAAGTTCTAACAAGGTATGTAACGATTCTTGCCGTTGGTTCAAATTAATGAGTGACAATTTTGAATAGCAATTAGAAGCGAACATTTGTTTTCTTTTATATTTAAAATCAAGTTAGATTGAAAAATGCTGCTAGAAATGAGATGAAATATCTTTTATATCTTGATAAATTGAAATTTTTGTCCTAAGGTGTCATTTCTATAATGCAACTTTCGGTAAGAATTTTTTCTTGTTAAGGACAAGCATGCATAATTATTTTCTAAGTTAAGCATACATTTTGCTTTGCATGATAACATGGCTTCGTACCTTCTTTAACTATCCATATATTGTTGATCCATGAATATCATAGATTCTTCGTATATCAATTCTCCATCATTATCTTTTTCATTCATACAAGTACATGTAAATATCTTCTTTTTTATCCTCTTTCATGTAATCACATGTAAGAACACACAAGCACATGATGTACAAGTCCTATATTGTTCATGCATCTATTCTAAATTTTGAATTGTATTCTTATATATAGATGTATTGTTACAACAAAAATCAATAAGAAGTTTTATTCTATTCTATTCTCTATTCTTCTCTTATATTCTCTCATTCTTATAAATTATTCCGCAATTCTAACATAGTATCAAAGCGTTAATACGATTCACTCATTCTCTTCATTCTTCTTGTCATTATTCTTATTTAAACCTATGTTCATACGGTATATATGGCTGAAAAACCAACACGGGTACGGGAAGACCCTAACATACTACTCCTACGAGGAGAAAGAGATTCTTGTCTGTATCGTCCCATTCTTGGATCACAACGCCACATATCGTATAAACCATTTTCCAAATCTCTTCATCTATTTTTGATAAACGATGGAAAACTCAAAATTTAAATTTTAGTTGTAGAAGAGTTTTGTTTCACCTACTAGTGGTTGTATATTTGTCTTAAGTTATAAATTTAGTTTTTTAGAAAAAACATATATTAGTTACGACAGACTTTTTAATTCTCTTTACGACAAACTTTTCAATTCTTTTTACGACATACATTTTTCTTACTAGAATAACATTTTTAGTATCTGTAAACTTATTGTGGCAGATTTATTGCCGCTATATTACAGCAGATTTTCTACCGCGTATTTGTTTTATTGATATGACAGATTTTCTACCGCATATTTGTTTTATTGACATGACAGATTTTCTCAATATTTTTAATAATTAATGACGAAATAAATGAATTTTTTTATTTAGATAAGGATAACTCCATTGTCGAAATATTTAGGATTTTTCAGTCTTCTTCTTCTTCTTCCACAATCATTCATTCATTTTTTTCATATTCATCCTTAAGCTATTCATTTTCACAATATTCTATTTTATTCTTTCTCTATTTGTTTCTCATCTATCTCATCATCTTAGTGATTCTCTCCTTGAAGTAAGTTGACAAAACGCTAATATCATGGAGCATATCATCTTTGTAACAGGAAAATGGATCTTTGTAAATAATAGATCGTTGTTTGTTGTTGATAGCAAAAGTGGTTGTCGATAGCAAAAGTGGTTGTCGAAATCTACAAGCACTTTTGCTATCAACAACAAACAACGATCTATTATTTTACAAAGATCCATTTTCAATGGAATGGATGAATAACAAAAGGAAACAATACACATGTGAAAATTGTAACTTACCTGGTCATGACCGTAAAACATGTACTTCGTAAACCAAAATTATTTGCTTGTGTGCTAATTTTTTGTTTGGATGATTATTTCGATGAATTGGGATTGTGACGACTATTTATTTGAAGGATTTGGTGTTATTTGGTGTTCTGAAGTCTACAATTAAAATATATACAGTGCGTAGTATAATATTACTACGTGTGCCGTGTAATTGAGATAAATTATACATAGTATGAAGCAAAACTCTTCGGTAACAAGAAACATATATGTGGTATTGAGAAAAAAATATGTGGTTACCAAACAAAAATCTACGGTAACAAAGAAACATTTGTGGTAATAAGAAAAAATCTGCGATAACTAACTATGAAATTAAACATTCAACCTGTACAAAATAAATCCATATACTTACAAGATTCAGTCATAACTAAACTTGAAATCACCAAAATAAGATACTACAATATGTGATTAACAAGCCTGAAAGAAAAAAATTCAAACAAATGTCACTAAACAACAAATCAAACAAACCAACTACTTACACTTCATCACCATCAATCACATCTTCATCCACAAGCTCAGAGATAGTTAAATCCTCACGGCAACAATATTCATCGAAGAGCCCTTCTACATGCTTGTGAACTTCATCAAAAATATCTAAAACAAGCTTTACCCAAACAGTTTGAATGATCTTGTCGTATAAGCCATCAAATCTCAATCCCAATGCTAGACACTCTTTCTTCTCTTTCTTCTCACTTTTCTTTTATTTCTCTTTTTCACCACTCTTGTACTTGAAAACTCATTGTTGGATGTATGTTTCCCTTCTACCATCCACAACTGTAGATAAACATAACATTAGTAAATAATTATCATATCAACATAAACTATTCGAAAGAATTTATATGAAACAAAAAAGTGTGCAATTAGTCATCAGTTTAGTATTCATCATCATACATATAACCATTATCAATTCTAATATTTTCTTTGATCAGATTATGCAATTACATAATCAAGAAAGAAATTACCCAAAGACACTACAAACATGCTGAGGAACACATAAACATACAAACATACTACATCCTCTAAGATAAATGTAAAAAAAAGTGTAACTATTCATATAAGATCATTGTCAGCATCAAATGAAAATTTTCATAAAAGATAATTGTCAGCATGAAATGAAAATATTGTAAATGATATCTAATTTACAGGTGTTACACTTGTCGCTTTATCATTTACTTTTTTTTTTTTCCGAGTGCAAGTCTTTCTTGAGTCATTATCAACTTTTGTTTTAACAACTTCAAAATACTTTTCATTTTTAAAAATGTGCTAACAAACTCCTTATGTTGATCATTATTTTTTTCCATTGCTTCTAATTTTTTCGTCAAATCGTCTATCATATACTTTATGTTTTCAACAGAACTACTCACTTTCTCCACTATCTTATAGATACCAAGCATGTCAACATCATTGTCTTTAGGATCCTACAAAATCAAAACCAAAAAATAATACCAAAGATAAGAAATAGATTCTAGAACCAACAAATTAAACTCATTATTTGATCTGGGTTTGACACTAGATTTTTGTGTAACTGAACCGTAAATAAATTAGTTTTATTGCATTTGTTCAAATATCACATGTGCAATTTAAAAAAATAAAATATTATATATTTTCAAATGACAATTTATATTCTATTATGCTATTTAAAAAATTATATGCAAAAAAAGACATCACTTATTTACGGTTTGTCACATATGCTTTGTAAAGTTTGACCCCATAAATCATTATCTACCTTTAAAACCAGATATTTTATGGTTATTAACCTAATTAAATCCTAGAATTTGGTTACTTACCTAATTAACTCAAAATAAAACTGTGAAAGTTAGGTCTCTCTTGAACTTTGCCTGCCGATATGGTTACTAAGTATAGGGCATACATAGGTCACTAGCTTAACAAGTCTGTCGTATCTTATTAATTTTGTTACCGTTTAAAGTTTGAAATTTCCTCATGAAACAAAATGACAGCATTTGCCAGTTGCCGGTTGGAGACACAGTCAACTGAAACATACCCCACACGTTGGTCCTTTTTCTTGATGGATTATCCAAAATAATTCTTCGCTTTTTAATAAATTGCAAATAGATTAATACACACACCTTTCCTCAAGCACGTGACCAAACGTCTAAAAATTGAAAACAAAATGTTATGTATTTTTATTTAATTATTTAATACTAAATTTTAAGCCTCTCACAACAATTTGATTCATAGGAAATGTTAATTATGAAATCACGATTGTATCAATTTTTTCAATTAGATTCCCACGTATCAGAATATTTTATTTTATTTTATTCACTCACATATAAAAAAGTTAAAATATATTTAAATATAATAATTTACTTGTACATTTCTAAATAATTTACTCCCACAGATTGTATGAATTAGAATCTATTACACAGTTATTTTGGGACTATTTTGTCACGAGATTACCCGACTTTTAATTTAAGACTGTTTTCCTTAATTTAGCTTGTTAAAATTATTGGTCAATCATATCACCATCGTGTTGTTGAAATTTAAGTTTTTAAAAATAGGTATCCACTGGAATTCAAAACATGAATTTATTTATATTATATATTTAATATTACCAATAAAAGTATTTTTTTTGGTAAAATGTTAAGATTGGTAGACGAGTTGACCAAAAATTACTGTACATGAACAAACACAAATTTTTCTTTAATTATTATTGTATCCTTCTACTATAGGAGTCGAACCAAAATTTTCTTATTTTCAATATTTTTTCCTTTGCCTAATTATTTGTACCTCTTATATAAGAAAAAAGAAACACATCTTGGATTCACCAATCCAACTTTGTTTTCTCGTTCAATTCTCTAATGATTATCTAAATTACTTCCACTTCTCTCTTCTTGTGGTGTTTACATAGGTAATGAAGACACATGATAGTTCTGATTCCTAGAAATTGAAAATCTAGAAATGAAGAGGAATATGCACTCTAGTATTAGATATGGGTGATTAAAGGAATTAATTTTCAGAATAATGTTAGCTCTTAGGTTTATGACTTGGTCTTTATTTTATTTCAACTCTTATTTCAAAGAACTGAAATACAACAAAAACTTAGTCATGAATCTTCGACCTTACATTGCTCTAATACTTAATTCCACTGATCACCCGTATCTTAATACAAGAATGCATATTCATCTCCGTTCCTACATTCACACCTTCAAACTTCTGGTTATGACCACTATGACCTGTAATTCAATTCTTATATCCATTTTAGTTGTTGTGCAAATAAGGGTGACTAGCCTCTTTATTTCGAATTTTTGAGGAACCAAAAGCTCACATTTCCCATTTCCCTAACTGTAGGAATCCCACGATTCAGTTGTTTTTATATTTCACTGTACTTTACATCTATATATATATATAAGGAAAAAAACGAGGTAGTCTTTATCTGCCCAAAATTTTCTTCTGTACTCAGTTACAACTACTTTTTTTTTGCTTCAAATTTTTTTCTTCTACACAGTTACAGTTGCTCTAGACGCCATTATGTTATATTCAGAGGTCTGAAACTTTTAACTCCACTTTTATTTTCTTTTGAGTATTTATCTCCTCAGATTCAGTTCGGTTAACTAACTGGTCAAATTTTTTTGGTCTAATGAAAACTGAAGTGGAGATATTTTAAGATAAGTAATCATCATAAGATGTGCAAAAGATCATATCGAGTTAATCTTAAATGAATATGAGTTAAACTAACCATTATCATCAACAAAAACCATAAGTGGGTAGAAGATCTTACTAAGTTTCTTCATTAAAAAGAAAAAAAAAGTTTTCTTCATGTACCAAAATATAGAGCTAAGAGCTCATTCATTGTGTTGTTTCTTTTAAACTTATCACCATGAAGTTGTCTTGAACTCAAGATCCAACTCTTCAATCTCTTGATCAATGGTTTCTGCATATTGGCCATTTCAACAATACTTTTCTCTGCCACTTCCATCTTCTCTTTCGCAACCAACTCTTGTCTCTTCATCTCCAGAATTTTGCGATTTAACTCAACCATTTCTTCATAAAACATGTGCCTTTCCATCTCTCCAGCTTCTATCTTCTTCTCAACACATTTTCTTTCCTCCTCTTTCTTTGCTTTCCCGCCTTGGAGAGAAAAGATTTTCTTGATCCTTGACTGATGGGTTGCAACGTCAAAATTATGCTTCTCTAGCTCGTCAAAAGAACAACTGAGGTTACTTTGTTTTCTTGAGGAAGCATCAAGCTGCAGATCATTGACTTCCTCTAATAACCCATAAATACTCACCATCATACCAATCGCTGTCCATTCTCGGACATCTTCTTTAGCCTTGAACAACGGGCTGAAATGAGGATTTTGTGATACTGTTTTGCATACCTCATGTGTTTCATAAGTCTTCCAAAATGGCGACTTTTTTGCAAAAGGCAAAACCATCAGTGTATCCTTTGCTTGTTTTTCCTCAACATCGGTGGCAGCAGCAACATTATTCACCACAACCGGGCTCTGATCAAGAGATAGCCCCGATCAAGAGCTTGAGTTCAAGACAACACTGAATGAGCTCTTAGCTCTATATTTGGTAAATGAAGAATTTTTTTTTTCTTTTTAATGAAGAAAACTTAGTAAGATCTTTTACCCCTTATGGTTATTGTTGATGATACTGGTTAGTTTAACTAATATTCTTTTAAGATTAACTAGATATGATCTTTCGCACATCTTATGATGATTAGTTATCTTAAAATACGTTTGTTTTATGTTTCACATTTTTACTAGTGCTTACTTCTTATTAAGTTTACCCTTGGGTTTTTTATGTTTTATAAAATGATTAAGCTAATTTTAGAGTTGACTTTTATTCGTGAGACTCTGATTAGCTAATCTTGTCTTGATAATATAAATGGATTTGAAAATTTGCTCGTAAGAGTCATATATGATAATACAAAAGGATTTTTATTTTATTTTATAATAATTTATTTTTTTCTAACTTATTTTGGACCAAAGGTAAGAGAATAATTTTGTGGAATCTAAAAAGAGACATGTATCTGACAATAACCAATTCTTAAAACAAATAGATTCATGTCTATAAGAGATATGTTGTATATAGTACTTTTTTAATTTGTGATATATTTATAAAAATTATAAATAAATATTTATAAACACACAAAAATGGAAAAATGATACTTGGAGAAAAAAGGTAAAAAACCATGATACATGTACATTAGATATATGAAAATAGTAATTTTATAATTTTTAAAAGAAAAATGCGGGCCATTTTTCAAATATTTCTGAAATACATCTAATTTTGAATAATAAGATAATATCAGAGCCTAACGAATTATAGAGGGATTAAAAAATATTTGACCAAGAGGTAATTTTTTGAGTTTGACCAATGACCCAGTTCGTAGATGACGATATATGGTCCAACCGTTATAATAAGAAAACAAGGACAACATCCAAAATTATGGCCACATGTTGCCTTCTTAGAACGAGTCTATTTGCTTAAAGACAAAAAATAAAATGCTTCAATATTAGTAGACCACTGAATATATATAAATAAAAACATCAGTTCAACACTTGTGTCACGAGATTGGTTATTTTCAATTGTTGGAACCACTGAAAACCAAAATTTTAGTGGCACAAGGTTAAATAAAAATAAATTAACATCATACTAATATGAATAATATTATAATACTATAGTATGTTTTACATAACAAAATTGTGGGGGTGTTTCCATCGTCAAACTAGGACAAATCTGATCGAACAATGAAACCTGCTGCTTCCTTCGGAATCTTTCTTGCGATGTATACCATTGGATGTCTCTGATGTTCCTCCCATCTGCAATATACACCACAGAACATTTGTCTTTACCTCTTGTATGTAAGAACAAATTTTACCCATGGTCGCTCCCATTGCCTTTGGCTACCGATATGATGGAAAACTCGACAAGTTTGTCAAAATAACTTCTCTGAAGAGCAAATAACTTGTTAAGAGCCTGTGATACATTAAGCACTTCAACATTGGATACTGTCCAGAAAATTGTCGCATACCGTCAAGCCACAAGCTCTTAGATTCTGAGAATGGTTCTTTTCCCAAGGCGTTTGAAAGAAGAACAAAGATAGACTGCAAATCTGCATTATTAGTAAAAGCGGAGGTGATCTGATTTCAATGGAGACTCTTGAAAGCCACAACTTAGCTGACTCTGCAATTTTCCATTGCAACTTAGCTTTCCCACTAGCTTCTGAGCTTCATGGGTCCTTCCCCCTTCAAGTATAAGGCAACATATTCACTAGCAAGGTCCTCGGTCAAACATAGAATCACTTTGTACGCGCTCTTCGTATACCTGAAATGCCTTTTGCATTAGAGCATTTGAATACCCTTTCCTAGACTCCTAGTCTAATCACGCATGTCATGTCTACCAAGCCAATCCCAGTATTCATGTCCTTTGACAATTCCCACTTTATGTCACTTAGGATCGCCAGGAAAATAGAAGGAAGAGCCTTAATGGCTCCACAATGGATCGTCTGAAGAATATTCGATCTTGTTTCCCAAAAGATATCCTCAACATCTTCAACATTAGATTATTCATTTTGCGACGTAAAAAGCTCTTTATTGATTTATTCTCGTCTTTCTATTTTTCAACCTCGGCGGTTTTCCTATCTATAAGACTTTTACTCAAAAAGTACGTGGGAACACGAACAGAGTTGTCTGTTCTGCTCGACCTTTGTTTTTTTCTGTTTCTCTCTTGTTACTTAAGTAACTTGTTATGATCGAATCATACATTTATTTTTTTTATAAAAAACACTGGATGATTTATTCATTCGTGATAAGGGTTTTTATACAAGATGAAAAGACACAATGAAGAGGTATAACCAACTAACGGTTATGCCAACGTAACCAACTAACGGTTACGTACTTTCCTTAATAAGTAATTTACATAAGACCCACGAAACTCTAATTATATTTTAACACTCCCCCTTAATTGAGTTTCGTCTTCAAACCTAACTTCTTCTTCAAGTCTTTGAACCTTGAAGTGTTCAAGGGCTTCGTTTGGATGTCCGCAACTTGAGCTTCTCCGGGACAATATACGAGTTTGATTTGTCCCTTTTCTTCAGCTTCTCACACGAAGTGATACTTGATATCAATGTGCTTTGTCTTTCTATGTTGAACCGGATTCTTGCCAATTGCTATGGCCGATTTTTTGTCACAAAATATCTTCACTACTTCTTCACTTTTAAATCCAATTTCTTTCACCAACCTTTGTAACCAAATGACTTGGTTTGCTGCTGAACATAACGCGATGTACTCTGCTTCGGCTGTTGATTGTGCCACGGTTTTCTGCTTGCTTGATTGCCAATAAAATACCGCTGATCCTAGTGTGAATACATATCCCGATGTACTCTTCTTGTCTTCAATCGATCCACCCCAATCACTATCCGAATAACCATGAAGTTCTGGTTCTTTTACCTTCTTGAACTGAACTCCCAACTTGGTTGTTCCTTTGATGTACCTTAGAACTCATTTTGCTTCTTGGTAATGCTTCTTGAGTGGCGATGACATGTATCTCGATAGATACAAACTTGCATACATGAGGTCCGGCCTTGATGCACATAGGTATAGAATTCCTCCAACCATGCTTCTATACTTAAACTTCTCATCCGCTCCTTCTTCTTCTATACCTTTACCATGAGGTACGAGAGGAGTTTTCACACTCTTGCATTCCTTCATTCCGAACTTCTCTAGAAGTTTGTTTGCGTATTTCTCTTAAGAGAGAAACACTTCATCTTCATCTTGGATAATCTCCATTCCAAGAAAATAGTTAAGCTCTCCTAAATCCGTCATCTAAAATTCTTGCTTCATATCAACCTTAAACTTGTTGATCAACTCCAAGTTGTTTCCGGTGATGATTATATCGTCTACGTATAGGCTCACCACCAAGACATCTTCTATTGTCTTCATTACGTACAATGTGGCGTCATTGATGCTTCTTTGAAACCCATTTTTCAAGAAATATGCATCAATACGTCCATACCATGCTTTAGGCGCTTGTTTCAAGCCGTAGAGTGCCTTGTGCAACTTTAGCACCTTATCTTCTTCTCCTTCTCGTATGAAACCAGGTGGTTGTTCAATGTATATCTCTTCTTGCAATTCTCCATTCAAGAACACAGACTTTACATCCATTTGGTAAAGTCTCCACGTCTCTTGAGCCGCAATCGCTAATAGAGTTCAGATTGTGTCATGCCTTGAACCGGGAGCAAATGTTTCAAGATAATCCACTTCATACTCTTGAGTGAACCCTCTAGCCACTAGCCTCGCCTTATGCTTGATAGGTTCCCCATTTGCATTTGTCTTTAAGTGATAGATCCACTTCACGCTTATGACATTCTTGTCTTTTGGTTTCTGACCATTTGCCAAGTATCATTCTTCTCTATCATCCAAATCTCTTCTTCCATGGCTTCTCTCCATGCTTTATCTTTTATTGCTTTGTCAAACAATTGAGGTTCTTCAGCCATCATCAAACACATCTCGTGTGTTTGAGCCATCTCCTCTATTTCATCAGATCGTTGCATAATCTCATTGAGAGATCTAAATCCTCTCGGTCCCATTGGAGATTCTTCTTAATTTCCGTCTTGTGGGAACATGTTGAGATTTTTTCCTTGATCTTGTTTTTCCTCTTGGGAATTGTTTTCGATTTTTGGGTGAAAAACTGACTTCACTTCTTTCTTCTCCCAATCTCAACTCTTTTCCTCATCGAATATCACATCCCTTGATATCTCCACCTTTTTTTCATCTAATAAGAGTATTCTATACCCTTTAGACTCACTACTATACCTAATTAGTATTCCATGCTTGGCCTTCACGTCAAGCTTCTTCCTTTTCTCAACCGGTATATGCACATAGCATAAACACCCGAACACTCTTAAGTGCTCTACACTCGGCCTCTTTCCACTCCACTTCTCCCATGGAGTCATGTCTTCTTCTAAAGACTTTGTAGGCAACAAATTCTGAATATAGGCTGATGTTGCCACCGCTTCAGCCCATAACTTGTTTGGAAGGCTTTGATCTGCAAGGATTGATCGAGCCATCTCCACTAATGTTTGATTTTTCCTCTCCGAAACACAATTCTGTTGTGGTGAGTATGGTGTTGTGACTTGTCTTTGGATCCCAGCCTCTTGACAAACCTTGATGAATTCCTTGGATATGAATTCACCCCCACCATCCGTTCTAAGTTGCTTGATCCGTTTTCCGGATTGATTCTCCACTAGCGACTTGAATACTCTAAATTTGGAGAGGACTTCACTTTTGTTTTTGATGAAATACACCCAACTCATCCGTGTATAGTCATCAACAAATAGCACAAAGTACTTACTTCCATTCATCGATTCCGTTTGCATAGGACCACAAACGTTTGAGTGTACCAACTTCAACACTCCATTAGTTTTAGTATGAGATTTCTTTGGAAAACTCTTCCTTGCTTGTTTTCCCATCTCACATGAGTCACATATCTCCTTTGTGACTTCAAACCTCGGAAGTTTATCCATAATCTTCAATCTTTGCATCTTCTCCAACTTGTCCCAACCAGCATAACCCAATCTTCTATGTCATAGCTTAGTTTTCTTGGCCTTTTCTTCTCGTGCAAGTAAGGCACTTTCTCTTGAGTTATTCCATCTGATTGGAAAATTCTTGTTCTTCATCTTGATGTTCATAATCCTCTTCCCTTGAGGACTATTGATGAGACATCTCTTGTCTTCAAATGAAACTCGATATCCACTTGATACCATTTGAGAAACACTCAATAAGTTTCTCGCTAATTCGGGCACTAGGAACACTTCTTTGATGATTTGCTCTCCTTGGCTTTTCATCACTCGAATGTTTCCTTTTCCTGCCGTCATCATACTCTGACCATTCCCCACTTTGATCGGAACTGTTACACTCTGATCAAGAGTGATGAAGTATGTCACTTCCTTGGTCATGTGATTAGTACAACCGCTGTCAACTAACCACGTATCATCATTCACATTTGATGATGATTCTTCGACCGCACTAAACAGCATGTAACTCTCCTCGTCATCATCTGTTTCTTCTAGACTTAGGTTCACTCTCTCGGCCTTCCTAAGCTTGCAGTCTTTCACCAAATGTCCCGGTTTGTCACACACAAAACATTTCCTCTGCGAAACAACATCTTTGTTGTTCCAACACTCACTCTCATTGTGAGTATCTCTTTTGCAAACGCCACACCATCTCTTGGTCTTTTCTTGACGTTTGTCATCATGTTTGTTTCGGTTCCATGAAACAAAACTTTCTCCATTCGATCGAACATAGAATGCTCCTTCCGTTGTTTGTTCTTCTCGGAGTTCCACACGCTTCTCATGTGCCTTTAGTGTGCCTATCAATTCTGTTATTGACAGCACCGATAGGTCCTTTGTTTGTTCTAGCACCATTACAATGCTGTCAAACCTCTCGGGAAGAGAAATCAAAATCTTCTGGACCGTTTGATAGTCCGATTTTTCTTCTTCGTGAATCCTAAGTTGATTGCCTATCTCAATCAACTTCGTTGTGAAAGTGTGACCGTTGTCACTCTCCTCCATCTTCAAATTCTCATACTTTATTCGTAGAGATTGAAGTTTTATCATCCTCACTTGAGGACTTCCTTGGAATTCCATTTCCAATGCATCCTATGCACCTTTCGCACTCGTTTCTGGTGCTATGCGTAGAAAGATGGCATCCAAAACCGCCGTCTGGAGTATTTGCAGTGCCCCTAAATCCCGCATGACTTGATCCTCCTGATCCTTCTTTATCTCCGGTGTGCTTTCACTTGAAGAAATGATCGATGGCACTCCATTCTCAACTACATCCCAAAGTTTCCCCGTCTTTAGGATTGTCTTCATTTTGATGCGCCAAAACCCGTAGGCCTCTCCATTGAAGATCGGAATCACTTGTTGTGATAAAGTCTCCATAGCTCTGACACCATATAAGACTTTTACTCAAAAAGTATGTGGGAACACAAACAGAGTTGTCTGTTCTGCTCGACCTTTGTTTCTCTCTGTTTCTCTCTGTTTCTTTCTTGTTACTTACGTAACTTGTTATGATCGAATCTTACACTTCTTTTGTTTATGAAAAACACACTGGATGATTTATTCATTCGTGATAAGGATTTTTATACAAGATGAAAAGACACAATGAAGAAGTATAACCAACTAACGGTTATACCAACGTAACCAACTAACGGTTATGCCAATATAACCAACTAACGGTTATGCCAACGGAACCAACTAACGGTTACGTATTTTCCTTAATAAGTAATTTATATAAGACCCCAAAACTCTAATTATATTTTAACACTGTCTTCCTTTATCTTCGCCAAGAGTAACGTTGCGAGCTTTCAACTTATTTAAAACAGTGAATTCCATTCGAAGACACTCCACACACAAGTCTAGAAATCGAATACACTCGCAGACCATTCAGCATAAGAGCACGAACTGCACACCATTGATGTTGAATGAAGTATAACCCACCGTCAAACCGACTCTGACTATACCTTGCATTGGGAAATTGAAATAAGATAAGTGTAAAGAAATATCATATGAAGATTCGGAGTATTTATGTATTAGTGTATTTTTTATTTTAATTTTTTGAATATTAATTATGTAATTCTACATTAAAATACACTTATATTTAAATATACATATATATTTATAAACTAAACTTACTTTTAAATAAATCTGTCAGAAATTCGTCGAAAATTATTTGAAATACAATTGTCATATTTATTTTAAAATATGTGGGATAAAAAAAATATTTAAACAAGTTATATTAAAAGTATAAATTGTTTTTCATGATTAAGATTACTTATTAGATAATAATACATATTTAGGAGAATATGTATAACTATAACAACTTTAAATTTGTTTGTTTTGTATATTTAATATAAAACAGGATCTTTATTAGTTTTATCATTGAAATGATTAATATATCATGGCTAGAAAAATACATGTGTTCTGTTTAAAAGTTAGATTGACTAATGACTATACATGCAAGATTTACGATTTCTGACAGTTGGAGTTTTGAGCAATATATTTTTTTATTTAAAAATGGGATTTCTCACTTTTACATTTTGTCTTTGACTCTGTTCAATAAAAATACTGATTTTCTTTAGCACACACAAAGCAAAAAAACAAAGAAAAAAACAGTAGAATATATTGGAATAAGAATTAAGTTCTAACAAGGTATGTAACGATTCTTGCTGTTGTTTCAAATTAATGAGTGACAATTTTGAATAGCAATTAGAAGCGAACGTTTGTTTTCTTTTATATTTAAAATCAAGTTAGATTGAAAAATGCTGCTAGAAATGAGATGAAATATCTTTTATATCTTGATAAATTGAAATTTTTGTCCTAAGGTGTCATTTCTATAATGCAACTTTCGGTAAGAATTTTTTCTTGTTAAAGACAAGCAGGCATAATTATTTTCCAAGTTAAGCATACATTTCCTTTTGCATGATAACATGGCTTCGTACCCTCCTTTACTGTCTATATATTGTTGATCCATAAATATTTTGGATTCTTCGTATTTCAATTCTCCATCATTATCTCTTTTATTCATGTAAGTACATGTAAATATCTTCTTTTTTATCTTCTTTCATGCAAGCACATGCAAAACATGTAAAAACATGCAAGCAAATGCAAAACCATATAAGCACATGCAAGAACATGTAAGAATTGCATGATATACAAGTTCCTATATTATTCATGCGTCTATTGTAAATTTTGAATTGTATTCTTATATATAGATGTATTGTTACAACAAAAATCAATGAGAAGTTTTATTCTATTCTATTATATTCTCTATTCTCTAATCTTCTCTTATATTTTCTCATTATTCTCTCATTCTTATAAATTATTCTGCAATTTCTAACATAGTATCAGAGCGTTAATACGATTCACTCATTCTTCTTGTCACTAATCTTATTCAAACCTATGTCCATACGGTATATATAGCTAGAAAACCAACACGGGTACTGGGAGACCCTGACATACTACTCCTACGAGGAGAAAGACATTCTTGTTTGTATCATCTCATTCTTGGATCACAACGCCATATATCGTATAAACCCATTTCCAAATCTCTTCATCTATTTGTGATAAACGATGGAAAACTCAAAAGATATCGTAATTCCGGTTGTTCTCAAAGGAGGGAACTATTTGTTGTGGTTTAAGATCATAAAGACCGCGTTGTGTGGCCGCGGACTTTGGAATCAATTTGAAACTACTCAAGTTCCAAAGGAAGCCACTAAAAGAAATGGAAAAAAAGTCATTGATGTTGGAGAAGAAGAAGATGTAGTCCTTGAGAAAGTAGCCAAATGGTTTCAAGAAGATCAAGCTGTTCTTGGATCCTCCAAAATTCTCTTGAATTTTCCATCCTTGAAGCTTATTCATATTGTGAAATCGCAAAAGAACTTTGGGATACTCTAAAAAATGTGTATGGAAATGTGTCAAACCTCTCACAAGTGTTTGAAGTAAAGAAGGCCATCAATAATCTTAGTCAAGAAGACTTGGAGTTCACCAAATACTTCGGAAAGTTTTGGTCTCTATGGATAGAACTCGAGATGTTAAGGCCAAACACCATATACCAAGCAGTTCTAAATGAAAGGCGTGAACAAGACAAAGTCTTTGGACTTCTACTCACTTTGCATCCAACATTCAATGACCTCCTCAAGCATATTCTAAGAGCGTACAAACTTCCAAGTCTTGATGATGCTTGTTCTCAAATACAAAAGGAATAAGGATCTCTTGGGCTTTTTGGTGGAAATGGAAGTCTTCCCATGGCAAACAAAGGATTATACCAGTAAGAGGAAAAGAAGATATGAATTTGTGACCATTGCAAAAGGAAGGATCATCTCAAGGATAAATGTTGCTTTCTTTATCCTCATCTCAAACCAAGCTTAGCCACAAAGACCCAAAGTATTTTACAAATAATTTCTCATGGATTTATTGGCGCTGCACTTTTTTTCTTGGCAGGGGCGAGAGCCAACCTCTCTTACGAAGCCACAAAAAATCAAGGAAAACCTGGTTCATCAAAACAAGGAGAAGAAGTAGCGGATAATATTGTGAAAAATACGACCTTGAGGCTCTATTTCCTCTTTAAAAGAATCTAGTACCACTTTTTTTGCTAGTAAACCGAGTAAATCTCTCTTCATATAATCAGGGGCTACTCACCATATGATTAGTGACCCAAATCTTATAGACAATATAAAACCCAAAACGGGTAATGTGACTATTGCTAATGGAGATATAGTTCCCATAAAAGGTGTGGGTGATTTGAAATTGTTTGATACAACTATAAGGCTTTCTATATGCCCAGTTTTACGTCTAATCTTTTGTCGGTGAAAAAGACGACTTGTGATCTTAATTGTTATACTATATTTGGGCCTAATAGTGTTCATTTGCAGGATATTAAGACTAGAAAAATACTTGGAGAAGAGAATACTGAAGGGAAACTATATGTTCTTAAGGATACTTCACCAAGCATTTATACTTCTTTTTCTTTTAATTTCTGTTTTAATAATAATGCTATGTGTCATGCTAGATTAGGTCATCCTCATTCTCGTTCTCTTGAGTTGATGTTACCTAATGTATCTTTTGATCATTCTAGTTGTGAGACTTGTATTCTTGGAAAACATTGTAAATCGGTTTTACCCAAATCTTCTTTCATTTACGAAAATTGTTTTGATCTTGTTCATTTTGATGTTTGGACATCTTCATGTGTCTCTAGAGATAACAACAAATATTTTGTGACTTTCATAGATGAGAAATAAAAGTATACATAGTTAACATTACTTTCGTCTAAAGATCGTGAGTTTGATGTTTTTCTTAACTTCCAAAGCTAAGTAACTAATCAATTTAATGCTAAACTTAAGGTACTAAAGTCGGACAACGGAGGAGAATACACAAGTCATAGATTCAAAGAGCATCTTGCAAAACATGGAATCATGCATCAGATGAGCTGTCCTTACACACCTCAACAAAATAGAGCGGCTGAAAGAAAGAATCGATACCTAATGCAGGTAGCAAGAGCGATGATGTTTCATGCCAATGTACCAAAACGATTCTGGAGTGATGCCGTTATCACAACATGCTATCTCCTCAACCAGATTCCCACCAAAGTCCTAAAGGATATGTCACCATTTGAGGTACTCAATAAAGTCAAACCATCTATTGATCATTTATGGATATTTGGGTGTGTTTGCTTTGTGTTGGTTCTAGGAGAACAGAGAAACAAGATAGATGCCAAGAGTACAAAATGTATGTTCCTAGATTACTCAACGACACAAAAGGGCTACTAGTGCTATGAGCTCATCAACAATCATGTCTTTCTGTCTCGAGATGTCAAATTTATCGAAAATCAAGGATATCATGATAAGAAGGATTGGAAAAATGTTAAAGACTTATCCCACTCTCCATCTGACCGGGCAACATGTTTGTGATTCCTTGTTGATCATATCAGAAATCAACCATCACAACTACGAGGGAATAAGATAGTCCACGAAAGCATATCATCTACAATAGAACATGATCAGAGAATTGAAATCAATGATCAAAATAACTCGGAGGTACAAATGACTCCAGACGAAGAACATATACCTCATGGAGAAGAAAAAAAAGACGACAAAGCTAATGAAGATACTCCTTTGCCACTTAGACGAAGCAAAATGATTTGTCATATTTCCAAATGGGTGAACACACGAGTCTACTACAACAATCAAGTTGTAGCTCATCCTATCCAAATGTTCGCTTGACCTTTTACCAACTAATAATCAAGCTTTTCTTGGAAAGATTAAACTTGACATGATACTTCAAAGCTATGAGGAGACCAAAGAAAGGAAAGAATAGATGGATGATGTGGATGATGAAGTTGGAGCTATGAGTCATAACTATACATGGGATGAAGCATATCTTCCTCCAGGGAGCCATTAGCTCCAAATAGTTATTCACCATTAAATACTTGAGCAATGGAGATATTGAATGATATAAGGCACGTTTGGTGGCAAGAGATTTTACGCAAACCTATGGAGAAGACACACGGATATCTTTGCTCCTGTCGCCAAACTCCACACAATAAGGGTTGTTATTTCTTTAGCTACTAATTTATCTTAGGAGCTGTGACAGATGGACGTCAAGAATGCATTTCTACAAGGTGAACTTGAGGAAGAAGTCTATATGACTCCTCCACCGGGTCTTGAAGACTATGTTGCTCCCAAAAAAGTCTTACGGCTTTGGAAGGTGATCTATGGGCTGAAAAAATCACCAAGGGATTGGTATCACAAGTTGAGCTCTACACTCAAAGACCGAGGTTTTCAGAGATCTGAAGCCGATCATACATGTTCATCCTCCAAGGACCTAAAACTATCATTGTGGTCCTTATATATGTAGATGATCTTATCATCTTCGGTGATGATAAGGAAGCTATTCAATCCACTAAAGATTATCTTAAATCTGTTTTCGATATTAAAGAAACTAAAGTACTTTCTATACACTGAAGATTGTCGATCTCTGGAAGGCTTATTTCTTTCGCAAATATTGTACGCACTTGATATTTTGGATGAGACAGATAAACTTGGGGTAAAACTGGCCAAGAATCCACTCATAGATGGTTACAAGGCCAAGCGAAAGAGGGAGAAAGTTAAAGAAGAAGGAGAAGACAGACCATATGATGATCCAACACTTTACCGCCAGCTTGATGGTAAGCTGATCTATCTAACTATCACTAGACCTGACTTTTGTTTTGTTGTGAATCAGTTCAGTCAACACATGAAATATCCCACAAAGTTTCATTGGAGCATGGTGGAACGGATTTTTTGATATCTCAAAGGAAGTGCGGCCAAGGAATTTGGATGGGAAGGAATGGGAGCACCGAGATAGTAAGATATTGTGATGCGGATTATGTTGGAGATACATTGGATAGAAAATCAACCACCGGCTATTGCACCTTCATTGGAAGAAACTTGGTTACTTGGAAATCAAAGAAACAAAAGGTGGTATCTTGTTCAAGTGCATAAGCTGAATACCGAGTTATGAGGAAGCTAACAAATTAACTTACATGGCTCAAAACCCTTCTTAAAGATTTTGGCATTGAGTCTTCCAGTCCTATCACATTTCATTGTGACAACCAATCGGCTATTAACATCGCAATAAATTCTGTCTTTTACAAAAAGACCAAACATATTAAAGTGGATTGTCACAAGGTTCGAGAAAAGATTGAAGAAGGCTTAATCCTACCATGTTATACTCGAAGTGAAGATTAATTAGTAGACATTTTCACAAAAGCTGCAAGTCTTAAAGTTTGCTCTCACATTCACCGCAAGCTTGGACTTATTGATCTTTTTCGTCAATGATCGGTTATCCCCTTCCGTGGCCATCATACTCTTTTTCCCTTATCAAGGTCTTGTCCCAATGAGTTTTTTTTATAAGGTTTTTAATGAGGTGATGCTTCACTGGGGAGTATTGATCCATGAATATTTTGGATTCTTCATAATTCAGTTCTCCATCATTATCTCTCTCTTTTATACAAGCACATGCAAGTTTCTTCTCTCTCACCCTCTTTCATGTTTTTGCATTCATGCATCTTTCATGCAAGCACATGCAAGAACATGTAATAACATGCAAACACATGCAAAAATATACAAGTCCCTATGTTGTTCATGCATCTGTTCTAAATTTGAATTGTACTTTTATATAGATTTATTATTACAACAAAAATTAATTAAAAAAAAATTTCTATTCTATTTTTAACTCTCTAATCTTCTTTTATATTTTATTATTATTCTTTCATTTTCATAAATTATTCTACAAATTCTAACATTATATACAAGCTTAAATAAACTTATTACATGTGCATATTTATAAGTGCCCATGAAATCAATCTCTTATAATAGGATGTAAGACCTTATAGTCAAATTGGAGCTAATATCTCCACACGAATTTTCCGATAAGGAACAACATTATCACCATTCAAAGTAACATCAATAATATGCATGTGTTTGAAAAGCCATATGACATCACTGCAGCTTGGAATCAATGATGATCTCTCGACTAATATTGAGTAATTCAACTTCGGCAAGGTCGTTCAACACAATGCAAAGTGGTGGTACCATATGAAGCACGAGCCTCTGACGTATTTTAGGAAATTATACATTTATTTTTATTTATTAGAATATTATATGTATTAATTGGAAAAAGAATAAAAAGATATTGTATTTTCTTTTCAAATCATATATTTTCTATAATATAATAGGGTACACAAAATAAATAAACACGACTGAAAATTTTAACATTAGTATTTCAATATTGGTCAGTTTAGTTTTAGCAATATTAATTTATAGTGGTTGTGGTGTCCATCGTACCTATTTATTATTAGATTAAAATGATTTTGTAAGATATTTCATCTTTGGGCAGGACGCAGAGTAAAACACCTAGCTTTAGGTATATAAGAATACTATTAGAAAACAGGAAAACTAAATTTTAGTAAGAGAAAAACCATAGCAAATAAACACTAATAAGAAGTCAGTTTACCTTAATTAGTAGCTTGAAAGTGTAATTCAAATAAGCTAATTTCTATTAATTGAATAAACAGTCAAATCTCTTACCTATCTTCAATTACAAAAGACAATGAAAAATACTCTAACTAAGCACATATCTATTCTAATTATCTTTCCCGTATATAATTAATTATATTTTATCACCGTGTAAATCTTAATAAGTATGATTAATCCAATTCCAAAATAAATAAAAATTTTATAAAAAGAATCAACAAAGAAAAGGATATTTAAAGAAGAAAAAAATATGCACAATAGCACGGGTATTTACCTAGTTCAAAATAATTAATGGAAATTATATTTAATTTCTGCCAAAACTCTCACTAAATTATCCAGTGACACATGAAAGTTTTCCATATTAAGTTTTGTTTACAATAGCATATTTGTTGTCTAATAAGTCGAAAAATTATTTTATTTACTAAACTAACTTGATTCCATTCACCAAACTATCTTTATGCAAAAAAGTAGTGTATTAGCCTCAAGAAGAAAATGTACGACCAAGAAGTTCATTGATGTCTGACATAGCAAGGCTAAAGGGAAAGATCAAACTAATTTAACTGAAGCTGACATATGTTTGGTAGTTACGAAAGCAAATGTGGTCGAAGAAAACTCCAGAAAGTGGTTCTACCGCACATATATTGATAGGGAGATATTTATCACCTATTAAAAGAGTAAGGCCACAAAAAAGGTTGAAGATGGGTAATGATACTCATTCCAAGATTGAAGGCCACAAACAAGGTTGTGTTGAAGATGACTTCTAAACACCTAGCTTTTAGTGTATGTGAATACATTTAGACAATAAATAACACATTAGTAACTTTTAAATCTAACTCTAGACAATAATAATTTTTGGATATTGCGAATTTGGTTAAATCAGTAAAAATATATTTTAGTAAGCAAAAAAGACGTTGAGTTAATAAGATGTCACTTTACCTTAATTAGTAGTTTGAAAGTGTAATTAAAATGTGGTTATTTTCATTAATTGAATTAAGAGTCAAATCTTTTACATATCTTCAATCACAAAAAAGAAAAACTGAAAAAATATTTTAATTAAGCTCATGTTTATTCTAATAACCCTTTTTGTGTCTATTATAGTTTAACCATATTTGACTACCATGTAAATCATAATCACTATAATTAATACAAGTCGTAAATACAAATAATTTATAAAAAAAATAAAAAACAATTTGCAGCAGAGTGGGTATTTAGACAAAATTGTCGACAGGTAGCACGAATCTTCTAGAAAGGTTTGACAAGATTTGACCGTATAAATACTGTATGAGTATATTTACTTTAATTTTTTAACCTAATTAAATAACAATCTAAATCTGCGAAATGATAGAAAATAACAATCTGGCACTGACAACGGATCTTTACGACTGGACGTTGAGAACTTTTACGTTAGTTGCAAACGCAGTACTAGTTTTGGTTCTGTTGATCGTTCATTCTCAGGAACCTAATAATCTATGAGGTTATTGTTTTTGCTATTTTGTTGTTTATTCAATTCACTGCATTCCTCAAATGATTAGGTTGTTGTTTTTTCTTAGTTTAAACACATGAATACCTTACCTGAAGGGATACACATATATGTTTGCCTTAAATCCCTAATCACTGATGATCCATTTGATCAAACTCAACTCTTAGAAAAGTTTTGACTCATTGATGCGTGTCTGGTTCGTACATTTACTTTGATATCAGAACTTTGGATCGACTTCAAACCTGTTCGGAAAGACATTGCCAATTTTTTAAAACATATCTCAAATAGGATGAGACATGTGAGAGAAGATAAATATAAGTATGTGATAACTCTTCCTGAATATTCGTCTTTTTCTTAAATGTAATTGTAGAAGGAAAAAATATAGTTGGAGTTTTCTTTATAATAAAGAATAAACCAACGAATTTTATGAAGAAAAGAGAACAATGTGTAGTGCTTCTTGAATGTTTTTATTTTATTTTTCTTTGTTAAGTAAAAATACATTGTGTTTGTAATATAATATCGACATACGGTAACTTGGACTAAACCTAAAGCATCAAATCGTTTTTTTTCCTCCTTACTTTAAATCTCTGGGTAGGTTTGAAAATAAATGGATTTTTGCTTTTCTAAATATGGAATAAGACATACGTTTTATCCATGTGCAACCATATATTATCAATCATTTAACCAGACACTCTAATTCAACTTAAATATTTTATTCTATATACTATCATTTCGCAGAACAGCAAATACTCTAACTAATATTCATTTGTCATATTACTAAAAATCTTATTAGAAAAATAAATATTTCATGAACAAAAAATATATTACTTAATTAATTACTTTGAATTTTCGTATGATTCTTCGACGTGTATGGATAAGTAATATAGCGTAAATATCTAACGGAGGAAAAACTCTCTCTATTAAGAGAGAGAAACGTGCTAGTTAAAGAAAGTTAGGGCGCCTAGGTCTTTCATCTTCCTCCACTGTGGAGCCGCCCCCATAGGCCTCGGTGAGATGGCTGGCCGGAGGGATCAAGAGGATGTCGGGATTACTGCTCCTCTAGCTGCTCAGGCTATTGGTACGTCTCTTCCGTCTGCCACCGTCCGCCACCGTCCACTCTGCTTCAGGAGCTGTGCACGGTCAGATGAGGAACATCTCCGGTGACTGCAGTGTTCCTACTCCGACGATGCTGATTCCAGAAATCAATCATGCCCCTACGATTTCTTCTGTCCAAACTGCATCTCCTCTTATAGGTTCACAAGTCAACTCAGGCCAAGCGAGACTCTGCTCTCCCGAAGCTGCTTCTTCTTCGTAGAACACACAGGTTGCAGTCAGCCTTCCCCAAGCAAAATCTTGGGCTCAAGTCGCAGGCCAGATGACTCAGTTCGATGCCTCTGCTCAAGAAATCAACGGGAAACAAGTGGTGGTTGTGCCGCCTGAGATCTTTCAGGAAGCCCCTCCGCTATGGGAGGACTTCCTAGTTGGCCGCTTCGCTTCAACAGCCCCCCCCCCCCCCATATTGCCAAAATTCATATAATTGTCAACAAGATTTGGAATCTCGGGGATAAAAAAATCAAGATTGATGCTCATGTGATAAATGAGACGACGATTAAGTTTCGAATTCAGAATTTGAATGCCAGAAACAGGGTGCTTAGACGAGGTATGTGGAACATATGTGAAATTCCAATGATAGTTTCGAAATGGACCCCAATTCCGGAGGATGCACATCCAGCTCTAACGTCGATGCCAATGTGGGTAACGTTAACCAATGTTCTTCCGTCTCTATTTTCACGGAAAGGTATAAGCTTCATAGCTAGTCAAGTTGGGACTCCAATTCGTCTTCATAAGGACATGGAAATGGTGACAACTTTCGATGAGACTAAGGTCTTTATTGACGTCTCTCTGAGACGGGAGTTGCCGAAGTGTTACTGTTTTAAAGTTAGAGAGGAAGAGGTTACAGTTTCATTTGAGTACCCTTAGCTTCCAATGCGTTGTTCCTTCTGTCGTACCTGGGGCCATACAGAACAAGGTTGTCTGTCCAGACTTCGAACATCACCCAGAAAGGCTGCTGAAAAATTCTCAATAATTGCAGGGGAAGCAGGTACAGTCCCAGCTGATCATTGACCGTTGCAAGCCACGATAGACCAAGTTGCAGTAATTAAAGATCCATTACCTACCAACCAAGCTCATTCTACTGATCATCTCCCTCAGCTTTAGACAACAGAACGGGAAGCAGGCGAATTTGTCCCTTCCCCGGACCATAGCGGTTGGAAAGCTGTTTCTCACGTTCAGAGCAAGGCTCCACGGTAGAAAAAGCTAGTTTACGGGGCTGTTTCAATTGCAAGTCCCACTCGATTTGATGTTTTGAGTACAGCCGAAGTAGAGCCTGATCTTTCAGAAGCTACGGTCTCCGCTGCCGTCCTCTCGCCTTGTGACATTGTTCTCTCTCCTCCAGCCGTTTGTTCTGCATCTCAGGTGAGAGAAAACTCTGGTCTGCACAACATTTCTCCTAAAAAATTTAAAGTCTCTGTCGAAGCAGACAAACCTGGAACAACTATTTACCCTGTTATGGCCTTTGCTCCAGAGTCTCGTACAGTTAAAACCTCCCTCGCGTCGGAAGATGCTGTTGAAGCAAATAAGCTGCAGCAAAACACATCATTCGCTACAAAATCTACCATAACGATAGATAATGCTGTCGAAATCGTTCAACAAGTGAAGCAGACCTCAGTAGAAACACTTAATGCTCGAGTCCCCTATTTTTCTATCTCTCCTACCACCGTCGCATCCTCTGCAGGTGTCAACTTCTGAGGCTAATCCGACTTCAGATCACAGAGCCTCTGTTACAGTTTCAGACACGCAACAGGTCCAACGACATGATTTAGCAAATACGAAGAATGCTCCAACTCACGAAGATTCTGGAGCCAGACCATATCTCACGAGAACTTCTAAATCTAAGCAGGTTAGTACATCAATCAAGCCAGAGCGCTTACCAAAGTCTCTTCCCGGGGGCATTGGAAGAAGGAAGCAAAGCAAAAAACACTAATGTCAATTTTTTTTTGGAACATAAGAGGTCTTAATAAGAAGCGAAAGCAAAAATCAATCTGCAACTAGGTTCAGTCAAAGCATTTGTTAATGGGAGGGCTGCTGGAGACTCGAGTTACGGAGGCTCGTGCTTCTTCTGTGGTTTCTTCGACATTTCATGGCTGGTCCTTTGCCTCGAATTATGAACACCATCACCTTGGTCGCATTTGGGTTGTTTGGGATAAGCGTGTGGATCTACATATCCTTCTCAAAACAGATCAAATGATCTCTTGCTCTGTTCAAGTAGACGGTTCTCCTAGGTTCCTATGTACCTTTGTTTATGCATCAAATCTGGCAGAAGAGAGGCAGCAACTGTGGCTTCAGCTCAAAACTCTTCAGCAAGCCCTTTCCCTAGGAGGAGAGCCATGGCTATGTCTTGGCGACTTCAACGATATCCTAGCATCGTCGGGCCATTCAAGTAATGCTCTAGCTCCTACTATTACTAACATGTTAACTTTTCAGGAGACCGTCCGGGTTTGCTCATTAACGGATATGGCATTCACGGGGCCTATGTTTACATGGTACAACAAGAGGGACTCCGACTTGATATGTAAAAATCTTGATCAATCTCTAGTCAATGATCCATGGCAGCTCGCCTTTCCGCACTCCTACACCAAATTCGAGGCTGGAGGTTGTTCTAACCACCTCCGAGGCCTTGTTTTCCTTCACGGTATGGCCTTCCGCCCTAAATTTTCTAACGCAATCATCAAGGTGCAGGAGTTTATGCATATGGTAGTGGAGTTCTTGGCATCTACGCCGCCTCTTTTTCTTTCTGTTTACTCTATATACAGATTCTCGAAGAAGCTGAAGCAACTAAAGCCTCATATTCGTCAGCTAAGTATACTGAATCTCCATCATCTCTCTAGACGAGCAGATGAAGCTTATGAGGATCTTTGCGCTTGTCAAGCTATGACTCTCTCCCAGCCCTCCGCTGAAGCTAGTGCTTCCGAGTCGCTAGCCTATGCCCGATGGGACTATGTGACCCTTCTTGAGGAGAGCTTCCTTCGATAGAAAGCTAAGCTCCATTGGCTTGATGTGGGTGATGAAAACAACCGCACCTTCCATAATGCGGTGAAAGAGAGACAGGCGCGGAACATGATTCGGGAAATAGTGAATCCCGAGGGTCAAACGTTAACCGCTAAGGAGGACATCAAGCAGGAGGCGGTCAGGTATTTTCATGATTTATTTACTCACAATCCACCAGATTTTACAGGAGCCACCACCACGGAGCTAGAGAGGCTTCTCACCTTTCGCTGCTCAAGAGAAGAGGTAGAGATGCTGGTCTCTGACGTCACCGAGGCTGAGATAATGGGGATTCTTTTTTAGATGCCTTCTAACAAATCTACCAGACCAGATGGTTATCCAATGGAGTTTAACAAAGCCGCCTGACCTATTCTTCGTTCAGATTTTGTAGTCGCGGTGAAGTTCTTTTTTACTTATTTTTTTCTCCCGAAAGGCATTAACTCCTCCATTCTAGCACTTATACCAAAGAAGCCGAACTCAACAACCATGAGAGACTTTTGACCCATCTCCTGTTGCAACGTACTCTACAAGGTTATCTCCAAGTTGTTGGCCAACCATCTCAAACGAATTCTTGATGGATTTATTGCCCCCAACCAATCAGCATTTATTAAGGATTGCTACCTCATGGAGAAAATTCTTCTAGCTTCAGAACTGGTCCGCGACTATCAAAGGCTTTCGACTCAGTTCAGTGGTCTTTCTTGATGAACGTCCTCTCTGTTCTTGGCATCCCATCAGCCTTTATACACTGGCTCAAGCTATGTGTCACCACTCCATCCTTCTCCGACCAAGTGAATGGGGAGTTGGGGGGTTTCTTTCCGAGTACCAGAAGCCTACGACAGGGATGTTCTTTTTCACCTTACCTCTTTGTCATTACTATGAATGTTCTATCTCCAATGTTAAATAATGCAGTGAGTGTAGGGAGGTTTAGCTACCACCCCGGATGTCGTGCTTTGAAAATTACTCACCTTTGTTTTGCAAATGACATTCTAGTGTTTGCAGATGGGTCGTCGGGATCAGTCGCAGCAATTCTTGACGTATTCCAAGCCTTTGGTAGGCTCTCGGGACTCCGGATCAGCCCAGAGAAGTCTAATCATTTCCTTGTAGGTGTCTCTCCCCAACGACGTTCTGACATTGCTTCCCGATTTTCCCTAAGTGTTGGAGTTCTCCCAGGCAAATATCTTAGGCTCCCTCTACTCACCAAACGAATGGCTAAGTTGGATTTCCAGCCACTCATTGATAAGATTCGATCACGCATACAATCATGGAAGCATCGGTTCCTTTCCTTCGCGGGTAGACTTCAGCTCCTCACTTCGGTCATTGCTAGTCTAACGAACTTTTGGATTGCCTTTTTTCGTTTGTCTAGTGCTTGTATCAGGGAAATCGAGAGGATCTATTATGCTTTCCTCTGGTCCGGACCAGACTTGAATCCTCACAAATTGAAACTGGCTTGGGCGGATATTTGTAGACCAAAAGAGGAGGGTGGCCTCGACCTAAAGTCTATCTCCGAGGTAAACAAAGTCAGCTGTTTTAAGCTCATCTGGAGGATTGTCTCTTCGCGCGATTCATTGTGAGTAAATTGGATAAAGAAAAAACTAATCTGGGTTGGCTCTTTCCGGTCCGTGGACATGTATTCAGCGGCGGGATCATGGATTTGGCAAAAACTAATAAAGTATAGAGATCAAGCTAAGAGCTTCCACAAAGTTTGAGTAAAAAAGGGGGATGATTGCTCTTTTTGGTTTGATGATTGGTCTCCTTTAGGTCGGTTACATGACAGGCTGGGAGTTAGATGCTGCATTGATATGGGAATCACGCTCATGGCAACTTTGGAAGAGGTCTTTCTAACACATCGAAGGCGCAGGCGAAGAGGCACGATCCTAAATCAAATTGAAGAGGAAATAGACAAGGCCCGTGCAACAAGAAATGATGATAGAGACACTCATCTATGGCGCCATAGTTCAGACTTGTTCAAGAATGAGTTTTCATCAAGTCATACATGGGTTCAGCTACGTTCACACACCACGCCTAAGAGTTGGCTCCGTGGAGTTTGGTTTGCCGAGGCGACACCAAAGTTCTCCTTCATTGTTTGGTTGGCAATTCATAACCGGTTATCGACGGGATATCGCATGGCTTCTTGAAACATAGGGGTGAACTTGGCATGTGGTTTCTGTAACCACGCCATAAAATCCCGAGATCATTTATTTTTTGAATGCAGGTGCACCTCTCAGCTCTGGAATAAGCTCTCATCGGGAATCTTGCAACATCGAGCCATGTGCCGCTTTGACACCATCGTCAGCCACATTGTCGGATCAGCTATTGGAGGGACACTTAGGTTCATCTTACGGTACGTCTTTCAAGCTTCAGTCTACGTGGTTTGGCAGGAATGCAACAAGAGACGCCACAGAGACCAACCTAAGGATCAAGGATCTCTCATCAAGGACATAGACAGACTTATGAGGAACCGTCTTTCAACAATACGGATGCAAGGAAGGTTTTTGGACGGGTTACAAATTTGGTTCAGCCTCTCGAAGCTGTGATTTTCTCCCTATCTCGCGTCGGTTTTGACTTTGTAATTTTGAAAATTTACGTTTATTTTCAACTCTTGGGAGAATGATTGTACTCTTTTTCCTAATTCCGGTTTTGTCCCACTTGGGTTTTCCGGAATTGGGTTTTAACGAGGCCATCACCCCCAAAACATTCAAGCTTTTATTAGCTTTTTCTTAAATATATTTTTACATATTATTCAAAAAATTATATCTAACGAACCTGCAAACGATTGGAGGAGGGAGAGATAGAAAGCTACAATAAAAACTCTTTTAAACTTTAAGCTATTCATCTCTCGTTTTTTATTCCTCTTAATTAATTTTTTATTTTTGCTCTCTGTTCAAATCAATGCATTGTATTTATAGAACTAGGTTAAATGATTGTAGAGAAATCCAAAGTAGTTGAGAGCATTAACAAACAGTCAGACACTAATCCTTTTATAGTTACGTTCTTTATTTTTTGATTTAAAAAAAATACAGATGTTCTTCTATTTTAAAAAAAAATGTAGTTCCGTTCTTTATTGTTCACATGCTTATTGCATTTATTTGTATCGTAATTATGCTTCCCTCAAACAAATATGACTAATCAAAGTATGACAAATGACATACAACAACTATGCGAAATAAATATACATATGACTTGCATATAATTTGACCCAGAAAAAAACGATACATATAAAAAGATACACATGAAAAAATAAGAAAAAGATACTGGCTTTTTTTAGAAAAATTATATCATACTACTAATTTAATAAATAGCATTTAGGATAGAATATCTTAAATACATTTTTCCATCTCTAAGTGAAAATTTTTAAAATCTGTGAAATGCTTAGTGATCAAAAGATGTTCAATGAAAACAATTGTAAGTACTACTTTGCGGTTTTAATCGTCTAAATAAATACGATTGCTGAAAAAACACAGAACAAGGAGCCTCTAGAACGGTATGAAAATCTAGATAAAAAACCAAATGTAATGCTAAATGCTCGATATATAACTGGTGGTGTAAGTTATAACTCTGAGAATGCTAAACGGAATAATATGTTTATATTTTTTTTGGGGTTAAATTATATGTATGTCATATGATTCTATTTCGTAACATTTTTGAATGTGTCATTTTTTGATGATTTAGTCTTATCATAATAACAAAAGGATAGAAGAAGTTTGAATCTATTATATGTTTTCTATTCTAACATGGTTTTACAATTAGGAATTTTCTTTTAAATATCTGAGCTCTACTTTTTATGATGTTGAATTCAAGTAGTAATTTTCCCTGTTTTTTTTAAATAAGTATGCAACCTAAGAACATTATACAATATCAATAAAGGCCGCAAGACTTGGTATAATCAAATTCGAGAATTCATTTTTTTCTATTTGCTTTAAAAAAAATTAAAAACTACCACAAAATTTTGGATTTTGCAAAATAAGAGAGAGAGGGAGAAAATTTATTTGACAATTTTTTGCTCTCGTATCAAACGAGCGAAGATTATTGTAATTTGTAATTTCCTAAACTAAAGCCGCCTGTATTTTTGTTCTCATACAGTTGATGGATAGACATTTTATTGTTTTCAAGATATACATAACTGTATTCATCGAGATACTATTACTCGATTAGGTAAATATTAGAATTTAAAGATCAATATACTTTAATGATAAAAACTATGTTTTCTTACATTAGTGATCTTACTCATCTGATCAAACGATATATCAGAAACATTTTATTAAAAAAATAACTCTTAGTTTTCGCGAGAAACTAATCGATCGACTTAGCGAACCCAACTTTCACACTTGTTGGACTCTGGTAGTCAAAAACAGTGTGAAAGGCTCGCAGGAATGGGATGCCCAATACCCTACAATCAAACCACAAGCAGTCAAAAGATATTAAAATGTTATGTTAAACTGAAAAGATATTAAGATGAAAAACTTTTATTTTGTTAAAGATTAAAATGAAAAACTTACCAGCTTCTAGAACCTTCTCTCTCCATGAATCTAGTTGTGCATTGACTCTCTTTTCCTGACTTCTTCACCGAACGTATATACTACAAACAGAGAAAGTAAGTAAAAAATTATAAGGAAATAAAATTGTACGTTCCTCTTACATCATGTGGTGTGAGGACGAAAGCCTTTCCACCGATCGTGAAGGTGACATCGGGCAGCGTGTCATAATTCTTGCAGTCTGTTGCTACTCCGATTTTCCTATTGATCTTCGCTATCAAAAACTAAATATTATCGTAAAATAAAATAAAGTTAACAAGTGTTTTACAATTTATATTGTATCGTTTTTTTGTACTCTTTGTTTATAATATATGTATATAGATGATTTTTTTTGTAATTTTGTAAACTCTTGTTTAAAATAATAGTAATGAAATACACATTCAAATAAAAGAAAGTTAACAAGTACCTCGAGACAATCTAAAAATCTTTACCGACAGATTTATTATTCCTTAGGACCAACAATGTTTGTAGTCCCTGAGTCAACAAGAGCTTGGCAGCTGTTAGAGCATAGGTTGGTGTCTTTTCCGCCGACCAAAATGTTATACATTTTGAATAAGTTTTTTGGCCCTTCCACGGTAACGTACGTATGCTCTCCGGAGAAATGCGCTGGGATGATACCTCCAAATACTACCTCACCACCGTCGCGACCTCCTTCTCCAGAGTCAGAGAACCGTCTCAGCCAGATTGAGAACACTCTTGTTCTAATCTTGCCTTGGTTTAGCATGGAGTACCAAACAGGAAGTGTTTTTGACCGAGAATCTAACGAGCTCCCGAGTCCCAATATACCATCAAACCGCACGTTCTCGAATATACTGGCTTTAGGAGTGTCAACGCCCTCTATGAAGTACTGAGACGTGATGCTAATCCCACCAACCTTGACGGTGTCACAACTTAGGAAACCCTTGAGGTTACCCGTTTTATACTTTATGGCTACCTCTGTCCCTGTTTTATACAGATACAGTCTAAACAGATATTATAATAATTCAGATTAACGAAAATTAATAACAAGTCCATGAATTTTTTTTGGTTTAGGCATTAAGTTTTACATAATACTATTAAATTGTTCAACATTACGTCAAAAGAAGATCAAATCCAACATTTTCCCAAAATTTTTTTAAAATATACCATTTCTACCAAGGAAATTCCAAACAAATGAAAATTAACAGCAAATCCATAAAAGAAATTAGTTTGACCATACAAATAATCATCATAAGACATGAATAATGATTAATATTTTTTTGTCAACTGTGAATATTGCGATGAAAAAGAAAAAAAAACCATAAAATTACAATATATTTTATAAACAAATTATAATAAACACAGTCGAAAACTTACCAATGGGTTTATAGGTACTTGATGCACTTGAGTTGTAAATATTGCGATGGTTACCCTTGGCCGGCCACCTTTCTGACGGGACCCAAAGGTCGGAACTTCCGGTATCAAATACAACGGTGAAGGTTTGGCCTGGCGTGCCGATTGTTATCTCGCCATAGTAAATACGGTCGTCTTGATTCTGCAACCTAACTCCATCGTTGTCCGTCGACAAATTATCCGTTGACAAGTTATCCATCTTCAAGGCGATTCTCACAAGCTCTTGAGCTGACACAAAAAAGTAAGAAGGGAGAAAAGATAAGTATACATAAGTGTATGGGCATATTAATATAGTGTAAGGATCTAAAAAACCTGCAAGAGATTGGAGGAGGAGGGAGAGATAGAAAGCTACAATAAGAACTCTTTTAAACTTTACGCTATTCATCTCTCGTTTTTTTTTAATTCTTCTGAATTTATTTTGATTTTTGCTCTCTGTTCATATCAATGCATTGTATTTATAGAACTAGATTAAATGATCATACAGAAATCGAAAGTAGTTGAGAGCAATAATAAAAATGTAGTTACGTTCTTTATTGTTCACATGCTTATTGCATTTATTTGTATCGTAATTATGCTTCCCTCAAACAAATATGACTAATCAAAGTATGACAAATGACATGCAACAACTATGCAAAATAAATATACATGACTTGCATAGAGCCCAAAAAAAAAACCGATACATTAAAAGATACACAAGAAAATAATAAAAAGATACTGGAATTTCTTTAGAAAAATTATATCATACTATAAATTTAATAAATAGCATTTAGGATAGAATATCTTAAATACATTTTTCCATCTCTAAGTGTAAATTTTAAAATCTGTGAAATGCTTAGGGATCAAAAGATGTTCAATGAAAAACAATCATAAGTACCAGTTTGCGGTTTTAACCATCTAAATAATTATGATTCCTGAGAACACACAGAACAAGGAGCGTTTACCTTTTGAACTCTAGAACAGTATGCAAATCTCCATCAAAAACCAAATACATTGCCAAATGCTCGATATAGAACTGGTGGTGTAAGTTATAACTCTGGGAATGCTAACCGGAATTAATATGTTTATATTCTTTTTGGGGTTAAATTATATGTATGTCATACGTTTCTATTTCGTAACATTGTTGTATGTCATCTGTGTCATTCTTTGATGATTTAGTCATATGCTTGTTTGAGAGAATAATAAATACGATACAAATAAATGTTCATGTCTATCGTAGTTGTCATGCATTGGTACACGTTATGTATCATAATATCATAATACATGATAAAAATAAATTTTTGCAAAAAAACCATCAATTTTTTTTAATTTTTTTGCAAGAAAAACCTCATTGAAAATTTTTGCAAGTCAATCATACCATCTCCAAAATCATCCGCAATATAACCCATGCTCATATCGTCGACGTGTCACCGTCTGTATTTGTTAGAAAACTAACGATATCCTTAAAACGACGTTGTTTGGAGAAAAATAACTGAACAAAGTTTTCATCAAAACAACATGATTTGTTTTTCAAACAACATGATTTTTGAAAATTATAAATTAAATTTATTTAACCGATCAGTTATATCACTTCTCAGCAGTGTGTTCAGTTTTGACTCGGTTAACTTAATAAGAAGATTTGGTTCAATTTTAGAATCATTGTTCTTGGAGAACCCTAATGTGTCATGGCCTCATATCTCTAACCCACCTTGTAAAACTACCTAACATTAAGAGATTTTGTGGGAGAGAAAGTTCATCGTTTGCTTTTGTGATTTCCGATAATAAATCCCAACATAGTTCGGATATACACATATTATTCATGTTCTTCTCCACACACCACCGTGATCAATCCTATTTCTTCTACCCTTCATTTCTTCAATGTCATCTCAACAACCAGCTCCAGATCCACCGCCTCTTCCTCTATTGCCGGATATGCTCTTTTTCCGTCAAATCCCAGATCTGGTTCCGATCTTCTTCGTTCAACAGTCGTTTGAACCAAAATCAAAGCTTGGGGTTCTCTTCCTAAACCAAAATCAAAGCTCGAAGAGTCTCAAATCCCTCGAGCTCTCTCTTAATCTCGCCGCCAGAGATCATTGATGTTAGTGGTAGAGCAACAGCTCTGGCCGCCATTACTCGCGAGCTAACTCTGAAGGCGTTGGGTCTAGCATCGCTCGAGGACAGTGACGAGAGGCTCTCCAGGACTGTGAAGCCACTCCTCCAGTGAACCTGCAGTGATGTGGCATATCTATTTGGGGTTAGCTCTCTTCGCTTTTTGGCTTGGTGTTGGCTCCGGTCTATGTCTCTGATGATTGATCTATCGTTGTGATGTTAGTCAGCTCAAAGATGCCGTGGTGATTCCTCTGGAGCTTCAACGACCTTGATTTCTCCTCCAAGCCCTTCGTATGGTTGATTCGAAGAAAATGGAGCTCTAGTACGTGCAAATCGAAGAATTCTGCTACGAAAAATAGCACGGCTACGCCAAGAGCACGACGATGCCAAGAGACGGTGATGGAAACGGTGATGTCGGTGGTTTGATTTGATTATGGTTTTGGTGATATGTATTTTATGTTTTGTTTTGATTATGGTTTTGATATTATATATATGAATCAAACCAAATTATCTTAAATTAACATTTGAATCGAGTCAAAACTAAACATTCTATGTTGGTTTAACAAAAAATGAGCATTAACCGAGTCAAAATTTTTCCCTATAATTTATTTTCTTTAATTTTATGATGTTTTAAAAAATCACTTCATTTTCTTGACAAAAAATAACAAGTCATTAACAAAATATAGTGCAGTTTTTTTTTCTCTAAAACGACATCGTTTTAAGAGTATTGTTAGTTTTCTAACAAACACAGACGAAGACACGTCGACGATATGAGCATGGGTTATACTGCGGGTGACTTTGGAAGTGGTATAATTGATTTGCACAAATTTGAGATGAAAGTTTTTCTTGAAAAATATAAAAAAAATTAATGGTTTTTTTGCACAAAACCTAAATAAAAAAAGTTTGAATCTATTATATGTTTTATATTGGGTTTTGTTCAAAAAAATCATCCACCCGTGTTTTTTTGCAAGAAAAACCCTAACGTCAATCTTGTGCAAGTCAATCCTACAACCTGCAAAGTCACCCGCAATACTGGACTTTCACATATCGTCGACGTCAACTGTTAACTTCCCGTTTTAAAATTAACGGAAGCTGTAAAACGATGTCGTTTTGAAAAAAAATTACATGCTGTTTTTTTGAATTAAAACAACATAATTTTTTTTAAACTAAAACAAAAAAAAAATTAAAACAGCATGCTGTTCATTTGCTCTAGTGAATGGAAGCGAGCTAGATCTGTGTCGATGGCGAGATTTATATCTTCTTGGATCCCTTTTAAGTGAATGGAAGCTATGGAGAATAGACCAGAGATCAAGCCGAGTAATGAAAGTGGAGATGAAGAAAACGACGGAAATTACTCAGCTCGGTATCAATTCAGCAGCGGTTCGTTCAAAAACGGAGGAGGCTGGATCTAGCGGTGGTGGAGGGAGTAGTAGCAGCAGCAAAATCAGAATGGTGGACAGAGATGGAGAGGACGAAGATGATGTTGGAATTACAACAACGAATAGTGGAAGCATTTGCTAAAACCATGTTAGATGATACAGTGGAGGAGAAGAAGAAGAAAGGAAGAAGAATATCTGCCGACTCCTGATCAAAGGCCTCTTTAAATTAATTGTGTGATTTTGATTTGTAGAAATCCAAAGATCTTTTTAAGCTCATGCATATTTCTAACATTAGTAATATATCCCTACTTTATTATCTTTTATAAGTGTATAAATTGGTAGTTCCAGTGTATCTATCATCATTTGTCTCCGACATGGAATTAACAGAGAAGAAGGTTCTCTAAGATAAAGCTTGAAATGTGACATCAATGGAGTAAAGATCTCTCATTGTATTCTCTTTGGTAGAAGAATTCTGTAATTGTCTCACGGAGCGCAAAGCATAACAATTATCAAAATCTAAACAAATGTAATGCAAATCATTAAGCTGGGAAGACTTTTATAAAACTTTCTTGAAGAAACCTTTTTATAAACTGATGGATCAATACAAACATAGCTAAATGTCTCTCCCCCAACAAAATAAAAGAGCTATATACATCACTAGTTTCATAACTATCAACCATCTTTATAAAAACTCTAGCTTATCATCCCATCTAAAAAAGATGCAACAGTCTCAACTGAAGCTGGCTTGAATCCTTTTGCAGTCGGTAGCTTTTTCTCTGCACAAATTTGCATGGTCAAACATCCCTTTTGAGCAGCCTTGGCCATGTGAAATCTATAACATTTACAAACTTTATCACACATATGTTCCATAGTTCCTGCTCAGACCTTTCAAGAAGAGATTCATGCAAATGTCTACCAACCAACCAAACAGTGAAAACCAAAACAGTGCATAAAGACAACTAAAAATGCAAGGGAAATCTTCGAATTCTCCTTGATACTTTGCCCCAGCAATGAGTGCACCCATATCGAGGGATATCAACTGAAAGGAAACCAAAGGTTGATTGAATCAGCTATTATCAAAATTGTAAGAAAAAAGAAAACCATTTGATAAACAGTTAAATACCTTTCTGTTCATCAATGCTTGAGGTACATCTCCTTGCACAATCCTCTGAGCAAGCCTGTTTCATAAGTGGAGATGTAATATCTTAGCAATACATAAACATATGTGAAGCTTCAGAAATTTATTGCTAAGATGATAATTTACCCTTATGAAATTGCGGTTTTACCAACACCTATTTCACCAATCAACACAGGGTTGTTCTTTGTTCTCCTTGAGAGAATCTGAATGCATCTACGGATCTCATCATCTCTACCAATCACAGGATAGAGTTTTCCATTGATGGATTCAATTGCAAATTTCAAGCTCTTCTCTTATATATGAAAGTCCCTAAACAACTATTTTCCAAACCGCTTATCTTCAACGAAAGCAAGAACTAAATGCTCCACTGGCACATAAGAGTCTCCTAAATCTTTCTTAATACACCTGAAATCACTAAGTAAGTTTTCATTAGCCTCCAAACAAAAAAAATAACAACAAATCTCAAACACTAAAAGACATTCATTACCTTTGGTTGGCCTTTAATGAACTTCTCTGTTACTTCTAGAAGCTTCGTGTTATCCACACCAATCTTACAGAAAATCCTGCGAGCTAAGCCATTCTTCTGCTCCAAAAGAGCTTTCATTAGATGCTATGTCTCCACAATCTGCTGCTTATTCTCTTTGGCCACATCTAGCGATGAAACTATCGATTGAAGAATTTAGTGTGAGGGCCAGCCAAATCGTGGGCCAAACCTCCTCCTTCAGAGGTGAGAAGTGGCTTCAATTTCTCCTTTGTCATGGTCGGCGATCGACGAGAGAGGCGGAAAGAGAAAGAGAAGCCGACGTGGGTTTAAGATTCTTCTAGCATTAACAAAAAATAAAAAAAACAGCATGTAATTTTTTTCAAAACGACGTCGTTTTATAATTTTCGTTAATTTTAAAACGGGAAGCTAACAGTCGACGTCGACGATATGCAGAGGTCTAATATTACGGGTGCTAACAGTCGACGTCGATGATGACGATATGCGGAAATCCAATATTACAGGTGACCTTGCAAAAAAACACGGGTAGATGATTTGTATAAACAAAACCCTTTTATATTCTAGCATGGTCGTACAATTAGGAATTTTCTTTTAGATATCTGAGCTCTACTTTTTATGTTGAATTCAAGTAGTAATTTTCCTTTTTTTTTTAATAAATATGCCACGTAAAAAAAATCTACAATCACGAAAAGGCAACAAGAGTTGGTATAATCAAATTCGATGAGTTAATTTAGTTTTTCTATTTGCTTTATTCAAGAGTTGGTATAATCAATTCGATGATTCAATTTAGTTTTTTTTTTATTTGCAACAAGAGTTGGTATAAACAAATTTGATAATTCAGTTCGATTTATAACTCTATAGTCTAAACAAAATTATTTAAAATACACGTTTTAAATAGAAAATGCTATGATTCAGTGAACAAGATGGTAATTATTGATAGGTTTACACTTGAATCAAATCATTTACTCGATGAAACGCAGAAAGGCAAAGCTAAACCTATACTATACCTCTAACAGGCTGTAGTGGCCTATATTGAGACAATTGATGGCTCCGTTGTCTTAAATTGGAAAGTTGAAAATTGTAATACTAGTAATAAGCATTTTGATTATCGTTATCCTTCTCAATCACATAATAACTTTCCTCTGCTCAATTAAAGTTCATCTTATTTTTTTTAAGCGTCTCATATTTCTAGCAGTGTTAACCAAGAGTCAAAATGATAACATTTTTTTGGTAATTTATAAGAAAATTTGATGAAATCATGCTTCCAGACTTCTAGTTTTGGGGTATTTATATAGATATACTTTTATATAGAAAAATAAAGATATATTTTTAGTCATAACATTTATTATTCTATTTTAAAAATTAGAAAAGATAAACAAATCAAATATGATAAATACGTTTTCTATATAACCAGACAAAGCAGGTAACTGGTATACGGTATTAATTGGCATATATGAGATCATGCAATATAGTCTTTGAGACAAAAACAGGAAAATAAGAAGAAGATAAAAGGCTTATAGAGAATAAACGTGTTACGAGTCACAGAGTCAATAAACTTTATGACTGAAACAGACATATATTATCATATGTAGTTACGTTTCATCCGGAGAAGGCATTTTAAGGGAAGATGTAAAAGTTTGTTTTTGACTTTTCTGCAATTTTAGTTTCAACGAGTAAATAGAGGAAATTTACCCTTTCTTTTATTACCCACTATTCTATTTTTTTCTTTTCTCTTCTTTCTCGTACTTGCACGAGAGAGAGACCGCATACGGCAGCAATACTTGACCTCCGTGCTCTAACGTGTTCACTACGGCAGCCAATGAAGCACACATCGTTGCTGCAACTCAAGCTAAACCTGAACCGTGGCCTATAAAACCTGAACTTACAGCAGCAATTCCGCTTAGCACCGGTCCAGAGATTACCAAAAACCGGTTTAACTTCAACGCCACGTGACCTATTTTCTCTAACTCCTCTGCATCTCTCGTCTTTATAACCACAACCCACTTCTCTCGTCTCCATCGATCTCTAGCTCCGTGTTCCACTTCCAACCATTAACCGCGGTTCTAGAATGGGTGAATTAGGGTTTTGTTTCGGGCCACCAAGTCGGTGGCTTGAATTCTTGAGGAGAAGGTGGAAACCAAAGAGAAGCAAGCTTTACACAGAGACCCTTTTCTCTATGATGGGGTTTTGAGATTTTTCTCTCGCTCGTTATATGTTCCCAAGGTCCGAGAATAAAGGTTTTCACAGACTATTCAACTTTATAGAAAACATTATATTTCGTCTTTATTTTTTAAAGGGGACATGAACGTCCGTTTAGTTTATATTACAACGTAACACATAGTAGCTTTATAGCCTATCAGATCGTGTTTCATATTATCTTTAGTTCGTGTTGAACTTAGAATACCATTTAGCCGAATCTTTCTCCCTTCTATCAGCTGGATTAGTGAAGTTCACCCAATTCATACCATAACGGATAGTGTAACCTCTACTGAACTCATAATTATCCATCGAAGACCATGGAAAATACCCTGCTACGTTGCACCCATCCCTATATATAAGATTTATAGATATGATATAAGTTATATTTGAATTTCTTGCATGTATAAATATGCCAAAGATCAAACTAGTAATTTTAGAAAATCAAAGATAACTCACTCGATTGCGCATTTGAGACAAGACAAATGACTACAGTGGCTTTCAATTCGTCCTTGGTCTGCTAGTGCTTCAGCAAGTGTTAGATTGCCAAAAGTAGAAAATCCTGCAAAGTTCATAACATGTAATTCATAGATTATTTTTATATAAACTTGTTTCATTTACATATATATGTTCGTATACTGCATACATATACCATTCTCAGTGATGTAGGTAAGTGGGTTTGCGTAATTGTCTTTGATATAGTTTAGAATTTGACGGAGTCCAGGAGGATAATACACAAAAATCGCACTCTGTAAAATACCGTTGGACTTAGTGATATAAATTTTGTATTATTATGAGCTCTTTTATATATTATAAATACTATTTTAGTTAAAAGCTAAAATTGATACTCACTTGAACACCAATTAGAATTCCACCACGAGAAGCTGCTTATTAACAAAGAAAGCAAAAATCAGTTTACGTAGACACTGCATCTAGATACTAAAAATTTCCAAATTTTGAGACAGAAAATACCATTTAAATAATATGAATTAAAAAATGATGGATAGACATACTGCTAAAGTTGGCTCTTGGATCAGTTTGGATGTTGGGTGGTGTCGAAATGGGTTGCAATGAATCAGTTGCATATTGTGTGAAGTAATAATTTAAACCTAGAAAATCAATGGATCCTTTCACTAATTGAGATTCTAAAAGTGTAAATCTCGGCAATCTTTCTCCTAAGGTATCTTTCATGATCTTCGGATAATCTCCATACACCACAGCATCCAAGAACCATCCAACAATGAAATCAAATGCTCGCCGTGCAGCCATCTGATCTGAAACGCTTGCTTCATTTAAAGGAACAAACCATCTTCCAATTAAGGTTATTCCAATATTTCCACCTTGTAACCTCTGCACATTGTTAAGCCTGCCTATAAATATATTTCTTAAGCAGAAAAAAAATGTAAGATGTGGATGTAAAATATATGTTTTTCTCATGCATAACTCATGCAGTTTCTTTTTCTATTCCCCTTTTTTTTTGCATTTCAGTGTAAAAAGAGGTATTGAAGCGAAATAGCTCAATCACTTTATTATTTGTGTTTAGGTAAAAAAAAACACAACAACAAAGGAAGACTTAATGTGAAAATTATGACATAACTCATGGTTTATTCGTGTTAATACCTTGTATTTCTGCCGATATGTACATACAGTTTTAGCATGAGCAAGAAGTTCGTGATAGCCAACAATATAAGGTTCTGTACCAGAATTTCCACCAAATTCACAACCTGTGCATCTCCCCGGTGGAAATGTTCCATCTCCATAACCTCTGTTCGCAAACGTGTAAGGTTGATTAAATGTGATCCAAAACTTCACTCTATCCCCGAATCTTTGAAAGAGAAGCTCAGCGTAATCCTTGTAATCCCCCCTATATGACCATACAAAAAGATATTCATGAGCTTATAAATGTAATGTAGACTAAGATCGAAATAACTATAATAAGAGAGTTTTGATCAAAACATCTATTTATTGAATCGCTTACACTATACGTCGGTTTAAAAAACCGCCATACTCGTCTTCTAAAGCTTGGGGGACATCCCAATGGAACATTGTCACGAATGGTTCTATGCCTACGTGTACGTGTAATCAAGTTAATTAATATGATCAAGATATAACGATAATATAAAAATGTGCATGTGTTGGTGTATATATACACCATTCGTGACAAATATTATATTTATGAAATAATTACCATTGGCTTTCAGTTCGTTGATGAGATTGTCGTAATATTTTATTCCATTCTCATCCACACCTCCACTCAGCTTTCCCTCTAAGAGAGAAATATATATACATAGAGAGAGTTTTTAAAAATGTATAAAGAAAAATCCCAAGTAGAAGATTGAAGAAATAATGAGAGTAATTAATTATGTACTTGGCAGGACCCTTGACCATGCTATCGAGAATCTGTAAGCTTGAACATTCAAGCGTTTCAGTAATTGGACATCCTCCTATAAAGCAATGAAATTTTCTCGATCAATTCATTCCAAGTGACTATATAAAAATAAAATATGTCATATACATTGGTCATTTAGAAAAAAAACCTTATAAAGCTCATAGGAGTTGCATGCCAGATCTCCCGTAGTGCGGTCTGGAACCTTTTCTGCTAGATGAGAAGTCTAAATTGTGAGCAAATATATTGTCAAAAGGTACATATACAGTTAATAAACCATGTATGATATATGTGGATATTTATTAAAAAAAAAGGACAAAACCTGGATATCTGTGAGTATAGTAGTCCCATCCATTAACCGCTCTACGCGCAGCACCTTCAATCTAGTACAAGCAAATCAATTTTAAAAAATCAAAAAATTCTTCTTAGTAATTTTTATTTATTACATAATTAGAGAGTGGTCTAAATTATGTTATAACAAACATACTTGATATGCTGAAGTTGCCGCACCAAAAGTGAAGTTTCTTGGAAAATCAGTTCGATTGAAAAATTGCACATCGTTACAGTTGAAGGGTTCCTTAGCTTGGCACACTGGATCACAAACTCGTTGACTCGTTGCACTTAAAGCTGCAAAGAGGAACAGAAGGATGCAAGTTTCACGAAATGTCATGGCTTGAGAGATCACTTTTGCTGATAGTATTTTTGACTGATGGAGAATCGTGAACTTGGAGGAAGTTTATATATAGGGTTTCAAAAGTATTGGAGCTTCATGGAGATTGCATTAAATTCTTTACGTGTAATAATTCACTTACTCCTCATGTTCCCTGGTCAAAGCTCGATACCTTTTAAAATTATTACTTGACGCAATATGCAACTGATTTGTTGCAACCCATTTCGACGCCACCCAACGTCCTAACTGATCCAAGAGCCAATTTAGCAGTATGTCTTACCCATCATTTTTCGATTCATATATTCAAATTAATTAAATGGTATTTTCTTGACATTTTAGCAGTACTTTTAAGTAGAAGGTTTTATATAAAGCATGGCAGTTGCATAGAGAGTAAGTTCGGTAAGTGCAAAAATTCACTACTTGCAAATTTACTCCTCATGTTCCCTGGTCAAAGCTTGATGCCTTTTGAAATTAATATTCACCTACAACGCTACACTTGTTTTTATTCTTCTTAATACTCCCTTTGTTTCATGAAAATTATTTTTTTTAGAATTTTCACAGAGCTTTTATGGTAAAGTGTATGGTTAAAAAGAACTTTACCTGCGGACAAAAGGCATTATAGATCAAAATCTATTTCTACCCATTATGTTATGTCATATAGAAAAATGGGCTTGTGAGTTGTGAAACTTTCTTATAGACCCCTATTATATTTACAGCCTATTGTCAGGAATAGTTTGGCAGAAGAGAGAAAAGAACATCAGTATTGAATTAGAGACTATTCTCCAGTGGCTTTGCCCGCACGTAAAGTTCTTTTTAATCCAAATGTACTTACCACCGCCTTCATTTGAAATCTAATCATCTCATAGGACGAGTGGTTTCCTACAATAATGAAACGTAAACCAAATGAAACTAAAAACTTCAAATTTCATAATAGCTAATTTGTAAACTTGGAGTTGATGCTATTGTGCCCCTAATTCATCCCCCTTGAGATCTCGTTTCACATATTTGAAAAACTTATCATAACTAAGAATATATAATAAACTTATTGATAGGTCATTGTGGCAATTGGTTTGCAATTCCAATTAAATGACTCAAATAATTAATACTTTGATAGCCATCCTTTTAAAAATAAATTTGTAAATATAGATATGCCAATGTTCAAGTATCAACATATAGCTTCGGGTTAGTATGGATTACATTTTACAATCTTTGAAGATACGTATAGGGAATCTGGAGTTTAGCGTTGAAGAAAGTAGTAGATGGGAGAAGTCTAGTCTTAGATTGGTACTCAATAGTTTTAGTGGAAGCAGCTATAAAACTATGGAATAGAGTTTATACTATGTGTGAACGCACGACCAAATATGTAATATTTTGGTTTTACTGCGTTTTATATCCTCCAGCGACTTTAGGTGCGTCAATATTTCGCTATCCCGTTCACTTTCGATCTAAGTTTATCAAATCCTATCAGTCTTGGTGTTATTTCTCTTGGTTTCACTACAAGGAGTGGCTCATTAGTTCTTGGTATGGATTATGATTGCTAGATACCCGAATTTGTTTTTGCGGACTTAGATATGGTCTCTCGGAGATAGAATTGTGAGCATGGTCATTTTTTCCTTCATATGTTAGTTAACTTTATCGTTGTATGTATACACCGTAACCATGATATTATATAACAGTTGTTACATCGACTTTGATTGTTTTCATACTTTTAATTTTTTTTGACATGAAACCAAAATTTAGTTATGCAATTTGTATGACTAAAACTTCTTTTGAATGATATTTATATTTTATCAAAAGAAAAATATTTCAATCCAAGTAATTTTGGTCAAACACTTCGGAGTATTTTTTTTGGTTTAATGTTTAAGTCGGTTTGTACGAGGATCAATATAAAGACCTCTTATAATCAATAATAAGATGGGAGAAGTCTAGTCTTAGATTGGTACTCAATAGTTTTAGTGGAAGCAGCTACAAAACTATGGAATAAAGTTTCTACTATGTGTGAACGCACGACCAAATATGTAATATTTTGTTTTTACTGTGTTTTATATCCTCCACCGACTTTAGGTGCGTCAATATTTCGCTATCCCGTTCACTTTCGATCTGAGTTTATCAAATCCTATCAGTCTCGGTTTTATTTCTCTTGGTTTCACTATAAGGAGTGGCTCATTAGTTCTTGGTACGGATTATGATTGCTAGATACCCGAATTTGTTTTTGCGGATTTAGGTATGGTCTCTCAGATATAGAACTGTGACCATGGTTATTTTTTTCTCTTCTTCTGGATGTTAGTTTAGCTTTATCGTTGTAGGTACATACCGTAACCACGATATTAGAGCATCTCCATCCTTTAGAAACTCCACTTAGTCTCTTATTATTATTTTTAATATATTTTTATTGTTTAATCAAATTAAATTATTAAATTAGACCAGTTATATTTGAACAAATGTGTCATGAGTTTCTTAAATTTTTGGAGAGTTTCTTAATATAGTATCTTATCTCTTTTAATTTTTTATCATTATTTTTGTCTTTAAGAAACTCATTAAAAAACTCTAATGGAGATGGTCTTATATAATAGTTGTTACATCGACTTTGATTGCTTTCATGCTTTTTACTTTTTTTTGGCATGAAACCAAAATTCTATATGCAATTTGTATGACTAAAACTTCTTTTGAATAATATTTATATTTTATAAAAAAATATTTCATCCAAATATTCTTGGTCTGACACTTCAGGGGCATTTCTTTTGGTTTAATGTTTAAGTCGGTTTGTATAAAGATCAATATAAGAACCTCTTATAATCAATAAAAAACTCAGCTTTTAAGAATTAACCTTAATCTTTTAAAAAGACAAGGTTTAAGATGAAGCTTAGCTTAAATCTTTCTTTTCTCGTACGTTTAACAAAAGTTCCGATTAGGAGTTCGAAGACAAAATCTTTGGCTCGTATCAAATTGTAAGCTTTTCTTTTTGATTTCTGAAATCCATAATGAAATTGTTAATGAATTTGGGGAGCAGTTATAAATTTGTTCTCACTATGCAACATCAATAAAACCAAACTTGTCTCCTACATTACATATGTTCATGAAACTATTATCTCTTTTCAGGTTTATTAAGTTTCCAAGTTAATGAATTGGTGTAATAGTAGTGTACTCTCTATAGGTGTAGGAGACTGCAGTGAAATATGCTACAAAGATCCTGTGGTAAAAGACCGACCATGGACTGCAGTTATAGATCGTTCTCCTGGAGATGCTCTGAAAATTAACCTTTTTCTTCAGTAAAGAGAAATAGACTGAACCGTGTCTATCTTGTTTTACATGTTCCTCTGTTTTGAACATTCAGGAATGCTTTCACGCGTGTGTTGCAGGCTCTGGTTACAAGGTTTGTTTCCTTGCGTCGGCCTTCAGATTAATGCCTTTGCAAATATCCTTCTTCTTTGAACGTGTGTGGCTATTTGTGTAATCGTGCAGTTTGATGTTGAAGCTGAGATAGTCAATAAGGTGCAACCGAAGACCACCACCAAAGCCGCTACCACCACCACGACCTCAAAAACCAATGCAGCCTCCTACTGAGGATGTTCCTGCAACTTCAGTGGTAGATCAAATTTTATAACTAATTTAAATAAAAAGAAACAATTGTTTTTGTCATCATCAATTTTCTCTATTAAAATTAGAAAATATAAATAAAATTGAAAAGTAAAAAATATATACTTTAAGTTATGGTTTAAATTTTGATTCAAAAGTCCTAATTAATCAAAACTATGACTTAAATTTTGTGAACCGGACATTGATATCAAACTGGATTACCGGTTTTAGCAGTTTTTAACCGATTTATCGGTTTTATTTAAATTCGAGTTTTATCTCAAACTGGACTCTGGCTATCTGGCCGATTCCCAATTGAACATGTAACCAGCTAAATCCGGACTCTGGCTATCTGACTAAAGTCCCAGTCAAATTTTTAAAACATTGTAAAAAAAAAACTTGAACAGTAACAAATGGTTAATTTCCATCTGTGGTTTCATACCACCTCTATGTAATAAATGTAGGCACACAAATACCAATACCGACTAAAATACTAGAAGTTAAAGTATTAAAAATATAAGACCATCCATAGAAGCCCACATATTGTGTTATGAGAAACCCAATATAAGTCCATGTAATTAGGTTTTATGCTTGTAATGAGATATTGAATCTAACTCTGTTGGTTGCTACTTTGTTAAAATTTTTTTTTATGAATCTATCGAAAATTATTTGATATTGGTGTTTCTATATTAAGCTTTCTCCTTTTACTAGTTATTCCAAAAACAGTTTTGGTGGGGAACTTTTGTTCATCATCATAGAAAATAGATATCAATTATGAGGCTAATATCAAAATATTTCTTAATTAAAAATCACATTTTAAGGGAATTCCATTACCATTACAAATAGTAATAAAAACATTCACACAAACATAGTCATAAAAGTGTCAATTGAAAATTTAAATTTCAATCCTCTTGAGAAGATATACTAACCAAAACCTGAAATAAATTGTACTATTATTAGACATACACTCTCTGATTAGGATACATATTACATGAATGAGTTGTACTCTGATATATGAGTGAATGTGATGTATGATGACTTCAAAAAGAAAAAAGAAAAAAAATTAATTCTTAAATAATCTTATGTTTAAGATAATAATTTTAAAGCATATTCAAGGAATGGAGAGAGGACCATGTATCAGAATAAAATATATTGGATGGGCCATTATGGAAGACAATATCATCATTATCTGCCTGCCCCATCCAGTTATGTCTCTCCACCTATGTCCACTGCCTAAACTATTTACAAACAACTTAATTACGAACGTACAATTACAAACACACCATTGGATCATATACGATGTTAGATACACCAATAACAATTTGACGTTAAATTGTGGTTTGAATGGTGGATTGCTGATCAAACGGATCTACGCAACAAAAAAAATTGGAAGCCCATTGACTATGAGTATGACAAATCAATATAACTTTTGACGTATGTTTAAATCCTATTTTGCCGTAAATATAGAACATAGTTTTTTTTATTTAAAACCATTATTGCATATCCATCTCTTACAAAACTTGCTTTCGAATAATAAATAGAAGATTGTTTTTCAGTTTTATTAAACAAAAAGTATAGACTTTCAGTTCATCAGGGAATATCATTGCATATAGTGGACAATACATCGATCTTTAAACTGCTCCTATTTTTGTTGCATAGTTAATCATGAACCGACCTTAACAATAAATCACTGAGATTGTATGAAGTCTTATCATGTTTGTTACAGTTCGATGAATAGTGAAGCATACACCGACCATGACAATATAAGAGTATGGAGCTTTGTCTATTTTTCTATTTTTTTCTTAAATTACAACAGAAAAAGGAACGATTTTTGAAAATAACATTTGGACTGATATCTAAGAAGGGTTGGCTCAACCGGTTAAAACTTAAAAGCGTGCTAAAACGTTACTGGATCCGAGTTAAAACAAAAACACTAAGTGTTGCACTTGAAAAAATGATCATTTCTTGTGTACCAGTCACAAATATATATATTCTCAAATATTCAAATGCTAGTTTTCGGATAAAAAATTAGAGGCCAAGATTTGAAACTTTCCGGTTACAAAATTTTTTTTGGACCAGAACTTTCCATCAACCCTGTTGTTTGGAGGTGGAGAAAGCAAAGTGTCTTTACTCTTTAGTGGTACATATGGAATAATGTACTTCTATATACATATGTACATATCTAGCACATTTCATGACATGTGTCCATTTTTTGAAACCTTAGTTTAAGCTTTTGGATTGATTATTTAAAAGAAATCGTTTCGTTAAAAAGAACTACGATTCATATTTATCAAGACTTGGAGATAAATCGACACATCATAGAATTCATAACGATATCCCAGAAAACAGTATTCAATATTAAAATAAAGCCGTGCCAACATTGATCGCTAGAATATTCACGATGAGAAATTTAGACGTTCACATCGCTTTTAATAATTTAAGTTTCTAAAGTATAATCATCAGGATTAATGAAAAACAAGATTAATGAAAAATTTATATATGAGAGTGATTGATATGATTCGACAAAATAAGACTGTAAGGTTGCTACGGTACGGGAGTTTATAGCTAGTACTATTGAATGGAAAAAGATTATAGTAATTTGAGAATTGGTGATCTAACGATAGATAAATTTTCATAATAGCAAATGAAGACAAACACAAAAAAATTTCTAAGTAATCAAGAAGACTAATTGAAAAATCTTATGAATATAGGTTGTTAAGACTTAATCTTCGTTATATGTGTAATCATAGACAAGGTTTATAAAAAAAAACTCTTTTTATTAAGTTTTAAAAATTTCTCAGAACTAAAATTTTCTTTTGTTTTTTATTTCTTGTTACAAGTCAACAAGAACTACTAACACAACATTGTTAACACAACATTGCTAATCATATTACTATTAGTAATACATAACTCCTATTTGTATTAGGAAAACTCTTAAACCTATTTTATCCTAACTAAATTTTGTTAGAGATATTTTGGACTTCAAAATAATGTTGAATTTTATCCAACATTCACCTCTTTAACCTTCAACATAGTCTGGACATGTCTTGAACTCCTATAAAGTTTCTCATTTCACTAAACTTGATATGTGCCAATGCTTTAGTTAAGATGCCCGCTTTTTTTCCAGCTCCCGGTATATGTTCCAGATTAAAAACTTCATTCTCAATGCACTCTCGTATAAAATGGCAATATTTATGTATGTGTTTACTTTTACCATGAAATACAGGTTTTTTGGTAAGTACTAATGCAGATTTGTTGTCAATCTTGATGATGATCTGCTCAGTCTTCTATCCAGTGATCTCGCTTAATAAGCCTTGAAGCTAAATGACTTGTTTAGCTGCCTCCGTCGCTGCCATGAACTCAGCTTCACACGACGAGAGAGCGACCGTGCTCTGTTTTTGTGAACACCAAGTAATCAGTGAAGATCCAAAGTAGAATATATGACCCGTAGTGCTTCTTCCATCATCTTGGTCAATGTTGTGACTACTATCACTAAATCCAATGATCTTTGTTGATCCTTCATGATTAAACTTCAAGCCAAACACACTTGTTCCCTTAAGATACCGTAGTATTTTATTTATTATTTCACCATGTGACTTACGATGACTTTGCATATACCTGCTAGCAGCTCCAACAGCAAATGCCAAGTCTGGCCGCGTATGTAATAAATACCACAAACACCCGACGTTTCTTCTATAATATGTTGGATATATCTCTGTTTTTTCTTGTGCCTTTGAAACTTTCACTCCAAAATCCATAGGTACTTGAGTTGGATTGCAAGTTTCTAAACCAGCCTCTTTCAAGATCCTACGTGAATAGCCTTCTTGTTTAATTTTGATTCCATCTTCAGCTTGATGTACTTCAATACCGAGATAATAAGTGAGCTTCTCGAGATCAGACATCTCAAACTTAAATGACATCCCATTCTTGAGTTCACTTATGGCTTTGAGAGTGTTTCTAGTTACAAACAAGTCATCTACATAAATGGTGACAACAGAAGAGTTACTCCTTCCGTGTGATACACAAAAGTCTCTTTGAACATTTTTTGAATCTCATTCCTTTCAAAATTTGGTCTAACTTCGTGTTCCATGCTCGAGAAGCTTGTTTCAAGCCATACAAGGCTTTTGAAAGCTTGTACACCTTAAGTTTTTTGCTTTTTATTTTAAATTATTTTGGTTGATCAACATAAACATCTTCTCTTAATTCTCTATGTAAGAAATCCCTTTTCACATCTAAGTGATGGATCTCCCATCCATGTGATGCCGTTAATGCAATAAATAACCTTATGATTTCAAAACGAGCCACCGATGCAAAAACTTCATCAAAATCTATGCCGGATTCTTGTATGTATCCCTTAGCTACAAGTCGTGCCTTATACTTTTTGATAGTACCATCCACATTTTTCTTGATTATGAAAATCCACTTGAGACCGATAACTTTTTTCTCACTCGGTTTATCAACTAGAAACCATGTCTTGTTTTTATTGATAGAACCAATCTCCTCTTTGCATGCTTGTCTCCATTTTAACGAACATTTTGCTTCTTTATAGTTGGCTCATCATTTATTAAAAGTAATAGTCTTTCATATTCTACAGAGGCTTGAAGAACGTAATCATCAAGGTAATGTGATTGACTTACTTGATGATTTGATCTTCTAAGTGGTTGTTATGCTTCTTGGTGTTGTGGATCATTCTTATTGGCATTTGATGTTGAATGAGAATAAGCTGAATTATTATGGGAGTCTTCATCCGTTTTGTTGTCTCCATGTTCATGTTTGATATGCTTGGAATCATCTAACTCATTGCTTCCAGTTTCGTAATGGTCTTGATCATTGCCTATTACAACGGGTCATTCTCCTGCATCAACAACTTCACCCCATCTCATATGAAACATTCCCGGATTCCTTCTTGGTCCATCTCTCGTTTCATTCCAGCTTCAACTTTTATTCTCGTCAAATAGCACGTCACGGCTCACTACGATCTTCCTTGTCGTTAGGATGTAAAGCCTATAGACCTTGGATCCTGGTTCAAATCAAGGTGCACTAGTGATTGTGATTTATCGTCCAAATTTTTGAGGTTTGTAGCTTCAACCTTTGAATGTGGTAAGGACCTGAAAACTTTTAAATTTTCTAGGTTTGGTTTCTTTTCTCGCGAGCATTCGGAAGGGGTCATAATTTCAGGAGCTCTCATATGTACACTATTATTACATAGGTAGAATGACATATTGTTTCTCCGCATTAATAGTTTGGTACCTTCATTGCCTTGAGAATACTTCTAATCATTTCTATCAAGGTTCATTTCCTCCTCTCCACTACACCATTTTGTTGTGGTGTATAAAGTGCCATGAGATGCCTCTTGATCCTGCTTATCTCACAAAACTCATGGAAACTCCCTTAAAGTGAACTCACCTCCTCTATCCGTTCTAAGTGTCATGATTGTTTTTCCGAGATCCTTCTCTACTAGACTTTTAAATGCCTTGAATCTTCTAAATGCTGCACTCTTTTCTTTTATCAAGATCGTTCACATGTATCTTAAAAAATCGTATATGATAACAAATATATATTTGTTTTAAGCAATGGTTGGCGGTGTTATTGGACCACATAAGTCAACATGTAGAAGTTATAGGGGTTTAGAAGCTCAAAATATTGAGGCCTTTGGAATTGACGTGTTTGTTTTTCCGACTAAACAAGATTCACACAATCTTTTTTCTTCTTTCATTTTCGGCAAACCATGAACCATCTCTTGTTGGAACATAGCTCTAATTTTTTTGAAGCTTATATGTCCCAATCTCACATGCCACTTCCATGTATCATCTTCAATACTCGTGTGTAAGCATATCGATTTTCCTATCTTTAGACTTATTTTGTAGTCTATTAGGGGACTGTATGACCTTTACCAAGAGTCTTCCATTTGGATCATGGAGCCTTAGGTAGTCTAGTCTCATCCTAACATCACACCCGGCTTCCATAGCTTGTTCTAAGCTTAAAATATTGCTCTTAAGATCAGGAATGTAGTAGATATCGGTAACACGTTTTTCTTTATCCGTTTTGCTTTGGAAAATGATTGATCATTTCCCACTTATTTCAACACAAGAGCCATCTCTGAACTTTACTTTTTCTTTTATGTTCTCGTTGAGTTCTGCAAAGTATGTTTTATTACCGGTCATGTGGTTACTCGCTACATTATCAAGATACCAAATTCCTTCTTCCCCTTCCTTGGTTTTGTAATTATTTGGTATGATATTGTCCTCGTTTAAGAACACGACTTCATGAATATGAAGTGCTGGATCAGCTTCTTGTGTTTCTACTTTATTTGCTTCTTGTATCTTTTGTATTCTTTCAGGGCATGTCGATGCAAAATGGCCAGGCTTATCACATCGGTAACATATCACTTTTGATCTATCCTTCCTTTTTTTTGCTTGATTTTGATCAACTTGATTTGTCCGCTATGAGAATTGAATCTTCCTCTGCCTCGTCCTCTGTTTCCTCTACCTCCTCTACCACATCTTATCCATCGTGACACCGCGTTTTAAGCTGGAAAGAGTGCTTTCCCGATTCGATGGTTGAGCTCCGGAGATCCTCTTTTCTCTGGTTTCGGTAGGATGAATTTCATTTTATGTTTGACGCATCGCATATAGTTAGCCTGACTAAGGCATCGATATCAAAAGAAGTAATGTCAGCTCTCATGAAGGTAAGCACTGTTGATTTGAGTTTGTGAACAACAGTTTGCCTTGTGTATCACCGTGATTCTCCACATCGAGAATTCGTTCTTCATAAGCCTTAAGTCTTCCAATAATATCCTCAAACCCTATTGTGTTCAAGTCTAAAACTTGTTCAAGAGAGGCTATTATTTGGATGTATTTGTTTTTTGGTAAACTATTGAGAAACTTCTTTATGATTTTAGATTCATCAATCGTTTGTCCAAAAGAGGCTGACTTTGACGCTAGCTCCGATAAATTTCCCGCAAAGTTATCTATTATATTGGAGTCCTTCATCTTGATTCTTTCAAATTCAAACATTAGGGTTTGAAGTCTTTCAAAATCAAATATTCGATTCCTTCCTTGACATGATATGCACATAAATGACGGGCCTTGATCGCTTCCCATATCCATTTTGGAGAATCTTGTTCACCTACTTGCAAGATAAGAGCCTCCGGGATGGATTGAAACAATAGTTATATTGCGACATCATTCTTGTCGGATTCAATTGTTCTGGATTCAACTGTTTTCCACACCTTATGAATTCACAACAACACTTTCATCCTCATGGCCCATATCGTATAATTAGTTGAGTTTAGCATGAGACATTGGATTGAAAAAGGAATAAATTCCTTCAGACGAGATGTAGTGGTGACGTCTCCCATACCTTGGTTATGTATTCCTCTACGTTTCGACGAAACTTCGTGATCGAATCTCCTTTTGGATCGTTTCGCCTTAAACTCTGATACTAAATATAGTTTCTTAAAACTTGATCTTTGTTATATGTGTAATCGTAAACAAAGTTTCTAAAGAATAACTTTCTTTATTAAGTTTAGAAAATCTTTCAAAACTAAAGTTTTCTTTTTTTTTGTTTCTTATGTCTTGTTACAACTCAACAAAAACTTATATATAATACTAGCACAAAATTGCTATTCCTATTCCTATTAATAATAAATAACTCATATTTCATAAAAACTTTCAAGCCTATCTTATTTTATTTAAACCTTGTTAAAAATATCTTGGACTTCAGATAATGTTGCAACAATGAATTTTTGAGAATAGCAAATTTATCACAAGCCATTTTTACCGATTTTCATCTCCTTATACAACATACCATATTTAACTAATTAAACTTCGAATAATTGATAAATCTTTCATAAAGAGTATGCTTCTTTTTATCAACAATTACATATAAAAAACGAAAAAAAATAACGGTATCGAAAATGGTGGCACCATTATTTTCAGTGTCGCCATTTTAACGTTATCTCTTAAATTTTCTAACTATTTTACTATAATTTATTTATTTTTTTTCCAATAAAAATCTCCACCGTCTTGTATCAGCAGTAATCAAACTCTCTAGGTTCGAAAAAGAAAAAAGAACGAGACATAAAAGTCTTTTCATTTCATCATAAACTTATGGGTCGAGCTCTCTCATTCCACACAAACACATACATATTCCTAAATAGCCTTTTTCTACCAACCACTCACTTTTTCTTGCTATTTTATTTTATGAAGGACCTTTTTCTTTTCCCAATTATAAGTGAACAATTGGATCACTTAAATTATTGCTGTTAATTCAATCAACCAATTATGTATCAACATTCTCAAAGCTCATTCTTAGTGAATTCAGACTAATCAAGTATCAAATATCCACTAAATTAATAGGATCTACTCATCTACCAAATCACCTTCAAAACTAGAAAAGTCATATTCACAATAATATATATCACTATAACTAAAACGTTATCAATTATTTTTGACTTTTTTAGGATGACGCGGTTCCTAGAACCATTGGTGCTCGATAGGAAAGGAAATATGTATTTCTAAAAATCACATCAAGTTTGACAAAGGGAAAAAAACACACCATCGTCAATTCTAACTCTAAAATAGTTGAATTATTGGGTCAGCATGACGATGAGGGTGAGTAATACCCTCAAATGATGTAGACATGTGTTATTTCTGCCAAGGCATTTGATTTAGACATTCGGTTCGGTGTCCATAAGCTTTTATAGTTTTCTATCATTCCGAATTTATAATGAGTCATCCACTCATAATCCTTACAAAGATCAGTTATGTCTAGTTTATTCTGAGAGATTTTTAAAGACACCATATCTACAATAATAGATAGGGTGAATTGGCTAGATGAGTATATGCTTTTATTTGCAAAAAATACAAAACTTTCAAGTGGCAAATTTACTTTAAAAGGAGTGAGGACCCTTATACCATGGGTTAGACTTCTGCTTTGAACAAAGTCATGATCCATTGTAGAAGTCGGGATTCATTCATTCATTGGCGTATCACTCGATACTTGTTTGCAAAACGAACGTTAAGCCTCTCAGTTGAATAACCGGTGGACTAAATTTTTTCGATCAAGTTATCTAATTTTTGGGATTAGTTAGACAACTTAAATTGGTTGTGATTGGACCATGTTTTAGCCATGGACTACAACCCGACTGCTGATCCGGATCACTTAAAATTAAAAAAAAAAAATTCAACTTAATTTTTTACGATGTTGACATATGTATTTTCGCAAAGTAATACCAACCTATGGTTTATTAGCCTAATACTTTAATAAGGCGTAAGTAAAATTCCACAACTAAAGTTTTCACAACCTAAGCGTAATAAATAAAAGGTTATATTTTTTTAACTAAAATGATATGTAAAACTTAAAATAGTCTCTTCTAAAAACTAAATTAATTTAGATTGTACAGAAATTTAAAATAAGACAATTAGGATGAAAGTTCTTTCTTGATCTTCAATTGAATTATCGAAACTGGAAAAGAAAATTTATTGGGCTTGCATTTATTGATGAAATTCTCCTTTATTGTTTTGGTTAAAGTTAATTTGTACGGCATTTCTCCCTTATTAGCTATTAACCATCATGTATATTACTTTACATTAGTTAATTCTGACTATATGTTCTAGTGTATCATATCTAAACCTTGAGCTTTCTTCTATTACAAATATATCAACTACAAAGTATTCGATCGTGCTGTTACTTCTAATTGTTAGGTCTGATAAGTCATACAAATATCAAACTAAATCTACTTTAATTTTTCTATGAACACAGAATGACAGAATAGAAAAGTGGCTTGACTTTTATTTACTTACTCAAATGCGCATCAGTGCATGCGTATAAGTTTTATGACAAAAAAAAAGGGTTTCTAAAGCATTGCTTATGACCGTCCGAAGTCAAAATTTTGGACCCAAAGAGAGACGTATAAACAAATGGAACAACTTAAAATGAAACGTATATGAATTGTGGTTGGACCGAAGTCTCTGTTACTCGTATTCTACGGTTTTAGATTTAAAGCGAAAACAACCTTTTTAGATTTTGCTAAGGGAAGACAAAAGAAAAAAGATATCCTAAAATAATAACGTAAAACTTAAAAAACTAATTCCTTTTCTTCTTATTAATCAAAACTTGAATTCTTGTCTAAAATATGATTTGTATATCTCAAAATCAAAACCAAAACATAATGTGCTTTGAACCCAAAAATTATTTTATATCGAATATCCTTGGATAGTGTTATCCTAAGCGGAATATCTAAAACCTAGAATATAATTTAGTAGTAATTGCTAAATTAATTGTGTTACATTGTTAAACATGCATGCATTTAGAAGTAGCTTTGAACCCAAGATAAAGAAGCTTGCAGCCCGTAAAAACTTTATCTATTTTAATTTAGCGGTAGCTAGAATTGCAAAATTTTCTTTAGAAGAGTTGATAAAAGGTTACATATTCCGACATTTTGAGTTGAGAGTTTGATTCTTATACTTTACTTTCTGTTTATAATTTTTTTCAAAAAATCAATAATTCTTTTTAAAACAAATAACCATTTAGAGCTTACAAGTTTTTCAAGAAACGGCTGTGCATGCACTTAGTAGTGGTTCCAAATTTTTCTTTGCTGGTGGCTTTCAAATTTTCTGAAACGGCTCTGCATGCACTATCATATTCTTGAAAATTGGATATTATAGTAAATTAGTAGGAGTTATGATAAAATTAAATTAATATTGATGAAACCAAAAAAGTATTATTTCTATTTTGATGTGATAGTAAGTTTGAACACGTGGAAGTATGGAACAAAAATATACAAAGTAGAAATTGACCAACACAACTGTAACTGTACAAACTACAAACACACAATTCTCTTGAACTCCTTTTGTAACGGTGCAAAAAAAAATACACAATTCTAATTGTACAAAGTAACTATATTTAAGCGTTTCTAATTGTATCGTTCAAGTAAAACGTTCTTTCAAATCCTCCCAAGGAAAAATAGAGTAAAGAAACGTATTTTAGTTTTTTTTTGTCCCCTCATTGTTTCCATTTTTACAAAGAGACCATATAAATTAAAATGAATTCAAAACAACCCAAAAGTTGAAGAACTCTCATCATTTAACAGCAAATCCCAACTGCTAAAGTCATCAGTATCCCACAAGCTCATCATATGGTTCTCTATAATGTTGTCCACACCATTATTATTACCATAATTATCGGACCAATCGAAATCCGGAAACTGTAAATCCTTCAAGAAACTCGAATCATTAGAGGAATTTGAAGATGTTGACGTGGATGAAGATATTTCAGAGTTGCTGCAAAAAATCCCTAAACACTCTGGATCTATCAGAGGGACTTCTTCTACACCATACTCAAGATTTATCGCCATGAATTGATCATCATCGTTAATGTTCTTGATGTTGCTGTCTTTGGTAAGACAATAACTAGTTGGTTCCACCTGAGGCTTCTCGATTGGTTCTTTTAAAGGCATTTCATTGTTCTGAACCTTATTTAAGGGTTCTTCATCTTCTTGTTCAACGATAGAGAGTGGTTTATGAGTAAGAGGATCAATCCCCATTTTCCTCAACTTCTTCTTGATATGAGTGTTCCAATGGTTCTTGATCTCGTTGTCTGTTCGTCCTGGTAAATGAGAAGCTATCTTTGACCACCTTCACATACAAAAACAAAATCTCAAAACAGAGCATATCGAACGACACTTAAAGATCAAGTAATTAAAATTTTCATTGTTTTTGTAACCTGTTTCCGAGCTGAGAATGAAGATCAATGACCATTTTCTCCTCGTAATCAGAGAGAAGACCTCTCTTAAGATCTGGTCGGAGATAATTTGTCCAACGAAGTCTACAACTCTTACCACATCTGAGAAGACCAGCAAGCTTAGGAACAGCTCTCCAACAACATTGTCCATTGGTGAAGATGAATTTTATGAGCTTTCTGTCTTCTTCAGCAGTCCATGGTCCTTTCTTCAACCCTACTTTATCACAACATGGTTGTCTCCCCATTTCTTTACCTCTCTCTCTCTCTTTTTATGAATCTGTTTTGATCAATGAATAAAACAGAGGATATGCTCTGTTTTTTCTTAATCTTTCTCTACCTCTCTGTCTCTATCTTTCTCTCTGAGAGAGTAAATGTTATTGCAAGTTGAAGACATAAGAGTTGTATAAGCATGGCAACCACCTATATATATATGCATACTTATGTGTATGTGTGTGTGTGTATGTATAGGTTATATCTTTAAAGAGAGCAAAAAGAATGTAAGGATAAATTTTGAGCACTAAGATTTTATAATTCAACCAGGTGGTCCATTTTCCCTTTTTATTTTCTGCCAATTTTTAAATTTTAAAATCCATGGATATGATGGTGAAGCTTTTTTTGTTTATTATTATTATATTTGATAACTTTTATCTCCTGAATTTTAAGTTTAAATATTTTGTGTATAAAGCAAATACATATGTGGACCAAGCTAGGCTTCTTATTCTTGTAAGCTGTAACGCCCGGAGAAGGACTCTCTCATTCGGCCACTTTTCGTATAGGAGTGGACAAATAGAACCGAGCAAACGTCAATTGAACCAAATTGAGAATTTAGTAGACTCATACTTCTTTTTTAGTTTCTTGCTTTCTTTCTAATAATTCAGTCAACTATATTTAGGCATTGTGATGTACAAATCTGTAAAATAATTGTTGTCTATTTAGAACTAGATGAAAGATTTTCCATTTTACCAAACAAAACGGGTATATTTGTTCACCTAATATTTAAGGACAATCTTGTCATATACAACTATATGGTATAACCACAAATGAAATACGATATCTTTTTTTCTCTCTTAACGATTGATATTTTTTTCTTTTTAGTTCAAAGTTAACAAAAAACAAATTGCAACAAAAACAATTGAAAAATTGCCACTAAGTGTTGCATGTTTTTTTGTATAAAATTTGACAATATTAGAAAACAACTAATGTTTAGATTAATATTTTTTTAAAGGATTAATATTTTGAATATGTCAAAGTGGTGCATTATGTGGTTCGAATAAGAGCTCGTTGGCAAAAAAAAAAAACTAAAAAACTGGGTAAACGACACGTGGAATGAGTAGAAGAGAGGAGTGGACGCGGAACGTTTTTGTCGGAAAGGGCCACCTCATCCGCTTTTCTTTGCTTCCGTTTAAAGTCTGAGATTCTTTCTCCTGCGTCCCTAAAGGCCAAAACTCCAAAACAGAAAAACTTATTTGTTTATTTCAATTTGTTTCTTCTAATTAAAAAATCTTGATATCCATTTTTCATTTCTATGGGAATTACTTTTTTCACATAAAGCTTGAGATAAAAAAAATCATATTTATTCTTTCAGCATTTTTTATAGATTTTAATTATCCATATATCTTTTTATTGTTTTTTGTTTTGTTAAAAGAAATAGTAATACAAATTTTTTTAAATTGTATTTTTATTTTTTTAATCTTACAATTGTCCATTTCTTCATATATATATATATATATATATATATCTTTAATTAATATATAAATAATTTGAAAATTTGGTTTAACTGGTTGAACCGGTCTGACCAACCATCCATATGATGATGCCGAGTTGGTATCCTGTCCGGTTTTAAAACATTGTTGTTTGGGACGATTTTCTACATATCAATCGGGAAGTGGTATTTGGATAAGTATTAAGCTTTATAGATTTGTAACTCAAAACAAGCCGGGTCCAAATATTTGTTGTCTAAAGCAAAAACATCACAAATACCAAAGTAAGGAAAAAAAGATAAAAATACACTTCCAAGTCCCGAATTCGGAATGATATTGGGAATGAGTGAAATTGTTCGGAAGATTATGGTGGATGCTTGATAATAACGATTTTAATCATTAATTGTGACACTTTTGACAGATTATTAACATTTTCTATTAATTGTCAATTGGTTTTCACGTTTGTTGACTTAATTAGAATGGTACAAAAATGGTTTATTGCCGGTTCTAGTGTGAAATTTGGTTTGAAATGAGCCGATAAGAAATATTATCTCGAAGGGACGTATTAAGATTTTATATTGAAAGTTAAAAAGAACGAATGATAATCAAGAGTTTACCAATTAATCTATCGTGCATAGCACTATGATTGAATCCACAAAGAGTAATGATCACAATTAGAGATTTGAGATTCAAACTAATATAGAGCAAAATAGTTTTGGGTTTTCACAAATGAGTAATGAAAAAAGTGAAATGGAACAAGGAAAATAAAAGAAAAATATTGGACTATGAATTTTACTATCATAAGAGTTAACTAACAATAAAAAAGTGATGCAAGAGATTGAATGAACCACCATCCTAGAACATGGATTCACAATTAAGACTAATTAATCACCATCCTAGTGAACTGATTAGTGCCATAATTAATTTATGGCACTAATCACTTCACTAATTATTCAATCATCAACAAGTTAGGTATGTAAAGCTCATAAAAAGTTTGGTTCAAACATTTCATCGAACACCTTCCGGACGTGAATTACCTAAGATCTAGATATTGAGAGGTCAAGTCAAATCAAGCATTATGAGCAACCTAAATGAAGGGTCTATAAATAATCATCCTAAGCAATCATCATCTAACCATCAATCCATCCAAATCTAGCATTACCCATGTTCCAACTAAAAGATGTAAGAACTAAGCATAGAGAAAGAGAGAAAATGATAAAATCATGGATATACAAAGTTAGAAGTGAATAATCATTCACTAGAGTTACATAATATGATAAATATCAACCCAAAACAATTAAACAGAGTTTGGATCTCAAAACCGACTCTAGGAAGAAAAAAACTGATAATACGTTTTTGCAAAGGCTATCAATTAATCTTGTATGCTATTGAGCATAAAGGGTAACGAATCCACGAAGAAACATGAATAACTCACTAAGAGTACAAATTTCGATTCAAGCTAGGCAAATAAAAGGGTTTATGATTTTCCAAACTAAATTGGAAAAATAAACAAAGCGGAAAAAGAGTAAAGACAATTTTAAATCAAATAAAACGAAAGCGAACTCTCATGAAGAAGGTATTTGAATTAGAGTGACTATTTTTAAACTAATGGAGCACTAAAAAACTTAAACAAGCTAATATTTTGGTCTTAGATCACTAATCTCGACTAATCCACTTCTGTGGCACTAATCTCTTTTTAATCACCTAATCATCAATAAATTTTGTTAGCAATCAAGTTACTGAAAAGCATTAATTACAAGGATAAATAACCTCTAAACACCTTAATCAAAATTTCCATAGGCTACACATGCAAATCACTTGTTATTTTGGTTCCGACATTTCATCAAACATCTTCTGCGTGCCAAAATGCATAAACTCTAGGTAATCATGAAAAGGCTAATCTAGCATGAGAAAAACCTAACAAGTAAGGATCTAAAACATTCCAAACCTAAGTTCCATTTAATCTAGTCCTAATCACCATAAATCTATAGTTTCCCAATAGATCTAAGAGGCCACTCACTAAGCATCATGAAGAAACAAAGAAACAAAGAAACAAGGTTTTTCTAAGGTTAATCATGATTTTTACGAGAATAGTTAAAGGATTCAAGAAGAAAACAAGGTTTATAGCTTCAAAACTCAAAGATTCATACAAAGATCTTGTGAAAAACCTTAGAGTGTCTAAGAGAAATCCTAAAAAAGCATAATATATCTAATCAGGTTTATAGAGTATTTATAGCAAGTAACTGATAAATGATTTTTCACCGGTCTATCAAATAAATCTATCATGCATAAAACTCAAGGGTCAAATCCACGGATAAACGAGATCAACTCACTAAAATACAAACTTCACTTCAATCTAAGCAAATAAAGATTTGTGTTCTTGAAACCAAATTCGAAAGTAAAAGAAATTGGGAAATGACTAAAACGGTTTTGAAATCAAATAAAAAGCAACGAGTCTCGGAAATGGCAATGATTTAGATGAGATGATGAATTTTTGATGATGCTAAGAACATATTATGAACACTATCCTTGGTTATAGATACTAATCAAGACTAATCCCCTTCCATTGTACTAATCTCTTCATTAATTATTTAATCATCAACAATTATGTTCGTAATTATATTGATCAATGAACATTAATAATCAAGTCTAATCCAACCACTAATCACCTTAATCAACTACTTTCATAGGCTAACTATGAAAATCTCATTTAGGTTCTTTCAACCATTTCATCGAACACCTTCTAGACATGAAATCCTAATGATCTAGATTTCTCAATTACAAGCTTAATCTAGCATTACTACCAAAACTAAATGAAGGAAAACCTAAGTCTAGCTCTAAACATCATCATTAACCCATCAAATCATCATAATCAACCAACTCTTAACTCCTCTAAAAGACCACTCACTCATTTCCATGAAAACAAAAAACAATAAACTTGATATTTGCATAATCATGATTAAGAGAGAAATAGTTGAAAGATGTAAAAGGAAAGCAAGATTTGATACTTTGAAACCAAGAGATTCATAAAAACCTTCAAAGAGAGTACGAGAAAATCTCATAAACAAAGCATAAAACACAATAAATTATGTTTAGCGGTATTTGTAGGAAGAGACAAAAGAGGTTGGTCAACACAAATTAAACCAAGTCAAACTCGGGTTAGGAGTTAAACATCAAACTCTCAAGTTGTCTAGCGGTCACAGAAAACCACTAGAACCGACAGATGCATTTTTAGTGGTTACACAAGCCCATTGATACCGGTCGCTAGTCTCCACCGGTGTGGCTAAACCACTGAGTCTCCCTGCTGAAGCCCTGCAGTGACATCTCCCCGCTGAAACAAGCAGCTAGTTCTTCAGGTAATTTCTGTCACTTCCACATCGGCAACTCCATGCTGCGGTACATGGCCGCTAGGCCTCCACGACGTCATCTGGCCATTACTCGAGACCACTGCAGCTACCATCAATCATCAAGTCTTTTCTTTTGCTCCATTTCATTTCATTTGATCCACTTTTGTTGCATTGTTCAACTCCAAAACTTATAAACAAAGAAACATATGCAAACATGCATATAATCTCCCAAATATGTAATGCAAATGCAAAATGTTGATGATGAAATGCAATCAAAAGAGAGTAAATCTCAATATATCAAAAGTGTAAATGAAAACTGGGTTAACCCGCAACAGAAAAAACCCAGATAAGAAACTAAAACAGGCCTCAGCAATGTCGTCAAACTAGTGCAAGATCCTGCGGAGCTCCATTGGTGTGCTTCAGCCTGCTGCAGCATCCTGCTGCAAGGCATCGATCACCTTCATCCCCCTGCGTCACCCCTCTAATATTCCAGCTATTTGTCGAGAAGTATGCATCGGTTAGATCCATCCCGCGGCAAGAACCCGATGCGTCCCTTTGGTGGGTTGATACTGGTGCAACGAAGCATGTGTGCTCTGACTTGAATATGTTCTCCACATATGATCAAGGTTCTGGTGGAGAAAATCAATACATGGGAAATACTAGAACTGCTACAATTGAAGGAAAAGGCAAACATGCTCCATGTCCCTGAGATTTGAAAGAATCTTACAACAAAGTTTTTAAGATTGTATTTGACTCTGATAAGTTTGTATTCATTAAAGATGGGATGTATGGCGAAAAAGACTATTTAAGCGATGGTCTTTTCAAACCAAATGTTGTATGAATCATTAATAAAAACATAGGCAATAAAAACACAGGCAATAACTCTGTTTCTATTTACTGTCTTGACTCAAGTAATTTATGGCATGTAAGAATGGGACATGTCAATTATCGTTATTTATATAGTATGATGAATTTATGATTGTTACCAAAACACAATCTTAATAATATTAATATAAGTAAATGTAAATTTTGCATAGAATCAAAATATTCAAGGCATTCTTACAAATATGTGGAAAAATCAAACAAGACGCTTGGATTGATACATATTGCTCTATGTGATTTTCAATTAACTCCAAGTCGTGGAAAAAAGAATTATTATATTTCTTCCATTCATGATTATATTAAGTTTTGTCATATATATTTGATTGATACGAAAGATGAGACTTTGAATATGTTATTCAAAAAAGAAGTTGAAAATCAATTAAATAAGTGAATAAAAATTCTTAGATCTGATCGTGGTGGAGAATACGAATCAAATGATTTCTTGGATTTTTGTTCTACATATGGAATTATTCATCAAAGTATATCACCTTACACTCCAATGCAAAACAAAATTGCAGAAAGAAAAATAGAACGCTTTAGAAAATGATGAATTCCATCTTAAATAATTCTGGTGCGCCACTTAGCTTATGGTTAAGCTATTCTTACAGCAAAATCAATTTTGAATATAGTTTCCCATAAAAAAGTGGTAAAACCCCATATGAAATGTGGAAAAATAGCACTCTTTCATATAAATATATGAAAGTTTGGGGGTTGTCTAGCGAAGGTTCAATTACTTTTACCGAAGAGAATTGTTATAGGACAAAAATGGTAGATTGTGTTTACATCGGTCCTACGAAAAACAATGATGCATATAAATTTTTGGTTCATAAATCTGATAATGTTGTTGAAGTCAAAGTAAATACAATTATTGAATCAAATGAGGTTGAGCTCTTTGAAAATGTATTTCCATACAAAGAGCCAAGAAATACGAGTACATGAGGTTGATGAAATTGCTTCAAAGGTTCAAGAAGAAGAAACTGAACCAAGAAGAAGTAAAAGGACAAGAATCCCTAAAGGTTTTGCTACGGATTTTATGATGTACTTGAGTGAATATAAACCGCAAACTTATAAGGCTGAAATTGAATCTTTATAAGCACTTTATTGGAAAGAAGCAATTCAAAGTGAAGTAGAACCCATTTTCAATAACCATACATGAGAATTGGTTGATTTACCACCTTGAAATACCAAGGACATAAATGGATATTCACAAAAAAGCTTAGACTGGGTGGAACGATTGAGAAATATAAAGTAAGATTAGTGTTGAAGGGATTTTGTCAAAAATAAGGTCTTGATTTCTTTGATACATATTCTCCGGTAACGAGAATTACTTCTATTAGATTGTTAATAGCAATTTCTGCCATATATGATCTAGAAATTCATCAAATAGATGTCAAAATGACATTTTTAAATAGTGAATTAGATGAAGAAATATATATGCAACAACCTAAAAGCTTTATAGTCAAAAGTCAAGAAAAGAAAGTTTGTAAACTTGTTAAGTCACTATATGGACTTAAGCAAGAGCCAAAACAATGGCATGGGAAGTTTGATAATACAATGAAGTCATATGGTTTTTCCATAAATAAATGTGACACGTGTGTTTATATTAAAACACTAAAAATGATACGATCATTATATGTCTATATATGTGGATGATATGTTGATAATGAGAACAAGTAAAGACATCATCAATGTCACAAAGAAGATATTGAGTGAAAATTCCGAAATGAAATACATGGAATTGGCTGACGTAATTCTTGGAATTAGAATTAAATGAGAACCAAATGGTTATTCGCTTACTCAATCTCATTATATGGAGAGAAAATAGTGATGCAAACTGGATCTCTGGAAGTACGGACAATAAATCCACAATTGGTTATGTATTTACACCTAGTGGTGGTGCCGTGTTTTGGAAATCATCCGTAAAACATGTATTGTACGTTTTACAATAGAATCCAAATTTATCACAATAAATAAAGGTGTAGAAGAAAACACACATTTCTGTTGACGTTCAAAAGATGAATATTATATATTCTTAATAACGTTAATAGCTTTTATATAAGTGAAACGGATCATCCATAATTAACGTTATCTATATGAGAGTAGTGTCGGGTTGCATCTACGAGAATTGACATGGCCAAATTCTCTAGAGCTCCAACAAAATCGATCTCCGAAAATTTCATAAGTGTATAACAAAAGGTTAGGTTAATTGTAGAATATATAACACATAAGGTGGAACGTTGATGCTTTCAGCGTCAATGAAATGCTTGGGCTACTTATGTGGCCTAATTGCCTGTGATTGATTACTTCATAGTCGGAAGTGCATGCTTTGTGTAAGTGATGTGAATATTATACATGAAATGGTTTGTCGCTTGTGAGATGGCTCGAACAATTGTCCACCAACCCAAGCTTCCAAAAAGTTATCATGAGTCTTTTTCGTGAGGGATGCTATGTTGAAGAAATTATAGATGTAGATTAATAAAAAATAAATAAATATGTTTTGTTTCTTATATAGATATCAAATAGAAATAAAATTGTTATCAAATGGAAACACTAATTTAATGATTTTTTTGTTTGTTTTTTTTGTTTATTGATCAATATACGAAACCCATGATAAATCTTATTTTTAAAGAAAATTTATAACTTAACAATTATAAGTTTAAATGATAATTTTAAAATATCATAAAATATAATTTTAAATATAATATATTAGTGGTAGTCTAATAGATATTGTAAAGAATCATAATAAAATCTTTATTCCTAGGGAAAAAATTAACAGTTATAAAATAGTTTTTTTAACAATAATTCCATAGCTGAAATTTTTTTAATATATCTTTAGTTGTTTTCTTTCTACTACAGTTGAAATACATGAAAAATAAATTCAAAATCTATCTACTATTTCTCGTAAGTGCAGCCTCTTAAAATTGGAGATCTCATGCAAATGTTTCATACCGATATATCAATTGGTCAGATCCGGCTCTGTCTATATACGATCTTATATACCGAATAAGTACATATCACAAACTGTTCTCATCTGAAGACTTGTTTAAAAACATTTTTGCTTTCTAATATTAACCCAAAGTTGTTATGGGTTTTGATATTAGTGAAAGCCAAATTATCCGAATTATCCAAGAAAGAATCACAAGATCCAAAATGAATCATTTTTTTTGTTAACCTGATGATCCAAAATGAATCATTACCAAAAAAAAATGATCAAACGTAATTCCTCAAGATCTTTGTTCTCACGGAAACAGGAATAGTGACGTTGTGAACTCATCGGTCCAACCCAAGCTCCCAAAATAAAACCCACTGTTCACTCTATGACTCGTTTTCACTCTCACACTAAACGTAATCTTCGTCTTATTGGAACCGATTACAAGAGTCTTGGGATTCACCTCAAGCTCTATACCAAGAGGAGGCTCAACCACGGGTCTGTAAACCGAACCGGCCGGTCCAACGTTCGACACGGTTCTAGTCACAGTGACCTCTCCAGTAAAACTTGGTATAGTGACTGAAGGCATGTTGAAATCAAGCATCGATGGTTTTGCCTATTAGTTTGGAAATGGATTCGTCGTCATAATCCGCGGAAAACACAAGTAATGAACATAGTCGTCGAAGCCCATGTCGTAGACAAGGCCCGGGCGTGATACTTTCTCCAGGTTGATCAGGCCTCCTCCATAGTCAAATGGGTCAGCAAGTTTACGTGTTGCTCCCTCTGAAAATATTGGCTCTCCAAATGGATCGGTCCTCCATGCTAACAAAAAGAAAAATAAATTAATGAGGGTTTACTGAGATGCTTTTTTCTCAAACTCAATTGAGTCTTACTTTGAAGAATTTCATGAAATACCACTTTTGATGAATCACTTTTCAAAAATACCATTAAAATAAAATCAGTATAAAAATACTAATTCTCTAGTCTCTAACATAATAATCTTTAAGAAACTAAGAGCACTCCAGTAGGAGTTTCTTGACCAATTTCTCAACAATAAGAATAAAAAAGAAAAAATGAGAATCGGTGCTACTTGGAAAAACTTATGAGAGACACTAATGACATGTCTTTTAATTGGTTTATATTTTCTATAAATTTTAATTTTTAATTATTCAATCAAAAATAATAAAGAATTAGAGTTGTTTTAAAAATACTATATTTTTTTTTCTATTTTACATCTCTCTTTTCCAAAATAGTTAATAGTAATTTTGACCATTTATTTATTAACTAGTGGTATATTTCAAAATGTAAAGTAAGAACCTGTTGTGACAATAGCGGATCAGATTGCAGTAGGAGACCAATCAGGGTGGGTTTGTCTTGGTAGCCCAACGATTCCTGACACAACAGGAGTCGCCATTGACGTTCCCGACATGAACCCATAAAGACCAGATATTGCAGAAAGAATATTAACATCCGGAGCTGATATGTCTGGCTGCATTATTGTCCATCATATATAGTTCCATATTCATTCAAAACTTAGATCAAACTGTTTAAAGAAAAAACAACATAAAAATGTTAATTACTACACAAACCTTGAGAATTGCTGGAGAAACAGAATTAGGTCCTCTACAAGAGAAACGAGCCACTTTAGTTGCAATAGGTTGGCCAACAAGTGTCTCGGAAGGGCTTAGTTTTGCTTTAGGCACCTTACAAAATAAATAAAATTCTCATGTGTGAGATGAAAAATATATAAAGGAAAGTGATGATTAAAAATGTGGTGAAGATTTATTACTCACTGGTCTGGATATAGTATAAGATATCAGTTCGGAATTCGTAATCTACCACGGCGGAAGGAACATCAAAGCCACTACAAACCGTAGGATCAATTACAGATTGTGCAAAGATCATCCCAGCATAACCAGCCTTCTTGATGCTATCCGCCTTTTTTATAGCGTTCATATCTGGCGTAAATGCAAGCACGATTTTATCATGAGTTTCTCCTTGTGCAATAGAGGATTCGAGCAATTCATGTGATACTATAAGATCAGCAAATTCATCTTCTATAAACTTGTTTAAACCTTCACCCTGAATGATTCTAGAAGAAAAAAATCAATGGATTTAGACTAGAAACAATGCAAAAACAAAAAAAATCAATGGATTAGAGTAGAAACAATGCTCTGGTCTCCGGCCTGAAAAAGTTATGGGTGTAGGCTCAGAACTTCTTGGTTAAAAAAAAAAAAGTTCAGGAGTTGTGGGTCATACCAGAATAGTTAGATTGTTTCCAAGAGTGATGGGGATTGGGAGAGAACGGTCTATGGATGTAGCAGCGACGGTTATGATCCATGGAGCAAACATCATCAATGGTTTTAGCGTTAGGTCCCTCATTTCCAGCAGCACAGACAACAGGAATGCCTTTCATCACAGCTTGGAAAGAACCGACTGCAATATCACTCTGATCAATATCAAAACTCGCAGGCGCATCTGTACCAATTGAAATGGATATAACATCAACTCCATCACGTATACTATGATCCATTGCTTTGATTATATCAGGTGTTGCACATCCAACACCGCCCCAACATGCCTTGTACGCAGCTATGCGTCCATGAGGAGCCGCGCCTCAGCAAGTCCATTGTAGCCTACATTTGCCACAAAAGATCCGGCAGGGATTGCAGCCACGTGTGTGCCATGGGCTACACCATCTCTGGAGGACCTAAACTCATCTTGTAGCGAAATCGTATTGCCTGTTCCTTCCATCGGTAAGGCCTTCAATGAAGAACTCAGCCCCTATAAGCTTTTTGTTGCAAGGTATTGTGGCGTTAAATCCATCTCCAGACACACATTTTCCCTTCCAATGCTTTGGGATCGGTCCTAAACCTGTGTCGTTAAATGATTGTGACTCTGGCCATATCCCTGAGTCTATGACACCAATAATAGCTTCACTACCCATGTTGGTATCATGTAGAAGACCCCTTGGAGAACTAGGCAAAAGCCCCAAATAATCAAAAGTGCTCGTTGTTTTCAACCTTAGTATTCGACTTGGTAAAACAGAAAGAACCTCACGATGCGCTGAAAAACATACCAGAATGTGATTTCGTAATCTCTGAGTTTAAATCTGTAAATATGCAAATTTAAATACCTGAAAGGTTCTTTGCTTGGGATGGGGTAAGTTTTGCTGCAAAGCCGGAAAAACCATGTATGTAACTGTATATTATAGAGTTCTTGGCAGCTTCTTTGCTGTCGCACGTATAGAGGCAGAGAGTGGGCACTTGCCCTATTTGATACTTTTAAAATAATTATAATTCATCTTTAGTCACTTTATATTTATTTGATTAAATGGTTTTTGGTGTTCCATATATATTTTTTTCTTAACGTGTATGGCTAATTTTTTACATCAATTTATTTGTATCCCAATTAGATTTTTTTTCCTGGATCCGCCCATGTACACATGTAGCAAAGACAAATTATTATTAAAAAAAGTTGGAACACCATATACGTTGAGTTTTTATATGCTTACTTAGGGGTTATTTTAGCATTCAACCTAACTTATCTGCCAGAGGACTAATAGTTAAGAGTCAATGTTTCAAGAGTTAAATATATCTATCAAACACAAACATCTGAAACTCTCTTATTATATATGTTTAAAAACTTTTTCAAAACTAAACATCTAAAACTTTTGTTCTCTTTTATAACTTTCATTCAATTAGCACAACCCAATAATTATATTTATACTAGTTTACGCACCACCTATTTCTAATACGATTAGAAAACTTTATTAGATAACTTCTAATATATATTTAGATAACTCCTAAATATAAATCATATTCTTATCCTAATCTCCTAAATCCATACTCGGTTAGGATTAGTTTTACTTGTGGATCAACCTATCTTCAAGTTTACTCCAACATTGACCCCCTTAAGCTTCAAGTTAGTCTTGGTAAGGTCTTGAACTCCTATTAAGATTCTCATCTCCTTGAACTTGATCTTTCCTAGGGCTTTAGTCAATATGTCGGCACATTGTTCTTCTTCGGATACATGCTCCACCTCGATTTGATCATTTTCAACACACTCTCGGATGAAATGATAACGCTTGTGGATTTGTTTGCTTCGGTCATGGAACACGGGATTCCTCGTCAGTGCAATGGCGGATTTATTGTCAATCCGAATAGTTATCTTCTCACATCTTCGGCCCGTGATTTCACTCAACAAATTTTGAAAAAATATTGCTTGCTTTGCGGCTTCGGTGGCTGCCATAAACTTGGCTTCACACGAAGATAAGGCTACCGTTTGTTGCTTTTGTGAACACCAAGTGATTGGTGACTCGCCAAAATAAAATACATGTCCGGTTGTGCTTCTTCCATCATCAAGATCAATATTATGACTACCATAGCCAATAATCTTCTTTGATCCTTCATGCTTAAAACTTAAGCCATAAGTTAAAGTTCCTCGAAGATACCTTAGTATTTGCTTCATTTCCATGCCATATGATTCTCTAGGATCTTTCATGTACCTACTCACCACTCCAACTGAAAAAGCAATATCGGGTCTCATATGTAAGAGGTACCTTAGACAACCTATACCTCTACGATACATTGTGGCATCAATTTCAGCTTCTTCTTGCATCTTGGACATCTTTTAGGATTCGTTGAGCATAAGCCTCTTGCTTGATCTCGATCCCATCTTCACTTTGATTAACTTATATCCCAAGATAAAACGTGAGCTTTCCAAGGTTTGTCATCTCAAAATTTGACGACATTCCAGCCTTGAATTCGTTTATGTCACAAAATTCTTAGAACTCCCTTGAAGTAAATTCTCCACCTCTATCTGTCTGTAAAGTCGAGATCATCTCCCCATGATCCTTTTCTACTAAAGTCTTAAAGCATTTAAACTTATCAAGTGCCTCGCTCTTCTCCTTTAGTAAAATTGTCCACATGTATCTTGTGTAATCATCAATGATTACAAAGATGTACCTGTTACGGACCAGTGTAGCTGGTGATTTAGGTTCACACAAGTCCGCATGGAGAAGTTCTAGGCCTCGTGAAGCTTGATATATCGTTGCCTTTGCGAAAAATTGTCGATTTTGTTTACCAACCAAGCATGATTCGCAAAGTTGTTTCTCACTTTCGATCTCGGGTAAACAATGAACCATCTCGAGTGTTGACATTTTCTAGATGGTTTTGAAGCTTATATGCCCAAGTCTTGCATGCCACCTGCATGTTTCATCATCGATTCTTGATTGTAAACAAATCGGTTTTCCGATTTTAAGGTTGATCTTGTAAAGCCTATTAGGAGATATCATTACCTTTATCAAGAGCCTTCTGCTAGGGTCATGCAATGTTAGATAATCATGTTTCATTCTAACATCGCATCTATGCTTGGTTGCTTGACCTAAACTCAGTATGTTGCTTCTTAACTCTGGAATGTAATAGATGTCGGTTAATAGCTTTTATTCATCGGTTTTCCCTTGGAAAATAATTGATCCTTTTCCACCGATGTCTACACAAGATCCATCTCCAAACTTCACTTTCCCTTTCACGTTTTGATTTATCTCTGAGAAGGATAATTTTATTCCAGTTATGTGGTTGTGTGCACCGTTGTCTAGATAGCAAATTCTTTCTTCTCCATTCTTCATCTCGTATTTCTTTGGCATTAGATTTTTTTCATTGAGAAACACAATCTTGTGCATGTAGAGAGCCTTATCTGCATCTTGTGTTTCAATCTTGTTTGCTTCTTGGACTTCTTGTCTTCTTTCGGGACAATTCGAAGCAAAGTGACCAAACTTGTCACATCGATAACACTTTAAGTTTGCTCTATCTTTTTTTCGATCTTGAGTATTAAATCTTCCACGCCCTCTACCCCAAAAATATCTTCCTCGGCCTCTTCCTTGGTCTCTTGAGTTTTTTTTGTTTGCTTGGTTACCACGCGAATCCATGTTTGAGAGGAACAATTTCCTTTGTGTCTCCACATGATTCTCATCATCAACTATACGATCCTCTTATGCTTTGAGTCGTCCTACTATATCTTTGAAACCGGTCTTGTTTAGATCTAGAACTTACTCAAGTGATGCTATGATGTGTATAAATTTTTTTCATGGAAGACTATTAAGAAACTTCTTCACCAGCTTTGGTTCTTCTATGGTTTGTCCTAGGGTCTCTGACTGCAACGCTAGCTCCGATAGCTTTCCTGAGAAAGAGTTAATTATTTCTGAATCTTTCATCTTAAATCTTTCACATTCGGACATGAGGGTCTGAAGCCTCGCTTCTTTGACATTATATGTTCCAAGATGTCTTGTTTTGATCGCTTCTATATACTTTTTTGGTGAATCTAGATCACCAACTTGTAGTATGAGTGTCTCGGGTATGGCTTGAAACAATAAGGAAATCGCCATATCGTTTTTCTCGTCTATGGTTTATCTTGCCTCAATCGTCTCCCATACTTTGTGAACACGCAAGTTCACTTTCATTCTCATTGACCAAACATGTAGTTCGATGAGTTGAGCATTGGACATTGAATCGGTGAAGGTCCAAGCTCCTTCGACCTCGTCGTCGGGACGCTAGTATCTCCCATGGCTCGGGTATACTTCTAGTGTTTGATTGATTGATAACCAATAGCTCTGCTACCAATTCAAGAGTTAAATATATCAAACACAAACTTAGCTTTTAATAAGAATCACTCTCTTATTATATATGTTTAGAAACTCTCTCAAAACTAAACATCCAAAACTCTCTAAAACTCTTAACTCTTGTTCTCTCTTAGAACTCTCATGCAATTGTCACAACCCAACAATTATATTATATTAGTTTACGCACCACCTATTTCTAATAAAACTATAAAACCTTATTACATAACTTCTAATATATATTTAGATAACTCCTAAATATAAATTCTATTGTTATCCTAATCTCCTAAATCCATACTCATTAGGATTAGTTTTACTTGTTGATCAAGATATTTTCAAACTTACTCCAATAATGTTGAAGAATAATTATAACAAAAACAATCATTTAAGAACATTACCTGACAAAACCTCACAAAACCTTCTTCCTCAACATCGTCAGATGATGAGGATTTTGTTCACATTCGAGAATACTATGTAAATATATGCATGGTCTTATCAATATCATAAATTAATAATCATATATAACTTAATAAAGATAACTAAGATAATTTAGTGAAAATATATGACTCTAGTGCTCTTTGTTTATTTGTAAATTTTCATTTTAATTGGAGATCATCTATAATTTTTTATTACATCAAAAACATATGATATTATCTTTTCAAATTACATCAAAATTATTTAAAAGTTTAGATGTGATAATTATTTCCTAACATACTGCCTATAAAAGTATTGAAATATTGTCTTTAACTTATTACTTTGAATAAAATTTATTTAATTATGCAAATTTTTCTAGAAATTAATATCCTCTATAAATTAATAAAATATTATGATCCCAACATTATTAATTTATAGAGGTTTTACTATATATCTATAAATAGATGTTCTGATTTGTATCATGATATCAACATACATATAGTGATCCAAATTTACACCTAAAACTATGCAACGACTGAAGCACAACTAGATTTTCCCAAAATGTTAAGAAAATTGTTATTATAGCACACAACTTGATGTAACATATATAGGGACATTGCTTAATCCTGTGAAACCCCATAATTGGACAAACAATGCTCAAAGAAGATAGACAAACATTGTTAATATTAAAGAAGAATACAAGTTACCAAAAGGAGTTATTATTCATTTATTTTTCATATGAGCACTATGGAGAATCGATGGCGGAAGGATTGCTTACTGGATTCCCACAGGGATAATAATCTCAATGGGTCTCAATCTCATTTAGAATCATTCTAGTCATTTTCTGTCTGAGCATGAAGCAGATTCTTCCATATTTTGTCTTCCTGACTCGATTCGTAGCTCGTTTTCTAGGAGGAAACGAACTCTAGCCGATTAAGATCAAAGTCTAGCCGATTGCATAGTTTACTTGGTATGTTTTAAAAATTATGGTATTAAATTCTGACTTCGAAATTTTGAAGAAAAGTAGCAATTCTGCATTAAACAAATTATACGCTGCATTAAACAAAGAAAAGTACTTCATTGTTCTTTCCGCTATTTTTTTATCATTTATACATCAAATTTTTAATTTTTCAAAAGGTGATTCCGCTATATATTTTAGATGTGTTAAAAAATAAAACGCCATTGATCTATATTTTTTTTTGTCGGCTAACATTCCATTCGATAAACAGAAAACCAAGAAACAACACATGGGACCTTATGAATTCTAGGCTGTTTAGCTAACCGGTCAGCCAATACGTTAGCATTCCTTCGTATGGTTTTAAGTTGATGTAGACACGCAGCTAAAGTGAGAATATCATCTAAAAACCTTGATTAAGCGAGTGCTTGGGAGACGAATGCTGCTGAGTTGCTTGCTCCAAACCTCGATATGATATATTGGCTCTGAATCACCACAAAATGTTACATTTTCATACCCAAGCCTCTGAATTTGGAATAAACCTTCTCGCAAAGCTATTGCTTCAGCGTCATTGATCTACTTAAACAAGTGTTTGTTTAGCATTTTATGATTGTTTTGCAAAAACTCTAATCAACTCAAATATTCCTACTGTTAGATCATTCGGCTATTCCATTATTCCACTATTCCACTATTCTTTTTGATATACTAACTAGTTAAACCCCACAATCAAGATATTCTACACTGTTGGACAAAAAATCGCATTCCTATAGATTCTAGTTATGGAGCCAACTTGTAATTATATTTTAGGGAGAATAATTAGAATAATCTTATAATTTGATTTTATTACTAAAATAGCTTAGAAAAAAATAAGGTTAAATAAGTTTTTTTAATAACTAAAGTGCCTTTAAAATCATGTGTTAGGAAAAAGTAATTATAAGACTGTTATTACCAATTAATTCCACATCAGTATTTTTTCGTTTTTTTTTAAATAACAATTATTTACGACTTTGCCACCGCTAACATATAAATCTGCGATAAAAATATGCGATTCGATGTTATGATAGATTTTTTGAAATGACAGAATTTTTTACAGATTTAATTTATTTCGCAAATTTACTTATATTAGTGGTTGTAAATTTTCTAATTCATCACAGATTTTTTTGTTTCTTAGATTAATTTTCTTTATGGCAGTAGATTTTTTCATTTCTCCAAAATGATAGAAATTATTATACGGCAGATTTATTTTTTTAATGCAGATTTTTGTTGCAAAATTATATTTACCGAATATGTTTTATTTTAGTTGTAACAGAGGTTTTTCACCGTAGATTTGATAACAAAAAATTAATTTCTAGATATATTTTATGTTACCACTAATTTATTTTATGTTATCGCAGATTTATCACATAATGTGCAATTTCTTTTACGGCAGACATTATTTATTTCTTTAGTGGTCGCAGATTTTTTGTAGCAGATTTATAGTCGCTCTGTTACAGCAAATTTTGTGCTGCATATTTGATTCAATTATATCGCAAATTTTCTCATTAGTTGCAAAAAATAAGGAAAACTAACGAAAAAAATAAATAATTTACCAAATTAATGACAAAAAATAGAAATTTTTAAAAAAACCATGTCTTCTTCGACTTAATTATTAGGGTTTTATAAATCTCCTTCGTAAACCAAATTTATTTTCTTCTTTACGCTTATTTAGTTTGGATAATTATTTCAATGAATTGGTTTATTTAAAGGGTTCGGTGTTTATTTAGTATTATTTGACGAGAATTAGGCATTGTGCAAAGGAAAAAACGAAGACCTATTATCCTTTGTCTAATGTACAACACTACGTCACGTGAATAGTTAGTATAGACGTGGTAGTCTTCTTACTTTAAAACTCTAGTTTATCGCAATCTACATTGTTATGGTTTATGAGTTTCATTCAATTTGTTGGCCAAGTTAGAACACCAAGAACACTAAATGGGAAATGAAAATGAGAAAGCTGAACAAAAATAAAAATGCTTTTATACCCTAAACACCCTTTACATTGTCTATTTTTTTGTGTGTAACAAATATAAATCATATACCAACGGCCATAAAATAAATTATTAATTAGAAATGAGGTAACAATTAGTTATGATAAAAAAAATTAATATTAAGTTATGACACTAATAATTGAGAATTCTTGTAAAAGTGTTCCATTTGTTAGTTGACTTTTCGATTTATGAAAAATGGTATCTATACTAAAACTAAATTTACAATGGATAGATGGTTTAGTACAATCTCGATTACCATTAACAGCTTAATTGTAGTTGGTTCTACCATACAAAGATTAATATTGGGACATTATTTTTTAAACATCACATTCGGACATGTGTATTCACTTGGAGGAAAATAACATTTGGTTGTAATTATATCCTTAGTCTTACTTCCAATCATTTGCTTAAACAATTTCTTTTGCGAGATATAACACGACAAACAAAAAACCATAAACAAAGACACACACACATACAAAGATATACACACACATACAAGCTTCATTTTATCGGAGCCTAAATCAATCTTTACCTCTTCTTCTTCACTCGTTCCATCCCTCACATTCCTAAACCATATCCAAAACCAATGGATCAGATTTTCATAACTTGTTTTTTAGTTCAATCCAACTTGTGAGGTACATGATATAACAAGATTCTTGAAGCTTACCTCCAAGATGATGTTAGGTTCTGAGTTTTCCTGTCAAGCTGAATATTTTCCAATGCTGTTGAAGCTCTCGTTACCTCTTCCGGAAAATCTTCATTGTCATATCTCTAATTGTATTCATCTTTTCTATACCCAGAGGTAGCGGCTTCCGATACTTGAGATGCAGAAACTGGCGGCTTGTCCATTAATTAAACATGTCAGACTCGTGAGAAACATAAAAGAGTAAAGATCTTTGATTTGGCATAACATGGAGTTGGAGTTACCTTCGTTGAGGAGGTAAGCTATCAGAAGCGGATGATCTGCAAGGAGGATTTCTGGAGTCAAGGCTTGATGAGGACTCTTTTTTTACTCTCTCCTTGAACTACCACCCATAACCTGCGTCATTTTATGAAGGAAAATTCATTAAATAAAATGTTGATCACTAAACATGAGGATGATACAGCAAGACTAATGATAATGGTTTTACTATGAATGGACTGAAACATAATCCTCAGGTGTAAAGAGAACTTAAGGCTTGTAATTTGCCAAACTTGTTTCTCAAATCCCTGAAGAATTTTAATCTCGACTAAGACATTTTATGTACTTGGAAAAAGTGAGAGGTAGTGAATACATAGTACCAAGATTTTATGTAAGTTGGTGTTTGTAAAGCTTGACTATACCCAACAGTTATTGGTCATATTCAAAAATAGAATACGAACTGGAAATACTGCAGCAGCCCAGAAATCACATTTTACAGCTAGACTATTGTAAATTTTTTTAAGTATGGTTGTAAAACTTGTAAACAGAGAGAAGAATTTATATATAGATAGACATCTTCAGAGAGTAAAAAATAAAGAAATGCCTTGTGTGATTTAGTTGCGCCGAGTCCAAGTATTCACAAATCAATGCAGATAGCAACCTGCTTGCATTTCAACATTTTAACAGTGATCGAGATGACCTAATCATCAACTGCACAATACTTCAATGTTCATATTGCTTAAACATAACAAGGAAAGTTATGTTCTTGATGCGATTTTTTTTACACAAATAAAAGGGTACATACATTTTCAACTAACCAATAGTTATTTGAGTATTGAGAAAGCATCATCATAGGCTTATGAATCAAACAAAGTTCTCCAAACCAAGACATGCCATTTAGAACCAAAACATTCAAAGATAAAATATCTGAAGAATAAAAGTGAAAAGAGATATATGCAAAACTTGAGAAAAACCTGAAGAAGAAGCATGAAGTCGCCTTGCACGATAATTACGGCTTCCCAACAAAGCTGGAGGCAGCCCTTCACTGTTCTCTATCACTCGATTCTCTTCTTCGATTGCCTCAAACACACTCGCACGGAGCTCAGCCTGCATAAGCAACTAAAATATCATCATAGATATGACCCCAAAAAAAACCTTCAATCTCCAAACCAAATGTTGACGTATCCAATTCAACCTGACAATAAAGATAACTTTTTTTTTACAGATTCAATTTCTAAGTAGGACAAAAATTTTGAATTCACACTAAAACTATCAAGTTATTCGATCCACTAACCAAAGATCTAGAAACAAGAACCCTAGAAATGTAATGTATTGTTATTTCAAGCGAATTTCTTCTCCGTATCTCATTTCTCCACAAATTTCTATGAAATTTGAAGCGACCGAATATTCTATGGCACAAAACTAGACGAATCGAAAGAGAAAAAAACTAAAAAATTTACTTGGACCTTAGTGAGAACACCTTTCTTCTCTAGGGTTCCAGTGACTAAGGTCTTGAGATCAACCATTTCTCTTTTATAATCGTCCATTGTTCTCACGTCAACTGAAGACAGATCAAAATAATAGATTAGCTCAAAGATAAAAAAGATGCAGATCCAAAAAAAAAACTCGAACAAACGAAATCTGAAAAGGTGGAGGAGGGGAAGGAGAAGGAGAGACAGAGGAAGATGAGGAGTCGTAGGAGGATTTGGTGAAGGCAAGGAAGAAGAAAGTGGTGGATGTCGTGATGTTTTGATGGTAGAAGAAGAGCTTAGAGTTTTGAGGGTTGGATGTGGTGATTTTATTTTTATTAAAATCTGATTTTTTTTTTAATTTTTAAAAAACAATTCTCTAAATTTTAATCAAAATAGCAATTCTGTTAATAGTATATTTAGTATTGGGTTTTTTGTATTTTAACAAAAAAGTAAGGTAGTCTAGTAAGTTTATTTTTAAAGCATTGGTCTAGTAATTAAATTGAAAAGTAAGATTATTCTAGGCAAATCTTACTATATTTTATGGTGTCATAACTTAAAGGGGAAATAAATAGAACAATCTTACAATTTGATTTAATTACTAAAGTAACCTAGAAAAAAGTAAGATTAAATGATTTTTTTTAATAACAAAGTGCTCTTAAAATCATGTGTTAGAAAAAGGTAATTACAAGACTGTCATTGTCAATTAATTTTACATCAGCATTTTTTTTCTTTTTTTGAAAAAAAATAACAAATATTTACGACACTACTATATGTTATGGTATATTTTTTTGTATGGCAGATTTAAAATTTTTGTATGGCAAATCTACGGCTATATGTTATGGCATATTTTTTTGTATGGCAGATTTAAAGTTTTTCCGCAGATTTTTGTCGCAAATTTTATTTATTTCGCAACTTTACATATCTTAGTGGTTGTACATTTTCTAATTCATCGCAAATTTTTTTTTGTAGATTAATTTTTGAAGATCGTAATAGAGACATCAGATTTTTTTATTTCTCTAAAATAGTAGAATTTTTATAGCAAACTTTGTCCTCACAGATTTTTTTTATTCTACACACAGCAAAGATTTTTTATTCCGCAGACAGCAAATTTAATTTATTACGCAGACTTATTTTTCACCGAAGATTTTTTTTAGTTGTAACAAAAAATTTTCCTCTACTAGTGGACAGAGATTTGATTACAAAAAAAATAATTGCTAGATTAACATCTTCGTTACTGCAGATTTATTTTACGTTATCGCAGATTATTTTTCAAACATTAGTTATCACAAATTTGCACAGAATGTGCAATTCTCTTTACAGGAGACATTAAAAATATTTTTAGTCTTTGCAGATTTATTATAGCAGATTTTTCGCGGATATGTTACTCTTGCTCTTGGATTGGGTTTTTTTTTAGGAAAACATCTTGGATGCTAAGGAACCGAATCTATGATCCGAGTATCAACATCTTGAAGGTAGCGTTGTTGTGCTCTCACTCTGACCCACATGCTAAAGCAACTATTGGACAAGTGCTGCATTATCTAAGTTTTGAATTGTTATACATTTATTTGTATCTTTACACTAGAGTCTAAACTCTGGAGACAGATCCACCTGTAACAAAATATTCAATCTTTACTTCAATATGAAGTAGACAGAAATGTGAGGATCTATGGTTGGTACAAATATTTATTTAAACGAATGTTTTAAGTCATTTATGTTCACAAAATGTGAGCTCAAAATGCTCAACTTCTTATATACCTCTTCTATTGAAGGCAGATCAAAAAAATTATCATTACCTTGTTTCTTAAAATTGTAATTTCATTAGGCGTTTTTTACAAGTGGGTGATTATACCAATTCCTCGGTGACACATGTTGCAGTAAAAATGCTTCTATTAGATTTCATCTTTCTTCTTTATTGGCACTTCACTCACTAATTTTTCTTACAAAAGTCAAAGTTAGCATCCTTCATGTTAAAGATTAGGTTTCTTGGTTTCTTGGTTTCAATTTAGTCAAAGAATGATTCGTAGTCTGTAATATTACAATACATGTCATGTTCTCTCCTAAACTTCAACACACAAGCTTCATGGAGTTGCATGTTCTGTAGTCATCATTTGCTTCGTTTCTGACATTTCAACTTCATATACACCCTTGGTTTTGTAAGTTTCACTGTCTTCCATGGCCATCCTCTTGATTTTAGCCTGTTGGATTGCTAGCAACTCATATATGCAAAGTAATTTCCCAAAAAACCATCACATTTCCATAGTCCAATCCACATTTCCTGCATAATTTATTCATCTTTTTGTTCTAAAGTATAAAAAACCATCATGGTAACTCTATGTGAAGGTGGAATCATACACAAATCAAACACATGAAGGTACATTTTAGTATTTCATTAGGGCATTACACATGGAACCATCTTAAACGAAACTTGGCATAAAAAACTACTTACTTTCCCACAAGCTTCCTCACAAGCTTGAAATATATCCTCCAAAACTCATGTTCCTTTTTCTGGGTTTTAAATGGCGAATGGTGGAGCGTGGCGAGGAAGACCTGTGAGACCGCCATACGCCATGGCGAGAATGGTGGAGTGCAACATAGACAAATGGCGATTCGATCTATAAAAATTGTAAGTCTTTGGTTCCTTCTTATATCTTCCCGGATCAGTTTCGTTTGCAAAGGAGTCTCTTCTATTTGCTGCCCATGCTGACGCAGGTGAATGTGATTTTTGCAGGATTGATGAGAAGAAACGTAGAAAATAATTCATAATAGAAAGAAACCTTTTGTACTCAAATCCCTTTGAGAAGGACCTTTCTCAAGAGGAGAAAGTGCAGTGTCGACGTTTTGACGTTTTTATGCGTTTTCATTCGAAAGAGGAACACGACGAGCTAGTCCATAGTGTTGTAAGTGAGTGCCGCATGGTGAAGCGGCTCAAAGATCACAAGGTAAGGACATTGCTATTCTAAAACTGTGAGTTTGGTTTCTTGGGATTGAATGTGGCTCATTATGCTGGATTGGGTGCAGCAGGAAGCTCAAATGGCAGAGTGTCGTTTGGCAGCTGAAGCAGATAGGTATCTGGGGAGAAAGAGGAAGAGAGAGAACGAAGAAGGGATGAACACAGGGAAAGATAGCGGTCAATTTGATCAAATTGAGGGGGAAATGAGATAAGGTGAATGAGAGCCACACAATTTCTTCGGTTTTCTAGAAAAGAGATAAGGTGAATGAGAGTCACACAATTTATACACAAAGGATTAGTATATAAGAAAAAAGTCCGACTGATGACCAAAAAAAAAAGTCCGACTCCTCCAAGGAAAGGAAGAAGAGAGATGAAGATGATGTCCCAAAATGAAACTCTCATGTCTGCAACCTCACCTCCATTTTAACAGTAGTAGATCTTTAGTAGCATCTCAGGCGTATCCGAGCTCAGCTTGGTCTAGTGCGCCATGGCGGTCCGAAGCGAAGAGGTCAGCGCAACAAGACTTGATTGCGCGCTATTATCCATGATGTGCTTGCCACTACTGCGCCACGACCGAGGCCACCAAGGCGAGAGGCGACCGTAACACCATGTTGATGCTTTTTATTATCTCAATAGATGATTAGTGATTTCATATATCTGTTTGTATAGGATGGTGTGATACTTGGGGCTGATACTGCATTGACACTTCTCAAAAAACACATTTTCAGGTATTTTTGCTTTATCATGACCAGAAACTCGTCTTATCTTTACTAAGAGGCATATGTTAATTAGCTTCTCAATTATCATTCAGCTATCAAGGTCATGTCTCAGCTGCTCTTGTGCTTGGTGGAGTTGATATTACTTGGCCTCATCTGCATACCGTGAGTTTTTAAACTCCTGCTTAAAGTTCTCAGCTATATAAAAGCTTTTATAATTTAGGTTTTTTCAGTTTTTATTCATCGTTAACCATCTGGTTAAAATGTAGATATACCCACATAGAGCCGCAGACACACTTCCATTTGCTACAATGGACACAGATTTATATAAATGTAAGCTGAATAAGTGTTCTGAAACTTCTGATGAAATAGCAAACTTGGTGTGCCGATAAAAACTTCTATATCTGCAACTATTTTGGAGGAGGCTCCTAATGGCAGAGTTTTAGTTGATCCTCTTGTACTTGGAGAAGCTGTGTCTAAAAACGTGAGTAGAATCATTTAGCAAAAGCAAATTCAAGGTTGGCTCAACGGAGTCTTTCTTGTCAAACTGATATAGAAATACCAAAGTGTTGATGAACTAACGTGTGCATCTACTTGTGCAGTTACTGTATTTTGACCAAGAGGCCAACAGCGGATTGAGCTTAGCTCTGCAGGTATTGTTGTTATTAAGTGAAAATGTCTGTTTCAAAGGGTTTTCATATATTAATGGAATGAATGTGTTGTTACATGTAATAATATAACTAATTCAAATGGTTGTTTTCTTCTTGTAAATTGAATCCATGTGGATACAGGAAGACAACAGAAGAACTGGTACGATAACACCTGCTGGAATGTAATAACGTTTGCTTCTTATATAGTTATTTTCAAAGCTGCTTTAGACAAGATTGGTTTTGGTGTTACAGCAACTCTCACAGTTGAGATTCAAGATATGTCCACGTCTATTAAAAACTTGGTTTTAAATAGCGCACCATGGCCCAATTGCAAGGGTTTAAGAATTTTTACACCAAATTTAAAAGATTGATAACCTCAATTTCTTGGGAATTTAAATCGAATTGTTGTTTGAAATAATTGTTCTCGTATATGCTGCAAGTTCTCGAATATCACATAATAAGATTAGATCAAATATTTTTAATTATTATGCAATAAACAACGGAAAACATTTTTTTGAGATAAAAGTTAAGAAATTGGTTTGAAAAATCACATCGAAAATGTTAAACGACATTATGAAACAAAAACAAAACTCATAATATCACTTCTTTAAAATAGAGGGAGTCTTGTTTTATTAAACATCTCTAAGTCTATAACACATTTATTTACAATTAAAATTTAAAGTTTTATTTACAAACCTTAATATAACCTCAATATGTTTTTTTTAAATACCCAGGTTACATTGATATTTTCATGGTTCTGATTTTTGATAGATAATGAAACAACAGTTTTAAGTTTAACTCGTTTTAATCCTACACCAATAATTATATAAAAGAAGAAACAAATTTGTTTTTGTTGTAAACCATAAACCAGAGTAATCCCAAATTAGCTTTGGTGTTGTGTCCTATCTTCATTGTAAACTAAAAAAAGCTCTTAACATTCTCAACCAATTCCTTCATATTTAAATACGAGATGAGTTGAACACAATCATTATGCTTCTGGGATACAATCAGAGAGCTAGGAAATTGTTGAGGGGATTCAACAATATAGAAAAATAATATTCTTGGAAGATTCTTCTAGGAAAAGAATCTGCCTCAACAACAACATTTAAATCCCAGAAAAAAATGGGATTAAAGTCTTCTCTGATTGTATCTAATAAGCATATTCTACTTGTGTTCAAAGGTTTAGTAATTATCTTGAAAATAGCCTCAATTTCTGCTGCTAATGAGGAAAGCCAGGTACGTTTTAAATTGTCTAATTTTCCGCTTTCCTATATTGCAAACAAAAAAAAAAGACGTAATATTTGCGAAAATTTTTGCAATTTAATTTTTTCAATCATGTTTTATTTTTTAGATTTACACGGTGCATTTAGGTCAGAAGAAACATGATGATCCTAATCTTGTTACTGAATCACATCATGATATTCTCGGACCGCTTCTTGGAAGGTAATAAGTCATGACCAATGATGTTATTATATGCTTTCCAAATATCATCATTTATGTTGTGAAACAAATCTGGTTTATGAGTTTGGATGTGTTTTGACTGATAATGCAGCAAAGAAGCTTCTCGTAAGTCTATGATTTATAGTTATAGACATAGTTTCTCAGGCTTCGCAGCAAAACTCACACCATCTCAAGCAAAGGAACTCTCAGGTAAAAATTGAAAATTTTCTCTTGACAAAACGTGTTGTACAAGAATTAGGTCAAAATTAGATACAGAACTCACTTTTGTTTTGAATTTGTAATAGAGCATCCACATGTTGTTCACATAACGAGAAGCAATTATATGAAGATGATGACAACAAGGCTTGGTGAATACTTGGGACTCAATCCAACTGCTCCAACGGGTCTCTTCCATGAGACTAATATGGGAAGTGAAGTAATCGTAGGAATTTTGGACTCAGGAATATGGCCAGAGTCAGAGTCATTCAATGACAATGGTATTGGACCAATCCCAGCACGTTGGAAGGGACAATGTGTTACTGGAGATGGCTTCAATGCATCAAACTGCAATAGAAAGTTGATTGGAGCTGCTTACTATGCAAAGGGTCTCGAGCTTTATCAGAACGGAAAGTTCAACTTGGAGGAGAATTACGAGGTCATGTCACCTCGAGACCAAAATGGCCACGGAACTCATTGTGCATCGACGGCTGTGGGTTCTTTTGTTCAAAACGCAAACTATATGGGTCTAGCTAAGGGTACCGTGAGAGGCAGTGCCCCGCGGGCCCGTGTAGCCGCTTACAAAGTGTGTTGGGGCAATGAACCCTGTTACACAGGGGATATTATAAAGGCCATCGACCACGCCTTACGTGATGGTGTTGATGTACTATCACTATCTATTGGATCCTCACCGCCGCTTGATTTCGAGGTAGAAAAGGGTGATGTTGTTATTGCTGCTTTCCACGCTGTTATTAAGGGAATTCCTGTGGTAATGTCGGGAGGGAACGATGGTCCTGGTGCTCAAACCATCTCTAATGTCGCTCCATGGATGATAACCGTCGCGGCTACAACCATGGACCGAGAATATTTCACACCCATCACTCTTGGAAACAATATAACCATACTGGTATATAAGTATTCAGTTGCTTGCATCCTAAGTAATTGTGACCGTTTATTTAACTCTCTTTTGTGGGATCTCATTTTCAGGGTAATGAAGGTTTATACACTGCAAAAAAAGAAGTCGGATTCACTGATCTTCTTTGCTTCAAGGATATGACACAAGAGGATATTAAAGCCGGTAAAGCTAAGGGCAAAATCTTGCTTTTGTTCAAAACGAACAAAACTGAAGATGATGATGGCTTAGCAGCTTTTGCGCAAGATAACGAAGCCGCTGGCGCCATTATCGTGATGCAGCCAACCGATATTGTCAACGCACACTACGTACGTATCCCTTTTGCCTACGTTGACTACGAGCTTGGGATGGACATTTTGTTGTACATCCGAACAACCAAGTAAGCTTATCTTCCTTCACAGTTTTCTCTATTTAATCTAGTTATGGATTCTTTAAATGTAACAGAGAATATGTTTTTCTTTGAATGATTCCCGCAGAGCACCAACAGCAAAGATCGGCCGAACTAAGACATTCGTTGGTCGACCATCAGCCACTAGAGTCGCAAGATTTTCGTCTAGAGGTCCAAATTCATTATCTCCAGCCATTCTCAAGGTGAAGTATTAACTCTTAATTTGTTTTTTATTCGCTCTTAAACATTTTAAATTGTTGTGCATGTGACTGAGTTTTCCTTTTTGGTTTTAAGTACAGCCGGATATAGCCGCACCAGGTTCAGGTATACTCGCAGCCATAGACTTAGGATACCAATTCATGTCAGGAACATCGATGGCTACACCTGCTGTTGCAGGTATAGTCGCTCTTCTTAAACAAAAACACCCTGACTGGTCTCCTGCCGCAATCCGATCAGCTCTTGTTACAACTGGTAAGCATACACTATTCACACAAAATATGTGTTTCTTGCGCACATTATTCACACAAAATATATGTTTCTTGCTCCACAAGAAATACTAAGGAATTATTAATTAAACATTGCAGCGTTGCAAACCGACCCATCGGGAGAGCCTATTACAGCTGAGGGTTCCTCACGCAAAATCGCTGACCCGTTTGACTACGGAGGTGGCCTCGTAAACCCGATGAAAGCAGCAGACCCTGGACTTGTCTACGACATGGGCTACGATGAATATGTTCATTACTTGTGCTCTGCAGGCTACGACAATAAAGCCATATCAAGCCTACTTGGAAAAAACTACACTTGCCCTTCTCCACCTCCATCCATGCTTGATGTTAACTTGCCTTCCATCACAATCCCATATCTTAGTGAAGAGATCACCATAACAAGAACCGTGACCAATGTTGGACCGGTTGGTTCAGTTTACAAAGTTGTGATCGAACCGCCTCAAGGTATTAACCTGGAGGTGAGTCCTGAGACTCTTGAGTTTGGTTCCAACACCAACAAGACTACATTTAAGGTGAAAGTATCGACGACTCATAGAGCGAATACTGATTATCTATTTGGAAGCTTGACTTGGACCGACAATGCTGCCCACAATGTCAGAATCCCTCTTTCTGTGAGAACACGAATTTTGAATTTCAAGATCTAACAAAATTATTAATATTATTGTAAAATATTTTTAATTGTACCAATGTGTATTTTATTTTGTTTGCTATCGGAAATGTGATCAACCCTTTTTATCTCTGTGTTTTAAAATGATGTATTCCTCCTTTCATTTATTTTCCATCAACACTTATAAATTCACGAATTACAAATTCCACCATCTAGTAAAATCGGTGTAATTATTTTTAGCCGATGTAAATAAATATCTTAAATTACAAGAATATTCGGGGTTTTTATGTGTCTTAGACTAATTAGTCTGAGTATTAGCCTCAGATCTCTCCCATTTACCCAAAAAAAAAATTCAATTGTAAAATGGGAAATCAATAAAGAGTAGGATACTTAAAGAGAAGATATAACATGTGAGGGACAAAAAGTGAAATAACATCAACCGTCCAATGAGCATATACTAATAATAGGCAAATTTCATTGTTTCATCTGTTCTCTCTGTCCACGAAAATTACATAAATTAGTCAATGCTTACTCAGTGAACACACATAACATATATATTCGGATTTAAAATGGATTTAAATCTTTGTGAGATCGAAACGGATTTAAAAGTGGATTCTGACTGATTCTTAATCGATTGAGTCGTAAAACCAATAAAACCCAGTGATATATATTAGTTAGAAGTGAACATAAAGCTGTCTTCAATAAAAAAAGAAACCCATCTACCATTGATACATTCCCAATATTCGACATGTAAGTAGTTTGGCTGTATGATAATCTAAACAAATTGATTTCGTTAACTATACGTTATTGTGTTGTACGTTTTGTTTCCATAAATTACTTATATAAGAACTCTAGAAAATGATAATGAACAACCAAATGCAACAGTGAGAGCAATATAATACATTCTCTTGTTTTTGAACCATATTGAACACTATCTTCTAAAAGTTTCTGTTATATATAAACCTATATGGTACCTAAAAAGAAATGATTTTCCGGTGGATTTTTCCCGATTCTAGGACTTTAAAACTTACAAAAAAAAAAGGAAGAGTACTTCTAAAAGTGAGTCGCATCGGATTCTACCAAAGGAAACGACTGATTTTGTTTATATCCAAAAACTATTCATCATGTGCATGTTGCTGTACTTATCATATCATCTTGTTATGGACGTATAATATGAGATTTTGTCCAGTTCTGCTCTCAGCGTAAAACAAGAACCATTTGTTTTTTACCAAAACAATACCTCTTTTATTATCCCTTCTTTATTCTTTTTCTTTTTAAAATATATATCCCTTCTTCAATTCCACTTTTTATGCATTGTTGGATTATGATAATTATTCAAACTTTCATCTACATCATGGCCTCGATCGTTTGTTTATGTAGTTTGAGGAATGTATTATAGAAAATTTGTAAGATTTGTACGTAATCCAAAGTCAATATGCATATTTTAAATATGGATGCTGAGTTGAATGCAGTTTTATTTTTTTATCTTTTCAGGTTGTAAAAATTTCGGAGTTTAGATTATACCATAATTGAATAAAAATGGTATATGTTTTCTTATTAATAGTTTCGTTGCAATCAAATTTTTACTTAATTTTTGCATTGAGTCAAATTTTAGCTGTAAAAGTTTTCAATTTTATCATTATAATGATCTAGAATAAAATTTGCTAAGTATTTGTTATTACACACTTTGAAATTTTTTGCATCAAAACTCGTCTCCCCAATTTTGGCTGAAATAGTGTTTTCGACACAAAAGCAAACCGCAAAACCATTTTTTGAGAAGAAAAAAAAAGATCTGTTTAAGGACATGCCCTATACTCTCACGCTTTGACCAAATATATAGAAGGTGGTTTAACAATAGCGTTACCCTAATAGCAACAACATTTGTAGGCTAAACGTAAATTAGCGTCTACAGAGAGAACATTATATTTTTGTTGATATATACACATTTTTTTGTTGATATATATATACATTATAACTCCCAATCCAACACGATTTGACTTGTTCATAGTTGACTAGAGTTTAGATTATTTTCGGTTGATGTATTCAGAACCGAGTTTAAACATAAGCTCGATTTCGTTTTAATTAGTGTTTAGATATTAAAAACTACTCGCAATCATCTAACCAATATACTTTAAACGAAAAAAAAAAAACAAATCATCTAACTAATATGTACGTAACGAGTTGCGTAATCATATGTTGTATATTATTGAAGAGGATATATAGACAGTGAAACGGAAGTAACCTGAATTTAATTATGGTTTAGAATAATCATCAGAAAATTATAATAACCAATTAGCTATTTGATTAACACATATATATGGTTGGATGCATGTTCATTGTCAAACCTATTACAATAAATTAATTTGTGCTATTATTAATTTAGGTTAATAAAGTCTTTAAAATAAAAATGTAGTCTAGTGGTTTGTGGTAGTAATTGCCAATGTGACACCACTCATATTCAAAGTAACATATTACATGTAGTTGGCAAAGTAAAAATTCAAATAGAAATTTTATTTTTTAGATTAAGATATATAGTAAAAATTTATGACTTTTATTTTATATAGTTATTGGTAATAATGATTAGGGGCCCTAATAGTTATGGCATAATATTCAATTACCATAAAACAGTTAGAAGTATAAAAAAATTCACTCCTATTTTCACAGGTGTGTACACTAAATTTATTTTTAAACTAATATTAAACTTATGAGATTATCCAAAATATACAATAAATTTAAAACATGCAGATGACTGTTAAATAATATTTTTGCCCATACAATTTATTTCTCTTTTTATTTTTTGATAAAGTGTTAATATAATTTCATTTTACATGTTAGAAAAGGTTGAGTAATATCAACCAATCGTACAATGATCAATCAAATTTATCCATCAAACAAGTGTTAAGATTGGGCATTTTAGAAATGTTCAACCAAATCATGTGAGGCTATGCATTTTTGTAGGGCCTATATATATACACACTTTCATGTGGTGGGGCTATTAATTTCGGAAATTGGTACCATTTAAGGGTTTTTTTTTTATAATACCATTTATTATAAGTTTCCAAAAAGAATATGGTATTTTTACGTACGGTCATCTCTCCGGTTTCCCTTCTCCGCATTTCTCAATTTAGCGTTTAAGTTTTGTCGTTTCGTACGACATATACTTTTCATCACTTTATTACATTCGGCCAAAACAATTATGCTTTTAGATTGTTTTAACATATATGTGTTGATTTTGTAGATTTCTTGAGACTAAACTAATTACATATATAAATGAAACTTTTGAATTTTCTTTTTAAATTTATATAATTAAAAAAATTTAAATAAAAAATGAATAAGTTTATATAATGAAAGTGATTAAAATTTGCAGCTGTACTAGTGTACTTAAAGCCAAATTATAGCCTTAACCTCTAACATTAATTGGAGCGACAATGGCTGAAGTCTCCTCCAAAAGGCAAAGTTGACTAACATTTGTCTCTTAATTTCCTGCTTGCGTATGTATAAGGAGACCAGTCATGGATATTTTAACTACACTAAATACATCTAAGAAATATAGTATTGTAATATACAAATATTGTCAAACTTATAATATATCTCTATACTATTATTTGAATAATGTTGATAACAAATTAACCAAATATAATATGATATATTATAAAAAATGTCATTAAAAATAGCATATAAATGGTTGAAAAAATATATGGATCTCCACTCAATTTATTTTCTTCATCAAATTTGAATATTACCATAATTCACATTAAAATTTAATTACAATATAAAGTTCACACAACTAACAAAATCTATTTCTTTAATTTAACAATTATGATTTATATTCTCTATATTAATTATAATAATATTTATTAAATATGCAAAACAAAAATATTTTTCCGTATTTAACATTTTTATGGATATGTGCGTATAAAGTTTTAGATTAAAAATAGCGATATACAAGTAAAACTATTAAAACATGTTCATTAATATTTGTGTGGTTAATTATTTAACGTAGTAAAATCAAATATAAATTTTTCATACAAAAAATAAATGATTAATTATATATAGAAATATATGTTTATATTTAATTATATTTAAGTATATATAATTGTATACAAATTAATAATTTTATAATTCATTACCAATAATTTATGTTTATATTTTTAACAAATTTTTATTTAAGTTTGCCAATTTGATATCTCAGTCACCTGATGTATTATAAAATTATATGTTTCATCTTAAAAATGATGAATAAAAAATATAAAAATATAAAAAATATTATATAAATGAAGTTACTATTGATCAATTCATATTTATATTTTGATAACTTAAAATCATTAATCAAATGTCATATTTATATTTTATAGATATCAACTACATAAAATTGTGATACATATTATGATCTGAATATAAATTTATTTATATATACATTTACTCTCTAATTAAATTAATTTTAATCCTTAATTATTGTACATTATTACTCTCTTTATTTTAAAATAAGTGTCGTTCTAGATGTTATCACACATATTAAGAAAACCATTGAATTTTACGTTTTACCCCTCATTATATATAATCTATCAATTTTTTAATTGGTCAATACAACCTAAAACAAAAAATCAATATTAAAACGAAACTTATTTTAAAACTGAGAGATTATACACTAATACTAAGTACCATATATTATATAGAGGTTATTATAATATTTAATAACATATTTTATGATAAAAATTAATAATTAACATGTTTAATATAATAAAAATTCTCCTACGTAAGGTATAGTATCCTAGATGATTCATCTCCAGCTCTGTTCTCTTGACACTTCGTTGTTTTTCTCTTCTCCACCAGAAACAGACATTAAAGAGATTTTTGGAAACAAGAGTTTGGAGAATTTTTACCGATAGACGAAACAGCATAATCACTTTAAAGAAAAGTTTATATCACTGGGAAAAGAAGAATTTGGTGATGTTGATCAAGATAAAAAAGATTTGATAATGGTGAAAATACATGGAGAGAGATAAATCGAGATAAATGAGTGTAATTTTTAAATATAAAATGTTTTATATATCTATTTTTTATGCAAAGCTTCTAAGTTTTATGTAAAAATGTGATTTTTGTGATTCACAGTTTTGATGGAAAGTTCTCAAATAAATTACACTTTTGAAACTCTTTTTTCTTTTGTGGTATTTTGAACAAATATCTCATATTTATATTATATGCTTATACATTAATATTATTTTTCTAATATGTATAACATGTAAAATAAAGATGCATGTTGTGCTTTGGGTTTGTTAGAAGAACATTAAGAATACATAGATGATTTAGTTGGTAGTGCTTAATTTTTAAAAACTTTATAATTTGTATTATATTACTGTTAATACAAAATATGATCTATATATTATTATTTGAGAAATTTTGAAAAAAAAATAACCAACTTTCATGTGTTATATTACATAAAATGCCATTAGAATAAATTAATTTGAAGATAAAATAAGAAAAATGATTAAAGGGTAAAACAGTCCAGAAAATATGAAGCAATCAGAAAAACACGTTGATCTAAAAAAATAGATTTGGTGTAAATTTTTAACACAGTTGAAAGCATGTGCGTGGATCTTTTGAAATTTAGTCAATATTTTACCACGTCTCAATATATTTCATTTTTCAACCGGATTTTAATTATTATTTTAATATTATCAATAAATTTATAATAAAAACAACTTTCTTATAAATTTATTGAAAATCATAAAAAATAATTATAATTACTTTATAAATAAGAGATAGTCTGATGACAACTATACAACGCGGAAGACGTGAATGAGATATTTAATCACTCATTTCATTTATTGGATCCACCAATTTAAATGCATCTGCCACATGAATGTTGATAGTACGTGTAGGGACAAAATAGTCTGTAAATGCGAATAACTATTTTCGTTGCCATTGTTAGTGATTAACGTTTACTTTTTATCTAATTTATCCATTTGGGGCGATGATATAGTAAGAACAAAATGTGTTAAACTAAAAAAATCATGTATCTGTATGTGTTAATCATTAATGTTTTTGGAGTTAATTATGTGAGTAAGCACCATCTGACAAAAAATTAAAGAATATAGCTATATGATTTTTAAATATAGAAAACATGCCAAAAAACGCGGATTCTAAAAATCTAGATTTCGCAAAAAATGTTGATTCAAAACAATATAACATGACAATATTAACTAACACAACATAAAATATTTATAACAATAATAAATAAACTAAATAATATGATAAAAACATAAAATAAATATAATATAAAACACTAATAATAATCTATAATTATATAAACTATCAAAATATGAAACACACATTTTTTTCACGCTGTCCAACACGAGTTACTATGTAAAACCATAATAAATGGCTAGTTGATACTTTGTCGACTTTGAATTTTACTTCGCATATATTTCAGAAAAAAAGTAATAGTTGTAGATTCTATTTATATTTTACAAATTTGCAGGCATAGTCGTAGATGAGGGTGCCCGATCGCGAGAGGACATGAAATGTGAGATCCATTAAACCACCAGACATGTAGATTTGACTTTAAATATATTCTAAGTTAGTTAAGATTCAGATTCTAATTCAATTATTGAAGCAATATTTTCTTTATTTGTGCCGAAAATAGTTCTAATTCAACAATGCAATTAGTCAGCTTTGGGACTTAAACACGTCATTGTACAAAAACATTCATCAACTTTTAGTTAATTAATTATTTAAAACCTTCATCAAAAAAAAAAACTTTTAGTTAACTAGTTGATGATATGTTTCGTAAAGTCGTTGGGTGAAAATCTTCAGTAATGACACTATATTGACTGTATTTTTACCTACCGATGTATCTATCTACCATGGTATATATATAGATCAAAATCTAAAAGTATGAATATCTAAGAAAATTTTTCCAATCAGACAGTAATTATAAAATGGAAAAAAATATACAAAAAAGTTCTCAGAAATTAAAACTCTAAATGCATAAATATACAGAAAGGAAAAATAGTAATAAAAGAGAAATAGATAAAATTAACTCAGAACAAATCAAATTCGTCGAATATCTTAAGATTTATAAAAGAACTTCGAGTCTAACTGAATTGAATCGGATATGATACTTCTTTTTTATATTGTCTTTTCTTAATTATTTTTTGTGATATCTTACTACCATAGTACCATCTCTTACTATTATCTTTTTGTTATCTTTTATTGCAAAATATATTATCGCTTTGTATTGTTAATAGTATCTATACTAATTACATTTATAAAACCATTTTTTGCAGTTGAAAATGAACATATTATGCGTCGACATCTGCACTACATAAAGTGTCTAACTGTTAGATAATTTCTATTTGATTAAGGAATAAGTTAATTCTTAAATAAAATAAGATTTAAAAAGAAAAATAAAATACAAATAAAGTTTACTTTAAAATAGAAAAAATTTTGTATTTATATTATTATTAAAAATTAGACGATATTAGTCCCTGTAAATAAAAAATATATGTGAAGAGTTGTTTTATGAGAATTAAAAAGATTTAGTTTTTGAGAAATTTACTAAATAAATATGAAAAGTTGTTATTATTATCTTTGAGTTTCATATATTACATCAACATTGGAAGTTGCAAATGCAATAATAAACTGAAATGTTTGAATTGTACAAGTAAGTTAAATCTTTTTTTTTCTTTCATTGGTCCGCGTAGCTTGCCAGCTTCAACGATTTTTTCTCATATCAAAATCTCTTCTTCAATTCATTATTTAATTTGTTTTTATCTCCCGATCTCATTTTCCATAAAATTCTACATCAAAAGATTCCAATTTAATTTTCTTTCTTCTCTTTTGATTCACTGGAACTAGATTAAACGTGGTTTGAATTTATTTTTTATATAAGTATAGTAAAAATCGGAAAAAACTAATAGTAGTTGGCCAATATTTTAAGAAACTTATGTATTCAATAGATAGAGTTCAGACTCCAGCGTATGAAACTCTTGCAAATAATAGATTTAATTAAATTTGGAAGGTTTCTTTGGCCGTCCGATCGTTTACTACTTTTTTCCAAAAAAAAAAAAAAGAAAGTCACAAGGAAGATATACGTTTTACCTCATTGTCTTCTTTGATTTGAGATTAACCGTTGATAATACATGTTTCAAGCATAAGCTATTTCTCCACTTTTATCCAGGAAAAAAAAACTATTTCTCCACTCGGAATCTCAAACTCAAATAAAAAAAAAGAACAAAAATCAACCTCTTCCTAAATAAATCTTTACTGACCAAATAAGTTATTGGCGCTTGGTAAATTGATAATTAAATCCTTTCATCATAGACGGTCAAATTTTCATTTTTAAAATAAATGGTGTAGTATATAGTTTTTTTTCTCTACCTAAAAAAGGAAACCTAATAGAAAAAGGTTACTAGTTACGACTGCATAAAAAGTTCTCCATAGACCAACCCATACAATTTTAGCAAGAGAATTATATATCCGCACTAAACTTATATATATATATATATATATATCGATGATGATGACATGTTACTTACTAATATTTGTGTTCTTTTTGTTATATCTGCATTGGGACTAGTTCAAAATGTACTGCAGGTGAAAAATAACATACAGTGCAAAAGTCCGGAAAAAATAATATGTTCGATCGAGATTTGAAAAAGAGCTTCATTAACAGTCCATAAAAGGCTATTATGGTTGGTAATGAGAAGGTCTAAATTATACGTACGATCAGAAATCAAAGCATCAACTTTTGTTTTTTCAATTCTTTCATGAAAAAATAAATAGAATTAAGTCACACGCATTTTGAATACATTTAAGAATTACTAGTACAAAAGTGGCAATGAAAAAGTTTAAAGAACACTTTAAATATATAATTGTTTTTTCGAAAAGCAAGCAAACATGAAACATATGCGTAGATACGTTTGATTATTTATTGTTTTTCCTTCTATTTTTCATGTGGTCGTGGATGCAAATATGGATATCGCGGCAATTAAAATTACGTAGTTAAAATGATCATTCTAGTTGTTGTGGTACAAATCAATTTGATTGATATCGGTTTCTCTTTTTTTTGTCGACTTCCTGCGGTTATCATTTTCACTACAGATATGATGTGTCCAGCAATACATTGAAACAGTAAATATTGTATCTAATTTTAACTATTTTCCTTAATATATTATTTTATTAATTTTTACATAATTATGTATAATTCTACATACATTTTTCCTTAGAGAAAATAACATATAATATATTTTTTTGATTTAAGAAAATATTTTTCTGAAGTTTAAAATCAACGTAAATGTGTTTTAAATTAATTTTTTATAATTATGATTTTTAGCTTCAATTCTTTGAAGTTTTGTTTAAATAATAAAAAAAGAAAAGTTTTATGTAAGCATTTAAATGTTGTAAAATTTAGATATTAGCTTAATTTTAACTACATGAATTTATACTATAGTAACAAATCGAGTCAAACAATCCATGAACATACTGCATATTCCTCGGAATGTCCAATTTTTCTCGAATCGGATATAAATACAAATTCCTAGAAGGTATGGTGAAGTAGATTATATCTACACAAATTCCTAATATATATCACACATTCATCATGTAAAAGTAACAAATAAACAATATATATTATTCAACAAATAACAGCGGGATCTTCCCAAAATCGAATCTTTCTGACTGATTTTTTGTTTATTTTATTATAATAATATGTGAAGATCATTATCATTACAAAAACAAAATTGTGGAGATTTGACAACTAGAAAATTGTGTAGATGATTCATGGTTGGGTAAGGCTCGCAGCTTAAGGCGCGCGCGTTAGCAACAACTTTTGAGGAAGCGGTTACTCAGTGGACGGAGAGTGGGCCAGACGCGTCCTCAAGCCGTACAATCGTCGTCCTTTAACAGGCAACCGGTTTAGCCGGTTCGACTGGGAACCACCTGCACATGTTTTGCTTTTAATTATTCTTTCGTTAGGAGTACAAATGGATATTAAAATGGTGTTTTGTTTAAATTGAAACATCAAAACCACGTCCTTTTTTCCTGTCTATCCAATTCTTTTTAAGTAAATTATCTTATTTAAGAAAACAATAATTACAAAAAAATGTGGTCGATTTTATCTTTTAATTAACCATATACTCTTATGAAGTCTTATGGTAGATAATTATTTTTAATAAAACAAAATAATTTTCAAATAAAAAATGATGTAATAAATATTGAACACAAAATTATTTTTTTATATGATAAATATATTTAAAATGAAGAAATAAAAAAAAGGTTAATATCCAATCCACACTAACCATATTTATTTCGATTATCTGGTTCGATCAATTTGTTCTGCTTTTACCATTCGAATTTATAAGAAAAAATATTAGCGATATATGTTATGTTTATTCGTAAATATTGTTAGGCAAATCTAAATATTAGTAAAGATACCAACATGTTATTTTGATTTAGATTTGTAAACATGCTATGAACAATATTTAGTACGACCAATATTTGGTCTAACTAGCAACCATTTTTTCAATTTATAATTGTAACTTTGTAAACGGTAAGTAATTTCTACAGTACCTACCGGTACGAACGAAAAAATCAACGCCTACATAAATTATCTACCTACTTGAATTTATTTATATATAAACCAAAAATAAGTCAACAATCAATTTATAATACTTTATTTAAATTATAAAATAATGTTTAGAAAACAGAGTATCCTCACGTCACCGAGTCTCTCTATCTCTCTGTGCCTTACATTACTCTATAAGTACTCCCACAACTACGAACTCCAAAAACATCATCTCATAGACCAAAAACACATATCTTCAAGATTTGATTATTTCTCATTACTAAGATTCAACATGAGTCTTCTTGCTGATCTTGTTAACCTTGACCTCTCAGACAACACTGAGAAAATCATCGCTGAATACATATGGTTCGTCTCTGTTTTTGCCTCTGAGTCAAAGATTAGAATCTAAAAGACAATGTTTGTCATTACTAATGGTGTTTAGCTTTATAATTACGTCTCTAATTTGGCTTTTTTCAAACAGGGTTGGTGGTTCTGGTATGGACATGAGAAGCAAAGCTAGGGTAACTTTTAATCTCTCTCTCTCTTTTTTTTTGATAAAAGCTTTTAATCTTTATTTAACTTTAATTATATTAGAAAATAATAGATAATTAGATTGAGTTACTGAGTCTCTGGTTTGTTGTTTTCTTGTAGACTCTTCCCGGACCTGTGACCGATCCATCGAAACTTCCGAAATGGAATTATGATGGTTCAAGCACTGGTCAAGCTCCTGGTCAAGACAGTGAAGTGATCTTATAGTAAGTCTTTTCAAGATTTTCTTGAAAGATCCATCTCTTCTGTTTTGATTTTTTTTTCTTCTTAATAATCGTTCTTTTATTTGTGTTTCTTAGCCCTCAAGCGATCTACAAAGATCCGTTCCGAAGAGGCAACAACATTCTTGTAAGTCAAACTTTTGTTTTTCTTGAATATGTTCTGTTTTTAGCAGTTAAGGATTTAACTTTTGTATCGGTTTGATTAGGTTATGTGTGATACTTACACTCCTGCGGGTGAACCAATCCCTACGAACAAGCGACATGCTGCAGCTCAGATCTTTAGTGACCCTGCTGTCGTAGCTGAAGTGCCATGGTTAATCCCAAACTCCTCTGTTTTCTTTAACTTTTTTTGGTTTCTTGCGGTTTTCTATTGCTGATTTTTCGGTTAATTAGGTATGGAATCGAACAAGAATACACTTTGTTGCAGAAGGATGTACAGTGGCCTCTTGGATGGCCCATTGGTGGTTTCCCTGGCCCTCAGGTACATTCCGTTTTTACGGGTTTTTTGGTTTATTTCCGAGTCACTGTTCTCGGTGTCTGAACCATCTTTTGCAGGGACCATACTACTGCAGTATTGGAGCTGACAAATCTTTTGGTAGAGACATTGTTGATGCTCACTACAAGGCCTGTTTGTATTCTGGAATCAACATCAGTGGGATCAACGGAGAAGTCATGCCGGGTCAGGTAAATCTTGAAAAACCGAAAAGAATTTCAATCTTTAGATCACTTATGACTCAAAGATTCAATCTTTTCGCTTAACCAAATCATTTTGTTGTCACAGTGGGAGTTCCAAGTCGGCCCATCGGTCGGTATCTCAGCTGCTGATGAAATTTGGATCGCTCGTTACATTTTGGAGGTATAAGTTAAAACCATTCATTCACTCTCAGTTTTTTGTTAATCTCTTTAAGGAATATAAACTTAAAACACAAGTTTTGGTGGTTTTAAAAACAGAGGATTACAGAGATTGCTGGTGTGGTTGTATCTTTTGACCCAAAACCGATTCCGGGTGACTGGAACGGAGCTGGTGCTCATACCAATTACAGGTAAAAGGATCATGAATCGTTTAGCTTCTTATATAGTTTGATCTTTACAATGTTTCTGAAAAAACTTTGAACGGTTTTTCGCAGTACTAAATCGATGAGGGAAGAAGGAGGATACGAGGTAATCAAGGAGGCGATCGAGAAGCTCGGATTGAGACACAAGGAGCACATTTTGGCTTACGGTGAAGGCAACGAGCGCCGTCTCACTGGACACCATGAAACTGCTGACATCAACACTTTCCTTTGGGTAAAGATATTAGAACATTGCTCTTATTGTCAAGAGTTTATAACATGTTCTGATCTTTGTGTTTTGTATATTGTTTTAAAGGGTGTTGCGAACCGTGGAGCATCGATTCGTGTAGGACGCGATACCGAGAAAGAAGGGAAAGGATACTTTGAGGATAGGAGGCCAGCTTCAAACATGGATCCTTACGTTGTTACTTCCATGATTGCTGAGACTACACTTCTCTGGGAGCCTTGAAGGAAGATGTTCAAAAATCTTGAATTTGGTTTTCTAATTGGGTTTCTTGGATGTTCCAAGATTGTCTTTTCTACAGTTTATTTAAGCAATTGTACCGGTTGATATTGCCCGGGTTTGTGATTTGGGGGATTTTTTTAAATTAATCTTTTGGGTTTTTGGGTTCTGTGGTTGGAGTAAATCGGTTTGCTCTGTTTGTTTGACCTTTATTGAACTCTTCATATTTCTACTAATAACAAGATCTTAAAAGGCCTCAATACAAGAGACTAAAGATCCCAGAAGTTAAGAGTTCAATATATATATATAATACAATTTCCGTAAGGTTCTTATCAATTGGCCCAAAACAGCGAACCAGAAAATTCAAGCCCAGAACAAAAAACTACAGATCAAAACCGAAGTAGTGATTAGAAAAAGTCCATTTAAGTTTTATAACTTCCCACACATTCAAACTTAAGCCGTGCCGTGGTAGAGAAATCGAATCCATAAAATGTAAGGGGAGAAAATATCAATGACAAACAGTAAATGCCAAGGAAGAAAATATTTCTCTAGGTTAGTTTTTTATCCATAGTATATTTATAGAATTTCTGAAAAAGATGAGATCGAGATATGCATTGCTTGATCCATTAATAAAAGATATGGGAAAGTCCAATGCATGAAGATGCAATACAAGAAGTTATTAATTGTTTAGGTTGGCCAAAAGTTTTGAAAAAATTAAATTTGCAAGAATCTTGTTCCGTTGGTCATTGCTTGTTTTTAAGTGGTCACAAACTTCCTTGACAAAAGAAAATTTATAATAAAATAACTTGATGAAGTAAATTTTTATACATTTTAAAAAAAAGAAGGAAGAATTGAAACACCCAATTTAAATGGTCATGGTTGCTGATGATCCCATCGATACTAAAGTTGAACGTAGCAGAAAATAAAAGGTAAGAATATCAAAATAGAGAATTTAATGAAAAAATCTTTTAATTTTGGCTCTATCTATTTTTAAAACCTCAACAATATTTTTACTAAAATATCTCTTTAATTGTGTTCCATTAATAGATTTAATCCTTCGTAAATAGTTTTCGTTTACAATAATAAATGGTTGTTTTGAATGACATAAAATGTCAAGGCATTTGTATTTATCATAGAAACAACATTTTTAATAAAAAATAACATAAAATGCATGTAAAAATCTCGAATTGAAAACTTAAGGTTCAAGTTTGGTGATTTTATTGTGCATTTTGAATGATTTAGTTTGGTGTTAAGAAGCTGTAGAAAAAAATAAAAAAACACAATAATGTGATCAAATATCCAATAATTCAAGCTATTAAACATTATTTTGTTTTAAGAAATCGACATAAAAAATCCCAACAACATTCTTTAACAAAAAAAAACTAATAGTCCTAAGAAGTTCCACCAGTTGCAACATAAAAAACTACAAATATCATAAATTAGACACTACCAAAGCATTAATTTTGAAGAGAAGATTGTGTTGCCTGAGTGGTAAAGTTCTCTTCGGTCACAATCTTATGTTTTTTCTTTGGTTTTCCTTGAGGTTCTTTGGGTGGTTTTGGTACTACTTCACGCTTGCATGAGCGTCTGTTGTGTCCAACTTTATGGCAGTTTCTGCAAGTCTGCAAATGTAAAAAATAAAAAAAAAAAGTAAAATTTGAAATTGAAATTGAAATTTTTCTAAAACAATTTTGTTCATTGTTCTTCGGTTTACCATTTGAAAATTTTCACATATAGAATGAATTTTAGATGGAAGATCTTCAGTTGGATCTTGGATCCTGTCATTGTTCTTCGGTCTTCCTGCCATAATCCTGCCTAGAGGAGGCATAACAACATCACTATGGGGTTTCCATAATTTCATCCCATTAACAGGAAGAAGGAACGAATTGTAACAAAGTTTCCACTTCTCAACTGAATACCTATATGAAACCATAATTTCTAGTAGTTTTTTCTTTATATTCCTTCCATAATGTGGCAGTATCGTATGCCACTCACATCATATGTCATGCAAGAACAAGAAACATTATCTCATACATACACCCGATACTTATTTTTCTCATGGTCCACCTCATACCATCCTCTTCCAACCTTAGGTGGATAACACCACTTTAAGATTCTTATTTTGCTTTTCAATTACAGCTTTTGCCTTTGGCGTGATTAGTTATGTAGCATTATGCATCTATTTAATCTTTAGCAGTGGAAATAATGTTCTCTTATATCTTTAACAAAGGTACCACTAATTTCTATCGAGCATCTTTTACTATAACACTATATGACTCGCTTATGTTGTTCTCCATAGAAAAAGACTTTATAAAATCATTAAAAAAGCTCTGCAATAAAGCAAAACATATCAATATTAGACATGTGAAGTATGCTAGACATTTTCAAAAAATAGATAGTTTAAGAATTTTGGTAGACAGCATAATGGTGGACAAATTCACAAAAAATTCTAGAAGATTCACAATAAATGTTAGAAAAGTGGACAAATAATGAAGAATACTAGACATATTTAATACTTGGACCAGTTAGAACTCACTTTTTCACTTCTTCATAAGCTGTATGTCTCACACTCTTCATCTTCTCGAGTCTTTATCAAAAACTTGCATATTGTATGCTTTTGCACACTTATAGAATAAGCCGTGCAGATTTCCTGGCTCACCATGTCTTTTTATCAAGTTGATCCAAATTTGTCTAGCACACATTCTATGTTCTACGTAAGGAATGACAATTTTGATAGCGTATATGAGCTGCTTTTGCTGGTACGATGATAATGCAAGTCCATTTCCAAGTTCCAAATTCAAGTTTTCTTGCAACAATTATGAACCACTCCCAATTGACTTTGTTCTCAACTGGATCAATAGCCGATGCAATCATAAACATCTTGTTATTCGGATCTCTGTCCACAACAAGAGTTATCCTTTTATGCATCCTTTCAGAAATGTTCCATCCAAATGAATTATGCGTCTGCAAGCACTTTTCCAACCAGTTTTTTGAGCTTCAAAGCATGTGCAGAACTTCTAAAAAACTTTACCTTTGTTCCTAATATCACGGTTGAATCAGGATTTGACTCACGAAGCTCCTCCACATAATCATACATTCTTGTAAACTGCTAAGCATATTCATCACTTAATATGTGCAAAATAATATGTCTTGCACTCTAACATTTTTTTTTGAACCCGCAGATCTTAGATTGGCAACCTTTGCATAATCTGATTCGTACTCAAATCCTGATTAGTTCTAAACTCATTTTAGAAAATCAGCTGCTATCTTAGGTGATTCACCACACTTGTTGAGAAACATGTGTGAGTTTCTTTGTAAGATCTCACAACCATATTAGTAGACCGACTGTCTATGAGGCATGCATCCTCCAATCACTACATTCTTGTATGCATGTTGTGGCAACTTTTTTCCTTTCAGATTTCTGAAATAGACATTAACCTTCTCTTTGATAACATACTCCTCAATCGCTTTCTTGCAACTTTCTTTGGAGACAAACGCTTGGCCAACAAAAAACCCATGTTTTTGGCCAACATCATCTGAATCATCAGTTTCAGCATAATCATCACAATAAAAATTAATAGGTCCATCTTCATCCTCGGGTTCCTCTTACTTCTTTCCAATAAGTACATCACCAAGATACAGATCATCAGCCCCAACAACATATAGATTCATTCTCTCCAACTCATGATTACTCTTAATCATTTATGCAACTTCAAGATCACCACACATTTCTTTATTTTTCTGGTCTTCTTTTCTTATTGGAAAATAAGAAAATTTACTCATGTTTTTTCTGCAAAACCTTCCTTAACCATATATAATAACATCGATACACTAGGATTTTCAAATTTCACCCTACAACGCCTTATATCACCACCATTGTTTTTCATACAAAACCTTCATTTTCATGTTTTATCTTCCGGTTCTCTTGTTTATACTGTAAGCTGCATTTTTTCCGCGGGTATTTCAGTGGGTTTCTCTCATCTTTACCTCTTTACTATCATCTGATAATTGCACCATTGAGTCGATTAATTGCACCACCAAAATGATTTGGTGAAAATAGTTTTCTTAATCTCTTTTCACTTTTCTCGGATCCTTATGAGTTTTGATGAGTTTCGTTTGCTAACTAAAGGCAAAAGCTCTTTCTTTACGCTTGAAATTTCACTTTTTTGTTTTAAACTAAAGCTCTTAAATTGACTTCTTCTTGTTCTGTTGTTTATACTATTCATCTGATACTATTAAACTAATCACCATTGAGTCGATTAATTGCACCACCACAATGATTTGGTGAAAATGGTTTGCTTAATCCCTTTTCACTTTTCTCTAATTCTTATGAGTTTTGATGAGTTTCATTTGCTAACGAAAGGCAAAAGTTCTTTTTCTTTACGCTTGAAATTTCGTCTTTTTTGGTTTTAAACTAAAGCTCTTAAATTGACTTCTTCTCGTTCTACTGTTTATACTGTAAGCTTCATTTTTCTCTGCCGGCATTTTAGTGGGTTTTTTTCCTCTTTATCTCTTTACTTATTTATCTCATACTATTAAACTAATATCTGTTCATTTCATGTATTTAGTCTTACTCATTATGATGTTTTGGACGGAAATAGTGAGAGTATAAAGAGCTCTAAAGAACAAATAGCAACTAATTTTCTAAATGAGTTTAGAACTAATCGAGATTTGAGTGTGAATTAGATTATGCAAAGGTTGCTAATCCAAGGTCAACTGATTCAAAAAAGAAAATGTCAGAGTGCAAAAAAGATTATGTTGCACATATGAAGTGATAAATATGCTCAGAAGTTAACAATAATGTATGATTATGTGGAGCTTTGTGAGTCAAATTCTGGTTTAACCGTGATATTTGGAACAAGAGGTAAAGTTTTTGAGAAATTCTACACATGCTTTGAAACTCAGAAGTGGTTGGAAAAGTGTTTGCAGACGCATAATTCATTTCGATGGAATATTTCTAAAAAGACACATGAAAGAACAACTATTAACTGATGTGGGCAGAGATCTGAATAACTATATGTTTATCATTACATGGGCTATTGTTCCAGTTGAGAACAAATTCAATGGGGAGTGGTTCATGACATTGTTGCAAGGAGACTTGAATTTGGAACTTTGAAATAGATTTGCATTTTCATCATACCAAAAAAGGCATATATATGCAATCAAAAATGTCTTTCCTTATGCAAAACATAGAATGTGTGCTATACACATTTGGGCCAACTTGAGAAAAAGAAAGGTTGAGTCGGAAAATCTACGCGGCTTATACGGAAGTGTGCAAAAATAGGGGTATCGGGTTCGGGTTTGGGTAAAACCCGATAGGGTATGGATATTCGAGTATAGGAATTTCATACCCAATAGAATAATTTTTTGGGTTCGGGTTCGGATCGGGTTTGGGTATAAGAGTTGAAACCCGGAAAAAATCCAAAAAATTTGGGTATTGATTTGGTTCGGGTTTGGATTCAGGTTTTTTGGGTTTTTGGGTTGGGTTTGGGTCGGGGTTTTGGGTCGGTTACGGGTCGGGTTTTTGTGTTTTTCGTTTTTTTTTTGTTTTTGGGTCGGGTTCTGGGTTTTTCGGGTTTTGGGGTTTTTAAATTTTTTGGTTTGGATTCGGCTCGATTTGTGTATATTACACATAAAAAAATTCAAATTTATAGGATAGACTCCTCGAATTAGGGTATTTTCTTATGGATAGTTATGTATTTTCTTATGGGTAGTTATGTATTTTCGGCTACGCGTTCGGATTTCGGATTTTCGGATTCAGAACAGGTTCGGGTTCGGGTTTTTGGGTTTAGAGATCTCATACCCAATGGAATAATTTGATCGGATACAGAACGGGTTCGGATACACCTTATCGGGTCGGGTTTGGTTCGGATATGCGGGTATGGGTTTTTGCCCACCCCTATGCAAAAGCATACAATATGGAAGTTTTTGAAAGAAGTCTCGAGAAGATGAAGAGTGTGAGTCCTGAAGCTTATGAAGAAGTGAAAAAGTGTGAGTTCTAACTGGTCCAGGTGTTAGATATGTCTAGTATTCTTCATTATTTGTCCACGTGTCAAACATTTATTTTGAATCTTTCTATCATTTTATTGTGAATCTGCCCACCGTTAGGTTGTCTAGCAAAATTCTTAAACTATCTAATTTTTTAAAATATCTAGCATTCTTCACATGTCTAATATTTATATGTTTTACTTTATTGCAGAGCCTTTTTCAATAATTTTACAAAGTCTGTTGTTGTGGAGAACAGCATAAACGAGTCATATAATGATGTGCTAAAAAATGCTTGATGCAAACTAGTGGTAGCTTTGCTAGAAGATATGAGGAGACATGTTATGTCCAGCAACCTTCTAAATATTAAAGAAATACAGAATGCTACATTACTAATCACACTAAAGGGAAAAGGTGTAATCGAAAAACGAAAAAAGAATCTTCAATGGTGTTATCCACTTAAGGTTAGAAGAAGATGGTATGAGGTGGACCGTGGGAAAAATAAGTATCGGGTGTATGTACGAAATGTTGTTTCTTGTTCTTGCATGACATATGATGTCAGCGGCATACCATGCTGCCACATTATGTTAGTTATGTGGGAGGAATATCAAGAAAAAAAGCTACCAGAAACTGCGGTCTCATATTGGTAGTCGGTTGAAAAGTAGAAGGTATGTTATGCTTCCTCCAAACAGGATTATGCTAGAAAGACCGAAGAACAATAGCAGGATCCGAAATCCAACTGAAGATCTTCCATGTAAAATTTCTTCTAGACGTGAAAAATTTCAAATAGTAGACCGAAAAACAATGAACAAGATTTTTTTTATCTTCCATTTCAAATTCTTTACTTTTTTTTGTTTTGAAAAACAATGAACAAGATTGTTTTGTGTGCACTAAAAGACTACTCTCATTTACATGACAAAAGAAGGCATGAGTAACAACGATTACCCAGTGAAAACGGTAATTCTTGGTCACATGCTTAACAGAATAATCATCAAATCACGCAATCAATTAATTCGATCAAATCACAGAGTATTATGCATAATCTCATTCATTTTTGGGTCGAACTAATCTCATTATAATGCTTACATAATCATATACATTAAACCACATGCTTATGTTCTTATATGCATCCATTTTCATGGTCATTAGGCACTCGAACATCTCGCTCGACACCTCACGATCACTGAGACCTTTGAACATATATAAATTACCAAGTTCTTTTTGTACATTGCTAAACAATTTTACCATTAATACATACCACCAAAGGCCCTCGAACATATAATGTATAAAATCTTGATTATCTAGAATCGAGCATGTAGCTCAAAACGTAATAATATCACGAAAACCAAGGCATTCAAGCTTGTAGCTTTACCTTTGTCACTCCCACCGTACTTATAATCATATTATGGATTACAAACCAGTTCATTAATACATGAAAGGCATGTTCAATTACAAGACAATCTATCAAATATCAAATTTTATGAACAATTTTATTCGACATAAATGATCACGATCGGTCATAATCACCAAAACCTATTATAATGGTCACCTATCACATTTTATCATTGATTTTTCTATTTTAACAGTCTAACTATTCATTAACAATGTTTAAGAATCGATACCACCTAACCGCCCTTATACGAATCTCACAATCCTCAATTTTCGAAGTTGAACTACGCCTCCATAGTTTACCGAACACTGATTAAAGAAATTATGCATTTCCAACCAATCCACTTTCCTTAATTAAAACTCGCATACACAGTTTATACGGTCCATTCAAAAATTCGCAGTTCTCAACCTTCCTTAAATAGACCGAGTTTCTTAAATTCAAATCCGCCTTTACTTGTCACTCAATACTATTTTCCGCGCTTAGCCTATGTGACTTTTGAAATCGATTTCAAAACTTCAACACTTAGAATTTAGAAATATGTTCAAACTTAAGAAAAGGAAGCCCCCTTACTTTCCACAACTAACAAAAAAAACTTAATCCGCCGGGACCATCATATGTATATGTCATTGGCATTTAATTGCTTAAGAAAGCTGTTGGATAGAAATAATTCCTAGATTGATACAACCACATTCATCCCCACGATAAGCCAAGTTGACATAAATAATTTATATCGGATAAGTCATTGGGACCGGAAACTTTGTACTTTGAGGATGAAAAAGTGCGCGTTATTCCTTCCTCAATGAATATATTAAGACATAATCTTTTTAAAATGAATTAAAATTGGAAAATTGAATCTTAGGCATTTGCCTTTTAATATTTTTTATGTAAGCCAAATATCGATTTTTAATACATTTTGAGAAGATTTTCTTAGTCCATAACAAGGACTTAAAGTCCCATCCTTTATTGAGATATTTAAATTCAGAAATAAAAATATTTTATACGGGACCGGTGGCAATACGTGTGATATGCACTATATGCAAATGCACATCCAAACCCAACTAACCACAACTAAATATAACATTTTCCTTATGGAATAATTAGATTGCCGTATCTATTGGTGGACCCAAAAGTAAGACCAACACAACTACTTTTTCTCCTTTTTTATTTATTTTTTTTATATACAAAATAAAATATATTCATCAATAATTTTCTTAAACTTTCCCTTCACCTTCACATACTCTTATTCCACACAAAAAAAACTCAAGACAAACCATAACCACAATGCTCCCATATGCCAACTACTACATTCCTTCACCATCCATGTCCGAGAAGAATATTAGCAACAACAACAACGGAAACAAGAGGAGGAAGAAGAAACGGCCGATGAATGTTAACGGTGGAGGAGAAGATGATTTGGCGGTGGTGAAGGCGGCGGCGTGGGCTTGGTACCAAAGAAAAGAAGGCAAACCAATCATGAGAGAGTTTGATCTAACAAGAGCATCAAGAACACCTCGACCTACGCGGTATAAGATCGAAGCCACCAAGAACATGATCCTCTCTGAGAATAAGGTTTTAGCCGAGAATAGAGTTTCTAAGTCTTCACTTTGGTACACGAATGGCTCATTTCGTGGGGATCAAGAAACGCAATACTCTCGTCTTCTTGACACTTATGAAATCAAGAACATCTCCAAGAGGCTTTATATTGATGATTCTAATTTCTCCGTGAGTTCGAGAAGTGTTTTTAGGGACAACATCGATGATAACCAAAATCGTAATCATAATTATGATTGTGATGATCATGGTTTGTTGCAGAAGAGAAATGGTTATGATAATGATACTACTAGAAGTAGTAGAACAAATAATGAAAAGAGTTATAATGGTGGCTTCATGAAAAAAGTGAGCAAGAAAAGTTTGTGGAAGGGAATGATTGTGATGGGTCCAGGGTCGACGGTTTGTGGGAGAAGTGATGACGTGGCTTCTCAGGCCGGCAGGAGAACGGTTAAAGTTGCGGTGGCGGCCGAGGCTCTGGTCAGGTCGACGGTAAGTGGCAAGATTCAAAGTGGTCGTCGTTAACTTTAGTGGTTCTTGGGTTGTTGAACCTTGAAGACTGTTTTAGGCTGGAGTGGGATTTTCTTTTGAACATTTTTTGTTTTATTTAATTGTACATTTCTTGATTTCAGTTTGCGAATTTTACTAGCTGTGTATTTTTCTATAAGTTGAGTAAATATTTACACCTCCAGGAAAAGAATGAAAAAAAATAAAAGATTGAATTTGTTGTGATTTTTAACTAGTATTCTTTTACCCTTACATCATAGGAAGTACTTTCAGATTTAAAATGCTATAACAAAATCAATTTCATTTCTAAATTCAGTGTATGTTTTATTAAGTATAATATATTAAAAATTTATTGATAGAGTGTCACATATAAAAAGCATAACATTAATCAGAAGTATATTAAAAGTTCCAACACTAAATGTTGATAAGAGTGAAAACGACCCAGTAATATCTATATGCAGTAAAATAGAATGAGCATTAACTAAAATAATAATAAAAAATGTATAATCAATTATCAAAATATATACGCTTATAAAATAATATTATATTTCCTTGAAATTCTTTTTAAAGAGTTTGTAATAAACAGGCGAGTTGGAATGTTTTCTGGGAATGAAGTGTCAAGTGGTTATGCATCATTCGAGAAGTTTATAGAAATTTTGGAAATTTTATAAATTCCCAAATTTTTGAAAATTCGTGACAACTATTATGTAATGATAGAACACCAACTCGATAATCTAATCATATTTATTATTTTTTCAAAGTTTTTATGATTCTATTGTTTTAAATTAACTATGAAATTTGTGGGATAAAACATATCTAAGTAATTAAAAAACGAAACTTAATGAAGATAACTATTTAAATATATTGAACCAGAGTCAACCAAACTTGTTAGGGTCATCATCCGGTTCACAAGTTTTTGAGCAGTATTTGATAACTTTTTATCTGGTTTAAAAGCTTTCTACGATCAGGCACAAAGGCACTTAACTCAATGTCGGCTGACTCTACTAATTTCATAGAATTAATCAATTCAATTCATATTGTATTTAAAATGCAATTATAATGGCCTACTAAAACCAAAACTATAAATCCAAACATATTAAGCAAGCAAAGCCCAATCTTCTTGGAAGTTGGGCTGATGATAAGATTGAGATAATTTTAGTTCAATTCCACGTGGATTAAAGGTTCCGGATGAAGATGTGCGACACGCGGAACATGGCGGATTTGGATGCAAAGCGGGTGGACCAATATCAACATTTATGAAATATGGATACTATTATGTTATTTTGTACTTAAATTCATTTCGTCTTGCACGTTTGAAATCTAAGTTTAATATATTCATCTAAAATTATTTATAATTTTACAAAACACAAAACAAGTGTCTTTTTTTTTATCTCATTTTAAAATTATGAAAAAATCTTAAATTTGATATTTAATCTATTATATAAAAGTGAATATGTCAAAAGAGATGACACATCAGCATCCATCCTTTTAACACATAAGCTCTAAAATAATAATAAAATAAATTTCATAAAAAATTAAATACAATCTCAACTTTTCTTTTCTTACATATCATCACTTTTATTTTCACATATATATTGAAACTTGGCAAGTTTTTGCCGTTCCAAATTCATCGTCTTCATAGTCCATTATTGTCAAATATTTTCATCAATTCTTAGATAATATTAGAAAATTAAAGCGAAAAATGTTTTCAGATTCTAATTTTTAGGAAGTCTTAAAAGAAAGAGAATAGTATCCATAGATAAAAATGTTCCAGAGCTTACATAACAAACACTCAAAAATTATATCGGTTCTCATTTAGGTTAAAAGTGAATTCAAAGTCAGATTCCCTATTCTTGAAGAAACATTGGAATTTTGAAAAATAAAAAATATTGTAGTATTATTTTGTGCTTTTGGTAATTACGTATAAACTCTGTTTTATCTATAATAAGAAAAATTAAATGAAAAATGCAAAGTAAAAAAAATTAAGAAGAACAGCTGAGTAAATTTAAATGTTAACCTTTTGAAAGCAAAAATAAAGTTTGTTGGGTTGGTTCAAATGATTGTAAGATTATAATCTACAGCTAAATAATTTTTTATTAAAATTTGTTGATACATTACATGTTTCAAATTTATATTAAGAACATAAAGGCTTTTCTTGTCAAATCCTATGAATAATTTAGAAAGTTACTAAGATTTACTTATGAATGGTTTTTATTAACAATAGCTGGCGAACAAGAAACACAAAAAATCCAAAAAAATGGATGTGTGACAAGTAGAAGTGAAACCTTCGGAAATAGAAGGATGTGACGAAATCTAACTTACACAAATCATAAATTGTGTATAAGTTGTGACAGTCAATGGTAGTAGTAGTGACAGTGAAAATAACTAAAAGAGAAAATTAGAAAGTTAAGTTAAATATAGAATAAGATTTGGTAAAGATAATTAATTAAGATTGAGTAAATAAGTAAAATGGGGCACTAAAAAGGAAAGAAAAACGAGTTAGAGCAATTATAGGAGGCTACGAAGAAAATGATATAGCCTACTCTTTCGTACCCTGAATCCACATCAACACTTTTTTAATAACATATTAGTTTATTTTTATGGTTAAAAATATTTCATTTAAAATAATAATGATTCATCTTTTTTTTTCTCTTTCATGATTCCCAATCTTTTTAATTTTTTTTTTTATCTTTAGTAATTAATAAACTGAATTAATCTTAAATTATCAATATACTAGGTATACAGAAATGATAGGATTCTTTTGTATCTAAAAAATCATATGGTTACGAATGATTATTTTAATCGGGATTGCAAATGCAGCTGAATTAATGAAATATATTATCTAACCATTCATTTTCTAACAAGATTATATGTCACATGAATTTGAATGGTACTTTTCACATAGATAATTATCTAGAGCCATATAAGTTTTCCAAAAATGTTAAGCTCATGATCGGAATGAATTTTAATTTAAAATTTGACAAAACAGAAACCTACACATCACATGAGTATTCACCTAGTGTTATATTATAGTTCAGTTAAATGACATCACATGCATTTCAATGTCACATGTAAGACATATGATTAGACAAAAATACTATTATGACACATTCACTAGACATGTCAACACATTCGAATAATTATAAAAAGATGTTCGGTTAACCATTATAAATATCCATAGAACCACAACAGGATATGATAAAGTTACAAACATAAAAAATTGCCTGAATAAATAAAGATATATAGTATTTTCAAAAAGTCAAAAAACTATAGAAAGAAAAGCTACACAGAACTGAAAACTTATAATCAAATACGACTTGCAACATAAACATGTAGTAGATCTTTTAAAGTAAAATCTTTTGCTATAAAATCTGCTCTCTTATTCGCATTTGGAGCTTCGTACACAACTTTACACTCATCAATATCATGATAAGTAGCACAAATTACTAAATATTTGAGAGGCGATCCCTTGACGGATTAGAGACAACCCCAGCAAGATCCACTACACTTAAAAGTAACCATAATTCAATATCCCTTCATGTTGCACAAACTGTCCACATATGGTGAAAACTGGAAAAAATAATAATGAAAGTTGTATCAAATCCATTCTCAGAAAGAGATAATGATAAAAACGATCGATCCGACTTTAAACCGACTAAACCGTAAAAAAAAAAAAGAAATTGACGAAAAACTTTGATCTATCACATGTTTTACCTATATATTCTAGTTTTAACCTATAACTTTCGTTTAGGCAACACTTTATTTTCTATTTAGACTTCTCGCTTTTGCAATTTGTAAGCTTTAGGGAGATGAATCTCCGAATCCACATCTCTGAAAAGATTTTTGAACCCTTTGGATATCTATTCTATTTGATTATGAGTTTTTCATATCTTTGATGTTTCTCTGCTTTCATGTCTGAGTAATTTTATAGTTGGTTTTAGGGTTTCAAGAGAATTTATGAATCATTGAATTATATATAAATATGGATTTATCATATGTTGTCTTCACTTATTGTTGTTTTTATTGCTTATACTAAATTAATCACTTAGTCTCTGATTTAGAGTTTAATCTATTCATCAAAAGTGTTATTGATTATTTGATAGAACATAGGTGAGTGAATTTTTCTTAGCTAACAAAAATTGACGCTAATGACATTCGTGAACAAATCGAACATGTTCGCTAATGCATGTTTAGAATTCTAAGTTCAAACGACAATTTAGAATCTTATGTTGTTAGATAAAGCGATTGATACCACAACAGTGAATTAGTTATACATTCATGTTTGAGTTCAAGTTTGTGCTTATATGTTCCTTAAATAGTTATATGGTTTATGATATCTGATTTCCTGTGAATCATCCTTGACCTAGCGCTTTGTTTAATTGATTTTTACATCGTTTTAATTGTTATTTTCGTTTACATTACAACCAGCAACCATATCATTTTCTTAGCTTAGTTTTATTCTCAAATAATCGTAGTGTAATCTTGGTCTCTCTGAATTCGATGTCATCTATACTATTGCGATTGTATGTGAAATTGCAGTATTTTATTTGGATTAAAACCTATATGTATTTAATAAAAACCAACAAACCTATTTAAAAATAAAAACTAACAAACTAATCTAATACATAGATAATTATAAATTAATTCTATCAGCATGTTAATGGATAATTACAAACATAATTATTCATAACATAACCAATTTTTTGGGTTATCTATTTCACGTTTTTAGAGGGGTTGTTCTGCATCTGTTACACATCACTCTTGTTGTGATGACATGAAATTGAAACTAACACTTTTAAATAGTAGTGAACTGTAGGACTATAATGATGGAAACAAAAATGGGAAAAGAATTCAAGGATGGAAGAAAGGTCATTGTCGGGAATAAAGAGAATAACAAAAGGAAAAAAGAAAGATGAGTTTAGGAGAAGAGTTGGAACTAAGCTGTCGGCTACGTGACCCAAATCCCATCTCAAACTTAAGGCTGACCAGCTCATTTTTGGCCCCCACTTCACACTTCTACTCAAGTATAAAGAGTTTAAAGCATATTATTGTATTATATTTTTATTTTGTTTCGATGAAAATTTTCATTTGTTGCAAACTTGGAATTAGAATGCTCAAATTGTTTTATCTTGGGGTACATAGAAATTTTCTAACTATATTATAATTTTCTAACTATATTATGGTTTGATACTTGTCTTTTAACTCAATTCTAGATTTGTGTTGGTTTTGACGGCGGCTATATTTTTCAAGTTCTAGATTGTATTGGTGCTGACGACAACAACCCTTTACATAGATAACTTCCATGAAAAAAAAATTATAAGTTGCAAAAGGAGGAGTACCTAATAAGTTTTTGTTGTTTAACCCAAAAATAAAATAGATCGTACATATAATTTTAGAATAGATTGAAAATATAATTTATTTAAACAAACTAAAACAGTAGAGATGGGGAACGATACATCTGCTATGTCAAACTATCTTTTGGCGCATGTGTTTTTGTTGTTTATCCATTGCATCTTTCTCCTTTTCTCCAATTTTTTAAAATATATGATTTTGGCTTTTATCAATAATAATATATCATTTATGTCGCGGTGTGATCCTGATTTCGGTTTGTCTTACTAACAAGTATCACAGAGACATCAAAATATAAAGCCATCCATGTTTGTCTTTTCTTTTATCTTATTTTTTTTTGTTTCTGTAATCAAAGATTACGTTCCAAGCAAGTGATGTAATATATAAGCAGTTCGTGTTCTTCCACATTCTAATCAAATTACGTTAGCTAATAATTGTAGCCACTAGCCCTGACTAGTTGGTGACTAAAATTTATTATGTGTTGGAGACTTTATATATATATTTTAAGTGTTAGAGACTCCTAAAGACAAAAGAATACCCATGATAGTTCTGAGCCAAATACATTCTAGAGTTTAAAAAACAAACAAAAAACTTAACAAAGTAAAAATTACTCGATTCAGTCATGATATGTAACATGGAATATAATATTCTTATACTACTTTTAACAGTTAGTCGATTCCCTGGTTTTGAGTAAACTATCCATTTATACTATATAGTTTGGTTTGATTATTAGTGGCCACATATGTATTAACTCGGCTTAAAGTAGAGTATTTTTTTGGATTATTATACTAAAAGTGCAGTGATAAACACTAATGAAAATCTCAATTCTAAATGCGTCATCCATTTAATCTCTTGTTTATCTTCATCCACAAATGTTGCGACACGAGTCAACAAGCCACAGTGACAATCATAAAGATATTTTGTAGCACGTTAAATGGGACCATATAATATACAATCGATCGGTGCAACATTAAAAATCTACGTGACCTCTTTTAATTATTGTAGTACATTGTTCAGAGCCCCTAATAAAAGGTCACTTCATAATTTCTTCTCATTCAAAACTGATATTTAAATATGTACCGTCCGATTAACTCATAATCAAACGACGATCTTTAATCGGGTCCACTGTATGACCCTACTCTTGACCGCAGAATAAAAGCCTCTTTTCTCACGGTAATCTGCTACAATCAGCTTTAGCGAATCCCACTCTTCTGTTGGTCACATCAAACTCAACCCATAGATTTTGTTGATGAACGTTCCCGATTATATTACTAGCTGCTCCAAGCATACTTGACCGTCCGATTCCAACACAGTGGATCCCACCTCCGACGTTAATCAACACCCTCTCTTTTGAAACAAGGATCTCAACTCCTCTACTTAACTCAAACACAAGATCGCCTATCCGCCGTTGGATCTCCATCGCGTTTCCAACAAAACACATGTCAGCTGTTCCACCGTACACGTAATCTTTCTTTAATCTGGGCCCCACAAGTCTCACTATCTCTTCTCTTACTTTATCATAAGCTGCGTCCACTAAGTGAGTAAACTCGGATCCCGAATCAACCATAGTTTGACCCGACCCGCCAGCATCGGGTCTAAAAACCGAATCGGAAATATTAAGCCGTTTTTGACCAATTCGAATCCCAATCATCGGTACAGTGTATGCCAGAGGGTCAAGATTCGGCATACGTTGACTTTCAGGAAAAGTCAACAAAGAAACGTATTTAAAGCTCTTTGAATTCGGGTTATCGCCAAGGTAAAACGAACCGGTTGGAGTAAAACCGGGCCGGTTCGACCGAGGAGGTATACAATAAGAGAACTTCGAAACCTTAGCTTGAGAAACAAAAGAGAGACGACCACGATTCATTCCCAAAATACCCCTATCATCAGAAGACTCAGTAGCACAACCAAGTATCAAAGGAGGGGTAATTTCGGTATTTGAAAAAGTGATTTTTTCTTTGACGAGATTACCCTCAGCGAAAGTTCCATCAGCGTAAAAGTAAGAATAGTGACATAAACGGTTCGAGTCACAAGAGGTGGGAAGGGTAAAATCGGGAATTCTTGGTTTACAAAGAGGATGAGAACAAGGTAAAGTTGAGAAAGAAGAAGAAAGAGATGGATCAAATGAAGTTTTTGGTGGAAGCTTTTTACGATGACATTGGATCCATGAGAGTTGGCTTCCAGTGTCAAGAACCATTTGTTGAGCTTGTGGTGGTGTTCCTATAGGGAGAGAGATGATTAGAGCCATTGAGTATTTGAACCTTGATCGGAAGTTGTATGGAGAAGACGACGGAGATGGGTTCTTGCGTGAGATGAGGGAGGTTTCGAAGGTGGTGGAGGAGAGAGGGATGGATTTGAGAGGGAGGTGGAGGGACAGAGATGATGAGAGTGAAGCATAGTTGAAGAGGATGAAGAAGAAGAAGAAGAGAGGATTTGGTTTTGGAATTGGAGACATTTTTTGAAGTTTTTGGTAGTGAGAAAGATGGTGGTGGAGAGTAATGGAAGGTGACTTGTATATATATACACTTACAAACACGTTTTGTTAATTTTTTTAGTTTTATTAAAAAACATTTTTGGGTCAATATTATTTTGGAAGTCAAGGTTGTGGTCTTGTAGATAATTTACAGTAAATTTATAGGAGTTGACAAAATAAATACAATAAACGGGTTACTATCTATTTCAACCAAATGATTTGTAGGCAACAAGAATTTTTTTTTGAAAAAGCGTAAAAGAAAATAAGAATTCTTTCTACATCGGATCTAAAAATGTGATCCACCACATATTTTGGTGTGTCTTGACTATCTTTGAATGAAAATCGTTGAAACACTTAGTAAAAAACATTGTTTATTTATGACTAATAAAATCATTACAAGGGTTCCAAAATAACCTTGTTAACTTAAGAAAATCACTTTTAATTTGGTTTACATTTTATGCATAGTAAGAAATTTGTCTTTTAACAAGTTCAAATCTAGATATCCTTAGATAAAACAGATATATATATATATATATATATATATATTTGAAAATAAACATAGTTACAATACAAAGATTGAAAAATCAAATTAGTAATTAAAAGGAAAATTTTATTTGGAGGACCATGTATAGCTATGAAATCACTTAAGAAAATTATTTCATACTGCTTGTAGACTTTGAGCAAAATCGACTACAATAATTTGTTTGATATATAAGTAATTGGAAAGTATTTTCAGTTAAATGGTTAATGATTTATATTTGTAATTTTTCTATCAAATTTTAATTTTAATAAATCGTATTATCCCGCGAAATAAAATTTTAGATCATGAATCGGTATTTATTGAGATAAATGATATCAAAAGTAAAAGTATTTAACTAATCAACATATAGTTATATCCCCTTCCTTGAATATGAAGTCCCCACATGTCCTTATACCAGTTATACCTTCTTCTGCTCATTCTTCTTTGTTTTTTTTTGGCAACTACCAGTTATAATATACCTTCCGCTGGAGACTTGCCTAGGAAAATAATTTTATAGCAATTTAATTATATACTTTGCTTTAACTTGCAAATCAGCAAATCAGCAAAACAGCAAATCATAAAAGAAATCAGCGGCTCTAGGCAACGGATGCGACGATGACTCCTAAAGCAAATAATCGTAATTAGTAAAATATATTTGATTTATTTACAGTGAAAAAAATAACTGACGTGCCGACTTTGTTATAGTAAATCCGACAATAGTTTAACTAGTATTTGTGTGATACAATAAATTTACTACGAATTATGTGATTATGTTGAACATATTTTGTAATTTATATAGTCATATAATAAGTTGCACTTCTTTCTTTATGAAGAAAACAAACATTGTTTCTACAATATTCAACTAGGTTTTAATATGATTGTCGTTGCAAGAAAAATACTCCGCTAGTTTGTCATCTGAGTGGCAAATTTCTAGCTAATGCATGGTATAATGACATATGGTAACTTTCAGCCACAAATATTTATTTAACTTTATCATTTACTTAATTAATCTTAATTTGGTCTAATACTGAACACACGCCCAATTACTCAGTAAAGATTAAAAAACTGTCTTATATAAATTAACACACTAATCAACTTAGCATATCACAAGCTTAAACCATCTCTGCATGATTTATCAGAATTTATATTATTTTCCAAACCGTCAAGAATTTTATGTATATGTTTATCACATCAAATCTCCCACAATCCGTACTTAACCACATAGAACTACATTCCACATAATCTCTAAATTAAAAAAATTATTTAGCATTACACGATTCAATTAACTAAATTATACGTGACACTATATGATTTTCCAAAAGTTATGTTTTACATAACGTTAAGCGATTTGTCCAAAATTTCGCCTATCCAATTAGTTTAAAGAATTGTAAGTGTTCTTTAATAATTTTAAGAAATGCTAATTTCTAAAATCTTAAGATGAGGAGACATTTAGTGTAAATGGGAAAAATGACAAAAGATATTGCGGCGAAAGCAATATGAAATGTGGAACGCGGTTTCTCTTAAATTTGAGACAAGGATTTATTCCATCCTTTGATACTTTGTCTTTTTATGGCTTTCTCTTTAGATTTATGATAATATTGTTTTTAACACTTTATTATTTCTAATTTTGGGTGGTTACAACTTTTTTTGATCTCTTATTTTAACTGATATTTTTTACCTGAAAGGATTCCACTTAAATTGAGAACCGAGCAAAGCAGATTCTAGCTTTGCTTTGAAGACTGAAACCAATAACGCGTTGACGTGAGCTTTTGTTTGTATTACACAAAACGAAATTTGATGCATTTAAATGTCTTTGGATTATTGTGAAAATACTTATTTCTTTGTCAAATGAAACTCAAAATAGTATTGATAACTATATGAATTTAATTTACGTAGGACCATGTCTACGTTCATGAATCTCTTCAACGGTTTTCATTTAATATTGTATCTCACAACATAAATAATATAAACCATCAAGAAATAATATTTTTATTTTGCCCCGTAATATAATCTTTCGTAAAAATAATCATCAAAGTTTATTTATATAAATCATTCATGTAATTAAAAGTAAATAACTTTGAAATTGATTCCAAAGTATATAAGAACAGTTAATGCAAAAGGGACAGACTCTTACTTTAGAATATTATAATATACTTCTCGTAATTTGTTTTCCACCAAATATTAGAGTTCCATTTTGTTTTTTGTTTGATTAGAAACTTCAAATATATGATCTGTGGATAAAACACGCCGACATCATTTTTTACACCGAATGGAGAGCTGTAGAGAAAGCGAGGATAGTTTCAATTTGCAAATTAATATGGACAACATAACATCAACTTACTCTCGATCACTAGTTTCGATTTCGATGACTCTTCAAATAAAATATAACTAATATATACATATCGAAAAACGACAAATCATATGTCAAAGGGAAAATAGAAAGGAGCTAGGTAACCCCATGCTTCTACAGTTCTAGTCCAGTTGTCTTATGAGTTGTGGTGACGGGACCAGACTATGATATCATTAGCCATCAACTTATGATATATTAATTCCATTAACTATACTCATGATTCATGAAGATAAACTCAAATGATATATGAAATTATTGTTTCAATCTATAATATTATATTTATTTCTCAACAATAAAATACTATTATGTACATCGATGTGGGTGAAGTGAAGCTAAAAAATTGAAACAACAAAAAAAAAAAGCAACACCAAAAGTACTTGGTAGTCTATTGATGTATTCCATATTTTTTTGGCCTTAAAAGTCTTGATATTTTAAGTTTTTTTATGTATTTTTCTTTTACCCTAGGTCTTAGGAATGAATTTGGATATATCTCGTTTTTTGCTTTGATGTTTTCTTTATTTTTTGATAAAGGGTTAGCTTTTATGTTTTCACATATATTCAAAAGGAACCATTTGGGTATCAAATGAAGATGAAATATTATTCATAATCATCTTAATATGACATGAGAAAGAGATCTGGATCAAACTTAAATTCAGACACAAAATAAGAAAATGAATTATTTTTCATTGGATGTGGTGAAGGGTCAAGAAAGATCATTCAATTTACATATGATATGAGAGGATAGATTTTCAAACACATTAATTATTTTTTATATGGAGGTGGTGTATGATCGAGAAACATATTACAGTTTTAGTGAAGATGAGCCATCCTGCCGATACTAATTCGCGTAAATTTTATTAAAACAAATCGGTCGGTCCCGAACAAAACGAGGAATGCGCATTTTTACATGTGAGACATAAACTTAGCATCAACACTACGTTAATTTTCAACATAATGTTTCATTCTTTTTTAGTCTTCATTTCAATTTAGAACACTCTCTTGAATTTTTGTAAACACTTTGGATGAATATATCCATATCTTCTTGATTGGAGAAGATTTCTCATCCCTAGTTTTAAAATTATGCAATTTACAATTCTTTTCTTCAATTTTTTTTTCTTTTTTTTACCTTTCAAAATTATGTACGAGTTGTTTTCTATTTCAATCTTAGGAGAATTAAAAAAGATCTTGATGGATTGATGCTTCTTAGATGGTTTTAAGTGTAAATCCTTCATGATTCTTTAATCTATATGGTTTCTTACTTGTAGAATTAGATTGATCACCTTATTCTAGATCTTAGGGTATATTCGTGTCCCAAAACTATGTACTCAAAAATTTTATGAATCGGGAGTAGATGAGAAATTTTATATCCAATGAAAGTTGATGTTAAGAGGTATGGCATTAGCCAATTGGAATTATGATAAATTATTGCTACATCTCTATTACAACTGAAAGTTTAGCGCTTTTAGATGATAGGAAGAATGATTATTACCTTAAGAGAAGATTAGTCTCGATTTTGTGATCCATGTTGTAGAACGTTTTTTTTTCTCTTGCTTATTGTGTTACATGTATTCTCAACCCTAGCTATTGGTCCCTTTGATCTAAATGTTTATTTTGTGCAACTAGAATTTAGTGTTTTGACGCCCAATACACTACTGTGATACAATAATCGCAACTTAAGGGTTAGTAGATTGAGTTTAAAACTCAATCGTATCAATTTTTTTGCATTATATCTCAAGAAACTCTCTATATTTCTTTACCTTTTTCTATGCACCAAGGTACCTAAAACAAAAGAAACAAATACTAAAGGAAGAATAAAAAAAGAGAAAAAATAATATATAGGGACTTGTATCTCAGAAGCATTTGGTTAGTTTGAGCGTTGAACACAAGATGTCAATGATGAGAGTCAAAACGTTGAGCTAATGAGCATTTGGTACTTTTCCTTTAAAAGTAAAATTTTACGGTAAGAAAAAGCATTTGCAAAACGGTACATGTTTTGCCTATGGAAAAATACAAAATTAAAATCAAAGAAATAACTACATCTAGCATATGTCCTGAAATTTGCTTTGATGATTCTAAATTCTCAAGGATGAACTACACTTAATAGAAGATAAAGTCTACTTCTTATCTAAACGAGTTTATAGAAGAAGAAAAAAAATAGACAACTTCATCCCGAATGATCATGTATAAAAACCATTTCTTGATTTCTAAAATCCAAATGAACCTTAGGATCTTTCGTCTCGTTCAAGATCCCTATTTCTATCAAACATATCAGTCAGGTAAGGGTTCAAAAAAAGCCAGACTCCTCAATCATAAACTCGAAATTATAAACATTCTAAACATATAGATAATCATGATCAAAACATATGGATCAAGGAGGGTTCAATACTAGATCTCGGATTTTCTTGGTGAAGCCTTACTCTTTTTCTTGCTCCTAAGGCAAAATTGCACACTCATCGAAGAAGCATATTCATACATCATCATAGAAAATTCTTATCTTTAGAAACTAATCTTATAATAGATCTTAAAATTTTATATGTATTATAAATCTTATATATATGAAGCATACAAAAAAGATATTAAGAAATACTTATCATTATAGGGCTAACTGAGTTTAATACAGTTGAGTTGCCTAAAGTGTTTATGAGCTGCACGATTTTCAGCAACTGCCATGTCAACGACTGCTTTGCCTTGTTCGTCAGAAAAGATCGTAAAAAGATGAACAAGAGTATCCATGATGCAACCAAGAAGAGGAATACTTGAAAAACTCGATGTAACTCGAGGAGCTTGAAGATCATCCATATCTATCGATCTCTTCAAAAAATGCAGAGAGTGACTAATAAAGAGAGGTCTAGAGGTGTATTTATCTGGTTTCTAATGCAGAGTGACTCGATGTCCACGAATATTAACATAAAGTTCTTCTTACCACCCCTTTATGTGAGTGGATCTCAAAGAATCAAATGACTTTTTACATTCTTTCTAAGTGTAAAATTCAAAACAAATAATTCATCCGTTGACTATTCAAACGAAATATGGAAAGAAAGAGAAAGAAAAACTAAATTCCTCGGCTTGAGATTTATCTCTAAAACTTTTCACCCTATTCTAATGTTAATAACTAGAATGAAAAAAGGGAAATGTTAATGCATCTGGAAATAAACGATTAATCAGAAAAATATCCAGAATTTTGCGATTTCTAGGATTAAATAAAAGGATTCGCAAGTTTCACAACAATTGCTGTTTAAACTTTCTTCTCTTTATATCTTCTTCATAACGCTAGCTATAAGATTTATTTCACATTTACATATATAGAACTGGACATTAGTGATTTTAAAATTATTTTAAATCTATATAAATTATTTTCTTATAAGACCACATCATCATTTACATAGAACCACACAATTGATTTCACATTTAAATGTAGTATTACATAATTAATTAATAGAGGTAATGAATTAGTATATTGTATTCAATATAAATTGATGGTTTATGGTTAAATAATTTAATTGATACTTAAATGGTTTTGTATGCCTTAGCTCATTTAAAAATAAGGAAGATAAATACATAAATAATTGAGAAATTATCCATAAAGAAATCCAAACTCAAATTTAGACACAATTTAAGATATTGAATTAGTTTTTCATTTGGATGTGGTGTAGGGTCAAGAAAGATCATTCAATTTACATATGACCTGAGACGAGAGATTTTCAACCACATGAATTATTTTCATTTGGAGGTGGTGTATAATCGAGAAATATATTACAATTTTAGTGAAGACGAGTCATCCTGCCGAGACTAATGCGCATAAATTTTATCAAAACAAATCGGTCGGCCCGAACAAAACGAGAAAATGAGCATTTTTACATGTGAGACAAACTTAAAAGTCAATACTGTTAGAATATGCGGATTATGAAGTAGAACTGATGTAGAACTGTGTGGAGAATGAATGAAGAATGAGAGTGTGGAGAATATGCAAATGGGAGACTTGAAGAATGAAAGAATAATACAAACCTTTATTCATGTCTTTTTATATGGATTGTATAGAGAATTACAAAGGATAAAAAGATAAACACTAAAAAGCATAAAACATAAAGATAGAAGAAGACAAAGGAGATAAAGCAACATCTTAATTTGAATTCAAAATAGAGATGCCTCCTTCCTTTTGCTCCAATGAATAAGGTTCCAACGGCTCTTTAACACGATTTTAACACCAAAGTTCGTGTTAACTCCTTTTGCCTTTCCACTAGAACCGGAACTTGGCTGTCCGTGCAAGACCGTACGGTTCGTACAAAGCCGTACATCCATACATGGTTATACGTCCATAAAAGACTATTTTTGCATGCCCTCATTTTGCACGGTTGCCTTGTCTTGATGCCGAGTTTAAGGGACCCCATTTGTTCTTCATGTGGTCCTAGTTTTGCACGGCTTTATCCGGGAACATGGATCACTTTCAGTAGAAGTCTTCGGCCTTGTCTTCTAGACTTCGGCCTTGAATCTCCTTAGCTTCTTCCTTTATAATACTCTCCCTCAACCTTGGTCAGAGGGACACTTAAGGTCCAGCTTGCAACACGCAAAGAGCTACCTCATTAAAAACCTTAACATAGAAAACCACTTGGGACAAAACTATGTTAAGAGAAAAATATTATAGTTCGGTTGATTGATTTAGCTATAGTCATGCTGTATACATTATAGATCTTATTGTTTTGTGTTTTGTTGAGGCTCCAATCCTACGTGTGTGTATCCGTTTGAAAAACTCCCCCTTTCGGTAACCACCATAACTTGATCTGCCTTTATTAAGTTCGGCTCCATTCAACCAAGTTTTCTTTCTTTTAGCCTTTTTAATTATATTTAACATTTGTTTCTACCTAAGATCACAAGGAAAAATGGAAGTTAATACCAAAATATGTTTTGGTACATTGCATACCTCATAACGTGTGACTCAATAGAATGAATAGACTATAATTTATTTGAGTTCCATTGCTCTCACACTCATTTCTTTTCACGGCTTTTGAAACATGTAGCTCACAGTTGATAGATACACTGATATAAAACCAGAGCTCTTTCAAAAAGACAGGGATAAAGCAAAACATGAATCATTTTTGATTGGGGAGGAAAAATCCCCAGCGTATATGGTCTTGAAGAGCCTTTTAGCAGGCTTAAAGACTAGAATTTACGGACCGGTGAGTTCGAGTCTGTACTTGTATTAAAAAAGTCGAGATCTTTCATGTGCTCTCATCCCAAGTCTTTTCCACTTCACGGCTTTTCTTCTCAGAAGCGTGGTATGAAGTTTCTTCTTTCCCAATACTCATTTCTTCACGGCTTGTTTTCTCACAAGCTTGGTGTGAAGATCTTCCATCACATCCTTCACGATGTGTCTTATTTACAAGCTTGGTGTGAAGGTTTCTTACGTTAATTTTCAACATCATGTTTAAGTCCTTGTTAGTCTTCTTTTCAATTTAGAACATTCTCTTGAATTTTTCTTAACACTTTGGATGAATATATTTATCTCTTCTTGATTGGAGAAGATTTCCCATTCCTACTTTTCAAATTATACAATTTACAATCTTTTTGCTTCATTTTGTTTTCTTCTTTATCTTTCAAAATTATGAGTGAATAGTTTTCTATTTCATTCTTAGGATAGAATCAAAAATATATTGATGGATTGATACTTCTTAGATTATGCTCAGGGTAAAGCTTAAGGGTTAGTAGATTGAGTTCAGAACTCAATTATATCAAAAAAGTTAGCATTATTTTCCGGGGACTAAATGTTACTATTTCTCTATCTGTTTTTACCTTTTTCTATACACCAAGGTACATAAAACAAAAGAAACAAATAATAAAGGAAGAAAAGAAAAGAAAAGAAAATAATATATAGGGACTTTTCTCCCATAAGAATTTGGTTGAGGTCGTTAGTTTGATCGTTGAATACAAGATGTCAATCATGAGAATCAAAAAGTTGAGCTAATGAACATTTGGCACTTCTCCTTTTACGGCAAGAAAAAGTATTTGCAAAATGGTACATGGTTGTCTATGGTAATTAGAAACCAATAAGATCAAGAAAATTTACTACAATTGTAGCATATTTCTTGGAATTTTCTTTGATGATTGTAAGTTCTTAAGGATGAAAATGCACTTAATAAAAAATGAAATATACTTCTTATTTAAACGAGTTTATAGAAAAAATAGACAACTTCATCCCTGATGATCCTGTATAAAACAGTATCTTGATTTCTAGAGTCCATATGAATCTTTGGGTCTTCATCCCTATTAAGGAGAGTTTTCCAAAAAAAAATAAAGTTTCAACTCCAAAACTGGAGATCACAAACATTCAAAACATATAGACAAAAATGATCAAAAACATATGGATTAAGGAGAGTTCAATACTAGATGGGATTTTCTTGGTGAAGCCTCACTCTTTTTCTTGCTCCAAGGGCAAAATTCCATATAGTATAAAAACAAAATAAGTTTCACTCATGCAGAAGCATATTCATACATCATAGAAATTACTTACCTTTAGCAATAAATCTTATACTAGATCTTAATTATATATTTATATATATATATATATATATATATATATATATATAAACTGATGCTTTTTAGATATTAAGCATACCAAAAAAAAAAAGATATTAAGAAATACCTATTGTTAGAGCTAACTGAGTTTAACACAGTTGAGTTGCTTAAAGTGTTTATGAGCTGCACGATTGTCTGCAACTGCCATGTCAACGACTTCTTTGCCTTGTTCGTCAGAAAAGATCGTACAAAGATGAACAAGAGTGTCCAAGATGCAACCAAGAAGAGGAATATTTGAGAAATTTGATGTAACTCGAGCCTGAGGATGATCCATATCAATCGATCGATCTCCTGAAAAATTGCAAGAGATTATGAACAAAAGAACAAAAATAAAAGAGAAGTAAAGGTGTATTATCTGATTATAATGGAAAGAGTGACTCGATGTCCACGAACAACTTAAAGTTCTCACCACTTCTTTATGATTTTAGAAAAGTGAGTTGATCTCAAAGAATCAAATGCCATAGAACCACAAAATTGATTTCACATTTAAATGTAGTTCAAAAGCTTTTGTGGTTTTATTAGTGGGTTAGTTCAAAAGTTTCACATTTAAATGGATTAGATCAAAAGCTTTATAGTTTTATTAGAACTTAATGGGAGACAATGTCTTGTTTGCTTGGCACGAAAACATACTTCACACGCCTTATTCAATAATGTAGAAGAAACAGAAATAGACATATGTGGAAGCAAACTAATTACTTTTGCAAACGGGTGATCCATTCAATTGTGCCATAACTCATACTTTGTCTCCGCACGAGTTGTAACCGAAGCTGCGACTTTCGTGCTGCAAAAGTGAAAAGTTCCTCCGACTCTCTTACCCGCTCCAATCACCATCCTCGAAATGCGGTCCTGAACCACAAGGAAACGATCAACCAATTGTACGACACAACCATTCTCATCCATTAGTTATCCCATCGAAATCAAGTCTGAGCGAAACTCTTCAACATAGAAAACTGATTTCAAAACCAGACACGAACCAAGACAAAGTTTCTCTTCTTTGACTGAAACTTTATCTCTACCATCAGCTAAAACAACTAAAATCGGAGACATGGTTCTAATATTTGTCAATATGTCTAAATTTCCAGTAAGATGATGTGAGGCCCATGTATCCAGTATCCAGTTTGGAAAAGAAGACTTATCAGAGAGCTTCTCTGTTGCTGCATTAGAATTAGTATTGAGGATTTGTTTGATGGAACACCATTATTGGTCAGTCAGGCCTGCTACTCTGGTCCGATCAGCGTCAGTGAGAACATGATTAACTTGTTCTTGACTTGTGTTTTCAGTATTTGGAACATACACACGTATCACATATGCTGATTGTCCGCGACTTGTACCTATGGTGACGCCACGTCCCCTTCCGTGAAGTGACCTTCCCTTTGATCTGTCCCCCACCACTCGGGATATCCAATCACCGCATAACATCTGTCTGCCATGTGACCTATCTTATTGCAAAGCTTACACATATAAGTTTTTTCCTTCTCTTCACTACGATATTTATGCTTAGCATGCACCGCAAACGCTGCGATTGGGGGTGAATCATCGTTGAGCACACACATGTCTTCTTCTTGCCTAACAATGTTATAAATTTCTTCGAGAGACTATATCGGTGTGTGAGCTACAAGAGTCGATCTCACGGCTCGGAATTGATCATCAAGACCAAACAGAAACTGATGGACTTTTTCTTCTTTTTTCTCGATCAGCTTCCAACGACGTCGCAAGATCACACACACATAGTCCACACTTGCATACGCGTAAGGGTTTGTGAGTTGCAAGACTATCCCAGATTTGTGTTAGCTTCCCAAAATAAATTTCAATGGTGAGACCTCTCTGTTTGCAACCTGCAAGTTCTGCTTTGAGTTTGAAGCCGCGAGCCACTGACGGCAGAAAAGCGTTTCTTCAAATGATCCCATAAAAAATCCTGCACAACATCTCTATGAGAAATTGTTGAACGAAGATTCGGATCAATAGTCATCTTCATCCATGACACTAGAAGTACCTGGATTGTTTTCTAATCTTCAAAATCCGGTAAGGTCTCCACTGGTTTCGAAATCGATCCATCAAGAAAACCAAATTTCTTTCTTGATGTCAAGGATGTCTTTAAACCGCACGCCCACTCATCATAGTTATTGCCTTTGAGGAGAGGGTATGAGATGACACCACCAGGATTGTCTGCATAAAACAAATCATATGGTGAGATTGTTCGTCTCACATCAATAGAGCCCAAAGACTCTGTTCCAGTCGAAGCAGAGGTCGATAGATAAAAAAAATTTCAATGTTTTTGTTCAGTCTTTGATACCATGAAAGAGATCAAGTACAAGAGTTTTCTCTATGTTTATTATGAAGAAACGATTAAAACATATATATATAGCTAGCTAGCAGAATCAGAATGAGATACAGAAAATATTGTGATGCAGACCCTACGGGATAAGAACCACAACGGTGAATTTCGCTAACACGAACTACACTAGAATGAACCAATCTCAACATACCAAGAGCAGCTAATGATCGAAACCGGTGAGGTTCCAAAGAGAACTTCCAAGAAGAAGAAAAGACTACTGTAGGCAAGGATGAAAAGACGAAAACAAGGTTCAAAGTTTTCCTAGCCCATGAAGGAAGAGATCCCCACTGAGAGTGAGTGAAGCTTAGCTGGTGTGAAAGCTGATATGAGAGAAAAACCTCAGGAGAAGACAAAATGACAGCAAAAGCGTGTGTAGACAGAGCCGCATCGTTGACCAAACTAGTCCAGCGCTTCCATCATCACACCAGGATCACAGTACACTTGTACCGCCGTCTTCCACCAGATAGAACCAGATCTGTTACTAACGAAGGAAAAGATCACCAGCCACAACTTATTCTACATCGAAAACACAATAGGAAGGCAGAGGGGAGACCAACATCGATGTTGTGTGAGCCACAAGCCTTCGATCTCCAGTAAACGACGATGAATGAAGAGTTAGTTTTAGTGAGAGAGAATTAGGTTTTTTGGAGAGGTGGGTTCTTTTGATCAAAGAAAATAGAGTATAAAAGTATGAAAATGAAAATAGAATTTTGATATGAGGTGAGAATTAGTCTACAATCCTATTTATTAAGCAAATCTTGTTTTATCACCATTTCACAAATATATACATGTATGACGCTGACCTAAAATCCAACAATTAAGAGTTTTAGCCATAAAAATAATGGAAAAAAATAAAAGAATATTAAATCCGATATAAAAATTATAAATTAAGAAAAAGAAATAAATCTGTTTTAAATACTATTTTTTATTGGGCCGGCCCTTATATTTAGTGATCAAACAAGTAATCAAAAGATGAAAGGCAAAACTGTAATTTTAAGTATGCTCTGAGAGTGCATATAGCTTATGCTGTCCTACCGTAAGTGCGAAAAATAGGTATAGTATGTGCCGGTTAACCCCGGAAGGTTGTGCACGAAGCTCTGGATCAATTCTCATTTCTCCTGCTCAGACGATATGCCCTCGAGGTTTTGATATCCAACTAATTATCTCATTTTGGTCCAGAATACCCGAGTTATATAAAAAGAAAGTGATTTTTGTTTTTTGGAAACAAAAATAAAATTTATTTGTTACAATATCGATCAAGATTTTATAATTGATGCACGTTTCATGTATATTGATATTTGATTTAAAGTATGGATACTGCAAGTTGGGGTGTGTAGCCTCTATGTGTGGTGCCTTAAACACCCTCAAAAACTCTGGTACAAGAAACTTTCTAAGCTCATTATTTTCTTTTCTTTTTGGAATAATAGACAAGATAATAATCCATTATAATTTTTGTTTTGGTGACTAGACGCAAGTGAAACTATGATATATGGAACAGTTGAACAATGCACCAAGGCCTGTTCTACTCTCTGCATCAAGGGCTCTAAGACTCCACTTGAAACTGCCTAAAGAAGCATATCCATGAAGATACCAAATCCAATTGAGTATTGTTTATTTTCCATGTTTTCAATAATTGTGTATGTGTCGTAGAAGATTTTCGATCCTAGATTGTATTAACCTTCTACCTCCTATCATCTAATAAAGAATAATGTATCTGTACTAATCTTCTTCTTGGTTATATTATTAGTACAAAGCTCTAGACGCGCGAGGCAACTTTTTTCTTAAACAACGTTTTAAATTTTTGATTACCAAAAACAGTAGATTGTGAAAATATGTTAATTATATGTATCTTTACCCACGAAAACAAGAGTCTAAGTTAGTCTATTATTATGTTATAGTACGGAAACTTGAAAACTTTGATTATTACGTAACAAACATTTTAAAAAAAATTTGGATTTAATTTGCAATGTATAAATGTGAAATAATATTTTTAAAATTTATAGCAGGCAAAATATAGTAACCTATATTTGGTGTGATTTGTATCTACGACTATTATAAACCTAAGTATTTACTAAAATAATACTAGAAATATTTAAAAATAATTTAGATATGATCCTAATAAAATAATTAAATAATAACAATAAATTTAAATGGGATTATATAAAAATAATTTTAATGGGAGACTATATGAAGTATTAGATATATTTTAGAATTACTTTCGTAAATTAATAATTTATTTATAGTTTTCACAACGAAATTTAATAGTAATTATTTTTTGATGAAATATATTAATAGTTTTTAGATGAATTATATCTTTTTATTAAGTAAATAAATATCATCTGAGTGACGGAAGTCAACAGATCTGAGGAAGTTGAATTTAAGCGGTTTGACTAACAAACTTACAGTTACAAAGATCTACGGCCAAGATCCATCAAATCACCAAACTCGATCTACACCGTCAGATTGTAATGGCAGGCACGTAAATATTCCTCAAGGTCATTTATCAAACTATATCACCTTTTGTTTCAAATTGAAGCGGGTAAACTTCACAGAGTTCATCATCATCTCCATTGATGCTCAAATCCCACAAACCCTAATTCAAACCCAAATCGTTAACTATGCCAGTTCCGATCATAGAGACTTGCCGGAAGAGAAAGAGAAAGCCGAAAGTGTATAATCTACAACGATTCGGTGAAGATGAGTTTCCGATTAACCGGAACGGAGTTTTTGGTGATAAAATTAGGGTTTTTCTTCGGGATTGTGCGGAGGCTGAAGAGTATAACATTCGTGGTATGCCTGTGTGGTGTACACTTCTTAGTCATGAATCGAAGAACTCTGTGATTCCGCTTTATACTATCGAAGAAGATGTGATTCGTTCGTCGGAACCTTACTGCGATCATTGTAGATGCACAGGTTTTGTGATTATTTCTTTTGGGTTTTTAGATTTTTGCGTTTAATTTCAATTGGAGATTCTAAAAATTGGGTTTTTTCGTTTTCGTTTCGGTTAGGGTTTACGAATTTGATGTTAAGTTGAGATTTTGAGTATTGGTTTCAGTTTAATATGTATTAAAGATATTAAATTGTCATTTTGAGTATTGGTTTCAGATAATTATGCAATCTTAATTAAGATGTTGTTAAATTGAGATTAAGAGTATTGGTTTTAAATTAGAATGTGATCTTAAGATGTTGTTAAAGTCGAGATTTTGAGTATTGGTTTCAGGTTAGTATGTGATCTTAAGATGTTACTATATCGAGATTTGAGTACTGGTTCAGATTAGTATTCTTCTTAAGATGTTAAATTGTGATTCTGAGTATTGGTTTCAGATGATTTTGCTTCTTAAGACGTTGCTAAATCGAGCTTTGAGTATTAGTTTCAGATAATTATGTATCTAAAGATGTCAAATTTTGATTCTGAGTATTGGTTTGAGAGGAGCATGTGTCTAAAGATGTGGGATTTTGTGTTCATTTCTGTGTATGGTGATGATTAATAATTGAATCAGAGAGATTTTTGTAAATATGTTTAACTTTGAGTTTTGTTTGGTATAGGATGGAGTAATCACTTTGTGTCGAAGAGGAAGTATCATTTGATAATACCGATTGATACAGATTGGAATATGCCATTAGATGATGATGTTTTTGATCTACAAACTCATCTTTTACATGGATTGATTCACTCTAATGGGTTTGGTCATTTGATCTGTATCAATGGTATGGAAGGAGGATCTAAATACTTGTGTGGAAGAGAAATCGTCGATCTTTGGGATCAGATTTGTACTCACCTCGGAGCAAGGTAACCTATACAACATTTATCTATCGTTTTTTGGTTTGTTGGATTTAGCTTTTTCATGATTTGGTGATTGAATGAATGTGTTCTTGCAGGATGATAACTGTTGAGGATTTGTCTAAGAAGAGATCTTTGGAGCTTCGGTTATTGTATGGTGTCGCATATGGACATTCTTGGTTTGGTAGATGGGGTTATAAGTTCTGTCGTGGAAGTTATGGTGTGACCAAGAATGATTATGAGAATGCAATTGAGCTTCTTGGTTCACTTGAGCTTGATCAGATTGAGTTTGATTTCACTGAGCATCAACAATCTAAAGAGATCAAACAGATTTTTCGGTATTATAGAGTAATGAGTGAAGGACATTTGAAGACATTCAAAGATCTTTTACGGTTTATGCTTATCATCAAGTCTCATGCTCCGCAAACGAGTAAGCTTCTTCCCTCGACTCCTCCTCTCATGACAGAGTTTCCTCATCAGAAAAGATCAAACAGGTTGTTTTTGAAGAAGAGCGATATCGCGGATAATGAAAAGCCTCTGAAGTATAGGAGGTATAGAAATGTGGCTGCTAATTTGGGTAGTAGATGGCCTGTGAGAAGACTTGAGTTTGCAGCTGAAGTGATCGTAGAGTCACTTAAAGAGATGAAAGCAATGAAGCAGAGCGGTATGACCCGACAAGATGTGAGGGATGCAGCTAGATTACATATTGGAGATACCGGTTTGCTAGACTATGTTTTGAAGTCAATGAACAATGTAGTCGTTGGGAATGTTTTGGTTCGACGATATGTTGATCCTGTTACAAGGATTCTTCATTATACAATACAGGAGCTTGATGACAAGACGAAAGCAATAGAACCGAAGAAAGAAGAACTTGTTGTGGTACAGGAGATTACTCCTTTGAGGTTTGTTTCTGCATTGAAACCTGGAGCTGATGTTCATAGAGATCTCTTGTTACTATACAACAATGTGTTATTGAACTATCCAGAATCTGAGCTAGTGAGATCTGCAGCTCAAGCAATTTTAGACAGCAAACATTTTGTTAAAGAGTGGCCTTTATGGAACAACAATGACAAAGTCTTACAATTTGTTTGCAGAATCAATCCAAGATTGATTGATTTGAGAGTAGATCAGATCACAGAGCTACCTCCAGGTGAATTAGTCACAGTGCCATTACAAGCTACAGTCTTTGATCTAAAGCAAGCCATTGAAGAAACTTACAGAGATACTTACTACATTTTGTCAAACTTTGTGGTGAATGAGATTGATGAGGTTAAAGAAGACATGAGCTTGCTTGAGACTTGTTCTGCTTTAACAGTGAATGGATTTGGGATTGATTTGGAATCAAAACTGAAGTGTCAAGGTGGATGTGATACTTGGATGGTGAAATGTATTTGCAGGGCTAGAGATGATGATGGTGAGAGGATGATTGCATGTGATGTGTGTGAGACATGGCAACATACAAGATGTTGTGGAATTGATGATTCGGATACTTTGCCTCCACTTTTTGTTTGCTCTAATTGCTGTGATGAGTTTGCTGAGCAACAGAGGAAAGTGTTGCAGCCCAAATATGAGTTTCCTAATCCAGAGAATATGTTTTTGATTGGGTCAGCTGATGATTACTTTGGAGATGAGAGATGCCTTGGTATGATTTTTCCTGAAGAAAATTTTCTCTTGTAAAGCCATTCTTTTGTATCAAACATTTTTTTTTGTAAATGAAACAAAATTGTATATGATTTGTATTGTTGGATTGTCTCATCTCATCAGTCAAAATAAGTCAGCTGGGTATTTTTGGTTTACTTATGTGGGTCATGAACAAAAACGCAAAACAGATCAAACCTTATCTACAACAAGCCTAGGGCTGCACATTCAAGTTTCAGATTTAGATTTAACGTTTTTATGTATTTATTTTCTAATATAATAATTTAGAAATTCTAGGTTGGATTCGATTCAGGTTTTGTCGGGTTTGGATCGGTTCGGATTTCAGATTTGAAACCTTATAAAAACCCAAAAAAATCGGGTTTTAATCGATTCAGATTCGAGTTTTTTTCCAGTTTTTCGAGTTTTTTTGAATTTTTCATTTCGAATTCGGATCCAATGCTCGGGTTCAATTTTTTGTCCAACCCTAAAAGCCCATTGACTTATAAGTTGGCATAGAGCTTCTGCCACAAAAGAAGGGTTTCGGAAAGAGAAGAAATGACACCATTCTTTTTTTTCTCATGCTTGTTGTAAATGGTGTATGATCATTGTAACACTCTTTTGCTATTAGTAGATGTTTGTGAACAAGAGTAACACACGAGATTTACCTTTTGAGGAGGAGAATTCAGTGAAATTGTGGTCTTGTTCTTGAATTCTCTAGATCGAACCAAGAGTTGTACGCTCGAAGGTTTTGATCGAGCTGTGGAGATAAGCTAACAATTAGAAATATTTTCAAATTCGTACTAGACTCTGACTCGATATTATCATTGAATGGATGGTCAAACCAAGTTTTTAAAAATTAAATAAAATATATATATGCAAAAAGAATGTTCAACATAAAACGTGATATATAATTAAATCAATAACTAGGCACATTAGTTGACCTTCTAATCTATCCATAATCGAGGGTTTTCCTTTTTTGCAGTCTTTACTATTGCCTATGGGTATGGCGGGTGGTTTTTAGCGTCAGAGTAAGGTAGATGAAAAGTAAAAATAAATAATTTGACGAAATTTTATTAGGAAAAATGTAAAAAAACCATGAACTTATATATTTAAGCCATTTAAAACACGAATTTTGTTGTAAGTTATTTAAATCATGAATTTGCGTTGACTAATGTTTTGAGACATGAATTTTCGTTGACCCGGTCAAACAAGACACAACGTTAAATTCGATAACAGATCAGCTAACGGACGTTAATTTTCAAATTTAGGTCATTTAAACATAAAGTTGTTGTAAGCCATTTAAATCATCAATTTTCGTTGCATACGTTTTATTTTCTTCGGTTTATGGTTTTAACAGTTTTAACCGTAATTAATGTGATTCGATTTTTATAAATTATTTCATGATTGTATAGATATAATGATTAAATACACTCTTTTATAAAAAAAATATAAATAATACATATTGAGAAAGAAAACAATACATTGTTAACGGTTTTTGGTTTTATAAAAAATTAAACAATTTAGAAACTGATTGAAATAGGATTTTTTAACCGTAATAAATTGGATTCGATTTTTGTAAATTATTTCATGATTGTATAGATATAAGAGAAAAATGTCAAAAAAAACCCACGAACTTTGTTGTATGCCATTTAAATCATGAATTTGTGTTGACTAATGTTTTGAGACATGAATTATCGTTGACCCGGTCAAACAAGACACAACGTTAAATCCGATAACAGATCAACTAACGGACGTTAATCTGTCGTTAACCACGCTCCGTTAGTAACAAAACGACGTCGTTTTGAAAGAAGAAAAAATGTCAATAAAATCATAAATTTTCAAATTTAGACCATTTAAAATATGATGTTGTTGTAAACCATTTAAATCATCAATTTTCGTTGCATACGTTTTATTTTCTTCTGTTTATGGTTTTAACAGTTTTAACCGTAATTAATTGGATTCGATTTTTGTAAATTATTTCATGATTGTATAGATATAATGATTAAAGACACTCTTTTATTAAAAAATATAAATAATACATATTGAGAAAGAAAACAATATATTTTTAACGGTTTTCAGTTTTATAAAAAATTAAACAATTTAGAAACCGATTGAAATAGGTTTTTTTAACCGTAATAAATTGGATTCGATTTTTGTAAATTATTTTATGATTTTATAGATATAATGATTAAAAACACTTTTTAAAAAAAATACAAACAATACATATTGAAAAAGAAAACAATACATATGTAACGGTTTTCGGTTTTATAAAAAATTAAAAAAATTTGGAAACCGATTGAAATATGGTTTGGTACGGTTTGATTTTCTTTGGTTTATGGTTTTAACAGTTTTAACCGTAATTAATTGGATTCGATTTTTGTAAATTATTTCATGATTGTATGATTTAAATGGCTTACAACAAGTTCATGTTTTAAATTGCCTAAATTTCAAAATTTGTGATTTTATTGACTTTTTTTCTCTTTCAAAACGATGTCGTTTTGTTACTAACGGAGAGTGGTTAACGTCCGTTAGTTTATCTGTTATCGGATTTAACATCGTGTCTTGTTTGGCCGGGTCAACGAAAATTCATGTTTCAAAACATTAGTCGACGCAAATTCATGATTTAAATGGCTTACAACAAAGTTCGTGTTTTGAATGGCCTAAATATGTAAGTTCGAGGTTTTTTTGACATTTTCCCATAAATATAATGATTAAAGACACTCTTTTATAAAAAAATACAAACAATACATATTGAAAAAGAAAACAAAACATATGTAACGGTTTTCGGTTTTATAAAAAATTAAACATTTTTGGAAACCGATTGAAATACGGTTTGGTACGGTATGATTTTCTTTGGTTTATGCTTTTAACAGTTTTAACCGTAATTAATTGGATTCAATTTTTTAAATTATTTCATTATTGTATGATTTAAATGGCTTACAACAAGTTCATGTTTTAAATGACCTAAATTTGAAAATTTGTGATTTTATTGACATTTTTTTCTCTTTCAAAACGACATCGTTTTGTTACTAACAGAGAGTGATTAACGCCCGTTAGTTGATCTGTTATCGAATTTAACGTCGTGTCTTGTTTGGCCGGGTCAACGAAAATTTATGTCTCAAAACATTAATCGACGTAAATTCATGATTTAAATGGCTTACAACAAAATTCGTGTTTTGAATGGCCTAAATATCTAAGTTCGAGGTTTTTTTTGACATTTTTCCCTTTTATTGGGTAAATTTTCAAATTTTGCAATCTATTTAAGGTAAAAATAGAGAAGAAAAAACAATACAATAAAAATGATGTGTATTCAGAAGATAAAAATTTACAAAAAATATTAGCTATTTTGATGATGAAATTATTTACAATAATGCAATTTGATAGTACAATTATTTTATATAATAAAAATTAGAAACAACCTCTAACGATATTCAATTAAAGAAAAAACACTAAACTATACATTAATATATTATTATATATATACATGATTATTAACTTATGATTTTAACCATATATTTACATACGGATTTAAAAATATATATTATTTTATCAAATTTTGTTAATTTTTACATTTGTCCGACTCGGAATCAGCGAATTTTATTATTTATATTTTTTATTGAATATTAATTTATAGAGATTTGATTATATTTGTGTTTATTATATTCTGAAGTCATATATATTACATTTAAATCTTAAAATTATCTTCCTTCCTGGTAGTATGTAATTATAGAGGAGCAAAATAAAAAATTAACTCCAAAAATTAAAAATTATTTCTTTTCCTATAAAAAATGAAAAATAGAAAACATAATAAATGACTAATCAAAATTGTGATTTTACCGGTTTAATCAAAATCTGGTTTTTAAACTCAACTCGAAAAATACTGTTTCCTCTATACAAATATGTTTTTCTTTTTTGCACTAAAACGGCTTCTTAACATGTTTAAACTCATTTGAAGAATCAGAACGTTCAACAAAACCATTCGTCTTCATCACTTTATTCATCATCTTCAACAACTCAGTCACCTTCTCCTTCGTTCCTTCACCACATCCAACTTGTAACATCACAACAAGCTTCTTAAACGCACCTAATCTCAACGCTTCTTCAACCTCAGATCCATCTCCACTTTTACAAATCTTCCACATCACTGATACCAAATTCTTCTTCTCTGAAATCTTCAAAATCTTCTTCACCAAAATTGGTATCACCAACTCGTTTCTCCTCAGTTCCTCTCTTCCTTTATTAGTTTCACAAATCGCGTTTAAAACCATTAAGGCGTTCTCGCAAACGCTGTTTTCTGAATCCACTAACATCTCTACTGTTAAAGTCACAAGATCCAATTCAAGAAATCTTGATATTGTCTCTGGTTTTACAGAGATTATATTGTGGATTGAAATAAGAGAGTTAACGCATGTAGATTCTTGAAGAATCGATTTCAAGAACGCTTCTTCCACGCCATTGATCTTTGTTAACGCGTGAACGTGAGCTTCGTTAAGCTCAAGAAGCTCTTTAACCAAAAACGCAGCGTTTTGGTTTCCACTCCTTGTAAGTTCCACTAAACGATTAAACGACGACGTTGAGGTAAGTTTCGCTTGACCTTCTGACCCAATCGGAAGCATCCACGTCAATACAGACACAATATCCTCCAATAATAGTGTCGCGTTTGCGTTTTCTGAAAACGCGTCAAAACAAACACAAAGAACTCGTCCGGCGCCGTTTTCCTTGACGCATTTTCGATTCCTCTCGCTTTCTTTCCCCAATCTCTTCATCTTCGTTACCATCTCGCTGCATGTAGCGTTGTCACCACGCCGCGTCGCACTAGACAACTTCCCACAAATCTCGGAGACTTGATGACTCGTCACGGGAACGCGTGGCGTCGGGATTCGTTCAATCCCGCCGCCTAAAGATGACCCGCACCAACCTTGAATCATCCTCCGAATTGTATGGTTTGGAATCTGCTCCAAACTTGTCAAAACCGTGTTTGTAACCGGACACGTTTGATAACCGGCCTCAAACCACTTCTCAATGCTTTCTCGGTCGTAAGTGATTCCAGAAGCAATGATGACCGGATCTTTCATTAGATCGTAAGAAATCGGACATTGAAACTGCGATGGAATGGTTATCTTCTCTTCCTCCGAGCAGCTCATCACCGGAGTTAGCACCTTCTTGTTTCCTCCCTGACGTCTCATTCTTAATGAAAGTCCCATTCTTTGACCGTTTACTACTAATGAAGGGCACAAATGTAGATGGGATTTATATATGTATGTATTTATGTAAAAATTTTAGGCTTTAGGAATATTAATAAATGTGTGTATATATATATGAGTCTTTATCATACGCTTCTCGAACGCGAGTGGGTCAAAGTTGATTAGAGTAAAAGAAAATCACGGAAGTTTGAATAATGGAGAAGGTTTATGTCATATTATTCGCAAGCTGTTAAAGAATCGGAAAAATTGACCGTTGAATGTTTGAAAAATCGTAGTTAATGACATTGACAATTTATGCAGAAAGAGGAAAAAAAAAGTGTTTAAACCTATTCTTGGGTTGGGTCTTTTTTTTTTGTTTGTCTGAGGTTTATAATATTTTTTTGTTTTGAGTTGTGACTTGTGATGACAACCATATAATAATAGAGTATTTTTTTGCAATTTTTAAAAGATATAAAATGAATATTTAAATGAAGAAAAATGTGAAATCGGCTAGAGATTGACTAAGTCAGTGGTCAAGAGTCGGTGCATGAAAACGCTACCATGCGCATATGTACATTACGTTACGTTCTTACCTGTTTAATCTTCTGTTTAGATATATTAGTCTGCCCACATATGCTCTCATTACATATAATCTTATTTTTTAAATAAAATCATCAACACGGCAACAACTATTTCCAACTCACGATTTGAAATACACCATATATGTTTTCTTCCAGCAAATTCGGTGCTTTACTATAGTTTTCTTTTTGGTGGGTATAATGCTTTACTATAGTCCTGAATATTACCTAGGGATATGCATACACTTGTGGTAGATTTATCTTGTCAAAAATTGGATAGATATTTTATGTTTTAGGTTATGTTTGTTAGCAACTCTATCTCTATATGGATACCATTAATTATTTTGTGCTTTATGCATGTACACACTTTTTCTTTTTGATAATCATCACACGTAAAACTTTGAATGATAGTTAGTAAATAAATAATTTGGATATCTTTTGTCAATAATACACATTACGTGGTTGTGAATCCGGTTGGTGGAAAAACGATATACTAGTACAACGTACAAACCACTAAATTATTGTATGTTATAGTCAAATAATATAATGTTACTGACAAAAACAAATTAACGTATAAATCAAGAAATGGATTGTATCTTCAGAAGTCATATTAACATTTGTGCAAACATTTCTTCTATTGGATAAATTTAGGCCCGTTCTTTTTTTTTCACCCTTTTTTAGCACTTATTGTCATTGTGCGAGAAAAGTATGCAAATTTAATATTTTCCATGTGGTTTGATTACCACTTGATTCTTCTGACACACCGATTGACCTCGGACCAATATCCTAACAACTATTTTACGATGGCTGCTTTCTGATTACATTTATCGAAGTATAAAACAACTTCCAAATAAAAGTAGGCTCCATTTCAATTTTTGCTGTTGAAAGCCTCATCTCTTCCTTTAGTGTCTTAAAATTGAAAACAAAAACTTGGATCATACGGTTTTCTCTTGTTAAACTTAGAAAATCACATTGCTTTTTATATAGAAAAAGATTTAGTTACAGAAAATTGAAAAAGAAACTGAAATAACAAACTCCTAAAAAACAGTTTGAGGCATAAGACTCGGCTTCACCTTATTCCACTAACTCACAATCCTAAAGACCTGAAACATACGAAGAACCATTCAACCTTTGATCAATTCCAACATTCCTTCCCCTAAACTAAATGTGATTAACATTATAGTTTGTCATCAACTCACGAACTCCAAGCAACTTTCTCATTCTTAGGAATGTATCCAATTTTAGCGGTTTAGTCATCACATCTGCCACTTGATCTTGAGTCCCACAATGAACTAAACTTACTTCTTCTTCTTTCACCAAGTCATGAAGAAAGTGAAATCTTACCTTGATATGCTTTGTCCTGCCATGAAAAACAGGATTCTTTGACAGCTTGATTGAAGAACTATTGTCACAGAAAATTGTCATGCACTTTTCAACATCTTGATTAAATCTGTTTAGTATCTCTTTCATCCAAAGAAAATGTGTTGCACAAACAGATGCTGTTACGTACTCTGCCTCAATTGTAGAAAGAGTGACGACATGCTGCTTCTTAGAACACCATGCCACAGCTGCACCACTCATGATAAATACATAGCCTGGCGTGCTCTTGCCACTGTCAACATCACCCGCAAAATCACTGTCCGTATAAGCCTTGAGACTACCTTCCCCGCCATCTTTGTACATTAAACCCATCTTCAAAGTCCCCTTTATGTATCTTAAAATCCTCTTGACAGCCAGAAAATGAGCCATTTTTGGTTGTACCATGAACCTGCTTAAGAAGCACACTGAAAACATGATGTCCGGTCGAGTGGCTGTGAGATACATAAGGGATCCGATCAACTGCTTGTATAGCGATGCATCTGCATCTTCTCTTTCCATTTTTTTGACAGTTTCGTTCCTGGAACCATTGGATTATTGACTGGATTGCAGTCCTCCATTCCAAAATGTGAGAGCATCTCTGAAGCATATTTCTTTTGACACAAGAAAATGCCTCTTTCGCTTTGCTCCACTTCAACTCCCAGAAAATAACGCATCTTTCCTAGATCCGTTATCTCAAATTCTTTTTTCATTGAAGCTTTGAATTCTTCACACAAAATTGGATAATTCCCGGTATAAACGAAATCATCTACATAAAGACTTACAATGAGAATTCTTCCTTTAGTTTCTCCTTTAACGAATAGTGTGTGTTCATATTCACATTTTTTGAATCTTTCTCTTAAGAAATATTCCTCTATCTTGCTGTACCAAGCCCTAGGCGCTTGCTTGATACCATACAGTGCCTTTTTGAACTTATAGACTTTGTGTTCTTCTCCCTCTTTCACATAGCCTTCTGGTTGTTCAACATACACATTTTCTTTCAACACACCATAGAGAAAAGCGCTCTTCACGTCAAGCTGGTACACACACCATTTTTTTTTAGCCGCTTCAGCCAATAACATTCTAATAGTGTCCCAACGTGCTACCGGTGCAAAAATCTCATCATAATCAACTCCATGAACTTGTGAGTATCTCTTTGCAACCAGTCTCGCTTTAAACTTGTTGACTTCTCCTTTTTCATTCATCTTTGTCTTAAATACCCACTTAACTCCAATTTTCTTTACTTCTTTTGGTAGATCAACCAGCTCCCAAGTCTCATTTTTTTCGATTGAATCAAGCTCTGCCTCCATTGCTTCTCTCCACTTTTCTTCTTCAGTTGCTTCCCAATATGTTAACGGATCCTCTTGAGAGGCGTACAACACAAAGTATTGTAGTTCTTCTTCGTCAACTTCATCTCCACTTACATAATCTTGTAGATACCTAGGAGGAACTCTCTGTCTTGTTTGTACAAGTTCTGGTTTTATTGGTTCTTCAACTTTAGCCCTTGTCTCAAGGTTCCTCACAACCTCTTCTGTGTTACCATCAACCCTTACAGCAGCTTCATCTTCCTCGTCAATTATTAGAACATCATTTTCTTCTTCAAAAAGACTTCTTTCCCATTTCCAGTTTTGTTCTTCGTCAAATATGACGTCCCTACTAACAATGACTTGACTTGTTGTTGGATCATACATTTTGTAAGCTTTGGATCCTTCACTTATTCCAAGAAAAACACACTTCCTCCCTATGTCGTCTAGCTTCACCCTTTTTTGACTTGGCACATGTGCAAAACCTACACAACCAAACACTCTAAAATGTCCAATATTAGGCTTCTCACCAGTCCAACATTCTTGTGGAGTCTTTTTTTTTACTGCTGACGTGGGACACCAATTTAAGATGTGAGTCGTCCAACAAACCGCTTCTCCCCAAAAATTCTTTGACATTCCTCCTTCCAATAGCAGACACTGTACCATGTTCATAATGGTTCTGTTTTTTCTCTCAGCCACACCATTTTGTTGTGGTGTGAAGGCAGTCGTAAATTGTCTTTTAATCCCATGGAGCGTACATAACTCATTGAACTCTATGGAAGTGAACTTACCTCCACGATCACTTCTCAGCCCTCCTATTTTCAGCCTTGTTTCGTTTTTAACCATCACTTTGAAGCTCTTGAAAAATAAAAACGTTTCATCCTTAGTTTTAAGGAGATAAATCCATGTCTTCCTGCTAAAGTCATTAATGAAAGTGAGAATGTACCGTTTGTCTCCTATAGTGCTCGGTGTGATTGGTCCACACAAATCTGTGTGTACTAGCTACAGCTTCTCACTTGCTCTCCAATTTTCTTGTGTAGGAAATGTATCTCTATGTTGTTTTTCCTTGGCGCATATCTCACAAACTCCAACCATTTTCTCAATCTCCGGAAGTCTCACCACCATCTTCTTCTTAGAAAGAATATACAAGCTTTGATTATTCAAGTGACCAAAGCGTTTATACCAAAGCTTTGAGTCGATTTTGATAACTTGCAGATATGACTCGGATGGTAACTCTGCTAATAAAACAAACATCATGTTTGATGTCATCGAAGTTTGTATAATTAGGCCCCATTATTCATGAAATATCTTGCAGCTTCCATCCTTTATTAGAATTGCCAACTTCCTCTCTTGCAACTGTCCAAGACTTAGAAGATTTGTTGTTAATTTTGGAACATAATACACATTCGGAATGATGTGACTTTTTTCTTTTAGCACCAGCTTTATATCTCCTTGACCATGTACTCTCATCCTTGTGTTTTTACCTAATTTTATCGTATGCATTGGTTTCTCCTCCAAGTTAGTGAACCATCTTCGATCTCCAGTCATGTGGTTTGAACACCCCGAGTCTAGAAACCATGCGTTGTCCCTTTGTGAGCTGGGCATAGTGAGCTTTGTTGTCCCATGTAGGACACTCTGATTGGTAGTGTCCTAATTTGTGACATTTGAAACATTCAACTGTGGCTCGATTGCTCCTTCCTCTGCCTCTTCCTCCTCTATAATTCCCTCTGAAACTTTCTCGTCATCTTCCCTTATAAAAGATTTTCCAAACCTGCTCCTCTTTGACATCTGCTTTCATGCGTTGCTCTTGTACTAAAAGACTGCTTTGAAGTTCATATAGTGTTAACGTATCCAAGTTCTTTGATTCTTCAATGGAGCACACGACGTAGTTGAACTTCAATGTTAGAGATCTGAAAATCTTCTCAGAGATTGTGTTTTCTTTGAGCGTATTTCCATAAGCTCTCATTTTCTTTGCAATCGATAGCGTTCTTGCAAAGAAACTGTTAATCGTTTCTCCCTCCTTCATTTGCAACATTTCGTACTCCTTACGCAAGCCTTGAAGTTGTGCTCTTTTTACTTTGGTTGAGCCTTCAAACTTCTGTTTCATACTATCCCAAATCTGTTTGCTTGTTTCGGTGTTTAAAATTGTGTCAAGAATTTCTCTATCAATTGATTGATACAAGAAATTCTTGAGTTTGAGATCTCTCAATGTTTGCTCGTCGATCACCTTTTGTTGACCCTCTGTTGGTGTAACTCTTTCACACCTGTTGATCCCTTTCTCTATAAGATCCCAATATTCCTTAGATCGAATGAAATTTTCCATCAGTTCGGCCCAATGATCGTAATAGCCATCAAACTTCGGAATAGCCGGAGCTACAAATCCTTTTGTGCTACTGCTATCTCCCATTTCACACTATCTGCTTTCTCTCTTTCTCTTAGCGATGAAGCAATGATACCAATTCTTAAAATTGAAAACAGAGACTTGATCATACAGTTTTATCTTATTAAAATTAGAAAATCACATTGCTTCTTATATAGAAGAAGACTTGGTTACAAGAAATTGAAAAAGAAACTAAAACAACAAACTCCTAAAAAACAGCTCGAGACATAAGACTCGGCTTCACCTTATTCCACTAACTCACAATCCTAAAGACCTGAAACATACGAAGAACCATTCAACCTTTGATAATTTCAACATAGTGGTGTATGAGCCACAACCACGAGAACTAGCCATACCTCTTGAGAGGATGTGTGAAATATTTGAGGTGTAGCATTGACTTGTGAGGAATGGGCTTAATTGTTCGTGAGTTGGGCTTCATCTTTGTAGAGTCCTTTAGTGATTAAGTTGGTTTTGATTCTTAATCTTTGAGATATTCTGAAGCTTCGAGAGTCTTCTTTTGTGGAGTCTTCTCTCTTGATTCTCTAGTCTAACACGATTTTGCTACTGTCGAAAATAAGAGCCACAAACTATTTTTCGGCAATATGAATGCATACTTTAAACATTTTAATATTATTTACAAAATACGACGTTACTAAAAATCACGCACTACGAGGTTTATAGTCAAATAGTTGGAAAATCTAGAAATGAGTGAAGAAAAAAATATATGAATTTTAATCATTTAAAATTTGACGAATCTGTATTTGATTGTCCAAGTTTTCATAATATTTTATTCTGAAGGAAATTGGATATGTGAATGGAAGAGTTATATCCTGAATCAGATACAAATAATGTATATTCGTATTTTAAAGTAAATGATTATGAAAGAATTTCTTTTTATATATCTATTATGAAATAAATTCAGTAAATTATTATGAAGGAAATATGATAAATAAATGAGAATAGTATTTTCGAACTGGTCGATCAAAAGTAATGAGGCTGGATAAAGTACCATATCCAAAAATCTTAATCGAACCAAACTGAAATTAGGTGATTCGTTTGGTTTCAGTTTTATCTAAATAGTTTTTTACTATTATTACAAATAATTTAGTTTCTGTTTGGTTTAATTTAAAACTGTTAAAAAAAAATTCTATTAATAACACTTATTTGGTTACAGTTTAGTCATTTTTGCAATATTATTTTTATGTGGTGATTTAAGCTACATTTTATGTGGATACATAAATAAATTTTTTCATTTTAATATTATTTCTTTAAAAAATTTATTCCAATAAGTATTAGAAAAGAATAAATAAAACTATATAAAATGATATAGTTCATAATAACATTATTGACTATAATAACATTTTACTGATCAATATTTTTATATTGTATTATTTACTGTTTGATAGACTCTAAATAGAAGATGATATAATTGACGAAAGCAAATTTATTGATATTTTAAGAAAATATTTAAATAAAATTTTATTTTCTAATGGTAAATAATATTTAAATATGTAAAGTTTTTTCAAAAAATTATGAAATAAACTGAAACCAACCGAACCAAAATGTATATGGTACTTATATAGTTTTAGTTTTTATAAAAATCAATAACCATTTACTGAAAAAAGCCTAATCAAAATCAAACTAAATTAAAAACAGTTTTGTCTGGTTTTATTTTTTGTAAAACTGATAAAATGTAAAACGGAACCATAAAACTGAATGCCTTAGGTAAAACAATCTCGGATGAAAAAGCAAATGCACATTTATTATGGATGAATGTGCGTAGCTATGTATTTTCTCATAAAATGTAATATCAGATACAATAACTAGGCTCCTTTAATAATGTGAGGGTAAAGTTGTAACCAATCTTTTAACAAAATCCTATTCGTAATAAACCAAAATGTTATTTACCTAAAAGAAATGACCAATATCGTTTAACTAATAATGGAAAATGTAAGGTTAATTGGTTCTAAGTTTTAATTTATGTAAGAACTAAGATTTAATATATGTATGAACCAATATCATTGACCTGAAAAAAATTGGTTCTAAGTTTTAATGTATGTAAAAAAAATGAAACTCTTGCTCAGAATTTCTTAGTCAACAATGAAAAAACAAGCAAAAGCTAATTGAAAAGAAAAACAAAAACAATAAAACAGTGTGGTGTGTACATATGAAATGTTATTATTTAACACTTGTCTATATAGTAGTGCTGTACAATGTGAACGTAAACCATCTTCTTTCTTTTTCTTGCAGAGCATAATGTTGTTTTGGTCTAAATTTTCTTCGATTATAAAAAAAGGTGTTTAGATATATATAATGTGTGAGTTTCTCTTTGCGTATGAGACATAAAAGTACAAACGTGAGGAAAAGTATAACTATCTCTCTGTTTCGTGTGCCGTATTGAATTGTACTTAGATACAACTTTTATTTGATGATAAGAGTATCGATATTCACATAATTATATTTTAAATCTCTAGTTCAAGGTTTTTGTTTTGAATTTGTTAAGTTCTCTCTTTTATAACCAGTAATTAAATAATTCCATAACAAAAGAAAATATAATGGAATTATTGTAGTCCTGTCCTGACCAAAACTTTATTTATTTCTTGAATTGGTTGAACTGTCTCCTAAAGTTGTCATAATGTTTTTTTTTTTGAATTATTAAAAAGTACACTGGTAAATTGTCCTTTCAGCATTTCCAAGTTCCAACCATATTAGTTTCTTCTCAACGTGTAACCAAAATATTAGCTCCGAAATTATAAATATTAGCCAAATTTTCAAACTCCTCGTTTCAAATATTCTTTTTTTTTTCTCCCTCAATAAGAATTATTTAATCATATGTTCGAAATTATACAATAGGCAGATCAGTTATACTACTTATATGATTGTTTTTCATAAAAGTTAGTTATGCCTTCAGCCTATAATCTTTTTGGACCAAGAATCATAACGTGTAATTAAATTTTTTTTCCGTGTAAATTAATTTCCTTTTGACATAGTTATGCTTCCTCCAAAAGACAAAAGTTCTTGACTGCCACTAATTGAAATTTATATTTTACTGCCATTAATTGAGAAACTAATTTGACTGAAATAAAAATCATTTAGGTTGGGATCTAGATGTCAATTTACATAGATATTAAAACAAAATGAAGATCCAAACAAAAGAGACAGCCATGTGAAATATGGATCCAATGCCAAACCTCTCTACCTCACTGTCATTACCATTTTCCACAATTTAAAATTACACAACACACGTTACCTTTCCTAAATCAACAAAATAAAAAACACCAAATCATATTTAAAACCCAAATTAAACCCTAATTGTTACTTGCATCACAAGAAACATAAAATAATAGTAAGGAAACAAGAAGAGGAAGAAACACAAAATATACAAACCTGAGATTTTTAGAAGTCTCATTCATCGTCCATCTACTGAAGTGAAAGATTCAGCAAATCCATAAGGTCTAGTGGGAATACTCATCTGCGTGTTGTCCAAGCTAGGTAAAAGTGATGAAGTCGAAGATTCAAGATCACTTCTTCCTTCATAAGCTTGCCATTTCTTAAGAGCTTGAGGCAAAGACATATCGAGATCGATACCGTATATGTCTTCTGGATTCTGATCCGACGGTTTCCATAGCTCTACAAGTGAAGACAGAATGTTCACTGCGTGTCCCATGTCTGGTCTTTGGTAAGGCTCGCGAGCACAGCAATGGCCAGCTAGCTCAGCAACAGTGTGAACACTGGCTAGGGTTTCTTCATCTAGGTCTATCGTCAGGTCGATTGCTTTCTTGAATGATGATTCTCTGTTGATGTACATTCGTTTGAACCATGAGACTAAGTGAATACTCTCTTCTGGTTGCGATTCGTCTAGCGATTTTCTTCCTGTTATGAGCTCCATTAGAATCACCCCGAAGCTGTAAACATCGACTTTTGTGGTCACGCGACCCGTTACTGCAAGAAACAAGATTACAATCATCATCAAAATTAATAATCAAATCGAAAAAACGAAACATTGAAATAACAAACTAACCTGCATATTCGGGTGCCAAGTAACCGAATGTTCCAGCAATTCTAGTCTCAATCGATCCTTTCCCTTCAGGGGCAAGGCGAACGAGTCCAAAATCTGCAACTTTTGCTCTCATATCGTCACCAAGAAGAATGTTTGAAGGCTTAAGATCTCTATGAATGAAGCTCTGATGAGCTAATCCATGGAGATACTCAACACCTCTTGCAACATCTAAGGCTAAAGTCAATCTCTGTTTCCACAATAGAGGCTTAAGACCTTCCTCTGACCATTCAAACAAATGCCTACTCAGTGTTCCTTGAGGCATATACTCATAAACAAGAAGCTTCTCATTCCCATCCAAACAATAACCGAGAAGCGTAACCAAATGGCGATGCCTAACTTTAGTTAAAACCGCAATCTCTGATTTGAATTCCGCGAAACCTTTACCAGCAATGACTCCATTCTCCATTCTTTTAACCGCGATTTTGGTTCCATCATGCAATTCGCCTTTATACACAACCCCGAAACCTCCTGATCCCAAAATGTTATCTTCACTGAAGTTGTTAGTCACAGAACGAAGCACTTGGATTGAGATCAACATGTTTCCTGCTTCCACCATTTGTATATTATCTCCTACCTCACTCGTACCAGGAAGCGTGTAGGTATCACTTATGCCTCCAACGCTTACGCTTGAACCCGCAACTGTGATTTTAACACTCTCATTGTCAGAACCTGAATGCCGAGGATGCACCACTACCGCATTTGAACTCTCACCTCTTGTGAACCGCTTTTGCCTCTTCTTGTACCAACAGATAACTAATAAACCGATCAAGAAGATCGATAAGAGACCTGCAAGAACCGAACCAATGACGATTCCTATAAAAGTCGAAGACTTCATTCCTCTCTTATCCTTATCACCATTGATTCCAGAACCCGAACCACCTGAAGGCGAAGAAGAACCAGGAGGAGACAAAGAGCTTTTATCTTTCCCAACGTCAGGATTGCCATTAGTATTCACAACCACATTGCTTCTAAAACCCGGGACCTTCCCATAAAGCTGGTTACTCGAAACATCGAGTGTTTTGAGATTAGGTAATGTTGTTAGCTCTTGAGGAATCGTACCAGTAAGATTGTTGATCCCAAGAATGATCCTTTGAAGCGATTTGATGTTACTAAACTCGGGACTAATAGTCCCGGTTAGTCCCATTTTCTCAAGATTGATAACAGTAATGTTCCCATTGCTACAAGCTATCCCAATCCAATTACTGCAAGGATCACTACCTTTCCAACTCTCGGCAAGCCTTTGCGGATAATCCAAAGAACTAGCTATCAAAAGCAAAGACTTCACTCTAGGATCACACTCACCAGGACTAGACAAACAAAAGCTATTTGAATCTTTATCCAAATCAACCGAAACATCGCCCTTAAACACAGGAACTGGTCCTTGAAGATGATTATTCGTCAAGTTCACAACTTTCAATGACTCAAGAGTGATCAAAGACTCAGGAACTGGACCCGTGAACGCGTTATCTCTCAAACTCAAGCTCTCAAGCTCTTTAAGACCCGAAAAATCCGGTAAAGGACCCGAAAACGCGTTGGAATGAAGCCAAACTTCTCTCAAACCAGTCATGTTCTGAAGAACATTGATTTCACCGGTTAGTTTCTGACCATTAAGCCACAATGACTGAATCTGTGAGCCAGCTAAACTCAAAGGCAATTCACCTTCTAAGTTATTGAAAGCCAAATGCAAAATCGATAAACCAGGAAACTCATCCGGTCCAATAAAACCGGGTAATGAACCGGAAACATTAGCTGAATTAGCTGAGAAATTTTGAAGAGCTGAAGCGTTTCTTAAACTCTCTGGAATCTCCCAAGCTTTAAAAGGATTGTTATCGATTTCAACAGATTGTAATGAAGATAAGCCTTCAAATACATCAAAAGGGATTGATTCGAAATTGTTATTACTTAACATCAAGACTTGTAATGAAGCTAAACCACTTAAAGAAGGAACAGAACCAGAGATGTTGTTCCATTGAAGTTCAAGTCTTTCAAGCTCTGATAAAGTATTGAGATTTGTTGGAAGTGTACCTTGAAGACCCGAATGCCCGATTTGGATCCGGGTTACACGTTTGTTCCCTGTACAAACGATGTGTGTCCATTTACATGGGTCTGGGTCAGACCAACCGAAAGAAACAGGTGGGTTGAGACTTTTCTTGAGAGCAAGCATAGCTGTGATGTCTCCATTATAATCAGCTTTAGAAAAGGTAAGAAGAAGAAGAAGAAGAAATGAAATTGGAAACAAGAGAAAGGTTCGTCTTTTCTTCATAGCTTGAAACAGAGGAATGAAGAAGAACAGAGGATTGAGAGAGAGATGATGAGTAAAGGTTGAAACTTTAGGGTTATAGTTGTGGAGAATTGATGAAAGTGGAAATGTGAAGATGGGCCATTGAGAGAGAAGGAAGAAAGAAGATGAAACTCTGAAGCAGAAGCCAAGGAGACTGCACATGGGGTGTCTGTCCCACTAAGCCAATGACAGTTTGGTAACAGATTAGATACATCAATTTTTATTTATTTTATTTTATTTTTATTAGGAATTTTGAATTTATTATTATCATAGGATGAGATAACGTTTATTCGAGACAATAATTAAAAGGTTATTGTAGAAATATTCACTACGTTGTGTGTTGGCTTCACATAAATGAAATGGAGAACTAGAAAAAGCAAAAATATATCTGAATTTTTCTTTTCTTTTTTCCATATTGGTAATACTAATATATATATATTGTTATTATTATTTTTAAGTATATATATATATATATATTGTTATTTGTCTTTTTCTACTTGTAAGATGATCACTTGCACTATGGTCTATGGGTCATAGTTACATCAATTTTATTTTTTATTAGGAATGTTGAATTTATTATCATAGGATGAGATAACGTTATTTGAAAAATAAATAAAGGTTATTGTGCTGGCTTCACACAAATGTAGTGGAGAACTAGAAAAAAAAAATCTGATATTTTTCTTTTTCTTTGTCCTTCTAAAAACTTCTAAAAATATCTGAATTATTTATTTTTATTTTGGTATATATATTATTTTTCTTGTTCTACTTGTAAAATCACTTATTTAACAAGTATATTTTGTTTAGTTATAGACAAGTTGTTATTAAAGTAGGTAAAATTTGTTGTAACTTGTAAGTCTTAATTTGGACTTTAATCAAGAAGTTTAATCACCTAAAGAAGTATAATCAGTGTGGCAGTTAGTCAGTCTGAACCTGATGTGTCTAAAATACGTAAGTGAGGAAAATTAATGTATTTAAAGGATAAACAAAGTAACTAGAGGGACTATAAAAGAAAACAAATTGATTATAATATATATATATATATATTATAAATAGCCAAAGGAATGTTTATTTGCAAAATAACCTTCAATTTCTTTTTTGCAAAAATAAGTATGGATGGGATTTTAGCAAGGATTATACAAAAAAAGCTATTTTATATAACATCCTTTTTTGTAAATATGCGCCATAAATGCAAATGGAACGATTTTGCCAAATTTGGTTTTATAAATGGCTATCTACATAATAGGTCCTTTACTATATAGGCTCATAGGTATTATATTATTTTAGATATTTAAATTTGGTTTTCTTTTTAGAAAAAAATAGATTTTTATTATATATTCGGTAGTTTACCAAAACAATAACTTTTTATGTATTAGTATTTTAGAGATGCCACATCGAGGATCTAGGCTGTCAATGGCATAAAGGTCCAAAAGTTGTGAAAAAGATTGGCAAGTGATTCGTAGATAACACACAAAAGCATAAAAAAAGAAATACAACAATATGTAGCAAAATATATTATTAAAATCATACAGGTATTAAAGAGATTTTCTACAAAAAAAAAAAATACTATCATCTCTAAAGAAAAATTCTTTAGCACCTGATTTTAATCATATTTTTGCTACATATTGTTGAATTTCTCTTTTTATGCTTTTTTGTACTGATGAAATTTTGCTAAAGAAATTTTCTTTAGAATACTGATGATAGTGTATCATATAATATTCGACTAGTGAGTGGCAACAAAGATTGATACAAAAAATAATGAATATACAGTATAAAGTATCTGGTTACAGTTAGTATACAATTTTGAAAATTGGATGTCTGTTTTTAGCAAAATGCTACATGTATCTTTCGTTGCTGTCTCATGAATCATGATCTAAAGTCCTTTTATCCCTTATTTTTATATTCTATTATTATTACTTTCTATGGGAGAAAAAAAACTTTTTTTCTGCGTATAGGAAAAAACCAGGTGAAGCTGATTCCCCATGCACATGGGTCTCTGCAGATCTACAAAAAAATAAAAAATTTATCAATTGTAAATTCTAACTATAGAATTTTCATTTTAACGGAATAATTCCTCCTTGGATAATAATTGTGTTTGTAATAAATTACAGAATGATGATGATATGGTTGTGAGTGAGACCTGTCACAATACTGATCCATAGTTAATGAAATGAGTGCTTGTTTTATTACTTTATTTTTAAAAGAAATTGTTAATGGTTAGGAAGTATCACGAAACATTCATACCCAAAAGAAATGTATCGCGAAGCACAAAGCATATCGGCGATGAAATGTGTTTAATCAAAGCTTGAAATCGGAGCAAACAAATTTGTATATAACTTAATTAGTAATGACTCATAAATTTTGACAATTTTGTGACGAAACGTGTTATGTGTTACTTTGTTGATATGTTGCGCTAACCTAGTAATGACGGTCGTAATTAATTCATCATTAACAGAGAGGAGAATCGCCATTTACGGACCAAACAAATATATCGACAATTGTTTCAAAAATAACGGTTAATTTGGCGATCGTACTGGCGATTATTTCTTCTCCAATTTTTTCGAGATTTCCCAAAAATGACAGATAATTTGAGAAAAGCAGTACATGACATCAACCTTGGAGTGGATGATGATCCTGTTCAAATTCTGGAGGAGATTGTTAATCAAGTACTGGCGGATAACTGTTTCATCCTTTTTGGACGTCCGGTGATGTCTCATAGTCAAATCCTCCGATCCATTATCGCTTCCATGCAGCGAATTTGGAGCCAAAGTGGTCTTGTTTATGGTCGGAGTGTCGACCAAAATCAATTCCAATTCATTTTTCCTACTGTGGATTCCCTGGAGATAATACTATGGAGGGGACCATGGGCTTTTAATGACATGATGCTGATTCTACAACGTTGGGACCCTCTTCTACCATTGTTGGATTTTATTCCGTTCTGGGTTCAGATACGTGACATACCATTCCAATTCCTTAATCAAAGTGTGGTGGAACACATTGGTCGCGCAATGGGTCAGGTTTTGGAAGTCGAATTTGAGGCAGAAATGGCGGCAAGAGTTGATTATGTACGAGTTCTACTTCACTGGGATATCACTCATCCAATAAGTTTTCATAGGATTTTTTAATTCTCTGGTGGTGTTAATACTCTGTTGCGTTTTTGGTTTGAGAAACTGAGTGGTTTTTGTGAAGTGTGTGGGTTGCTTACACATGATATTGGGGCTTGTATTATTCAAAATGGAGGAGAAGAACAACAACAAAATGATGATGGTGATGACCTTTCGCCGAGAGGAAACTTTAACAATGGTGTAATACTTCGAGAAATTGATGAAGATGAAGCTCTAGATAAATGATGAGCAGAATGGTGGTACTGAGATTATCATTAGAGAGGATGTTCAGGAACATAATTCTGTCGAATCTGGAGAAAATGATGATCCTGAGTTCTCTAATATTGATCCTCATCATAATGCGCTGGAGAATCTCTTGGATCACGAAGGGCATTACAACATGAATCGTAGGAGTGGAGAATCGGGTATCGGGTTCGAATAAAACCCGATTGGGTACATCTATTCGGGTATGGGAAGTTTATACCCAATGGAATAATTTTTCGGGTTCAGGTTTGGTTCGGGTAAAAAGTTTCGGGTTCGGGTATAAAAGTTGAAAACCGGAAAAAACCCAAAAAATTCGGATATTAATTCGGTTCAAATTCGGGTTCGGGTTCGAGTTCGGATTTTTTGGGGGTTTTCGTGTTTTTGGGTCGGGTTCGGGTCGGGTTTTCGGGTTTTTGGGTTTTTTGGGTTTTTCGGGGGTTTTCTGGTTTTTTCGAGTTTTTGGGTCGGGTATGGTTCAGATACGGGTCGGGTTTTCATGTTTTTTGGGTTTTTTTTAGTTTTCGGGTCGGATTTTCGGTTTTTTTCGGGGTTTCTTCGGATTTTTGGGTTTTTTAGATTTTTCGGTTCGCATTCGCCTCGATTTATGTATATTACACATAAAAAATTCCATATCTAGAGGATAGAGTCTTCGAGTTATAGTATTTTCTTATGGGTAGTTATGTATTTTTTATGGGTAATTATGTATTTCGGTTACGCTTTCGGGTTTCGGGTTTAGATACCTCGTACCCAATCGAATAATTTGGTCGGGTACAGAACGGGTTCGGGTACGTCTTATCGGATCGGGTTCGATTCGGGTATGCGGATACGAGTTTTTTGCCCAGCCCTAATGAATCGTGAGGAGTTAAATGATAATGAATTGTTTAACCCAATCCCACATTTGGAGAATTCGACTGGTGACATTACCGGAAATGCTGCTCACAGAATGTATACAGGTAGTATCTTCCCTTTTACTTTGATGACTACTGAGAACAGGGTCTCTGTCAATGCAATGAACATTAATGATTGAGGTAAAAGGAAACGAGATGACCAGCTGGAATCATTAAGAATCTCTGAGAATCAGCGAGTTTCACTTATTGAGAATGGAGAAGGTAGTGGTTCTTCTATGCAGGAGCCTGGCTTGATCAGAGGCGCGGTGGGCCCGAATCCACCTCTGCCGCCATGAGAACAATCTGTTGGAACTGTGTCAAGGTTTAGGCAATGACTTGACAGTTCGACGCCGAAAGAAGATGACTCTAAAGTATCTCCCGGACATTATATGCCTTGCAGAAACAAAACAGAAGGATGATTATGTACGTGACAAAGCTTGTGACTTAGGTTTTATTAAATCTGTTATTGTACCTCCAGTAGGTGTAAGTGGTGGGTTAGTTGTTCTATGGAAGCCTCCTTTAGATATTTCAGTTTCTTTTCAATCGTCAAATCTTGTAGATTGTTATGTTAAAAGTAATGAGATTGGTTTTTATTTGTCTTTTGTTTATGGAAACCCAAATCCAAGCTTAAGACATAACCTTTGGGAGAAACTATAACGATTGTCGGTTTTTAGAAAGGGTCTTCCTTGGTTTCTCTGTGGAGACTTCAATGAATTATTAGGAAACCATGTGAAAAAAAAGAGTAAGACCGGAGTCTTTTTTTCAGTTCTTGCGTCAAATGGTTCGAAGTTGTGGTTTTATAGATGTCAAGTCAATTAGGAACATGTTCTCGTGGACTGGTCAGCGTGGTCTACATAATGTACTTTGTTGTTTGGATCGTACAATGGCCACCACCGAGTGGCATACATTATTTCCAAGCTCTGAAACTGAATTTCTGGACTTTGGAGGATCAGATCATCGACCGCTTGTTACTATTATGACGGATGAGGTTGATGATTTTCGAGGAAGATTTCATTATGACTGTCGACATATTGATAAAGCAGGGTTTAAAGAAGTAGTGATTAATGGATGGAGAAATCAACGAGGTCAATTAATTCAGTCATCTCTAAGTAACAAGCTGGTTTCATGTAGGAAAGCAATATTCAGATGGAAGAAAAACAATAAGTATAATGCTGCAGAGAGAATAAATATTACTCGATTTAAACTAGATCAAGCAATAGTTTCTGGCTCTGTTTCTTTGACAGAAAAAGCAAAGCTGCAGAGTGATTTGCATCAAACTTACATTGATGAAGAGTGGTTTTGGAAACAAAAAAATAGAAATAAATTGGTTAATGGCTGGGGACCGTAATACATGGTACTTTCATAATTCTACAAAGACAAGAATAATCAAGAATAGGATAATATCTGTAATGGATTCTTCTGGAGTATATAAGCGAGGTAATGTACAGATTGCAGAAGTTGTTGTTCAATATTTCAATGATCTTTATAAGTCTGTACCAGCTTCAGATGAAAAATATCAGCGCGTGTTCCATGGTTTTAATAGTCGAGTAAACCCGGAGATCAATACAGCTTTAACAAGACCAGTTACAAGCAATGAGATAAAAGATGTTGTTTTCTCCATTGGTCCCCACCGAGCACCAGGTCCAGATGGATTCACAGGGAATTTCTATCAGCAGTTTTGGGAGGAGGTTAATGAATTAGTGCTTACAGAAGTTCATCATTTCTTTGCTCATACTTATATAGAGCAGAGTCATAACCATACAAATCTCTGCTTAATTCCCAAGGTGGAAGCTCCAACAACTATGACAGATTTCAGACCAATAGCTCTATGCAATGTGAGTTATAAGATCATTACAAAAATCTTAGTTAACAGGCTAAAGCCTCATCTTACTAGCTTAATTTCTTAACAACAAGCCACATTTGAGTCCATCTTGTAGTTTCTACCGGGTAGAATGATCACTGACAATGTCATTGTAGCTCATGAAATATTACATGCTCTTAAAGTCAGAAAAAGACAAGCTACATCGTATATGGCATAGAAGACTGACATAACAAAAGCTTGTGATCATCTAGAATAGAAATTTATTGAAGAAACGATGAAGGATATGGGGTTTTCTGGTTAATGGATCTGGTGGATTATAAAATGTGTAACTTCGGTTAGCTTCTTTGTCTTGATTAATGGCACAACTCATGGAGCTATTATTCTGGAAAGGAGAATCCGTCAAGGAGTGAGATGTTTTGATTTATTGTTGATAAAGTTAAAGACAAAACTCAAGGATGGAGTAAGAATTTTTTATCTCAGGGAGGAAAGGAGGTATTACTTAAGTCTGTGGCTTTAGCAATGCCTGTTTATTCTATGCAAGTATATAAAATCTCTCGCGGAATCTGCAAAGAGATTAATGGTATACTAAACCGTTTCTGGTGGAACAAAGGCAATGATAATAAAGGTTTGCATTGATTTGCTTGGGAAAGATTAAGTTATCCTAAGGGTGAAGGAGGTTTAGGATTCCGTGAGTTAGAGAGTTTCAATCAGGCTTTACTTGGGAAACAAGGATGGAGGATACTTCAAAAGCCGGAATATCTAATGACAAAAGTTTTAAAAGGAAGGTATTTCCCTAATACTAATTTCCTGAATGCTAAGCAAGGAGTTAAGACTTCTTTTATCTGGAAATCGATTTTACATGGAAGAAAGCTGTTGCAAAAGGGGTTTAGATATGTAATTGGTAATGGTTCGATGGTAAATGCTTGGCTTGACCCTTGGCTTTCAACTAAACCTTCCCGACCACCTGCCAAGAAAATTGAAAATACATAGGTTTGTATGGTCTCTAATCTACTTAATGATTTGGGAACGGATTGGAATGTGGATAGAGTTAGAGAACTGGTTTATGATGACGATGTTAACAGAGTTTTATCTTTAAAAGTAAGTCCGAATGCTTGTGGAGATTGGCTTGGATGGCATTACACCAAAGAAGTTCTTTACACGGTCAAATCTGCTTATTGGTTAGCCACACATTCATCATCGGAAAGCTTGATCTCTCCAACACCGGAAAATTTACACATTAAGAGGCAAATATGGAGAGTACAAAATGCGCCAAAAATCAAAAATTTCCTTTGGAAACTAATGTCTGGGACTCTTGCTACAGGTGATGCATTAAACAGACGACATATAAGCCAAGATTGATTATGTAGAAGATGTTGTTCAGAAGTAAAAACTACACATCATCTATTTTTTACTGTAATTATGTCAAGGCAATATGGCGTGCATCAGGTATTCCTCTACTGAATAGCTTAAGGCGATTCTAAGCTTGAACACGGAAGCACATACTCCAATTTTATGTCAATTACCTCTTTGGTTATTATGGAGGATATGGAAAAGTCGAAATTTACTGTCTTATCAACAGAGAAATATAGCTTGACATGCTTCTTTAAGTGCTGCAGGTATATATACAAAGGATTGGATCGATGCACAACTCACCATGAAAGGTTTTGGTTGTCGAGATGGAGCTTTACAACGACGAGAAAAAACAGAGCTTTGGAAACCACCTGAAACGGGATGGATGAAATGTAACTTTGATGTCTCGTTTGTTAATGATCAAACACCGTCTAAAGTGGGATGGGTGATTCGAAATAGTAATGGAGTCTATGTTGGATCTGGGCAAGCGATAGGAAAGATTTCAAAAGGTGTTTTACAAAGTGAACTATAAGCTTTGTTAATTGCGATGCAAAGTTGCTGGAGCAAAGGGTTTAGAAAATTGTACTTTGAAGGAGATAATCAAGAAATGATGAAGCTTATAAATGGGACAGGTTTGAGTTTTAATGTGTTTAACTGGCTCAGAGATATTCAACAATGGAGACAGAAGTTTGAGGATGTCCAGTTCGGTTGAACACCACGTTATTGCAACATTCCGGCGGATATTTTGGCGAAAGAAAAGATACCAAAAAATTTGGCCTATAATTTCTACTCTTTGGTTCCTTGTATACTCTCCATTGTAAGTGCATGAGTTTGGTTAAATAAATATGCAAGATGATAAAAAAAAAGTGAAGTGTTATACCGATATAGTGTTTGTATGAGCTTTGTTTAGAAATGAGTTTTTAGTATTAGGTTTAGTCCTGAACAGAGTTAAAGTTTGCAAAATATTAATCGTATATATATCTAGAAATGTCAAACCGGGTTAATCCGTCTCACGGCGGTTGAATTTAGTTGTGGTTTATAACGGATTAATTCAACAAAACCCGTGAATTTTAAATTGATAACTCTAATGTTCCATGCATTAAACCACGGGTTTGACGGATTTTTAAAATTGAGAAAACAAAAAAACACACAAGATAAATTTTATACTTTATTATAATTTCACACACATAATTCAAATTTTTTATAAAAAGATAATTGTTTTACCTTATAGTGAAAATTTTTATATTGTTTATTTTGGTAAGAAATTATTTATGATAAATTTTCATTTTTATTTTGGAATCTAAACAATGTTTTTAAAAATGAATTATAAAGATATTTTATGAGAGAAATGGTGAGAGAAAATACTGTAACAACACCTAACCGATTTTTAACTTTAGACTTTAGAAAATGATAATTTTGTTGTTAGTTATTGTTTGTTATTTATACAATACGATTTAATGTGTAAAAAATAATTTTTTGTTTTTCCAACATGTGAAAATTACGATTCTTTTTTTTTTGTCATCCAAAGTCCCTTGCATTTTATAGATGAAGCTAAAATAAAACCTCTATCGTATCTCTGAAGCCATAGTGGCCCATTACAGAGATTAGCACACAAAAAATAAAAAGTTAACACATATGTAACACGTGTCTATTCAAGGTTTAATCGGAGAAAGCCTTCACCGCTTCAACCGCCGTCGTTCCAAATTCTGGGGTTGTCGAGGGAGAAGAAAGAAGTATTTGAGAGTTGGTGATGTATAATCATAAAATAGTTTTCAAGTTTGGGAGAGTTGCAATTTTAATTCTTGGTTTTTCTCCTCTTCCTTTTCTTAGGTTTCTGATTTTTCAACCAAATCGTCTATGTCTTGGCCATACTTTCATATTTGAGTGTTTCATTGATGGAAAAGTTCTTTCGTAGACTTTTTGATAAATACAACAAAAGTTTGTATTAGATATACTGATGACAGTTCTTAAAAGAAAACATCTACTAAAGCTACAGAGCAATGTTATAATATGATCAAAACATTTTTATTGAGAATTGTTTTTCAAATCTGACCAATAGTTTCCGTTATCTTATTCAAAACATTGTTTCCTCCAAAATCTGAATTCAGGCTTCCTCTTTTTTGACATCTCAAATTATGTTAATTTTGAAACCCACACAAACACATAATAGTTATCAGCTTATTTATGTAAAATCAAAGATAAAAAAAAATGTAATTCAAAGGAATTTTTATTAGCATAACAACTAAAGATAGAACACACTGAAAAAACGAACGATTAAAAAGAGAAGAAATAAACTTTGACTCACAAAAAATATGATAGCCAAAGTTGATGGTCTTGTGGATTATTTATATTGCTTGTAGTCGGCTACTTGGGTTAGTTTGGCTAGATAAGAAAGAATTTAGAATATTTTGGTTGTAAGCTTAAATGATATAATCTTTTTAATTTTGGAAAATAGTTAGGCCTAAATTTACGATATAATTATTGAAGATAATTAACGAGTTTATGAATGTGATTAATTTTTGTAGGCAAGATGCTTAATTTGTATGCTTGAATACATTGTTAGGAAGATATTGCGAAGATTTGAATTGTTAATTGGTAATTTTTTTAATTAATGACAATCTTTATAATTGGTAAACCATTGATTGTGGAATTTTTTGTTTTGTTTTGTTTTGGAATATTTCACTATATTCATTGAAAGTCTTCTAAAACCAGACTTTAATTTGTTCTAAAATATATTAGGCGTGATTTAATTGTCAACAGTTATTGATAAACGTGATTTTGTTTCCATTTTAGAATTCCGTGGGCATGAAGAATTGAAGATTCGGATCAATATAACTAAGAGAAACGCACTGAACGGCTTGGAATCGATTTCTTGTTTGGGTCAAATTTCCATTAAGTCGGATCTTAGAAGATCCGTGCGTTTTTAAATGGATATCAAAATTGTTATGTTTGTATTTGACCGGGTCGAAATCGACCAATGAAATTAAGAATAAAGGATCCGCGTTCTTATATTCCGGGTCTGGATTTCTCATTTTATATCCGAATAAGGTTAGGTTCCATTAATCTGTTTGGTTTCAATCGGTTAGATTTAATTACTCTTTTTAATTTTGATTAATCTATAGTAACATTCGATTTATGCAAGGCTCCTTTCCCTTTAAGTACCCACGCCCTTTCCTTGAAGAGCTTAGTTGTGTGGAGACAAGTGACATCTAAGTAGGAACAACATAGGAAGAAGCCATAAGACTCTTTTTTTGTGAAGCATCATGGCATTTCTCAGGTTTTGAGGAAGATTGTAGAGACATAAGTGTCTCAGGCTGAAAGCCAAGCTATCTCTTGGTGAACAACACGTGAGAGGAAACATCGCATTTACAACATCTTAACATCAAGAAGAACCAAGAAAAATTGAAGGTTTTCTGTTGCAGCAACATAGACAACTTTGGTAAAATGTGATTTCTGCTCATTAGAAGATTCAGATAGATCTTTAAGTGGAGTAACACAAGGTTCTTGAGAAACTTAAGCAGTTGAAAAACGTGTTTAACTCAGATTATAGTGTGTAATTGAGTGTAAACGTGAGATGTGAACAAGTTGTATCTCAGATTATAGTATCAGGTTGCCTCTAAGATACAAGAATCAGAAACTTAGTGAGAAGTTTTTCAGATTACTCACAAGTTACAGTGTTCAAGCACCAAAAGAAAAATCAGAGATAGAAGCAAGAAACATTTGATAGAAGACGAGTTTTCTTTATCAATGCCGGAGAAAATGATTAAAGATTGGTATAATCTGAAGGTCTTTCACAAGTATCGGCTGGTTTTGGGATTCTAAAGTGACGAGAACAAGTTCTATGGCTCAAAGTTGTATATCATAATCAAAACATCAACTTCAAGACTCAAGTTTTGGGAGACTTAATGTCTGATTCCGCTGCAGTCGCAAGGTATTTGTATGTTCTGTATTGAAGTTTCAGGTTTGCTCAAGTTATGCATATATATTGGGATTGAAAGCTTGTTGGAACACAAGGATTATGTGCTGGTTTTGCAAGGGTTTGGCCAAGATTCAATGGTGGTGTTCATGTTGTCTTTTGGTTGAATTATTTTGGTAAATTCAGTTGCAAGTAATGTTCTAGTTTTGTTGTTTCCAGCCTCTCCATGAAGGTCTGGACAAACAGGGATATCGTGAGTCAACCAGAGACAATGCTTACAGTAGTTTGCGAGCTTATCATACTCCAAATGGACCACCCCTTCATCACCCCAAGCAAAAGGTACCACCACATTGAAAATAATAGGACTAAAGCCATTCATCGTAACATCATCAACCACCCTGGTTAAACCCACCTTGTTCCCCACAGCCCGAAGCGTTGCTTCTTCCCATAAGTGCATGAGAATTCCTGTAACTTCAACCCAAAAGTTAATAACTGACAGGTAGGAACTAGAAATAATTGGCTCCCATCGAACCAAAGTAACCATCCAACCATCCAACCATCAAAATGGTATTGAACGTTCTTAAAAACTCCAGAAATATCCCATGTCCCAAATCTACTCCTACCATCTTATCTTCCATTTTCCAATTGTTTGGCATGTTTGACACCAGAGAATCCATATTTTGGATGCTGGGTTCATTAACCTTCCAATAAGAGTAAGAGAGAATTTTTGAATCCGTTGTGACATAATTGATTCTGGAATACTCGCCGTTTCCGTACGCATCATCACAGCCTTTCCTTTGATAAGTGTCAATTGAGCCATAATTTCTAGAAAAAACACAAACACCCACCTTCTTTGAAATGAAACTAGAAGAAATTGAAATATTAGGTGTTTTAGTTCTCTCTTTGATGTAAATGTATTATTAGTGATGAAAAAAACAGCTTTACTCTTTGCTATTAGATAAGAGCCACAAAACCATAAAATCATAATCTCGATTTCCTTGACACCATAAAGACTAGATATGTTAAATGGATTGGCCTGTGTCCATCTGTTCTGTCCCGCCACGAATAAATTTGTTTTTTCATTGCAAGGAGCCGGTATGCTAGGACCGCAAGGAGGCGGTTTGCTAGGACCGCGGTCCAAGTGGTTATGTCGAATCTCGCCCGACAGTTTTATTTTTTTATATATTTAAAATAATTAAAATATTTTTAAAAATTATTAAAAACTTTGAAATAAAAATAATTTTTAGTATTATTTTGTATATATTATAATTTTTATTCATAAAGGCTCTTTGCATCATAACATATTTCGTAGATTATATTTTCTTAATTAGGAATTATTTATTTTTACATATAATTTGTTTATTTTTATTAAAAATTAGTAGTTTATGGGCTGACCCGTCAATATGTGAATAGAACCCGTTAAATCTGCAATCTATTTTGGACTTGTCTGAACCTAAAATGTATGTCCATATCCATCTTATGACAAACTGGGTTGGGCTTAGCCAGTGGATTTGAACCGTTTTGGCACCTCTAGTAAAAGACAGAAGCGGTATGGTTTTAATTAACGCATAATTTTTTGATTCGATGTATCCTTATTTGAAAATTGATGAAGAAAATTTTGTACCTCTCCATCGATTATCTGTGTAGAAGATTCCGTTTCTGACATGATAATATTGAAATCATCCCGAGATAATTAATCGTAACAGTATCCCAAAAAACTTCATAACACAATCCCATCGTATCCCCTCCTTTCTTTGAACAACCTCAATCCATTCCTTCCTTAATATAATCCAACGATACACCACCTCAGACCACCAATTTCTTAAACTCGTATAGTTTGTAATAAAGAGAGTATTATCAAAATAGGCACTTTGATAACTTACTACAGACAGATTATTAAGGAAATAAATAAAGAGAATAACATCAAAATGGTCAGAACTCTAAAGCATATATTCTAATAAGTATTAGCTTCTCTTAATTAGCATGTAAAATTCCACTATAAAACAAGAAAAAAGAGGAACGAAGAGTACCTCATCGTAATTATACATCATGGTAATTAGATTTGAAAATTTTGGATATCCTATTTCCAACCACAATTAGATATTTAGATCAAACTTGGATTGAATCTCGGATTGCAAAATAATTTTGTCCACTATTCTTACTTTCTATATATATATATATATATATATATATTATGTTGGGAATTTTGAACTGCAGAAAAATATCTTTTGATACAAAATTTGAAACATTAGGGATAAAATATAATTAAGTATGACACATCAGATTATATATATAAATACAAATTATTAATTGATATTTTCAAGAACCATTTGTAAAATAAACTGTGAACCTAAACAATAAGATAACTGGTTAATCGGGTATGCAACTTTTCCAGTTTCTTTATTTGAAATCAAGATCGTATATGGGTCAAAATCTGAATATGTGTTGTTTTCTCTCAACTGGATCTCAGTTAAGTATATCTCGATGTTATTGGTATCTACATGTGAAATATGGTTTCAAAGTCTCCAGATAAAGGTTATATCAATCGGAGTAAGTAAGTAAATATTTTTATTTAAAAAAAAGTTTACAAAGCATCAAGAGAGGACATGCAAACATGCCAGAAGTTTCCAGTGAAGTTGGCGTCACTGACGACATCAAGAAAACTTCTACTCTCGAAGAAGAACTGATATGTGATTTAAGAAAGACACACATGACAATAAATTATAATTAAAATATCTATCAGTTTAGAATCATCGTTTTGGTTTTGTTTAACAATGTCTCTCTCTCTCTCTCTCTCTCTCTATATATATATATATATATATATATATATTTCATACTCCTATTTTGGATTTGTGCGTTCTTTTTTTTTAGGTTTTAGATTTTTGAGATATCTTTATTTTTTGCCGGTTCTGCACTGACAAATATATTCGTCAAATTTACTTTATAATAAAATTCTAGAAGAAAAAAAGATGTTTCGCTAAATATTGCTAGATCATGACAAATTTGATTAGTTATTCTAGTGTCAATAATCTAAACATTATTGGGACTGTGAGAATATAAGGTAAGATAAACATTATTGTTTAAATGTAAAACAGTTATTCCGAAATCGAAAGCAGGCAAAGGGAAAATGGATTGTACTAGATATAGGTTTAGCATCAATAACACCATGTTCAATAATTTTAGAAGATGAAGGACGAAGGCCGGACTGGCCTATTGAACTCACGCATGAGCTGTGAGTTGCTTAATCAATGTCTACACCGTATCAATATTCAGCTAACTATTATCAAAATTCATAACATTTGCTACTGGAAGAGGCATGTATGGATATTTTAAGAAAAATATTAGCTACATTATGTTCCTTCTTATAGTTTTGAGGTTGAAACTTTGGTTTTGAGGTTGAAATGTTGTAAAATCAATGTCGTACCTCGGAGCAAGAAACTTTGATATGGAATCATACTACAAAAGAAAAAGGTTTTATGATTGATTCAACAGTTGTATATAACTATTTGTGACGAGACATATTATCGCTATTAACGACGTAACTAGTTTATCATTGAAATTGTCAATAAAAGACGAAAATATATATCCATATTTAATTCAAGAGTAACGATAAATTTATAAATCCTGAGATCTGTCGCAAATTAAGATGAATGTATATGTCAAACGCAAAAGGAATACTTAGAAAAATGTTTTTAAAGTGGTGTAACTATTTTTAATGATGTTAACTTTTTAATGTGAATATGTTGTATTTCATATTATGATGATATACTTATGATACAATCTATATATGTAAAGGACTTATATGTCAAACACATTAAATAGTGTCTAACCCTCTCACACAAATATTTTCAAAAAATTATCCTATCACCCAATTAACCTTTTAAAATTTTAGGATGTTGAGATTATGGTCCAAATCTGTCGGTTCCAAAATATATTATCCATATAAATAATAATACTTTTTCCGTTTTAAAATAAGTGTCGTTTAAGGTGCATGCACATGTATTAAAAAAATAATAAAACTTTCTATTCTACCTTTTATTAATAAAGTCTGTAAATTTTTTATTGGTCAATACATTAAAGTAATATAGGTAAAACTATAATTCTATAAAAACTGCATTGAAAATACAACGACACTTACTCAAAAATAAAAAATTTAGGCTAAAAAAACAAGTAATTTTTAAAAGAAGAGAACACTAAATTCCAAAAATGAAATAAATAAATAAATAAATGAAGAAAATAGAATTATTATACAATTTTTTCAAATTGAATTTCATAAATTTTCATAACATATTTGATCAGGGACATTCTAAAAATAGTAAATTTATTGGAAAATAAAGTGTGTGATATTATGATGTATATTTTTAATAATATAATATATGTATATCCTATACATATGTTTCTCAATCTTAAATATGAAACTTGATCCGGACTGGATTGGAAATCCCAATCTTTAAATCAACATAGTCAAATTTGAAATTTTTTAATATCCTATTTTTTGAACATGATTAGATCGAACTTGTATTGGATAAGTGTATTCTTCGTATAATCATATATCAAATAAAACATATATTGGGAATTTGAATTGTAGAAGAAGATCCATTGACGTAAATTTGAATAACTAGGGGTAAAGTATAAGGATGGCACATTAAATTATATATATCTTAATACCAATTTTGTATTGATCCAAGTAATATTTGGAAAAAAAATTGTGACACCAAACACCAAGATAGTTTCGCTAAACATTGCTAGAACAGAATAGACATGACTAGTCGTTCTACTATCAATAATCCAAACATTATTAGGAATGTGAGAGTAAAGAAATAATAATATTTGGTGTAGAAATATAGGACATATTTTATTCTGAAATGGAAGACTTTAAGAAAGAAAAGGGATTGTAATTGACACTTATAACTAGGAAATATCCATGTATTAACATTTAGTGATTCCTTTTCACAAAAAGTGTTGTTTTAAAGTTTTATTTTTGTTTCGTAAAAACATATTTTAACACTAAATCTCAGTTTTGTCTATATTATTTCACTTTATTAATTGGCGAAAAAAATTTGTTTAATGTATTAATAAAGAATAAAAGAGACATTAATTTTTTTAATTTGTGTGAAAAATGTTAGAATAAAAGGAGTTAAGTTAGGGAAAATTCTATAAAAGTACACCAACTATTTATCGATTTCCAGTAAAATACACAAATTGTATGTATACCCAATAAAATACATGAATTAATATTTTCTTCCATTATAATACACAAAATTTTAAATTGTTTCCATTTAACATCTAAGGCTTGAATTAAAATAACAAAATATTTTTAACAAAATTTTAAATTGTTTCCATATTTTTAAATGAAAATAAACATATTCTGATAAATAAATATTTTATAAAATCCAAAAACCAAATAAATTATAAAAAAAATAAATAAGTGTTAAATAAAAATTAAACTTGTAAACTTTGGAATTCACAAAATAAAAAAAACAGTAAAACTCCTAATACTTTATTTTTTAAAAGTTAAAATATTAATCATTAAATTCATAAAAGTTCAGTAAAGTTAACATTATTTTTTGAAAATAAAATTGTGAAATGTGTGTGAATATAATAATATAGGTTGTATTTATTTGTAATTTGGATAATTTCTGAAGTAAATATTATAATATATATATAAATATATAATTTGAAAAGTTGATATATGTTATTTACCTTATATATGGTAATAAATATTTTTAAAGTATTTGAATATTTAATGAATTAAAATTTTTGTAAAAAGGTATACTATATGAAAATATTTTGTATCTATAATATAAAATTTAAAATTTAGACTTATTTAAAGATTTTAACAAAATATTTTGGTTTTTTCTGAATGTGATAGTTTAGTATTATAATTTCTGAAATTTTACATAATTTTTAAGATTTGAAAGGTTTTTAGGAATTATTTTTCGAGTTTTATAATAATTTACTATTTAAATATCACTTTTATAAAAAAATTAAAATAAACAGAATTTATGTTAAATGCATACCATTTAAAAGTTTATGTATTATAATGGAAGAAAAAATTAAGTTATGTATTTTTTTGGGTACACACAAAATTCATGTATTTTATGGAAATCAATAAATAGTTGGTATATTTTTATGGAATTTTCTCTATAAACTATGAAGAACAATATGGGAAGTGTCTTTAATCAAGTTATTAACGGTCCACCTCTGCGATTATCCCACAAGAGTTTAATTTCAGTAAATTATGTTTTTCCGCAAAATAGAGATTTGATTATAAATCAAGCCTTATCAATCCAAATAATGTAAAAAAAAAAGTTACAATGGACAATACATATATGTTTATTTTGACCAATATAAGATATTCTAGCGTCGAAAAAAGAGTTATAAAAGATATTCCAGCGTCGAAAAAAAAATGGGTCGAAAAAAAAATGGCAATTATACTCACTCTCGTTCGGTTCTCCTCTTCCTCTTCCCACGGGGAATACATTAGAAGAAGAACTTGGGCATCCTCAAACCTCAATCCCTCACCCTAGAGAGGTTAACGACCAATGGAAAAACTCTGCCGACGAAACCACTATATAACATTCCATTTCATTTATGTAGTCTTGGCCAACATCAGTGATGCAAAGACGACTTGATTGCAAATGAAAGTTTAATAGTCACATAATCAAGCAAAGTGGTTAATATCGTGGCACAATAACAATAGCATATTATGTCTCTCCAATCAAAAGAAAAGTGGGCCTCAAGGATATAAGCACACACAAAAAACAAAAACCAGTGCTATTAGAGTAATGGGCCACTAGCAACAATCAATTGTGGGTTCTCTCATAAACAAAGTTCAAGAAAGATTAGCGCAAATGTTTTTTTTTCCTCGTGATGATGATACAATGTGAAATTCTTGATCCTTGTACAAAATCCACGTTTGATAAGAAGACTGGCATAGTGAAATTCTTGATCCTTGTACAAAATCCACGTTTGATAAGAAGACTGGCATAGTGAAATTCTTGATCCTTGTACAAAATCACGTTTGATCCTTGTTCCGTGATGATAAATTTGGCATAGTGTCGATCACCGCGATTTTGCAGCTTCCTCATACATAATTTCTGTCATTTTTCATAATTTCTAGACTTCTACAACATATAAATTAGTTATGGTAAAGCCAAATCGTGGCCGTTTAGCTACACATGTAATATTTATCAATAAACAAAAACTAACCAATTATAATTTGTCGCCTGGCCATGGAATTGTCACAGTAATAGTTACAGCAATATTTCATTCTGGCCACACAATAGCCACATTGTTGTAACTCCCCTAGCTGCGAATATTTCATTCAAGCCACATAATAGCTACATTCTTGTAACTACCCTAGCCATGGATTCGCTGGGACGTATCCAACTACATTGGGACGCTACAATCATTAGGTGTAGTCCTTTTTCTCAAAGGCTCGGTTGGTTGAGGCATTTTGTTATGTTCGAATTCTGACCTCCTTCTTGACACCTACTGCTATATGGATTGGAAAACATGCTCTAGGACATGTTGTTTGTGGAAGATACAATATACGGTTTCCAGCTCTTCCGCAAAGGTCGAATATCGTGCAATGGCAATTGTTACTAGTAAGCTCAAGTGACTCAAGCAACTTCGGTCCAATTTGTGTTATGAACCAATACATTTCGATGTTATGGCCAAGCTGCTATATATATCACCTATAATCTGAGTTTTTATCAAAAAAGACACACGGGAGGTCTTGCAACCACCTTACCCATCTCTTTCTCAAAGAGGGAATGTCTAATGTTTTTTTATCAGGAGAATTTATTGAATTGTTATGAGCAGAACGAACTGCTTTAGAAAAATTTAATAACTCTTTTTTAGTGACTATATACTCTCGTTTTGTTTTTGACGTTCATATTCAGGATTAGGTTAGAAATTGGATGAACTCCATGAAGGACTCAATAAAATATGTTTTTTGATTTCTAAGGTTCAATGTCCAAACAGAAGGCAAGATGGCATCTCATTTGACTAAAGTGCTCGTGCACATTTCGATGGTCTAGTGTCCAACTTGGGAATAGTTAGCTATAGTAAGGATAATATATGTAACAAAAAACTAGTATTAATTAGAACTTACGCCGTGTTAGTTTGAGATGATAAGAAAGAACAAAGAGTTAAAAAGGATGCGTTTACATGAATAAAGGAATCAATTGTTGCCAATGAATCTTCCTATTAAATTTTATACAAAACATCAATGGATCCTTGCTCATCTCCAAATACGTATTGATTCCACCATGTTATCTATGAACGTCGTGGACAAAGATTCTTGATATATTAATATATTGCGTATTAAACGCATTCTATCTTAGGTTTTAATAGGTGTTATTAACTATTTTCTATGATTTTAGAGGTTTTAAGTGTTTAAAGTTTTTTCAGGTTTAAATAGCTAGGGAAAATTCTAATGCATTTAGAGCAAAATTTAGAGAAAAAGATGAATTATTCAGATACATCTGAAATTTATTATTTTTAAGAAACTTTCCACCGATGGATTGAGCTACATTTTGAACACAAAATATATCTTTGATTTAGTTTTTATGTGGAAGTAGTTTGAATTTGATCCAACATTGTGATCAAAGGTTATGCTAATTTTGCTTGAAGACAATGCAGTCTGCCCGAGAAAAGAGAAAACTTTGCAGATTTTCCTATTTTGATTAGAACTTCGACCTACACGTATTTTACACTATTTATACTTATTTTTAGCCATTGTTTAGGCTACACTCTATTTTATTTTTAGATTTTTGGATTTAGAGTTTGTAAACTTTTAGGGAGAATATTTTTGACTCTACATCTTTTGAGAAGATTTCTGAACCCTTTTGGAATTCTTATTGATTTGATTATGACTTTATTATCATCTATCCGATGTGCATCTCTTACCATGTCTGAGTAATTCATTAGTTAGGATTTAAGGTTCTCGAAGGATTAAAGAATCATTGAATTAGACACAAATATGGTTTATCTTCTATAATCTTCATATATAATTGTTCATATTGCTTAGGTTGAACTGATCACTTAGTCTATGATGTTAGGTTGAATCTATTTGCAAAAATCTCATAGATTGCTGGATAGAACATAGGTGAGCGGATTATCCTTAGCCAACGAAAGCTGATGTTAAGGCGATGCGTGAACATATTGAACCCGCTTGTTAATGCTTGTTTAGGACTTTATGTTCAAGCGAAAATGTAGATACTTAGGTGGTTAGACATAGTAATTAATGCCAAGACAATAGATTGGTTAGACTATTACGTTCGAGTTCTAGATAGTTTTTATTAGTACCATGAATAATTGTTTGGTTCGAGATCTCTGATTTCCGGAGAATATCCCGAAGAGCTATCGCTTTTAATCTATCGTTTACATCTCTTATTTACTTTTGTCATTTACTTATTGCATTTCACAAACAAAAAACTCCATATTTTGTTTTACCTTAGCATTCATTCATCGGAATTGAAGCGTAGCACTTGATCTCTGTGGATTTGATCCCTAAGATACTATAATAATTGATGTGCACTGGCGCTAGTTTTAATAGGGTTAAAACCTCTGTATAAAGTTTTTGGCGCCATTGCCGGGGACCAATTGCATTACCTTTGAATACAAGATTGAAATTTAGTCTAAGATTTCTTTTCTAACTTTTCTTCTAACTTATTTTCTTTCTTTTTTTCTTTTGATTATGGTCATGGATTCCAATGATTGGTCACATAAAGCAGATGTTATGTTTGATGAATTCATTTCGGATGAGCCATATGTGGAATCACTATTTGATGAGGGTGTGCTTACGCCAGAACAAAAAGTTAAGTTGGATGCACTTTGCATGGAAAATCCAACATTGACAAAGAGTGATATAGCAACTATGATCCGATTGAACCTCATCTTTTATCGAGCATCACTTGAAGGAAGGGAGCTCACATTCTATGAGATAATGGAAGCTCATGCACTTAAAGAGGTTATATATTGGATTCCACCAACCCAACTAGAAGGTACATGCGATTCAAACTTTGAAATTCATGATTTTAAGGATATTCACATGCCTAGTATTGAAGAAGTAACTTCTAATTTGCATATTCCAATGCTCATTGATGAATGTTATGATTTCATATGTGAGTCTCAAAGACTAGATACTCTAAGGGTAGAAAAAGTTGTTAAGGATTACCATGAGATATGTTTTGATGTTGAATATTTATGTGTTTTGAACGAACATGATCTCGACTTTAAGTTTTCAACATCTAAGGAATCTAGATCTCTTCTTGAAAAATCTTACCTAGGAGATGTGCTTGAGGTAGACAAGATCTTGAATGAGATAGATGATCCTAAAGTTGAGATGAATTCTAGAAGTGAGGATATTGTGTTCTATAGGGTTGATGGGGATGAAGTTGACTATTTTGTGATGAATTTGTTTATTCCTTAAGTTGACTTTATATTTTTGCATTGAATACATTTGATGCTCCTGAGCATTTAATCATCAAAGAATATTTCAAGATATATGCTACATTTGTAGTAAATTTTATTGATGAATATTTTCTCTATTTACCATGGGCAATTGTGTGTGATTTCATGTATATTGCTTATTATGTTAATAGAAGAAAGACCAAAGGACCAGTGGTCCAACCTTTTGATTCTCATGATTAACATTTTTCGTGTAGTGGTCAAGGTATAGACCTTAAACAAGCGCTTGTGGGAGGTAACCCATATTTTGTTTTTGCATTATTTTAGTTTTTTTTTTTTTTTTGCAGGTCTGCTATGAGTCGATGTTATTTCCGTTCATTTTTCGTACAAAAAAAATTTGTAATTTTTTAGACCGATTGATCCAATGGTGAGAAAAATGCTGGAAGTTTTGGGATCGATCCGTGCATTTTTTGTACAAAAACCCCGTAAGTTTTTAGATAGATCTATCCATATCTCCACGATCGATCCATGCATTTTTCATACAAAAAAAACATGCATCAAGAATCAGATCCAGGCCCTGGTAAGTCATTCTTCAATTCTTTTGGTTTCTTTTGGCTTTTTCATTTGTTTATTTTTGGGTTTTGTCGTATACTTCTTAAGATCTATTTTCACACCGAGACGGTGTGAAGTAAGTCTGGGGGAATGTACTTATTGGGACTAATGCCGTTTTTTTGTTTTTGGTTTTCTTTTGAGTCTTTTTGGTTATTTTATTGAGTCAAACATTGAAAATATTATTATGCTGTTTTTGGATTTCATCTAGTGTTGACTAACGTTCCAACAGGCATCTAACAATGATTGTTCTCAGCATAGAAAGATTGGAAACTCCATCAGTGGATCAACTTACCTGAAGTTATCTATCCTCTGGAAATCTGAATGATCTAACGTTGATTCTATCTTACATGATATTTAATTTGACATAATCTTCTCATTTAGGGGCTTGATATCACACAAACATCACAACATTTGAGTTCTATTCCACCATTTCTACCACACTTTTCATAACTTCGAATGGTCAAACTCATCTTTAGTATGGTACCACACCTTATCCTTATCCTTTCATTCAAACCACATGGTTTCTATTTCATCACTATCATGTGCAATCAAATGCAAAAAATTACGGAGTATGCGGACCGACACACCTTTTCGTTCAAAAGATCTCTAGTAAGTGCAATGATCTCTTTTACTTAGAATGATATTGGTTGAATTGTCTTTGGTGCATGTAATGTATGAGTAGGACTGGTTTTAGCTTCTCTTTCTCGAAAAATAAAAGAATATATAAAAAAGAGAAAAACAAAAAATAAAGAAAAATAAAGAAAAATAAAGAAAAGAGTAGAAGGGAAAGAAGACAAAGAAAGAACTAGGATAGTCTTTATGAGTTTGATGTTTTATCTTAAGCACCATTGCAACTTGTTTAGGACATTTACAGACCTTTTACAGAGATTCCAAGGTTCAGGGGTTACATATCAACATTTGGTTTTCGTCTCACTGTGATTGTGTGCCATGATTTGCATCCATCTACATTATCAGAACCTAAACACTTCAGCCACCATCAAGCTAGCCATATATTCCAAGCCCTTGTTGCGATTGATAATACCTTTGGGAGACTGGACTTTACAAAGAAATCAATGACTGTTAAAGTTTCGATAATGGAGATTTCATAACCTTTTGCAAACCTTTTACAGAGATTCCAAGGTTCAAGGGTTGTATATCAACATTTGGTTTTCGTCTCATTGTGATTGTGTGCCATGATTTGCATCCATCTGCATTATCAGAACCTAAACACTTAAGCCACCATCAAGCTAGCCATATATTCCAAGCCTTTGTTGTGATTGATAATACCTTTGTGAGACTGCACTTTACAGAGAAATCAATGACTGTTAAAGGGTCGATAATGGAGATTTCAGAACCTTTTACAAACCTTTTACAGAGATTCCAAGGTTCAGGGGTTGTATATCAACATTTGGTTTTTGTTTCACTGTGATTGTGTGCCATGATTTGCATCCATCTGCATTATCAGAACTTAAACACTTCAGCCACCATCAAGCTAGCCATATATTCCAAGCCCTTGTTGTGATTGATAATATCTTTGTGAGACAGCACTTTATAGAGAAATCAATGACTGTTAAATGGTCGATAATGAAGATTTCAGAGATTTGTTAGGATTCCGAGGACTAGAGTAAGGTATTGTTGATATTCTTATGGTAAAATACATGTAGTACTAACTAGTTCTTTGATCTATTCTAAGTTCTAAAAGATTGCGTAAGTTCCCGTTTTCAAACCTTTATTCTGAACTTGTCTTTATTATTTGTTCTTACTTGAGGATTAGCAAGGATTCAAGTCTGGGGGAATTGATATATTGTGTATTAAATGCATTCTAACTTAGGTTTTAGTAGGTGTTATTAAGTATTTTCTATGTTTTAAGAGTTTTTTAGGTGTTTTAGAGTCTTTTCAGGTTTAAATACGTTTGATAGATGGCTAATGCATATGGAGCAAGATTTGAAGCAAAAGATGAAGAACTATGCAGAGACATATGAAGTTTGACATTCGTTAAGGAACTTCCCACCGATAGATTAAGCTAAATTTTGTACACAAGATACATATTTGAGTTATCTTTCATGTGGAAGTAGTTTGAAGTATATCCAACGGTGCGATAAAAATTATGCTAATTTTGCTTGAAGACAGTCAAGTCTGCCCGAGAAAAAAGAAAACCTTGCAGATTTTCCTATTTTGATTAGAACTTGGACCTACAAGTATTTTACACTATTTATACTTATTTTTAGCCATTGTTTAGGCTACACTCTATTTTATTTTCAGACTCTTGGATTTGGAATTTGTAAACTTTTAGGGAGAATATTTTTGACTCTACATCTTTTGAGAAGATTTCTGAAATCCTTTTGGAATTCTTATTGATTTGATTATGAGTTTATTATCATCTATCTGATGTGCATCTCTTACCATGTCTGAGTAATTCATTAGTTAGGGTTTAAGGTTTTCGAAGGATTAAAGAATCATTGAATTAGACACAAATATGGTTTATCTTCTGTAATCTTTATCTATAGTTGTTTTTACTGCTTAGGTTGAACTGATCACTTAGTCTATCATGTTAGGTTAAATCTATTTGCAAAAATCTCATAGATTGCTGGATAGAACATAGGTGAGCGGATTATCCTTAGCCAACGAAAACTGATCTTAAGGCGATGCGTGAACATATCGAACCCGCTTGTTAATGCTTGTTTAGGACTTTACGTTCAAGCGAATATTTAGATACTTAGGTGGTTAGACATAGTAATTAATGTCACGAGAATATATTGGTTAGACTATTACGTTCGAATTCTAGATAGTTTTTATTAGTATCCTGAATAGTTGTTTGACTCGTGATCTCTTATTTCCGGAGAATATCTCTAACGCCTAACGCTTTTAATCCATCATTTACATCTTTTATTTACTTTTATCGTATATTTATTGCATTTCACAAACAAACAAACTCCATATTTTATCTTAGTTTAGCATTCATTCTTCGTAAATAATGAGCATGCATGAAAGAGTCAGATCCTTCTTATATTCTTATCCTTCTTATATTCTTTTCCTTGGCACAGCTGGGCCATCCTGGATTTGAACCAGAGACCTCGCCCGTGAAGTAAATTATCTCACCTATGGTCCAACCAATTGGGAGAGAATCAATAGATTCCTTTTCGGGAGCGATTCATCCTTCCCGAAAAATCATAATATTTAATTTCTTGTGTATTTGATCTCAATATACTATAACGTGCATTTGCGATAGTTTTAGTATGGTTAAAAAAACCTCTGAATCAATTCTAACATTCAAATCATTTTTGCGTAGCCCTTGAAACATGCATATTTAATCGTAAACCTTATTTGTCTTATTTTAGAACGTTTTCTCACAGAAACTTTTTCCTACCGACCTTATGCCTTTAGTCTAAAATATTTTTGGGTTTGCGTATTAAATTTTGTATTCTATGAAAATTATGTACAATAATTTATTTAAAACATTTTTGTGTTTTGGCTTGTATTATTTCTATATTATGAATAATTTTTCATGAACAATTTAATTTTAGTTATTTTTAATTGATTTTGTCTGCTATAAAAAATAACTAAATATAGTATTATTTCATGCAAGACGTGGTTTACATCATTTTATGATATATGGAAAGTGATGTATTGCTTTACAGGGTTTTATGCAGTGCATTTCTCCCAGAGATGCATCAGTTTGGTCAGACAAAAATGAGAATTTCCACATGGAAATTTATTGAATCAGTTGCATGAATATATATAGTTTAAGATTAAGCGTAATCCAAGATAAACTTTATTCCTTTCATTTATCGTCTACTATAATCCTAGGTAGAGAGAGATCCATCACCCATGTGCTTAGCCTTCTGATTACATACTTCGTAGGTGTTTAAGCCAACACAAAATTTTATTTTTAAAATCTCTAATCCTTAATTCCAGCCCATGATCCATTGTCTACTTACTGTAGTTGTTTTTCAGTAAAATCTCAGCTTTAACCTTCTTTTATCTTTATAGTTAAAGCACACTTACCATAGTGCATATTATATAGAATTATCATACTCAATCGTATAAATAAATTTCAAAATGTAGTTAAATGACAGATGATTTGTAGTCCATTACATATAAATCTTGGAGATGAAAACTTTAACTCGTGCGCATATTAAATTCTGAAAAGAATAGAAACTTTAAAAGTAAAAATAATAATAAAATTTTGAGGAAAAAAAGATTAAGATATTTAACAAAAGACTAAGATAGTGCAAGGATCCGTTTGGGAGTTAATTGACAAGTAATTTAACCATTGGCCTTTCCATGAATAATTACTAGAAAATTGACTTATAATATCAATTTTCGTCACTTCACTTAGCCAAAAATAAAGTCTTTTATTCTGACCAGTTTTTTTTTATATAGAATTCTGAGCATTTTTGTCTTGTTAAGAAGTTTAAATTGGAATGGGTTTCCTAGACATCATTTTTAATAGACTTTTAAAAGTTCTTCATGTACATTATCTCTTAACCCTAATCTCTTTAGATAAGCATGTTAAATGCATCTGTAAGCATCTTAGCTCATACTCTTGTCACTGGTCCAGTTGTAATTCTACTTTTATCGGATGTCGTTTCTGGCTCTAAATGTTAGTACATATACCAAGAATAAAAAAGTAAAGAGACAGCAATATGAAACTGCATGGACAATATAAACATGTACTAACGGTATTATATTTAATAATTATATTATTGTTAGGATTATATTATTATATGGTAACAGATAAACAACTAATTAGTTTTTTCACATCTTCTCTTTTTTATACTACTGTATTTAATTCTTATCTAAATTCGGACAAAAATATTTTTATTACAATTTTAACGAAAGAAATATTTTGTTAACGATAAAAAAATATGTAAGATATATCAACTAAAAATTTAGAGGTAAAAATTTTGTTAACACGATAAAAAAATATTATATTATGTGATATATATAGATTCACATATAAGTTATTATTTAACACGGTATAAAATATGCTGTGAACATAATAATGTATTCATCGAAGACTAAAGATAAAAACTTTAGGAATATTTTTTATTAACATGATATAAATTATGATATACTGATAAATATAGTTACAACGTTAACAAATAAATTATTGTTAAATATTTTATCTATCAACCACCAGATAAATAAATTACTATATTCACAACATATTTTATATCATATTAAATAATAACTTAGATATGAATTCATATATATCACATGATATAATGTTTTTTTATATCATAATAACAGAATAATTATTCAAAATTATGGCTGATTTATTTCAAATATTTTGACTGTGAACAAAATACTTATCTTGTTAAAATTATGATAAAGACATTTTTATCCAGATTTTTGTGTGGAAGAAAGTGAACTAATAAAAAATCACTAGCATAAAACTAATTGTCATATTATTTGTTACCATAAATCTCATTGCCTCATTGTTATTCTACCATAGTCAGTAAAGCTTTTGAGTAGTACACCATCACCTGGAACTTAATTATATACTTACAAATCTTCCTATATAAAAACTAAATCTTCAAAGTTCCGTTTCACGTCTTATCATCTTTTTCAAAAGAGATTTTTGATAGAAAAGTATATATTTATCTTTGATAAATAATTATATTACTACTAGGCTTGTGATATAAAAACTCTTTGAAACTAAGTTAAGTGGAAGATGAAAACACTTTGTCGAAAAAGGAATTTGAGAGGAACGTGAAATATAAACAACTAAAGGAAAAAGTATCAATAATGCTAAAATAAAATAGTGAACATTTTACTAAAAGGGAACACGTACGCATGTGGCAATATATTTTGTTAATCGGCACAAAAGTTAGAAATACACATTCAAATCTCTTTCTTTCTTTTTTTGATAAAGGGTTAAAATTTCGTTTATTCAGAAATATATATATATATATATATATATATTATTGAAGTATTAAACTCACATCGAACGGCTACAAACTCAGTCTTTCCAGCTCCAGCATCAGTTCACCAAGATATTAATTGTATAATGAAGGCCAAACATGGCCTTACACCAATGTCTGACTGTCTCTATGGTTCGGGCACTTTGACTCATTGTCTTCTCCCTTTAAAAAAAAAAAAAATTAGAACACCTTCTCATTTTTCTTGAATGTAATCTTTTTCCTCTAGTTAGCTTTTTTAAATTTGTAAGTCGAAAACTCTAAATCCTCTTATTAACGGAATTAACCCCCCCCCCCCCCCCCCCCCATATAGAAAAAATCAAAATATATGTGTTGACAAACAGAAAAACACAAACCTCGCGGGTTGCAAACAAAACAAAACTACATACAAATTTTAAAAATATGTCAGTGTACATAAATATTTGAATATCTACTTGACAAATAATGTATCCCAACACTTCTTTTCAAAATCTTAATTTTATTGCAAAAAAGCTTTACGGAATAGGTGATGTTACGAACAATTTCTTTCTTTAAAAAGACTTAAATACACATGATCCAGAGCTAGACATCATAAAAAGATTGTTTATATGCTGTATCCAAATTTTCGTCAAATCAACGAAAAAGCAACTGGATTTATTGGCAACGGTATTCTTAAAACTTAATAACATAATTAATCAATTAGATGGAATAGACTAATATAATAGAATTACTAAAACTTCTTTTTTTCTTATGGTTGATTGAAGAATTCGAGCCAGAGTGTATATAACTTCTTCCAAGCAAAAACAGAACTAAAGATCCAAGAAAACACAACCATTCAAAAGTGTTAACACCACAAGTCCAAGTTTCACTTAATATACTATAAAACTATATTGTGAGATTAAAAAATAAATTCTTCATTATAAGTTATGTCTAAATGATAGTATAAGAAATGATTTCTCATTGCTGTTTTAATCATGTTTGACTATTGTAATAAGAATAACCAACATTTTACAGATTTCGGATATTAGTTTTAATATTGCTATGAAATTTCCGGTTATTTAACAAAGGAAGCTACTATAGAAAAAACAACTAGTCAGGTCGCAGTTGTGTTTGGACGTAGAAGCAAAGAAACGGCGGATGTCAATTATAAAGACATATATGTAAAGAGATTCGAATTATGTAACTGGACATGAAAAAGTAGTTTGGGTGATAAGAAAAATAAAGGGATGAAAAAAAAGAACAAACAAACCAAATAAAGAAGCAAAGGTCCAATGGGTGAGGAGAGGCTACCAAGGCACAGCAAAGGTCAAGATATGTAGTTTTAAAAGAAACTAAAGTGTTCTGGAACTTGAAAAATTTAAACACTAAAAATTAATAATATAAATAAAAAGGAAAAATTTTCAGATGTCCTCCCATGCACTGAGGAGCTACTTAACTTTTCTAACTTTTTTTTTCTTTTAAGGAGAAAAAGAGTTAATTATAGAAAAGTCACCAATTTTTTTGTGCTATTCGAAAAAGATCACTTTTCTGATATTCAAAAAATACCATTTTTATTGTGTAAAAAGACTATTTTGTTTTTTGACCGTCTAAAATTGTTTTTCTGAATCTATGTTTATTTTGTTTCACGAGTTTTCGTAAACAACTATATGTTATATTTTTGTCTATAATGCAATTATGTTTGGATTCTCTATTTTATAATTTATGATTTAGTTTTTGTTTTAATTTCTTTTTATAATGTTTGGCTTCTCTATTTTATAATTTAAAGTTTAGTTTTTGTTTAAATTTTTTTTTTATAATGTTTCGGTTATCTATTTTATAATTTGGGATTTAGTTTTTGTTTTAAACTTTCTTTTATAATGTTTAGGTTTTCTATTTTATAATTTATTGTTTACTTTTTGTTTTAAATTTTATTTTACAATGTTTGGGTTCTCTATTTTATAATTTAGGATTTAGTTTTTATTTTAAAATTTCTTTTATAATGTTTGAGTTCTCTATTTTATAATTTAAGGTTTAGTTTTTTTTAAAAAATTTATTGTAATGCTTGGGTTCTCTATTTTAAAATTTAGGGTTTAGTGTTTTTTTTGTAAATTTTCTTTTATAACGTTTGGGTTCTCTATTTTTTAATTTAGGATTTAGTTTTTAATTTGGTTAAAATCTATAATTTAGAGTTATATATTTTAGTATGGTTAAAATATAACTAATTAATTTTATAAATATGAACAAAATTTATATAAATAAAATGTTTATGTCTTTGGAAAATTATTCATGTATTTCTGGAAAAATTCATGGATAAAATTTATATTTGTTTTTCTGAACTAAAATCGTCATAAACAGTAACGAATAGTATAACTGTTCCCGAATCACTATAGTACATATCATATTTCAAATTTGCTTCCTACAAAATGGCAGTTTATGTAATTTTCCCAAAAAACAAATTAAAAGAAGAAAAACACAATGACACAAAGAATCTTTCTATGGGATGCTGCCACCATCCTTATAATTCTTAAATTTTGTAAATATAACTACATACATCTTAGCTGCCACCACCAAATATTGAAATTTAATATATTTAATAAAATCATATTTATTAATTACGCTAATCTTAAAATTTTGCATCCGTGGGATCCAGATACCAAAACGATATCAAACATCGATTGCCATGATTTGCAACCATATATTCGTTATTATTATTATTTTTTTTTTCCAAATGCTTCTCTAGACTCGATACAATGTTCTAACGTATCTCCATCATTTTTTCATCCATTATGAATGTCAATAATTGAGATGAAAAAGAAATCATTTGAACATATCAAATCATGATGGTAACGAATAATCTGCCCACTTCCAATTCCAAACATTGAATTCAAAATTCTTACAAAGAATAGTTGACTTATTAAAGACGGAATCTAAACCCTACATACATATCTACTATACTCCAAGACCTTCGATTCTCTATTTTTAGAAATTTCACATGAAACTACATAGATCGTATGAACAATTGATAAAAAATTGAGATATTATTTTGTGTAAAAGAGAATAGAATATGTGTATTGGACAGGAACACACGTAAGTGGAGAGACTGAGGAAAAAAACAATGGAACTAGTTGTCGTGGTCCTACATGGATGTGCTTTATGTGGAGTGATGATCTTCACTTCAACTTTGGACTCTTATCTCAGACTTGCGAACTGCTCTTGATCTCACCTCTCACATCAATGTCTCGTAAAATATATGTGTGTACAAAACTTATACTGCGCATTTGAAAGTTAAATTTCTTCTATTTGTTTTTTTTTGCGTTGGCGTTTACATATTTAACGTCAAAATAATTAAACTTAAACTTTTTACATTTTTTCTCTGTAATTTATTTTTATCCAAATTTGGACAAAAATATCCTTATCACAATTTTATTAGAATAACTATTTTATTAAATACATTATATCATGTGATATATACGGATTCACATCTAAGTTATTAATCAACGTGATATAAATATATTATGAACATAATAATATATTCATCCAACTGCTAAGAGATAAAAATTTTAAAAATAATTTTTTATTAACATAATATATAGTATGATATACTGATAAATATAGTTACAATTATAACAAATAAATTATTCATAGAAAATTTATCCAGTAACTGTCAAATAAATACATTACTATGTTCATAATATATTTATATTATTGTTAAATAATAATTTAGATGTGAATCCACATATTTCATATGATACAATGTTTTCATCGTGTTAACAAAAATAATTATCCGTTAAAAATATGGTCGATTTTCTCATATATTTTAATCGTTAACAAAATATTTATCTTTTTAAAAATATGATATAAAGACTTTTGTCTAGAAAGAGAACTAGTTTAAAAAAACTAATACCATAGACCTAATTATCAATATTATTTGTTACCATATTGCCCCTTCCTAAATCTTAAGAGAAATAGTTTAAATAGAAATAATTTATAATTTGGTTATTGCCTACACGAGTTAAACAGTGAGTTGTAAGATTCAACCAATAAGAGCTTTGAAAAAAAAATATTAGCATTGAGACTCTCGTCTAAAATGTTGGAGGATACGGGTCCAAGTTTATATATTTAAGAAAGCAGAAAAAATATATGTGGAATCAGAGTTGTAATAAATTAAGCTCTCTTGCAACTTAAATTTTAACCACTATTAATAATAAATCAATAATATGGTCCGAGCTTAACTATGTTCGTTGTCAGCTTCAAATTCCCATCGATCATTGCCAACAATTTTAGAGAAAACAAAACAAAAGAAACCCCAACCTAGCGAAACACAAAATAGTTAGCTTATTGAAACAAATAGATAACGAACATATCGGTATCGAAGCCCAACATTTGACTAAAATTTAAACAAAAGTTTTTATTCTATTCAAAATTTTATTAATCTATGTAAAACCGAAGGGTTGTCTTTTTTTTTATCTAACTACCAAAATGATGAACTTTTTCATTTTATTTTCTATATAATCTTGAAAGAAAAACCTGTGTTTAAATTTTATAAAAACTCTCTTAATACTAACCAAATTTTTTTTAAAAAAATTAAAATTGATTAGTCGGCCGTTCAGACGCTTAACGATGTTAAATGATTTGATGTTTCCACAGTTAACATCAATAATGGGTTTAAATAGCTAATTAATTGGTTAGACATCAAGTTATAATTAATCGGTTAGGTTTTCTACTCACAGACTGAGCTGTACGTCCAGATCCACTAATCAACTAGACGTTTGACTAATTGCGTAACTCATATAGTCGTTATTTGTTCAATTAGCACCTAATATCTTCTAATGTATTATATGAATTTCTTTGTTTTTTCTTTCCTACCTTTTTCACATTTTTCTTTGATCTCTGGAGAATTCTAAAATTTTACTTTAAAACAAAGTTTCTTATTTTCTATATAATTTATCAGCTTATAAATTTGGAGCATTCAAATCTTTTAACAATTTCTACATTGTAACGTTGGTGTCGAGTGCCGAACGCTTCACAATGCGGTGGTGTATACTTGCCTCAACGTTTTAGGCGTGTGGAGTTTGATCTCCACTTTCCTTCTTATAATCCTTATAAGGATTCTGGACTAATGGATGTATCCGTCGTGACCTATGGACGACAAAAAACGTTAAGGTATCGAGTAATTTTCTGATAGTGTTTATGGTTTTAAACTTTTGGCCTCTCATATTGGGTTCTTTTGGGTTTAAAATTACCAACTTGTACAATTTACATTATTAGAAAACTCAAGAAGTTTTTGGTATTGTAATCATTTTGCTAACAACTTTATAATATTTGTTTTTTTATTATTATCATTTCGATTTTTACAAAATTACACAGATATCATTCATATTCATATATTCTAAACAAATAGAGTAAAGAACGATACAACATAAGAAACAAAATTGACGATACTACCTTTTCAGACTTACTCGCTAACAGATTAACAAATATGTTAATTCCTTCTACGTATTCGAACTCCAACATTGCGATTTTTGGCTATCACCCAGTTATGACGTACTATAAAAATTTTACAAATCTCAAGACACTACTACATGAGGACTTCAGCTCCACAACCAATAGTTATCTTTGTGTGAATTTGTCTTTCGCTTAAAGTTTAACAAACCAACAGAAAAACTGGTAGAAACACCATAAATGATAACTTCGCTATAGTCAAATTATATGAAAAGAGACATAAAACTAATAATAAAAAAACAGAATGAAAAATAAGACTCATTTTTCACCCAATCTAATCTACTAAAATGTTATACATTACCAATATTTTCTATGTTCCTTGGGAAGTTTCCATTGTCTTCTCACCCATTGTTCTTGCCATAAAGAAAAATACCAATGCCACCACAAAATACTAGGAATGAGACAAAGGCCCATCACGTGAAGTTGGTTTGCTCAAACACGAAGAAAAACCATCCCATGAATGAACCAGTTCACGTCGCTGTTTAAACGAATGATGAATCGGCTGAGCAAAGTGTTCTTGAGATTGTGAATAACATTGAACAAATTGCGGTGAAGAGGAGATTTCCGACCAGGGGAATTGATCGCCATCATCATCAACAGAAAATGTCAACCCTCTATTTTTGCGACCAGTTAACAAATCTTCAGAACTCAAATCGTTAAGTCTAGAATTGAATGCGCTTGGATCTCAGATTTTAAATTGAAACTCGTATTTCGATGTAGCAAATTGTACATCATATTTAACGATTCCATGATAGTGGCGAGAAAAGTTTTCAATCATGAACTGAAGGAAACCGCTTGAACATATTCTCAACGGAAACACGTTGACACTGCTTCGGAATCCATACCCCATTTTGGTCGGAATGAGGAACTCCCGAAAAGAGATAAATAAATGAAAGTTTGAAAAAGAAAACCAATTCAGATGTGTTGATAATTATTGGTCGATATTATTTATGTCTAAATCTATACGAGGATTGAAATTAGAAAACGAAAATGATACCAGCCGATGTCGGAGAAGCCGACGTTGGCCAGAAAATGGTGTAAATAAGAAGGCTTGTGATGAAACGGTTTGAGAGAGAAAAAACAATTATGTTTTCTTTTATAATATTTGTTATGAATCCATATATCATTAATCATTTCACTTTAAATGTAACATCTTGGACTTGAACTCAGATCCCATAATACTAAAGGCACTCATCTAACTGATTCAATTGGCCGCACTTGACTGTGGGTTTTAATAACTAATAGAGTAATGAATAATGGACCCTGAGTATGAAACCAAGTGAACCATCACACATACATGATGAATTATTATAAAAAGTTGAAAAATAAAGAAAATTATCCGAAGAAATATATATAAAAAAAAGTGTGGTATGACTTAAGTGTGAGACGTCCCACCATTGTCCTCCCCACTCCCACTCACAGCAACCTTAGCTTTTCCCATACTAAAACATCATCTAACACTATACAACCCCCACTCTATCCTCTTTTGTGCTCCCAAACCAAACATAACAATCACAATCTCTCCTCCCTCTCTCTCACTTCTTCTTTTCTTTTTAAATCCCCAAACTACCCTTGAGATCGATGGACACAAATCTGTTCATAACTCCCAATTCTTCTTTCAAATCCCAAGCCTTTGTCTCCTCATCTTCCTAACCAAGGTATAAATATTCTTTCTTCGGTTTCTTAGGAAATCTAAGATCCTCAATTTCGATGTTCTTGAATTAACTTTCTATGTCTTGCAATTGTATTGAAGTTTTGATGGATGATCAACAATTATTAGTATGGTTGTAAAACTTTGAAATAGGTTTGTGTGGGTCATATATTGCCATTTATGTGTCAGCAAATTTATACTTCAAATCTTTTTTTTTTCTTTTCGTTTTGCTTAAAGAAATTGGATACCCTAAAACTGAATTAATGTAAAGATACAATTCCTAGGAAAATACAATTATTTAGATTATGGATCTGCTTTGTATGTAAGCTGAGATTTTACTGTCGGTGATATTTTCGCTATACTTTTTTTTTGTTCCTTTGTGTATATATGTGTCTGTTTTTTTTCTTTTTCCGTTTTTGGCTTTTCATCATTGTAATCAAGTAAATGAAGTAGAAAGTGTCTGTTTTGTGTTAATATAAGTTTAAGTTTAGTTTGTATGAGCGGTAGATGATAAAAAGAATTAGAAATTATTTGGAAATTAATTAATTTTAATTAAGTGAAAAGTAGATGAAATTAATCAGTTTAGAGTTGACTGCTTGCTTGATGGATGTGTCAGTACTAAATTTGGCACTTCGGATGTTGTCTACTCATTGGCTCACTAGGACCATTTATGGTCACACCAATGTTTCCCCCACTATCTTTTTCTGAAGTAATAGTAATTATTTTTTTAGAATATTTTTTTAAGCATTATCGACTTTGTTTGGACACAACCAATCCAATTTTCTATGAATTATATATTACTTTCTATATAGTTCTCATACATTTGTTTTATACATTATACACATATACTTGATCAAAATATTTTTAACATTCTCTCAAAAAATATCATTGCAGAAGAAAAGGAAAAAACAACCGTCAATATTTTTCTACCAGAATCATGAGACCAATACCAGACCTCGAAATTGAAGCTTCATCGGACACTAGCAGCAGCCAAGTGGCCTCAAACTTGTCTCCGGTCGGAGAAGATTACAAACCTATCTCCTTGAATCTTAGCCTTTGTTTCAACAACAACAACAATCTGGATCTTGAATCATCGTCTTTGACTCTGCCACTTTCAAGCACTAGTGAGAGTAGCAACCCGGAGCAGCAACAACAACAACAGTCTGCATCAAAGAGAGTATTCTCTTGCAACTACTGCCAAAGGAAGTTCTACAGCTCTCAAGCACTTGGTGGTCACCAAAACGCTCACAAACGCGAGAGAACACTCGCTAAACGCGCTATGCGTATGGGTCTTGCTGGGGTCTTCCCCAGTAGAGGATCCAATAGTAATTATGCAGCTGCTGCTACAGAAGCCGCTCTCTCGTATCTCCCACTACATGGAAGTGGAAATGATAGTATGACATCATTCAGGACTTTGGGAATCCGAGCACATGCCTCATCCCACGACGTCAGCATTACAAGGCCGTCGCAAGAAACGATTATTAGGAACATTGCCAGGTTTAACCAGGGGTATCTCGGTAGTTGCATTCCTTTTTTCGTTGAGGACGACGAGGCTGAGCTGCTATGGCCGGGGAGTTTCAGGCAAGCGGCGGATGCGGTTGCGGATGGAGCTAGCAACGACAATTTAGGTGAAAGTAAAATGGATTTCTTGGAGGTCAAACAAGCGGTGGATATGGAAAGTTCTCTTCCAGATCTAACCTTGAAGCTTTGAGCTTTGTTTTAACTTTTACTTTTCGATTTGGATTCTTAATTTGGTTGCCATGAGCTTCATATCTCTATCATGTACAGTGAGAGTTTCACAAACCATTTCTGTTTTCATTAGATATATATATATGGTCAATACCGATTGATCGACCAAGAAGTCATTCTAGTGTTTGGTATAAGCCAAAGGGATATATGTATTTAAATCAAATGTAATGTGTGTACTTGTTAATAATACGTTAATTACCATTATGTCACTAATGTCATTGCTCTCATTAACTTCTTGTGTCATCGTTCACAAGTGATTTACATGTTTTGCTTATTACAGTTTCTAGCTGCGTCAATACCTTGAAGAACCTCCGTTGCAGTATACAAACCTTAGGTGCTAAACGGACGAAGACTCAACACCACGCATTTTAAAACGTCTAACTGGATCCTAGACGATTTTAGTTGGTTTAGATATTTATTAGATAAGTATATATATCTTCTTATATATTAAAAGGAAAATACATTAAAAAGCTAACATTAAATTTGGTGAATATTACATTATATGCCATTGGTATAATAAACAAAAAAAAAAGTCATAATGTTTAACATGTCTAGGCAATTACATTTATTATCCCTATTACCAAACATGTTCTAAAAAATCTTATACTATCCATCGATGTCAAATAGCCGAGACAAGTTATAACAGTTGTTGAATGAGTTACGAGTCAACAATTCTATTTTCCTGATTTTTGGTTCAATTTTTTATTTTTTTTTCATTATAAAAGATTCCGTAAATAAAAACCAAAAGTATAAAAGATTTTTTTCCATTTTTTATTTGAAGATAAAAAATGATGAAGAAAATTATTGTACACACATAATTGAGAGAATTCAAATGTCAGTTACCAAAAAAGATTTAACATTTAATTTAACAAAATAAATTATTAAATTCAAAAGTATGGATGAAATATTCAATCATTTCAAGTTTGGACTAGCCCATTTATAAGTTGTCTGAGCATGAAGACCACTTTCGCTGAAAGCGCCACCTATCCTTCAAGCAAATCTTGAACATATAAACGGATCATGCATTTTTAGAGGAAACAACAAAATTCGACTAATTTTTCTTCTGAATCAAAATTTAAATTTTGCAACCTGAATTTTAACACATTAGGCTTATGATCATCAAAATTATAAAAAAGAATAAAATTTGCTCTGATTGTCAAAAACATGGGAAAGCTAAGTCCATTACGTAAATTATAAGAAACAATAACAAATAGCAAAATGGGAAAGCTAAGTCCATTACACATTAGGCTTATGATCATTATACTTATAAAAATAATAAATATTCGTTACGATCCAGTGCTTGTTCGATAAAAATTTGAGATAGAGATAAAAGGATGAACATATATTTGTAGACCCCACCGTTCGTTCATCAGTACGCACTGATTTTAATCCTAAACCTAAATCTTTGCCAACCAAGATGTTATTCTCTACAATTTGTCAAAGAGAATCTAAAACCATAAATCCTAAATCTTATGCACAATAAGTAATGTTGTCAGAGGACTGCTGTCTAACAGTACTACTACGGAGGTCTTTAATTTCATAAGGGTTAATTTAGGACTACTTTGGGAGAGTTCTACATCATTCTTATGTAATTTTGATAAGTGTTAACTGTATGTCTTTTACTACATACAAACAGGGATTCAACAGGATTAAGTTCAGAGTTGTTTGGATTAACCCGATTTTCTACAACTTCCCAAATCTATTGTCTCGGTGATTGTTGATTTGTGATGCCTATGATTAAATTATATTAGTTTCCTTAATTTGATTAATGCTAGGTTACTTTTACCATTCAAATTATAGAGTTTGAATTATTCTGTGTGTGGAAGAGTTTAAAGGTTTATAGAATGAGTATGAAATTTGATCCCAAAGAGTACAATTTCTTGTAAATAAATAGATGCAAATTTTTTGAAAGGTTCCAAAATACTGCAGATAGAGCCATCTGTCATGGTCTCATGTGTTGCGGGGAGAGTGTCCATTATAGAGATATCGTACATGCAGAATCGTCTGTCGTAGATCCGAGTGTTGGAGAGAGAGAGTATATCAATCATAGGGATACCGTACATGCAGAACTACATGTCAGGGAGAATTTGCGTCTTTTAGTGGTTGTTTGAAGAATTTTTCCATTATAATCGCGTATACTACAGCTAGTCGAACATCATAATAGGATTATATCAAATATCTTTAATAATAATGATGTAATAGACAATAAAATAAGCACGATCAACTATAAATCTACAAAGCCCATAACCCAATTAAAAACCTACTTATTCATGCTTTCAAAATAACCAAAAAGATGAAATCCTTGATCACAAATATAAATTTTATCAATCAATTGAAATGATTTGAACTCAATACTCTTTGGAACACTAATGCCCAACCCGAAGCACTCTACCACACACGTTTTTTATGAAAATGATGCCCCTAACTTCATAATATAATGTGCTGCTAGATTTATGGGTTTTATCCCAAAATCGGAGATGTATATGATTAAATAAATAAATAAAATAGAAACTAAAAGAAATCTCCATGAGATTGTTGAAATCTAAACCAACTTAGAACAAGGTTTCATATCTTTTGTCTATTAAACAAGAAGCACACCACTTCAAATAGAAGCTCTGCTTTCTGGGCCAGCTCATGATATTCTTCTCTATAACAAATTTGATATCTTTTGCTCTCTAATGATCACGTGTGTGTTATGACGTGATCTAGGTTCCTCCTAAGGATTATCCTATTTAAAAGTTTTATCTATAATTGTAAAACCTTTAAGCAGAAATAATCAATAAAAGTTATCTCTTTATTTTTTTTGTAAATATGTTCATGGTATCAGAGCTCAGTCGATCATGGATGACACCTATGATCCTTTTTTCACTCTAAGCTTTCAGCATTGTGTTACTCTGAAACTTTCCCCAAATAACTATCTTTTATGGAAAATACAGTTTGAAACATGGCTTACCAACCAAACGTTGCTTGGTTATGTTATTGGTGGTTCAGCTTGTCCTTCTGCTACCAGTAGTGTCAAAAGTGGAGATTTAGTATATGAAGTAACAAATCCAGATTTTCTCTCATGGGTTCGTAATGTCAGAAGATTATGAGATGGTTGTTTGGCTCGTTTTCTGAAGAATCACTCAGATCTGTCTATGGTCTTCACAAATCCAAAGAGGTATGGTATGGATTTCTCTAGCCAGGAAATACAACCATACATCTGCTTCTAGGAAAAGTGATATTCAGCGTTGGTTGAACTCTATCACAAAACAAGGAAAAACCATGGCTGAATATTTGAACAATGTAAAGCAAATATATGATCAGCTTGATTATATTGGTTATGTTGTACCTGAAAATGAGAAGATTTTTGGAGTTTTTAATGGCTTAGGTCAGGAATATGAGTATATTTCAACTATGATTGAAGGACTAATGGATACATTTCCTATGTCTTTTGAAGATGTTGAGTTCAAGCTAACAAAATTTTGATGATAAGATCCAGACTGATGCAAATCATTCATCTATCACATCCCACTTGGCTTTTACAACAGACAGTGAATATTCTAACCATAGCCGTGGTCAGTCTGTTGGTTGTTCTGGAGGGTATCATGGTCGTGATAACTACTGGAGCAAAAACACACATTACTAACTCCATAACTCAACTTCAGTCTGCACAACTTTACAGTGGTGATGATGATGTAATTGTTGGTAATGGTAACATATTGGTTCTGCTATTATCCCAAGTCTTCAAGGTAATTGCCATTACATGATGTTCTTGTTTATCCTGAAATCACTAAATCTCTCTTATCTATTTCCAAGTTTACTGCTGATTATCCATGTGCTTTTGATTTTGATTATGATGGTGTGATTGTTAAGGACAGCGGACAAGACAACTCCTCACCAAAGGCAACCACTATAAATATATGTACATGTTGGAGAATCCACAATTTATGGTTTGCTATGCATCAAGAAAACAAGCTACAAGTGATGAGGTTTGTCATATGAAGCTTGGTCATCCTCATCAAGATATTCTTCAACAAAACTCAAGTTATCGTTTGTGTGATGCTTGTCAAATAAGAAAAAATTGCAAACTTCCCTTTTCTTCTTCTGATTTTGTTTCAAGTAGACCTCTAGTACGTGTCCATTGTGACTTATGAGGTCCTTCTCTGGTTGTCTCTACTCAAAGATTATGTTATTATGCAATCTTCATTGATAATTATTCAAGGTTTACATGGTTTTATCCTCTACGTCTCAAGTCAGATTTATTCTCTTTGTTTCTACTTTTTCAAAAGATGGTAGAAAATAAACTTCAATAGAAAATCACTATGTATCAGTGTGATTCATAAGCTACAAGTTTGTTTCCCACTTAACTGGTTATGGAATCAAACAACTGATTTCTTGTCCCTACACTCCACAACAAAATGGCTTGGTAGAGAGAAAGTATATACATATAACTGAATTAGGCCTATCAATGATGTTTCAAGGAAAAGTGCCTCACAATCTATGGTAGAAGTTTTCTTCACCGCAAATTTGCTAGGAAATCTTCTCCCTTATTCGATTCTACCTGATCACAAGAGTTCATTTTGAACTTCTTATGGGAAAATCTCCCTTGTATACTTCTCTTTGGATTTTAAGTTGTGCATATTATCCTAATCTACGGCCTTGCTCACACAATAAGTTCGATCCCAAGTTTTTTTTTGTGTGTTTTTATAGGTTACAATGAAAAATATAAAGGGTTATGTGCTATCATCCTCCCACGGGAAACATCTTGATCAATAGATTTATCTTTTTTGATGAATCTAAATTTCTTTTTACGGATGTATACAGTGGGAATCTGTGTCCTTTGACCACTCCTCCGCTCTCTGCTTGGCAAGCTAGTTTTATACAAGGAGAAGATAACAAAATTGTTACTTATGTTCAGAAATCAATGATTCTCAAAAACCTGCAATTCCTGTGTGTACTAATACTCCTGAGTCTTCTGATGGTAATGGAGAAGGAAGTTCTGGGTATACGGCAGACATTAATTCTGTTCATATAGCAACAACTTCTCTTGTCCATCTAACACGTTGAACACTAAGCCTCATTCACCTATCACTCTCCTGCAAATTCAGAAAATATCGCAGAAAACACAACAGATGAATCACTTTTTAGTGAAGATGACTTTCCTCCACTAAATTCAAATTCTTCAGACTCATCCTATGATCACGAGGAGCAAAGCTGGCATAGTCAAGCCAAATCCAAAATATGCTCTCTTTATAGTCAAGAGCAATTATCTAGAACCAAAAACTATGAAATCAACTCTTAAAGACCCTAGATGGAACAATGCAATGGGAGATGAAGTAAGGTCCTTTCATGAGACACATATATGGGACTTAGTTCCACCAGATGCTTCTCTAACACCTTTAAGCTGCAGATAGGTATTCAGAACAAAATTAGAGCTGATGGTTCTCTTGAGAGGTTGAAGGTGAGATTAGTAGCTAAGGGTTATGAACAAGAAAAAAGTGTTGACTATGTAGAAACCTACAGTCCAGTGATACAAACAGCAATAGTAAAGTCAATCTTACATGTTGCAACAATACATAAATGAGACATTAAGCAACTTGATGTGAAAAATGTCTTTTTACATGGGATTTGGAATTGGTTGCGGTTCATGTTTCTGGCGATTTTAGATGGAGATCGAAAAGTGGAGCTAGCGAAGGATGATATTGAAGGCATACATCATTAAATTAAAATGTTGATCGGTTAATAAAATGTTGATTGATTAATTAACAACTTAATCTTTCTTATCGATGGTTATGGGTTGGGGTTTTGTGATTTTTTGAAGCAGTAAAGCTTATTCATCACTGTCTTGTATCATCAGTTAAATTACATCTGTTTTTAGATAAATTAATCGGTTACATATTTTTTTATTTTTTCTAAAATAATGTAGGGTTTATAACTTAACATGTTGATATAGTTCGCGATGATGGTTGTAGATCAACTGGTTAAGACTTGCAATAAATGGGTTAGAGATTGCAGTTTTGAGACTAGGTTATAACACTTAAAAAAATCTAAGCTTGTAAACGCAAAACAATGTCATTTATGACAGCTCATTACATAGGTGTCGGCTGACTCAGCGTCGTTAACGGTTGACTAACTCCTGTTAATGACAACTTGTAATTTGACACGATATATTAAATTTGGGTATGAAAATTCAAATTTTAATCGTATTGGAGCATGATTTAGCATTATTCAAAAGACTAGGTATGAATTGGCACTTCACGTAAAGTTTGGGTTGTAAAAGACCCTTTACCCATTATCATTTAGAGGGTTTGTTTCTACATCAAGAAAAATAAGCCATTGATCTACTTGTTGTAACAGGAATGTCGGATTGTGCACCTATCTCAACACCACTTCCTCTGTAATTAGGAAAAATCACTAGTAATAAGGATACTTTTAAAGATCCAACATACTTCTGAAGCTTGGCTTGAAAGTTGCAATATCTTTCTCTAACTCGACCTGATATTTATTTTGCAGTCAATCTTGTTTTTCAAAAGATGCATTCTCCAACAATTGCTGATTTCAATCTTCTCAAAAGGATCTTATGGTATCTCAAAGGTACAGTTCAAATGGGACTCAATCTTTCATCTAACACTGATTCTACATTGTGTGCTTATAATGATAGCGATTGGGCTAATTGTAAAGAGACTAGGAGATCAATAGGTGGTTTCTGCACTTTTCTTGACACAAACATCATCAGTAGTCAGCAAAACGCCATTCTACTGTCTCTAAATCATATACTGAAGCTGAATATATGACATTATCTATTGCAACCTCTGAAATAAAATGGATTTCTTCTTTGCTTCGAGAAGTTGGTGTATCACAGCCTGCAACACCAGAGGTATAACTTCAACACCAGAGGTATACTGTGACAATTTTTCATCCGTGTATCTTACAGCAAATCCAGCAATGCACAACCGCTCCAAATCTTTTAATGTTGATTTTCACTATGTCCGAGAAATAGTGAGTTTGAAAGCTTTGGTTGTCAACATGTTCCTTCATCACAACATCTAGCACATGTTTTCACAAAGTCCCTTCCCCAACAATAGTTCTTTGACTTGCGTTACAAATTTGGAGTTGTTTTGCTTCCTACTCCAAGTTTGAGGGAGTGTATTAAACAAGAAGACACAACACTTCAAATAGAAGCTCTGCTTTCTGGGCCAGTCAAGATTGAAGACAACATATTGAAGATGGACCTTACTCACAATATCAAGCCCACAGTCATCAAACCGTCTATGCTTTGCAATAGTAACACATGATCTCAGTCAAATCGTACGACTGCACTAGCTCATCAACGTACAGGACTAACCTCTGCATAACAAATTTAATACCCTTTGTTCTCCAGTGATCATGTGTGTGTAATAACGTGTGACTTAGGTTCCTCCTAAGGCTTTATCCTATTTAAAGATTTTCTTTGTAATTGTAAACCTTTAAGCATAAATAATCAATAAAAGTTTTTTTTTCATTTTTGTTTTGCAAAGACTTTCATTTTAAGAGGCTTATGATTTTCAAGGTTTTGTGTCTCTAAGAAGTTTAGAAAAATGAAACTTATGATTATCTACACCATTATAGTTTGTAAATACTCTATAGAAGAGTAATGCATTATTAATTCTGCATGGCGTTAGACACAGGGAGTCACGAAAGTTTTGATGGTAATGATGTGGTACAAAGAGAACAACTAGTGGAGAACTTGGCCCAAACTGACTCAAGATACTGTATGTCAATAATTATAGAACCGTGAGGGACTCAAAGATTGATGATCCATATCCAAAAACATAAATGAAAATTAAGTTAGATATGATAGATAAGATAAAGTAAGTGAGTCAAAAGACCGTGCATTATATTGGAGAGAATGAGGGGTACCAAGGATACACAGAAGTGGGAGTAGTGGGGAGTAACGAGATCAAAGAAAAAACAGTCTCACACCATCCAAATTATTTCCCTTGAAGCTTCGTTAAGAAAGTAGAATAAGGGATAATACATGATTTGTTTGATCTATAAACAATGTGTTTTCTAGGTTCCGTTTGTACATAATCTTTGACCTTAATTTTTGTTTTTGTTTCTTTATTTTTTTTACCATTTCTAAAAGTTTAGATTAATATATATATCTCGGAAAAAGAGGCAAAACATAGACAAGAACCCTCACTGGAATGAGAAATATTTGTTAAAAAAACCTATACCATACTTTCTCCTAAATCCGTTTGTCTTCATCCTTTTACCATATAAGACTGAAAAAGTCATTAACTTAATTACATTTTCACAAACAATGTCAAAGACATAAGCCAAAAGTTAAAAGTGTAATTACCGTTAAAGAGTGGTGATATTCGCAAGTTGAAAATAAGCTACATTTTTTTTTGTTACCAGAAAAATAAATATTCACACACGTGTTCGTTTATTTTATTTAATTATTTTTTTTTTTTTTTAAACATCTTTATTAGAATTTTAACTAATATTTACAAAATCGTTAAATAACAAACTATTTAAACAATAAAAAAGAAAAAATAAATATTTGTAATCTCACTTTGTTGGTGAGCCAACTTTGCTAATTTATCCGCTACTTGGTTGCTTTGTCGAGAAACCGTAGTAAACGTGACAGAGGTGAAGTGATCCATCAAACTAGGGATATCATTAAGCAAAGGTTCCATGATTGCATTCCGAGTATGATGGTTTAGAAGGTCACCAAGTACTTTGCAGTCGGTTTCCATTATTATATGTTTGTATCTCCGACACCATAATGATTGTAAAGCATGGAGGACAGCCACACCTTCTGCTTCTAGCGGGTTAGATCCTTGCTTGAGTTTAGTTGAAGCTGAAAGTTTATTTAGTTTTTAGTTAAATACATCGTTATTCTTTTTGAGTATGGCATTTCGGATATTTAAAACGAAATAAACACTTATTTGATTTTTGGATATGTTTTTCAATTCGGTTTGATTCGGGTCCGATAAATTTTGTTCCCCTTGACTATTACTATTTATATTTCAACTTATGGGATATAGTCTGAAGAGTGAAGACAATGGTAAGAGCCTGAGATAGCTAAGTCGGTCGAAAGTTGAGAGAGGAAAGAGCAATGGACGATTGCTTATGCGGTTACGGTTGAACCAAACTGAAGGGAGGCAGAGCAGGACAAGATGGTGCCAACGGAGTTTGTGGCGACTGAGGAGGGAAGAGCCCTGACAGATATTGGCATTTGGTAAGACATAGTCCATAGAGCTGCACCTATAGGGTACCACCCAAGCTCTCCTATGGCTCCGGCTAAACCCATTGCTTCTTTCGTCAGTCTCTCTAGCACGTGCTCTGGTACTGGAGTTGTCATCGTGGTATACATCTGCAATAAAAATAATCAAAGAAAATGTTAATATTTTAGGGGCTAGTGATTTAGTGAAACGTTATAGACTTGACTTAATCCTCAAAATCATATTATATATTCACGAAATAGATTCAACAAAAAAAGATTCAATAATCTGTCTTATATGAAAGCATATTTTTATTATTAGTTTGGACCCAAGGTTTTGTTATCTGATTACAATTCGCAACAACATCTAAATGATTAGTCAATATACATTCAGTTTTTTGGTTTAGTTCGGTTATGGTATTCGGGTTTTGGAAATATGCGCAAACAATTTTATTTCGGTTTGGTTTGAAATTTTTTGCTATGTTCAGGTAATGAACAAAATTTTATATAAATAAAGTAATTCATTAGTTTAATTAGTATTGTTAACAACTTTTTAGTATACATGTATGTTCTATAAATTTAGTTAAAATATAAATTTTGGTTAATTCGGTTTGTTTGCATAAAATTCAAGTTTCGGTTCAGATTCAGTTTGAATAATTTTATACCGTTTTAGTTATAAGAAATTGTATAAAGATTGATGAATTTCGGTTCGCTGTTTATGTCCAATTTTGTAAGTGATGGATGATCGGGGTTTTTGTTTTGTTTTTTTTTTCAATAATTGAAATGATAAAGTGTAGGTTATTTGAGTTCTTCTAACTTATATATGGAGAAAAAAAGGAACGTAAAAGTCTCTAAGGGGCAATATGCAATATTAAATTAAAACGAAAAGCTTACGTGGCGAACGTCTCCGAGCAATCCAGAATCAAACATCATATCTCTAATCTTAACCGTCCGTTGATGATGCAACCAAATCGTACCGTCCATAAACTGGACACCGTTAGATTCACACGCCTCCACGATCCTATCCAGCTCCGTCGCTTCTTGAGCCGGCGGTTTTTTATTCTCCGCTGCCGTCACCGCCCATTTTCCTCGCTGTGTCACCGGCATCGTCAAGTATACAGCGTCAACGCTTGCGTCGTTCAGTAGGTCTTCGTAGCTTCCGTATATTATGCCGGTCTCCGGCAATAAATTGTTTTAGCGGTTTTATATTATGACGGTCTCGGCGGCGAAGGCTTTTGCAGTTTCGAGAGATGGATCGCTGATTGCAATAATGACGGCGTTAGAGGATTGTGTTACTGTTCTGACGAACTTTGATGCGAATCTGATGCATCCGAGAAGACCAAAACGCACCTTTTGGTTATCATCCATAGTTTTTTTTTTTTATGTGGCGGCAAATCTTTTTTTTTTCACTTCTTCAGCTTCAGGAGTTGTGTTCTAATGAAAAGTGATGAAGATATGAAGATATTAACACGTGGCGAATCCTGAGCCTTGGTAAAGAATTTTGAATTATCTTCTTTAATATATTTATTTTTTCTTCTACCGATTTTTCATTAAAAATAAAATATACAAAAGGGATGTTTGCATATGGTAGGCATGATCACGATTATGGTTATTGCGGTTGCCGTTATTGTAGTTACGATTAATTAATCACCGGTTATGGTTAAATTATTTTTTTAATTTTAACCTTAACCATTTAAAATACGGTTAAACGGTTACGATTAAAACGGTTACGGTTATATATGGTTACAGATGTTACGGTTAAATATGATTCGATTATATGATTATTAGTTTATTTTTTTGGCCGAAAATTGTAAATAAAAATATTTAAAAATAAGAAAATAGAATATGTAATAAATAAATATTTATTAATTATTATGATATTTATTAAGCTAACTACAATATTAAAAACAAAAAAAATATTAATCACTATTCTCTTATCTTATTGTAGATTTATCACTATCTATATCTGCTAACTATTCTTCATTTGTCTCAAATGTATTATTGTATTCTTGTTGTCTATATTCTGTTCTACTCCAATCGTCAAAACACGCTTAAGGTTAAAGAGAATCTGCATTCATCCTTGATCGAGTTTCATATAGAATTTGACTTTCAGAACTAAAAGCACGTTCAACGGAAACTGTAGAAACTGATGAAGAAATAACGTCTTTTGCAATCATGGCAAATCGAGTAGTGAGATTGATGACTCTTCACCATTCAATAACTTAAAAGCTATTTCCTACATCTTCGTCACTAAACTCAAAATTAATAGATAAATATTTTTCAACTTCAGAACTATTACTTTGAGATGGTCGTTATCTTTTTTATCGTCGCATCCTTTATGCAAGATTCAACTTAGAAGTGGACGATATATCATTTTGTAAAGATGATTCAGCTACATGTGGGTTATGCATAAATAATCTAAAATATTCATCATATAGATTTTCTATGTATTTTTCTGAATAGGAAACAATGCTTGAAACATTAACACTATCATATAAATGCAACAATCATAATATGTGGTGAGATAATCAAATAAACCATCTACTTTAGTTTGAGGATCCAAAAGAGATGCAAGCAAATTAAGAGGTGGAATTTTCTCATAATATTTTACCCATTTTTCTTTCATACTTTTAACACATGTTGACAAAACAATATTATTTTCATGTTCATGCATCACATCAGCAATATTGACACATTCGTATAAAAGTACATTACTAATAGGATAATAAACACAAGATAATAAATACGTAAAAACATTAAAACATTTTAATAATTTTAAAAGTGTACTACAATCATCCCAATTAATTGGCCACAAAGTTAAAAAAAACTACAATGTTCTTGAATAAAACTACATAATAAATCTTTATAACCAATTGAACCAACAAGCATATCATAAATTGAATTCTAACGAGTAGGAACATCACGAGAAAACCTTCTAGAAAATACCTTATGCATTTTACAAAACTAGAACCACTTTTTCATTAACTTTGGATGGCCTCATTAAATAATTCAAAACATTAGTAACTAGCGAAACAAGATTATTATGAGAAACTAACAAACCATCTTGGACGCATAAATTCAAAACATGACAAACACATCGAACATGAAATATTTTCCACCTAAAATAGGACTACAATTATTTATTAATTCAAAAACAGAAGCAGTATTGGCATATGCATTATCAAATGAAATAGAAAATATTTTTTTTGTTAAATATATTCTTCTAAAATTATTTTTATTAATTTAAAAATATTATCAGCAGTATGTCTTTCATCAAAAACTCGAAAAGCAATAATTCACTTTTGAATGATCCAATCAGTATCAACCCAATGACATGTAATACCCATATAATAATGTATTTGCCAATGATCACTCCAAATATCACAACATATTAAAACTTTACTATGAAAATTTAAAAACAAATTTTGTAAACTATTTTTGGTTTTTTGATAAAGCGATTTTAGAGTCGGGTAACAGTAGTTCGAGGAACTCTCTTAGCTTGTGGATTTAAAGCTCTTTTGCAATAATTATTAAAACCCAATTTTTCTCCAAAGCTAAATGAAAGATAGTCAACTGCAACATATTTTGCTAATTCTTCTCAAAAAAAAAAAATTCAAAATAATGAAAAGAATAAAGATTAGAAGAAGTAACATTATGAGTTTCTACACCAAATTTTTCAGGATGAATTTTGCACATGATATATATATGATCCATATTCTGCACCGATCTGCAAAAAAACTTTAATTGCAATAATTACAACATGTTTTCGTTTTTCCATTAATTTTTTCTTTTCGAAAATGAACCTTAAAAATATTAGAAGAATTCACACGTTGTTTTCCCAAGTTTGTAGTAGGTTGTTCTTGAGTTGCATTTTCTTGAGTATTGATTATGGTTGGTAATGAGTTATGAACATCATCCGAAGACATTATCCCAACAAAAAAAAACTGTAACAAAAGAAATTAAGATTTACTTTTGGATAATAGAATACAAGATGTCTTTTTTATAAATAATTTTAAATATAGAAAACTATTTATAGAAAATTTGGTTACTAAACATGAAAAAGAAAATCTTTGAAATTGTCAAAAAAATTTAAGCAAACGGCTCTTTTATTACTATTATTAATTGATTTTTTTTTTGTTAAATACTATTACTAATTGTTATTTGTTAGTTTTTCAAAGCTTCCTTTTATTTAGGTTAGTTATTTACCAAACAATTATATTATTTTATATTTAGTTAAAGGATTTATGTATAAAATATATAACAATAAACGGCTAGTTTAATTAAAATTTATAAAATAACGTACGTGGGACTGTGGGATTAGGGAGAGAGTTGACCCAAAGATGAAAACATGGCTGTTAAAACTTAAAACGGATTGAGTTGTGTGAGTTAGTTGAACTTTGTTTATTAATTATATGTACATCTTGTTCTATTTTTAAAATCGTTACGATTATAATATTAAGATTACACTATACAGTTAAATAACAGTTTTTATACAGTTACGGTTAATTAATAATTACGGTTAACAATAATTAATATATTTTTACGGTTACGGTTACAGTTATTAACCAACCATTTAATATGATTACGATCCGATTACGGTTGAAAACTGAACGGTTACGATCCAAAATACGGTTATGATTAGATTTTGGCCATCCAGCCTATACGTACATATAGAGTGTAATCTGGTTATTTAAAATATTATTATCTACAAGATATCTAAAAGTTAACATTTTGGATACGAGTAATTTGGTTAACAGATGAAAAAATAAATAATTTGGTTAACTAATCTGAATTATCAATAATTCGGGTCATAATCAAATGTAAGATCAGGTAATTTCATGAAAATTTTAACAAAATTTGGGGTATTTTGAGTATTTTTAGATAATTTTTAAATTTTAAATTAACAAAATCAATACCTTATCTCAGACCCTACATGTTCTCATACCCATTGAAACAAATTAAATTGTTCTAAACAAATAATTATTTTAACAGGTATTTGTTTATCTCCTACAACAAACTCTAAACTTCTAATTAACCTAGAAAATATTATAATTAACCTCGAATGTTGAATTCTGAATTTGCTACGTTAACAAAATTAAAGGGAGCGTGACATGTTTTTGCTTCTTTTTTTTTATTAATAAAAGATTAGTTTTTTTGTTTTTTTTTTATGATTTGAACATTCCAAAGAGAAAATATAATAAGTGACGTGCCTTTAAATCTCATTTTTTCTGAAATTTATTATATTTAAAAATGATACGAGTTAAAAAAAATATAATCTGCGCAAAAGGTAATTTAGTCATTTTTGTAGGAGCAAGAATTGTAACTTCGTAACTCACCAGATCGAATATATATTCAAAGATTCATCAAATCTCTCTGTTTTTATGATTTATCTCCTTCTTCTCTAACACCAAAAATCAAGGAACTGACGGTAGACGGGTTGCAAAGCTCTGGATGGTTCATGAGCAGAACTTAAGTAGGCATTCAGTGGAGGAACATGCCTTGAAAGTGGAAGGTCAGTGGAGTGACCTCAGTAATCACATCTGTTTACTATGTCCCAGGTCTGAAAAATAATCTCTTTAGTGTGGGACAACTCCAACAAAAGGGTTTGAGAATTGTCATAGAAGATGATGCTTGTTAAGTGTGGAACAAGAAGCTGGAGAAAATGGCAATGCACAAAACTATGTCAAGGAATAGAATGTTTTTCATATTGGCGAAAGTGAGAAGTGCAAAAGAGTCTGAAAAAGATGTTTCAGAGGTTCAATGTCTGCAAGTTATAGAGAAAACGTATCAGTTGTGGCACAAGAGGTATGGTCACCTCAATCATAATGGTCTAAGATCGTTGTCAGAGAAAAAGATGGTAAATGGTTTACCAAACATAAATCAAGGAGATGATGAAGTAGCCGTGTGCGAGGTGTGCATGAAAGGTAAGCAAAACCGGAGCAATATTCCAAAGAAAATTTTGTGGAGAGCCTCACATGGACTGCAGTTATCACAGCGATATTTGTGGTCCTATTGCTCCAATTTCAGAAAGTGGAAAAAGGTACATAATCAATTTCATTGATGACTATAGCAAAAAATGTTGGACATTTTTTCTCACTGAAAAATCAGAAGCTCTCAGCGTTTTTGAAGAATTCCGACTTGCAGCAAAAAAAGAACTAAGACAGAGCTTGGTATGCTTGAGATCTGATCGTGGAGGAGAATACAATTCCAAAGCCTTTGATGATTACTGTAGAGAGAATGATATAAAGAGGCAGCTAACTACGTCATACACACCGCAGCAAAACGGGATTGCGGAGAGAAAGAATCGAAGTATTATGAACATGACAAGATGCATGTTGCTGGATATGTTGGTGCCTAGGAGATTCTGGCCAGAAGCAATTCAGTATGCAGTGCATATCTTGAATCGGAGCCCCTCAGCTGCGTAAGGTGATATAACGCCTCAAGAAAAGTGGAGTAACAACAAGCCATCTGTGGAACATCTCAGAGTTTTCAGATGTACTGCTTTTGCAATGATTCCGTATGAAAAAAAGAGTCAAACTTGATGAGAAAAGTTCAAAATGCGTGTTGTTCGGGCTGAGCAAGGAATAAAAATCATATCGTCTTTATAACCCTGAGACAAAGAAGATAGTGATAAGCAGAGATTTGCAATTTGATGAGAGCAAAGGTTGGGACTGGGAAGAAATTTCCCAAGATATTCAACTGGCTTAGGACAATACGGTAACAGCGACGGAAGCAGAAAAAGCTGTTGCAGAACAAAATGAAGAAGAAGAAAATGTAGGAGAACATAATGGAGATGAAGATAATATCGAAGAGGAGGAAATTCACCAAATTAATCCCGATCAAATTGTAACACGAGAAGCCTTAAGAAGACCACGACAAGCTCCGGTATGGATGTAAGATTATATTGTTGGAGATGTTGGTTTTATTGTTTCAGAGGAAGGAGAAGACATATTTGCAATGTTCATTGCCTCAGAAGATCCTAACTGCTTTGAGGAAGCCGTGCAAGAGGACGTTTGGAAGAAAGCTATGGAAGCAGAAATCTCATCCATAGAAGAAAACAAGACATGGGAGTTGGTAGACTTACCAGAAGAAGCCAAAGTGATTGGAGTAAAATGGATCTTCAAGACTAAGTTCAACGAGAAAGGAGAAATTGATAAATTCAAGGCGAGGTTGGTCGCGAAAGGGTATCATCAGAAAGAAAGAGTGGATTTCTATGAGGTTTTCGCACCAGTGGCAAGATAGGACACCATCAGATCGATACTCGCCATAGCTGCAGAAAAGTCATGGAAAGTGTTCCAACTTGATGTCAAAAGTGCGTTTCTGCATAGAGAATTAGAAGAAGATGTTTATATCGAGCAGTCTACGGGATTCGAAGTGGTGGATGAAGCTGCAAAGGTATAAAAATTAAAGAAGGCGTTATATGGTTTGCGGCAAGCTCCGAGGGCTTGGTACAACCGCATTGAAGGGTACTTCTTGAGTAAGGAATTTGAAAAATGCTACTGTGAGCATACATTGTTTATAAAGAAGGGGAAAGAAGACATCCTGCTGGTAAGTATATATGTAGATGATCTAATATATACTGGAAGTTCAAGCTCTATGATTACAGAATTCAAGGAATCAATGATGAAAGAATTTATAATGACTAATTTGGGAATGATGAAGTTCTTCTTTGGAGTTGAGGTGATTCAGGATGAAAAAAGAATATTCATCAATCAGAAAAAATATGCAGAAGAAATGCTGAAAAGGTATGGACTGGAGGAATGTAATTCAGTAAAAAATCCAATCGTTCCAGGTCAAAGGCTAACAAAGATAGGAGCTGGAGAAGCAGTGGATTCAACGAGTTACAAACAACTTGTTGGTAGCTTGAGGGACTTAACAACAACTAGACCTGACTTAATTTACTCTGTAAATCTAGTCACCAGATATATGAAAAAACCAAGTGAACAACATATGCTCGCGGCTAAGAGGATCCTAAGATTTGTACGAGGTACAATAGGATATGGGATCCGCTATAAGCAAGGAGGAGAACAAGAACTGGTTGGTTTTGTTGATAGTGATTATGTAGGGGACTTGGATGATAGAAAAAGCACTTCTGGATATGTGTTTATGCTAGGAGGAGGAGCTATTTCATGGGCCTCAAAGAAACAACCAATAGTAACTCTGTCCTCGACTGAAGCAGAGTTTGTTGTTGCGGCATATGGAGCTTGTCATGCTGTTTGGCTAAGAAATGTGCTGGAAGAAATTGGATCAAGTCAACGAGAAGGTACAATTCTGTATTGTGATAACAGTTCTGCTATCAAACTCTCAAAAAACCCTGTATTGCACAGAAGAAGTAAGCACATACACGTGAAGTATCACTTTCTACGTGAGCTGGTGAATGAAGGAATTATCAAGCTTGATTATTGTTCAACGCATAATCAGCTGTCAGATATCATAACTAAGGCAGTCAAATTTGAAGTTTTTGAGAAGCTCAGAAGAAGAAAGGGAGTGTGCACTAAGGAGGAGTAAACTGAAAGGAGATGGTTTCAGTTTAAGAGAGGGATTGAAAAATAAAACAGTGTTGTTTAAGTGTCAGTTTTAAGTTGAATATTTCAATTTGAATTAGTCTAGTTTTTCCTGGTTTGTAGAAGTCAGTGACGAGTTGATTCCAGTAGAATAGAATCTATCTGTTTCAGTTAGTAAAGCTCTATTTAAGAGCATTTGTGTTTCCAATTAAGAAAGAGGAAGTATTCAGTATATTTGTGCTTTATTTTCTTGTTCTGAAATTCGTTTAAAGATCAACAGTGAAGTCACAGAAATCGCCAAACTCGTCACAAAGCTCTGTTACGCTAAAGAAACAGAGGAATCTTCAAAGCTTCTCTACGAATCCTTCCCCAAACATTTCCCAAAACTCTTATCCAAAAAACTCCTTCAAGTATACAGATTCGCTCTCGTAACCCCAAAAATTCTATCTTTTTCCCTAACACTTCTCGATTCACTTCTCATAGATCTTGAAGATTCACGCTTTGTTTGGAAAACAGAGTCTTTAAAACAGATCAAAACTCAGCTAAATGCTTGGCTTGTAGAACAAGAAACATCAGATCATGACTTCAAACTCTTATCAAGAATTGTATCTCGTGTAGCGGTCGATATCTTCATCAATTACATCTCTTGGACGAGCTTTTAGCTTACATGCTTTCACTAAACCAGAATAAAAAACTTCTCTTGATCTTTAGTGAATTGCCAAAGGTTCTTGATGAAGAGTTCTTGATTCTGTTATTGGATAATGATCTTTATTTACAAATTATAAGAAGGTTGTTGAGTTCTGATTCTGATGATGAAGAATGGTGTTTAGCTTTTGAAGCTGGTTTTAGTTTGATACTTCAGCTTGTGAATTTGCAAGGGATGGATATGTTTTGGGATTTGGTTTATGTGATTGTGAATTCGGTTCGAGAGATGGTTGATGTGAGGAGAAAAGAGATTGTTGTGCGTAAAGGGTTTATCAAGTTAGTGAAGAAAGTTCGTAGAGAAGCTATGAGGTTTCGTGAGCCTGAGTATGAAGTTGTGTCACGTTTAGCTTTGATGCTGAAGAGTGTTAATGGAGTTAAAGAAGATACGGAGATGGCTGCGAAGATGATTCATCAAGTTCTTGATAGGTATTACATGGGAGGTGAAGCATTGATTTGGCTTTGATTAATCAAAGTCTAGAATTGTTGAAGTCATGTAAATAAAATAGGTTCGTTCTTTGTGTTTACATGTTGGTTTGGATTTTTTTGGTTATGTTGATAATGTGATATAAGATGTTTGAGCTCAATTTGATAGAAAAAATAGTTCTTGATTTTAACTGCTTTTATTAATTAAATATTTGTAATATAACGTTTGTTTAGATCAAATTGGCGATGGAATGCGTAGTAAATTCATTTTTATATTTTATCATGTTTATAAGACGAGAGATGATATTGCATGTTAAATAGAGTACCATGGCAAATTAGTCACGACTAATAATCGTCATGAATCTTTTTTTCTCTCCAAATTTGTTATATTTGTAAGACAGATTTATTTGATATCTAAATTTAATATATAATTTAGTTTAAAATATTAACTGATAAGTGATGTCACATATATATTTTGTAAATTAAATTTTCTAACAATTTAATTAGGAGTATTAAATCAGATTTGGATTCGGTTTTAGTTTTTGTTATTTCAGTATATAATTTAAGTATCTATTCTCGAACAGAAAACCGTCTACGCCAGTATCCATAAAAATTTTTTTATCCCATAATTGTTTTTTTTTAAATATTTACTCACTCGGCAATTTAACAAAAAAAAAATTATCCATTCGGTAATGTTTATTATAATAGATTGAGTAAATATTTTAGCTCGGATACATGTATTTTCCATTTGAATCATATAATTTTTATAAAATTAATGGAAATTATCCAAAAATTTTATAATTCTCAAAAACTCTCTAAATGTTTTCAAAAGTTATCCAAAATTTTTAAAATACCCGTTTCGATGTGGATCTTTATCCGTCTCATAGTCAGCTCTTATAAAAATTATCAAAATTTTAAGAACTGAATTTCTACTTTTTTTATCTCGTACCATTATCCAAAATTCGAGTCCTGTTTTTTTTATCAATAATCATTCAAACAATATTTATTATTACCCTAATTATGTGTTCCCATCCGATACCCACTATTTTTTGTCCTAATACAAAAAATAGATTTTTTACTTTAAATTTATAACATCTTAATTTTTATCAATTAAAAATATATTCCTGATAATTTAAATTTTTTAGAAATAATAAATATGAAGTTTCAAGATGTTCGTAATATCTTAAACTTTATAGAAATTTAAAATATTCGTAATATTCGTAAAAAATTTAGAACTATTGTTCAAAATTTTTAACTGATGTGAGATATTGACACACATTTTTTTCTTCATCGATTGAGCAATCGATTCACAACATATATAGAAAAATCTATATTTTTATTAACTATATGTATTATATGATAATTCAAAATTATTTGATAATAAAATCAAACAAAAATGATAGAAGAATCATAATTTTAAATCTTAACAAAATCTTTCAAATGTAATAATTTATTAGATATCTAATCTTACTTTTTCAATTCTGATTGGTTAACAATTAAAAAAAAATTAATTTCAATTTCTTCCATAATTAATAAAAAGAGAAAGTTAAATTTTTTAAAACTAATAATTATTTTAAATATATTTACAATTTTTTAATTTAACTAAATTTTGTGATTACTATTGTACTAGTTTTATTAAAAATACTAAAAATCAATAACATTTTATGTAATTCTTTACATTTTAAATAATTTTTCATAAAGAATGCGTCTCAATTAATAGTATAGATTACAGTGATTAATATAGAGGAGCATATGAACTGAAACCATAATGGATGATGAATACATGTACGAGTATGTAGATACATGCATACATGTAGGAGGATTTTATTAATTTTACTTTTTTTTTTGTTTTATCAAAGTGAAATTATTTAGTGTTTGATTTTTCTAGTTAAAAAATATAGACGACGATTCAAAGAATTTTGCCATTGCCATGTTTCTGGTTTTTGGTCTTGAAAATTTTAAATGGAGAAAAAGGGAAGACTTTACAGAATACAAAACGCTGAAAGAAAACATTATGAACAACCAGATCATATCAAATCAAAATTGCAAAATTCTTATATAATACAATACATCAAGGGAATCAACTCATGGACGTAACGAATTTTATAACGGTTTGGGTTGAAAAATGCACTATATATTATTTTAGTATGAAAGCGCATATGACAAAAAAAATCGGGTTGATTTTGGCCGTTTTCCCGAGCTTCACAATATAGTAAACTTAAAGTATCCCTTTGTCAGTGACCATGTATTCTTATAAAAAATGATCCTCTTTTTTTTTTATTTTGAAAAATTCTAAATTCGAATTTTCTTTATTTCCATCTAATTTTTTTTTATTTGAAGTATATCATCCAATTTTAGCGGTATTTGTTAGAATATGCAGAATAAAACAAGTAGAATAAGAGAATATGAGAATAGATGAGAAAATCTTTTTATTAATTTATGTCGAAACAATACATGCAAATATATATATATATATATTATAAATTCAAAATGAAGTTTAGCTGCATGAACAACATAGAAACTCGTGGATGTTTGCATGAGCTTACATAAAGGAGAAAGACAGCTGAAAATATTGAATTATGGGCCGCAAGATCGACCTGGGTTGGGATCGATTGATCTGAGCTTTAGATCGATCGATCCCAAAACTTACGCACAAACTAAGTTGGGCCGGACCGATCAATTTGAGGATGGATCGATCGATCCTAAAACTTACGGCAAGATGATGGTAAGGCGGATCGATCGATATGAGGCTAGATCAATCGATCCCAAAATTTACGGCAAAATGGAGGCTAGGAGGATCAATCGATTCGAGGTGGGATCGATTGATCCTCCTAGCCTCCTACCATGCTACACTCGGAGTTCCGACAACTTACGGTCGTTTTGAGGAAGATCAGATCGATCAAATTAGATAGATCGTCCAAGGTGATCTTGATCAATACTCCCCCTCAAGCTTAGTCGCAAAGACACTAAAGGGTAAGCTTGGAACCCCGTGACGCATCACCTCATTAAAGACCTTATCAAGAAAACCCATTGGGATAAAACCTTGTTAAGGGAAAAAGAGTATGATGTCCACGGAGAGAGGATATGTGATCACAGACGTGAAAGGTCTACAAGTCCAAGTTTGCGGTGGATATGAGAACAAACTTTAAGACTTGCAGCCTTGGTGAAGATATCTGCCGATTGATCCTCACTCCGAGTGTAGCATGGTAGGATTGTGCCATCTTCAATCTTCTCTCTGACCTTGTGACAATCCACTTCGATGTGCTTGGTTCTTTCATGAAAGACTAAATTGGTTGCGATGTGAATGGCAGCTTGATTTTCACAATGGAAGGTGATCGAGCTGGAAAACTCGATGCCGAAGTCTTAAAGGAGAGATTTAAGCCATGTGAGCTCATTTGTTAACATTCTTATTGCGCGGTATTCCACTTCTGGACTTGAATAAGATACCACCTTTTGCTTCTTTGATTTCCAAGTGACCAAGTTTCCTCCGATGAAGGTACAATAGTCGTTTGTCAATTTTCTATCCAACGTATCCCGAGCATAATCCGCATCGTAGTAACCTACTATCTCGGTGCTCTTATTTCTTTCCATCCAAATTCTTTGGCCCGGACTTCCTTTAAGATATCTAAGGTTCCGCTCCACCATGTTCCAATAAAAATTTGTGGGAGATTTAATGTGTAGACTGACTAGATTCACATCAAAAAAAGATTAGATCTAGTAATGGTTAGATAGATCAACTTACCAACAAGCCGAAGATATTATGTCGGATCCTCGTATGGTTTGTCTTCTTCCTCTCTTTTGGTTTTTTCCCCCTTTCTCTTGGTCTTGTAGCCGTCTATGAGTGGATTCTTGACCGGTTTGACTACAAGTTTACATGTCTCATCCAAAAGATCAAATGTGTACTTCCTTTGCAAAAGAAATAAGTCTTTCGAAGAACAACAGACTTTAATGCATATGAAGTATTTTAGTTCCTCAAGGTTTTTAATATCAAAAACAGATTTAAAGTATATTTTAGTGGATTGAATAACTTCCTTATCATCACCGGAGATGGTAAGATCATCCACATATATGAGAACTACAATGATACCTTGAGAGCCTTGGAGTGGGAACAAGGTGTGATCGGCTTCAGATTTTTTGAAACCTCGGTCTTTGAGTGTGGAGCTCAACTTGTGATACCAAGCCCTTGGTGATTTTTTTTAGCCCATAGATAGCATTTCGTAGTCGTAGGACCTTTCCGGGGGCAATGGAGTTTTCAAGGTCAGGTGGGGTAGTCATGTAGACTTCTTCCTCAACTTCTCCTTGTAGGAATGCATTATTGACATCCATCTGCCACAACTCCCAAGACAAATTATTAGCTAAAGCAAGGACAACTCTTACCGTGTGGAGTTTGGCGACGAGAGCAAAGGTATCTGTGTAGTCTTTTCCATAGGTTTGTGTAAAACCTCTTGCCACTAACTTGCTTTGTACCGTTCAATATCTCCATTGCTCAAGTACTTGATGGTGAAGACCCATTTGGAGGTAATCGTTCTTTTCCCGAGAGGAAGATCCGCTTCATCCCATGTATGATTACGATTCATAGCTCCAACTTCATCATCAACAGCATCCATCCATACTTTCCTTTATTTGACCTCCTCATAGCTTTGAGGTATCTTGTCTAGTTCAATATTTCCAAGAAATGTTTGATGGTTAGTAGGCAAAAGGTTAAGCGAACATACCGATTGGATAGGGTGAATTACAGCTTGATTGTTGTAGTAAACTCGTGTGTTCACCCATTTGGAAGGATGACGGATCCTTGTGCTTCATCCCTATGTGTTTGTGGTGGTTGATTTCCAAAATGATTTAGAAGAAATCTCAAGCATGTTGCCCGATCGGATGGAGAATGAGATAGGTCTTTCACGTCTTCCCAATCCTTCTTGTCGTGATATCTTTTATTTTCGATAAACTTCACACTTAAGAATGAGGTGATTGTTGATGAGGTCATAGCACTTGTAGCTCTTTTGAGTTGTTGAGTAGCCTAGGAACATGCACCTAGTGCTCTTGGCATCTAGCTTGTTCCTATGTTCACCTGGAACTAACACAAAGCAAAACATACCCAAATACCCCTAAATGATCAATTGATAGTTTGACTTTGTTAAGTACCTCAAATGATGACATATCCTTTAGTACTTTGATTAGTACCTTAAGTTTCACATTAAACTGATTAGTCATGTAGTTTTGGAAATAAAAAAAAGCATCAAACACGTGATCTTTAGATGGAAGTAATGTTATCCAAGTATATTTTGATTTTTCTTCTATGAAAGTCACAAAATACTTGTTGTTATCTCTAAAAAAACATGGAGATGTCCAAATATCATAATGAACAAGATCAAAGCAATTTTCGTAAATAGTAGAAAATTTGGGAAAATCCGACTTGCAATGTTTTCCTAGAATACAAGCCTCACAACTTGAATGATCAAAAGATACATTAGGAAACATCAACTCAAGAGTAGGAGAATGAGGATGGTCTAATCTAGCATGACACATAGCATTATTAAAACAAGAATTAAAGAAAACAAAGTAAAGGTGTTTGGTGAAGAATCCTTAAGAATGTATAGTTCTCCTTCGGTATTTCTTTTTCCAAGAATTTTTCCAGTCTCAATATCTTGAAAATGAACATGATTAGACCCAAATATAGTATAACAGTTGAGATCGCATGTTGCCTCTTTAACTGATAATAGATTAGAAGTAAAACTAGGCATGTAGAATGCCTTAGAATTCTTATCAAACAGTTTTAAATCTCTTACATCTTTTATGGGAACCATATCATCATTAGCAATACTCACATTTTCTGTTGCCGGTTTTATATTGTCTATAAGATTCAGGTTACTTATTATACGGTGAGTATCTCCCGAATCTATGACAAGAGATTTACTTAGTTTACTAAAAAAAATGGTACTAATTTCTTTTAAAGAATAAATAGATCGGATGAGAGCCTCGAGGTCCGACTACCTTACGATATCATCGGCTACTTTTTCTCCTTATTTTGATAAATCAGCTTGTTATTAAATTTCCCGTGGCTCCTTGCGTTCTATGAATTTAACTTGGTGACCTGATGATCTACTTAGTTGTGGCTCCTCGCGTTCTATGAATTTAACTTGGTGATCTGATGATCTACTTAGTTGTAGTGACTCCCTTCCCATCGACACCAATATCTGCAGTGGCATTATGGTTGTCCTTTATTGGGTTGTACCGTCTTTGCCCTGCAAATACCAACCCCGCCGGCGGCTTTCTTCTTACATAGAGGCACACAACACCGAGTCACATGTTGATGCACCCTTAGAAGCACTTTTTAGAGCTTCAAAACAAGTACGCGGCGCCCCTCCCTGTGTTTCCTTCACCATCACCCCTATTATAGTAAATATTTAAGACATAAAATGTCAGTTTCTATTTTAATAATAATTTTTTGTGAAGATTATATTAATGTTTAAATAACTTTTTATATATTAATAAAATATTAGATGACATGGGAAAAATAAGCTATCCAAAAACTATATGTTCTCCTAGCAAAAAAAATTATAGTGTCTGATTCATGTACCAGACTCTTTTCTCGTTAGAGTTTTCAAAGGTAAACATTACTATAGAGTAGATTTGCTATTCCCTCCAAAAACTTATTCACCGACTTTTCTAGTTAGGTTTGGTTAATTTTATTATATCATCATTTACATGTAAGAACTATGGAAATAAATAAAAAATTGTCTGAAGAAGTTTCAAAAATATATGGATCCAGTCATTTAAGTCTTATTTAAAACAAATACACTCTGTCTCTTATAATTTGGCAGGCTTTCGATATAAAAATATTGAAATTGCTACTAAATAATTAAAAATAAATTTCGTTATCTAAGTGAGATATAGATTTGACATTAGATAGTTTAACTTATATTTGAAGAGAAATAACACGTTCTTGACAGCTTATTTATTTTCATGTATATGATCATATATAAATATTTTAATAGTTGTAAATATAAATACAAACCTATAGTGAGGATGATGAAGATAGTTAGAATGGTGGCCGATAGTTTGACTGGGTTTCTTCATCTCGTATGCTATGAACAAACTGATGGTGTTATTTTGGTTAATATTTTGTTTTCAACGAATTGATGAACAAAGTTTATATACTTAATTTTGGTTCTAAACACGTGGTTCTCCATTGATTTCAATTTTTTTGTCCATCTAATATGGGAAAGTCTTAGAACCACACAATTATTTTGTTAATAACACCATTAAATTAAAATAAAAATTTATGGTGGGTGATTCATTAATCAAGAGGAGAAAGTTTACAGAAACGATTAAATATTCTGCCTTAAAATTTGTTGAAACGATGTAAAATCCAAAAGAAAACCAGAGAAAACACCAAACTTATCTTAGAGACCGCATAACTCGTCTACTATATTGGATAAACAATACATTTTCTTTCCTTTACTGAAGATGTATCTTTTCAATATATATATATATATATAATATTTAATTTTTTATTTATTTAGATAATAAGCATAAAAGATTCTATATACCAAAGGAACGTAACATACATCCAAAATGCTTGTAAAAACCAAACTGAGTCACAAATCTAGGAGTGGGCGGAAGGATTTCCAGTTTCGGTTCGATTGTTTTGATTTTATAAAAATTAAAATCATATAAAAATATATATAGTTTTGTTTGGTTACAGTTTGGTTGTTTTATAAAAAAAGAAAGTCATATAAAAATCATATGCAATTTGGTTAGCTTCGTTTCAGTTATTTTTTTATTTATTTTATAATTTTTTCGCAAAAAAATATTATTTAATTTTTATCTTGAACTGTATCATTTTTTTTATTTAGGTTCTATAAAACCGTCAGTAAATTCCAACATTTTTTCAATAAAATTTTAAACATAATATCATTATGAACTTAATGAACTCTATTATCTTTCAAACAGTTTTATTTCCTCTTCTCCAACACGTATTGATGTAAAGTTTCCCAAAAAAAAATAACATTAGATTGAAATTTTTTATTCATGTACCTTATATCATAAAAAAGAAAAAAATATTGCAAAAATGATTAAATGCTAACCAAATAAGTGATTGACTAGATTATCCAATTGTATCGGATGCACTTAGGAATATGCTGGAATCGAAATAATCTGGTCCGACGACGCATGGGCAATGACAAAGACATCTCAACAGAAAACATAGAAATTGATACTTGACTTATCTGGACCTTAATGAGGCCTATTTACGGCTCTAATATTGGCCGACTTAGCCCAAACAATTAATGAACGCCACGTGAAATCTTTTTGACTGATTGGAACAAAACGAAATAGTTTGGGTTGCACTGAAATCTATAACCTCAATGAGTGTTCCTCTAGTTATTATATTTTTTTGGACGATAACCGGTTTAATCCAAAATTGTAGTTTAATTGGTAGAATGATTTGTATATATTTTGAGTTAAAAGTAAAGTTTAAATTCTAAATATGTTGTGTAAAAAATAAAATAATTACGATAATGCCATTAATGATTAATTCCAGCGCGACAAAAAATTACAAAAATGCCATTCAGTTAACATTGTTGCAGATTTATTTTATCGCAGATTTATTTCACGTTACCGCAGAGTTATTGAGTTATCTTAGTTACCGCAGATTTATTTTAGTTACCGCATACTTATTTAGTTACCACAAACTTATTTTAGTTACCGCAGACTTATTTCGTTACCGCAAACTTATTGAACATTGTCGTAGACTTATTTAGTTACCGCAGACTTATTGTAGTTATCGCAGACTTATTGAAAGTTGTCGCAGACTTATTGAGTTATGTAGTTACATCACACTTATTGAGTAGTTACCGCAGACTTATTGAGTAGTTACCGCAGACTTATTGAGTAGTTACCGCAGACTTATTGAGTAGTTACCGCAGACTTATTGAAAAAAAAATTTTGGACGAAGGTGGTGGCAACGGTGGCAGCGCCGGTGGTGGCTGCGCCGGTGGTGGCTGCGCCGGTGGTGGCGGCGGCACCCGCGGTGGTGGCAGCGGCGGTGGTGGTGGCAGCGACGGCGGTGGTGGTGGCGGCGGCGCCGGTGTTATCGCAGATTTATTGAGTAGTTACAGCAGACTTATTGTAGTTATCGCAGACTTATTGAAACGTTGTCGCAGACTTATTGAGTTATGTAGTTACGACAAACTTATTGAGTAGTTATCGCAGACTTATTGAGTAGTTACGGCAGATTTATTGAGTTATGTAGTTATGGCAGATTTATTGGGTAGTTACCGCAAACTTATTGTAGTTATCGCAAACTTATTGTAGTTATCGCAAACTTATTGTAGTTATCGCAGACTTATTGAAACGTTGTCGCATACTTGTTGAGTTAAGTAGTTACGACAGACTTATTGGGTAGTTACTGCAGACTTATTGTTGTTATCATAGACTTATTGAAATGTTGACGCAGACTTATTGAGTTATGTAGTTACGGCAGACTTATTGGGTAGTTATCAGAGATTTATTGAATAGTTACGGCAGACTTATTGAGTTATGTAGTTACAGCAGACTTATTGAGTTATGTAGTTACGGCAGACTTATTGAGTAGTTATCGCAGACTTATTGAGTAGTTACCGCAGACTTATTGAGTAGTTACCGTAGACTTATTGAGTAGTTACCGTAGACTTATTGAGTAGTTACCGTAGACTTATTGAGTTATATAGTTACGGCAGACTTATTAAGTAGTTACCGCAGACTTATTAAGTAGTTACCGCAGACTTATTAAGTAGTTATGGTAGACTCATTGAGTTATGTAGTTATGACAAATTTATTAAGTAGTTACGACAGACTTATTGAGTAGTTACGGCAGACTTATTGAATTTTTTATTTTTATACGAAGGTGGTGGTGGCGACGGTGGCGGCACCGGTGGGGGCCGGTGGGGGCCGGTGGGGCCGGTGGGGGCGACAGTGGCAGCACCGGTGGGGGCGACAGTGGCAGCACCGGTGGGGGCGACGGTGGCGGCGCCAGTGGTGGTGGCAGCGGCAGTGGTGGTGGCGACGTCGACGGCGACGGCAATGGTGGTGGCGGCAGCGCCGGTGGTAGTGGCGGTGACGGTGGTGGCGCCGGCGGTGGTGGTGGCAGTGGTGACGGTGACGATGACGGTGGTGTCGGTGACGTGAGTGGTAATTTTTTGTTGACGAAATTTTTTTTACATACAAAAAAAAAAATTACAAAACATAAAAATATAAATGCCAATTTTCAAAAATAAAAGTTTAGTTTTATTGTCTTTTAACCATTTTTACAAATTTACCAAAATTCAGACAAGTCAAACTAACAATTAACTCTAAAATTTGAGTTAATGTATGTCATTACCTCTTAGATTATTAACGAATGTTTAATAATATTAAAATATGATCGATCTTCTTCGTAGATTATTTCAATGTCAATTGAGTAAGTAACTAAATATGTTAGAAAAAATTAGACAATTTATAACTTTTTAGTTAATAATATTAAGATATGAATTATTTCGATGAGGTTTCTTCTATGCCTTAAAAAAAAATTGTAGAGATCTCGACCAGAACAAAACATGTCCATATGTAATTAATTAGAGGTGGCAGTGATATATTTCTAGGAACCATGTAATTTTCACATAATGCACATATTTTGTATTTGTTAAAGTATATGTATATTTTAAGTTTTTAATTTGTTTAATCATAGGTTTTAAAACAGTTCGGTAAGATTTTTAACAAAAAAATTTCACGCGGCAACATCCAGCAGGATTTCAGCTACATCCTAGAAATGAATGAACAACAGAACCAAAACCAGTACTGCGTTTGCAACCAACGTAAAGCTTTTCAATGCTCCATCGTACAAACCCACCGCCGTCGCTGCTGAGTTTTTGTTTTCCATCATTCCATGGAGTAAAACTGTTATTTAATTTAACAAATTAAAGTGAATATACTCATACCGTATTTATACGGTAAAATATTGTCAGATCTTTCTAGAAAATTCACGACTACCGATCGACAATTTTGTCTAGTACCCACTCTGCTGCAAATTATTTTTTTTAAATTTTTTTTATAAATTATTTGTATTTACGACTTGTATTAATTATAGTGATTATGATTTACGTGGTGGTCAAGTATAGTTAAACTATAATATACACAGAAAGGGTTATTAGAATAAACATGAGTTTAATTAAAATATTTTTTTCAATTTTTTTTATTTTTTTGTGATTGAAGATATGTAAGAGATTTGACTCTTTATTCAATTAATGAAAATAACCACATTTTAATTACACTTTCAAGCTACTAGTTAAGATAAAGTGACATCTTATTAACTCTCTGTGTTTTTTTTGCTTACTAAAATTTTTACTGATTTAACCAAATTTGCAGTATTCAAAAATTATTATTGTCTAGAGTTAGATTTAAAAGTTACTAATGTGTTATTTATTGTCTAAATGTATTCCCATGTACTAAAAGTTAGGTGTTTAGAAGTCATCTTCAACTAAAAGTTAGGTGTTTAGAAGTCATCTTCAACACCACCTTCTTTGTGACCTTCAATTTTGGAGTGAGTATCATTACCCATCTTCAAGTAAACATCAGTCGTATTCTTTTAATATGTGATAAACATCTCTCTGTCAATAAAGATGTGAGTGCTTGTACATGTACCGTAGAACCACTCTTTAGAGTTTTCTTCGACCATATTTGCTTTCGTAACTACCGCACATAGATCAGCTTCAGTTTAAATTAGTTTGATCTTTCCCCTTAACCTTGTTACGACAGACATCAATAAACCTTTTGATCGTACATTTTCTTCTTGAGGCTAATACACTACTTTTTAACATATAGATAGTTTGGTGAATGGAATCAAGTTAGTTTAATAAATCTAATAAATTTTTGTTTTATTAGACAACAAATATGCTTTTGTAAACAAAACCTAATATGGAAAAATTTCATATGTGTCACTAGATAATTGGTGAAAGTTTTGGCAGAAAATAAATATATTTTTCATTACTTATTTTTCATAAGAAAATGTCAGCTATGGTGCATGTTTACCTTGGTGCGGCAGACGTAAGAAAATGTATGATCTAGAAGTTCATTGACGTCTGCCGCACCAAGGTAAAAAGGGGATAGATCAAGCTAATTTAACTGAAGCTGACATATGTTCGATAGTTACGGAAGTAAAGGTGGTTAAAGAAAACTTCATAGAGTGGTTTATAGAGAAATGTTTAACATCTATTAAAAGAGTAAGTTTGATCTCTAGTTGAAGATGGGTAATAATACTCACTCCAAGATTGAAGGCCACGAAAAAGGTGTTGAAAATTACTTCTAAACACCTAGTTTTTAGTATACGAGACTACATTTAGACAAACACATTAGTAACTTTTAATACTAACTTTAGGCAATAATATTTTCAAATATCACACAATTAGTTCTATATATATATATATATATATATATATAATGGTTCGGCATGCTTGCGTTAAGTTTTTTTTTTAAAGGTGTTTTAATTTTGGTTTGTTTCTTACAAAAAATCTTGCTTTGTAAATAATTAATTTGATATTCATTGTCAAGGAATAACACTTACACCTGCCTATGAACTAAAGACTAAACAATTATAACTTGAAACAAATGGATGGAGTAAATGAATGTCTAATATAATCTGTTTTTTCTCATGTCCCTCACTAATTAAGTTGATCCATATCCATTGTGACCACTTCGTTGGATTTCAGAACCTACTATTTGCTTCCTTATCTTGGTGTATCCATGACTTCTTTTACTGACCAGGAAGTTCTAACGATACAAAAACAAATTTATTTCTAGTGACAATGCTTCTTACTTCTTAGCATGACAAAAAAATACTACTATTTTATAAGGTAATCATCATATATAGTAATATAAGATCAAAGTTGACCAAGAAAAAGGTATTATAAGATCAAAAATTCAAAAAACAAGATCAGAAATTCAATAATCAACTGATACCATTTAATTTTCTTATTTTATCTTTTTAGATAAAACCTAATAAAGTGAGTATACTAAAAGTCTAAAACCCACATATAAGAGAAAATAAACAATATTACTTTCACTTAATATAAGTCTCGTTTAATATTAAAAATCGCAGTGACGCAAAATAGTAAGTTTCAAATAACATTTTGACATTCACCGAGTTAATTCTCTTGAAGGGAAGGTTGAGTAAACAATCTGACAACACAGAGCTGAAAGATCTACTTGAATAATGCTACCAAACAGTTCAAGGCGATAAAAAATGGCAATAAAACTAAAATTTATACTTAAAATTTTTCTTGTTAAGAACAAGCAGGCAGAATTATTTTATAAGTTAAGCATACATTTTACTTTGCATGATAACATGACTTCGTACCCTCCCTTAATACCTATATTCAGGCTTAAATAAACATAGTACATGTGCATATTTATAAGTGCCCATGAAATCAATCTCCTATAATAAGATGCAAGACCTTATAGTCACCACACGAATTCATGTTTTGTTTTGAAAAGCCATATGACATCATTGCGGTTTGGAATCAATTGCTACTACCGTCTAAGCATTTTGATTAATTAACAAAAAACTTTATAAATTATAATGTTAGAAAATATCATATTTATATAACCGGTTATTTACTTCACATTTATATAACCGGTAAATAACTATACCAACATGAATTTACTTAACCGATTTCTAAACCCAATTGTCGCAAAAGTGTCACATTTAAATATGCGACTGATATGCGATGATTTCATATTTTTACCAATTTTCGCTACCTTGTCGTTTATTTATGTGACAACCATTAATAGTCTTCTACTGATGTCGCATCAATGGTAGTAAGTTACTACTAAATTGCGACTACCTTAAATTTAGTAACAAAATCTATGGATCTCGCATATTTGTTGCACTTTCGTAGCAAATCTTTTCAACGTTTTTGTGACAGCGTATGCTGTCCCATTTTTAGTGACCAATGTACAACAATATTGTAAAGTCGCATGTGAGTTATAAATACGTCGCAATTTTTTTTTCTTTATTTATTACAACGTATTGTTGTCGCATTATGTTGTCGCCTTTTAATTGTTTTCGTGTAGTGCTCGACTAATATTGAGTAATTCAACTTCAACAATATGTATGAACAATGGGTTATCATAACATGTTGAACTTGATGCAGAGTATCACACAGCTGACGAATTGGTACATCTGCGCATTTCTACTATAAAGCAAAGAGACCTTCGTGGATCGACAAGGATAAGGTAACCCCATTCAGTTAGTTTTGCATAGGGAACATAGGAGTTCTTATTGTTTCCCTAAAACGTTGATTTGAAAGCACTGGCGGTGGTGAACTATAATCAAAACTTCAAGAGCTTTAAGAGATATATAATCTTTATTCTTTTTCAACGTGATTATCCTTGTTGTTTCTTTTTCAGGCTCCAGCTAACTTTGTGTGTCTCTATTGCGTTAGACCAAACTTGAGACCATTGTCAATGATTGTTTCAATTGTTTTAATACACATCTTAGGAGATGTTCCTTCTTCTCCACTTTATGGAAAAAATGCAGCTCAGCTGGTTTGCATTTATAGCTAATGGCCAAACTAAGATTTTTATTTTGCCTTTTGAATTAGATTGATTAACTCGCTTATTGTTTTCTTGCAGGATTGTCTCAAAAATTGGATAACATTCATTTACTTAAATTCTCATTCTCGCAGCTATCATATAGGGAATTGGTGGTAAGGACTCAAATTTTTCTGTTTGTTTTTGGTTTCAGTTCATGACGATTACAGAAGCTTCTCTTCTTTGGTGATTTTTTTGTAATATCATTGTTTGCTTTTTGCCAGCATACATGTTCTCTTGGACAAGTTATTACAAGTGTTGTTGGTTTTAGCTCTTGGACTTGGAGATCCTCTGTAAGAATATTTTCGTAAAGTGTGGCCGATGTATTAATGATTTAATAATTAAGTTCAAGTTTGTATTATAATCTATGTTCTAATACATAAATGTCGATATCATAATGGATCGATTCGGTTAAAGGTATTAGAATTGTCATTTAGTTATGTATATATATATGTATTTGATAAATGATGAAAGTTAATAATATGTATTAATTAAAAGATGTGATTAATGGATGCAAAGAATATTCACTCATAATTTTAAAAAAAAAGAGATAGGGATGTGAGTGGGGTTACATGATCAAATTTTTTATCACATTAATAACTTCCATCAAAAGGAGAGAGAGAACAAAAAAAATCTATTGAAAAAAACAAAAATCTTGTTCCATTAAGGATTGATTGAAGCAAAGAGAAAGGGATATAAAGGAAGAAGATATTAACGGGATTTGAGAAGGCATTGGAAAATCATGTAACGGATAACGGTTGGGTTAAAACAAATCTGGAATTGGGATATCTATCATCAAGTTTATTTTACATTTTGGATCAGAGCCATCCTAGATTTGTTTAATTCACCACTTAAATAATCAGACTTGTTTGAAAATCTGGAGAGATAGAAATGGATTGATAATTACGTTCAGGTTATTAGGCATGAATTGATTTCAATTTATTTGTGGTGGTGTTGTACGGTTAGTAGTGGAATTGTTTTCTATTTTAAAAAATAAAAATAACAATTAGAAAGAACACCATTATTAAGTGATGCACATATAGAAATTGTAAATCCATAAAAGCGGGTTTTAATTCATTATGGTTATGCTTCCACTGTAAACGTTGAAATTGGGTAATTTTTTGTTATGAATTATTAACACAAAATAAAAAAACTTTTTACCCATTAATTTTAATATTTATATTGTATATTATATCGATCAAAATTGGTTGATGAATAACTCAACTGAGGACATTGTTTGTCTCATTTTTAAAGTTGATCGATATATGAATATATATTCGTTTTCCGCTGCAATGTTATTAATCGGATAATTTTATTATGGAATGTTAATACAATATAACGATTAATATACCTATTAAAGTTGAGATTTTACATTGAGTGTGACATCTTAATCACCAAAGTGGTCTTGTTATACTTATTGTAATATTAAAGAAAAGATTAATAATTGATCATGATTAAAGGATGCTAAATGACATAAAATTTAGATTGATCAATTGCTTGCTTGCTATGTCCTAGGAGATCACCCAAAGGTGGATCAATGGGTGCAGTTAGTGACATCTAAAGGATTAGTCAATTTTTACTACGGTTACTAGTGTGTATGCCCAAAGGTAGCATTGCTATTAATTCGTATGTACGATTTGATTAATAGTTAAAGAATTAAAATCTAAACAGCATCATGAATGACATATGTATTTAAAGTATTGCCCAAAGGTTGCTTAAATACATACTATTAAAGTGTTTAGATTATATTGTTCATGAATCTATATTAAAGTCTCAAAACACTAATGGGTAAGCATGATTAAATTTTGCAGCTTCATCTAAAATGTTCACTTCCGCAAACTCTGTCGTAAATTTCAATGGGCTCAACTATGAGGAATGGTCTGAACAAATAAGGTTCTCCTTGGGTGTAATGTCCCTAGACCAAGCAATACTCACTGATGAGGAGCCTGAAGCCATAACGGATGAAAGCTCGGTATTGCAAAAATTTCGTTATGAGACTTGGGAGCGATCTAATTGGCTATGCTTGAGCCTACTGAGGATGTTGATGGCAGAAAATATAAAGCCATCAATGCCTAAGACAGAGAAGGAAAGGGATTTCATATTGAAAATCAAGGAACAATCCCAATCGGATGTGGCTGACAAGCCGATTGTAGGAAGCCTAATGAGTGAGCTGACTACGAAAAGATTCGACTGGTCTTAGCCAATCCATGAACGTGTTACACACATGTCAAATCTGGCGTCAAGGTTGACGACCATGGGAATGGAGGTTCATGAGTCTTTCTTGGTCCAATTCATCATAAACTCTCTACCTCATGAATATAGCCAATTCTAGGTGAATTACAACACCCTTGAAGAAAAGTGGAAATTTCAAGAATTGAAGGCTATGTTGGTTCAGGAGGAGGCGAGATTAAAGAAGATGAAAGACCAAGTTGCTCTTTTCGCAGACCTTGGTAAAGGTAGTAGCAGCTCAAGGAAATCAAGCACCAAAAATAAAATGAAAGACAAAGCTGTCTTTAAGGGACCTGAAAGCAAAATAAAGAAGGTTATGAAGTGTTTCTTTTGCAAGAAAGAGGGACACTTTAAAAAATATTGTCCAAAACGAAATGCATGGTTTGACAAGAAAGGTACACAACATTTATATGTTTGTTCTGAACTGAATCTTGTTGAAGTGCCTAAAAATACTTGGTGGCTTGATTCTGGTGCATCTACTCATGTATCTCATATTGAACATGGATTCAGTTCATCCAACCCATAAGAGGAACTGAAAGACATTTGTTCATGGAAAACAGGATGAAAGTGCGTATAGAAGGGCATTGGGACATATAGATTGATCTTAGACACTAGTTTTTTTATAGATCTTGAAAACTGTCTCTTTGTACCCGAGTGTGCTAGAAATCTTGTTTCAGTAAGTAGGTTGGATGATTTAGGTTTTAATTTTAAGATTGGATGTGGTGTGTTTTCTTTGTACCGAAACGAATACTTTTATGGTAGTGGTGCTTTGTTTGATTCGCTTTACTGGTTCAATCTTGATCATAGTTTTTCTGAATCTTTGTTCAATGTTGAGAATCAAGGAATAAAACATAGTGCATCTAATGAAAACTCATCATACTTATGGCATAAAAGATTAGGTCACATTTCCAAAGAAAAGATTACGAGATTGGTTAAGAATGGTATATTACCGTCATTGGATTTTAGTGACCTCGATGTGTGTATTGAATGTATAAAAGGAAAACATACAAAACACATCACTAAGAAATCAGCCACAAGAAGTAATCAACTCTTGGAGTTGATTCACACAGATATTTGTGGTCCGTTCGATTCTCCATCTTGGAGTGGTGAAAGATATTTCATTACCCTTATTGATGATTTTTCACGTTACGGTTATATTTATTTATTGCATGAAAAAACTAGGTCGGTGAATGTTCTAAAAACATTCATCGATGAAGTGGAAAGGCAATTAGAAAAGAAAGTAAAAATTGTGAGATCTGATAGAGGTGGTGAATATTATGGAAAATTCACCAAAAGAGGACAATGTCCTGGTTCTTTTGCGAAACTTCTAGAAAGTAAGGGCATTTGTGCTCAATACACAATGTCGGGTACACCTCAACAGAATAGTGTAGCTGAGAGGCGGAACCGTACTTTAATGGAAATGGTTAGGAGTTTGTTAAGTAATTGTGATTTACCCATGTCGTTGTGGATTTATACATTAAAGACTGCGACATATATATTAAATAGGGTTCCTAGTAAGTCAGTTCCAATTTGAACTGTGGACGGGAAAGAAACCAATTTTAAGACATTTATGTGTTTGGGGTTTCCCATCAGAAGTCAAGCCGTATAACCCACATGAAAAAAAAATTAGATTCTAGGACGATCAGTGGATATTTTATTGGCTATCCGAAAAAATCTAAAGGGTATGTATTTTATTGTCTTAAAAATGGTACGAGAATAGTTGAAACGGGTAATGCAAGGTTCACTGAGGATGGTCAAAATAGTGGGAGTATGGTATCTAGGAAGGTAAACATTATGGAAACTTAGATAGAAAAAGCGTCATCTGAAATTGCACCTAATGTAGTTGTTTCTGTTGATGGTATAAATACTAATACCACAATAGAGCAACATAATGAAGATCAAATTCCACTAGAACCATAAATGAATAATGAACCTGTCATAATTCAAGAAGAGAATAACGTACCACAAGAACAATTAAGGTAATCTATAAGGGATAGAAGATCTGCCCTTTCGAATGATTATGTGGTTTACACTATTGAAAATGAATGTGATATAAGTATTGATGCAGACCCGACCACATTCCAAAAAGCCATGGAAAGTAATGATTCTGAAAAATGGTCTAATGCTGCGGAAGACGAAATTTCTTCCATGGGTGTTAATAAAGTGTGGGACTTAGTAGAGTTACCCGATGGTTTTAAAACTGTTGGGTGTAAATGGATTTTTAAAACTAAACGGGACTCAAAAGGTAACATAGAAAGGTACAAGGCACATCTTGTCGCCAAAGGTTTCACCCAGAAAGATGGCATTGACTACACGGAAACCTTCTCTCCGGTTTCAAAGAAGGATTCCTTAAGAATCGTTTTAAGTTTGGTGGCTCATTAAGATTTAGAGCTTCACCAAATGGATGTGAAAGCCGCCTTTCTTAATGGGGAGCTTGAGGAAGAAGTTTATATGGACCAACCTGAAGGTTTTGTGACCACAGGAAAAGAAAATCTAGTGTGTAGGCTGAGAAAGTCAATATAAGGATTAAAACAAGCCTCCAGACAATGGTATATTAAATTTAATGATACCATTTTGTCATACAGTTTTGTAGAGGTCATCGTTGATCAATGCATCTACATGAAAGTCAGTGGGAGAAAGTTTATAATTCTGGTATTGTATGTTGATGATATATTGCTAGCTTCTAATGATATGGGAATGTTGTTTAATGTAAAGAATTATCTCTCAAAGAATTTCAAAATGAAAGATATGGGTGAGGCATCCTATGTGATCGGGATAGAAATCATTAGAGATAGATCACAAGGATTGTTAAGTTTATCTCAAAAAGGATACATAAATAAAGTCTTAGAGAGATATGGGATGGAAAAATGCTCCATAGGAAAGACTCCAATTCAGAAAGGGGATAAGTTAAGTAAAATGCAATGTTCAAAAAATGAATTAGAGCGTAAAGAAATGGAGAGAATTCCTTATGCTTCAGTGGTTGGGAGTTTGAACTATGTTCAAACATGTACTCGGCCAGATATCAGTTTCACTATGGGTATGCTGGGTCGATATCAAAGTAATTCCGGAATGGAACACTGGAAGGCTGCAAAGAAAGTTCTCAGGTATTTGCAAGGCACCAAAGAGTTCATGCTTACATACAGGAGATCCGAGAATATTGAAGTCATCGGTATTCAGATTCAGACTATGCCGGTTGCGTTGATAGCAGAAAATCGACGTTTGGCTATATGTTCCTATTAGCTGGAGGAGCAGTCTCATGGAAGAGTGGAAAGCAGTTCGTCATTGCTACTTCCACCATGGAGGCCGAATTTGTGGCTTGCTTTGAGGCGACGGTTCATGCATTGTGGCTGCGGAACTTTATCTCTGAGCTTGGAATTGTTGACAGTATAGCTAAGCCACTGAGAATTTATTGTGATAATTTCGCAGCAGTCTTCTTCTCAAAGAATGACAAATACTCGAAAGGTGCTAAGCACATGGCGTTAAAGTATTTGTCTGTAAAGGAAGAAGTGGAGAAACGTAGAGTAACATTTGAGCATATAAGAACGGATATGAGGATAGCGGATCCGTTGACTAAAGGATTACCACCCGGTATTTTTATTGGCCATGTAGAAAGAATGAGTATTTTGGAAAAGACCTTGTTGTATTAATTATGTTATTGTAAAGTTGTTACTCAAATTTGAATTCACTTAAGATTTGTGTTTTCTGCATATAAAATATGTTATCATTAAAGTTATGTACATATTATAGCTCTACAGATAACATAGATATTTGAAAATAAAAATTAATCTCAATACTAAAGTAGTAAAAGTGGAGTTGGTAAGTGGTACTTGGAAGGAAACTTATCGCAGTAAATGATAGGCAACCGCCATGGCTCGACTAGCTCTAGTTTTACGATACTTAAGGTTTATTGAATTTAATGTAATGGTGCACACTAAGGATAAAGAACTATTTAGTTAATACAACGGCCAAGTGGGAAAATGTAAGAATATTTCCGTATAGTGTGACCGATGTATTAATGATTTAATAATTAAGTTCAAATTTGTATTATAGTCTGTAGTTCTAATACATAAATGTCGATATTGTAATGGATCGATTCGGTTAAAGGTATTAGAATTGGTTGTGTTAATAACCTTCTTCCCTTGCCTATTATATTATTAATGTTCTCATTTAGTTATGCATATATATATATATATGTGTTGGATATATGATGGAAGTTAATAATATGTATTAATTAAAAAATGTGATTAATGGATGCAAAGAATACTCACTCATGATTTAAAAAAAAAAGAGAAAAAGACGTGAGTGGAGGTTACATTATCAGATTTTTTTATCACGTTAATAACTTCCATCAAAAGAACAGAGAGAACAAAAAAATCGATTGAAGTTATGATTATTTTTGTGATCTCTGCAAACTAGCATTTAGCTTGAATTTGATGCAAGAACTCTCATTGATATTACATGCATAATTAATTTGAGGCTGAACCAACCAGGAGATGCAACACGCCCCAACATAATGAAGGCCGATAAAGAAAATGACGCTGCAAGATCAAAAAGTAGACAATAAATCCGACATAGAGATCGTGGAAGCCACAGAGCCACCAAAGAGAAAATTTTGGAGTGATCGTTTCTTTGGTGGATGAGCTGATAGATAAGCTCAAAACAAAGTATATATAGTTTGAAGAAAAATATATTCTCCGATCAAATAAAAATTATATAGAAATTATTCTCCAATATAACTAGAAAAGTTTGAACAAAAATTGGATATCTTTTATGTAAACAGAAATATAGTAAATTTTGAAAAAAAATTAGTGCTATTTAAGGAATAAAAAGATAGATTAGTGTCTTTCTAATTAGTTTCCATGATTTAAATTGAGATGATGTTATTCAGTTTCATATTCAAATTGGGTCTACTGTGATCGGTTAAACCGATTGGGTCTTAAACTGAATTGGTGAGAGATCCATTCAATTTCTTAAACAAAAAAAATATTAATATTTTATTATAAATTATTTCTATAATTAAATTTTAATTTAAAAAGAAATTAAACTAGTCAATGATAGACAAATGGTGTATCAGGTTTTCAAATGAGAACTGTTCTTACTCTTTTTTTTCTATTATTTTTTTAATCATATAAGATTTATGTTAGAGATTTCCGTTGCAGATGGTTTTAGATGATCTTTAGTGGAAGTTTTTAATATGAATTTCTCACAATTAAAAAAAAAAATAATAGAAAAGGAAGAAAGAGAATAAGATGAGAAGAAATGGAACCTTTAAGAAATCTATGGGAACCCCATGTCGATAATTAATTGGTTCAATTTATTTTAAATTTTGAAAATTACATAATCAATTTATATTAAAATATTAATTTTTTTTGAGAGACTGTAAATCTATCAACAATGCACATTGCTCTAATAGTTTCTTGTTTTTCCTTAAATTGGTAAGGTTTTAGAAAAAGGAATAAATCTAACGAGAAAAAGAAAAAAAAACCTTAAATCACAAAAGACAACGCAGAAGCCATTTAAAATCCCTTTTAACCACATCATATCGGAGATACCAATCCAACGAAACGCTTCATATTTGCGATTTCTCTTCTCCTTCTTCTTAAAACCCTTTTGGATTCAGCCTTTCTCGGTATGTTTTCTTATTTAAAGATTTCAACTTTCTCAGTTCAATTCACTTCTAGATCTTAATTCTTGATTGATCCTCAGGTGGGTTTCTATTGAATTACTCTTTTTATGATTTGTGATTAGATTTTATATTACACGAAGAATTCTCAAAAGTTTTGGTTTTTAACATGAATGTGAAACAAGATACAGTAACTACTCTACTTTGTAGTTGTTTTAGTTAGTTATTTAATCAATTTGGATTTTTTATTATGTTGTTTGAAGCCGTGGGTTGATTTTGATTGAGCGATTCGCAAGAATTAGGATATGACTTAGATTCGAATCTGTAGATATGGATACCAAAATTGAAAGAAATAGTTGAGATTATGTGTTGTAAAAATTACAATGACCATTAAATTTTGCAGCCAATGTATGCAATTTACACAATGGTTTTGTTTGTCATGTTTAAGAGTTCATGGAACTTGTGTTTAAGTTTTAGATAGTTTCAATTGGAAAAAAATGTATCTAGGTTTTGTAATCATTAGATTTAGCTCTTCTTCTCGTAGGTGAACTCTGAGTTAGACTGTTAGGTTTGTGTTTTTTGTAAGAAGTTCAGCTGTGAAATCTTCGATTTTGCAAAGTAATTGTTAAAGTATATTTACTCGTTTTACTTTGAATATATCGATCTTATTATCAGAATGAGGATGCTATTGAAATGTCAATATGATTTTGATTCATGTTATAGAACTTCCAGGGTATAAAAGTAATTTAGAATTAGATGTAAAGCATCATCCCTGAGAGACCTTTTATATATGAGCAGGGTGATCAGTGTATTTAGTTGTATGGATTGATCAGTACTATAGACTGATTTAATTAAGCATGATTGTGATGTTTATGCGTATGTCTTACAGGTTTTTCAGTTGGACTCAGATAGCAGCTTATATTCGTCCTCGATAGTTAGCTGCAAATATGGATGATTGGGGTAAGACTATGCTTTTAAGTGTCTTATGTTACATTCTTTATGTGTGTCTAAATATAATCCTCTTTAGTTTATATAGTGGTTGGATTATTTGCTAATATGATGAGTTTAACATTACAAAATCGAATCACTGGCATGTGGTTAGTTTGTTGGAGTTCTATTTATTATAGTTTTTCATATTCTGATTTCAGAGGACGAGCAAATTGCACCACTTCCAGCCAAAGTGGAACTTAAAAGTAACTGGGATGATGAAGATGTGGATGAGAATGAAATTAAGGACTCATGGGAAGATGATGATGAACCTGCTCTGGTATAGCTTTTTTCTTAATCTCTGGAAATCTTTCTCGATTGGCTACAGAGCATAATTTAGTTTGAGATTTCAGTGGGAACATTCATCATAACTTCATTTCCATCTCTGTTTTGTTTTGTTGTTTTTGTGTAGCCTCCTGTTGTGAAGCCTGCTCCTGAGAAGGCTCCTAAGAAAACTGTGGAAAAGAAGGGTAAAGCAGCTGAAGTTCCAAAAGAAGTACCAAAGGAAGAACCTTTAGATCCCATTGCGGAGAAACTTCGCCAGCAAAGGTAGAGTTCATAAATACTACTCTTTGCCACACTACTTTAATCTTGGACTTTGTGTCTGTGTTGGAGGAAAAAAATATAGCATTTATGAGCAGACCAAAGAGTATGAAGGTCGGTGCGTTCTTATATGTAATGTTGTTTCTATTTCAGGCTTGTTGAGGAAGCCGATTACAAATCAACAGCTGAACTCTTTGGAGTGAAGGATGAAGAAAAAAACCTCGATTTGTTTATCCCCAAGTCCGAAAGCGATTTTTTGGAATATGCTGAAATGATTTCTCATAGGATAAAACCATATGAGGTATGCTGTATTTTTCTTGTACCTTTATTCTCATTGGCTGTAATGGACGCTCATGGCAAATGTTAAAATCATATTTTTTGTTTCCGTTGCAGAAAAGTTATCACTATATTGCGCTACTCAAAACAGTCATGAGACTTTCACTAACCAACATGAAGGCAGCAGATGTTAAAGATGTTGCTTCGTCCATTACAGCGATAGCAAATGAAAAACTAAAGGCCGAAAAAGAAGCTGCTGCGGGTAAAAAGAAGACGGGTATGTTCACTCACAATCACTTTCTATATTTTGTCCTGAATTTTGTCTACAGCGGTTTCTCTTTGGCTTATTAGTTTTGTGAATTCGTTATTCGGAACCCATTTTTGTAACCATGAAATGGTTTTGCGTTGATTCATTAGGAGGGAAGAAGAAACAACTTATTGTAGATAAGCCCGATGACGATCTAGTGGCTGGTCCTTATGATGCTATGGATGATTTCGACTTCATGTAGATTGAAAGAGCTTTTTGAGCAAATGTGAATTTGGATTGTCCAGCTTCTTATTTCATCATTTTATCAACTCAGAAGAGCAAAAGAAAGCAAAGATTCTTATTTGGAACAAGGAAAGCTTTTATTTTGGTTGTCTGGAGATTCTATAGTCATGATTTTGGGTTTTTTATATGTTGGTTAAGAAAATTATTCTTCAACTGTGCGTACAAATTTATAAATTGGCATTGATGTGATATATCTCTTTAGCAAATTTTATTTCTTATTTTCATGGATGGTTAAAGGCTTGCGCATTCGGATTGAGTCGGTTATTTGTTCAGGTTATTTGGATGAAGATGATTTGGACCCGTATAGGAATTGTATATTTTTCGGTTCGATTCGGTTTGGATGTAGTTTGATTTGGATTGGTTGCAAAATTTAATTGAAAATCAACATAAAAGTAAAATCTATTTAAGTTCGGTTTTGGTTTGGATTTCAAACCCGAAATACCCAAATAAATCTGAAAACCTCTATAAAACCCATATATTATATGATTTATATAATGTCTAGGTAATTGTATATCTATTGTATCGGGTTTTATGCGTATCTGTTCGGATTTTGGTTCCCATCAGAACCGAATCTCTTTTCATGGGCCGGTTCAGATTGGATTATTCGGGTCCGGTTTATATGCCCAAATGCGTTTCAACTAGTCCTATTTTTTCTCGTTATTTAGAGAGAAAATGTTGGTTTGTTGATTTATTGGTCTATCTTGCTTAAAAGAGCCGGTTGAGTTCTTTTTTTTTTTTTTTGTGAGATCGCATTTGTTCCTTTAATTAAATGTTAACAAGTTGACTGATTTGAATCTTTGATCACAAGTTATGCTTAGAATCAGATTTGGAATGAACATTACGTATCAACCTTATTTTTTGGACCATTTAAGAAGAATTCTCAATTACTAATAAAAATTATGAATTTAAATGTCAATATTTATTGTCATATAAAAATGCTTTCTGTCAAGCTCTTATATGGAATGGCCTAGATTATTGTTTAAATCACATTGATGTAGTTTGATAATGTTGTCATCACTCAGATTTAAATCATGTATAATCTACGAGTATTTTTTACTTAATAATTAGTTAATGTAACAGTGTCTACAACATTTTTTATGCATGTTCTAAAACTTTTCGATTTAGTATGAGCATACAAGTCAAATAAATCAACAAACCAACATTTTCTAATGAACAACACCCACTAAGTACTTAGGTATATAAATTGTTGAGCAATTTAGTGGGTGATGTTCGTTTGTTGATTTATTTGACTCGTATGCTCATACTAAATCTGAAAGTTTTATGCCTAAGTACTAACATACCTATGGTATCAATGGTTTTTATATGTTTACAACTCTTGTTTTAAATATTTTTCTCATCATATTACATTATGTAGGATCATTTTCCTGTTAAGTTTAGAATTTTGCATTATTTCGCATTTTAGAATTCTAGGTTGTACATATAGTATTCTGCATAGTTTTTAAATCTTGTTAAGTGAATAAGAAAATTAGAACTTAAACATAGAGAAATGCTAAGAAAATTTTAATCATGTGAAAAACCACCATGGTTAGATTGAAGAGCATCCAAAATAAGGAATATGGGTCAAAACGGAAATGAATTTGGGGTTACAGTTAGAAAGTTGTGAAGATTTGAAGTTTCAACACGCATAATGCATTCCCTAACCGCCACAAACGCCATAGACAACCAGATCGATCATTCCAACTCAGATAGATCGATCCAACTTTGACGTAAATTTCCAGATCGACCAGATGAAATCTAGATCGATATTCAAATCCTAAACCGACCAAACCAGATTTTTTGTTTTCCTTTTCTTTAGCCTTTTCCTGGAGTTCTTAAGAAATATTTTGTATGAATCTCTTGAATTCAAGTTATCAAATTTTTTCTTCTTAAATCCTTCACTACTTATCTTTTTTAATCATAATTATGCAAAGATTAAGCTTGTTGCTTTGTGTTTTATTGGTAGACTGTGAGTAGTTTTTTAGAGCTTTTGGGAATGTTAGATTTAGGATGATTGATTGTTGATTAGTAGAGTTTAGCCTTGTAACAACTTAGATCCATGGTTGACAGGTATTCTTAATGCTAGATTAGTCAAGAAACTGGTAATTTAGAGCTTAGGCATTTTCCTGCCCACAAGGTGTTTGATAAAATGTTGGAACCAAAATATCAAGTGCTTAGCATACCTAGCGAATGAGAGTTGTTGATTAGGGGTGTTAGGTGGTTAGTTAGACTTGATAGTAATATTTATTGATCATTTGATAGCTAACGAGATTTATTGATTATTGGATGATTAGTGAAGAGATTAATGTCACGAGAGTGGATTAGTTGAGATTAATGATCTAAGACTTATGGATTGATTCTAAGAAATAGAATTAAGCTCCACTAGTTAGCAACTGATCGCCCTATTCATCTATCATTTCCTGAGAGATCGTTTTTCTTTATTTGAATTTCAAACCAAATTTTCTTTATTTCTTGCTTTATTTCTATTCGAATTTTGATTTCAAAATCAACTATTTTATTCACTTAAATTAAAATCATGATTTGTATTTCTAATGTGCTAGGTTAGTTTCCTTGTGGATCGATACCCTCAATACTCAATAGCATATTAGGTTAATCAATAAAAACCTAACTATCAACCCACTAAGTACTATAGACTGATACGAGTCCAATAATTTATGTATTGAAGCCTAACTAGGAAAATCTATTAACGTAGAAAATAAATTTAATAATTTCTATCCACCATTTTATCCTCAACGTTTCATCTTCAATGTTTCAATCTCTAATATGATTTGGAAACAATTGCTACATCTTGCTCTTATATATATTTGAAGGTATCCGCAAACGTTTCAATATAATAACTTTGGACCACACACTTCTCCACTCTCTTGAGTTTCATGTCTCTCCAAATCAGACAAGTATCTAATCAAAAAATTCAACTACAAGGGAAGATCTATGGAGGTTGGACCAAGGACGCGCAAGCTGACTTGTTGAAGATGAGTGTGTTGTAGAGATTTGATGAATATTCTCTATAACTACTTATGGGAAGAATAAACTTGAGGAGAAAGTTTATTCCTTCGTGGAAGATTTGTTGAGATTCTTCGAGGTAGGGTTTTAGCATAGTATATATAGATTAGAAAGATGATGAGTTGTTCTTATCACTCTAGGCTATATCGCATAAGATTGTAAACTTCAAAGCTAAATAATAAAGCTAAGAAGGTGAGTGTTTTAATGACTTGTCTTTGATATCTATGAGTGGGTAGATTAAAAATAAGCGTTAGAGCTTAGGACTTTTTTCGTCGGGATCAATACTATTGGGTGGAATAGGTTGTAACATCCAAAACAAGTAGATCTTTGTAAAAAGTTATGTTGTTAATAAAACAAGTATACAAGCGTTGGATTTGGCGCTTTCCAAGTCAATTATTTGTTGTGTTCTACCTCTATACCACTACAATTGGTATAAGAGCAAACACCTACTAAAAGATTTGTTTATTTTTCAGTCATGTGAGATATTACAACAAAGCATGGAGAATTCACAACAACTCTTTGCTGTGAGCAAACCGCTGAAACTGGATGCTGAGCACTATGGGTACTGAAAAATGCTGATAACACAATTGATGCAAGGTAACAATATGGAGGCATGATTTTCTGTTGAAGATGGATGGACACATCAAACAACAACTGACAAAGATGGGAATGTGATTCCAAAGCCCAAGGAGTCATGGACTGATGATGAAAAATTGGAAGCTAAATTCAACGTAAAAGCATTATCGGCTATCTTTAACTCCTTGTATATGAATAAGTTTACCAGGGTACAAGGATGCAAATCAGTGAAAGAAGTTTGGGACATTCTACAAGTCTCATTCGAAGGAACCAGCAACGTGAAGCGAACCAGGATCGACATGCTGGAATCTGAGTTTGAGAATTTGACTATGAGTGCTGGAGAATTAATTTATTATTTCAGCAGCAAGTTGAGCTCTATCCATCAAGAAGCAATTGTGTTAGCAAAGACATACAAGGAAAAGAAGCTTGTAAAAAAATTCCTTAAGAGTTTACCATCTAAGTTTCAGTCGCAAAAGCATGCTATCGAGGTAGCTCTGAACTCAGACGAATTAAAATTTTGATTGAGTCGTGAGGATGATGCAAACATATGAATTGCAAATGAAAAAGAAGGATCATGCAGTTGGAAAAGGAATTGGTCTTGTGGATGCAGAAGATTAGACGGTTGAAATGGAAGATAAAGTGAGCTAAATGGTCAGAAAGTACTTCAGGACATTCGAAGAGGTCAACAGAAAGGTGGATTAACTCAGTTAAGTCTGATGCAGAAAAGAATAAAAAATCAGATAAGTAGTGTGCAGAATGTGAAGGTACATGCCACTCCAAGTCTGATTGCCCGACAATCAAAAGGAAAATCTTATTGAAGTGCTCCGAATGTAAGGGATATGGTTATACGAAGGCTGATTGTTTTTGAATGACTAGCAAAAAAGAAAAACCTTACGTGACATGGAGTGAAAGTGACACAGAAGATGAAGAACTAGGAAAAGAATAAGTTCTCAACAACTTTGTTGCTTATGTAGGGATCATTGAGGAAGACAAAGAAAGTGGTAATTCTGATACATGCGCCGATGATGATTAGGACTCTGAATCAGAAGAAGAAGAATCCAATTTCAAGATAATCACAACGCTGATTGATGAACTAGCTCAAAAGAAAGAGGAAAATCAGTTGTTGATCACTGAGAAGAACAACTTTCTGAGCCAAATCTCGCTTTTGAAATAAGATTTGGATCTAGAAAAATCAAGTTAGTTGACTTGGCACGACGACTTGAGGTTCAGCTGAAAAATATCAAGATACTAAGCAAAGAAACCAAGGATCGGGACAAGATTTTGTCAATTGGCAGAACTAGCAATGTCAGCTGAGGACTGGGCTACAATGAGGTAACTCAGGTGGTACAACTAAGTTTGTTAAGGGATCAGTCACATATGGAAAGCCTGTTGGTACTACTCAAGGCAGAACGGTAAAGACTTTTAAACAAAAGATAAGTGACAGTACTCTAAGTGGAAGGTTCAATGGGTGTTGGTATTGTGGTCAACCAGGTCATTATAAGGTGTACTGCAATAGGTTTCCGACGCGTGTCACCCAGATCATAAAGTTGAAGAAGTATCACAGAGATGATAGATGAAAAACCAAGTTTTGGTCAACAAACTGGACCTATATTGTCATGTTGCCTACAAAGTAGATAAGCCAGAACAAACCTTAGTAGAAAAACAATGGTACTTTGACAGTGATTGTTCCAGATATATGACTTGGAAACAAAGAGAATCTATTGAAGTTCAAGCAAGTTTCAGCTGGGAAGGTCACATTCGGAGACATATCGAAAGGTAAAATCAGGGGTAAAGGTATCACTGATGGAGAAACTCAACCAAATTTGGATAATATTTATTTGGTTGATGGACTGAAGGCAAATCTGTTCAGCATTATCCAACAGTGTGATGATGGATTAGATGTCACCTTTACCAAGGTGGATTGCAAGGTTGTTGATAAAAATGGCGATGTGAGATTAGAAGGTCAGCGATCTAGTAACAACTACTACATGTAGAAACCAAACAAGAAATGTTTAAACACAATAGTGGAGACTGAAGCAGAACTCTAGCACAGGAAGCTGGGGCATTTGAATGTTCAAACTATGGTAAAGCTTGCAAATGAAGAAGTAGTCCCAGGATTACCAAAGTTACGACCTGATCCACACTTTATTTGTGGACCATGCACCAAAGTGAAACAAGTCAAGGTTCAACACAATGCAGTTCCAGATATCAGGACTAAGAATGCCTTAGAACTGGTCTATATGAATTTGATGGGGCCAATTCAAGTGGAAAGCCTAACAGGTAAACTTTTTATCATTGTTCTAGTTGATGATTATACTAGATACACTTGGTCAGGTTCCAACGTGAAAAATCAGAGACACTAGACAACTTCAAGATTTTGGCACTTCAACTAGAGAATGAGAATGGTGAAATCAAGAACATTCGAAGTGATCGAGATGGTGAGTTTTAGAATGAAATATTTTACTTGTTTTGCAACAATCATGGAATTACACATCAATATGTTGCACCTCGTACAACATAGCAGAATGGTGTAGTTGAGCAAAAGAACAGAACACTGTAGGAGATGGCCAGGGCCTTGATGCATGGAAATCAAGTGTCTAAACACTTCTAGGGTGAGGCTGTGAACACCGCATGATACATCATCAACCGAGTTTATGTCAAAAAAGACACCAACATGACATCATATGAACTATGGAAAGGATATACACCCTATATAAGCTACTTTCATGTCTTTGGTTGCACTTGTTATATCTTGGATGACAAATATATACTGGGAAAGTTTGACTCAAAATGTGATGATGGAATGTTTTTGGGATACTCAGGCATTAACACTACTTTCAGATTATTTAATAACTGAACTCGAATTGTACAGGAAATACTAATAGTGGTCTTTGATGATGCATTTTTCTAACTTTTTAAATAGTAGCTGGGAATGAAGAGCTGGTAATTGATGCAATATAAACATTAAAACAAGAGTTTGATGAGTCACAATAGGAGCAGAAAGCAACAATCGATGTTACGATTACATCAGTGCATAGGAATCACTCTAAACATGATGTTATAAGAGAGATTCAAGGGGGTAGAGTTACCAAAGAAAAAAAATCGATCTCCAGCAGATGGTTGGTAAGCGTCAAAATCAGACTAGTGATTTACCTCAAAATCGGACAGCTGAGCTAGTTCGCTTTGCATGTTGTCTCGAGAATAGAGACAAGAATCACAAAGAAACATTGGTATATGAGTATTAGATAAATTCTATGCAAGATTAAATTGAATAGTTTGAGCGACGTGATGTGTGGCATCTGGTTCCTAGTCCACAAAAAGCGAATGTGGTGGGAACAAAGTGGATATTTAAGAACAAGACAAATGGAAGTGGAGTAGTAACAAGAAACAAGGCTACGTTAATTGCTAAAGGATACTCTCAAGTTGAAGGAGTGGCTTTTGATGAGACCTTTGCACCGGTTGCAAGGCTTGAGTCTATCATGTTTCTGTTTGGGATAGCATGCAAATTGAACTTCAAACTATATCAGATTAATGTAAAAACTACATTTGTGAATGGTATTTTACAGGAGGAAGTATATGTAGAACAACCAAATGGTTTTAAAGATCCAAATCACTCAAACTTTGTGTTTAAGTTGAAGAAAATTTTGTATGGGTTAAAACAAGCTCAAAGAGCCTAGTACTGACTACATTCTTTGTCAAACAGAGATATGAACATGGAAGTGTGAGTAAGAAATTTTGCTGGCAAAAAACAATGGGTTAATCATTGTGAAAAATATATGTAAATGACATTGTATTCGACTTCACATGTGAGAATCTTGTAGACCAATTTGTGAAGACTATGACTCATGAATTTGAAATGAGTGTATGTGGTGAGTTGACGTATTTCCTGGGTTTACAAGTTAAGCAAACCAGTGATGGGATATTCGTGACACAGAGTACCTATGCCAAAAAATTGGTTATTAGATTTGGTATGGGAACCAGCAAAGAGTCCAAGAATCCGATGGGGGTATATGACAAGTTTTTAAAAGACGAACATGGAGAAGATGTAGATGAAATACTCTCTAGAGGAATGACTGGAAGTTTTTGTATCTTACAGCAAGAAGACGAGATATTTGTTTGGCTATGAGAATATGTGCAAGATATCAAGCTAAACCAAATATATCTCATCTGCTAGATGTCAAGGGAACACCTAATTTGGGTATCTTTTACACCAAAGACACAACCAAGAACTTGAAGGGCTATTGTGATGCTGACTTAGCTGGATCATTGGATGATCATCAAAGCACAAGTGGTGGATGCTTTTTATAGGTAACAATCTGATCTTTTGGCACAACAAGAAGCATAATAGTGTGTCCTTGTCCACAACAGAGGCAAAGTATATAGCACTTGGAAGTTGTTATACACAACTCATGTGGATGAAATAGATGGCAGTTGGCTATGGTAATTCATTGTAATAATAAGAGTGCAATTAACATAGCCCAAAATCTTGTTCAACATCCTCAAACTAAGCATATTGATATTCGTCATCATTTTATCTATGAATTAGTTAAAGAGAAACTGATTGTAGTTGAACATGTGAGCACTAATTTTTAACTAGCTGATTTATTCACTAAGCATTTGGATTTTAATAGATTTATTAATCTAAGAAATACTAATGGTGTATATGAGGTTTAATGTTATTATATATAAGTTATGCTAGTCCAAGACAGGGACAAGATTGGAACAGACCATGAAAACTCTAAAGAATGTATAGAGAGTCAGCAATATGTGTTTATAAAGGTGTGCGGAAAATAGTTGCATGTCATATCGATTCTTGTGGTCATGTACATAAAACGTTGTCATGAAGGAGGTCAAAGAACTAAGGAGGAAGAGTCGTGTGCATGATCATTCAAGTAATAACCAAAAGTTAAAATAATTAAATGGTACTTGTAAACACATATCAAGGGTAAGCACAAGTATAAGGGGTTGAGAAGTCAAATGATACTGCTGATACACTGTGGTTCAATGAAAGGTTGTGTGTTAAGAAAAAAACTCTTAACACACGCCTGATTACTTTCTCCAAAGGAAATTCCAGGTGCTTAAGTCATGTTGATGATAAAACACTTGGATTAAAGACATGGTAGTGCGAAAGACTAGCTACTAAACCCAGAACTGATTCTCGAAGATTCACACGGGTGGTGGTAGTTTTTGGTTGAATCCTGGCCAAGTGGCTTGTACCTCGAAACACAGAACAGAGCCCAAAGGTACATAAAAGTTAAATTTCAGTTAACCTTAAATAATTGCTATTTTTCAAGGTCAATTGATATTTTAGAGTAAGTGAAAAAGAATTATAAAAATCATGCAGGAAATTCTGGGTAAAATTGTGATTTTTACAGATGGTGAAATTGATCAGAACTTTGTTAGCAAATGTGCACTAATGTGTTTTGTTTAAAGTGATGTCAAGAATGAATAAGTTAAATTGCAGGTATAAGTCCATCTGTTTTAGGCCCATTAAAGGAAAACGACCAAAAATACTTATGAAGAGAAAATCTAGGGTTTGCCACATCAAATCAAACATCAAGGAGTCAAACGGTATGTTACGACGATTCTCTCTCGAACCCAAATGACAAAACAGTAAGAAAAACAAGAAGATGAGATCAATTTTCAGTGGGATTTCGCGATTGGTGACTCCGCGTTCCGATATACCATTACCGAGTCAGTCTGTGATGCCATCGGCAAGCCGATATCTAAATATGCCTCAGTTGAGAAATTAGTGGACTCCAGAACTGTTGTGGTTGAGTATCGCGGTGTCGTGGCTGAGTATCGCGGTGTCGTGGCTCCAAATCTGCCGTCAAACATATCGGTAAGTCTTTCACCAAAATCACCAGTGATTGTAGAGGTGAAAAATGATCCCAAGTTATCATCTGGAACACCATCTCAGCCATGAGCCCCGTTTTGTGATCTCACCGATGATCACGAGGGTGGGAAAGTTCAATTGCCTGAGTATCAGACTTTATATCTAGTGGATCTGTCTGATTCTCTGACCTCTGCTCCGGTCAGTCAATCGATTTGTCCAACGATATCTTTTCATCTTCGGAATAGGAAGCAGACTAGGACTAGAGTCTCTGAGAAGATGAAGCGACCAAAAATAGAAAAGGGGAAGGGTCTCGAGTTTCAAGAAGCTGCAGGAGATGTTGATACCCAGCACTTCGGTTCTCTTGTTGCTCATAAATGATTTGAGGCTCTGACGAAAAATAAATTCATCAAAGAGAAGGAAGTTGAGTTTGGTGAGGATGAATTGATTAAGAGTCTGATTGAGGAAGCTGAAATGATTGGTTCAATTACATATCTACAACTGTTTATAAGCACAGTTATGTGGGAATTCTAGGTTAACTTGCCAAGTGTCAAGGTTGACACTGATACGGTAGATGTTCATGTTAGGGACTAGATCTATGAGTTCTCTCCATCTAAAATCAGTCAGCTATTTGGCCTTCCAGATGTGGATGAACAAATCCACTGAATGCAGATGGCTGGTATCTTGGAGGATGATTTGGCTAAATTCATGTTAGGTGGCAGTGTGAAGAAGTGTAAGGGCATTCAATATGCTAAATTTACTGATGACAACCAGATGATGTACAAGGTCTGTTGTAACAAGTGGCTGCCAACCTCCAATGATACTTATGCTCAACCCGAAAAAGCCAAGCTCATTTATATGATGGCTCACAAGACACCTTTCAACTTCGGGAAGTTGGTGTTTGAGCACATTCTCCAACTCGCTCTAAATCCACAGTCCAAGATCTATCTGCCTTTCCCTAGTATAGTGTATCATTTTTAGATGGCCCATCATCTTGTTCAGTTTGAGAAGGAAAAACCAGTGAGTAAGTGAAGAAGAAAGGAAATGATGCCAAGGAGGCTGCTGCCTCATCATCAGCCTTCAAAGTAGGCACGACTAGTGATCGCAAGGCCATGCGACTTGTAATTCATGTTCATCAGCATGAATTAGCAGCCTATAAATGATCATGATTCATACTCCTATGTGCATCGGTTCTTTAAACTGTTTTTTTACTTAGTTATGCATTCAAGCAGGGGGAGATGATTCTGAGGATGACGGGGGAGATTGAACTGTGAGGGAGCTTAATTTTTAGTTTTAACTGATCAAGCTTAGTGTGTATTTTAGACCCTTGTCGCTTTCTTCTGAACTTGATTTATAAGCCATTTGTGGCTTTGGGTCTGTAATATATTCTGAACATGGCATTTTGGACAAGCTTTTTTTATATACTTATTTGATATTTAAGATAGATGTATTTCTAGAGTTTGGTTTGTTGTTGTGTTTGGGTTTCTCTCTTTGGTCAATTTACATGTTTACAATGGAGGTTGCTCGAGTATCAAACTAAGCAAAAAGGGAGAGATTGAATACGCAGATTCCGGATACAGCGGGCTATTTGGTTAAGGAATCTGCATTAGATCACACAGGGGCGTTGCAAGCTGACATGGACGCGGGAGCTGATGTGGCATAGCTGGAGTGGACGATGTGACAAGACCAAGTACACGCAAGCTGACTTGGCGAAGTTGTTGAAGATGAGTGTGTTGTAGAGATTGGATGAATATTCTCTATAACCACTTATGTGAAGGATAAACTTGAGGAGCAAGTTTATTCCTTCGTGGAAGATTTGCTAAGATTATGGTTGTACATAGTATATATAGACTAGAAAGATGATGAGCTTTTCTTATCACTCTAAGCTATATCGCATAAGGTTGTAAATTTCAAAGTTAAAGAATAAAAGGTAAGAAGGTGAGTGCTTCATTGACTCGTCTTTGATATCTATGAGCGGGTAAATTCAAAGTAAGAGTTATAGTTTAGGACTTGTTTTAATCGGGATCAATCATATTTGGTATAATAGGTTGTAACATCCAAAATAAGTAGATCTTTATAAAAATTTACGTTTTTAATAAAACAAATATACAAGCGTTGGACTTGGCGTTTTCCAAATCAATTATTTGTTGTGTTCTACCTCTATACCACTACAGATCCCCTTGTATTCTCTTTATAAACTTGTTTATTCATATCCTCTCCAATAATGTAGATTATAATCCTATGTTCATCGTCCATATCAATAACACACTACCACTTTATCCTCCTCGTCCAACAAGAAGCTTGTCACATTCACCACACTTGATAAATTAAATATATCAAAATCTACAACTAACACAAAAATCTCTCATGAACAGGTCTTTGGCCTCGTCAATCTTATTAATTACCCATATCTTTATCACATTTGAGAATGCAAGGATATTATGATGTAACAACAAGAGTTTTTCTTCTCTAACAACTGATAGAGCAAAATTATAGCATGAAAAAGCCGGTATTTTTTAGCTCAAGCAACCCTATAGGTATTTTCTTTCAAAGACATGTCATCGAAAAATATGCCTCATTCACGAGTGATATCAAGGACCCTCCATAAATCAGAACTAAATTCCTAGATCTCAAAACTCGTGAATCAGAGCCCATACCATTTATATAAAAGCTCATTAGTTTTCTTTACAAAAAGCCTATTTGTTTTTTTCATTAAACCATATATAAAACCACTCACTGAACCGTGAAGCGATTGGAAGAATTTTTTTTTCTGGTCATTAACAAAAATATTTTGGTATCTTATTAGTCAAAATGATATGTGAAGAATATCCTACATCGGGAACTAGAAAGAGACTTAACTAATATATAAGGGATATAGGCCAATCCACTCATTGCTAGTTGGTTTTGAGTTGGAAGCCCGTTAACCTTAACATGGTATCAGAGAATGAACACACATTGTCCCACCGAACTGAAATCAATCCAGTCCGTTGAAAAGAGACCTGATCGATCTTGAAATTAATCCTAAAAGTGGGATATTGTCTAGATCAATGGTTAGAAAGACCATGATCTCGAGGGGGCATGTGAAGAATATCCCACATTTGGAACTAGAAAGAGACTTGACTACTATATAAGTGATGTGGGCCAATCCACTCATTGCCAATTGGTTTTGTGTTAGAAGCTCATTAACCTTAACACTAATTTATAATCTATTCCGGGCGATTTTTAATTTTGTATAGCTTATGCATTGCATCGGATTACAACAAACTGTTTTATAAACGAGTCTACAACACACAATCAATAATAGAGTAATAGACTACTGTTTTAAATTTATATGGAAACCAAAGATCAAGTTCAAACACTAACTAGGATTTACATATTCAGATATTCTTCAAGTGTCCTCTTTTATATTCTCTATGTGTGTCTGAATATAAATCCTCTTTATGGATATGGAAGCAAGTTTGGATTATTTGCTAATATAATAAATTTTTAACGAATCACTTGCATGTGAATAGTTATGTTTCAAATAGTATGAAATTTTAGTAGCCATTTTTTCGGAGGAGTCTGGTAGGGTGATTCTAAGGCGATTTTGGAATAAGTTTTCATGGGTTTGGCTTCATGGTGATGGCGCCGCCAGTGTTGGTTCCTGCAACTACTGGAGTTTCATCTCAATAGGATGTTTGTGTGGATGATGTGGTATCGGGTTTGGTTTCTAAGGTTTCTGTGGGAGCGAAGGTTTCTGTGGTTAATCTGTCTGTTTTCGGGCACGGGGTTGATGGTGTGATGCCTCTGCGGGAGTTACAGGATTTTGTTCAAAGTTCTGGGTTGGTTTCTAACTATGTTTCTGCTAAGGAAACCTGAGCTCAGGGTTTGTCGGTTGGATCAGAGAAGTTGCAGTTGGAGATGGTTGTCGAAGAAGGGATTCATAATAAGCTTTCGGTGTCAAATCAGGCTTCTGGGGTTTCTGAGACAGCAAAGGTTTCTGTGGTTGATTTGATTTTTTTCGGGCACGAGAATGATGGTGTGTTGCCTTTGCGGAATGTTCAGGATTCTATTCAAGGTTCTGGGTTGGTTTCAAACTCTTTTTCTGCTAAGGAAAACAAAGTTCATGGTTTTCCTGTTGGATCGAAGACGTTTCAGCTGGAGAGGGTTGTCGAAGAAGGGTTTCACAATAATCTTTCGATATCATATCAGACTTCTGGGGTTTCTGCGACAGCAAAGGTTTTTGTGGGTTTTCTAACTCTGTCTTTGTTTCTGCTAAGGAAAACATGGCTTCAAGTATCAGCGTTTTGGATTTTGTAGTGGGTTTGGAGGTTTCGTTGCTACGGAGGGAGAACGAAGATAAGATGATTTTTTTTAGTTCAGGTTTTGACCATGTTGTGGCTTCATCAAGTGGTTTATCATCGGAAGAAGTTCACCAGGTGAGTAGAGAGTCATATTCTTCAATTGTTCAGAAGAAATCTGCACTATCAAAGCATGATATAACAATATCAATGGAGGAGGGTGATCCTATCATAATTATACCGGATGAAATAATCAATGATCCAATCCATTTGTGGAAAGATTTAATTGTGGGAAGGTTTCCCGAAACCCCTCCACACCTAGAAAATATTCATGTCATCGTGAATAAGATATGGTGTTATGGAAACACTCCATCATGATTGACTTTTTTGTCAATGTTACGACCATAAAATTTCATATTCGAGATCGGATGATTAGAGATAGGGTTCTAAAGCGAGGTATGTGGAATATAGTCTATGATTGTCTTCAATTATGGTCATGTTTTGGAAGATTCTCAACTTGCTTTACTAAGTATGCCACTTTGGATTCTAATAAAACACATACCAGCTTCTCTGTTTTCATTGAAGGGTATTAGTTTTTTGGCAAGCGCAGTAGGAGAACCAAAACGTCTCCATCCAGATACGGAGCTTTGTAAGAAATTTGACGAGGCTAAGGTTTTCGTGGAAGTTGATTTAACGAAGCAGATTCCAGAGTCTTTTCAGTTTAGAACGGGACAAGGGGATGTTTGCCAGGTATAATATTCTTATCTTTGACTCCCCCTAAGTGTGTTACTAGCAAAAAATGGGGTCACATGAAGGAGTTTTGTCGTTCGAAACTAGCTAAAAGTCAACTGGGTAGACAGGATGAGGCTACAAACATGGTTGTTACAGAAACATAATCAGTTTCTATAGCAAAGGCTTGTGCAATGATAATTCAATCGACGACATCAGCTACTAGAAATTTTTTATCAAAGATTCTTCTCAGGTTTCGGAGACAAACTCGGCTACGAGAATAGTTTCACAACCAGTTCAACCAACTCATCCTTCACATAGGGGAGACAAGAATGTTACAGCTCCCAAAGCTACATCACATCATGTATGTGAAGATACAGATGTGGGTGCGGTAGGAGAGGAGACTATTTCAGATTCTGGAAAATTTTCAGCAGAAATAGAGTTGATTAATTATCCTTCTTTATGAGAAATTAATGCTAAAACTTTCGAAACTATAGCACATCTTGCATGTAAAGATGCAGATGTGGGTGCTGTAGGAGAGGAGACTGTTGAGGCAGCCTCGAAAGGAGCAGAAAGGGAGATTTGGGAACAGGTTTCACCGAGAAAAGTGTTAATAAAAGTATATTGATTTCATCGTCGCGTTAGTCAGCCTTTTCTATCGATGAGAATGATGTTTCTAAGGGAAAAGAAGAGAAAAGCAAAGGCTTAAAATTTGGTGAGGTTGCAATATTGACAAGTTCTTTCTCAGCTCTTAGGAGGAAAGGAGATGGCAAAGAGGCTGTTGGTAACACGCAGAGTCGGCTGTATCGGATAGAGTAAAAGAAAATTTAGGACACACATCTAAAAAAGAGGGTCAAAACTAGACTTACCACAACGTCAATTTCTCCCTCGCACCTTAAAAAACGATTAGAAAACTTTTGACTCAATCCGCTAGGGACCTCCCTAGAGGTCAGAGTGCTAGGTCCACTTCCAACTGATTTTTATGTCGAGTTTCTTCTTGAATGTTCGCGGTTTCAAAATAATGTCTAAGCATTTAGTCGTTCGAGATTGGATTTCAAAAGGTAAGTTTCAGTTTGGTTGTTTGCTTGAGACAAGGGGAAGGAATGCAGAGTGGAGAATATTGTTAAGGTTGTATTTTGAGGTTGGTCCTTCCTTTAAAATTATAGTTCCCATCGATTAGGAAGAATCTGGGTAGTATGGGGGCCGAATATTCGTGTGACGCCTTGTTTTACGAGTAGCCAGATGATTTCTTGTTCAGTTCTGATGGAGGGGATGGCGACATAATTTTTGTGTTTGTTTATCTATGCGACAAATTCGGTTGAAGAAAGAAAAACGTTATGGGAGGATTTAAGAAACCATCATGATTTGCCTTTGTTTAGAGATAAACCATGGATGATTTATGGTGATTTTAATTAAATTTTAAGATGTGAGAAGCATTCGGTTCATGATTTATCCCCTGTAGTGCCGGTGAAAATGAGAGATTTTCAAGAAGTGGTACATTATTGTTCTTTGATGGATATGCAGTATCATGGACCGTTGTTACGTGGTGTAATAAAAGAGAAGGTGATCATGTTATTTGCAAAAAGTTAGATAGGGTCTTGGTGAATGATAAATGGATAGTTGAGTATCAACAATCATATGGAGTATGTGTTCTGATCACTTAAGATGCAAAATTAAGATACAAGCTGATAAGCCTTATATTCGAAAGTCTTTCAAGTTTGTTAATACGTTGGCGATGGATCAGGGATTGTTAAGCACGACGAGGGAGTATTGGGATGCTATAGAACCACTTCATCATTCGACTTCAACAATTTATAGGTTCTCCAAAAAAAATTAAAGGCGCCAAAACCGAAAATCAAATATATGAGTAAGGATCGTTAAAACCAAAAATAAAATCCTTCCTTATTCATATCCCCAAAACAATCCTTGCTCAAATCAAAACCGAAAGTCAAATTAAAGACAAAGGAAGGATTTGAGATGCTTTGTCAATGTCAGCTAGTAACTCTAAATAATCCAACATGAATGGCAATGAGAAGTAAAGCTGCATCTTATAATCGTTGGCTACATGTCTCGGGATTGGAAGAAATTTTTTTGAAGCAAAAATCAAAGCTCCATTGGTTGAACATTGGAGGTGGAAACAATAAATTTTTCTATAATGCGGTAAAAGCAAGGGAGATGAGGAATGCGATAAAAAATTAAATGTGCTGATGGTACCATAGTGGACAAGCAAGAGGAGATAAAGAAGGTAGCCGGGACTTATTTTCATGAATTCTTGGCTTTCAAACCGCCTAATTATATGGGTATATCAGCGGAGGAACTACAAATTTTATTACCATATAGCTGTCCCAAATTTGAGAGAGAAAACTAGTACGATCAGTTACTGAAGATGAGATTAAAGGGGTCTTATTTCTTATGCCTAATGATAAGGCCTCTGGGCTAGATGGATATAAAGTGGACTTCTTAAGAAAATCTTGGTCAATAGTCGGAAAAGATTTTTCGTGGCGGTTCAATCCTTTTTCCAGTTTGGGTTTATTCTGAAATGAGTAGATACCACCATACTTTCATCAATACCTAAGAAGAAAAAAGAAAATGAGTTAAATGATTACCGGCCTATCTCTTGCTGCAACGTCATATATAAGATAATATCAAAAATTCTTAGCTAATAGACTCAAAGTCATTCTCCCAGATTTCATCTCGCCGAATCAGTCTGCTTTTGTGAAGAATCAATTGTTGATGGAAAATGTTCTTTTGGCTTCTGAAGTTGTAAAAGATTATCATAAGGAAAATATATCACCTCGCAGCTCAATAAAGATTGACATTCGAAGGCTTTTGATTCGGTTCAATGAACTTTTCTTATAGCCAATCTCTCGTCTTTGAATCTCCCATATATATTCATTAAATGGCTTGAGTTTTGTGTTACTACAGCCTCGTTTTCAGTCCAATTAAATGGAGAGTTGGCTGGATTATTTCGAAGTGAAAGGGGTCTCCGAAAAAGCTGCTCTTTATCTTTTTATTTGTTTGTTATTTGCATGCACGTGCTGTCAACCATGATTGAAAAGGCTGCGATGGAAAAGAAGATTGCGTACCACCCTCGGTGTAAGAATCTCAAGCTAATTCACTTATGTTTTGCATATGATTTTTTGGTGTTCACCGATGGGACGAAAAGATCAATAGAGGGTATTCTAAACATCTTTGAGAAATTTGCAGAATTCTCTGGGTTAAAGATAAGCCTTGAAAAATTGACGATATACATGGTAGGGGTTAGAGAAAGAGATAAGAGCTGATTCTACATGCATTCTCGTTTGAATCTGGTGCTTTATTGGTAAGATATCTAGGATTACCGCTTTTATCTCGAAGAATGACAACAAGTGACTACACTCCGCTTCTAGAAAGGATTCACGAGAGAATAGGTAGCTGGACAGTAAGATATTTATCTTTTGCAGGACGTTTACAACTCATAATCTCGGTAATTCATAGTCTTACAAACTTTTGGATGTTGGCCTTTTGATTACCAAGCGCATGTATTAAGGAGATCGATAGCTTATGCTCGGATTTTCTATGGTCTGGTCCCGATTTGAATTCAAAAAAGTCTAAAGTAATATGGACATATGTATGTGTGCCTAAAGAAGACAAAGGTCTTGGTTTAAGATCACTGAAAGAGGCAAATAAGGTTAGTTGTCTAAAACTGATCTGGCGAATTTTATCATCAAATTCTTTGTGGGTTCAATGGCTTCGGTTATATTTGTTAAGGAAATACTCATTTTGGTCAATTAGTGAGACATCATCGCTAGGATCTTGGATGTGGAAGAAGATTCTAAAGTATCGATTAATAGCTGCAGATTTTGTTAAGGTGGAGGTTCTTAATGGGTGAAGCGTCTCTTTTTGGTATGACAAATGGTCAACTCTTGGAAAATTAATATCAATAACGGGGCAGAGAGTATTGATATGGGAATTAGTATACATGCCACAGTGGCTAAAGCAGTAATCTCTCATAGGGGAAGGCGACAAAGGTTAAACCATTTTAATCTAATCAAAAACGCTTTGGAAGGCATCCGCGGGAAGGGCTTGATAGTGGAGGAGGACATAATTCTTTGGAGAGGTAAAGGGGGTAGATTTAAAGCCACATTTAGCGCAAGGGAGATATGGGAAGCCATGCAAAACAACAAGGTAAAGTTGGACTGATATAAAGGTATTTGGTTTTCCCAAGCAACTCCAAAATATTCACTCTTAGCATGGATTGCGATAAGAAACAGATTGACAACAAATGATAGGATGCTAAGCTGGAATGTGGGAGTCAACCCCGCTTGTGTTTTTTGTTAGGAACCATTGGAAACTCGAAACCATGTATTCTTCATCTGTCCGTTCTCAAGAAAAATATGGTTTAATCTAATGAATAGGCTGCTCCCAAGAAGGTTTTCCATGGTTTGGGAAATGGTTTTAAAGCTCCTCACGGATAAGGGACTGCAAAAGGAACAACAATTCTTGTTAAGATATATTTTCCAGCTTGTAATCCCTTCAATATGGAAGAAAAGAAACAGAAGATGACATGGCGGAGTCCCACAACTTTTTTCCCAATTCATAGGTTGCTGGATAAAAAAGTTCGAAACTGGCTATCATCCATACGACAACAAGGGGATACAAGACAAGATAGATGTATGGAGATTTGGTTCGCATCAAGATAAGAAAGGATGACTATTTTCTCAGCCTTTTCAACAAACTACTCTCAACTTCTTCAAAATTATTTCTCAGATCATTCGAAAAATGGCTTGTACTCTTTTTTCCAAAAATTGGTTTTGTCCCAATTGGGTTTTCTAGTTTAGGGTTTTAACGAGTCAACCATTTTTCGATATTCAAATTTTGATCTTGTTTTTTTCTAAATTCTAATTAAAAAAAACAGATGCATTTGTTATAAAAAGTTTCATTTGAATATATTTTAACATAATATTCAAAAAAAAAGAATAATTTTTTTCTTATAATTTTTCTTTTTCTGATTTTAGAGCATGTGCAAATTGCACCACTTTCAACAAAAGTTGAAGTTAAAATAAAAGTAATTGGGGATTATAAAAATGTGGATAAGAATGTAATTAAGGATTCATGGGAGGATGATGATAAACCTATTATGGTATAGCTTAGTTTTCACTATCTAGAAAATTTTCCTTATTTGGTTAAATAAGTTTTGAAACTTGAATATGTTTTTTTTGTGTAGCAGCCTCTTGTAAAGCCTATTCCCAAAAAGTCTCCTGAGATGGCTCCTAAAAAAGTAGCATCTGACATTGTTGAAAAGAAGAGTAAAGCAGCCGCCGAAGTAATTGCTGAGATGTATGGAGTGAAGGGTCAAGAAAAAAATGCTTCTCCCAAAGTTCAAAAGCGAATTTTTGGGATATGCTAAATTAGTTTATGATAGCCTTAAACCATTTAAGGTATGTTTGTATTCTGTCTTATACGTTTCTTTTCTTTGACTTATAATGGACGCTCATGACATGTTTAAAATCATATTTTTGGTTTCAGTTTCAGAAAAGTCATTACTATATTAAACCAACATGAAATCATATTTTTGGTTTATTGATTACAGCGATAGCGAATGAAAATTTAAAGGCGGATGAAAATTTAAAGCTGTTGGTTCATTGATTACCATAGGAACTTAGAGCCAATGACTAATCAAGCTTACTCATAGAATTCACATGTATAATGATTCGGACCATATGCTTTATTTGACGATATAGAGAAGAACATAGCGTGAATTTTGTTGACTATGACAGACATCATAATTTTTAAGCTTCAACGAGACATGGGAATTTCCCAACAACCATCATCATCACCGACAGATTGTTACATAAGATTTAGATTACATAATTTATTTTTAATAATTATTTTTAAAATTATCTTTACCTTCAACAAGTAGGAATGAGAACTTTACAAGCCTCTAAAACTTTAAGAGAGTTTGGAGAGCTAACATAAGTTCTAAATGATGGGTTCTTAATGTAACCACACAAACATGGCTTCTGCTCGTTCATTTTGTTGCAACAATCTCCACTCGGTGGTCCTCCTATGGTAATTGCCGGTAAGCATGGCATTAGCTCAGTTATAACACATGATTGTGCCACTTCTCCGAAACCTCCAACCGTGGTTGCTCTGCCTCTGATCAGAGAAGGAGATGACATGACAACTATGACGAAGGTGATGAACATTAATGTTGTGAACTTCATGTTTTGAAACCCTTAAATGTGGTTTTCTTTGCTTTCAATTTTTTTCCCTTCAAGAATATTTGAGATTTTGGTTTTTGGAATGGTTTATATATAGATGTGAGATTTACATGATTGTAACGTATATGTTAGAAAGGTATTGTCTCTTTTAGAAAACGCTCATCCATCTGTCCATCATGCAAGAAAAATGTGAAGGTATGACTCATGCTCCACAAATGATCATACACGTATTAGAGTGTGTGGTATAAGTTGCACAGTGAAACGTCCATTACAAAAAGAGGAGAATTACCAAATGGAGAAAATGTTTAAAACTTAAATGGTACTAAAAATGTAAAATGTTACTCCAAAATGCAAAAGATGTGAGATTTACATGGTGGTAACGGGAAAGTTAGGAAGTTATTGTCTTTTTTACAAAACGCTTAAACATCTGATCATCATGCAAGAAATAGTGAAGGTCATGAGTCATGCTCCACAAATGCTCATACACGTGTCAGAGTGTGTGGTGTAAATTGCACAGTGAAACATCTATTAGAGTAAGAGGAGAAATTATCAAGTAAGAAAAATGTTAAAAACTTAAATGTTCTCAAAAATGCAAAAGTTGCCATATAAAACTCAAAATTAAATCAATAACATTTTGGTTATAAACTACCAAATATGCCCTTACGGAAGACAAATGCCTTGTGTTTTTCCCCCTTCAAATTCCATTTATTCTTCTAATTTATGTTTGATTATCTTTTTAAGAAAGTTAAACTATTTCATTATTTTTATATCAAATTAAGCTTTGTTGAGCATAAGTTATGATTAAAAATTAAAAATTAAATACAAATTATTCGACCAAATTGTAAAATGTTGAAAGGTAGATTAATATGTGATATCGATAAAATACATTATTTTTAGGTCACAACCATTAGGAATTTCCATATATATTATCCTGTTTAAAAATAATTTTGTCGTCTTGCTTTGGAGAAAATCAAATGTACTTTATTTACATTTTGCAGCCACATTGGTAGTCGTAATATCTTCTGATTGTGTTTCAAAACCTTAAATTGAACAGAAGGAGATATAAATAGTTAAGTACCATTGTATGTAATAACTACTAAGATTTCAAAAAAATTTAAATACCCCAAGTGATTTAATCGACATTATGTCTTCTTAATATTAACAATCTCAATAAATAAATAAAAAAAGTTTTATTTCCAAACTAAAATACCATGGACTTAGAAAAGGAAAATAAATAAAAATAGAAAGAAAAAAAATCCTACGAGTTTTAGATTTTAAAAGGGCTCACAAAAGTTTACAAAGGGTATAGATTTGTTTTTACGAAATGTCCATTTAGAACCTTTCTTAAATGTTTAGTAACTTTTTATAAACTGAAAGTCTGTGATAATTTCTGCCAACAAAAAATTTTGTAATAATTTTAAAAAGGTAACTTCTCTTTTTTTTTTGTGAAGAAAACCTTTACTAAGTATTTAGTTACATGATATGCCATTTGAAATAGGATACATTTGTATTTAAAATTAATTGAGATTTTTAATGTTCTTTCTATTTCTACCTCTTATTATTTTGCGATTAGTTTCTCTAAATATTCTTTTTCTTAATTTTGTAACCAAAATATTTAATACATATCCATTGGAGCATACGATTGTGCCACTTTTCAGAAGCCTCCAACCGCGGTTGCGCTGATCGGAGAAGTTTCTTATGTTTCCCCCCCAATTCTCATTCCTCTTTCTAATTTTTGTTTGATTATATTTGAAAAAAATAAACTATTTTATTATTTAGATATTAAAAATAAAAATTTCTTTAACATATCTTATGATTAATTTTTTTTATTTAGTACAAATTATTCGACCAAATTATAAAATGTTGAATGGTAGATTAATATGTTATGTCGATACAATACACTATTTTTTAGGTCCCAATCATTAGGAATGTCCATATATTGACCTGTCTAAAAAATGTTTTGTTGCCTTACTTTGGATAAGATCCAAAATGGTTTATTTATGTGTCACATTAAGATTGGTAGCCATAATATCATATCCAATATTTACCTATTCTAAAATATATTTATCCCAATAAAATCCACATTATGTTTTATGTATTATATAATTTATTTAAAAACCTACTTTACAAAAAGGTTAGAATGCTTTCTTGAGGGACAACCACATAGAACAAAGTTCTCCGGATGTTTCTTCCCAACTAACCATTCAATCACAAATTGAAAGTCTGTTGTGAGTAACAACATCGCAAAACAGAATAAGACTACAAAAAACCAAGTTACATGTTGGCGAGATCTTCTTATTTAATTATTGGTATCCGTTGAGAAAAAATATGAGAGATATTAGGATGACCAGTATCGCAAATAGAAAGCAACATTAACTATGACATCATATGGAACTAGACATTGCTGCAACGCATCCACAATGAGGCAAATATCTACAGAGTATTGTAGATAAAAACATATAATAAAACTTCTATAAATTAATAATGTCGCGGCTGCCTTGTTTTATTAACTAGATTTATATCCTAGAATTTAATTTTAAACTACTAACAATTTTATATAAACACACACCAAAAATTACCAAACGTTATACAACATATATTGTCGAAAATAATGTTTTTTTGGAAAAACAGTGAATCGCTAGATGTCACTATAGCGAGTTCGAAGGATACACACTATCGAATATTTGGAATATTATTTTCATATTATGTTCATATTAACATCTATATAAACATTATTTTCATAGTAAATTTTTTTTTGGAAAAACAATGAATCGCTATGTGCCAATATAATCATCATGTCATAAGAGAATTTTTGATCAAGTCAGTTATGTCCTTATTCAGCAATCTCATCTCACTTACCGCACTTATATGGCAAAACAATTTAGTTTGGTTTTAAACTCGATAATCCAATCCACTAATTCATGTAGTGTATTTTTCTAAATAGTCAATCATTTCATAGATGAATAAGATTGAAAGTATTTATTATAGTCATTGTCATATGTGGATGTTTACATCTTACTAAGTTTTCGTCAAATTTTCTTATAATATTTTTGCACTATCATTCCTTTCATCATTTTGCTAGACACATTCGTTTGCTTCCCGACATCTACTCGATTTTAAACTTTTCTTTGCTCACATATAACAAATGGGATGGTGGATTGATTCTCAACCCAAATCAGAATTTAAAGTTTTCTTTGCTCATTTTCATCTTTTATAGTCTATTTCTCTGATCAATTGTACTATTTTCTTGCTAACTTGAGCGTCAAAGAATTTTAGGAGACATATCCAATTGTGTTTGCAATGTTTCTCTAACCATGGTATGGTGCATATCAAATTTGCTTCCTTGATATCTCATCTCACCTTTGACAATGTTCTTAGACATCTACATTTTTTCTTTAGATCTTGATCTTTTGACAATCATTTCGTCATTAAAATCCAAGGCTTCTATAATTTTCCATCATTTGGCATCTTCTTATATTGTAATATTGTTTCTTTACATTTTAATTCATTTTATTTTATCTTTATGTTCATTCTTTTCCATTTCTAATTTTTAAAAATTTCAATCATCTATAAACTTATTTTTACCACAAATGCGTAATTTTTGTACTACCATCACATGAAATACAATATAAATAAAAGGAGCTATACATTTTTATAAAATATTTATTGAATCTAAAACTTTAATGTGTATATGATCTTAAAATTTTATTTCTCTTGCTAATTTTAAATTTACTATGAAAATAATGTTTATATATATTTTAATAGTGTGTTTAGTTGTGTTTATAAAATTATTATTATTATTTTTAATAGTAATATGTAATAAATTAAAATTAAATATGAATATTTATTATCATCAATATTCATTTATTTTACTTACGTTTTCCTTTGATTATAAGTAACAATAAAAAGATATGAATTAATTGACATTTTTAATATAATTTTTTTGTTTTGGTGAATATTCTTTTTTTAATCAACTACTTAAATGAACATTCAAAGAGAAGAAAAGAACTCTCCAAAATATAATTTTTATAAATTTATGGTTTATCAATCGTCCCTTAAACTTTTTTTATTTAATTTCACTTATTTTATCATTAACTACCTAAATTATAGTCATTAACTATTCTCTTTAAGTAATATTTATTAAAACAATTTTCTTTATGATGCAATTAATTTTGAATCAGAAAAAAGTATAAAAATAAATATATATATATATATTATTTGATTACATGATATTTTTTCTTATTGGATGATTAAGATGATTATGTGGACACCCTAAATGGAGAGAAACTCTTCCATTATATATAATAGAAAAATTCAATTATATATAAAATTAGTTTTACCACAAATGCATAATTTTTGTACTACCATCACATGAATTACAATATAAATAAAAGGAGCTATACTTTTTATAATATATTTATGTGATCTAAAAATTTAATGTGTATATGATCTTAAAATTTTATTTCTCTTACTAAATTTAAATTTACTATGAAAATATTGTTTATATATTTTATAATATTTTGTTAGTTGTTTTAACAGTAATTAATATTACTAGGAGAGATCCCATGCAACGCGCATATATATTTTAAATTTAGATTTAGATTTTGAATTTTTTAATATATTAATATATTAAAAATGCAATTGAAATTTTTTTAATATTTGGTGATATTTTTTAGTTTTAGTTTGATTGTTTACAGATGTTAACTTTGAGTTTAAACATACTAAACTCAAGATATTTATTATATTTGTATGTTTTTGCATGAGACTTATTTTTTGTACTATAAAAATTATAAAATTATTTATATTCGTTTAGACTGGATTGATTTGGTAACCCAATAATAGTTTTATCATGTACGATAGTTTTCTGAATATGATAGCTTTTTTTTTGCTTTAAATTACTATGTAAAGTAATCATACAGTTAACATAAAAATATGAACCACTAAAACAAAAAATAAATATTCAAGAATTTAAGAACATGAATATTAATTAGTATTGAACAATAAAATAAAATAATATAATTCATATTTTTAATATTAATATAATTAATATTTATTTTTTCTATAATTTGTTTTATTTAAGAACATTTATTCGTAATTCATATTTGTTAATATTAATATAATTCATATTTATTTTATTCTATAATTGGTTTTAGTTAAGAACATTTAGTTAATTGGTGACTATCTACATTGGTTTTAAATTACAACACCATACTTTTCAATTTTTAACACTCCACATTATTTTCTCTCTCTTTCACCTAATTATACAACACTCATTTATACAACACCCATTTACAATGGTTTTATCTTAAAATATACAATACCCTACCCTAGTATTTTTATTTCATATTTTTTTTAATTCAATAGTTATCAATTGAAATTAAACTAAAAAATATTAAAAATAAATTCAAAATAAAGAAATTTGGAGTAAAACCATAATTTGGGATATTTTGGAGTTGGCTGGAATATTAGTTTTGAAATTGATAATTGTTGGGATTTGGGTAAATAAAAGGATAATTCAAAGAATTTTGGGAGTTAAAAAGGATTATTGTTGAGATCCAAATCTAATGAAACAAATGTCTATCTATAGAGGATAAAAATGACGAATTTGGCATAAAAATTAAAATATATATATTTATTTACGTTCAATAATTCAGTTTAAATAATTTAGAAAAGATAAAATCTAAAAAAAAATCCCAACAGCTAATCAGAACTAGCAACATGGCATGCTAGGATTTTTTAGACTTTTCAGATAAAATCAATAATTCCAATTTTTCAAATAAAATCAATAATGGGTCGATATTCTACGCAGAGGAACAATCAGATTTTTCAGATTTTTCAACCAGTTTTTTTTCAACCGAAAAAAAAAATCAAAAATTTCAATAACCAATACAAACAAAACACGTGACCCAACTAATAGTATTTTGCATGTGAATGCTTTAATGATGGGTTCCATATTTTCCGATATATCATGTTGTAAAATTACAACTCTAATTTTGCCACATCATTTAATTTTCTCTTTCAACACCTCCATTAAAGTGATTCAACATGCTGTATTTTTTTAACAACATGTCCATTGTATACAACCTTACATAGATATAAATTTTAGAAGCTGAAATTGCTTACATGGCATGACATGATTGGAGAAAAATGAAGCTTAGGTGTCGAGTCTGGAGAAAACATTTCCGTTCATTTTATATAGGATTTTGAATAATAATATGTAATAAAATAAAATTAAATATGAATTTATTATTATCATCAATATTTATCTATTTTACTTATTTTGTTTCTTTGATTAATTTAACTATCTATTAATAAATAACAATAAAATGTATGAATCACCTGAACTTTTTCAATATAATTTAATATAAGAAATAATTGTTTTGTTTAGGTGAACATTATTTTTTTAATCAACTAGTTAAGTAAACATTTTAAGAAGAGAAAAGAACGGTCAAAAATATAGTTTTCATTAGTTTGTGATTTATTCAATCGTTCTTAAAAAAACTTTTATTTAATTTCATTTATTTAATCATTAATTATCTAAATTATGATCATTAAGTATTATTATTAATTAATATTTATTAAAATAATTGTCCTTAAGATGTAATTAATTTTAAATTAAAAAGCATTAAAATATATTATTGGTGACATGATTTTTTTTTATGATTAAGATGATGATGTGGACATCCTAATAAAGTGAAAACTCTTTCATTATATATATAATAATAATTCTGAAAATGACATATGTCAGGGAAACTCAATCGTCGAGTTATTTTATTTTCGTTTTTTATTTTAAACAGAATAAAAAGAAAATTACAAAAGCAGTAACCGAGATAAATATATGATGACTTCGACAATAAAGTACCTGAAATGTTACTAGCGAGCCAGTAACAATTAAGGTCCACCTTCAAAAGCTAAAAGCATGATTAGTGAGGGTCTCTCACCAAGTCTCTAAGAAATATAAATTCATAAATATTTAATAATAACTTCGTGGATGAGTCTCTCAACCCCCATTATCCATGCTCTTAGACCGAGGTCACGGTCACCTATAGTTTTACCGATGTACTCGCGATTAAAATCTATTTAAAAAAAAAAAAGAGAAACGTTGGTAAATCTTGTATGTCCTCTAAAGGTGAGGGCGTTTAGGACTCACATTGTCATCTCTTGAGAACTTCGCTACTTTTGTCTCTGCGACTAAGATTATTGCTTCCCTTTTAACTGAAATTATTCTGGCTTTTCCATTACCAATAGGAAATAATTTAGGTTCTTCTTATTCAAACATAAATATGTTGCTCTAAATTAAGGATAGGTCTGTCGTATGCAACAATAATTCACATTCACGGTAAATAAACTGTGAATAAACAATACTCAAACATAAAATCTGTTGATTAATTGTATTCAAATTCAGATTCGATCAAATATTTTCTAATTTATATATTCTTAAAAATATATGTGCTTAATATATAATATATTTGATACATGGATCATTTAGTAAGAATAATGTTACATTAGATGGAAGCTTCATTTTACCAGTGTTTTGTTTTTTTACACCGGCCATTTATTCTAATACATATAACATATAAAAAATATTTTTGAGATATAGATTAGAGGTTTTAAAGTTATTTGAAGAGAACAATAACATAGAATTTGGTGGTCCTTGTGAAGAAATCGACGGAGGCTCTTGGTGGAAGTGGCAGTGGGTGTCTGTAGGGATGTTAAATAGGGTTTTTAAACCCGGTTCTACTTAAATCTTTTGAAACACGATCTTGTTTAACTCCTAACCCTATATGAGTCATGTATATTTTATAAAACTTGAAACCCTATAAAAGCCCTATATAAACATTGTACAAAATAAACAATTTAATTTATCTCATGCTTATTATTAGAGTATGTATTATTAACTTTAAATTTTATTAATTAATAATTATTTTTTTTACATTAATTGCAAAATTCTAATTGCAGTTCTCGAAGGAAAAATGTAATTCGAAAATTTTATAATTATTGAAAAAACGTTATTTCATAATTTTTCCTATCAATAAAGTGATTCACTATTTTGTTTAAAAAACACAATTCTAAGATTTTAAGTTTTTTTGCAAAAAGATATTATTTCGCAATTTTTCGCCAAAAAGCAAAATTTCACGATTTTGGCAAAAAAAATAAATCCTAGCTTTTGTGGTGTTGGCGGAAAAATGTTATTCCGTGATTTTGCAGTTTTGGCGGGAAAACATAGATCTGAGATTTTGCAGTTTTGGCGGAAAAACGTTATTCCGTGATTTTTGCGGTTTTGATGGAAAAATATTATTCTGTGATTTTGCGATTTTGGCGAAAAACGTTATTCCATGATTTTTGAGGTTTTGGCAAAAAAATGTTATTCTGTGATTTTGCGGTTTTTGGCGGGAAAATGTTATTTTGTGATTTTGAGATTTTGACAGGAAAATATAAATCTGAGATTTTGTGGTTTTGGCGGGAAAATGTTATTCCGTGATTTTGTGGTTTTGGCGGGAAAACATAGATCCGAGATTTTATCCTTTGACAGAAAAGTGAATCCGAGATTTTACAATTTTGGCGGAAAAACATAGATCCAAAATTTTGCAGTTTTGGTGGAAAAGCGTTATTCCGTGATTTTTGAGGATTTTGAAAGGAAAACATAGATATGAGATTTTTATGGTTTTGGCAGGGAACTATAAATCCGAGATTTTACAGTTTTGGCAAAAAAATATTATTTCGAGATTTTGCGGTTTTTGACAAGATACATAGATTCGAGATTTTACGGTTTTGCCAGAAAAATATAAATCCGAGATTTTGCTCAAAGAAAAAAATAACGGCGTCAATTAAAATTGGAATAAAGATCAGGACCAACCTTGTTAAACCTTAGCCCTTCAAAACCTAATCCTAAGTAAATCCCAAAATATTATACAGAAACATAAATTAAAATGATCAGGGCTAACCTCGAAACTCTCGACCTTTATTAACATCCCTAGGTGTCTTGTCGTTTTGGCGATAGGCTCAGAAATGTGGGCTTGTCTAAAGGATTGGGCCGGTGAATGTTAATAGGCCCATAACTGGTCTGCTAAAGACATCCCAGGAAACAAATCATGGCTCTGCGTTTTGGTGTTATCAAGGAAGTGAGGAGCAGTGTGAGCAGACTAGAGAAGCATTTGGCGTTTCTTAAGAGAGAAAAAAGCATAGAGAGTGGGGGAGAGAAACTTACAGTGAGGGGAAGAGACTTTGTCTTCTATATCGTTCATCTTTTTTTTCTATTGATTCTCTGTAAGGTGAGAGACGTGAGCTTGGGGTGAGTTTGATCAAGTGTAAACAGCTTCCCTGAAACTACTTGTGGACTGGTTTAAGTCCACCGAGACGTACTAGGAATTCTTTGATTTTCTGTAGGAACTCGTATATCTCTGTCTCTTTATTTTCTTGCTCAACAGTCATAAAACCTGTAAAAACAAAACAGAGCACATAAGTAGACAAACCTGTTAAAATCAAATCAAGGTTTCTAAGGTTGAAACACTCAAGCGATAACCTGACAGTCACATTTTATATTGTTGCACGTCAAACACATGCATGCATGTGATATTATATGTTCCAAATTTGTATAAATAATTATTTAAAAACACAACGACAAAGTTATGCAATGAGTCATCCTATGTATATGATTATATATAAATTCTTTTTGCTAAATAATAGTAGTTTAGTCACTATTATCGAAGAAGAAAAACAATAGGTTAACGTCAATATCCACGACTCCACGTAGTATGTGGTAACACAATCTAGAGACCATTAAGTTACAAAATTCAAAAACTAAAAACAAGACCGTAGCATGGTTAGGTTATTAAATTAAAATGAAATGAACGATTCAGTGAATCAAAATCTCTATATAAAGAGCTTTACTCAGATGTATAATTATCATCCTAAACATTAGAAGTTTTTTTAAAGTAAAACCCATAGAATTTTTTTTTGTTTGTTGTAACATTAAACCGAGAAAAAAAATTGAAAACCATTCATCAATAAAAAACACACCCCATAGAAAAAAAAACTAAAACCAAAATGGCTTTGCATAAGTTTCCTCTCATTGGCCTGCTTTTGCTCCTAACCATTGTTGGCTCTCCGGCAACAGTCGATGGATCTGTTTGCCTTCCGAGTCCGTCGAACAGATTAAGCCGCGCACATTCCCCCTGAAGGTTTCTTATTTGGCACAGCTAATGCATAGTACTACTGTATAATATAATATAATTTTTATGGTTATTGTTGAAAATACTCTATTGATATTTGTTTTCATGTCAATCTTGATGTTGGTTTTTAGGATATGGAGAAATTTTGAGGGACAAAGATTCGGTTGAAGTTGGTAGTGGTACTGATTATAACAGGAAATATTATCTTGCCAGACATCTTTTGAGTTTGCAAGAAGCTATTTGGTAAGTCATGTTTTTTTTTGGTACAGTAGAACCTCTCTACTTTATAATCTCTATAAATTAATAAAAAATTTCATCCCATGTTGTGTCAGTCTAATAACTAAGATAATTCGATAAAATAATAAATTAATAAGTTTTTTTTTGAAAATTATATGTAAATACATGATCCTATTAATATCATAAATTAATAAAAGCTTATAAAATATAATTACTATAATTTATTGAAATATGATTCTAATATTGTTAGAGTTCATCTATAAATATGATTCTAGTATTGTTAGAGTTCATTTATAAGTTTTCTTACTACATAAAAAACATATGATATTATCTTCTAAAATTACATCAAAAAGTTATTAAGAATTTTAGATACGATAATTATTTTCTAATATGTAACTGTCTATAAATATATCAAAATATTGTCTTTCTTCTTAATTTAAGTATGATTTTTTAAATTAGACAAATCTCTTTATAAATTTATAATTATCTATAAATTAATAAAATATTCTAGTTCCGAAATTATTAATTTATAAAAATTTTATTGTATATAATGGAGTACCAATTGTACCGAAGAATCTGAGAAAAACATTTTTGTCACATGTCATTTACTAAATATTTAACGACCTTGTTCATCTCTACCGACATTCATAAATTGTAGACCTCTAAATTCTCTGTAGTCACTCTGTTCTCTTTTTCATAAACTTTAATGGAATTTCAATCTCTAATTAAATTGTAAGACTTCCGTCAGCTAGAATTATCCTCATGCACATATGTAGATTGTATTTCACTCTTTCTATATGAATGATATGTCTGAGAAGGCAGAAGAAGTGGCTACATTGATTGATAAAGAATATCCCAAATTGCAACTACAATTTTTGCAAGTAATCTATTGCATATCCACATATATTTGAAATTGATTTTATTGGTACAATCAATGGAGCTTTTTTTAACTAATTTCAGTTGGATTAGTGGTAATTTATTGTAGATCAAAACCTAGAAAATCATGAGTTCGATTTATGTTGGGAAGAGTTTGCTTTCCGAAAAAAGTTAATTTAATCTGATTTGGCCCCTGCTCCCAAAAGATTAAGGATACACAAATTTTGAACTTCCTGGTAATTAAAAAAAAAAAAACTTTTTAAATTTTGATGATTTCACAGAAAAATGCGAAGCTAAAATATTTGTACCCAAAGCTAAAGTAAGCAGAGTTATCATTAGTCTCTAAGCTTTTTAATTGAGACGATGATAATCTCTGTCACCGTTTAAATACGCTTATGTACTGTTACATGCAACATACCAAATGTCGATTAAGTGAAAAATAAAGTACTAACCCTTTATTCCCTCCCACCTCTCTCCTCTCTTGAAGAAGCCGATTACTTTTTCTTTGTTGCCATTCCGGGGACCGGTCCTCTCACCGGCGTTGTGAGTCGGCTACCTTTTTGTAGGTAGGAAAGCTTCGGTTTTCAATTGCAGGTTTGGTGGTAGAATCGGCGAGCTTTAGTTAGAGCATTCCCAGATTCAAAAGGGCCTAAGACGAGTTTAGAAAATAAAACTTTTTTAATATAATATTTTTATAAAATAAATATAATATAATTTTGAAACAACATAAATTATTTAAAAATAATAGTAATCTAAAAACCTAAGACATAATCTTTCTATTTCTTTTTCAATAAATTCTTTGACTAAATCATCATAATTTAAAATCATAACTAGTTCTCTTTCTATGGATATGATAGGTACACCATTCAATTTTTCTTGTGACATAGTTGATCGCAAATAAGACTTTATTAACTTTAGCTTTGAAAAAATTCTTTTAGCAGTGGAAACTGAAACTGGAATCGTCAACAATATGCGATAAGCAATCCATGAGTTTGGATAATAATCTTTCAATCCTTTCAAAAAGTTCAACACTTCGATGAGTCTCTTGTAGTGTTCTGGCAAAATATGTTTTAGAACCGTTAGTTCAAAATACAAATCATCCCTAATAACATCTATATTATTTCCATGTTTTAAAGAATCTTCAAGATTAGTACAAAATGCCCTCAAACTATCATCACTTGCTGACTTCAGTTTCTCCAAATCAAATAGGAAACCAAATGTTTGTTCATACTTCTGAAATTGCTCAAATCTTGTCTTAAGAGAATAGAGAGCTTCATCCATGACTTGGATGAAATAAGAAAATTTGAAGCTCTCTTTCGGAGATAAATTTGCAATTTCATCAACATCTTTGATTCCTCTCCAAAAAATCTTTTTCTGATAACACGTTTTTTCTTTTTAGAAAAATGGCTTTAATCTCCATATATTCTGCTATTTGTTGAACATCTGATTTTGCACTCTCAAAACATGTATCTCTATAATTTTGGAAAAAAGAAACAAGTCCTTTTAACTGAGAAACAACAACTTTAATATTCATGTCTTCTGATTGCAAACTCTTGCTTAGTATTCACAACAAATAGAAGTTTGTACCAAATCACCAAAGACAATAAGAATCCATAATTTCCTGTCCCATGAGTTTCACTTGTGGCAAGACACTCAACATCACTTTTTGCTTTTGGATCATCAGTAGTTTCTGCAATATAAATCAAAGCATCTCTTATTTTTGGAGCTTGAAATCTTATTGCCTTGACGCATTCAACATGACTCTCCCACCGTGTTTGAGATAATTTTTTAACTGTCAAACCTCCCACCATATCTTTCAATATTTTTCACCGCTTAGTTGAAGATGCAAACAGACAATAAACACGTTGGATTATCCCAAAAAAATGAAATAGTTTTTCAAAAGTGGTTGTCATATTACAATGTGCAAGATTAAGGTTATGACAACCACACGGTATATAAAATGCTCAGGGATTCACATCAATGAATATCTTTTGTACTCCTTTATGTTTTCTTTTCATATTAGACCCATTATCATATCTTTGTCCCCTCACATCATCAATATTTAAATTAAGAGCAACCAACACTTTTTGAATCTCACAAAAAGGCCCTTCTGCAGATGTATCATCAACTTTCAAAAATGTGAGAAAACATTCTTCTATCTTAGGTAAAGGTACTGAAACATCAACACATCAGAAGATAAGAGTCATTTGTTCATAATGACTAATATCTGGAGTATAGTCAACAATGATAGAAAAATATTTTGTACCTTGAACTTTGTTGATGATCGTACCCTTGATCTCATCAGGTATCCTTGTTATCAATTCATTTTGAATTTTATTGCTGAGAAAATGATAACGAGATTCACCATTTTCAAATCGTCTAACATTTTCTCTCATTACTGGATCCCATTTGCCATCATATCAATAAAACTTAAGAAGTTTTCATTACCGTCTACTTTTACCTTTTGTTTCTTCCATGAAATGCTAAATTTTGTTTAGCAAGAGTTTTTACCAATAAAAAAATTTAAGCATCACATCGTTCCAATGATTCCTCTCTTTATTGAGTTCTTGAAGCACATGCTTATCAATCGTTTGGTTTTTCTGCAGCCTCAATTCAAGTTCCATTCACTGACTCATGCATTTAATATGTTCATGACTAGTCTCGTGTCTCTTAAGTTCATCCAAAATATTTTTTCAATCCCTAAATCTCTTAGATGCCAAGTAACTAGGATTTGTTGTCTTGAGTGAACAGTTTACAACAAAAACAAAAGATTTTATCTAATGTATTTGAATAAACTAGCCAATGTCTATCATGTTTCTCTCCATTACTCAAAACTCTTTGATTATATGAATGAAAAAAATGTCGACCACTAACCTTATCTTTTGGAAAATTAAAACTAATTGGTTATCTTACAGCAAGACCTTTTTCAACCATGATAATTCTTAATCCAGCCTTAGTTTTCCACAGTTGCCAGGATCCTATATATCAAGAAGTGTGTGCTGCTTTTCAAACTCAGGATTTTCCTCATGTATATTCATATTTGTTCCATCACCTTCTTTGTTAACATTCTCACATTCTTCTCTGTTAACCGTTCTCATCATCTTCTTTAATCCCATCCTCCATTGGATCATTACATCCATCATCCATAACTTCATGAGGGATTTTAGGCTTTTTTAAGAAATTTGAGCATAGAACCTGCTTGTGATCTCATAAAAACATCATCTTTATCTTTCTTATGTCTTTTGTCTGAACCACATGGATACGTTATCCCAGACATACTTCTAAAAAATTAGTGATTAAGAAATCAGATCAACATTAGTATAGAAAAGTTATTGGATAGATATAATATAATGTTTACTTAACAAAAGTCAAAGATTAAAGCATATTCACGTCACGTTCATCATCAAAATTGAATAAACAATAAAATAAAAGTAAGTTCATCGTTCACAGACAAACTGGTCACTAACAAACTCGTTACTTTCATTATTCACAAACCCAGATTTGTCGTTTAATCACTTTAATAAACAACTAAACAAAGCTAGTTCATAATAGAGAAAAGAGAAGTTGAAAAAACACAAATGAAATAAACTTACCAGGAAGAAGAATATCAACAGCCGGGGTTGACAAACGTCAGTGGAAGCCTAGAAGAAGAAGATCCAAAATTCTTTGGTGATGAAGAACATATCTACATCAATTGGAATTCTTTATTACTTTGCTTTGATTGTAAAACCTAAACCAAAGAAGGTATTTAATAAATTCACAAAGCATAATTTTCAGTTTGGAACTCTAATTTCCTTTTAGATTTGAGATTATGTTTTACTTTTCGATTTCGATTTTTTTTTTGTTTTTATTAATTGTTATTTCCTTTGAAAAATATGACAAATTCGGATCCCAAAGAACCACTCTGATACCAAATGTTTTTTAAATTTGGAAGTCCTAAAAATCTTATATAATTTTAGGGTCCTCGGCAAAAGGTTTTTTGATATCCCTTTAGGTACGCCTCTGACTCTAGTGGCTTAGTTCGGATCGACAGCATCGTCGCGGTGGTCAGACGATGGATCTAAGGGCCCGGGCTTCTGCCTAGCCGGATCTGTGAGGACTTGATCTGGTGCGGCGTCCTCAAGCCCTCCTTTTCCTTCCGGTCTCTACTCACTGTGGTTTGCGGGTTCTTCGGTTCAATAATTATGCGGTGGGAGTGGTATCTCGGCGAGTGAGTGAGACTTAGGGAAGGGAGACTCTAGGTGGTGGAACCCTCGAGATTTCTTGCTCAGATTCCCTCGCTATGAGGACAGCGGTGGATCTAGGGTTTGGAGTCTCCGACGTAGGCGGTGACTCACTCAACTGAGGAGTGATTGTGCTTTTCTTCCACGCAGTTTGGTGAGTAACTGCTACGCCCAAACCTTAAGCCTCTTTTCACGGTGATCTTGCTCTCTATCTGAGTTCTCCTTCCACGGTGGAGTCTATGTGGGGCTTCAAGACTTTAGTTCGGCCGAAAGCGATGGTTCTAGTTAGATTTGGGCCAAGGTGGATCGATTGAGAGATTTTTTTAGTCGATGTAGTGGAGCTCCTATGGTTGTTCGATTCCAACGGGAATTCCAACCATTTTGTAACTTTAGCTATCGTTTTGTTTCCACCAAACCAAGCCCAAATGGAGTTGGTTCAAGGCGGTTTAGTGTTTCATTTTTATTTTCTTTTTGCTTTTAATTTCTGCATTTGTAATTTTAATCAAAAACCAAAAACAAATTTCAATACGAAAAACTGTTAAAAAAAAAAAGATATTAAGTGCCATAGACAATTTTAGAAGAGCATAAAGTTTCATACAAGACATGATAGGCTAAGAAATGATAACTAAAAATGACGATTTCATCGAATTGAGACTAATTATGAAGAAGGAAAAAATATATTAAATTATATGTTAGTGAATAAGATTTTAATATCGAAAACATCGTGGAAATTTTATTTTTCATCGTTGTCTTAAATGATGTATATTTAGAATTGTTTTTCTATGATTATTATGGATTTATCAATTTTGGTATTCAATTTGATTTAAGCGAATGAATTAGATGTTAAAAACAAAAGGTTCTCATATACATAAGCAAAATTATTTTCCTGCTCAAGCCCATCCCTAAAATGCCCAAGGCCTCACCGCCTCTTTAGGTTTTAAGAATTTATTTCAACAATTTGGGTTTTAAGAACAAGAAAAAAGAGATCCTCACCGCCTTCGCACGCGCCGCCTTCACTCTCTCAATCTCCGATTACTTCTTCTCAGGTAAGCAAACCTTAAACTCCGATTAAGTTTCATCGTTCTCCTCACTTCTTTCTTCTCTAAGGTTCGTTTCAATCTTCTTAGAATTTTCCCGTTCTATCATACAAAGCTTTAACCTAGACAAATCAGTAATTGAATAGTAATCAATTTGTTTCATCGAGTTCACCACTGTGTTGTAGAAATCCCTAATTCCGTAGAATTTCCCGATTCAGATCTCTAGAAAATGGTGTTGTGTTATCGAGTTCGTTGTTTCTTCATCATCTTCGTATTGATTTTATCATATTTTTTGATGTTTACAGATGTCTTCAGTAATGGATGAACAATCAGGAATGTTCAATGTTCAACAAACTATAGGAAGCGTTCTATGTTGCAAGTGTGGTGTACCAATGCCACCAAATGCAGCAAATATGTGTGTGAATTGTCTTCGATCCGAAGTCGATATAACCGAAGGTTTACAAAAGAGTATTCAAATCTTTTATTGCCCTGAATGTACTTGTTACTTACAACCACCAAAGACTTGGATCAAAGCTCAATGGGAATCTAAAGAACTTTTAACATTTTGTATCAAAAGGTTGAAGAATCTTAACAAAGTTAAGCTTAAGAACGCTGAGTTCGTTTGGACTGAGCCTCATTCGAAGAGGATTAAGGTTAAGTTGACAGTTCAAGCTGAGGTTTTGAATGGTGCTGTTCTTGAACAATCGTATCCTGTTGAGTATACGGTTAGAGATAATCTTTGTGAGTCTTGTTCGAGGTTTCAAGCTAATCCTGATCAGTGGGTTGCTTCTGTTCAGCTTAGGCAACATGTTTCGCATAGGAGGACGTTCTTTTATCTTGAGCAGTTGATTCTTAGGCATGATGCGGCTTCTCGTGCGATTAGGATTCAACAGGTGGATCAAGGGATTGATTTTTTCTTTGGGAATAAAAGTCATGCTAATGGATTTGTTGAGTTTTTGAGAAAAGTTGTTCCGATTGAGTATCGTCAGGATCAGCAATTGGTGTCTCATGATGTCAAGAGTAGTTTGTATAATTACAAGTACACTTACTCTGTCAAAATCTGTCCTGTTTGTCGTGAAGATCTTATTTGCTTGCCTTCAAAAGTTGCTAGCGGGTTAGGAAACCTTGGTCCACTTGTGGTATGCACGAAAGTATCTGATAATATTACTTTACTTGATCCGAGAACGTTAAGGTGTGCGTTTTTGGATGCGAGACAGTATTGGAGATCTGGGTTTCGATCTGCACTTACTAGTAGACAACTTGTGAAGTACTTTGTGTTTGATGTTGAATCACCTGTTGGTGAAGCGACTGTTGGTGGGCAGAAGTACGCTTTATCCTATGTTCAAATAGCTCGTGAGTCAGACATTGGTAAGATGTTTTATGTCCAAACTCATCTAGGACACATTTTGAAACCGGGTGATCAAGCTCTGGGCTATGACATTTATGGGGCTAATGTGAACGACAATGAAATGGAGAAATACCGTCTGAGTGTGAAGAATGGACTTCCTGAAGCAATTCTGATAAAGAAATGTTACGATGATCAGAGAGAGAGGAAGAAGAAATCCCGTAACTTTAAGCTCAAGAAGCTTCCAATGGAAATGGATGATTCGAGAGGCAGGGTTGATCCAGAGAAGATGGATAACGAATACGAAGAGTTTTTGAGAGATCTTGAAGAAAACCCTGAGCTAAGGTTCAACGTGTCCTTGTACAAGAACAAGGATTATGAACCTTCTGAGACTGCTTCAATGACTGATGGAGAAGGTGCACCATCTGTACCAATTGAAGAGTTGCTTGCTGAGCTTGAGCTAAGTGAGGATGAAGAAGATGATGACGAGGACGAGATGGCTGAGTAATTTCGTTTCTTGGATCCTCGTAAAGGTTTCAGTTTGATCCCAAAACTGTTATATGCTTCTACTGTTTTTGATCTCTTACCCTTTAGTTTTGTTTTGAATTGAGGTCAACAGTTTGTGTTTCTAGCTACTATATGTCTGAAAATGTTCAGGCTATTATACTTAAGTTTGAAATTTTGTTTCTGGAATGTTTGAAAATTTGTTTCTGGAATGTTTGAAATTTTGATTTTGATTCTGAAATCGGGAAATAGTTTGGTGATTGCTTCTTTGTCTTCTCTTGACTAAAACGTAAAACGATTTCTAGCATAGTAGGATTTCTTCAGTAAGATGCATGTACTCTTTTATCCCATTGTGAGCGTGCCTTCTCCACAGATCGGTCTGAGATGGTCGCACTGAACAATTGCTGAGATGGCGAGCCATTGCAAGGAAACATTCCAAATTTGTGATTGCCATTATTAATTTGGGTAAACCACCCTATTGAAACCCAACCCATATAAAACCAATCCCATTTAAGTGTAAACCCATATAAATCCATTTAAGTTATAACCCATTTAAACCCATCAAAATAACATTAACCTATTTGAATCCATTTAAACCCATTTAAGTCATATGTAACAAATTATTCATTATTTTTGTTAAAAATTACATTTTCAGCAAAAAATGTAGAAGACTATTTTTTCTGCAAAAATTGCATTTGTACCAATACAACATAATTATATTTTTCCGCCTAACCATAAACCACAGTTTTCCGCCAAAATCGTCTTTTCCACATTTCTTCACTATCAACATCATTTTTATGTCAAACTCGTGTTTTCCTGTCAAAACCACATTTTCCGCCAAAATTATGTTTTCCTATATTTTTATAACAAATCACGTTTTTTCGAATTTTTTGCCAAAACTGCATTTTTCCGCCAAAGCCACCTTTTCGTGAAAAGTGCGTTTTCCTATATTTTATATAACAAACCATGTTTTTCATATTTTCGCCAAAACCGTATATTCCTGGAAAAATTGTGTTTTCTATATTTTCCGTAACAAACCACATATTTCTGCCTTTTCCACCAAAATCATATTTTCTGTATCTTCTGCAACAAACCACGATTTCCGCATTTTCTTGCCAAAACAATGTTTTTGCCATGTGTTTTTCTATATTTTTCATAGTGTTTTCTGTATTTTTCGTTAAAACTGTGTTTTCCATCAAAATCATGTTTTCCTTGCAGTTTTCCGTCAAATTATGAAATTGTTTTTTTCTGCCAAAATGATATTTTCCCGCCAAAATTAAGTTTTAATTGTAAATATAACTTACTTCATGGTAAATATAATTAGGTTTAAATGGGTATCCATTTATTTTTTTGGTTAAACTCCATTTAATATGTCTAAATAGATAAACCCATTTAACTCCATTTATCTTTTTGTATGATAAATGGGTCTAACTGGATTTATATCCATATAACTAACCCATTTATTAAATGGATTTCCAAACTCATATTAACATCCCTAGTGGTTTGTTATTTGTGATTGCTTTGTGGCTCTTCTGGCTAGATCTTTCAGACGGGCGAGACACCCACCGCCTATACCGTGTTCGCTAGAACTGATATTTTCTTTGATTGCGCGGGTTGATCCATTTTGGACCGTGGTCTTGACATTGCATGTCTATACCCGTCCCCACAGACACTAGCAGTTATGCGGGTACGCCCGCGGGCATCGCGACTTCAAGGATCCATGGCCAAGCTCTTAATTGGCAATGCTTCTCGTCTTCAAGGCACCCACCACATCGATCGAATCAACATCATCAATCTCCTTTCAACTGTCTGTTAGCTCAGATCGAATCCACAAGGAATCATCAATCTCGTCTTTTTTTTTCTTTGATTGAAAAGCTTTGATTCGTGAATTGCTGATGTGATTTTGCTTTTCCATGGAAGCTATCTTGTTTTCTTCATACATTGCTTGTGTTTACGAACTTAGATTCCATGGATGTGCTTGTGAGGTATCTTCATACATTGCTTGTGTTTACAAACTTAGATTGATTGCTAAGTCCCTTGTGTTTATGATAATAATGTTGATTTGCTGTGTACATTTTGTATTGGAATGTTCATTGTGATTGGGATGTTCGAGCTCTTGTTTTGTTCTTCTGAGTTAATGGCAGAGACATGTTTCGTTGGTATCTATTGCATTAGAAGATGTCTAATCAAAGCTAGCATTTTGTTGCTTTTTTAAATCTTTGTTCAACATATCAAGGTCCTGTTTCCAGATTTGAAGTCGTGTATAAATAATGTTTTAGTTGCTACAACTAAGGAGCATCAGAGTTATGGTGAAATTACAGAATTCAGGTATGTATTTTTTGTAACTTGCTTCGTCTCTAAAATTTTTACAAAATCCAGGTTATGTATTTAGTTGCTATAAAATGAAATTTTCCTAAAAATAAAAACCTAGTTTTCGGTTTGCTTTGGATAAGAATAAAACTAGAGTTCAAAGGTATGATTAACTTACTGCAAAAGTTAAAGAATATATTTTTTATAAAATTAGAAAATATATCATGTGAAGGTAAAAAAGCAAATATAAAAAAATGCATAAATATATTATTATACTACACACAAATATATTATACTTATGATTATTTAATTTTTGAAAACAAATCTGTGAAAGTTAATTTCGTAGTCATTCTAATTATCAGTTCACACATAATGCAAATCAAATTCTATTATTAATCTAAAGGATCCATTAAACCGCAAAGAAACAACAAGAAGTGATTCATTTCCCAATTATCGTCATACTGTATATTCATTTTTTGTACGTATACCTTTATTTCTAAGATTTGCAAGTCGTACACTCCCAGATAAGACTCAAAACATCTCTTATTAAGAAAACCAATTATTTTTATGAATCCGTTAAAATAAATTTATTTAAATATCTCAAAGGAAAATTAAAAATATATGTAAACAGTCAATTCTAGGTAATTTTGTAGGTTGAGGATGAGAAATATTTTATTGTGCAAAAAAATTGTGTAATTAAGATTTAAAATTTGAATATGTGGGGAACTAGATTTTGAAGTTATATTTTGTGTGTATTAAAAAATTTAATTTTTATTTTATGGAAGTTTAAAACGAGTCATAAATTTTATGTGTATCTAATCGTATATGTCATAATAGTTTGTGCGGAAATAAATCTTTCCACTATAATCTTAGATATTCATAACTCATGTGAAAATGAGCACATGTCCAGCACTTGTGCTACATTTTCTGAAGTAAACTCCATTGGCCAGATGCAACTTTGTGACGAACCTTCGAATATCAGTGGCAAAAACCCTGTCATAGCTTTGTATCTCTGCTGAATCTGAACATTATTATCATTATCGGTATATATATATAACAACTTTTATATATATATATATATATATATATATATATATACTGATCACATCATATATATAATTAAGTTCCTACTAACTTGGACCCTAGAGTGTGTATACATACCTCGAGAATTTGTTGGCTACTACGTAATGAGTTACGGCCTATGACGCAGACTGTTCCACCCGAGCCACACCTGTGAATTTGGCTCCATATAAAGTTCTTTCTTCGGATTTAAGACTTGTTATGCTGCATCCCTTGTACTAAATGGACCAGCCGGTTGGTTCCATCTGATCCTAGTCCGCATGCGTTGTAGCTATAGTGACACTGAACAAAAAAAAAGTATAGTAAAAGAGCATCAAGATTTTAAATCCATGATCAAAAACCTCAATGAGTCTTTTTCTATTCAGCATCAGTTTGAAGTAATACATGATAAAGAAGTCCCCCACGAGTGGTAAGTTGTTCATCTGATGTTGCCGACGACAATAGGGCTTTAAAAGTCTACAACAAGAAGCATTTTCACAATCGTCTTGATTATAGGCTCAACATAGATATTAAGTATTAACAAACAAGAAAAGGATTAAATAACACAAGATGGTTGTGAAATATCAAAAGACGGACCTTGACCCAGAAGTTTTCATATATATGATGTCTGGCAAGAGCTCTAACATTATAAGAGTGCTTTTGATCAATCACTGTGACTGGATTATCATCATGATCCGAGTATTCCTCAATAAATGTCTGACCCAGCATGGTATCTGGAAGCTTATCTGCAGCTTCATATCTGCAACATAACCAGAGCCATGATAATTAGCCTGATACTATGCTGGTTAAGTTTAAAAGTATTAAGTGCATGAAACATTATAAGGCATCACAATCGAGAGCAAAACAGAACAATACTGATAGAGAAAAACCATTTACATGTGTCCCATTCGGGAATCAATTTCCCCAAAATCTGACATGGTTGGGAATCTCAACAAACCCTACTACTTCTGCAGGCTACATGTGCTTTTTTTGTTTTTTTTAAGTTAAAAAGAGGTAGATCAGATCTTGTTATCTCCACAAAGAAAAAAAGATGATCTTATACTTCTAGCTTACGCGTTTCCAAGACGTACTTGGCAGATCAATGAAATGTTATTGCCATTCTCATACAATACTGTACAAAGTTATATTAATACTAGGGGTGGGCACAAGCCGGTTACTTGCTATTTTTGTCCGGTTTGATGCTTGGTTTGCTTTGACGGGTAATTCAGAAGTTTGGCTTGATATTTGCCTTGTTTGGAATGAGTAATTGGTCGAACGAGTACCCGCCCAAAATCCTTCGGCTTGCAAGTACTTGCTTTGTTACTTGGCCAGCTTTTTTTACCCGTTACTTGCAAGTACCCATTTGTTTTTGAGCCATTACTTGCAAGTACTTGCGGGTAATTATGACGGGTAGCGGGTAAAAACGGAGCGGGTATTGAAATTTTTTCTCCGACTTGTACTTGTCCCATTACTTGCAAGTAGTTGTCAAAGCCGCCTTGTTACCCAGTTTGTTTAAAACGGATACCCGCTTTTGCGGAATGGGTACGAGGCGGGTCGGACGGATAGCAAGTACTTGTGCCCATCCCTAATTAATACCGTAATAACCATACTATATAAAAATATTACTAAAAGAACTACCATAAAAACATCAATATAGAACACTAGTCATTACAATGTCACCAGCATTACTTGAGTTTACTCTATTAATGTTGCAAATGAAAAAGGGGATAGAAAACAAAATAGAAGAGAAAGTCCACATACCTTCAATAGAGGTGTATGCATATCTTTGAAAATATCACCCTTAGCTTCCCAATGTGCAGGCCTATGTGTCACGAGAGTTTATAATCACAAAAATCTTAAAGAGACAACAAGATTTTATAAGGTCTTGCAAATAAACATAATACTGAAAAGAAAAAAATCCTAAGATAGAAAGATAAGCGCTAATCAAATTGCATCATCACAATCTTGAGGTCTTTTAATATGCAGAAATTTTTCCTGCCACACCGGCTGAGGCTTTTTAAGTATGTAAATTAATCCTTAGGAAAGCAGTGCTGAAACGATATTGATGTTTTAGTGATGCGAATGAAAAACAAGCTTAATCCCATAAGAGTTCTCAGTCAATGCTACAGTTTACTCAACTCACAAAAGAAACAGGAATCATACATAACCAAAAAATAATTCATGAAGCCAAGAATCAGTTGGTTTACTAAGTGACGTAAAATTCTTTATTTTCAAAATGTTTAAAGTCAGTTTAAATAGTGGCGTTAAATGTCTCCTAAAGTATTTTTAGTGCATCTATTTTTATATGTAATAATAATTTTTATATAAAGCCAATAATAGAATTTGTTTTTTCATATACGGTTGAAGATAAAATATTTCAAGATAAATTATATGTAATAATGGTTCGCCACGGTTCGTCTGGAAATCATCCCACAAAGTGACAATAGCTCTGATACAACTTTGACAATATAATCATGCAGTTCTTAAGCAGAGTTCCAACATGAGTAAGCACATATGATATATAGGACCTAAGCAGAAACATAGCAGATGATATGCATTATACTAACAAAATTATACAATGTTTAAGCCGAGTTACAACATAAGTAAGCACAGATGGTATGCAGAATGTAAGTAGAAACATAGCAATAATATGCATTATATAAAGTTGTACAAGAGGTGGTGCTACCTTGTGGGATGATTTCCCGATGAACCGTGTGGAACCACGTGGCGGATAACATATGTATAGAAAACTCCAAGTCTTACCTTTCCAAAAAAACTCTAACTTCGTTTTGATGGAAGCTATTTGGTACACAATATTGTTGTTTTTTCTTGTCTGTAACAATCTGCCCAATACTTTAACATGGCAAAAGTCTACAGATAAATATAATAGAAGGCATAATAGTAAAAACAATTCAGTTAAAGATATTTAAAGATAACATAATAAAATAAAACGTAAGGAATAAAGGGTAGTGTTGGCATTTTGGAAATATTGGATAGGGAGTCTCTTTTCAAACTTCAATATCGTAAAAGGGACCATTTTAGGTAGTTTTTCCTAAAAATAAAAACCTAGTTTTCGGTTTGCTTTGAATAGGGATAAAACTAAAGTTCAAAGTTATGATTGACTTGCTGCAAAATCTAAATAAGATGTTTTTTCTAAATATTAGAAAATATATCATGTGAACGTAAAAAGTAAATTTATAAGAACACATAAATATATTATTATACTACAAACAAATATATTATATTTATGATTATTTAATTTTTGTACAAAAATCTATGAAATTTAATTTCGTAGTCATTCTAATTATCAGTTCACACATAATGCAAATCAAATTATATTATTAATCTAAAGGATCCATTAAACTGCAAAGAGTCTACAAAAAAGTGATTCATTTCCCAACTATCGTCATATTGTATATTCATTTTTTGTATGTATATATTTATTTCTAAGATTTGCAAGTCGTACACTCCCAAATAGGACTCAAAACATCTCTTATTAAGGAAACCAATTATTTCGTATGAATCCGTTAAAATAAATTTATTTTAATATCTCAAAGGAAAATAAAAATATAAGTAAACAGTCAATTATTTGACCAAGATTTATTGTGTAATAACTAAATAAGACTAAAAATCTGTTACTATGGAAAATTCATTACATATTATGGAAGATGTATTAAATTACATTTGAATAGGAGTTATGATATTTAATTTTCTTACCTATTATGATATTCAAAAGTAGGTAAAATCATGTAGTGTTTGACCAAAATTAGGAAACCAATTAAAAAGAATCTCTGTTGTGGAAAATCCATTATATATTATGGAAGATTTATTATATAGTATGGAAGATCCGATAAAATAAATTTGACTATTATGATTTTATTTTTGTTACCTATTGTGATATAAATTTGAATTCTCAAATTAGATTATAAATATGTCTAAATTCTTAAGAAATTTGAAAAATACAACTACTTGTTTATCAAACAGTGTAAAAATAAATCTTTAAGATCGACATCCCTCAAAATATTTGTAAGGTATTAGTTTTTTGTCTATATATTTAATTTCTACTATCAACGTTCTTATTAGACATAGAACTTCTCTTAATGTTGAATTTGTTGCATATTGTAGCAACAAAACTAATGGCAACCAAGAAGTTTTCATTTCTTGTATCGTTGATGGTGTTTGCTCTCATCTTTCAATCCATATTTTCAGGTATTCTATATATATTATTCACTATGATCTATGATCGAATGTCATATTTGCATTATTTAAAACTTAATAGTTAAAATTGGAATATAATATGTTACAGTTTTAAAAGAAAATTTGGCTATAGATAAGAGTTTATCTTTTTTTTTTTAATTAAAATTTGTATCATTATTGTAAAGACTGCTAATAAATATAACAGAGTTAGAATCGAAAACATAATTTTTCACTAGTTGTACAAATTCATAAAACAATTCATTAATCATTTTTGTACTTTTTTTTGTCATCAATCATTTTTGTACTTAATAGTATATTAATGTGCGTTTTTTTTGTGAACAAAACAGAACCCCCGCAATACTATTGTTATTATAAGCAAGGATGCAAAAATGATGTAGCATGCAATGAATTTTGCATAAAAAACCACTACACAAATGGAGGATTTTGTGAGCACGTTCCTAAAATACACTATCCTCCTGACGCAAAGCTTGACCATTGTTGTTGCAATATTTATCCTCACTCATCCATATCCTATGATAATAATGTACTCATTACTAATTAATTCAACAAATTATATGTATGCAATGCTATCAGAGTAATAAAATATATATTCAAATCTGAATTATGTACTTTCTGATAACAATTAAATCGTTGTTTAGAGAACACAGTCCATTTATAAACGATCCACATGACTTAATTCTTTACTTAATAATTCTATTTTTATTTCATATTTTGTTTTACCCCTAGTACTTGATTTTATTTAATACTGATACATTTTGTTATGAGCAAGGTCAAGTTATAAACAATCTATATTACTTGTTTTGTGTAATGCATTTACATTTTCTTTTTCCCTTAGTACTTATTAATTACATATTTTTCATTCCTGTTTTAAAAATAGTTTGGAGAGTGGAGTCTTCGTTAACATTGGTAGATTTTACATGGTTGGTTTAATTTCTGAAACCAGTATGAACATTTGTTGAATATAATGCCGTTTCAACCAATAAAGATATAGTTTTCAGTTTGATCTCGATAGGTATAAAAACAGAGTTGGAACTTACGATTAATAAAGACAAAAATAAAAATCTATCAATAAATGTTAGAAAATATATCATATGACTTAAGTACATAATGTGAAAATATATATAAGAAACTCATAAATATATTATGCTTATGATTAGTTATTTTTTGCAACAAAAATCTATTGTAATACCCTGGTTTCTGGTATATAGTGGTGCATTAGGAACACTTTAAAAAATTAATTTGGCTACCTATGTCATAGAGTGTACATATCTTTTTAGCGAATCCAGAATTAAGTGTGTTTAGGCTGAACTAGTATTATGATGGGTGATTTATCAGAAAATCATTTTCGGTACCATGTGAGTGATGTCAAAATACAAAAAAAGAATCATGTGGTGATTTATAAAAACAATAAACAAGTATTTAGAAGTTCTTGAGATAACGCACGGACCGTTAGACGAGGGTGAAAGCTCACGGACGGCGGAGGTTGGAGAGTTACATCTACAAAATTTAATTTAGTAATCATGCTAATTATCAGTTAGCAAATCAAATTCTAGTATCAATCTAAAGGTTCCATTAAACCGAAAAAAATCTACAAGAGGGTGATCTATTAATCATCATCGTCATATTGTATGCTAATTTTTGTTATGGAAGCAATAATTGCTAATATCTGAAAATCGTACACTACCAAATAAGACTTACAACATTTTTTATTATGAAAACCAATTATACCTTATGCTGCAATTTTTTTTAATGTCTCAAAAGGAAAATTTAAAATACAAATTAACAGTCAATTCTTTGACCAAGACTTATTGTGTAAATAACTAAATAAGACTAAACGAAAATCTCCTTTTAGAAAAATTCAATTATATGTTATGGAAGATCTATTCAAATAAATTTGATTAGGCGATAGTATGTTCTTAATTTATTTACCTATTATGATACTAAAATTAGGGATATCAAAACGAGTTAACCCGTTCCATTTTTGTTCAGTTATAGAACGTTAGAAAAAAACTCATCGGAAATCTATTAGAATTTTTGATGGATTTTTGACAGATTTCCGATGGATTATTTCCAAAAGATTTTTGACAACTATTTTTCTGACGGATTTTCGACGGATATATTATTTTATTAGTTTTAATGTAATTAATATTTAAAATTAACTGAAAATAAAATGTAATTATTATTTTATTAGTTTTAATGTAATTAAAATTTAAAATCTACAATTAATATTTAATATTACAATTTTAAATTAAAATATTCAAATAAAACACATAAAAATTATTCAAAAAGATAGAAACATAAATTTTTGTTCCAAGTCGCTCGGAACTCGATCATCAAATCTTCCATCTGTTTCTTGGTAGCTTTCATCTGTTCATTCTGCACTTTGTTTGCTTGAGCCAATTCCGCATAGCGACGGTTGTTCTCTGAAGTTGATTCTTTTAACAATCTAGTAATAGCAATGTAATACTTTAAAACAATTCCAAACTACAAAAGAAAATTAAAATTTCAATAAACACAAAAAAATCATACAATATCCAAGAAATCATTTTATATATCCTAAAGGCATGAAAACCCAAAAAATAATAAATTCCACAAATTCTGAAAAGAATTATAAATATCCAAAATATCATACAATATCCAAAAAATTCACAATAAATTCATATAATATCCAAAATACCACAAATTCACAAAAATTCATACCATATCATTAAAAATCTCTAAAATTTTAATTTCATAATTAATTTAAAACTCTATTTACACACATAAATTCATACAATATCATTTTCACTCCAAAGAAAACTCTAAGATAATTATCAAAATTATCCAATCAAAAAATAAAAACTTCAAAAAAACCATTAAAACTCTAAAATTTTCCAAAATTCATAAAAAACCAAAAATTTCATAAAACATACCCAAAATCAAAATCAAAATCAAATTAGTCAAATCAAAAATTCAAATCAAAATCTAATATTTCAAAACCTAAATCTAACATTCCAAAACCTAAATCTAACATTCCAATTCTTAAATCTAACATTTAAATCCCTAAATTTCACTATCTAAATCATAAATCTATGAATCTATTTTCTTAAGTTTTAGAAACTTACTAATTATTATTTTGCAGTTGTTGGCCATAGATAATATTAGACGATGTTGTTGTTGATGTTGGTTGTGAGGATGAGTAGAAACAATAAGTTTTTGATGAAATTTGGAAAATTTGAAGTTTTTCTCTTAAATGGCGAATGAACTCACGAAAAAGATGAAGTGATATTAAAAATAAATTTCTGAAGGATATATCCGTCGGAAATCTGTCAAAAAGGCATAAATTTTAATACTTGATGCGGTCTTTAAAAAATATTGGGAACATTCGCGCCTAAAAGATATTTCTGACGGATCACAAATTTTTTCACGCGGGACACAAAAAACTTTCACACTATCAAAATTCCATAGTTCATCGGAAGTTTGTTCTAAATTTTTGATGGATTTATAACTGACAGTGGAATTTTGACTGCGTGATTCGATTGGTCAGTCAAACATTTGATTTCCAATGTATTAGAACCCTTATGAAATGTGTAGTCGAAAATCTGTCAAAAAATTTTTAATACAAAAATCTACTATTGAATACTGCGGAATATATCTTCACACGATCTTAACTATTATTTTAAAATATAAAACTATACTTATTTTTTACCAAAAAACTATAATATTTTAATTATTTATAATTTAATATGTTCAAATATAATATAAAAATCTATTATATTTTATGAATTTAAATAATTTATTTACACTATTATTTTAGTTTATTGTATGATATACCGTACTTTCTGCATAAATCTAAGTAAAATTTAAAATAAAAAGAGAGATTTTTTTTATTGATCAACGAAAACCTTTCATTAAAAGAAGAGGCCCAAGCTGGGATCTATCCCACCAAAGGTGGAAGGTTTACAAGCATAGACTTAGGTAAAGCATTTGCAAGCCCATTTAGATATCCTTGAGATGAAAGATACAGTAAAAACAGACCAAATTCTCATATACACTTCTCACCTCCAAAATTTTTTAATACATCTCATGACTCTTCATACACTTCTTAATATGAAATACCCATTTTATCCTTAATGAATCCATATAAAATATATTTCAACAAAAGAAATGAAAAAGACAAAAAGAAAAATGAAAGAGAAAATCGGATAAAGTATGTGAGGTGGAAGAGATAGAGAGTTTGGAGAAATTAAATAAACCAATTAGAAATAGACATGTGTTATGTACTTTTTTCTTTCTTCTTCCCACAAACCGAGAACTTTCATTGAAGACAAAATTGAAGTTCATTTGAGGTGATTCTCGATGCATCAAGTTAATGCGGGTATGAATCAAGTAGCATCATTCAATGTTAATGGGAATTTTAATTAGAATATTTTAGATTTTAAAAATATTTTTTGAATTAATGATTATGCTTCATTTTTATGCACATTGGGTTATAAAATTTGTTTTTTGATCGATTAGTGTGTTACATTTGTTAATCCTTGGTAATTTATGGGTTACGGTGGTGGAAACATATTGAATCTTAGGTAGATAGAAATCAAAACCGTTGGTAAACAAGAAAGTTGCAAAAAAATGATACAGGTATGTGTTATTGGTAAAAGTGGTTAACTTGGTACTACTAAGAAAATCGAAAAACAAAAATAAAATTTTTTTTCTTATTTTTTCAAGAAAAAATGAAAAATAATCTATGCACAGTCGTACATTTTGATTATTGAAGATATTATTCAAAAACGGAGTTAACACAAAATGGATTGCAAACGAAGATAAATTATACCTTATAGTGATGAAGACATCAATTGAGGACCCACATAAACCACCATCTTCAATGGTCTTTTCCTCACGAAATACGAGAGAAGTATTTCTTATCTCTGGATTATGAAAATAAGTGTATGAGAAATTAAGAAACAAGGTTCTCATTGGTTGGAGAACATTGCGGAAGAAGGTCGAGTAATATGGGGCAATGATCGAGTAATAGGAGGCAAGGATCGAGTAATAGGGGGAGATGATCGACTCAAAGTGGTCAATGATCAATTCGAAGTGGCCAAAGATCGACTCAAAGTGAGTGAGACATGTACGAATGCTTTAAATGTGGTGATAATACAACCAATGTCTCTTAATTTCTATGATTGTGTTGTTGTGGTTATATGGTTTGATTATTTGTATTAGAAAAATTAGTCAAAATTCATTTCTTTCAAGGTACAACTATGTAAAACTGGTGGTGCAAATATGTTGAATTTGATTTAAAGTTTGGTTATTTTTATTAGAAATATATGTTTGTGTTAACTTAAAGTTTGTTTAGGATCAATGATATCTATATAAGAAAGAACAAAAAAATTGGTTATTGGTTACATAACATCATATTTCATCAACAAATGTCTTATACTCTTAAGATTTGTTTAGATGTGAAGCAGTTGAAATTGACAAAATGGTGAAATAATATCTTTTAACATATTTGTTTTTATTAAACTATAGTAAATTCACTTTATTAATGTAATAAGTAAAACTATAGAAAATTAATTCACATGATGGTAAAACTAATTAAACCTTAAAACTATCAAAGTACAACTATATACAATATGAGGTACAATTATGGAATTGAGTAAACTATGGTACAACAATCTTATAACATTTTTCCAAAACAGTATGTAATTGTGTCAGATGCTAAGTGTATGTAAATGTTATTTTTGTCATATCCTAGGTATTTTCAATGATTATTTTGGTCGGATCCTAAGTACTTACCATGATTGCTTTTTATAAGTTTATATTTAATAATTTAAACCATATTTAACCTTAAAATTAACAATTAACGTTAAAATATAATAATTAACATTAAAATTAAACAATCAACATTAAAATTAATAATTAACTTTTAAATTAAACAATTAATATTAAAATTAACAATTAAATTTTAAATTAAATAATTAACACTAAAATTAATAATTAACATTTAAATTTAACAACTAATATTTAAATTTAATAAATAACATTAAAATTAATAATTAACCTTTAAATTTAACAGTTATCATTAAAATTAATAATTAACATTTAATTCATGTTTAATTAGTATAATTAAAAATTAACAATTAATAAGTTTCCCCTACGTTTAATTTTTAATTATAAATTCATTTAATTATTATATTTAATTAAAATTAATTACGTTTAAATTTAATTATAAATTAGTAATTAATGTTTAATCATTATAATTAATTATAGTTTAATTATGTTATTTAATTATTAGTTCATGTTTAAATTTAATTGTGTTTAGATATTTATAAGAAAAATTCATGATAGTTGTACCGAGTAATATTAGTTGCACAATATTGTCATAGTTGTACCTAAGTTGCCTCATACTTACGAATTTCACATTCAACCAAAAACATCAAAACCATAACAACCCAAGTTCAACATTCAACCAGATACAAAGTTCAACATTCAACGAGAAAGTATATAAACCTTCTTCCGCTTCTTCCTTTCTGTAGTAGGAGATTTCACTTTGGCTAGCGTTTACATTTCTTCTTAACACATCTCCAATAACTTTACCAGAGATTTGTTTTTAGCAGGTCACGACTAATTAGGATACCTTTCCAGCCGTGAGATGATGCAACAACAGAAGGGACTTCCAGGAAGCCTTGGTGTCGACAATATTTTACCGTAAGCAATTTGGCGAAGGCAATTTGGTGATGTAAGTAATCTCCAAGCCAATTTAGCAAGCAAAGCATCATTAAAAATTTGTAGCTCCCTGAAGCCTAATCCCTTTTCCTTCTTTGGCTTTGCTAGGCGATTCCAAGAAACCCAGCACATCTTCTTCTTCTCTGAAATCGCATCCCACCAGAATCTAGTAAGTATTGTTTTGATCATTTTATAGAGGTTAGTTGGCAGTTTAAAGCATGTCATAGCATAGGTTTGGATGGCTGATAAGACTGACTTTGTCATTGTCATCTTTCCAGCACTCGAGAGGAACCTTGAGGACCAACTTATAGCCTTATTTTTATGCGATCAACTATTAAGGAGAACATATCTATTTTTCTTCCTTCCAAACAACTTAGGTAAACCTAAATATTTGCCTACTCCACCTTCTTTCTGGATTCCCAATAATTTGTCTGCTGTAGTTTTCATCTCTTGTGGAGTCTTTGATAAAAAGGTGACTGATGATTTGCTGGTGTTTATCATTTGACATGAAGCCTTCTCATATGTTTCCAGGATTGCTTTAAGAGCTGCACAGTTCCTGGTATTAGCCTTGCGTAATATCATAGTGTCATCAACGAAAAAGAGATGGTTTAACCTTGGACAATATCTTGCAATCTTGATTCCTAGAAAACTCCTTCTTGTTGTGCTCTCTTGCACAAACAGGACAACACCTCACTACACATGTTAAATATATAGGGGGATATAGGATATTCTTGGAGGATTCCGCATTGAGGTATGACTGCTCCTTGGACTGATCCATTTATTAGAAAGGAATATGAAACAATACTCAACATTGCATGATCCAGTTTATCCATCTTTGGTGAAATCCAATTCTTTGTAGAGCTAGCTTTATAAATTTCCACTCAGTTCTGTCATAAGCTTTGCTTATGTCTGTTTTCACAGCCATTGAGTAATGCTTAGTAGCCCCAGAGTTCTTCAGATAATGTAGGACTTCGTGAGTAATCATCACATTATCTGAGATTGCTCGACCTAGTACAAAAGCATATTGGTTTTCTAAAATGATGCCATTGAGAAATGGTTGGAGGCGGCTTGTTAGAATCTTTGACATTATCTTATAGTACACATTGCATAATCCAATAGGCCTGTATTCAGCCACAAATTTAGGGCTTTTGATCTTTGGAATGAGCCTTACATGTGTACTATTGAGTTATCTTGACATTAAGCCAGAACTGAAGAATTTTTGAACTTCTTTGATAATCGCGGGGCCTACTATCTCCCAGTTTGTCTGGAAAAAACAAGCAGAAAAACCATCGGGTCCCAGAGCTTGTGGACAGCTCCTGCTCCATTAAAAGAGGTTGAGGTAAATAAATATTTGAAATAGTTGGTGATGACCTGAGTAATCTGATCTTCCTCATGAAAAACATTTCCATCTTTGTCTTCTATCGCAGATTTCTCCAATGAAGTTAGGTCAGAGAAGCTCCACAAGCGATGTATAGAAGCACCAGACACCGGAGAAGAAGTCAAAGCATCTTTCTTCTTTTTAACCTTTTCATTATGCAAAAACACTTGGTTATCCTAGGGATAAACGAGGATGCAATTCTCTAACCAATTCAGAGGAAAAAATAACCACTAGTGTCTTGCCTGGAGGCTTGTCACTAAGTAGGGATACGACAACTAAATGGTATGTGTAACACCCCAAAATTTAAGGAAAAATAAGAAAATTTTGGGTTAAAATAATCAATTTAAAAGTAAATAAATTGTCGAGGGGATTTCTGATCAATTTGAAAGTTAGAAGCAACTTCTGAAGACAGTGATAAAATCAAGGACTAAATTGCAGACGCAGAAAAAAAAGCTTAACCACTAATGAATATAGTGTCCATGGATTTCGGGATCGAATAATGTAACCTTAGTATGACATATTTATATCCGTTTCGAACCTCCAATGCTATACAAGCCATTTACGCCATAAAACTGGAGATTTTTGGTGAGCTTTTCGGATCTCTCCTTTCATATTTGTTTTTGAATTCAATGACTGAATCATATTTATTGATGGTTTAGGCTCTGTGAAGTGTTGCTGCTATTAGTTAGTGATTATGGGTTGTCCTCAATCTTCAATCAAGGGTTGTATAAGTTTTATCTCCTCCTATATTCCATCTCATCAGTAGTTTGTAAAAAAGTTTTGGAAAAACCAAATTTTGATTTAGATTACGCTTAGAAATAGATTTCAGATGGTATATTGGACATATTTTCTGACCAATGATTGAATTTAGGTGAATTAATTGATAACTTGGGACGTCTGTAAATCCTTTCCAAGTGAGTTCTAACTCCAATACTATTATTATACGTTACTATAACATTTTAATTTTTTTTAATGATAGTTAAATATTTGAATATTAATTAATTACATTAATTTGGATATGAATTAAGAATTAATTAAATTATTTGAATGTCTAAATTATTTTGATTGTATTATTATGAGTTATTTTGATCTATGATTATGATGTTGAGATATGTTATTCTGTTAAGCCAAGAATCAGCATGTTATTCTAATTTAGCTAGCTCTATTGAGCAATATGTGGTGGCCGACATCGCCAACAGATGTATTCTGTATTTTGATATTATGTTAGTGGTATTGAAGTTGGTTAATGTCGTGGACCGTATTTTCTTATCAACTCGTTAGGGGTCATCATCTCTAACGATATATTATGTATATATTCTGTAAGTATATGGTTTGGGTTATACCAATGATGGGGTTATATCATTCCAGCGTTGCATTGCTAGATACCTGGTTGTTTTGCTCTGATGATTTTATTATGTTCAACCGATATAATTTTGTTATTGTAATAATAAATGTTCCAGTTAAATTTATATGTTAAGTTATCTTTAGTTTCATATAATCGAATATGATTAATAGTTTTCTGGTACCAATACATAAACATTATTTTGTATGAGATGAGACCGTATTGGTACATGTATGTTGGGTTTGTAGTCTCACTGAGCGATTTTTCGCACACATAAGTTATGATTTTCGTGTAGATGGTTTTGAGGAGCAGCTTGTTGGTGAGTTTTAGAATGTTGTTTTCGTTCGTAGCGCGAAACTTTGTAGTTTCCTGTGTTTTATTTGCTCTTATTTTTTTGGATTTGAATTTTTATGATATTTGAGACTTTATGTATTTTGCTATTTCAATATTTTATTTAATTATTTTAATGTTAAAAAATTATTTTAGAATTTTTTGGGCATTACAACTGGTATCAAAACATGGTTTTATGAATCCTTGGTACTTAAAATCATTTTTCGTTGTTTAATTTGAAAGAGATTTGGGCCAAAAAGAATTTGTTTTTAAAATTTTTTTGAGTTTATGATGTTTTAAATAAGAAAAAAATATTTTGTCTCGCAATAGGATTTTTTGGATTTGAATTAGGAGTTGCTAAATTCCGATGAAGTAAGAGTTTGAGTATGCACTTTGTTTATGGAAAAATGATTTAGATGGTGGAGCTGTCGAGCTTGACTAATGGTGTAATAAGGAACTATTGTGTAGTAATTCTAAAGTAAATATCATTGTGCTCCCTGTAAAGGGATATTAGGTTATTTTGGGATTTGATTGGTTATTTTTTCTTTTGGAAAATCTTGATTGTTATAGGACGAAGATTACGTTTACACATTCAAGTTCTTCGGGGGTGGAGGTTTGTGCTTCTGGAATAACTACTCACTTGCCTACTATTTCGTTATGCAAGCACAAAGATTGATAATTGAATGGTGCGGAGGTTTCTTGCCAGTGTTAGTGGAATGGGCCTAGTGAGCAGAGTTTTAGAACGTAGAAGAAGAGATTAATGTATGCCCTAGTCTTAGTCTTCCTAGACCAGGTGCATGGTATGTGATGTACGACGAAACTTTCTTATTTGGATTAGGATGTGTGATGATGCAAGATAATAAGGTGATGGCTTACATGTTCAATTCTCTTGATATTTTTGGTGTATTTTGATCATATTGTGGTTGCAAGCAATACATACTGATGATCACTGAAGATAATCTCAAGTTTCAACTTAAAGAGAACTCATAGATTTAGGTTCTCTCCCTTATTTCTTGGTTTGGAAATAGCAAGGTCAACAAAACATATATTACTATTGATACTATTATTCATAACTTATCTAGACAGATTCATATGCGGTAAGAAAGTTATGCACAATGTAGAACATGTCTTGGCACATTTTTCAACCGCTCTATTCATCAGTTCACTTGAGTCTAGTCATCAAAACAAAATGAGATTAGATTTTTTTTGTCTACTATTCCAAATGAAACAACAAAAATGAGCTTACGAGAGTTTGCTTTATCGGAATTTTGGAGAGTGGTCAAGCCACCACACACAGAAGATACACATCCCAACTTGCAGTATTTATTCTATCGAAAATGAAATCTTAATTAATCTTGTAATAAATAATACAATAAAGAATAATATAGTAAAAAAATCAACTAACAATTGTATTTTGGAGAATGTCACGATCATATGGGCATGGTCCATCAACGATGGTGCATCCACCGCCTGATGAACAAGTTTTTGGGGAGGCTCCGAAAAGACGACAGAGATTATAGATTTCTCTACTCGACAGGGTAGGGCAACAACTCTTTGCTTCTACTTGAATTTGCACCATGGCTAGACTCGTTAAGAGCACACTTAAAATCACAATTTTACCTTCCATCTTTTTGATTGATTAGTTATATGTGTTAGATTGTAATTGAGTTTCATAAAGTTTCATATAACTTAGGATTATATTTTATATAACATAAATAACCACTAGTTGGTTATCATGTAACATAACTGTTAGTTGGTTATGTCAAAGAGACACCTCTGCACTTGTGTCTCTTCACTTGTATTTATACACTCATTTCGTACCAATAAAATATCCATTCAGATCCATAAAATGTGTTTCTTCCCTATATAAAGAGAGTAAGATATGATCATACAAATTGTAAAGCGTTGCACAAGTAAACAAGAGAGATAAGAAAAAGTTCGAGCAGAACATAAAACTATGTTTTTGTCCTATAATAGACTTTGAGTAAAGTCGCACATGGTATCAGAGCTATGGAGATAACATCACAACAATTAATATGTGTAGAAGAAATAGATGATGATGAAGAGGGTCACATATTGTTATATGCATTTGAAGAAGGTTCACCGTCAAACGTGAATGATGAATGATGAAACCACAATTTAGCGAAGGACTGCAAACTTAGGAAGGTCGAGGGAGCGAACATAAGTCTAGAAGAAACAGATGATGACGAAGAGAGTCACATGTTGTTTAATGCAGTTGAAGAAGAATCATAATCAAACGTGAATGATGAAACATGGTTAGTTGATAGGATATGCACTAACCAAATGACCAAAGAAGTGAAGTACTTCATTACTCTTGATCGGAGTGTAACGGTTCCGATCAAAGTGGGGAATGTTCAGAGTGTAATGAAGTATTCATGTGATGACAAGGCAAGGAGAGCATATCATCAAAGATGAGTTCCTAGTGCCGGATTTAGACGAAGAAAAGGTGGAGATATCACGAGATGTGTTATTCGATTATGAGCAGGTTTGGGATTCAGAGAAGAAAGAAGTAAAAAATTTGTTCTCTCGTTAATTAAAACCAAGTCTCAAGAGGATCAACAAGATCAAGGAATAAGTGTCATTGTGTTCCCTCAGGTTGAAGATGAAGAAGAATCTTCAATGAGACCAAGAGGATTCAAGTTAATCAACGATTTGATGCACCAGTCCAATGAAACAGAGGAGATGGCTCAAAAACATGAGATGTATTTGATGATGGCTGAAGAAACTCTAGTCACTGATATCCAAAGGAAGCCTTTGAACACTACAAGATTTGAAGACTTACGGATGAAGTTAGGCGTGAAGATGAAACTCAATGAATGGGGAGTATTAGATTATAATTGAGTTTTATAAAGTTTTGTATAACTTAGGATTGTATTTCATATAACATAAATAACCGCTACTAAGTTATCATGTAACATAGCCGTTAGTTGGTTATGTAAAAGAGACACTTCTTCACTTATATTTATACACTCATTTCGTATCAATAAAATATCCATCCAGATCTATAAAGTGTGTTTCTTTGTTATCAAAGAGAGCAGGATACGATCATACAAATCGTAAAGCGTTGCACAAGTAAACAATAGAGATAAAGAAAGATTGAGCAGAAAAGACAACTATGTTCTTGTTCTCACAAAATATGACTAAATTCACATAATATGTAAACAAAAAAGAAAATTTGATACGTAAAAAAGACACTTATAAGCTTTTATTGATAAAATGTCGATGAAACTAGACTTACTTAAATACTCCTTGTTCTACAATATCAAGTTTCACTTAATATTAATTCACATTTTATCAAACACAAACAAAAAAGCTTCACTTGACAAACTTTGTTTGCCAAATGTATCTCATGTTGTAGAGTCTAGAAACTGGCTGCCACATGCTTAGCCGACAACATACAATCACGTGACTACATAACTGATAACTGATTATACATGCATGTGTACAAATGAAGACAACTAGTTTGTTAGGAATAATGTGTTTTGTGTTTCATCATTTTGACCAACTTTTGTAGTTGTGGGAGTTTTGAATTTTAATTTGAATGTTACAGCCGGATATTTCTATGCACTTTATTATATGCCACTCCATGCATTTTTTCTAATATAATTTAGTATTTTAAAGAACGTTCTATGCTAGGATATAGATCATGGCCACTATTTTTTTTGTCGTCAATCATGATCACTATTACATCACATGTATTGGAATTAGGTGTTTTATAATTATTGTGATTATAAATAAATAGAGTTATGTCATTTAATCAAAAAAAATTGCATGGGAAAGTTATTCGTAATTTATTTATGTGACATATCTGACTCGATCTGATTTAAAATTTTGTGGATCAAGCCACTAAACTAACCTGAATTCCTCTATACTCACTTAATCTTTGATTGGGAGGAGGTATATAAAGGCACTAGGGTTTGTAATTGTGTCATTAGTTACCTAAATCTAAAGTTAGAAAGAGAGAAATCTAGAGAGAAGGGAGAGATAAGCCGCCAGCCTCCATGCATTACGCTGCCTCGCCATTTTCATCGTCTTCACCACACTGTTGCTTCCTTCGTTTTGTGTGTGTGCGCAAGATTACATGAAGAAGAAAAAGGAGATTATCTGCAAAGAAGAGAAAAGGAGAAAAGGAGAAAAGGAGAAGAGAAGAAAAGAAACCTGAGGAAGACAGTCATATGTTTGAAGGGTTGAGGACTTATAGAGAACTCTATACTCTATATATCGTGGGGCAACTTGAATAGACGCTTCACTTAGCAGGAGATGGAAACAATAACATCATGCCATAATATCCTTCCAATACACTCATTGATTTTTTTAAGGTTATTGATATTTACTTCATATATATATATATACCTGGTCGGACTCAGGCTCGCAAGCACTTGTAGCAAAATATATTGATCCAAGCAAACTAGTTTGGAGATCTCATTCCGTAAATCAAAATGGCCTAAATGCTTAACAAACAATCCAATCAACGAATCCTTCCAAGTGACAAGGAAAAATGAATAGATGAAATTTTTATTTATAAGTATTTACTATATGAATCTACCATTGTCTACTGCTGCATAGGAATCAAACAAGATTCATATAGCACAACTGATATGTCCCAATTTTGTGGTGCTATATAGTATCTTTTCCCCATAAAAATGTAGTATCCTTTTTTAAAACCAACCCCTCTCAATCTCAGAGGTATAAGCTCTTCAAAACGAATTCTAACTACAACTCCGAAAATAAAGAGATAATAAATTAAAATTATCAAGCTGGCTTTTATTTCAAAAAATTTTTTATCGATAACCTACTTTTCATATTATATTTTGTTGACTCAAATTAATGTCTTCAAAACAAAACTGTTTAAATAAATTTTGAACAATGCCAGAAAAATAGTAAAGCCTATGCAAAAAGTTTGCTTAGTAAAGATAATGATTATCCATGGAGGTAATATTGACAACAGTTATCTTCTAACATTGATGATAATCTTAATTGTATTTATCTGTGTTTTTATTGTTAATCTTTTCATAAATTAATTACTTGCTTACCAAGTAATTACCACTATAAATAGGTGGCAACGTACAAGTGATAAGATACAATAGTAATAGGAATGATCTGACGTCTTGTGTTCTCTATATATTTAAAGTCTTGTTAATTTCTTATTTTTCCATTTTGTTAACTTAAAATGACATTTCTATTATATACATGCAAAATAATACATTATTATTATGTAATTGATAACACGTTACCAGCACGATTACACTCTCGATTTATTTTTTAACCATGATGTCTTTACCATTTGAGGTCTAACGAGGTAATATACATATTTGAAGGGTTGAAGACTTATAGAGAACTCTATACTCTATATATCGTGGGGCAACTTGAACAGACGTTTCACTTAGCAGGAAACGGAAATAATAACATCATGCCATAATATCCTTCCAATACACTCATTGATTTTTCTAAGGTTATTGATTTTACTTCATATATATATATATATGTACCTGGACGGACTCAGGCTCGCAAGCACTTGTAGCAAAATATATTGATCCGAGCAAATTAGTTTGGAGATCTCATTCCGTAAATCAAACTGCCCTAAATGCTTAACAAACAATCCAATCAACGAATCCTTCCAAGTGACAAGGACAAATGAATAGATGAAATTTTTATTTATAAGTATTTACTATATGACTCTACCATTGTCTACTACTACATAGGAATCAAACAAGATGCATATACCACAACTGATATGTCCCAATTTTGTGCAGCTATATAGTATCTTTTCCCCATAAAAACGTAGTATCCTTTTTTAAAACCAACCCCTCTCAATCTCAGAGGTATAAGCTCTTCAAAACAAAACAAATTCTAATTACAACTCCGAAAATAAAGAGATAATAAATTAAAATTATCAAGGTGACTTTTATTTCAAAATTTTTTTATCGATAACCTATTTTTCATATTATATTTTGTTGACACAAATTAATGTCTTCAAAAAAAAACTTTTTAAATAAATTTTGAACAATGACAAAAAAAGAGTAAAGCCTATGCAAAAAGTTTTCTTAGTAAAGATAATGATTATCCATGGAGGTAATATTGACAACAGTTATCTTCTAACATTGATGATAATCTTAATTGTATTTATCTGTGTTTTTATTGTTAATCTTTTTCATAAATTAATTACTTGCTTACCAAGTAATTACCACTATAAATAGGTGGCAACGTACAAGTGATAAGATACAATAGTAATAGGAATGATCTCACGTCTTGTGTTCTCTATATCTTTAAAGTCTTGTTAATTTCTTATTTTTTCATTTTGTTAACTTAAAATGACATTTCTATTATATACATGCAAAATAATACATTATTATTATGTAATTGATAACACGTTACCAGCACGATTACACTCTCGATTTATTTTTTAACCATGATGTCTTTACCATTTGAGGTCTAACGAGGTAATATACATATTTGAAGGGTTGAAGACTTATAGAGAACTCTATACTCTATATATCGTGGGGCAACTTGAACAGACGCTTCACTTAGCAGGAAACGGAAATAATAACATCATGCCATAATATCCTTCCAATACACTCATTGATTTTTCTAAGGTTATTGATTTTACTTCATATATATATATATATATATATATATATATATATATGTACCTGGACGGACTCAGGCTCGCAAGCACTTGTAGCAAAATATATTGATCCGAGCAAATTAGTTTGGAGATCTCATTCCGTAAATCAAACTGCCCTAAATGCTTAACAAACAATCCAATCAACGAATCCTTCCAAGTGACAAGGACAAATGAATAGATGAATTTCTTAATTATAAGTATATACTATATGACTCTACCATTGTCTACTACTACATAGGAATCAAACAAGATGCATATACCACAACTGATATGTCCCAATTTTGTGGAGCTATATAGTATCTTTTCCCCATAAAAACGTAGTATCCTTTTTTAAAACCAACCCCTCTCAATCTCAGAGGTATAAGCTCTTCAAAACAAAACAAATTCTAATTACAACTCCGAAAATAAAGAGATAATAAATTAAAATTATCAAGGTGAATTTTATTTCAAAATTTTTTTATCGATAACCTAGTTTTCATATTATATTTTGTTGACTCAAATTAATGTCTTCAAAAATAAACTTTTTAAATAAATTTTGAACAATGACAAAAAAAGAGTAAAGCCTATGCAAAAAGTTTGCTTAGTAAAGATAATGATTATCCATGGAGGTAATATTGACAACAGTTATCTTCTAACATTGATGATAATCTTAATTGTATTTATCTGTGTTTTTATTGTTTATCTTTTTCATAAATTAATTACTTGCTTACCAAGTAATTACCACTATAAATAGGTGGCAACGTACAAGTGATAAGATACAATAGTAATAGGAATGATCTCACGTCTTGTGTTCTCTATATCTTTAAAGTCTTGTTAATTTCTTATTTTTCCATTTTGTTAACTTAAAATGACATTTCTATTATATACATGCAAAATAATAAATTATTATTATGTAATTGATAACACGTTATCAGCACGATTACACTCTCGATTTATTTTTTACCCACAACGTCTTTACCATTTGAGGTCTAACGAGGTAATATACATATTTGAAGGGTTTAGGACTTATAGAGAACTCTATACTCTATATATCGTGGGGAAACTTAAACAGACGCTTCACTTAGCAGGAAACGGAAATAATAACATCATGCCATAATATCCTTCCAATACACTCATTGATTTTTCTAAGGTTATTGATATTTACTTCATATATATATATATGTACCTGGACGGACTCAGGCTCGCAAGCACTTGTAGCAAAATATATTGATCCGAGCAAATTAGTTTGGAGATCTCATTCCGTAAATCAAACTGCCCTAAATGCTTAACAAACAATCCAATCAACGAATCCTTCCAAGTGACAAGGACAAATGAATAGATGAATTTCTTAATTATAAGTATTTACTATATGACTCTACCATTGTCTACTACTACATAGGAATCAAACAAGATGCATATACCACAACTAATATGTCCCAATTTTGTGGAGCTATATAGTATCTTTTCCCCATAAAAACGTAGTATCCTTTTTTAAAACCAACCCCTCTCAATCTCAGAGGTATAAGCTCTTCAAAAAAAAACAAATTCTAATTACAACTCCGAAAATAAAGAGATAATAAATTAAAATTATCAAGGTGACTTTTATTTCAAAATTTTTTTATCGATAACCTATTTTTCATATTATATTTTGTTGACACAAATTAATGTCTTCAAAAAAAAACTTTTTAAATAAATTTTGAACAATGACAAAAAAAGAGTAAAGCCTATGCAAAAAGTTTTCTTAGTAAAAATAATGATTATCCATGGAGGTAATATTGACAACAGTTATCTTCTAACATTGATGATAATCTTAATTGTATTTATCTGTGTTTTTATTGTTTATCTTTTTCATAAATTAATTACTTGCTTACCAAGTAATTACCACTATAAATAGGTGGCAACGTAAAAGTGATAAGTTACAATAGTAATAGGAATGATCTCACGTCTTGTGTTCTCTATATCTTTAAAGTCTTGTTAATTTCTTATTTTTCCATTTTGTTAACTTAAAATGACATTTCTATTATATACATGCAAAATAATAAATTATTATTATGTAATTGATAACACGTTATCAGCACGATTACACTCTCGATTTATTTTTTACCCACAACATCTTTACCATTTGAGGTCTAACGAGGTAATATACATATTTGAAGGGTTTAGGACTTATAGAGAACTCTATACTCTATATATCGTGGGAAAACTTAAACAGACGCTTCACTTAGCAGGAAACGGAAATAATAACATCATGCCATAATATCCTTCCAATACACTCATTGATTTTTCTAAGGTTATTGATATTTACTTCATATATATATATATATATATATATATATATGTACCTAGACGGACTCAGGCTCGCAAGCACTTGTAGCAAAATATATTGATCCGAGCAAACTAGTTTGGAGATCTCATTCCGTAAATCAAAATGGCCTAAATGCTTAACAAACAATCCAATCAACGAATCCTTCCAAGTGACAAGGAAAAATGAATAGATGAAATTTTTATTTATAAGTATTTACTATATTAATCTACCATTGTCTACTGGTGCACAGGAATCAAACAAGATGCATATAGTACAACTGATATGTCCCAATTTTGTGGAGCTATATAGTATCTTTTCCCCCTAAAAACGTAGTATCCTTTTTTAAAACCAACCCCTCTCAATCTCAGAGGTATAAGCTCTTCAAAACAAAACAAATTCTAATTACAACTCCAAAAATAAAGAGATAATAAATTAAAATTATCAAGGTGACTTTTATTTCAAAATTTTTTTATCGATAACCTATTTTTCATATTATATTTTGTTGACACAAATTAATGTCTTCAAAAAAAAACTTTTTAAATAAATTTTGAACAATGACAAAAAAAGAGTAAAGCCTATGCAAAAAGTTTGCTTAGTAAAGATAATGATTATCCATGGAGGTAATATTGACAACAGTTATCTTCTAACATTGATGATAATCTTAATTGTATTTATCTGTGTTTTTATTGTTTATCTTTTTCATAAATTAATTACTTGCTTACCAATTAATTACCACTATAAATAGGTGGCAACGTACAAGTGATAAGATACAATAGTAATAGGAATGATCTCACGTCTTGTGTTCTCTATATCTTTAAAGTCTTGTTAATTTCTTATTTTTCCATTTTGTTAACTTAAAATGACATTTCTATTATATACATGCAAAATAATAAATTATTATTATGTAATTGATAACACGTTATCAGCACGATTACACTCTCGAATTATTTTTTACCCACAACGTCTTTACCATTTGAGGTCTAACGAGGTAATATACATATTTGAAGGGTTTAGGACTTATAGAGAACTCTATACTCTATATATCGTGGGGAAACTTAAACAGACGCTTCACTTAGCAGGAGACGGAAATAATAACATCATGCCATAATATCCTTCCAATACACTCATTGATTTTTCTAAGGTTATTGATTTTACTTCATATATATATATATATGTACCTGGACGGACTCAGGCTCGCAAGCACTTGTAGCAAAATATATTGATCCGAGCAAATTAGTTTGGAGATCTCATTCCGTAAATCAAACTGCCCTAAATGCTTAACAAACAATCCAATCAACGAATCCTTCCAAGTGACAAGGACAAATGAATAGATGAATTTCTTAATTATAAGTATTTACTATATGACTCTATCATTGTCTACTACTACATAGGAATCAAACAAGATGCATATACCACAACTAATATGTCCCAATTTTGTGGAGCTATATAGTATCTTTTCCCCATAAAAACGTAGTATCCTTTTTTAAAACCAACCCCTCTCAATCTCAGAGGTATAAGCTCTTCAAAACAAAACAAATTCTAATTACAACTCCGAAAATAAAGAGATAATAAATTAAAATTATCAAGGTGACTTTTATTTCAAAAATTTTTTATCGATAACCTATTTTTCATATTATATTTTGTTGACTCAAATTAATGTCTTCAAAAAAAAACTTTTTAAATAAATTTTGAACAATGACAAAAAAAGAGTAAAGCCTATGCAAAAAGTTTGCTTAGTAAAGATAATGATTATCCATGGAGGTAATATTGACAACAGTTATCTTCTAACATTGATGATAATCTTAATTGTATTTATCTGTGTTTCTATTGTTTATCTTTTTCATAAATTAATTACTTGCTTACCAAGTAATTACCACTATAAATAGGTGGCAACGTACAAGTGATAAGTTACAATAGTAATAGGAATGATCTCACGTCTTGTGTTCTCTATATCTTTAAAGTCTTGTTAATTTCTTATTTTTCCATTTTGTTAACTTAAAATGACATTTCTATTATATACATGCAAAATAATAAATTATTATTATGTAATTGATAACACGTTATCAGCACGATTACACTCTCGATTTATTTTTTACCCACAACGTCTTTACCATTTGAGGTCTAACGAGGTAATATACATATTTGAAGGGTTTAGGACTTATAGAGAACTCTATACTCTATATATCGTGGGAAAACTTAAACAGACGCTTCACTTAGCAGGAAACGGAAATAATAACATCATGCCATAATATCCTTCCAATACACTCATTGATTTTTCTAAGGTTATTGATATTTACTTCATATATATATATATATATATATATATATATATCTGGTCGGACTCAGGCTCACAAGTACTTGTAACAAAATATATTGATCCGAGAAAACTAGTTTGGAGATCTCATTCCGTAAATCAAAATGGCCTAAATGCTTAACAAACAATCCAATCAACGAATCCTTCCAAGTGACAAGGAAAAATGAATAGATGAAATTTTTATTTATAAGTATTTACTATATTAATCTACCATTGTCTACTGGTGCACAGGAATCAAACAAGATGCATATAGTACAACTGATATGTCCCAATTTTGTGGAGCTATATAGTATCTTTTCCCCCTAAAAACGTAGTATCCTTTTTTAAAACCAACCCCTCTCAATCTCACAGGTATAAGCTCTTCAAAACAAAACAAATTCTAATTACAACTCCTAAAATAAAGAGATAAAAAATTAAAATTATCAAGGTGACTTTTATTTTTAAAATTTTTTTATTGATAATCTACTTTTCATATTATATTTTGTTGACTCAAATTTATGTCTTCAAAATTTTATTTTTTTTTAATTTTGAACAATGACAGAAAAATAGTAAAGCCTACGCAAAAAGTTTGCTTATTATAGATAATGATTATCCCTAGAGGTAATATTGACAACAATTATTTTCTAACATTGATGATAATCTTAATTGTATTTATCTGTATTTTTATTGTTAATCTTTTTCATAAATTAATTACTTGCTTACCAAGTAATTACCACTATAAATAGGTGGCAACGTACAAGTGATAAGATACAATAGTAATAGGAATGATCTAACGTCACGTGTTCTCTATATCTTTAAAGTCTTGTTAATTTCTTATTTTTCCATTTTGTTAACTTAAAATGACATTTCTATTATATACATGCAAAATAATACATTATTATTATGAAATTAATATCATGTTATCAGCACGATTACACTCTCGATTTATTTTTTTACCCACGATGTCTTTACCATTTGAACTCTAACGAGGTAATATACATATTTGAAGGGTTGAGGACTTATAGAGAACTTTATACTCTATATATCGTGGGGAAACTTGAACAGACGCTTCACTTAGCAGGAGACGGAAACAGTAACATCATGCCATAATATCTTTCCAATACACTCATTGATTTTTCTAAGGTTATTGATATTTACTTCATATATATATATATATATATATATATATATATATATATCTGGTCGGACTCAGGCTCGCAAGCACTTGTAACAAAATATATTGATCCGAGCAAACTAGTTTGGAGATCTCATTCCGTAAATCAAACTGCCCTAAATGCTTAACAAACAATCCAATCAACGAATCCTTCCAAGTGACAAGGAAAAATGAATAGATGAAATTCTTATTTATAAGTATGTACTATATGAATCTACCATTGTCTACTTCTGTATAGGAATCAAACAAGATGCATATAGTACAACTGATATGTCCCAATTTTGTGGAGCTATATAGTATCTTTTCCCCATAAAAACGTAGTATCCTTTTTTAAAACCAACCTCTCTCAATCTCAGAGGTATAAGCTCTTCAAAACAAAAAAAATTCTAATTACAACTCCTAAAATAAAGAGATAATAAATTAAAATTATCAAGGTGACTTTTATTTTTAAAATTTTTTTATCGATAATCTACTTTTCATATTATATTTTGTTGACTCAAATTAATGTCTTCAAAAAAAAAACTTTTTAAATAAATTTTGAACAATGACAGAAAAATAGTAAAGCCTACGCAAAAAGTTTGCTTAGTATAGATAATGATTATCCATGGAGGTAATATTGACAACAGTTATCTTCTATCATTGATGATAATCTTAATTGTATTTATATGTGTTTTTATTGTTAATCTTTTTCATAAATTAATTACTTGCTTACCAAGTAATTACCACTATAAATAGGTGGCAACGTACAAGTGGTAAGATACAATAGTAATAGGATTGATCTCACGCCTCGTGTTCTCTATATCTTTAAAGTCTTGTTAATTTCTTATTTTTCCATTTTGTTAACTTAAAATGACATTTCTATTATATACATGCAAAATAATACATTATTATTATGTAATTGATAACACGTTACCAGCACGATTACACTCTCGATTTATTTTTTAACCATGATGTCTTTACCATTTGAGGTCTAACGAGGTAATATACATATTTGAAGGGTTGAAGACTTATAGAGAACTCTATACTCTATATATCGTGGGGCAACTTGAACAGACGCTTCACTTAGCAGGAAACGGAAATAATAACATCATGCCATAATATCCTTCCAATACACTCATTGATTTTTCTAAGGTTATTGATTTTACTTCATATATATATATATATATATATATATATATATGTACCTGGACGGACTCAGGCTCGCAAGCACTTGTAGCAAAATATATTGATCCGAGCAAATTAGTTTGGAGATCTCATTCCGTAAATCAAACTGCCCTAAATGCTTAACAAACAATCCAATCAACGAATCCTTCCAAGTGACAAGGAAAAATGAATAGATGAAATTCTTATTTATAAGTATGTACTATATGAATCTACCATTGTCTACTTCTGTATAGGAATCAAACAAGATGCATATAGTACAACTGATATGTCCCAATTTTGTGGAGCTATATAGTATCTTTTCCCCATAAAAACGTAGTATCCTTTTTTAAAACCAACCTCTCTCAATCTCAGAGGTATAAGCTCTTCAAAACAAAAAAAATTCTAATTACAACTCCTAAAATAAAGAGATAATAAATTAAAATTATCAAGGTGACTTTTATTTTTAAAATTTTTTTATCGATAATCTACTTTTCATATTATATTTTGTTGACTCAAATTAATGTCTTCAAAAAAAAAACTTTTTAAATAAATTTTGAACAATGACAGAAAAATAGTAAAGCCTACGCAAAAAGTTTGCTTAGTATAGATAATGATTATCCATGGAGGTAATATTGACAACAGTTATCTTCTATCATTGATGATAATCTTAATTGTATTTATATGTGTTTTTATTGTTAATCTTTTTCATAAATTAATTACTTGCTTACCAAGTAATTACCACTATAAATAGGTGGCAACGTACAAGTGGTAAGATACAATAGTAATAGGATTGATCTCACGCCTCGTGTTCTCTATATCTTTAAAGTCTTGTTAATTTCTTATTTTTCCATTTTGTTAACTTAAAATGACATTTCTATTATATACATGCAAAATAATACATTATTATTATGAAATTAATATCATGTTATCAGCACGATTACACTCTCGATTTATTTTTTTACCCATGATGTCTTTACCATTTGAACTCTAACGAGGTAATATACATATTTGAAGGGTTGAGGACTTATAGAGAACTTTATACTCTATATATCGTGGGGAAACTTGAACAGACGCTTCACTTAGCAGGAGACGGAAACAGTAACATCATGCCATAATATCTTTCCAATACACTCATTGATTTTTCTAAGGTTATTGATATTTACTTCATATATATATATATATATATATCTGGTCGGACTCAGGCTCGCAAGCACTTGTAACAAAATATATTGATCCGAGCAAACTAGTTTGGAGATCTCATTCCGTAAATCAAACTGCCCTAAATGCTTAACAAACAATCCAATCAACGAATCCTTCCAAGTGACAAGGAAAAATGAATAGATGAAATTCTTATTTATAAGTATGTACTATATGAATCTACCATTGTCTACTTCTGTATAGGAATCAAACAAGATGCATATAGTACAACTGATATGTCCCAATTTTGTGGAGCTATATAGTATCTTTTCCCCATAAAAACGTAGTATCCTTTTTTAAAACCAACCTCTCTCAATCTCAGAGGTATAAGCTCTTCAAAACAAAAAAAATTCTAATTACAACTCCTAAAATAAAGAGATAATAAATTAAAATTATCAAGGTGACTTTTATTTTTAAAATTTTTTTATCGATAATCTACTTTTCATATTATATTTTGTTGACTCAAATTAATGTCTTCAAAAAAAAAACTTTTTAAATAAATTTTGAACAATGACAGAAAAATAGTAAAGCCTACGCAAAAAGTTTGCTTAGTATAGATAATGATTATCCATGGAGGTAATATTGACAACAGTTATCTTCTATCATTGATGATAATCTTAATTGTATTTATATGTGTTTTTATTGTTAATCTTTTTCATAAATTAATTACTTGCTTACCAAGTAATTACCACTATAAATAGGTGGCAACGTACAAGTGGTAAGATACAATAGTAATAGGATTGATCTCACGCCTCGTGTTCTCTATATCTTTAAAGTCTTGTTAATTTCTTATTTTTCCATTTTGTTAACTTAAAATGACATTTCTATTATATACATGTAAAATAATACATTATTATTATGTAATTGATAACACGTTATCAGCACAATTACACTCTCGATTTATTCTTTTATCCATGATGTCTTTACCATTTGCAGTCTAACGAGGTAATATACATTTTTTTTTCAGTTAATAAATTTATGTTTATTTAACATAAATAGTATAGACATCCTGAGACTATGCTTTTTCTGGATTGATTGTGATATATGGTAACTCTGCCATCTTTATGATCAAATAAAAATGTATGTTTTTTTCAAATTGATCATTATATATGGTATGCTATTTCTTCTCCTCGATCAAAAGAAAAATTATGTTTCCTCAAATACATGAAATCTATGCTTATGAATTCTTATATGGAATGTTATGCCTCCTTATTTCTTATAGAGAAAGTATATGTATTATGTCAAGTTTAAAGCCATTGAAATATGTCTTTAAACTCAAAAATATGTTCTCATATTTAGAAGTTATGAGATACATGTAAATATAATATTAGTCAGTGCAAAAGTAATTGATAAGTCTAGATGAGCTAATATCTCGACTTCCAATAGCATAAATTTCATAACTGATGATGTTTTATGTTATCTAAAATTCTCAAAGAGAGTTACTGAAATTTCAAAGAAATTTGTCTTAATAATAATTATATAGAGACCATGAATAAAAATGTTACTGAATATATTTGCATCACGCCGAAGAGGAAATATATATTGGAAGAATTTTCCAATATTATCCTCCACATTATATTGCACAAAGATAAATACGATAGCATCAAATATTACAGTAAACTCGAATTTTACTAGTATATTTAATTTTTGAAAGAAAGACTTGGACATCTTGGTTCATTCATGATGCGAAAAATTGTTCAAATTCTAATAATCATTCGTTGGAAAACTATAAGATTTTATAATGTGGTGAGTTTTTATGTGATGCATGTTCTAAATGAATACTTATACTTCGGCCATCACTAGCCAAAAATTGGGAATGAATCTCATGTATTCTTAGAGAGAATACATGGTGACATATGTAGATATATTTATCTTTTATGCGAGCCATTTTGATATTTGATATTATCGATTAACGCATCTAGTAGATGGTCACATGTGTGTCGGTTGATAACACAAAATATGGTTTTCGCAAGATTCATTGCTTAAATCATCAGGTTGAGAACACATTTCTTTAATTATTTCATAAATAAAATAAGGCTTGATAACGCTAATGAAATCACTTCACAAGCCTTTAAACATCCATTTTCTCAAGTTAAAATGGCATGACTGAATCTTTAATAAAATATCCAAATAATGAAGTAAATGTGGTATCGAATATTCAACAAAAATAGAAATATGCATATGATTATATCATGCAGAAATAAGATGGCGAAAATAATAATAAACATAAAATTTATTAGTTTCTTACAGCATAATATAACCGATTATGTTATTCTAGGTTGTTGTCCTAAAACAATAAAGATCTAGTTTTCAGTTTGCTTTGGATAGGAATAAAACTAGAGTTTAAAGTTATGACTTACTTGTAGCAAAAGTTAAAGAAAACGATCAAAAGAGTTTTTTATAAACATTAGAAAATATATACTGTGAACGTAAAAATTAAATATAAATGAACCCATAAATATATTATTATATTGCAAACAAATATATTATATTTATGATTATTTAATGTTTGTACAAAAATTCTATGAAATTAATTTCTTAGTTATTCTAATTATCAGTTCACATATAATGCAAATCAAATTCTATTACTAATCTAAAAGATCCATTAAACCGCAAAGAGTCTACGAAAAGTGATTCATTTCCTAATTATCGTCATAATGTATATTCATTTTTTGTATGTAAATGTTAATTTCTAAGATTTGCAACTCGTACACTCCCAAACAAGACTCAAAACATCTCTTATTAAGGAAACCAATTATTTCTTATGACTCTGTTAAAATAAATTTATTTTAATATTTCATAGGAAAATTAAAAATATATGTAAGCAGTCAATTATTTGACCAAAATTTATTGTGTAAATAACCAAATAAGACTTAAAATCTCCTACTATGGAAAATCCATTATATATTATGGAAGATCTATTAAATTAAATTTGAATAGCAGATTTGATATTAATTTTCTTACCTATTATGATATTCAAAAGTAGGTGAAATCATGTAGTGTTTGACCAAAATTAGGCTCTAAATGGCCATTTAAAAAGAATACCTCTGTTGTGGAAAATCTATTATATATTATGGAAGGTTTATTATATATTATGGAAGATCCGATAAAATAAATCTGACTATTATGATTTTAATTTTGTTACCTATTATGATATAGATTTGAATTCTCAAATTATATTATAAATATGTTTAAATTCTTAAGAAATTTGAAAAGACAACGACTTGTTTATCAAACAGAGTAAAAATAAATCTTTAAGATCGACATCTCTCAAAATATTTGCAAGGTATTAGTTTTTTGTCTATATATCTAAATTATACTATCAATGTTCTATTAGACATAGAATGTCTCTTAATGTTAAATTTTTTGCATGTTTTAGCAACAAAACTAATGGCAACCAAGAATTTTTTATTTCTTGTATCGTTGATGGTGTTTGCTCTCATCTTTCAATCCATATTTTCAGGTATTCCATATATTTTATTCACTATAATCGAATATTATATTTGTGTTATTTAAAACTTAATAGTTAAAATTGAAATATAATATTTTGCAGTTCTAAAAAGAGAATTTGGCTATATATTAGAATTTATCTTCTTTTAAAAAAAAGTTTGTATCATTATTGTAAAAATTGGTAACAAATAAAACTGAGTTGGAATCGAAAATATAAATTTGCACTATTTGTACAAATTCATAAAACAATTAAATAATTATTTTGTAATTATAGTATGTTAATGTGCATTTTTTTGTGTGAACAAAACAGAACCCCCGCAATACAATTGCTATTATAAGAAAGGATGTAAAAATGACGTAACATGCAATGAATTTTGCATAAAAAACCAATACACATATGGAGGATTTTGTGAACACTATCCTGAAATACACTATCCTCCTGGCGCAAAACTTGACCATTGTTGTTGCAATATTTATCCTGGGTCCTCCGTATCTTATGATACTAATGTAATCATTACTAATTAATTCAACATATTATATGTATTCTATGCTATCAGAATAATAAACAATATATTCAAATCTGGATTATATATTTTATGATAACAATTAAACCATTTATAAACGATCTATATTACTTAATTATTTATGTAATACTTTTTTATTTAATTTCACATTTTGTTTTACCCATAGTACTTGTTTTTATTTAATAAATTACATAATTGCTGATACATTTTGTTATGAGCAAGGTCAAGATATAAACGATCTATATTACTTGTTTTGTGTAATACATTTACATTTTCTTTTTTCCCTTACTACTTATTAATTACATATTTTTCATTCTTGTTTTAAAAATAGTTTGGAGAGTGAAGTCTTCATTAGCATTATTAGCTTTTACATGGTTGGTTTATTTTTTGAAATTAGCGTCAACATTTGTCGAATATAATGTAGTTTCAGTGATAGAGACGAAAATAAAAATCTATCAATAAATTTTAGAAAATGTATCATGTGATTTAAGTACATAAAGCAAAAATATATATAAGAAATCCATAAATATATTATGTTTATGATTAGTTATTTTTTGCATCAAAAAATCTACTGTAATACCCCAATTTCTAGTATGTCGTGGTGAATTAGGAGCAATTAAGAGAATTGATTTGGTTATTTATATCACAAAAGTGCATTTATATTTCTCGGTCAATTGTCATGAGATAACTCCAGAATTAAGCGTGTTTAGATTAAAGTAGTATTAGGATGGTTGACCTATCGGGAAGTCATTTCCGGTACCGTGTGGTAAGACTAAAACATGAAAAATATCATATGATGATTTGTAGTGACAGTACCCCAATTTCTAGTATGTCGTGGTGAATTAGGAGCAATTAAGAGAATTGATTTGGCTATTTATATCACAAAAGTGCATTTATATTTCTCGGTCTATTGTCAGATAACTCCAGAATTAAGTGTGTTTATATTAAAGTAGTATTAGGATGGTTGACCTATCGGAAAGTTATTTCTGATACCGTGTGGTAAAGCCAAAACATGAAAAATATCATTTGATGATTTGTAATGATAGTAAACCAATCTTATAGCTTCTCGAGATAACACATCGGCCGTCGGAAAAGAGTAGAACGCATAAACCTAGAAAAAGTGTGGAGGCCTATGGACAATGGCGGTCAGAAAATTACATCTACAAAATTTAATTTAGTAATCATGCTTATTATCAGTTCGCCATAACACAACTCAAATTCTAGTATCAAACTAAAGGTTCCATTAAACCAAAAAAAATCTACAAGAGGGTGTCTATTAATCATCATCGTCATATTGTATGTTCATTTTTATGTTCATTTTTGTTATGGAGCATTAATTGCTAATATCCGAAAATTGTACACTACCAAATAAGACTTGCAACATTTCTTATTATGGAAAACTAATTATACCTTGTGCCACAGTTTTTTAATGTCTCAAAAGGGAAAATTAAAATATAAATTATCAGTCAATTCTATTATATGTTATGGAAGATATATTAAAATAAATTTGATTAGCTAATAGTATATTGTTAATTTGTTTATCTATTACTTTATCTGCCCCATTTAACCAATCATACTGTGAATTTTAATGGATTTTTGACTTTTTTCTGTCAGTTATAGAGTGTTGGGAAAAAAAAATTGTCGGAATTTCTGATGGATTTCAGATGTACTATTTTCCTACAGATTTCTGACAACCATTATTCTAACGGATTTCTAACGGATTTCTAAATCATCTTTTCTAATGGATATATTATTTTATTAAATTTATTTACAATATTTAATTCAATGTAATTAATATTTAAAATTACTTGAAAATAAAATATATTAAATTTTAAAATATACAATTAATATTAATTTTTTTAATTTTAAATTAAATATTCAAATAAAAAAAACATAAAAATTATTTTTAAAAATAGAAACATAAATTTTTGTTCCGAGTCGCTCGGAACTCGGTCATCAAATTTTCCATATGTTTCTTGATCGCTTCCATATATTCCTTATGCGCTTTGTTTGCTTGAACCAATTCCGCATTGTGACGGTCGTTCTCCGATTTGCTTCTTTTAACAATATAATAATAATAATATAATTCCAAAATAAATAAAAAACCACTTAAATTTTGAATAAACACAAAAAAATGATACAATATCCAACAAATCATTTTATATATCCTAAAGGCATGGAAACACAAAAAAAATCATAAATTTCACAAATTCCAAACAAAATTCTAAATGTCCAAAATATCATACAATATCCAAAAATATTTCAAAAAATTTCAGTAAATTCATACAATATCCAAAAAATACAACAACTTCATAAAAATTCATACCATAACATCAAAATCTCTAAAATATTAATTTCATAATTAATTAAAAATTTTATTTTATTAACATAAATTCATACAATATCATTTTCACTCCAAAGAAAACTCTAAAATAATTTATTGACCAAATTCCATTGGAAATTTCTGATGGATTTCTGATAAAACGGTTTAGTCGAAAATCTGCCAAGAATCCGTCAGTTTATCGTCACAAATTTCTTACGGATCTTATTCCATCAGAAGTTCCGCCAGTTTTCCAACAACTTTCTTGTAGTGATTGTTGTTGTATACTGACAAAATCAAGATAATTGAAAAGAATGAGAATCATGTACAAGATCTATACAGAAAAGTTTATACCGATCTTTTGCATGTGGAGATTACGTTACTGTACATTGATGGTAATCTTCTAACATTGATGGTAATCTTAGTTGTATTTATCTATGTTATTATTGTTTATCTTTTTGTAAATTAATTACTTGCTTACCAAGTAATTACCACTATAAATAGGTTTCAATGTACAAGTAACAAGATGCAATAGTAAGAGAAATGATCTCCTGTCTCTTGTTCTCTCTATTTTTAAAGTCTTGTTAATTTCTTATGTTTTCCATTTTGTTCACTTAAAATAATCTTTGTATTATATACATCCAAAATTATACATTGTTGTTATATAGTTTATAACAATGTTTCTATTATTTATTTTTTACTTTTTGTTAATTTTCTATAATGATTCTTCCAGAAACGGAAGTTCTTGTAGTCATTGTGTAGAGATGTTTGAATAAGAAAATAAGATATCCCAGTTTTTCAACCTTTAAATTTACTCCCTGAAAATATGTAACCGATAAATTTAGATGGAAACAAAATTTGTTAGGCGTTATTAAATTCTTAGGCATCAGATGACCCAGAATTCGAATCATCTATGTCCAACATTTCAAGAACTTCATCTGGTATGTGCAAGGGGAAGCATAAATGCCTCATTTTATTTACTTAGCCGCAAATTCTAATTTGCAATACAAAAACATCATCCATTCCATCACATCGGTTTTCCTTTTGCCTATTGTAGTTCTTTAGGTCCATCTAGAAAATCAATCTCGCCTTCAATATGGAGCTATTTCCGAGAGAGAAATTTAGAATATTCCTGTTCATAGGAATATTAATGTTTTCTAAAGTTTAATTTGGATATAATTTATATGAAAACTGAAAACCAACAAACATCCCGAAAAAAGAAAAAAGAAATCTAATTCCAAATTGTACCTTAACTTTAATAAAACCATTGAATTTTTATTTTTTATAAATCAATACAGTAAAACTAAAATGTGTCTTTCCAACAATGAAACATTAAATTTGTTTTGTCTTATGAAAAGCTAACACCTCATTTAAAAGTTAAAACCAATCAAACTAAAACAATTAATTTGCATCAACTTCTAAATGTTATATTGTCCAAATGATCTGAAAAATGTGAAATCAGCTAATTAAAAAGTTTATAAGACATCTTTGAAATCTTTAGAAACACCATCATTTTAGTTAGCATTCTCAACATCAGTCTTTGGTAATCCAAGCCATTTATGTATATAATATTACAACATTAAAGATTACATCTATCAAAACATAATATCAAATCAACAAAAAATAAAATAAAAACTATATAAAAAATCATGCAGCCTAATGCGAGTATTCACCACTATATATTCTTATTATTATTATTATTATTATTATTATTATTATTATTATTATTATTATTGTTATATTATTATTATTATTATTATTATCATCATCATCATCATCATCATCACCATCATCATCATCATCATCATCACCATCATCATCATCATCATCATCATCATCAGCATCATCAGCATCATCATCATCATCATCAGCATCATCATCAGCATCATCATCATCATCATCATCATCATCATCATCATCATCATCATCATCATCATCATCATCATCATCATCATCATCATCATCATCATCATCATCATCATCATCATCATCATCATCATCATCATCATCATCATCATCATCATCATCATCATCATCATCATCATCATCATCATCATCATCATCATCATCATCATCATCATCATCATCATCATCATCATCATCATCATCATCATCATCTTGAAAATCTTTTGTAAGATACTAATTTTTTAATTTTGCTATCTTATCACAAATGATGATCTCAATCAAGACGAGTGAATTAGACTCCCTATAGCACTTGGAAACACGACGAAAAATGTATTATGAATATATCTTAGCTGGAGAATCAGCTCACGTTTTCTCTCAACGATTGAAACAAAAAAAGAAACTGATAGAACTGAAAAATTTTAACAAAGAAAATTTTCTTTCCGTTATAAATCTTTCTAACAGAGATCTCGAGAAAATTATTATAATAATTGTTTACCAAAACCTATTAAAAATAGTATAATTATATACAAAGGCTAATTCTCTCCAATTTTATGATACGCAAGCAACTAAAAAATTGACATATGTCTCAAATAAGTTAATACATAACTAATTATGGATTGGTTTTTTCATATTGTATTTTTGCAGTTAACAAATTTGTTTTATGGTATTTTCTAATGCCTAAGATATGATCTCAAAATTTCATATCTCCATTCTTATAAAACATTTATATAAATTCTTAATTTTGTTTTATGCTTATGATCTCACATGATAATTTTCATACATTATGATTAAATCAAAATCTTATAATATTTGAGGATTCTCACAAGTTTAAACTCCCAACTCAATTTGATCGCAAACGTTACAAAGAAAACCCGCGAATCAGTTAGTTCAATAAATATTGATGATTTTTGCTATTTTTTTAACAATATAAACCTATACTATTTTAATCATTAATATTTTAATATGTCCAAGTATAATATGAATAGAAATTATATTTATGAATTCGAATAATTTATTTACACTATTATTTTAGTTTATTGTGTAACATCCCATAATTTCCGTATAAATTTAAGTAAAATTTCTAATAAAAAGAGTGACTTTTTAATTACTTTACATATAAAACTGAAAATTGTTTAGTGGAGCGTTAATTTCTTATATACTTTTACATTTTAAAATACCAAAAGAAAATATAAATATCTATAATACAATTTTCTACTATTGCAACATGTATAATTATACGTTTATTTTATTATGAAATAACACAACAAATTTTAACTTCATGAATTATTTTACAAATTTCATTTGTCATTGTTCTTATCTAGTTTGTTTTAATAAAAAAACCACCGTTTTAAACGATATCAGTCAATAAATCCAAACTTTTAAGATAAATTTAGACCTACATTATTTTAAGATTAACAAAGTTTCTGTAGTTCAGATTTTAAGGTATCTTCATCGAGATAGTAAATATTCTAGTCAATGTTTAACCAATTTTTTTATTTTTCGAAATCTAAATTTCTCGGTATTTTACTAAATTCAACATCTAATAAAGGAAATAAAATCACTTTAAAAATTAATTAATGGTATTATGTGATTCCGCAAAACGGATCAAAATCTGATATACCCTTATACACCTTCTCATAAGTCTTCATATTTTTCTTTAATCCAATATATCATTCATTAATAAAAAGACAAAATTTACTCTTCCTTTTTTTCTCTTTTAAAAAAATTAAAATTAAAAGAAATGAAATTACTTTTACACAGGTGGAAGGGAGGAAAATATGGTTGAATGTGTTGAATATGATCGATGAGAAGTTAATGAAATGAGTAATGTGATTGGTGAGAATTTAATGTGAGATTTAATAAGAACCAATCAAAATTTAGAAAAAATAGAATTTTTCTTGTTTTTTCTTCCTCTTACCCACGAAAATAGTTGGATCCACCATGACTAGAATTTTGAATCTTTATTTGAAGTAATTTCTTTTGCTTTCCTTTTCTATTAATGTTATATAAACGATTTGTTATTTTTTTTGGTGGGTTTGAACCAATTTTGGAGGTTTAAATGCAATGTTCATGGGTAATTTGTTGAAGATTTAAAAACTAAGTTTGGTTTCAAATTTTCTTGATGATTGTGTGCAATTTGGGTAATTCAACTCGTTTTCTTGATGGGTTAAAGTCGGATATTGATAAAAGTTGTTAATTTTTGGGATTATAGAGGTGAAATCATAGGGAGTCGTAGTAAGAAAAAAATCAAAGTCGTTGTATAAATGGCGAAATTACCCAGAAAATGAGTACAACTGGTACAACTAAGTATATTTAGTACAACTCGTACAACTAAGTATATTTAGTACAACTGGTACAACTGTGTATATTTCGTACAACTGATACAACTAATAATACTGAGAGTACCGTAAAACTAATATTCAAATTATTTTTATGCGATTTCAGGGAAAAATGAATAAGAAGCAATGCATGATCATACATTTTGATTATGGAGGATATTATGCAACTAAAGGAAGAGGTTATATAGAATGGATTCAAAGCGAATATCGAATTACATTGTTGTGATGAAGAAATCTATAGAGGAGGTAACTTATTATGAGTTGGTTCATACCATTTGCAAGAAGATGAAGAGAGATGAAGTTGCTACGAAGCTGAAAATGAGTTACATTCCCAATGCAGATCCTAAGGAAAAACCATCATTTATCTTGGACGATGAGGAATTATTTGCTTATTTTATGTCATTTTCTGATGACAAATTTGAGAGTATTTTGCATGTGGAGGTTGTGGAAGATTTAGGAGAAAATAAGGAATGTGATGAAGTAGAGGATCAAGTAAGTGCAGCGTGTGTTAATGATACACTCACTCCTTACGAAGAGGAACATGGGTTGGTGAACAATATTGAAAATGTTTCACATGATGATGATTTATTGGTGTTGGATAACCCAGAAGAACTAGAAAGAGAAGGAAACGAGGATGGAAATGGTGCATGGGAAGATGGTGTAAATGTTACTTTGCATCAAGATTTTCATAGTAAGGCAGAAGTGCAAGTTATAGTTGAAAAAGCTGCCCATCAGAAATGTTTCGAGTTTGATATTATCCAATCCGATACATGTTCATACGTGGTCAAATGTCGTGAAGCAAAAGTGGTTGCAAGTGGAGTATACGGGCTATAAAACTGATGGATGCAAATTTTTTCTCAATAAGAACCCACAACAAGATGCATACATGTTCTCGAGCTAGTAGTAGTAGTAGTACTAGGAGAAATAGAAGGAAAAGGACGAAACGATTAGTTGCATCTGTTGTGTGTTATGATTATCCTGGTGAATTTAAAACACCAGCTCCAAAAATGCTCGTGGGGTTGGTTCAAAGAAAAATTGGTATTGAAGTTTCATACTCGACCGCATATCGAGGAAGAGTAGAAGCTGGTAATGAGGTACGGGCAGTGCAGAGGAAAGTTATAATTTTGTGTATTCATATATGCACAATTTAGAGCTCCAAAACCATGGTATAGTAACACGGGTGGAAGTAGATGATGATCACAAGTTTAAGTACCTATTTTTTGCGTTGGGAGCTTCAATTCAAGGTTTCAAGGCCATGAAAAAAATCATAGTTATGGATGGAACACACCTAAAGAATGTACACGGTGGAGTTCTAATTGTTGCCATAGCTCAAGATCCCGAACACCACCATTACCCACTTGCCTTTGGTGTAGTTGATGGTGAGAAAGATGCAAGTTAGACTTGGTTTCTTGAAATGTTCAAATCAGTTGTACCTGATTCCCAAGAATTGGTGTTTTTAACGGATAGAAATCAAAGTATCATCAAGTCAGTGAGTGAAGTGTACCCATTATCTGAACATGAATATTGCATGTATCATTTGTTGCAGAATGTGAAAGCAAACGTTCACCACGTTAAGAAATAGTTAGTTGCTACTAAGTTCATGAAATGCGCAAAATCTTATACGGAGGATGAGTTCACTATATTGTATGTCGCATTTAGAAAGAGGTACCCTTCTGCAGCCGAATATTTGGATAGAAATGTTGAACCCAAAAGTGGGCAAGATGTTATTTTCTAGGAGAAAGGTACAACTTGATGACCACCAATGATGTTGAATCAATTAATGGTGTTTTTAAAGAAACAAGGGAGTATTCGCTATTACCAATGCTTGATGTGATTGTATCAAAAATGTCTGACAGGTTTAATAAACATCGGAAGAGTTCCATTGATGTTCCTTCTACACAAGTGTTGGTACCTCATATCAAGAATTTGATGACTGAAAGATTACAAGAAGCAATACGGTTGCAAGTCACTGAGCTTAACAGCTTTCATAGTGAATACACAATTCTTGGGCTTGATGGGATTACTTATGTGATTGATTTGGATAGGAAAACATGTAGTTGTAAGCACTTTGATATAGATAAGTATCCTTGTGCCCATGCATTTGCGGCAAATAGAGCAAACAAGAATGGAGAGGTACCATTACATGAACTGTACTCTATATATTATTGGGTTGAGATGTGGGCATTGACATACTGTAGGATGATATATCCAGTTCCACATCATTCTCAGTGGAATATTCCCGATGAGATACGAGAGATGTATGCATTACCCCCAGCATATGTCAAGAAAAAAGGTAAACCACAAAAATTTAGGTTCCCATCAGTTAGAGAATACGGTCGAAGGGGACAAAAATCGAGTAATAGTGGTCAAGATTCGACTGAAAGTATCCCAAGTTCGAGTTAAAGTGTCCCAAATTCGAGTCAACATGAGAGAGGATCAACTCACCGTAGGGGAGACATGTTTAGCTCGTAATATTTCACTTCTTGTGTTTCTGTCTAGGTACAACTCAGTACAATTGTGGTACAAGTATGTTGAATTCAATATATGTCCATTTTGCTTATTTGTAATATAAAGATCATGTATGTTTGATATTGTGTTTAATTTAGATCAATATCATCTTTATAACTTATGTAAAAATGAAATTCTTTATTTTCGTCACATTACATCATATTTTGTCAACAAATGTCTTACACTCTTAAGGTTTGTTTAGATGTGAAGCACTATAAATTTCGAAAATGGTGAAAATGGTCTTTTATCACATTTTTTTATGAAACTAGTAAATGTATCCTTTAGATATAATGACATTGGTACAACTATAAAGTTAAAGTTTTCAGTATGGTACAACTAACTATTACATAATCCATGAAAGTACAACTATGTACATTTCGGAGTACAACTGCGAAAGTTGGTACAACTATGGTACAACTATGTTAAATCACTTTGACATACTTTTTGTCGAATCCTAGGTAGCATCTTAGTACGTACAATGATTGCAATCATTTATTTTATTTAATTTTTATTTAAATTATTTACTTTGATTTAAGTTATTTAATTTTTATTTAAATTATTTAATTTTTATTTAAATTATTAATTTTATTTTATTTATTTATTTTTACCAGAGAAGCATACAACGCACAATTGTACCAGTTGTACAGTAGTACCAGTTGTACCTGAGTTCAAAAAGACCTGAATTCATAAAAAGACATGAGTTCAAACAGACTTGAGTTCATAAAAACCTGAGTTCATAAAAAACTGAGTTCATAAAAAACTGAGTTCAAAAAGACATGAGTTCATAACATAACAATATCATCATCCAAACTAAATATCATCACAACATCATCCAAACTAAATCTTTTTTTTTCTTTTATGGGTTTTTGTTCTTATCTTCCGCCGTAAAGAGAGATTGCTGGTACTTAGAAGGTTTAGTCTCCCTGAATTTTTTTTGACTTGCGTACAAAGACACATTTCTTCTTAGAACATGGCTTAGTACGCTTATGTGCCATTGGTTTCAAAGACTCAGAACTACCACATGGAAAATGACCACTTACAAGAACCAGAAAAGGTTGTGGTTCAGCTGCAAGAGGGTAGGAAACTGGTGTCGGAGAAGGCTGAGGTTCAGCTGAAGAGGACAGTGAACTGGTACCGGAGAAGGCTGAGGTTCGGCTACAGGAGGGCAGGGAACTGGTACTAGAGAAGGCTGAGGTATGCCATCACCCATCTCAACATCTGCCTGTTCAGGTATCAGAGAAAGATGAGGTTCACCTTCATCCCTTGCTGCTAAGCAACCTTCACCAAAAATTTCACGTTGCCACGGAGCTGAATAGTCAGCACCAATACCATCTGCATCATCATCATCCTCAACTACCTTCTCCTTCTCCTTGTTATTCTGCTTAAAGATTTTCAGCTCATCTTCAACCGTCTTCAACCTATCTCCAAACATATCAAGCTGGCTCATCACATCTCTGACCCCACTTTCCATCATTTCTGTCATTAGTTTCCACATTTCTTCTAGAAGATTCGTGGGTTGAGGTGGTGGAGTTATAGGTTCAGTCTGATGGTCTTCAAGTACTTTTTCTTCATCTGCCCTAGTAGCAACATCTTGAGCGTATAATGCTTCCCAAAATATCTTCTTCCCAGCCATGAGATGAGCCATTATATCTTCAGCAACATCATCATGGAAATCCTTACGGAAGTTTTGAACCCAAATCCTACTCATCAGATGTTCTTCTTCATTAACAGAAGTTTATAGCATGCTACAAATATCCTGTATTACAAAGATAACAACACAAGACTTTTGTATCACCAAAGAAAACAACAAATAAAATCTTCAAAACAAAATATACCTTTGTATCACCAAGCATCGTATTGATATCTTCTAAAGGCAATCCTTTCATCGCAGTATGCACAAACTTCCTTTTGCACATTCTTGGACAGTCCTTATTGGCTGGAATATTTACACGGTACTTCAGCCTCGGAGATGGGATAACCTCAAATTCCAATAGATACAAATAAATTTAAAATACATTACTAAACACATTAAATTAATCAATACATTTAGCACAAAGTTGTAATTGTATTACCTTTAAAGGAACTATGAACCCGGAAAATGTCCAGGAAACCCCTTCATCTTTGACTACACCATTGAAATGGTTCAACATATGCTCCAGCTCATGTGAACAGTCCTCAAATGTGTACCTCCCCCAAGGAAAGTTCTTGCATTCTCACAAATCATCAACAATGCACAGAAGAAATGAGTCGACAACTTGTGGTTACCTTTGACTTCTCTTTCATGATCGAGGCGAGGAAGTACATGACAACCATACTTAATCGATCTTCACACGCAACCATGGAGATAAACTTATCTTCTACCTCTGACAGGTAGATCCCCTCTGCTCGCTCAAATTTTCTCTGAATGAAATTAACGTTCCCAAGAGTCTCATATTCTTCTAGGTACTCACCACAATTTAGACTGGATATCAGTCCATGCTCCCACAAAGAATAGCGAATAGGAACCCCATTCACGACAAACCACCACACTTTGTGCTTCTCTAGACGAGCAGTCCGCAGAGAAAGCATCCACAAGCCCATACACTTCCTTGCTCTCTCCATGGACATGTGGAATATGTGCTTGAACTAATTCTGATGATCTGTAAACCAATCCATCTCCATTTCTCCAATGGTCTTCCTCAACAACACCAACACCTTAGAGATCGAACATCTAGTCCTGATCTTGCACGACTTTTTGTAATTTTCAGTGCTGTGGTAGAAGCGAGCAGGTTGCTGAGGTTGCTGCTGCTCCTCATCATCACTATTATCCTACAACGAGAACAATATACTTATTAGTTGTACTAAGATTACCAAGATTACCACATATACACTTATACCAAGATTACATATACATATAGTTGTACCAAGATTACCATGTCATGCCAAATTCAAAATTCAATAATTTTGCGGCAAAATAAAACTTGCTATACAATTAAACCTTTCCCTAATAAGATTACTCTGTTGTACTAGTATTACCTGAGGCAATGGTTCAGCCATGTAATAATCCCCGGACCTTCTATTATTTGCTTCTTGATTGTCTGTGGATGTTCTCTCTGGGTTGTTTGAGATGTCCTCTTCTGCTTTAGAGGCCTCCAACTCATCTCTATCTACTGCTGATGACTGATCCTTTCTTTGAACATTTCCGTTTCTTGTTCTCACCATATCTGTAATTCTAGCGAAATACACACATTACTCAAACACTAAACACAAAACTTCATATTTTTAAGTCTAAGGTTTCCATTTTCAACAAGTCTTAACTCAAACAAGATTTCTAGAAAACTTTATTCTACATTTATCCACATTTCTCACAAACACACCTCAAACAAACTTTCATTCACAAACCTTATCCAATTCCCAATTAACTGATTTTTTGAAACACTAGATTTTTGAAATTGAAAATTGGAGGTTTCATATTACGGACCTTAAAGACTTGATGTTGAACGGTGGCTAATGAAGAACAGAGGAGCGGCAGTTGAAGATTCACTATCGGCGACGAACAGAGGAGCCCCAGAAGCAAAAGGAAAAAATCGAAAAAAAGGGAAAATAAGAGGAACACGATGAGAGATGGAAAAGTAGAATACGAATATAGAGGGAAAAGAAGAAAAAGATAATGGCGAGAAAACGATTTTTGGTGGTTACAGAGGCACCGTTTTCGGCGGTTGTGCAAAAAGAAGAACACGACATGAAAGAGGGAAAGGAAAAGGAAAGAAGAGGAAAGAAGATGAATAGGATCCAGATGGATATGGATCAAGTTTTTAGGATCAGATTTTAATTTATTGCGTTAGACCCATTTTATTTTTTATAATAATTTGGCCTTAAAAATAATTCGGTTTTTTGTAATATCCTTTGGTATTTAAGATATTTAACCCACTTTTTAGTTTAAAATAAATTAAATATATATTTACAATATAAATAGTGTATATTGGACAAATAATTTGAGTAAAAAAGTATACCAGATTTTGATCCCCGCAAAACGCTGATAAATATGTCCGACAGACCTAAGTTTCAATGTCACTCAAGTCCAAGTCTTATTTCATTTACCCTTTTCTTCACACCCCAGCCGCAGAGATCTCCTCATGGCTCCAATCACTGTCGGCGATGTTGTACCTGACGGAACTATATCCTTCTTCGATGAGAATGATCAACTTCAGACTGTCTCCGTTCATTCTCTCGCCGCCGGTAAGAAAGTCATTCTCTTTGGTGTCCCTGGTGCTTTCACTCCCACTTGCAGGTAAAAAAGTTTCAAACTTTTTCATCATTTCTTACTTCAGTTTGATTCTGAGATTTGAACTGAAATTGATCTTTTTAATATTTCTTAAGTCAGATTAGGTTAAAAGATTTATCCTTTAGTTGTTATAAGATGGGGGTTATGGATGATAAGCTAATGGATTGTTAAGATTTGATTTGAGCATTGTGATTTTTGTATTGTGAGGTTAGTATGAAGCATGTTCCTGGGTTCATTGAGAAAGCAGAGGAGCTTAAATCAAAGGGTGTTGATGAAATCATTTGCTTTAGTGGTGAGTTTTAATTATATGTTTTGATCGTTAGCTCTGTTTCTGATCTCTGTGATGGATTTGTGTATATTTCTTAAATCTGCTAAAGATGTTTAATTTGTTTGTTAGTCTAACATGTGCAAGGTCAGTGTGAATGATACTTAGTGTTTGAACTAATTTGATCTGGTTAGGTTTGAATTTAGACAGTTCTACGGATTGACAAGAGATTATATCCATATATGCTTTGCTAATGAGTGACCTTCGAATGAGATGAATTGAATGTTCTTAGCGGTCTTAATGGTTGTAAATGAAGGGTCTTTAGAGGTTTGGCTGTCTGTCGCTGAGTATCTAGTCTCTCGGGAGCCCTAAAATTGGATTGGTTATTGTACTTTATTGAGTCTGCTTGTTGTGATGGACTAGAGATGATATTCTTTGCTAATGAATGACATTTGAATAATACCGTTTTGAATTACAGTGAATTGAATGTTCTTAACTTAGGTTATGGAGTATCTAGTCTCTCGGGAGGCCCTAATATTAGATTGAGTAAAAAGTCCATACAATTGGATCGGTTATTGTACATTGGCTGAGTCTGTTTGATGTGCAAATGTTTTAGGATATAGTATTGATGTTATTATTTGCATTGATTTGGTTGCAGTGAACGATCCATTTGTGATGAAAGCATGGGGAAAGACATACCCAGAGAACAAGCATGTGAAGTTTGTAGCAGATGGGTCTGGTGAATACACACACCTTCTAGGACTTGAGCTTGACCTTAAGGACAAGGGTCTTGGTGTTAGGTCAAGGAGATTCGCTTTGTTACTCGATAATCTCAAGGTGACTGTAGCCAATGTTGAATCTGGTGGCGAGTTCACGGTTTCTAGCGCCGAAGATATCCTCAAGACTCTTTAAGGAACCTACCTTAACGTTCGGTTGTTGTATTTGTGTATGTAAAACCGCTGTATGTGTCAAGTTAGAGGATTCTATAGCCTGATTATATATCAGACAACAAGTTGGCTATAATAAAGCGGTGTGAGTTTGTGACTTGCTTTGCATTAATAATAAAGTGTTGGTTTTGGTGTTTTTGTTTGTGTTGATTTATGAAAGATATGAGTAATTTAAGAGTTGATTTATGCATACCTAATCTTTCCATTATTGTTAAGAAAAAAAAAATCTTTAACAAATTTAATTCAAGAAATTTGGGATTTATATTGGAACCCAAAAAAATTGGCTCGGTTCAGTTGGATATTGTAATTAAGAACCAACCTAGAACCAAAATATTTTTTTGGTTCAGTTCGATTTGGTTTTTTTTTTTAATCTAAAATAACCGAAAATAGTCGAACAAAATAAACCGTAAAACAATAACAGAAAAATATGCAAAATCTCGCCCAACTGCAAGAGTTATACAGTATTGGTTATTTCAGATATTTGTTTGGTTTTAGGTAATATCCAAACCGAACCGAGAACATAAAACTATATATAAGGGATTCAATCGGATATTTTGGTTACTGTAGTATGTCCCCAGCCTAGTACTACTACATCTACTGTAATTTGTTTTCGTCTACAACACTCGACCGGATTTGAATTTAGGTTATAACATTCAAACAAACCATATTAGGTAATAAGCTCACGTTTTGATACTTAACTTTCTAGATTAAATATTCATATTTATTTCAAGATCTAATATATTTGGCTCTAAATATTAAACATTCAAAATATTTTACTTGGATCTAAACTATTTCAATACCTATGGATATTAGCAATATGGTCTCCACCAGCCAGGTATATGACATTACTGGGATTCATGGTTATTATATCTCTCAAAATGTGGGTAATGTTCATTCAAGGCACACATCGATTTACGGATCATTAGAAATCAAGAAAAAGCATTTATTTTCAAGACCATGTCATAAAATTTATATTACTCATTTCAAAATGCTTATAGAATCCATAATAACTCATGACTCAAATAGATAATAATAATAATACCAACACACAAACGCCAAATCCTCACGCGTACCTCTTTTATTACACGACAACAGATTCATACACATAACACAACACAAACTTCATTAACACACACCATTCATCTTCTTCCTCTCCTTCACAAACTTCCTCCATCCAACAATAACGTCCATCAGCATATCTTTCTCCAACTTCTTCCCTTTCACATTTCCCACGTCCTCTGCTCCCAACTTCTTAGATATCTTGGAAGGCAAAGTATCTAACTCATGAAGCACCTTGACAATATCAGCCACAAGTCTCTCCGCAAGTGTTCTTGAGAAATCTTCCCTAATGACAACACGCAGAACCGTGATGTGTTGCGCATCTGCTGGCATAGTATAAGCTGGGACGATCCAGCCAAAACGACGTAGCATCTCAGAGATCTCAAATTCGTTGTGGAAACTATGGTCTTTGAGGGAGAAGGCTACGAGTGGTACTCCCATTTCCTTTGAGACTATGTTGAAACGCTCTGTTTTTTCTATTCCTTCTCTAAGAACAACCATGTTCTCTCTGCAATTCTCCATCACATTCTTGTAGCCCTAATCAAATCAAAACAGTCAATGTAAAGGTTTACTAGAGTTAAGCAAGAAATGAAACAAAATGATTTAATATATATACATTTTTTTGGGGTAAATATACCTAATATTTCTTCTTTTACATTTTTAAACACATTAATACAAACTATTTATCTAGTATATATACTAGAGATAAAATCTGGGAGCTAGATAGAACAAAATCGAACCGAAATCGTACACAAAATTTCAAACGAACAGTAAATGAAACTTGAAATGGAACGAACCCGGTTTAAATTGCAATTTTTTTTTTGGAAAATCGTTCAAATTCAAGATATATTTTATAATTAAAATGAATCCTAATCCAGACCGTATTAAATTGAACCAAACGTTTTTAGTTTCCATTCGGTTACTATATTTCATAAAACAAAAGAAAAAATTCGAACTGAAAACCTGACTAGACACCACCAGTGGCAGATCCAAAGTCCACTTTTGCATGGGGCACAACCCTATAAAATTGAATTTTCTTTGCTAATTTTTATACTTTGGATCACCCTCCAAAGCTCTAGATCCGCCACTGGACACCACTATTTAGAATGTAAAAGATAGATTGAAAATATAAAACGATATATTTTTCTTAAAAAGAAAAAGAAGAAAACAATCTCGATGATAGTAATTCATGCTACCTATAAGTGTAACACTAGGATCATATTTTTGATTTGGATAAGACTCACCTCGAACCCAAGACGAATGAGCTGGTAGTATTGAGCAATAATTTGGCTCGATCCTACAAAAACCAAAAAACGTTCATCATGCTACATACATATATAAACCATCCATCATAGCTTAACTTTTATCAAATAAAAAAAATCATAATTGAACTAGATAAAATATAAACCATATAGCATTACCCTTGGAGAAATTGAGAGTAAATGTGGGTTGATCAGCACCAAGATAGTTAATATGAAAAATGAGCTCATCAGGCAAATCCTCTTGAGCCCTCCACACGACCCAACCAATACCAGCATAGACCAGTCCGTACTTATGACCACTCACGTTGATACTCTTCACCAATGGAAGTCTAAAGTCCCATTCCAATTCAGGGTATATAAATGGAGCTATGAACCCTCCACTTGCTGCATCCACATGGATCGGTGTGTTCCAACCAGTCTCCTCGTTTTTCTTGAGTAGCAAGTCGTTGAGACGCTTGACGTCTTCGAACTCACCGTTGAGTGTGGACCCAAGTATGGCTGCAACACAGATTGTGTTCTCGTCTACCATTTCAGCTGCTTTGTCTGGATCCATTACGTAGTAACCTTCACTTAGCTTCACCTCTTTTAGCTCCACTTCGAAATAACGAGCAAATTTCTCCCAGCACACCTGAAAAATAGACCCTCCTTTAGCTTTACACACTTTATTTTTTTAAGAATCAAAATAGCAAACTTATCAAATTTTAACTCCAATCCAAAAATGGAGTTAGACCTTATTAGGATTATAATGGCTTTTACTTTCTTTTTCTTTCTAATAAATCCAATCCAAAAATGGAGTTAGACACTTAGACCTTATTAGAATTAGAATGGTTTTAAAAAAAAAAATTATAACCGAAAATAATGAAATAAAAAAACAAAATAAACGAAAAGGAAACAAAATTGAAGCTTTGAACTTAATTTTTATTTGAATAAATTAATATTTTTGATTAAAAACCTAGTCCAAAACGAGAACAAAACCATTTCAAATCGATCTACACTAGATTTGATTTTAAAATCTGAAAATGACAATAAATTGCATCTTGTAAAATTTTTAACTATCAAAACAAAAAATTGTTACAAACGGATTAAACGTAATATACTAGTTCTGAGTGATTAAATCTTAGATTAGACAAATGATATTTTCAAATGACAAACGCGGTATTACTTAACGAAAAATATGTTTTGGAATTGGAGTTGTATTTTTCTAGATAATTGAAGTATGCTAACTAGACCCGCTACTTAGTAGCTATTACGCTTTCCACCATTTTATTTCTTAAAATGGTCAAAACAATGAGATGAAGTCATGAAAATAAATATTTACTCACTTGAACATTGGCTCCAGTGACAATGTTGGGTTTGTCATAGGGTTTACCCTCGGCCTTACGTTTGTTCTGCCATTTTCTTTTGAAAGCCAAACCAGCCAACATGATGGCTTCTGAAGACCCAACCGTTCCTACTCCCACCGCAGTCTCAGATTCACCGAGCGGCGCGTTGAACAGGCGAGCTATCATATTCACACATCGGTTCTGTTTTTCCCAACAAAATTCAAAATTATGATTTATGAGCACAACTTTTGTAGCCAACAACAATATAACTGTTCATCATTTGTTTCTTCACTTCAAATTCTGATAACAAAACTACAAGATTGATATAGGTCGTATGAAAAATGAAATTCTATGCACATTAATTGTCACATGAGAACTCAGTATACTGTATAGAGAATCCTTTTCTCTTATTTTTCTAGTGTCATTTTATGGTGAAATTCATCAACTCTTAACAATAACAAGAACCTCATTAATTCATGACTTATGAACATTAGTAAAAAAAAAAGAAGACATTTGCGGACGTTTACCATAAGGAGGGCATATAACAAATTAGTGAATCTAGCATATTAAAATTGTTTTCTTAAAAGTATTTAATAATTTATTGACAAAGTATCTTTAAAACTTATTAAAAAAAAAAGAAGAAGAAGCATCTTTAGACTTTTTGCCAAACTAAACGATAAACAAATTTGGTAAAGTGAAAGGATATTATAGTATATATTGTTATTTGTTAATGGCCTATAAATCAATTTTATGAATAATTGCGATAAAGTATTGTATTGTATGATATTTTACTATTGTCGTATTCACACTAAGAAGAATTAAAGGGAATGACACAGTGATGCGATCACATATCCATTTAAGAACAAACCAAGTACCAGCTTCCTGTAATAATTGACCTCATAAGTCGTAATCGCAACCACGATATTTTAATGGTTTATACCCTTTTTTGTAAATTTATTTACTTTTATCTTCTTGTTATTTTCACTTTATAACTAAAATACTCAATCAAATTATATCACCTAGTGGGAAAAAGTTGTATTGACCAATCAACCATAAAAAAAACAAAAGAATGTGTGGTTATGTAACGTTGAGAGCTTGCCGACATAAGTACAAACTTTCTCTTTCGGCTGCTCAATTATTATGCTTTACCATCATTTTCTCCCATACTTTGATTCTCAAAGATTTAGATGTTTTAAACTTTGTCATACTGTATTTATACTTGATTAATTCATGTCGAATAAATAATAAACCAGATCACTATATATACCGATTCGTTTATCGATGACCGAATGTGATATTTTTAAGTTCAAATAAAGTGGGGCACCAATATTGATTGATGACAATTTGACAATAGTCCACCAGTATTGATTGATGAGAATTTGCAATAGTCGAGCCAATTGACAATAGACAATGTACAAAACTATTAAGGCCACTCCTCTAAGATTGGATATGTCGGGCAATAAAAGACGTATGGGTTGTAGTTCTTGATTAAAGAAAAATAAAATCATAAATTATGTAAGTTTGTCTACTTTCAAAATTTATCAATTAATTTGTAACCATTCCATATACCTAAATAATTCCAAATAAACAGTTTTCATTACAAGTTTTCTTAGGAAAGCAAACAAAATAAGTTGATTCATGTGTACGATAATCTCTTCATTAGTTTAGACATTTTTGTCATACATATTGAAACACCAATCAAAATTTAAATATCTTTCATAAGTCATTAAATTAATCACATAGGAGTATTTTTTTTTCTTATGAACCCAATGTGGAACCAAAAATGAAGCCATTCCAAACAAAATTAGAATTTTGATTTCAATTTAGTTTATATAACACTAAAAACTAAAACGAGATCTACCACCATTAATTAATTATTATGGATGAAATAATTAAGAAAAATAAATATAGAGAGATCGAAGAAACCTGAAGCTCGGTGGTGACAGGGTACTCATCCATGTCGACGTAGTTCTTGTTGATAGAGTCCATGATGAGTTTGTCACACTCTGGCTCCATCCATGTCGTCACGAACGAAGCAAGGTTCAGCCTCGGGTTACCATCAAGCATCAACTCATCTTTTATAATCTGAAACGCAGCTTCCTTTGGTATTGAACTCTCACCCATCTCATACCTATTTTAAAATCAATTCAATATTTCATCATTGATTAAACCATCAAACAATTAAAAAAAAGGAGTTGAAAATGGTTTTCTTCTTTATATCTTTGGTCTTATTACTTGGGTAGTGCAGCACGAACATAGCGAGATCCGAACGTTGAGCAGACATTTTCGTTATTGTCCGTTGCTGTTCTTGTAAGAACCATCTTTTTTTTTCTGTCAGTGAGAGAGAGAGACAGAGGAGGAAGAAGATGATGAAGAAGAAGAAGACGAAGAGACGAAGAGACGAGGCTGCGTTTATATTGACCCTACATTTGCTGTATTACCCCTTTTCTATTTTTTACAGATTTTTGTAATTAATTTTAAGTCAACAACGATATTCGTATGGAAAATATCTAAAAGATCTTAAAGATATATAGACAGATGTGATTGGCTATAGTCATATACATGCTCATACCTATTTGAAGAAAGAAATATGATATCCATTAAATAATTACATTACCATTGGAACTGTTTTTTCTTTTACCAAAATTAACTAATTACATTACCAATAACTTTTTACTTTTCTTCAAAGTATATTTTAATAATTAATTTTGTATTTTTATATAAAATTAAATCAACTAAAAACGGAGATTAATTTTATATAAAATATTAATGCATACATATTTATTTTAAAATTTTTTAAGGGAGGATGACCAGTTTGACTCAAAACTACCGTTTAATTGTTAAAATGACTCCCGTGTATTTAGAGTTAAATGTTGTGTCTAAATCCCAATTGTATCCTTGCCAAGCTGTGTTAGGAAAAAAAAAATTACGATAGTGCCATTATTAATTAAATCCACCGCCGAAAAAATTTACAAAAATGCCATTCAGTAAACGTTGGCGCAGACTTATTTTAAGTTACCGCAGAGTTATTGTGTTATATTAGTTACCGCAGACTTATTTTAGTTATCGCAGACTTATTTAGTTACCGCAGACTTATTTCGTAACCGTAGACGAATTGAACATTGTCGCAGACTTATTTAGTTACCGCAAACTTATTATAGTTACCGCAGAGTTATTGTAACGTTGTCGCAAACTTATAGTAGTTACGGCAGACTTATTTAGTTATGGCAGACTTATTGTAGTTACCGCAAACTTATTGTAGTTATCGCAGACTTATTATAGTTACCGCAGACTTATTGTGTTAACGCAGACTTATTGAACGTTGTCGCAGACTTATTCAGTTACGGCGACTTATTGTAGTTACGACAGACTTATTGTAGTTACGACAGACTTATTGTAGTAACGACAGACTTATTGTAGTTGCCGCAGACTTATTATGTTACCGCAGACTTATTGAGATACCGCAGACTTATTGAAACGTTGCCGCAGACTTATATAGTTACCGCAAACTTATTGTAGTTACTGCACACTTATTTAAAGGTTGTCGCAGACTTACTGTGTAGTTACGGCAGACTTATTGTGTTACCGCAAACTTATTTTGTATTTGCCGCAGACTTATTTTGTATTTGCCGTAGACTTATTATAGTTATCGCAGAGTTATTGTGTAGTTACCGTAGACTTATTGTGTTACAGCAGACTTAATTTGGTTTACCGCAGACTTATTGGAGTTACCGGAGAGTTATTGTCTATTTATCGCAGACTAATTGTGTTACCGCAGACTTATTGTAGTTACTACAGACTTATTGTGTAGTTACCACAGACATATGTGTTACCACAGACTTATTTTGTAGTTGTCGTAGACTTATTGTAGTTACCGCAGACTTAATGTGTTACCGCAGACTTAATGTGTTACTGCAGACTTATTGTTTAGTTGCCGCAGAGTTGTTATATTAACGGCAGACTTATTGAGTTATCTTCTTCGGTTAGACGATAAGGGCTTCGTCCTAGTTTGGGCACGCCGCCTCTTATTTTCTTCCTGGGTTTTTCCTCTGCTTCTTCTTCTTCGTACTAACAACCAATTATCTTCATCCAAACAGCCAATTGAAGCTATTTTTTATCTTCATCCTAATCGTCGTCGTGTAATTCGGTCTCTGTGTGGCGCAGATATGGAGCAACAGATTATTCTTGTATGTGGAAAATGGAATTTTGATAGGAATAGATGGTTGTTTGTTGTTGATGTTAAGTTAGGATCTCGAATTCTAGCAGCTGAAGATAGTACCAGTTATGAGAATTTCGTTTGAATGGTGTACGAGGATTATGGGTTGGATAAGCGAGTTTGTGATGTCAAATTGAGCTACATGTTGCCAAAGAAGATTAAGCAATATTTGCCTCAAGATACACCTCCTGTATATGTTGATAATTGTAGGCAATTTCATATTTTTTTTGGCCAATCGAAAACAAATATGTTTCGTCTTTGTGTGGAAGTTTATGATAAAGTTGATACGGAGAAGATGTCTGAAGATATTTTCCAAAAGCTGAAGAGAAAATGCAGGTTCATGTTTTTGATGTTGATGAAGATGATGATGAAGCTAGTGAATCTAGATTCGATTATTGTGACGACTCTGACGGAACAGATTCGGGGGATGAGAATTTTGTAACGTATGGATTGGAGGCTGAAGAAGAGGAAAAAAAGGCAAAACTACCTCTCAAGAAGAGAGGTAGCTCAGTGTATGTAAGTGAAGACAATGGTAGTGTTGAATTTCAGAACTTAGAAATGAGTTATGTGGAATTAGCTGTTGGACAATGTTATGACACAAAAGAACAGCTAGAGACAAGAGTGAAAATTCTCTCTGTTGTCCAGAAATTTGATTTCTATGTATATAAATCGAAACCGGAGCTATGGGTTGTCAAGTGTTGGGTGAAAGGATGTTCTTGGAAGTTACGCGCTTCGCCAATAGGAGATCATCCAAGATTTCACATTCGGAAGTATGTTACAACACATACATGTTCAGTTACAGAGCATTCTGCAAGATGTTGACAACCAACTCATGAGATACTTGGGGTATTATACAAGAATTTTGTTGGTGGCGTTGGACCAACCGTCTTGCCAATACATGTTGTTGAAGCTCTCAATAGACGATTTCAAATAAAGGTACATGTTTGCATATGTATTTGAATTACATATTTTATATATAGATTGGTTATATATTTAAAACTTTTTTGTATAGATTGGTTATTGGAAGGCATATAGAGCATTTAAACATGCTCAGAATTTGGTTAGGGGAAGTGAGGAGAGTGGATACGCATTGCTACCTACTTACTTATACATGATAAAGAGAGCAAATCCCGGTTCACACACACGACTTGAAGTTGATGAAAAGCAAAGATTCAAGTATTTTTTTCAAGCATTTGGTGCAAGCATCAATGGACTTCCATACGTACGGAAAGTTGTGGTTGTAGATGGTACATATTTGTAAGGTAAATACAAAGGAACACTTCTTACCGCTACAACTCAAGACGGTAATTTTCAGATATTTCCAATTGCTTTTGCCATAGTTGATACCAAAAATGATGAATCATGGGAATGGTTCTTCAAGCAACTCAGCGGTGTGATTCCTGATGATGAAAGCCTTGCCATTAATTCTGATAGCCACAAGTCTATTGGAAAAGCTATTACAATGGTATACCCAAAGGCTAGTTGTGGAATATGTACATATCATTTATACAAGAATATATTGGTCCATTTTAGAGGTCAGGATGCGTTTCGTTTGGTGAAAAAAACGGTCAGTGCTTTCATAATTTCTGAATTTCAGACCACCTTTGATCATATTGAAGCGTTAAATCCTACACTTTTTAGTTATCTTCAAAAAGCTGATGTACGATTGTGGACTCGTGGTGATTTTCCTAGAGATAAGTACAATCTTCTTACTAGCAACATTGCTGAATCAATGAATAAAGTACTATCACGCTCTAGGAATTTGCCTATTCTACATTTACTGGAAGAAGTGAGATCAATGATGACAAGATGGTTTTCGGACCGAAAGACTGCTGCAATGAATTTGAAAACAAAACTAACATGTGGAGTAGAACGATTGCTAGAGGTAACTTATTTTGGTTACAACTTATAGTTACCGCAGTCTTATTTTGGTTAAAGATAATAGTTACCACAGACTTATTTTGGTTACAGATAATAGTTACCGTAGACTTATTTTGGTTACACCTTATAGTTACCGCAGACTTATTTTGGTTACAGCTCATAGTTACCGCAGACTTATTTTGGTTAAAGCTCATAGTTACCGCAAACTTATTTTGGTTACAGCTCATAGTTATCGCAGACTTATTTTGATTACAGCTCATACTTACCGCAGACTTATTTTGGTTACATCTTTTGTCTTATATTGTGGCTGACTTGTTTTGGTTTTTTGCAGAGTCGTGTTGAATATTCTAAGGTTCTAAGTGTTGGAGATATTGATGGAAATCAAGTTCAAGTGACAGGCGGAGGATCATCGCTACATGTTGTTAATTTGAGAGAAAAAAATGTACATGCCGTAGGTTTGACTTGGAGAAGTTGCCATGTGCACACGCAATAGCTGCATCTGAGAGCGCGAAGATCTCCCATATTTCACTTTGTCATCCCTATTATACGAGCATCTACTTGTAAAATTCGTATTCGGCTGCGATCATGCCGAGGGATTTTGCTTTACCAATACTGGAAAATGTAGCAACATGGACTTGTTTACCACCTGTTATTTGACAACAACCTGGTCGGCCGAAAAGATCAAGGATGAAATCATTCCTCGAAACTGCGAAGGCGATAAAGAGGCCTAGGAAACAACACACTTGTGGAAAATGTAATCAAGTGGGACATAATCGTGTAACATGTAAACTATTTTAAAGCATTGTATACTATATTTTACATTTTTACTTGTAAACTAGACATTGTAACATGTAAAATCTATTTGAAACCATTGTAAACTCTAAATAACTGTGTTTTAAACTCTATGTCAACTTGAAAATATTCAGTAGGTACCGCAGACTTATTTAGTTGCCGCAGACTTATTTAGTTGCCGCAGACTTATTTAGTAGTTACCGCAGACTTATTTAGTAGTTACCGCAGACTTATTTTAGTAGTTACCGCAGACTTATTTTGTAGTTACCGCATACTTATTTATTTTTTCAAACTCAATTATCAATGTATGTATATATATTAGTTTGTTGAATAAAATAATGAAGACAACCGTGGCACAGTGGCCGTGTGCCCCGCGTCTTTAAATCTTGTAAACCAAAGGTGTAGTTACCGCAGACTTATTTAGTAGTTACCGCAGACTTGTTTAATTGTTACTGCAGACTTATTTAGTAGTTGCCGCAGACTTATCTTGTAGTTACGGGTTCAGTGGTTCGGACCCTTGAGGTTGCTATATCCTCAAACTTTTTTTGTTTCTGATTCCTCGGGAATTGGTGGTAAATAACTCTACGGAAACAAGGAACTAAGTCTGCGGTAACCACAACACAAGTCTGTTGTATCTACTACTTTAATTAGTAACTTATGTATATTTATAAGTTTCTGAACAAATATAACGCAGACAACCGTGGCACAGTGGTTGAGTGCCCCGCGTCTTTAAATGCCCATGACTATGCTTCCCAAGTTCGATTCCTACTGGTTGTCAGGAAATCAAATATTTTTTTAACGCTATTATCAAGGTATCTATATATATTATTTAGTGAAACAAAATCCCGCAGACAACCGTGGCACATTGGTCGTGTGCCCCGCGTCTTTAAATCTTGTAGACCAACAGAGTAGTTACCGCATACTTATTTAGTAGTTACCGCAGACTTATTTAGTAGTTGCCACAGACTAATCTTGTAGTTACGGGTTCAGTGGTTCGAACCCTTGAGGTTGCCATATCCTTAAAACTTTTTTTGTTTCTAATTCCTCGGGAGTTGGTGGTAAATAACTCTGCGGCAACAAGGAACTAAGTCTGCGGTAACCACAACACAAGTCTGTTATATCTACTACTTTAATTAGTAACTTATGTATATTTATAAGTTTCTGAATAAATATATCGCAGACAACCGTGGCACAGTGGTCGAGTGCCCCGCGTCTTTAAATTCCCATGACTATGCTTCCCAAGTTCGATTCCTATTGGTTGCCAGAAAATCAAATATTTTTTTAACTCAATTATCAAGGTATCTATATATATTAGTTAGTGAAACAAAATCCCGCAGACAACCGTGGCACAGTGGTCGAGTGCCCCGCGTCTTTAAATGCCCATGACTATGCTTCTTAAGTTTGATTCATACTGGTTGCCAGAAAATCAAATATTTTTTTAATGCAATTATCAAGGTATCTATGTATATTAGTTAGTGAAACACAATCCCGCAGACAACCGTGGCACAGTGGTCGTGTGCCCCGCCTCTTTAAATCTTGTAGACCAACTGAGTAGTTACCGCAGACTTGTTTAGTAGTTACCGCAAACTTGTTTAGTAGTTACCCCAAACTTATCTTGTAGTTACGGGTTCAGTGGTTCGAACCCTTGAGGTTGCCATATCCTCAAAACTTTTTTTTGTTTCTGATTCCTCGGAAATTTGTGGCAAATAACTCTGCGGCAACAAGGAACTAAGTCTGCGGTAACCACAACACAAGTCTGTTTTTTTTAACATCCTTTTAAATTGGCGTAAATTGGAGGCAACTACAAAATTTTCAGTTGTTATTAGAACCACTAAATAAGTCTGTGGTAACTAATAAATAAGTCTGCGGTAACTACTAAATAAGTCTGTGGTAACTACTAAATAAATCTGCGGTGACTACTAAATAATGAGTCTGTGGTGACTACTAAATAAGTCTGTGGTAACTAATAAATAAGTCTGCGGTAACTACTAAATAAGTCTGCGGTAACTACTAAATAAGTCTGCGGTGACTACTAAATAAGTCTGCGGTGACTACTAAATAATAAGTCTGCGGTGACTACTAAATAAGTCTGCGGTGACTACTAAATAAGTCTGCGGTAACTACTCCGTTGGTCTAAGAGATTTAAAGACGTGGGGCACACGACCACTGTGCCACAGTTGTCTGCGGGATGGTGTTTCACTAACTAAATAAGTCTGCGGTAACTACTAAATAAGTCTGCGGTGACTACTAAATAATAAGTCTGCGGCAACTACTAAATAAGTCTGCGGTAACTACTAAATAATAAGTCTGCAGTGACTACTAAATAAGTCTGCGGTAACTACTAAATAAGTCTACGGTGACTACTAAATAATAAGTCTACGGTGACTACTAAATAAGTCTGCGGTGACTACTAAATAAGTCTGCGGTAACTACTAAATAAGTCTGAAATCAAATATATACGAAAACATTCTAAACTACAACGAAAACATTGTAAACTACAAAATTAACAAAGAAAATCAACAAAATCTACATTTTTAACTCATATTGAGTTATCATTAAGTTGTGGAATTTTCATATCTAACCCACGAGGTAATGGATTAGTCATCGTGTGTCCTGCACACTGTAGAAGTTCATCAACCATCTCAGCCGCTAATTGCAACTGCAAGTCCTGAATGGTCCTATCGCTAAGCCCTTCGAAGGTCCATCCTAAAGCAAGACACTCGATGTATTTTATGGCATATACACCGCAATCCCCTGGATTTTCATTGATCGGCACGCCATGTGTGATTCTATGCACCTCAAACATTGTATAGCTTGGCTTGCGGTCTTTCTTTGGGACCATAATGGTTAGAATTGCAGGGATCATTTTCCAGAGAAATAGACACGCATCAAGCAGCTCCTTGTTGGAGGTATGATTCGGGATAGAGTCGTAGACATATATCTTCTTCTTCGAGAAGTCAATGTCTAAAGCAACCCAATGATTTTCTTTTACATTTAGCACACCGTACAAGTTATTAATGTCATAGAACCATGAATTGTTTGAAGGCTGGAGAGGAATCAAACCGTAGAAATGGTCAAGATAATTCTTGTCAAGCAAGAATTTCCTGCTATTTGGCGGGACTTGTTTGAAATCATTCCCCATGATAGAGGTGAAATATGGGTCAAGGAAGCCGATTCTTTTCCGGTAAGGTGAAGGACCACGAGTAGTCCTATTGCGGAACATTGTCAAAGCATCAACAATGTGCTGTAAAATTTTTTTTTGAATAAGTCTGCGGTAACTAGTAAATAAGTCTGCGGCAACTACTAAATAAGTCTGCGGTAACTAGTAAATAAGTCTGAGGTAACTAGTAAATAAGTCTTCTGTAACTAATAAATAAGTATGCGGCAACTACTAAATAAGTATGAGGCAACTACTAAATAAGTCTGCGGTAACTAGTAAATAAGTCTGCGGCAACTAGTAAATAAGTCTTCTGTAACTAATAAATAAGTCTGCGGCAACTACTAAATAAATTTGCGGTAACTAGTAAATAAGTCTGCGGCAACAAGGAAATAAGTCTGCTGTAACTAATGAATAAGTATGCGGTAACTAGTAAATAAGTATGCGGCAACTAGTAAATAAGTCTGATGTAACTAATAAATAAGTCTGCGGCAATAGATAAAGGTTATAGGTAAGTAATTACCGCATCTTCCATCCATCCATAATATGGATCCGGCCACTCCTTCCTTGGAGTAATAATCTTTTTCAAATGTTGCACATCTGGATTAATGCTTCCAAGAGGTTGTTCCCTTAAAGGAAAAATTAATTTCTCAGCATTGCATGTTCAAAATAAAAGTACTAGAGACAAAGATATAAGAGACTTACTCATCAGTCTTCATGATATCCATTAGCTTACGCAATTTGGATTCATCGACAGCTTCCATAGGATCATAGTCGTGTTCAGAAGTTATAACCTTAGGACGTTTGCATTTGACACTTGGAATAATGCGTTTGACAGTAGAGTTACCAACGTATGGTAATATTTGGAAACTTGCCAAATGTGGTACTCTTTTCGGCATTTTTAATAGATCATCCAGGTCCTGCAAATTTTTTGTCTTTTCATCCAAAACCTTCAGCTTTGCTGCTATATCACCAATAGTCTCTAGCGGATTTAACCCTTCCTCTGAAGTTGATGCCATTTCCATTTCCATTTTGGCGACGTTGGCTTCAAATCTTTAGTTATATCCACGACATCATCTTCACCATGAGAAATCTTTTGCTTTTTCTTCAACCGAGCATCACTCTTATCAACTTTTATAACTGGAAGCTTATCTGCCAGTTTCTTAGACTCCATTACCAACCATGACTGCATATAAGTGTTAAACAAACCCATTAAACATGTAAAACAAAAATAAATAACTCTGCGGTAACTACAAAACAATTCTGCGGTAACTACAAAGCAACTCTACGGCAACTACAAAACAACTACTAAACACTACTGTAACTACAAAATAACTCTGCGGCAACTACAAAACAACTACTAAACAACTCTGCGGTAACTACAAAATAACTCTGCGGTAACGAATTAATAAGTCTGCGGTAATAGATATTACTAACCGGTGTTTTGATACTGGATTCATGATCGGGTTGATCAAGTTCGGGTTGCTTTGGTTCTTTGTAAGAGGTAGAACCAAGGTTTTTTGATTTGCCTATATCTCCTTGCTTTGCCAAATCAAAATTAGTCTGCAGCAAAACAATAATTAATCTATAGGAATAGGTAAGTCAATCTGCAGCTAAATACAAAATTTTACTTTAACTAACCGGTGTTTTACTACTTCCTTCATCATCTTCTTTCTCTAATTCTTTGGGAGAATTAGACTTCCCTTTCCCTCCTCGCTCTCACAGATCATTGATATCTGCTTTAAGTGTGGTCAGCCTTGAATCAACATTTGATTCAAAAACTCCCAATCTTGTGCCCAAGTCGTCCACGGTCCGAACTAATGTTTCTATGACCTTAAACATTCCAGCTAAGGTCTTCTTTTCTTCAGCATCCTACACATTAAAACAATAGTTAATAACAAGAGTAATCAAATACAATAAACATTTGAATGTTAAAATAAGTGACAACAGTCCTAACATTTGAATGTTCTTTGTCTTTGATCATCAAGACTTTCTTAGAGCTTCAACCGCGAACCAACTTAGCTCTCTTTCGTTCCTTTTGATGCCAACAATATGGATCCAAACTATCCCCAATGATGTCTTCAATCAGGTTGTCAAGTTGGACATCCTTGTTTTCTTCATTGTCACGCTAGTAGGGATAAATTTCTTCTAAAGAAACCGGAACCATATACCCAACACGAACCTACATCGGAAACAAGTACCATAAAAAAACAATCTCTCATCATAAACAACTGTGGCATAATCAATTCATAACTACTCTAAAAGTCTGCGATAACTACTAAATAAGTCTGCGGTAACTACTCTATAAGTTTGCGGTAACTACTATATAAGTCTGCGGTAACTACTCTATAAGTCTGCGGTAACTACTCTATATGTCTGCGGTGACTAAGAAATAAGTTTGCGGTAACTACTAAATAAGTCTGCGGCAACTACTAACTAAGTCTACGGCAACTACTAAATAAGTTTGCGGCAACTACTAAATAAATCTGTGGTAACTACTGAATAAGTCTGCGGCAAAAACTAAATAAGTCTGCGACAATTACTAAATAAGTCTACGGCAACTACTAAATAAGTCTGCGACAACTACTAAATAAATCTGTGGCAACTACTGAATAAGTCTACGGTAACTACAAAATACCTCTGCGGCAACTACTAAATAAGTCTGCGGTAACTACTGAATAAGTCTGCGGCAACTACTAAACAAGTCTGCGGTAACTACTAAATAACTCTACGGTAACACGAACATAATCAATTCATACCTTTCCGTGTTTAGCTTTCTCCTCTTTGATTAGATCTTCAAATCTAAAACGCTTACGACTTCCTCGCTAGTTAAGTAGTGGAGGAACATCATCCAGATTTCTCTTATAGCCATATATCTCCCCCAAAACATGAACTGACTCAAACAACCATACGGACAGAACATTAACACATCTGTGTAATGTGTAATTGTCCGTTTTGAATTCCAAAGCTTTGATTGAATTTACCAAACTCGTAAATCCAACTCTACCCCACGGATAGTTTTCAAAGCTCTCCTTATGGAGGACTAATTTTGCATCGCTCAAGGGGATCCTTGATTCATGATTGATACCATGTATTCCAACATGTAATATACATAGTCTTCTAACCATCATCCTTTTCTCGTAACTCCAATGCTGACAACGTTTCAAAACACGCTGCATCTCCCCAAAAATAGGTCCATCCCCTAAATGAACGTTCATCTCTTTCCAAAAGGCTTCATAATCAACAACTGGATATATGTCATAATTAGATCGCACATCATATGGAAATACGTCGCAATTAGGACCTATGATTTCCTTATATTCGTGCAGCGAAAATCTGATTGATTGATCATCAATCACTGACCAAACTTCATGCATATTCTTCACCGCCAACTGATGTGTGATGAAGTAATGAACGTAAGAAGATGCCCATATGAACTTCTCCCCCATGATGTCTATATCATATAGCTTAAAAAATATACCAACAGATGATGCATTCAACGCCTCCCAAACATCATCGCCAATACACTTCTTGATGGCCCTAAATTTGGATTGGGAATAATAGTGGTTAATGCTATCCACTTGAACATGACATTTCACATCTTTCGAAAGCCTAGCAGGATAAGATGCCATATATCTGCAATCAAGTAAACAACTTATCAGTGTAAATAAATAAGTGAGCGCCAGTACAAATTAAGTCACCGGCAATACAAATAACAACTAAAAATAAAATATATAACTACTAATAACTACTAATAACTACTAAATAACTACTAAATAAATCTGTCATAACTACTAAATAAGTCTGCGGTAACTACTGAATAAGTCTGTGGCAACTACTAAATAAGCATGCGGCAACTACAAAATAAGTCTGCGGCAACTAGTAAATAATTCTGCGGTAACTACTCTAAAAGTCTGCGGCAACTACTCTATAAGTCTGCGGCAACTACTAAACAAGTCTGCGGAAACTACTAAACAAGTCTGCGGTAACTACTGAACAAGTCTGCGGTAACTACTGAACAAGTCTGCGGTAACTACTAAACAAGTCTGCGGTAACTACTGAATAAATCTGCGGCAACTACTCTATAAGTCTGCGGCAACTTCTAAACAAATCTGCGGCAACTTCTAAACAAGTCTGTGGTAACTACTGAATAAGTGTACGATAACTACTCTATAAGTCTGCGGTAACTACTGAACAAGTCTGCGGTAACTACTGAACAAGTCTGCGGTAACTACTGAACAAGTCTGCGGTAACTACTGAACAAGTCTGCGGCAACTACTAAATAAGTCTGCGACAACTACTCTATAAGTCTGCGGCAACTTCTAAACAAGTTTGCGGTAACTACTGAATAAGTCTTCGGTAACTACTCTATAAGTCTACGGCAAGTACTCTATAAGTTTGCGGCAACTACTAAACAAGTCTGCGGTAACTACTAAACAAGTCTGCGGTAACTACTGAACAAGTCTGCGGCAACTACTGAACAAGTCTGCGGCAACTACTGAACAAGTCTGCGGCAACTACTAAATAAGTATGCGGTAACTACTGAATAAGTCCGCGGTAACTACTCTATTAGTCTGCGGCAACTTCTAAACAAGTCTGCGGCAACTTCTAAACAAGTCTGCGGCAACTTCTAAACAAGTCTGCGGTAACTTCTAAACAAGTCTGCGGTAACTACTGAATAAGTGTACGACAACTACTCTATAAGTCTGCGGTAACTACTGAACAAGTCTACGGTGACTACTGAACAAGTCTGCGGTAACTACTGAACAAGTCTGCGGTAATTACTGAACAAGTCTACGGTAATTACTGAACAACTTTGCGGTAATTTACTGAACAAGTCTGCGGCAACTACTAAATAAGTTTGCGGTAACTACTAATTAAGTCCTCGACAACTACTCTATAAGTCTGCGGTAACTTCTAAACAAGTCTGCGGTAACTACTGAATAAGTCTGCGGTAACTACTCTATAAGTGTGCGGCAACTAGTAAATAAGTATGCGGTAACTAATGAATAAGTTTGCGGCAACTGCTTAACAAGTCTGCGGTAAATAGTAAATAAGTTTGCGGCAATTACTAAATAAGTCAGGGGTAATTACTAAATAAGTCTGCGGTAACTACCAAACAAGTCTGCAGTAACTACAATAACTCTGTGACAACATAAAAGCTAAAAGAATCTTACAACGAAAAACTACACAAGACAAATGTGAACGAAATCTGAAATCGACGACAACGAACAATGAAATCTGAAAATAAGTTAGGGTTTTTGATGAACTGGACCTTTCTGAAACTGAACTGAAAGTGAACGACGACGAAGAAAGACAGAAACGAACGACGACGATGAAAGACGAAAACGAACGACGACGATGAAAGCGGCAACGATGAGTAACCCTAACTCTTCGACGGTATCGACGGTGGTGTCTCACAGAAGTTTCTTTTTTTCTACAAAAGTTTTCTGAAACATTTATGACCTTAAATTACCATTAATGTTTTTTTGTAACTGTTTGAAATTTTTTCGTAACTGTTTGCGAAAAATTTAAATATTAATGGCAGTTTTCATAATTATTTCGTAACTGTTAGGTTATAATGTATTTCAACCGTCTCAAATTTAACTAAAAAAACACAGGCCAATCCAGCAATTACATCTAAAATTTGGGTTAATCTGTGCCATTTCCTCAAATTTTAATCATAAATTGCTACTTTTACTAAAAATATAATCCACATTTAATTGAAAAGGTATTAATATGAAGTTTGACTAAAATAAAACTAATGCAATTAACTCAAAAAAAATAAAAATTGGGCAACAACATGCAGTATGCAGATTTGAATTCAATTGGTGTTAGTAGCACAAATCATAAGACTACAACTCAACAAATTAATTAAAAATACAAAATAAATTGGATTTATGTTATAAAATCACCAACAATACTTAAAAGAAAGAAAAATGTTCTAAGTTGTAAGTTTTTTGTTTTTTTGTTTTTTTTAAATTTCAATAAAATGCTAAAATTCCAAAAATATGACACAAGATAATTAGAGGAAGTTATGAAACATTTTAGAGATATCATAAATCATTTAAAATTCTTACACGTTTAAAAACTTTTTATAATTATTAGATGAGTATTCGCTGTACGGGCGAGTTTTCTTCATATCTATTTTTTTGTTGCTCTTCTCGGTATCAAATTACATCATAAATATATCATATTTACAACTACTATGTTTTGGACTCTTATCTAATGATGCCAATTAAATGTTATATCCATTATTAGATGATTGTACCTAACCACTCGAAAAACAAAACCCTTATGTGTAGCCCTGCAAATATTATCCGAACCGAGATTTTCTAACCGAACGAACCGATTTTTGGTCATCTCGGTTCGAATTCGGTTATTGCAGCTGAACCAATCAATAGCTTTGTAAATTGAGGTTAGTTACCCGAGATTTTCAGGTCGGTTCGGCCAAACCAAACTGTTAACCGAAGACTACAAACCATCACCGTCTTCATCGTCGAGTCGCCGACGTCTTCACCGTCTCATCTTATTTAATGTCGGGTCGCCATCATCAACAAGACTACAACCAGAGAAATCTGTCTTCAAATCTCGAGCTGCCGTAAAAGAAATTAGGGTTCCGAGGTTGAAGAAAGGTGCTAACAAAAACTAGGGTTCCAAAGTTGAAGAGGTGCTAACAAAACATTAAGTTTTACAAACCCAAAAAATAAAATAAAAAGGGTCACATACTCTTTTATGGGTTTGCCCAAACCGAGTCGGTTAACCGAACTCGCAAGCCTGTTGTGTGGGTCAATGCACGTTCCACAAAAGTCATTAACAGTTAGATTAGTTTTTATAAGAATAATTTAACACTTGTGATAGTTTTTTATATTTTTTGGGTCAACAACACTTCTGATAGCTAAAAGTTGATTATAAAGCATAAGTATTCGATCTGGTCCATAAAATTTTCTTAAAAGCATCAATAACAAAGGTTAATCTCAAAATAATATATCATTTTTTAAATATTCTAATGTTTTACAAAGTTTTTAACCAAAAAAATGTCAGGGCAAAGTAGTTTGTACAAAGTTGAAGGAAGTTGAATGCAATAGTAGATCTGCCTTAACTTGTGCTTACACGTAAATATTTAGTCTTTATGCATTCTCAACCATCTGAATAAAATCAAATCCTAAGTACTCTTCAAGCAAGAATTTTCCACCTCAATGTGCTCATACCTAATGCCATAGACACAACCTAATTTAAAAAGAGAGACTTCACTTATCCCAGCGTTTGGGTGTCCAATATATAGACTTGAGTTAACCGACTTTATAATAAATATTTCATTGAGTGCCCCCATGTTAAGAATGAAAAGTTGCCAAAAGAAGAGAAAAGACAAAATGTTTAAAACTATCTTCCCGTATAAACTATGCAGACAAAAAAAGGCACATAACTTTTACGTAGTAAAGGTTTAAATATAACTTACATTAGAATTGAAGCTTCTTGATTCAAAGAAGAAGAATCACGAATAAATAAGATGCATTTATCAAGATCTATGATGTCTTGATCAAGAGATGCATTAGGGTATTTCCCTGAAAAACATAGAAGCTTTGTGAATCTTACAAGCATTAAACCTTTACCGAAATACAATTGCAAGACCAAAACAATCTGACATATGCATAATAATTAATAAACTCAGAATACAAGAAAAACAACACAATTAGCTTACCCAGCTTCCGTAAAAGTTGAAGACACTAGGTAGAGTTCATTATCTTCCTTGATAACATCAGGTTTATACCAAAACACATTCACATAGATTACCAGAATTCTCTGTCCAAGTCAAAAAAAGGAATTAACATATTCATCTTTATATAGAATTCACGTACAAAGATATTCCTCATGTCTTTCTATTCTGTGAATATACATCTAAGTCTAGTATAGTCATATTCATCAGACAATATGGTATGAATCTATGAACTGCTAAAATATAATATCCAGCCCATTTTAACCACACAAAATAGTTGAGTATTACTCTCTAAAGTTTCATAATCATAAGAAGAATTTGAAAAATCAAACTACGAGAGAGGGCTTATTGTTATGGAAACCGGAGTATCATTAGCCTTTGATCCACTGTTTGTAAAAAATGCTTTGGCCTTTTTGTTGGCTGTGAACATGTCTAAAAGATACTTGGCAAGATTCTGTTTTTGCAAGGAAAAAATTCTCCTATATATAATAGGAGAAGGGATTCTCTCCTATTCTGAAACATAAGCATGCTTACACATCATGGATAAATTGCCACATAGATTTTATAAACGTAATTGATTCTATTAATTGTTTTTGTGGTTTAAAACATACTTAAAATTGGGGATTTCAATAGGTAGAAATGCATACTCATAAGATCACAACGATCTATCTTCTCCGGAGCACCTAATCATCTTTACTCTTTCTCATTAGCTTCCATAACGCAGCCTTCTCTATTAGGTTCGTGTTAGATTATAGTTGTTTATTAGCTGCCATCTCTACTTCTCAATCCAATTTTACAAGCAGGTATGTGGTTCCAATTGGGATCTTGTTAGACAAACTCATTTCTAAAGACTACATATTGTGGGTCTGTTTTTTTGTCTATCGCAGAAGGCTGCAACATATGATCAATCGATGTTCGTTTATCTGCCGCAAGAGGCTGTCACCAAAATGAAAGAAAAAAATCTAATGGTTCAACTAGTACTATTGCTTGCGGGTGCAACATACGACAAAACGAACAGGGCCATCTCCTAGTCCAACAACCTACTCTCATTATCAGTTGGTTATGTTTTCTCCTATTAAAATTATTTTATCCTCAATTTTAAAATTGTACAGAGATACAGAACTGGTTTGGACTATAATCTCCACCATCCGACTTCCCCATCTACAAGTACAAGTAATAAAAAATGGAATAAACAAACTGTTTTATTTGCAGGCTTAGTAGCACAAATCACAAGAATTGGTATTGAATACTGAGTTTGTTGTTGCAGGAATTGGATGAAGCTATATTCGACTTGCAAGGTTAGATTTTTATTAATCCTTCATAAAGCCACATTTGAGCTATTTGTTTTATGAATTGAGGTTTTCGTTTGAATTACACTGTCTTTGTTTCATTTCTTTTGCAGGTCGTATGAGTAACATTCATTCATCTACTCCAACAAGCAAGAACTTTGAGATTCAGGGTGATGTCAATGAAGCTAGTCATGGCACACATGCTTCTCAATTGTCGTTGATGAAAGGTTTAGTTGACATTATAGCAAAAATTTGGGACTCGCTCAATGTTGGCAGTTGTATGCAAGGATTATGAAAATATTATGACTTCACTGAATTATGACAACCAAGGCAACATTGATATAAGTGCTCACTTCTTCGATTGGAAGAACCATTGAAGGCTAATTTGAAGCCATCTGCCTTGAATCTATCAAGTACTAATTTTTTTTAAAAATCTTATAGATATTGTATTACATACACTTTCAAGTGAAATTGTTTTTTTTATAAATATATGATGACTTCTTCTAGGCCATATGTTGGTCAGAATATAGCTGAGGATCCGCAAAGAAAGCTTGATGTTCTGACACCAAAGTGGCCTAACGGTAAGTGTCCTCCCGGATTTCTTGGATTTGCTGTGAACATGATACAAACCTATCCAACTTACTTGCTCTATGTTACATCATATGGATATGGTCACCGTGAAACCTTCAACTATGATATTTGATGAAATTTATATATTAATGCACTTAAATCAGCTACGCGAGAAAAGGGACCTAATATTTCTGCTACATACCTATTAAAGATTGATTTCTGTTACCGGTAAGCTTTTCTTTTTTGTTCATGTTCTTTTGATTAATTTAGTCGTCTAGCAAAGGATTAGGTAAGTAAGTTTTAGAAACATGAAAGTATTGTAATTTTATTATCAAAATTTTCAATGGATTTTGTTTTGCTTTGATCTCCACCTACAACATTAGCTGTATTAAAATGATATGAAGCATGAGATACTTGGCAATTATTTGGAAACACCGATGCAAAAATAGTCTTCATCAATTCAGGTTTGACTCAAGGATTTTAAGCAATGATCTTATGTTTCTGTTCTCTGTTCTTTGATTAGAAAATTGTCTCCGCATATTAGTTTTGGTTGTTATCTCCTTTTCAGATTTACAATTTTAATGGCCATTATGTTTACTCATAAGTTCATTATGCAACACAACTTGCAGAATTGACTACACAACATTCAGATGTCTTTGAGAACTTGAGTCCTAGAGTTGGGAAGCATGTTGAGGTTCTAAACAAGCAGTCACTTGATTCTGCAAGATGCTTTATGATCTTATACTTCATTTGGTATGAATTATTTGTCTTTTGTGCTCATGATATAATGGTAGATTGTAAGGCTATGAATATTTTTTGATTCCAACCCTTTCTGAACCAATATATTGAAAGGGAAACTATATTTCTAGGAAAATATTAGAAACTGAGAATCAAAAGTTATCAATCTTTATGTACCCGTGCAAACAAAAAATTCCATTATATACCAAGGTCTAGAAATGGTCTTTGAACCAGTGTTACTATTAATGGTCTTACCTTTGATTTTGTCTTATTTGAATCTTATTATTCGAGATTGTAAATAATATTAGTGTTTTATCACTATCCTAAATTATCTGTCGCAAACATTGATAAACGATTGTGACTACTTCGCTGGAAGTTGAAAGAAATAATGATGTGATGATGTTAAAATTAAACAACGCTCCTAGAGATTTTAAGTATCGCTGGAAGTCAAACTGAACAAGGAAGAGATAAAGTGTCTAAAAGTGTGATGATCATGAGATCGTTAGTTAAATGATATGGAACTATTTTTCTAAAGAATAGAGTATTTGCTAACTGTGACCATTTATCAACTATTTAATGTATACATTGTTCTATAGAAATTGGAGGCAGAATATATGTATTGTTCTATTGTTTCATCAGCTAAAATCTTTTCAATAAATCATCAAAACTGGTTATCAAAGTGATGATATTAAAATCCAAAGGCAAAAAATACAAACAATACAGATATCAAAAAGTATTATATAATATAAGAAATCAACTTATAAATAAAACCCGCACTATGCGCAGATATTCATTGAGAATACCAGTTACGTGCACTGTGTATGAAAATATTATGATGGAGAAGTGACAGTAATATTGGTAAACTTGTATCATCACAATTAGTTCAACTCTCCACCTTTTCATTGAGGTAAATGGGCTATTAGACCGGTACATTGTGGCCCAACAAAAAAAAGAAAAAAAAGAAGAAAAGAACACAACTTAACTTGAAGAAACTCTTAAAGTCTTTGGAACCAAATCTTCTCATGTCTTCGTGCTTCTCTTCATATATCATTCTCTTCATATATAAGCTTTTTCCTACCGTTTCATAACCTTCCTCCATTCAAGAATCTTAATTACATGGTCTTCTACACTAATATTTTTTACATGATCGTCTTTAATATTTACATGATCTGTTTAGTTACATAATATTTTTCAAAGATTAATATAAATATATTGCAGTTACTTTATTTTCTTCATGATCATCATCTCCAACTTTAGTTCAGCATACTTTATGATTACAACAAGTTTTGTGAAGCGTGTGCTCTTCCTATATATGAAGGTAATTTTTATTCTTGTAAAAAGTGTGACTTTGTCCTCCATGAAAAATACGCTAATGTTCCGCGCATAATACAACATGAGTTAAATCCTCATCCACTTACATTGAAATATGTGAGTGGATATAATTATTGGTATTTCCTATCCAATGCTTGTAACCGTCATTATTGTGGCTTTGTCTATGAGTGTCACATAGGAGAATGCACGTTCGATCTAGATGTACGATGTGCTTCAATTTCTGAACCATTTGATTATAAAGGTCATCAACATCCTTTGTTCCTAGCTTTAGACCCAAAAGAAAAACCCATATGTCTCGTATGCAATAAAGAATGTCATAAACAATTAAATTGTATCGAATGCGATTTTATTGTATGCATCAAATGTGCTACCTTGCCAGACAAAGCAAGGTATAAACATGACAAACACTTTCTCAGAATTTTATGGTGGGAACAAATATGTGAAAAAGATTGGTGTGAGGTTTGTGAACGTGATTTAGGAAACACATAAGTGTTTTACTGTTGCGATGAATGTTGCACCACTTTTCACATTGAAATGCTTATTTGGTGAAGATCAGTATATGAAACCTGGTCAATATTTAAAATTAAATGAGAAAGTTCAAATTCTCCGCAAAAGTATTATTTTTCAATTATTATGCGATCACTGCAAGAATTATTGTTAAGACAAAATATTTAAGAAAGGCAACCTCACGGCAAGTTCTCTAAAATGTGTAAAACTAAATTAATTTATTTCTTGTTTAAGTGTAACTTATGTTTTTTAATTTTACTTTGACTTTTTTATTTGTTAAGTTTTGACTTCAATGTGTAAAGTTTAATTTTATATATGGTTTATTTACTTGGTATTTACTTCTAATGACTTCATTAACCATTAATCGGCTTACATATTCTCTACATTATACAATCGAATTTTCAATTATACAATAGTGATTTTACCTCCACGTGATTCTCTACAGTGGGAGATCACCGAGGTACCGTAAGAATTGGGATTGAAGAAGTCGTCACCTTGTCAGACAGTTTGCTTTAAATATTCATCTGATCTAATCACTATGGTGAAATCTGCTGAGTGCATAAACGCTGCTAGGTGGATATCTAATCAGATTTTTGAATATTGCTTCAATTTTTCTAGTACATATACCTTTTGATTTATAGATCATTCGCTAGTTATATTTGGTCATGCCATTAAATCATTTTTGGAAATTCGAATTATTTTGGGAATACATACTTGATGTAATATATACTATTTTTAATATAATTAGTTTTCTAAAAACATTGTAAATCATTCAATTTTTTAATGAACACAACAGTTTGAAGTGTCTCATGAATATTATGTACCATTATCAGGCGTGAGAACATAAACGGAAGAAAATCAATGTTAATTGTTAAATGCATAGATGAAAGAGTACTATCTTCTAATCATCACTTCATCATCACCCATTGATCTAGTCACATTTTGGGTCTCGAATTCTGAATCATCCAATCTGCTCCACGATTACCGACGTTGATTAAAGGTTCTCCGATTTTGACTTCAGCTCTAAAATAAAGAAAGATATTAAAACAGTATATTTTATTACAATGACATTTGAGTTTTTTCTTATCCTTTGGGCGAGGAAGTGTCTTATCTCCCTTTTCCTAACCAATGTGGTTTTTGAAACGGATTGCAAAGTGCTAATCCAGTTACTTGAGGCTTCGGATGATTAACCCTCTTTTGCAGCAGAGATTGAAGATTTCTTGAAGTTAAAACTTAAATTTCCCTCTTTTTCTTTAGTTTTTATTTCTTTACGAGGTATTCTTCTTTCCATGTAAGCTCTGATATTACAGTTTGGTTTTCCCAGACATAAAATCTTCTCTTTCGAGCTTAATGGATGATTTGTTTTTGTAGCAAAAAAAAAATTGCAAAAGCATTACTTGTAATTTTCTTAAAACATTAGTGTGAGAGAAAATATCCGAGAATCATCACGCAACCTACAAATGCCCAACCCACCTTCTTCTTTAGGATAACAAATTTTGTCCCATGAAACTTTGGCTTGGTTATATTTGAGGAACTCAACCAGAAGAAAGCACTACACATGCTTTCTATATCATTGAGACATTTTTGTGGGAGATGATACACCGAACACCAAAAATTTGAAATATTTATGATAACCAATTTAATTAATTATAGACGGCCCGTAAATGAGAGGCTTTTACTTGACCAAGATAACATAAGATAACATACGAATGCAAATTTTGGCAAATGAGATGATCCGCAAATGAGAAGCGTTTCTTTCAACTTATACCCAAATCATAGATATTCTTAGTTTATACCAACCAAAAATCAAATTTCATTTTCTTTATCATCTTATCTTAAAGGCTGAAGCGAATGAAATCTAATAATTTTTTTTTTAGAAAAGTAAAATTAGTGTGAGATGTTTGAAATAATGTTTATTTCATTAAAATAAATGACAATTTATCAAGAGATATGTGATGAAATCAAAGATACTAGATTGATAATCCGTGTTGATGTGTGGGAGTAATGTTTTTAAATTTTTTATTTGTTATTGTAGTAATTAATTATATTATAGTTTTTTTTGTTGGTGATAGTGTGTAGTGCATGATAATTATTATTAGAGTGATTGAACTAAATATTGTATGTTAATTTTTAATCCAATATTAAAATTATTTAGTGTTTTAAATTTTTTTATGGATAGATTGATGGTTATTGGTGTAGTATGTAGTATATGTTAATTCAATATAGAGATAATTATGATGTTGTTCGTCGTTTTCATTCTCTTCCTCGTGGTAGACAATGCGGGTTAGAATTTAGGTAGATTTGAACATTAGTTTTAATCAATGGTGTCCACAGAGTAAATATTTTTTTCATTTTTTGAAAATTTAATTGTATAGGTAGAATATTAATATTATGTGTATGTGATTTCCAAAAATAATTATTATATTTTATGTGATATACATAAGATTTAGAAAATGAATTTATGTAAGTGTTAAGTTTTTATGTATTGATATTATATAGTATATAACTAAGGAAAATTTTCAATTTTTAAGTTAAAATGGTCATCAATTTTTAGGTATTGAAATAAATGTAATGATCATTGATTTTTGAGTTCTAAAAAAGGTACATTTGTGTCAATCCAGCCGGATCGGATTAGGATCCAAGTGCTTTTTCTTCTGTTGTTGTGCAAATGATCCGTGTGCTTTTAATTTGGGGTTTTTTCGGTAAAAAATATCATGTTTCATATACTGCTATTCTTAATCATATATATATTAAAAGAAAATCGAAAAGCATGTAAACCCGGAACAGATTGAACCTTGACCCAAACACGTATCCCAATTTGGAAGGTCAATATATTATACAATTGAAGTTTTGTTTCGGCAAAATTCAAAAATTACTAAATAGTGCTTTACTATTCCAAAGCGGATGATCATTAGACCAATTGTTATAATGACTTCACAAATTATAATTATAATATTTTATTTGTTAAAGAGCTTACTTATAGTATATTAAAAGAAACTTGTATACTTAGTAATGATATGATAATAAACATTGTTTGTATGGACTGTTTATTTTATACTCATATAATCTATACTTAAATAAATCTCACATAAATTGGAGTACGGTATTTATTGTCTTTTTCCATCTAAATCTGATTTATTATAAATTGAAATATGATTAACAATGAAAATAATGCAGTATTAGTAATTGAAATATGATAGTTATATAAACTTCTTAAATATGATAGTCTGGCAATGGAGTTGGAAAGGGAAGCATAATTGGAAGAAAAAGCTCCATAAGTTAAAGATAAAAGTGTTTCAAGCCCAGTCGACCCAGGAAGGGATGTAACAACCTCGACTGGGTGCTCCAGTATTCACATTTGCTGATTGGTCTTCCATGGTAACTTGGCTTTTATCTAAAGCTCCAGGTTCCTCGACAACTCTTCGTAAGATTGTTATTCAAATCACAGTTTACTTGCTTTAGAGGGAAAGAAACAACATGGTCCATAATGGTCTTACTACCCCCGCTGTCCTTCTCTTCCGTCAGATTGACCGTAGTATCAGAGATACACTGCTAGCCAGATGACCCAGGAAGGGATCTAACAACCTTCTCTCCCAATGGTTCTCCCATATGTAGCTTGAATTCATAACTGTTTGTACTGATTTCATTTTGGTTTTTATCTTTTTTGGCCACTAGAAACTCATTGATCCTCATCTTTTCATCTTTTGTAACTCAAACAATTTTCCTTTGGTAATTAATTAACATACTTATCAAAAGAAAAAAGTGTTTAAAGCTTCAAAGTGTAGTATGGAATTAAAGCTTCACACATATTTTTAGTTGTATTATGTATATAGTGTTATACGTTACTCGATTTAGTGAAACAGAATTGGTATTTTTCATTGAAAGCTTGGATCGTATTGCATTAAGATCAATTCTATGAGAACAAACCCTAATTTTGATGTACACAGCGGATGATATGGAGAAGAGAATAAAGAAGTACCATCTCCTATCATGAGTTCGGCAACATTCTCTTCTTCTTCTCCGGACATGGAGAACAGTTCGCAAGGATCAGTCGCGGATGGTTTGCTACTTTACTTGCAAGAAGCAAGTTTTTTTATCAGCGATTTACAATCTTCTTCGATGGGTAATGCTTGTTTTGCCTGTCAAACTCGATTACGTTTCACCCTTTCTATCGAATTCTGAGGATGAGAAAAAAAAATGGTGACAGATTCTGGATGGGGAGGATGAAAAATAGGACATAAGAGTTAGGGTTTTGGATTCGACAAATATTTCTTTGAGTCATAATTAATGAATCCTGGTTAAATTTTAGATCTACGTCTATTTTCCGGGTCAGTTTTTTCATTGGCTTGGATCTTAGCAATTGGATATATAGTTTTCGAAATTGCTTTTACTGAAAAAAAAATTGAACACATAAAACTAATAACATAAACCGTAAATACTGCTATAACCTTAAATGAATTGGATAAAAAGTTACTACTCATTCTCAATTAATAATATACATAAATTATATTATGCGCTTATATCTGTAAAGCTAAATGCAAAATAGTTAACTTTTTCAAAAATGAAAAATAGGATGTAGATTATGTTTTTGTTAAAAATAGAAGAAAGAGATGACAATTGACAAACTTGTAAATAAGTTCAAACCTTTGTCATTTTATTTAGTAATTTAGTTACCTTTATTAATTTTTAAAATTTTAAAGAATGATATTTTGTTATTAATTTGAAACATATAGTTAGCCATAAAATTGGATTACTATACAAAATACTTTTTTTTATCCATTTTGAATTAATGGTAAAATATAAACCATTTAAAGAATTTAACATAAATATTATTTATTCCACGTCAAAAGTAGATACTTTAGTCATCTAATGTGAATCACATAAAATAATCGGACCAAAATGTATAGTTTAATAACTTATGCTAGTGCTTTAACAAAAAATAATTTATGCTAGTGTATTATCGTTTCCTCACCATTTTAGATTTAAACCTGCTTAGAGAATATAATATGACCTATTCCTTATTTCTTATGTAAGTGATCAAACCTCGCCGTTGGCTAGCTTAGGGCCATTATATTACCTTAATGAGCCTAACCGAGTCGTAACCCATTATATTTGTCAGTTGATCCGACCCGACCCACTTTGGCAGTGTATAGCTCGTCTTCTTCTTCATTGCAACAGAAACCCCAAAAAATCCACAAAAATGCAAATTCTCCGCAAATTCAAATTTCCCGCGAGATCCAAGTCGTCGATCTTTGTTTTCACAGTCACCGGCTTAGCTCTAACTACCATCACTAGCGGCGCCACCGCTGTCTCCATTTTCCGGGACTCTACCTCCAATAAAATCGCGACGGCTGTAGAAGGCATCGTCCGTTCATCTCGCGCTATCTACACCGTTCGTATTGCTCTCATTTCTTTACCTTTACCGTTTCTCATTCCAATTCATTGATTCATTCTCTTGCTCTCTACTTACAGATCAGTCTCACCGTCGCCGATTACAAATACAGCTTGCGTAGGTTACCGGTAAAATCAGATGAGTATCTTCAGAGGTTAACAGAGGTTTGCAATTCAAACGTTTTCCTATTACAAAACTATACTGATTCGAAGTTTTTGATGGTGAAATTTTACATTTCTCACATTCGTTTTATGTTTCTTACATGGAATTGTAGTGTTATCAATGGGTGTAGGAGTTTTATACACCAAATTAAGTCAATTTTCTTGTATTTCCATTAAATTTAGGTTAATAAGAGTTGTGAGATGATATATTTGTTGTGATTTGAACATTTTATAGGTTCACTAGTTGTATAGTTCAATATGTTTAAATTTTGATTGTTTTGTTTTTGTAGGTTCATTCACGGTCTGCTAGACGAATTCGTATATTGTGTGAAAGTAATAAAGGTTTCTATGTGAAAGCTGGTCAGTTTGTGGCTACGTTGAAGCTTGTTCCGAAAGAGTACTCTTTGATCCTTTCCTCGTTGCAGGACCAGGTGTTGATACTATTTATAAATTGAGTCTTTATGTGTTTTGCTTAACCATTTCCAGCTTTTGATATATATGTAGAAATTGTTTTGTTTCACCAGAGATATATGACTTTGTTTACAGTGTGAAGAATGTATTCTAATTGTTTGTTCTATATCTAATTTGTTTATCTTGTAAATAACAATGAAGGCAGTTCCTTGTAATTTCCAAGATATAAAAAACGTTCTCACAAGCAGCTTGGGTCAAAATCTCACTGAGATGTAAGTCTTTTTAGAATTATTCCAAAGCCATCTATTTATATACTAATTTAGTCTGAGGTTTAACATCCTTGTAAGTTAAAATGTCAGATTTTTATCTTTTGATGAGGAACCAATTGCGGCAGCATCTATTGCGCAAGTTCATCATGCTGTATTGAAGAATCATCAGGAAGTCGCAGTAAAGGTTAGCTCTTCACAACAATAACTTTTTTAATTTGCTGTGTTCTTTTTGGTAAAACGCTACCTTGTTTTCGTCATTCAGTTAGGATGCTTGAAAGATTTGTCTTTGAATAATTCTTTCTCTTTACCTGTTTATATTACTGACCTTTTCATTTATGGTCCTCTTATTAATACTAAACAGAATCTCCATTTTATGTTTTTGGATGTTGAAATAGGTGCAATACCCTGGGTTGAAGCAGAACATGAAGTTAGATACAATGATCATGTCGCTCCTATCAAAATCAGTTACAAAGGTAGATGTATATCCTTGTTTCTTTATATTGGTGCCTTTACTTACAAGCTGTTCAAATAATATACTAGGAAGAAAAGAGACATGTGCCATCATAGAACTCACTGATCTAGGATACTGAAATTTGATAGGAATGGAATTTTTGATGATAAAATATCTGAGGCTTTAGTTTTGGAGGTGCGTGATAATAATTCCAGTGTGCTGCAGTAGTTTAGTGCTGTCTGTTATGGGGAATTCATTCTTTTACTTCCTTCTAATTTCATTGTCTTTGCAGTGATTGTGACCTTAGCGTGTGTTGTAGTGGAAGGTGGTAGTTGAGAACAATGATGCAGTTACATGAACTGTGTTTGCATCTTTGTTTCATATAAATAGGCTGTGTATCATATGCAGCCACTTATAGTTTCTTAGAGTTCTTTTGTTTTCACTTCGCAGATATTTCCAGAATACAGATTTGATTGGCTAGTTTATGAATTCGTAAAGTCAATTTCCCAGGAACTTGGTCAGTAACCTAAAACTTTGTAGCCAAGCACTGCATCATGTGCACATGTTTGTGTTTTATTCTTCAGAAGCTGAAAGTGTCAACATCAATGAGCTCTCTATATGTACACAATACATGTTGTATAGTGTATTTTTAACATTCTTTCCCAGTGAACTTTGTATAGTTAATCTGATGATTCATTTTTGCTTTAAATTTTCTTTTCCACAGATTTCATTCAGGAGGCAAAAAATTCAGAGAGAATTGCCAGAAACTTTAAACGTAACAAAATGATTATAATTCCTACAGTGTTTTGGGTATGACTGGAAGAATTTTCATAAGTCATAACTGTATCAGTATAATTGATTGCATTAGATGTCATTTTATTTTTCAGTGTCTAAGTAAATGTTGTTTTCTTAATATTTTCATCCTTATTAATATTCAGGAGTTCACAACCACTCAAGTCCTGACAATGCAGTTCTGTAAGGGTTTCAAGGTAATTTGATTCTAACGCGGAGAAAGCACATTGATCATTTTGGATATTTAACTAGTTCTAGTAAAAACAAAATTAGTATCTGGATTTTATTCAATATATACTTGATATACATTATCTGTGGTTAAGTCAATACACAATATTTGAATCTAGGATAAATTTTCCAAACCAGGGGATTCTTTGAGTTTCATTTGTGGTTACTCATGTAAATTAACATTGTATTTAATATATTATCCACTCTTAGTGATCCTCAATGCAACATCTTGTGCATACTGTATTTCTTGGATGTTCAACCAACACAAATTTCCTTAGGTTTCAGGTTGATGATTTGGAATCCCTCAAAAGCACTAATTTAAGTCCGGCAAAGGTTGGTAATACTTATGCCTAATTAACAAAACCAATTTATAGATACAACTTTGGCCTGTGTCGAGCATTAGACCCATCAAATTTATGTTTCTTGTTTTCTTTGCTGAAGTATTAAAAGTTTTTTCCCATATTATTATAGGTTGCTAAAGTATTGGTTGAAGTGTTTGCTGAAATGATATTTGTTCATGGATTCATACATGGCGATCCGCATCCGGGAAATATTCTAGTTTCTCCTAGAGGCCAGAATGGCTTCTCGTTAGGTATTATTGTGTTTGTAATTTTCTACCGGCCTTTCACTGTTTCCATATTCTAACCATAGAATGTTTTATCGGTCAAATGAAAAGTTCTTCTAGACCACGGGAACTGTAAAACATTGGATGAAGGATTTAGGCAGGACTTTTGTCGGTTGTGGGAAGCTTTGATTCTTCTAGACTCGAAAAAGATACAAGAATTAGGGAAACGGTTTGGGGTTGGAGAATACGCCAAATTCTTCCCTGTTATTTTCACCGGAAGAACTAGTGAAAGGTATTTGTGTGTACCTTGTAATACAGTAATATCGAAATTCTTATTATTGTTCCTGTCTCTTCTTTGTGATAGCAAATCAGGATTAGGAAAAGGAATGTCAATACAAGAGAGGCAAAAACTGAAAAAAGAGCTGAAGCTTTTGAGATTGGAAGACGTAACAACTTTCATGGGTTCTCTTCCGCCTGATTTTCTCACTGTACTGCGAACAGAGTACAATATCTCGATCCTCAGTTTTACTTTACTAGTAATTGAATCTTGAAAAGAGTCTATCCGCGCAAGGTTAATTACCTTGTTTCGCTCTTATCACAGTGGACTCATACGATCAATCACTTTGAAGTTAAGCGCTCCACAACGGGTAAGACTACTCGCTTATGCAAAATATGCGGTTTACGGGCTTGACTCCAACCCGACATCTGAACCAGGTAAACTGGATTCATAGACATCGGATTTATATATTCAAATTTTACAAGGATGAAGCTAAAACATAGATTTTGGTTTTGCTTTAATTTTTTTCCAGAATTTGTTGAGAAGTCGATAATCTCAAGATCTGTAGTTTCGATAAGCTATCTTCGGTTACGTCTTATTCTGGGTAAGATAAACTACGTAGCTAAAATGATCAGTTAATACTCAAAACTCTTATGTGTAAATTTGAAACTATTTTGTGGTTTCAGAATTGATGGAACTGTTTCAAGGAATGAAGAAGCTAAAACATACCATTTACGGTTTATATGGGAAACTCACCGACGCCATCACAAATAGTGTAAAGCGAGCTACGTGCAGTGTATGAAAATATTATGATGTAGAAATTGGATTAAAAGTCTTTGATGTCTTATTTGTTTCACAGAGATTGTTCATTGGACTATTAACAAAACAAAAAAAAACAGAGCACGAAGAGAAAATATAGCATTCGAGATAATACACGATCCCTTTCTGTAACAAACGATGAGACAATATAGTTACTGTATGTTGATTGATTTAATTGTTCATAAAACAACGATTCAATATAAAAAAATTACGTTTTACTTGGTGGTTTATGATAATGTCGTAAATGTGTTATTATACAGATTCAAAACCGTATAATGCTTATCGGTAATAATTGATCATTATATAGGTCTGAGCAAAATATTGAAACCCGATTGATCTGAATTGGGAGACACCAGACCCGAAATTAAACGTACATAGATATTCGAACCAAACCCGGACCAAACTTAATGAGTATTCATTGCAACATTATATATGAAAAATATTAGTTAAATTTAGATTTGAAATAACATAAATAAACAAATTAAAAATTATAAAAAGAAGATATTAGCTATTTTTGTACTAAAATATCCGAAATATCTAAAAATTTTAGTTATATTTGTTAAAATATAACCACTATCACAATCCCTTCTGTTTCACTTGCAGACACCTGAATGTCTGGCACAACTGTTGTCATAGATGATTATAGTATCTCATCAAAATCAAGCAACAAATTATCTCTATTAACTTCACCTAATGGTAAATTACGTGTTTTTGATGCAGCAAGTCATTCTTCAACAAACTTAACATCTCTTTGCACAAAGACAGTCTATGTGTCCAGATCATATAAAGTCCATCCTTTCTTCCTAGAAGGATATCATATAAATATGCATCTTCTTGAACTGGTGACAAAATTATCTCCTCTACGATTTTGGTTGGCAAGAAAACTAAACACTTTTATATTGGTATAATCTAGCGGTGAAACATAAAGGGTTGTGATAGTGGCTGGAACATAATATTCTGTCTCATCGCTTGAACCAGAAAAGAGTGAGATTGTGGAAGAGACAACAACAATAACATACGTACATGTTGCAGAAGTTGTGACAAAGATCCAACAGTTTGCAACAGAAACTTAATCAAAAAGAGAGACAAAACAATCTACAACGGAGACTGAATCATCACCAGAAACAGAGTAGCCTGCAACAAAGAATATGGACAAGGGTTGTCATGAGAAACATCGATCTGTTAGACTTTGGGGTTATGTGCATCATACATTTACCAATGATTATGTGATACAGGATGATGATACATCTTATAGATATCCTATTGATCAACTTGTTTCTTATATATGATCGTTTCCCTGTTTCTCACCATGCATTTTTTAGTGCCGTTACAACAGAGTTTGTGCCTCAAATATATGCTGAAGTGGTTTAGTATGAAGTTTAGAGCATCAATCTCATTTTCTTTTCTTTGAAATATCAGGGTCCAATAACAGCACTCAAAAATGCAATGAGTAAAAAAAATTGAATGATACTTAGTCACTTGACATCTGCCAATGAGTAAAAACAAAATTGGGTGTAAATGGGTGTTTACAGTCAAGTACAAAGTTGATGGATCAATTGAATGCTACAAAGCACGGTTGGTTATTCCAGATAATCGACAAATTGAAGGTGCAGATTACACTGACACATTTGTACACAGTAGCAAACATGTTGACAGTTTGGACATTTTTTATGGTTGATGCAGCTAAGGATTGAGAACTTCATCAAATGGATGCTCAAAATGCCTTTCTTCATGGAGAGATGAGGAAATATTTGTGAAACTTCCTCCAGGTTTCAAAGCTCCATCATCCAATTTCGTTTGTCAGCTGCTGAAAACTTAGCAAACCATGATTCCTCCTCTGTATGGTTTGCTAAGTTTTCAGCAGCTTTGAAATATCATGGTTCCTCCTCTATGTATATACTGGTGTTTATCGATGATTTCATTGTTGTAGGATCTGATTCAGTTACTGTGACAGATTTCAAGACGTATCTTCAAAGTTATTTTACATGAAGGATCTCAGTAATATGAAGTATTTTTTTGGTGTTGAAGTCGCACATTTTCCACAAGGTATTTTATTGTCTTAACGCAATTATACACTTGCCATAATTGCTAATTGTGGATTACTTGGATCCTAGCCAACGATATTTCTAATGGAACAATATCATTTTCTTTCACGATCAGATAACAAATTTCTGTTGAATCCATAGAAGTATCGCAGGTTGGTCGGCCGACTGATTTAGCTACCTGTCACAAGACCATGATCTCACATATGTGTTTCATATCCTTTCTCGGTTTATACATCAACCACGTTTAAATCATTGGGAAGCTACATTACACGTGGTTCAATATTTAAAATAGAACCCTAGGAAAGTATGTTTCTTAGCTCTGGTCGAAATTTGAGTTTATACCTAGTGTGATACTGATTGGGAAGGTTGTCCGGTGACAAGATGTTCCTTGACTGGTTTGGCTTATGACACTTGGTGGAACTTTCATCTCGTGGAAGACTATGAAACAAAAGGTTGTTTTTCGTTCTTCGGCGGGGGCTGAATATCGTTCCATTGTTGATGCAGTGTATAAATTGAAATGGATGAAGGTTTTATTATTGTCTCTGGGTGTTGCTCATAACTCTTTGATGCATTTTTACTGTGACATCCAAGAAGCTTTGCACATTTCCATCGACCATGTGTTTCATTACCGCACGATACATATTGAAGTTGATTGTCACTTCATTCATGATGAGATTCAAGCTGGAAATGTTACAACTTCTCACATATTAACCAAAGAACAACTAGGGACATCTTCACAAAGGTGTTTGAACGATGATATTCACTTATCTTCTTCTCAAGTTAGACATACAATATCTCAATGCTGGAACTTGAGAAGGAGAGGAGGGGGTATTGAGTTATAGCCCAAATATGTCATATTGCATTCATTTCTTAAGAGTAGATTAGTCTTTTGTTAATATATCAATTAGGGTATCAACTAGTATTTATTGATTGTATATATGATATCCGTTCTGGACAAATATCAATGACACAGAAAAGCTTTTAGACTTTCTTGACATTCTTGAATCCATAATCACTTAAGACTTTAGAAAAAAACAGACAAGTCCAGATGCAAGCCAATATTGCTCCCTCAATATCTGAGTAAATTGTGATGTATATAATTATCTCTTATATATATATATATATATAGATATATTTCTATGAAATTTTGTTGAATTTTCTATTGTGATATTGAGTGGATAAATCTAAAACAAATTTTATTTGAGGAATAATTTGAATTTATACCTTATTTTTTGCATTGTTGCTTCCTTTCACCATGTATTAATTTAAAAAGCAAAATCTTTGATTTTTTTATAATTTCTTATTTCCACAATTTGTCTTCTTTTTTCTACGATCTACAATTTTTCCATCCATGAGCATTCTGCAATTCCTTCATTAGATTGAAATCATAGAGCATTTAAATATCAGTTATTAACTAATCTTTTTCACCACAAATATATTAGGATTTAGGGATTTTCAAGATAAAAGAGGGATCACACACATATAAGTTTCAGATTTCGGAGTACAACTCTACGTAAGGTAAATTTTGACACTTTACTTTGTTAGTTTATTGATGCTAGATTAACGTTCTGCAAGCAAATTAATTTGTCAAGTAAAAAATATATAAGATTTATTAACTGAACCATATCAGAAACACATAATTTTATGTGTTTACTGCTTCGAGCCAAGCAGTCAGCCGAGTTATTTAAATCACAAGAAATTAAAAAGTGTATGAAACTTAGATAGATTAAATTTAGCGAATAGGAAAAATGCAATAGCAATAAAGATAATGGGCACTCCGCAAGTATGGACGCCATCTTGATCAAATCCTTGTAGTTTGTCTCAAAAACAAATATATTTATATGGTGTTTGATGTTGTTTTCTACTGCTGAGATAAGGACCTACGACTCCAAATAGACTGTGAAAAAACTTTGTCGCTGATGTCATCGACTTCGCTTCATCTTTCTTCTCAAAAACCCATCTTAGACTCGATCATGTACAGTCTAACTTCCACGAATCATTTGTGCAACATCTAAGTTTTTCATTGTTTAGCATGTCTGCGATCACTTCAATTGGTATGTAAGGAAAATTTATACCAGTGATATAGCAAAGTAATCTCATTGACCTCCAACCATGTTTATACTATGCTTACACATGAGCAAATGTTAAGGGGTTCTTGAACATTTTATATACTACTTATCTAAAATAAAATTTCTTTAGGGGTTCTTTTACTAAGTGGTATATATACATATATATATATATATGTAATTAACATATTAAATCACTCTAAATTGGTAGCACTGACTCCATGTAGTGATGGTGGGGCGGAACTGAACGTACCAAAGTCTACCCAATCTTCCTCTCAGCTATCGGTGAAGGTCGGTGTAATTAAAGATCTAATTAAAAAGAGATGAACTATTATAAATATACATTTAAGACCCTAATTGCAGAAAGGGCAGAGGAAGAGTCAACAAAGAACAACCATTAAGAGATTTGGTCATAAATTATAATAAAAGATTTTTTAAAAAAATAGAAAGACACGGGTCAATCATTTGTGTATCAAAAACAAATTGAAATACTAACACAACCCTATTAGAATAATAATGATGATCATTGAATCTAAATACGTTGTCCACGAATACCTCTTCCCAATTGAACATTTTTGGGCATTGTAGTAACCCTTTTGGTGTGAATGACACAAATATTTGTGTCTTCGAACCAAACCACCAAATATGCCTCTACAACTTCCTAAAGAGCTAACACTGGGTGGTTATAGAATCTCATATCCGTATACAATTTCAATTTATGATATTAGAGTCAAAGATAAAACAATTATTCATCAATTTTAAGAATTAAGAATACATTATTTAGGATTTGAAGGATAAAATAAATACACGATTACCTTAAAATCTTGGGCGATTACACGAACAAGACGTTGAAGTGGAAATTTACAAATCAACAACCTAGTGTTCTTCTGGCATTTACGAATCTCAATGTTTCATTAACAAAACCATTAATTTAAAAAAAAACTAAAGATGGAATATTTCAAACAACGATTATGAATTAAAAAAAAAAGAGAAATCATGAAGTTACCAAAGGGCGATGGTACTAACACAATAATGGTGAGGTTTCTTGACTGTTTCGGTAGTCAGCGCAGATTTTCTTGCTGCCTATATTACGAATTACACAATCAATCATAAAAAAACTCAAAATTTCACACCAAAATCAGAAGACTATTGATAATGTTATGCATTACTACAACTTTCTTCTTAGTTCAGGTTAATGGTGAACTTGCGAGATATTTTCATAGTGAAAGGAACTTACATCAACGCTGCTCGCTTTTCTAAGATACAATATCTCCAATATCCTCTCTGAAGTGGGAGCATACAAATTTTGTATGCCCACTTGAACCAAAAGTATTAGAATCATCGGAGTTCATCGGTTTGTCAATTTCCTTTTCTAATTATATACATCCAAATCCAGCTCACCCAAAGCAAGAATGTGCAGATAGAATCCTCCAGATCAGTTTCAAAAAAATTCAAAGGAAATAAAGGATTACAAACTAATAGTCTTCCATGCTTACGACGTTAACAGCTGGATTCTGATGTATATACTTAGAAAAGGCTATTCATGGACTATGTGAGAAACCTCATTTTTGAGATCATGGATGTGGATAAAACTGCTGAAATATAGAGAGCTAGCAAAAAAAAATTGTCAAGATGGAGGTATGTAATGGCAAATCAACTATATTCTGGTATGATCATTGGTCTCCTATGGGTAGGTTGATTGATATAACATGTGAAAGAAGATTTATTGATTTCGGCATACCAAAGTTATTTACGGTGGAGTTGGTTGTTCATACTCATCATATAAAAGGACATCAAGCTGAAATTTTCAATAAAATTGAAGAAGTCATCAAAACTCAAAGGGGTAAGGGGTTAATGTTTAGTGAAGATATGGTCTTGTGGAGAAGTAAAAGAGATACAATCTGTGATTCATGCATGAAATCTAGCAGCAAGTCATTCCAATGAAAGTATGGTTGAAAGGGATATGGTTCTCTTTTGCCATGCCTAAATTTGTGATTCATGCATGGCTGGCTGTTCTCAATCGTTTATCGACAAGAGATAGTATGCTGCAATAGAACATAGCAACGAATGGATCATGTGTGCTCTGCCAAAATAACATGGAAAGTCGAAACCATCTCTTCTTTTCATGCAGATTCTTCTGAGGAGATATGGACCATACTGGTTAAGAACCTACTTCAAGCAATATATACAAGGGAATAACAACAAATCAACAAATCATGGTGCTACTGGTGGATACATCGCAAGATAAGGTTCATCCCTTTTTCTTGCGTTATACTTTTCAGGAATTTGAAGTTAAAAAAAAAACAATCGAATACATGGTGAAGATCCAAAACTGGCACCACAAATCGTTCAAATCATTGGCAAGGAAGTTAAAGATAGATTATCTTCTATCAACAATACAAAAATAAAATGGAGACATAGTTTGCCAAAAGATAAATCGGTAAAAGTCAATTCTTTTTTTCTTTTTCATTGTATCGACACAATATAAAACCTCTAAAATTGTGGAGCATCTTGTTGTAAAAATGATTTTTTTTGTGGGTTGAATGAAATTTAATATTCAATAAAAAAGTGCACGATGAATTTTTTCAAGTTAATTATCTGAGATCAAATCCGATCTCATCCAAAAAAATTAAAAAAAAAATATATGAAGTTTTCATATTTGGGTACATAGATATAGATTTTCAAATTAAGATTTTTGAATTTGATCAGAATCCAATTTCATATGTAATTTTCTTAAAGTATGTATAGTAGATATAATCTTTTAAAACAACTTATAGCATTTTTGAAAAAAATAACAAATTTTTTTGACAAAAAATCAAACTATTGATAAAGAATTACAAAAAGAAATTTCAAAAGAAAAAGAATGGTGGATGTTTGTTTTAATTAGAAAATTTTACCTTTTCGTGAGTCAAATGAGAAACTTTACCAAAATAGTAATAGAAAATTCTTTGGAATTCTGGAATTAGTAGCCAAATTTGATCTAATAATGCAATATTATATAAGGCGCATTTATAGTCATGAAATACATCATCATTATCTTAATCATAGAATTCAAAATGAGTTGATTTCTCTATTGGCTCATAAAATTCAAGTTTTTAGTTAAAGTCATTAAAGAGGCCAAATATTTCTCCATCTTTCGTGATTGCGCTCCGGATGTAAGGATGTTAAATAACAAAGTGAAAGTAGAAGAATACTTTTTAGAGTTTATAAACGTAGATGATATATCTGGATTCGGTCTTTTTGCTAAAATAATATATGGGCTAAAATCTCTAGATCTTAATGTTGATAATGAGAGAAGTCAAGATAATGACAATGATTCTACTAAAAGGAAAACATAGGGTTCAAAAGAGATTGTTTGACATTAATTCAAAGTCGTTATATATGCATTGTGTTTGTCATAATTTTAATTTTGTGGTTAGTGATATGACATATTCAATCTTGTGCTTAGTGATATGACGCATTCATTTGTGAAAACTATTTCTTTTCTTTTTTGAGCTTTGCAACGAATATATGTATTATTTTCTACTACTACAAAAAGATGGAAGATTTTGTTTGATCATATTCTTTACTTGACTATGAAATCTTTTTTGGATACTTGTTGGGATGTCAAATAAAAAATGTTAAATAATTTTTTGAGGTTTGTTATATTTGTATATTAAATTCACTCGAGAAATTTGAGGTTTTACTTGGTATGACTATTTAATATGAAATTTTATTTGTTATAGACATAGTAAGCAAAAGCTTAGAACCCAAGTTCTTATGCTATAACACAATAAGAAGAAATAATAGTATATTATGAGAAGTATAGAAATGAAAGGTTTAGTTCTTGTTTGAAAATAGTTCAAGGTATGAATGAATGCTGATATGATATTCCTAAGTAACTTTTGCAGTTTGGAGTCTAATAACTTTGCTAATCTGACGAAGCCAAAAACCGATAGTGAGAAATAAAATTCGAGATCTGCCTAAAATAGAAAAATGTCGCAATGTTTTGTAAATATTATAGGAGATGAATAAAACAAATCGTTCTCAATATTCAATTCCTCTCCAGCAAAGTTCTCTCTCTTTTATTCCCTTCCAATTTCAAATCAACCAGATAAGACTGAGGAACAGAGACACTCAAATTTTACCCGATTTCTCGGGTTTTTTTTAAGCTTTAACGCCGAGTCTTGCTTTCAACTCATCCGCAACTGCATCGATGAACTCTTCTGTGTTCAGGTAAGTGTCCCTCGAGGGCCTGAAACACGAAAAACAAGCGTAAATCAAACCAATCTTGATGAGAAAATGGAATTAAAAGCAGTAACTAAAAATCGTTGAATTATACTTTGAGCCATGAATGATGAGTGCAAGATCTTTAGTCATTTTCCCAGACTCCACTGTACCAACACAAGCAGCTTCGAGCTTCTCAGTAAACTCCAATAGTTTTGCATTGTCATCTAACTTGGCCCTGTACTCGAAAACATGCCCATTCGTTCGGTTTATATAATCATCTTCCTCCTAATGAAACAATTTTTAAGGATGTTTTTATTTTTGTTACCTGTGTGCAAGTCCACGAGTCCAAGCAAAGATAGAAGCTATGCTGTTTGTGCTGGTCTCACCACCTTTCTGATGAACTCTATAGTGACGGGTGACCGTTCCATGGGCTGCTTCAGCTTCAATTGTCTTCCCATCCGGACATACCTAACCGATGTAAAAGCAGAAACTTAGAATCAATAACTCAAGGGAACATGTAACTATATAGCTAAGAATTTGTGAGAAATTTACCAGAACAGATGTCATCAATCCAAGTGACCCGAATCCTAAAACACATTATAAGGAACAATTTAGCTTATAAGAAACATAATGAATCCCATGTGAATATAACAGCATAATACGTAAGATAGATATAAGCGCATATTCATCGATGATTACACAAACCTTGTGCCAGGAAATCACTTTGGACATCACCATCATAGTTTTTGCATGCCCACACATAGCCTCCCTCGCTCTTAAGAGCATAAGCCACCATATCATCAATGAGACGGTGTTCATACCTAACCAATTTAATCGTTTAGGTACTTCTCAGTGAACGGTACCATAAGGCACGATGATTATCCAAGGATGAAAAAATTTAAAAACCAACTCACCAGATTCCAGCAGCCTCATATTTTGACTTCCAGCCGGCTTCATAGACTTCTTGGAAGATGTCTTTGAATCTTCATAGTAAAAAACAAAAATGCAACCAACATCAAAATACGGACGGATAAACTGTCTCTTCGACCATAAGGAAACAAAATATAGGATAAAATAACCAAAAACTAGCTGTTACATACCGGCCATCGTATTTCTTAAGAATGGTATTCTTTGTGCTAAGATAAAGTGGCCACTTTTTCTCATAAGCAGTGTTCATAGATGCCTCAGCAAAAGCACGGATGGACTGCATTATAAGAAAATTATGTAACTTGTTAAAATGGAACCCAATCTCCAAAAGAACAATAATATTTTACTGTAGTTGGAAGAAAGCATAAGTGTAACTTATATAACCATACCTCATCAGTATTGTACATGGCCATTGCAACACCGCCTTCACCGGTAAATGTAAAGACTTCAGTTTCAGTTTTTCCATCTTTTCCCTCTTAAAATCAATGACATTACAGATTCTATTAGTACCGAACGAATAAGAAAGAAGAAACAGAAAGACATTTCAAAATTATGCAATGCCAGCCCCAAATGAATAACCGATGAAAGGTTAGTAAGATTACCAAAGGTCATAGTCAGTTTTCCTGGTCCCTTGATTGCAGCATCAGTGGCACGATATTGATCACCAAAAGCATGCCTTCCAATGCAGATAGGCTTTGTCCAGCCTGAGGAAAACAAGGCATATTCTCAGAACCCTTTGGCAATGAAATAGTTAATACGACTAGCACATTGTTAATAATTACCTGGGACAAGCTTTGGAACATTTTTGCAGAGAATTGGTTCTCTAAATACAGTTCCTGCGAGAGACAAACACAGTGTAAGGCAACAGAGAATGAAACTAAATAGGCTTTAAACATACACTGTGTATTTCTTACCATTCAGAATATTCCTGATGGTCCCATTTGGACTTCTCCACATCTGCTTCAATCCAAATTCCGTGACACGGCCTTCATCTGCAACGAAAAAAGATCAGTACTTAGTAAAATGAAAACACTTGTAAAAATGTTTCATATCTATCAAAACATACCTGGAGTGATGGTGGCACACTTGATAGCCACATTATACCTAAAACAAAATTAAAAGCGTCAAAGATTGATAAAATATTCCACACACAGTTTAACACAGAGATGCAGCATAAATTAGCCTGAGTTGTCAAATCACATACTTCTTAGTGGCTTCAGCACTCTCAACAGTAACTTTGTCATCGGTGGCATCACGGTGAGGAAGACCAAGGTCGAAATACTTGATATCCAATTCCACGAAAGGCGTAATAAGCTGAAAACATTCGAGCAAACGAATTGGAGAATATACAAAACATGAACCTCACACATTAAATATTCATCAAAATATATTAGCTTAATACCTTATCCTTGATGTACTTCCAGATAACTCGAGTCATTTCATCACCTATTACACAAACAAAGCAAGCATAAATGTGAGTAAAAGACACCAAATACTTCAAATTAAGGACTAAGAAATAAATAACAGCAGTAGACAATATGAGAATTTTTGAGAAAGTGACAAACAATTACTAGGCTGGTCCAATCTTCTGATCTGACATTATCAAGAAATGTTATAGTCAAATTATCAAAACTATTTCGCCATTTTGAAGCTGTAAATCAAATCATTTGTCAACATATAATCTAATCCACACCAAAACGGGTCCAGATTTTTCATTAGATTAAACTTAAATCAATCAATCGACGAAACAGAGCCGCGATTTTCATTGATCTATAACGTAATCACACATTTAGAACAATCTAATCAACTCAAAAATCACGTAATCACACACCAAAACCAAATCGAACAACTAGTTTTACACATGCGTATCAGATCAGAACCAAACCACGAAACTTCGATAAAAACTAGGAAACGAAATGTAACAAGAACGTTTCATTTTCGTATCCAAATCAACGAAGGATCTGAGTCTAACGAAAGCGAAAGCGAGAGAGATAGATAGAGAAGGAGATCTCACCATCCATCTCAACGATGGGATTAGCAACCTCGATCTTCTCAAACGCCATGGTTATTTCACTCGGATTCTGAGAAAATCTGATTTGATTGATCGGATTGGAGTTTCCGATCGTCGGAGATCTATAAACGAGAGAAGATCAAGCAGGAATCGCAGATCGTCGATGGTTATGATTGTGAGTGAAGTAGGTGAAAAAGCTTTGGCAGGTCGATGGAGGTTGTATTTATGCTATTTAAAATTTCGATTTTATTAATTTTTAGATTTTATTTCAGTCCTTAATTTCGGTTTTTTTTTTTGTTGTAGCCGCCTCCTGTTCTGGAAGTGGGTCCAGTAACAAAATTCAAAGATCATGTTCGACTATTTGAAATTTATCCTCATCCACTACTGTTCACAAAAGCAAAGTTCCAAAAAATACAATTATATCCCCAACTATGTTTTTATCGATGGGAATTAATGTTAAAACTTATAGATTTATGAGTTTATTTTTTTCTGAAATTTATTTATGGTTTTGTTGGGTGTAAAACTTTTTGGTGGTTGGGAAAAACGAATTAAAATACAGTGTATAGACATTTCGACTGTAGAAAGAAACGATTATGGGGTGATTTGTAACTTATTTAGCATAATTGAGTTGAAACAAAATTCTATTGGGTTCATTAGATGAATGTAAAATTTTTAAAACCTTTTATTTGAAAGAAAAAAAAACCCTTTAATAATAAAAATCTGTTACTCTAAAATTGTGATTTCATAAGACTATTTTTTTCACTTTTTATTCTCATTTACTCTTACAAACTTACCAATTATCTACGAATTTGTTATATTTTTTTGAATGATGTGAAACGGTATTTCTATACATGTTGTTTTAGAGAATGCTTCCAGAAAAAGCAAGAAAACACCTTGTCAATTTTAGAGACTTGGAAAATGGCAGATAATATTTCAAAAAAAATTTGTTGTAAAGATTCAAACTTTTGGGTTTCAATTTTTTTTCTTGTTAAGATGTGAAAAGCTACTATAGATATGTTAAACAATATATGGTCGTTTTGTCAATAAAAGGATACCGAAAGAAACCGGCATCTCGCCACTTCTTTTTGTATTTCTCGGAATGACATGTTATACGTGTCTCGTCTCATTGTTAAAAGTGTTTCCAAATAAAAGGGTATTTTATTATTTCGTCCAGAATTTCTGAAAACAACAAATAATTTTAATACATAAGTTTCATGTGTCGAAGACTCATAATGGTGAAAGCATATCTGGAAGTGCGGATTTGGCGGGTTAAAGAAATCTGGTGGGCCAAACAGAGTAAATGTGAATCAAGCAGATCAAAATATATATTGAATGGTGAAAAAATATTATCGGTTTCGCGCGAAAATATTTAAATAGTAAAAAAAATATAAATAAGGAAATACAAACTTTATATAATTTAAAATTCATAAAAATTAATTTAAGTTTAAAAAATTAACATCTGACTACATTAAAATATATTTTTGATAATAATAACATACATATAAATAAGTCTCACATATTGGTTATCTTTTAAATGATTATATAAACTATCCTTATATATAATTATTTAATTTTTAAAATATTAATTTCTATCAACATTAAAATACTTGTGATTATATATGAATTGTTATGTTATTTTTTCTTCTTTTTCAACATGTATTTTCTTTAATTGAGTGTCACTTTATTTTAACAATATTATAGCAACATCACTGAGAAAAAACGGTTAGAGCGTTATTAAATTTTTTTATATAAAATTTATAGCATAAAATGTAATGATTCAATTAGATGTTTAATATTATGATTAAAAAACCATTGAACGTTTTATAAATTTATAAAATATGTAATTTTTTTATTATTTATTGAGTTATTAAGATTAGGAGAGATGTTCGGGGACATGATTCAAGAGATAAGTATATTAAAATTAATAATATTATTTTGGAGTAATAATAAACTAGGATAATTGTCGCTAATAAAAATAATCAATGTTTGATCGTTATATTGAACCAAAAACTCGTTATCTTATATTATAAATAAAGTTTGTACATGTATAAGGGATAATTCAACAGTTTTATTTGTGAAAACACATGTAGTAAGTATAACTGCTAGTTTGTCACCATTACTATTGTTCCCTATTGTTTACTACTTCACTACTTTTAATATAATTCATGTTTATACTACCACGTCTTTTTCAGCTTATTCAATATCAACTTGACTGATTATTTCTACGCAAACATTAATTATTATTTTGAAGATTTTATTTTACTATGGTCTCAATTTACCAATGTCTATGATTACAATTTTAAATTTTAACTAAATTACTTAATATTAAATTTTTTTACATATAATATTATAAGATAAATTATTTGTTATTATTAGTACATTATCTATTAAAATTTTATTTATTTAATATTTAAATAATATATAATTATTAACTTTTACATTAAATGTATATATAATAATAAATGGTATAACAATGAAAATTAATAGGTAAATATTTCATCAATGTTTTAATTAATTTAATAACATAAAAACTTTTAATTTGTAAATATTTTTGATATGTAATATCTATGTGTATTTGTTAGTTAAACATATAATTTACATAAAATGAAATCATTTTCATAAATTATATTATATTCACTAAATATTAATATTTTATAAAATGACTAACTCTAATTAATATATTTGTCTATAAAATTTAGAAAATCCAGTTACCTTACAAATTTATTATAAATAAGTGTATGTGATAAAATATGTGTTTAATTTTAAAATTTTATAATCTAGAAATAGTATCAAATCGTGGACAAAGCACAAATTCTTCCGAGCAAACCAATACGAGTATTCACAATCAAACGACGACAAGTGTAATACTTATTATTTTAATTAGTTTGCAACTTTAAAGTTATTTAGATTTTACATCAAAATATATAAATATTATTTGAAAATCGTATAATGAAGATAATTTTAAATGGACTTATCAACGGAAAAAAGACTCGTTAAATAGTATGACAAAACACTTGCCATGAATAACTATTCTTTTAAGTATTTGACACCGTTTGGTAGAGAGTTTATAACTCAAAATTTTAATGAGGAGTTCAACATGAATGTTAATTATAAATTTTTCAAAGAAAAAGTTGATAATAAGAAGTGGAAGACTCTTATAACATCGTCCACAAGTATTTCGGTGGATCCGACAACATCCATAATATCTACATCTGTCCAATGGTGGAACGATCGTGAAGCGGTAATTGCTTATATTTTTTATATTACATAATTATGTTTATTAAATATAGGTATACAAATAATTTATGTGCTTAAGCGACAAATCACTAGAGTTTTGGGATGTGATGTAATGTTGTTTCACATTATATGATGTACAGTAGTAACAACCTCAAAATTCTGTAAACAAAAAAATAGTGGAGATGATGAACGAGCGTGTAGATAATGATGAAGAACATCTGAACTCAGACGCATATGGAACTGAGATGGCACAAACTCAAGTTCCCGAAACTCAAGAAAACGAAGAGGTGTATTGTGTTAAAATTGACGATGAATCACAACCTTCAACTAAGTTCACTCGTGATCATGTCCAAATTCCTTCTTCGAGAATTCAACAATGAGGGAGAGTAAATCGTGGAAGAAGTTCACAAATATATACTGGAAGCTCACAAGTTGCAATTGGAAATGGTTCTCGAGGAGCTAGTAGGAGACAATCTTTTGATACAACCCTGACAAATACAATAGCTAGATTTAGAGAGTTCCAATGCCAAAGTTTTGCACAACTACGTCAAGGTGCTTTTCATCAAGATGATTTTGACGAATTCACTATTGCTAGTAAGACATTTAAAGCCATGGAGGTTACAATGGTCTCTAAATTTTGTTGAAATGCATGTATGAACTTCAAGAAGACAGATTTTGGCGTAAGTATTTCATTGATAAAACTGAAAGCTCCAACGAAGTGAAACTTTAATTCCTTGAAACTTTAACTGGTTGTACACGCCATAGTGAAAAATGCGAGAAACGATTAGGTTCAAATAAACACTATGGAAGTTTAAGTTCAAGTGGTGTTCATTCTAGTAGTCTATTATCTGGTATAAATAATTAATGGGGTCAAACTTCACATGGACAATGAGTACACTTCCTAATGTTTCGCAATGGAGTGCACCTCCAATATTTCGCATACACGTCCTAATGCTCCACAATGGAGTACACCTCCAAATGCTCCGCAATGGAGTACACCTCCAAATGCTCAACAATAAGGTTCATCTTCAAATACTCAACATTAGGGTTCACAACCAAATTTTCCGCAAATGGGGTACACCTCCAAATGCTTTACTATGGGATATACAACAAAATCCGCCGCAATGGAGTACACTTCCCAATGCTTCACAATGGGGTACACAACCAAATCCGCCGCAATGGGTAAGCCTCCAAATTATCCACAATGGGGTTCACCAGATAGTGCTGCAAAATGGGACACACACTCACATGCTCAACAATGGGGTTCATCGTCAAATGATACACAATGGGATTATTTACCAAATGATCTACAACGACATTCATCACCAAATGCTTATCAATGTGATTCTTTATCAAATGTTGTACAATGAGGTTCTTCATTAAATGTTTCCAAGTGGGGTTCGTCACCAAATGTTCGACAATGGACTCCTACTAAAAATGTTCAAAATGTTCAGTGGGAAGTTCAGTAGAAAATGAAGCAAATGCTCAAACATGAATTTCACATGATGCAGAAGGTAGGTAGACACAACAAACACACAAAACATGAGGATTGTATAACTTCTAGGGAAACAAACAAAGATCCAATTTAAATGAAAATCAACAAAATACTTTAGAAGATGAAGATTAGTTTAGTAGTTTATTTCTTTGTTATTACTAATTATGATTGGTTTCACTTTATGTTCTTATATGTGTTATGTATTTTTGATTAATGTTATTTTTATCATTCTAATTTAGTTTTAACCTCATATTTGTTGAATTACATGCTTTTTGTATATGTCAGTTACGATCACAAAGAGAATACACTCTAAGTTATGAATAGAGAATTGAGTTGTTGAATTTGGAGAACTAGCAATTTGAAGAGTTGATAATTCAACCTTCACTCAATTAATGTGAAAGATATTTTCGACGAATACCAACCTAAACAGATGGTGTTTTACGATGGAGGAACATTTGGTGTCGACTACATCATATATTGTTGTTTGTCTCTAGTTGTTACGGATGTCATTTGCTTGTTTTAAAACATTGTGACGTATTCTACAAATGGATTATGGATTACAACCAAGATTGAGTGTAAGCATCGAGAGAGAGAGTGTGTGACTATGTTTCTATGGATATGTGGGCACAATGAAGTTCAAAGGGATGTTGGATTACGCTTTGGGCGAAATCAAGAGACAATGAAGAGAAAAATTTCTGAAGTTCTGACAGATACTGAGTTACTTGCTGGTGATTATATCAGGACTTCAACAAGTCAAGAATTACATCGGACTCCTAAACAACTGCAATTAGATCACAAATATTGGTCATATTTAAGTGGATTTGTTGGAGCAATGGATGGGGTTCATGTATGCATTAAAATGAAACATGCATTACGAGGAATGTATTGGAATCAACATGATAGAACATTTTTTAACATCATGGCAATATGTGATCTAAATATGTTATTAACATATGTTTGGAATAGAGCAGCAGGATCATCAGTCATGGCATGACAGAGCAATTATGTGTTACATATACCTTCAGAAGACAAATACTATGTATTTGATTGAGGCTATTCAAACAAAAAAGGATTTTTGGCTCCCTATAGATCTTCATGAAACATGGTAGTCAGATATCATATGTCACAGTTTACCACTAATTATCCTCCAAGGAATAAACATAAACTGTTTAATCGATGACATGCATATTTGCGGTCTGCTATTAAGAGGACATTTGGAGTTTGGTAGAAAAAATAGAGGATTCTATGTGAATTTCCTAGATATAATATTAAAGTGCAAAAAAAAAGTGATAATTGCTATGATGTGGTTGCACAATTTTATTAGAATTTCAAAGTTTTCACATGAAAATTTTGCTGAAGTAATGGGACACGCAAATGTTGCAACTGATATAGCCGACACGAAAGTAGCAGAGAAAGAGATGGAGGTTTTATGGCGAACATGAGATAAGATATTACAAATATGTTATGGAAAGATCAAATACTAGATACAAAATATTTTCAGTTATTTCATGTGTTGTTTTTGTATTTATTTCGTATATAAAAGACATAAATTTATTTACTGTATTTTTAAACTATGTTTTGTTTAAATTATTTTTAATATTTTTTAAATTACAAATAAATAAAATTATAAAATTATTTAGAAACAACCTATAATTTATTAAATTTATTATTTTGTATTGAAAACATATCATTAATGTTATTCTTACACTAAACTAAAAAATTATATATTAGAAAATACTGAAATAAAATATCACTTTAAATTTTTAATATATATATATATAAAGTAATTCATAATTTAGTCTATTGTTTATTTATTTGGAATAGTATTTATCTATAATTTTGTATTACATAATATATTTTTACATTTTTATTATTCAAACCGCTTATTATATGGTTTATCATTCAACATATATTTTAAACCATCCAATCCATATTTTTCTATTTTATCCACCTAATACGCTAAATCCACATAAGTTTCACTTAATCTGTTTGAACCGTTTGAACCGCACCTCCTGATCCACTTTCACAATTTGGACCCAATGGTAATGAATGGTGCAGTGGTTTTTGAGCAGATAAAGAGATAGTGCGTTCAAATTATGGTTGAACTATTTGGTCACCATTCACATTTTAATTTAATATATGTGCGTTTTTTTTTTAAATAATTAGAAAAAATGATAAAACCACTTACGTATTAGTTGCATTAAGGTTATGAATGGTGTAATGGCATAAAGACATTACAAAGGTAGATAAAAAACGGATGAAAACACTTTGTAGTTGTCAATTATGATATTTACAAACAATAAGGTTCTAAATAGAAAAAAAGGTTCAGACGGAGCGAATCAAGCATATCAGGTAGAACAAATGCATATCAAGCAGATATGGTGGCAAAAGTGCGGATCAAGCGGATCTAGTGCTTCTCTAGAAATATCAATACATCCATCTCCTTAAAAGGTTCTACAAATTCTCTAAAATCCTCCCAATACCTCCCCACCTCCTTAAAGAATTAAAAAATCTAGATAATTTCATAGAAATATCTAGATAATTGTAATAAAATAATGTTGATATTATGAAAGAATAGTCTAGATTTATGATTATAATATTCTAGATATTTTGTAGTTTGGATGCTATAAATACCTCCTCCCCCTTTCATTTGTAACAAAGTTAAGAAGTTAAGAATCAAGTAATAAGAAAGAGTTAGAGAAAAATCAAAGTCTTCCATTTCCTAAATTTCCTTCTAAATACTTAAACACTTCTCCATCATCTTCTTAAACAAGATTTTTTCTTTTCAACAAAATAGTATCAGAGATAGAAGATCTCACAAAGATGGCGAGTAATGGCGTTCCCTTCCAAGTACCGATGCTGACAAAGAGCAACTACGACAATTGGAGTCTACGAATGACGGCTATCCTAGGAGCACATGACTTATGGGAGATAGTCGAGAAAAGTTTCGTTGTACCAAAGAATGAAGATAGTATATCTCAAGCTCAAAAAGATAGTTTGAGAGACTCAAGAAGAAGAGACAAGAAAGCTCTTTGTCTAATCTATCAATGATTAGATGAAAATACATTTGAGAAGGTCGCGAAAGCTACGTCGGCCAAAGAAGCATGGGAGAAGCTTCGAACATCCTACAAGGGTGCCGATCAAGTCAAGAAAATACGTCTTCAAACTCTAAGAGGAGAATTTGAAGCATTGCAAATGAAGGAAGGTGAACTCGTCTCCGATTACTTCTCAAGAGTTTTGACGGTTATAATAACCTAAAAAGAAATGGGGAGAAGTTAGATGATGTGAGAATCATGGAGAAGGTTCTTAGATCATTGGATCCAAAATTTGAGCATATTGTCACCGTCATCGAAGAGACAAAAGATTTGGAAGCTATGACAATGGAGCAACTTCTTAGGTCGTTACAAGCTTATGAAGAAAAAAGAAGAAAAAGGAAGATATCACCGAACAAGTACTCAAGATGCGGATTAATCATACAAAAGAAGGAAACGACCAAGGTTATCAAAGAAGAGGTGAAAATCAAGTACGAGGACGAGGTCGTGGATATGGAAATGGACGAGGTTGGAGGCCCTATGAAGATAATACCAACCAAAGAGGAGTAGCTCATCAAGAGGTCATGGGAGAGAAAATCTAAAACCAAAGTACAATAAATCAAGTGTCAGATGCTACAATTGTGGGAAATTTGGACATTATGCTTCCGAATGTAAAGCTCCCAACAATAAAAGAGTTGAAGAGAAGGCCAACTACGTTGAAGAAAAAATCCAAGAAGAAAATATGTTATTGATGGCTTACAAGAAGGATGAACGAGAAGATAGTCAAAAGTGGTACCTTGATAGCGGTCCAAGTAATCACATGTGCGAGAGAAAAAAATTGTTCGTGGACCTTGATGAATCGGTGAGAGGAAACGTGGCTTTAGGAGATGAATCAAAAATGGAGGTTAAAGGTAAAGGACAAATTCTCATCCGATTAAAGAATGGGGATCATCAATTTATTTCCAACGTTTACTATATTCCAACCATGAAGAACAACGTCTTGAGTCTTGGACAACTCTTAGAGAAAGGTTATGATATTCGACTAAAAGATAATAAACTTTCTATAAGAGACCAAGAAAACAACCTCATCACGAAGGTGCCAATGTCAAAAAATAGAATTTTTGTCCTTAACATTCAAAATGCCATCGCACAATGTCTCAAGATGTGCTATAAAGAGGAGTCTTGGCTTTGGAATCTCCGATTCGAACATCTTAACTTTGGAGGATTATAGATACTTTCGAAGAAAGAAATGGTGAGAGGATTAACTTGTATCAATCATCCAAATCAAGTTTGTGAAGGGTTTTTTACTTGGAAAACAATTCAAAATGAGTTTTCCAAAGGAGTCAAGCACAAGAGCTCAAAATCCATTGGAACTTATACACACAGATGTGTGTGGTCCAATCAAGCCAAGATCACTCGGTAAAAGCAACTATTTCCTTCTCTTTATTGATGATTTTTCAAGAAAATATGGGTTTATTTTTTGAAAGAAAAATCAGAAGTATTTGAAAACTTCAAAAAGTTTAAAACCCATGTTGAGAAGGAAAGTGGTCTTGTGATCAAAGCTTTGAGATCCGATCGTGGATGAGAGTTCACATCCAAAGACTTTCATAAGTATTGTGAATACAATGGCATTAGAAGACAACTAACGGTGCCAAGAACCCCTCAACAAAATAGAGTAGCGGATAGGAAGAATAGAACAATTCTTGAGATAGCGAGGAGCATGCTCAAAAGTAAGAGACTACCAAAGGAGTTATGGGCTGAAGCTGTCGCATATGCAGTTTAGTTATTAAGAACTCCACATTTTAGAAGTTTACAAGAACTTTACGAGGTAATCGAAAATCAAGAAAATCTTACTTTATTTTGCTTATTTGCAGAGTGTGAGCCCATGGACTTCCAAGAAGCTATGAAAAAGAAGACATGGAGAAATTCAATGGATGAAGAAATCAAGGCGATAGAAAAAAACAATACATGGGAGTTAGCTTCACTTCCAAATGGACACAAAGCAATTGGTGTAAAATGGGTGTACAAAGCAAAGAAAATTTCTAAAGGAGAAGTAGAGAGATACAAGGCAAGATTGGTGGTGAAAGGCTATAGTCAAAGAGCCGGAATTGACTACGATGAGGTATTCGCTCCCGTTGCTCGTCTAGAAACTGTTAGACTAATCATTTCATTGGCAGCTCAAAACAATTAGAGAATACATCAAATGGATGTCAAGTCAGCCTTCTTAAACTTGAAGAATAAGTTTACATTGAGGAACCATAAGGTTACATAATCAAGGGAGAAGAAGACAAAGTCTTAAGGTTGAAGAAGGCACTTTATGGGTTAAAACAAGCCCCAAGAGTGTGGAATACTCGAATTGACAAATACTTCAAGGAGAAATATTTTATCAAGTGTCCATATGAGCATGCACTCTATATCAAAATTCAAAATGACGATATATTGATTGCATGTTTGTATGTAGATGACTTGATATTCACGGGTAGTATTCCAAGCATGACGAAGGAGAAAAAGTGGATCCAACACTACTTAAAAGCTTGGTTGGAGGCTTACGTTATTTAACGTGCACAAGGCCCGATATCTTATATGCAGTTGGAGTTGTTAGTCGTTACATGGAGCATCCAAAAACAACTCATTTCAAGGTGGCAAAGAGGATTCTTCGCTATATTAAAGGTACCATAGACTTTGGCTTGTACTATTCTATTTCTAACGATTACAAGCTTGTTGGATATAGCGATAGCGATTGGGGTGGAGATGTAGATGACCGAAAGAGCACAAGTGGCTTTGTGTTCTACATTGGAGATACGGCGTTCACATGGATGTCAAAGAAGCAACCGATCGTTACCTTATCTACTTGTGAAGCGGAGTATGTAGCAACTACTTCCTGTGTTTTCCATGCTATTTGGTTACAGAACATGTTAAAAGAGTTAAGCTTGCCACAAGAGGAGCCAACGAAGATTTTTTGTGGACAACAAGTTAGCAATAGCACTAGCGAAGAACCCAGTCTTCCATGATCGAAGTAAATACAATGACACACGCTATCACTACATTAGAGAGTGTGTTAACAAAAAGGAAGTGCAATTGAAATATGATTGATTTTGGATCAAGTTTAATTATTGGCCCAATGATCCAATAATTATCTTTTGGCCCAAATCCAAGACATGATCCAACTTCTAGAGTTTTCTCTAGAAATATCAAAACCTCCACCTCCTTAAAAGGTTCTAGAAATTCTCTAGAATCCTCCCAACACCTCTCCACCTCCTTAAAGAATAAAATTTTTTAGATAGTTTCATAGAAATATCTAGATAATTGTAATAAAATAATATAGATATTCTGAAAGAATAGTCTAGATTTATGATTATAATATTCTAGATATTTTGTAGTTTGGAGGCTATAAATACCTCCTTCTCCTTTCATTTGTAACCAAGTTAAGAAGTTAAAAATTAAGTAATAAGAAAGAGTTAGAGAAAAATCAAAGTCTTCCATTTCCTAAATTTCCTTTTAAATACTTAAACACTTCTCCATCATCTTCTTAAATAAGATTTTTTCTTTGCAACAATGGCAACACATCATGCCACGAGCCTTCCTCTACAATCCCCACCGTCTTGACATCATCTTCGCCACCACAGTTTTCTACGCCACAGCACTGCCGAAGAAGAAATAAGCCACGCCACCACATACATCCTACCATAACCGGATATGAAGCTCGATTGAACCAAATGAGACCTCTCCCGGCACCGAAAACGACACTGGAGAGGAAAACGAAGGGAATCGAAGAGGAAGCCTTTTCTCAAGAGAGAGAGAAAACGCGCAACGATTGGACCTTGGAAAACGTAATTATTAAGCATATAAAGTTGCAAATTAAATTGTGGACTATATATTAATCTAATTTAGAACTAACATTTCATCATCTCTCTTATATCAGATTCCACAACCAAACATCTGGTTTTGTTGTGACATTAATGACGGAGAAATTTTTGGAAGAAGTCCTTTGTCATCCAACAATTAGTTTTTCCAATAAATTTTTTTTATTTTATAGTAGTGAAATAATGTTTGTAGCTATTTAACAATTTATAATAGTGAAATAATGTTGGTAAAGAGAAATTTACAAAAGAAAAAGAAGGATATATCATTAGAGAGCAAAAGTTTGGGGAGGGGATTATGAAGGCTATTTTTGGCGATTTTGAGAAGGATGAATGTTTGGAGGCGGCATGATGGCTTCGCCATCAAATTTGGTGGTCGTCAAGGTAGTAGTTGAGGATGGCGAGGATCAAGCAGTCAAGGTTTTGATGTCAGAGATGGTTTGGTCAAAAAACAGAAGAGTAATCAGATTTATCGGCAATAGAACAGAGGGAGGTTCAGGTCGTGGGTTTTCAGAGCATGGTTCGCAAAACATAATTGACATGGTGAAGGTTTTAGAGGAACCAAAGGGTTCAGTGGTTTAGTCAGCCATAGAGACTGTATTTGTTTCAGATGGTTTTAAGGGTACAGTGGTAGCCTTGGGGTAGAGGTTGCGTCATGTTTGGGGGTGGGAAGGTTTCTGGGTTTGGTTCAGAGTTTGTGGATGTTTCAGATGGTTTAAAAGATTCATAGGTTGTGTCGGGGTTTGCGGCTGAGATAGTTTCAAGAAATGTATTGGGGTTTGTGGTTGTTGCAGATGGTTCGAAGTTTCAGAGAATGTGGTGGTTACGGAGGTTGTTGTAGTGATAGTTGTGGAGGAGGTTTTTGTTGTTGCGGGTGAAGAAATTGCTTCTAGTAATTCTTCATTGGATTCTTGTATAGTTCTCTGGTGGTTTGGTCAGGAGAACCACATAAATCCTACATATATGTTGTTCAAAAGACGTCGTCATTGTCTAAGCAAGACTTGACAATATTCTCAAAGGAAGGAACCACTTTCATCGAAGTACCTGATGATGTTATTAATGATCAAGCTCCTTTATGAGATGACTTGATAGTTGGAAATTCCCGGAAGTTGCACCACATGTTGGTAAGATTCATGTGATAGTGAAAAAGATTTGAAACTATGGGAATAAGGTTCGAAGGATCGATGCTTATGTAGTGAATTCAACTAAAATTAAGTTCCATATTCAAGACAGAATGATCAGAGATAGAGTGTTAAGCGTAGGGATGTGGAATATTGTAGATAAACTTGTGATGGTTTCGAATTATGGTCCAGTAATTGAAGAGGAGCAATCAGCTCTTTGGAAAATGTCTCTTTGGGTTACTCTCAAACAAATTCCAGCTCCTTTCTTCTCTTGGAAGGGGTTAAGTTTATGCGGTAGATGTGCCAAAGTGTCTTCATCCGGAAACAGAGTTATACAACAAGTTTGATAAGGCAAAGGTGTTTGTGGATGTCAATTAGACTAAACCTTTACCGAGTTCGTTTTACTTCAAGACAAACCAGGGGTGGAGTCGGAAGTTCTTTACTATTATCTTTGGCTTGCTCCAAAATGCAATACATGTTTTAATTGGGGTCATTTAAAGGAAACTCCTCGGGTTAAGTCTTAAGGACCTTGAGATTCCTAGAATTCTCACAAGGGGAGGAGTCTCGAGCTCTAATAATGATGTTCCACAATTAGTTTTAGTTTCAGTGAAACAAGCTTGTGCTTCGATAGTGAAATCTACAGAAGCGAGGAAGGTTAGTAAACCATAACAAGATCCACCACATCCTGTATATGAAGATGCAGACGTGGGTGGTGGATGTGTTGCACCTTTGAATACTTCATTGATGGATTTGGCTATAGAGGATAAGCTATCTAAACGTATAAAGGAAATAATTTCTAATCAACAAAGTTCAAGCACTTGTTTTGGAGAGTATCAGAGAGGTTCCAAGTGAAATTTTAGAGGGGGAACTGCTGATTACATTTACTCGGAACAAGCAACCACTGATCTTTGCAGAAGTTGGGGTAGTAAGAAAGGTGGATGTTAGGAAGGAAAGGCTCCAAGCTACAACACATCATGTGTATAAAGATGCAGATGTTAGTGATGTAGATGAGCATTCTAAGAGTATTGAAAAATAAAATGAAGCATGGGAAAAAGTTTCTCCAAAAAATTGACTAAAGGTAGGTTTCAAGGAGAAAAGGTTTTGTCTATAGAGGTATCACCATCTCGGTATGATTTCTTAGCGGGTCATTCTAATTGTGATATCTCGGAGGAGATGCAGGTTCAAGAAATGGCAGCCAAATGGTTTGAGAGCTGTCAAGTAAATGAGGATAAAGGGGTTTCATCGAAGGTAGATAATAAAACTTTGTGTATTGTTCTACCAAGAACAACTAGATCTGTTTACAAGTTAGCTCAAAATACTCTCTCTAGTGTGGCGAGCAAGAAGTCCGCCAAACATAAATAATTTTGTGTCGAGTTTCTTTTGGAATGTTCGAGGTTTCAACAAATCGACAAAGTATTCAGTTGTTCGAAATTGGATTAATTCTGGTATGATGAAGTTTGGAGCTTTATTGGAAACTCGAGTTAAAGAAAACAAAGCAGAGAGTCGTAGGAAAAGTTTTCAAAAATTGGTCAGTCTTGTCGAACTATAATTCACATCGTTTAGGGAGGATTTGGATAATTTGAAATTCACGAGTGAGACAACAACATGCTTCAATAGCGATCAGTTGATAATATGCTCAATTCTTATTGATGGTGAGGAGAAGGAGATTTTCTGTTTGTTTGTCTATGCATCAAATTTTGTAAAAGAAAGAAAGCAGCTCTAGGAGGATTTAAGAAGTCACCAGCAATCCCCAATGCTTAGAAATAAATCTTGGATGGTAGTAGGATATTTTAACGAGATAGTGGATATCGAAGTTCACTCAGTTTATGCGACATCTCCGTCGGTTACATTGAATATGCGAGATTTCCAAGATGTAATCAGATTTTGTTTGCTCTAATTAATGACAACGCATGGTTCTCGTTATACATGGTGTAACAAAAGAGAACAAGGCTTCATATGCCAAAAATTGGATAGGGTTATGGTGAATGATTCATGGTTTCAGACTTACCCACAATCACATTGCTGTTTTGAGGCGGGTGGATGCTCTGATCATATGTCTTGTCGCATTCAGGTTAAAGCACCACTTATTAGGCCAAGGAAATTGTTTAAATTCACCAACGCTTTAACTAGTCTGCCTGGATTTTTATCATTTATACAAAGCTGTTAGGCTGCTGCGGATCTCAGAGTATTAACTTCGGCTTTATTTCGTCTTTCAAAAAAGATTAAGCCTTTGAAACCACAAATTCGTGAGTTGAGCAAACAAAGACTATGCAATGTGCAAAACAAAACAAAAAGATCTTATGAAGTTCTTTGTGATTGTCAAACAAAAACCTTGCTACTGACACAAGTTTTAATGGAATAAGATATGCATGCTTGTAATAAGTGAAACCAACTTTCGGTATTGGAGGAAAGATTTATGAGACAAAGATCAAAATTGCATTGGCTGAAAGTGAGAGATGGTAACAACGTGTACTTTCATCAAACTGCTAAGAACCGAGAGACTCAAAATTCAGCTAAATCTATAAAGAAAGATGATGGAACTTTTGTCCAAAGTAAGTGCGAGATCAAAGCGAAAGCAGATGATTATTTTTGTTTGTTTTTAACTCGCTCTGGTTGGAGTGTCAGGGAATGAATGTAGAAAAGCTAGAGGATTTACTGGGTTTTATGTGTGGTGAGGATGATAGTAGGATGTTTATTAAAGAAGTTACAGAGGAAGGGGTAAAAAGGTAGTATTCACTATGCCAGAAAACAAATCTCCGGAACTGGATGGTTTTACTTCATAATTTTTTAAGGAGACTTGGAGAATTGTGGAAAATGATGTTGTACCAGCCATACAATTATTCTTTGTAAAGGGATTTCTTCCAAAGGATATGAATTCTACGATTTTGGCTCTTATTTCCGAAGAAGAAAAAAGCTCATGAGATGAAAGACTATCGGCCGATATCTTGCTGTAACGTCTTATACAAGGTTATCTCTAGAAATTTGGCGAATAGATTGAAGCAGTTATGACCTAAATTCATCTCTCCAAACCAATCAGCCTTATTTAAGGATTGTCTTTTGATGGAGAACATCTTATTGACGTCGAAACTGGTAAAATTTTATCATAAGAATACGGTCTCGGCTAGATATGCGGTAAAAATAAACGTTTCTTTTGTTTATGTTAAGAGCTCGTTGCCTGAAAAGTTCATTCATTGGCTGAATTTATGCATCTCAACGATTTCTTTCTCAGTTCAGGTGAATGGTGAGTTGTCTGGGTATTTCCAAACCATGAGATGTCTCCATCAAGGTTGTTCCTTATCCCCTTATCTATTTGTGATCTATATGCATGTTCTATCAAGACTATTGGATAAATAGGCAAAGGAGAGAAAATTTGGATATCATCTATATTGCCAGAACCTTGCTCTTACCCATTTATGTTTTGCGGACGATCTATTAGTTTTTTCGGATGGAAATAAACAATTGATAACAGGACTTCTACAAGTTTTTCAAGAGTTCGCAACAACTTAGGTCTAAGGATAAGTCTCAAAAAATCAATGTTGTTTATGGCGGGGATTTCAGCAGAACGAAATTATTGAGTTATTTCCTTTTGATAGCGGATCGCTTCCCATCAGGTATTTGGGTCTTCCTCTTTTGACTAAGAGTATGACTCTTAATGATTACACGCTATTGATAGAAAAGATACGATCAAGAATAAGTTGTTGGACTGCGAGGTATCTCTCTTATGTGGGGCGGTTATAGCTTAGTGCATCAGTTATTTATAGCCTCACTAACTTCTTGATTTCATCATTCTGGTTACCCAAAGGATGCATAGAAGAAATTGATAATTATGTTGCATTCTTATGATCTGGTCTAGAATTGAGCTAAAAAAGGCTAAAGTCGAATGGAAAGATGTTTGTAAGCTGAAGATACAAGGAGGTTTGGGATTAAAGTAGATCTCTGAAGCAAATAAGGTGAGCTATTTGAAATTTAATCTGTAATGGTTCTTTATGGTCGGTAAAAGAATCCTCTTCTCTTGGTTCATGCACTTGGAAAAAATTGTTGAAGTACAGACAGTTGGCAACTTCTTTGAGTACGATTGAAGTTAACAATGGAGCATTAACTGCTTTTTGGTTTGACAATTGGTCTCTGTTGGATAAACTAATTGATGTCATGGGTCTTCGAGAAAGTAGAGATATGGGATACCTCTAAATTCAACAGTGGAAAATGTGTTATTAACATATACAAGTCGGTGTCACTGAGCAGATATATTAAATGGGATTGAAGATGCAATTATTTTACAGCATCAAAAAAGGCAAACAGAAGAGACAGATGTTGTCTTGTGGAAATTCAACGAAACATAGTTTAAACCGACATTTAATTATAAAACAACCTAGAAGTTGATCCAAGAAGAACAGTTGAAAAAAGTGGTTCATGGGGATATGGTTCACACATAATACACCAAAATATTCATTCATGGCTTGGTTTGCGGTAACAATCATCTTTCAATGGGTGATTAAATGTCGAGCTGGAATAATGGTGCTTCAACGGCGTGCTCACTATTTGTGGAGCCAATAGAGACACAAAATCACATCTTCTTCTAATGCTCATATCCAGCAAAGATCTTTGCATTGTCTAACAAGCAAGCTTCTTTAAAATCAGTACACAACTCAGTGGGACGTTATTCTAGTTCTCCTCGTCAACAAACATCGAGGTAAATTAAAATTGTTCGTACTGCGATATGCATTTCAGGCAGCTTTACACTCGATTTGGAGGGAACAAAACAATAGACGACATGCCGAACTGGCTACTCCTCACTCTTCACTCAACATATTCATCGATAAACAAGTACGAAACAGAGTATCGACTATCAGGCTATGGGTGACTCGAGATATCTGCAAGGAATGGAGACATGATTCACAACAAGATAGCATGTTATCAAAGGTTCTTCACATTGGGTTTTCTTTTCATCAGTTATTTCAGCTATCTTTTGATCTTTTCATCTATTTCAATAATGGTTTGTACTCTTTTTCCAAAAAACTTGTTTTGTCCCAAATGAGTTTTCCAATTTTTGGTTTTAATAAGACAACTATTTATTGATTTTCAAAAATAAATCTCTTGTTTTCTATTAAACTTAAAAAACAGTTACACATGTTGTAAAATATTTAATTTAAATATAATTTAACATAATATTTAAAAAAATGTTTGTAGCTAAGAAACAAAAAAATTGTTTTACATAACTAACGATTTATTCAAACAATTGTGTACCATTATGTAAAAAGAAATGTAGATACAATGAAATACAAGGTTTTAGGCTTTTAACAAACAAGTTTATATTATTGATATATTATTCTATTTCATTTTCGATTAATAGATTACCAATCAGAAAGGAAAAAATTATTTTTTAGAACATCATTAGTTAAAAGTCTAATGATATTAAGAAAATAATATCTTGTACAATAGCATTTTAAAATTATTTTAGTTAGTATATGTAGTTATTAATAATAAAGAGTTTCAAGCTTTCTAAAAGTATTAAAAGTATATTTAGTTAGTAATAATATAGAGTTACTAAATGCTGAGTATGTACATGTATGATTCAAGCCCAAAAAATATAAAATAAAAGAAATAAAAAGAGCCTGTATGATTTAGTTGGATCAGAATGCAGAAAAGTGGTCACTTCACATATACTTTAGGGTGGGGATGATCCACCCATATAAATAAATACTGTAATATCTCAATTTCTCTCCTTCGTAAAAGATCCTGACAAGTGACCAACCTAAGCAGATCACTTTGTTTGATCTTTTTTCGTCTCATCCATTTTTTTTCTATTACAATCATATACATACTTATAATTTTCTTTTTTATCCCCTCTATATAAGGAAAAATTGAGATGAACATTTTCGTATGCTAATAAATTTTGGTACTCAACTATATTAACCATTAATATTATATACTTTATAGATTATCTTTTAAAAAAAAAATTAAGTTGAATATATCCTAGATAAGATCTAATATGGTGTGCGATAATTTTCCGTATGGATAGTAGAAGACAAGGTATCTGTAAGTAAACACACATGACACTATGACAGTTATAGAAAATACCGGTGAAATATTTTCGAATACTCTTTGAATCACTTTTACCACATAATATTTTTTTTCTCTTTAATTTTTTTTAGTATATGAAGATCTTAGATGTGGGGATAGTTTTACCTTCTTGTTTGGAAAAAAATAATAATGTAGAAGTCTTGGAATGTCATTGTCGCCCTAGAGATCCGATGGATTATTTTCTGATGGTTATCAAAAGAAGACTCTTCAAGAGAGGAACAGCCGTCAAAAAACCTTGGCATTTGGAAAACTTTATCTTGTCTTTGAGAAACAAATATAAAAATATATGGTTCCTAAAATTTGAAATAAACTTTTTCTATTATCATTTTTAAACAGAGAAAATTTTTTATGTGCAGGACCCAAAAATCGGAGTTAAGAAATACGATGAAATATCGTATAAAGAAAATAAGGAAGAACGATTTAAACAATAAAACGATTTAGAAAAACCCATATAAAACCGATTAGAATTGGAGGCGAGATATGATCTCTGTCCTTAACTCAATAAAGCTCCCGTTAGTGAGACGGATCGACAGAGCTTTTGGAGTCCCAGGATACAACCGATATGAGACCACAACGCTACACTCGGTGTGGAATCTACGAACGTAGACAATACGATATACTCTAGACGTACCGTTTTCCGAAAGAATGGAGAAACGTTTAGCGAGAGATTGAAGGATCTTTGAAAGAGATGTTTTGTGTTTCGAATGAGTGAATTCTCCAAATGAGACGAGTCCCTTATATAGGCGACCTCAGAGTGAGTTTAAACGCATGCAATTGATGGTAAGATTCTGCATTATAATTGCATGACATTAACACGTAGAGAGTTACGATTTGTGTCATTAACATGGCGCAATCAGTTTTGATTTTTGTTATGAATAATCAAATCTCGGATTTAATTTCATACATTATGACAAATCAAAAATATATATAAAAATATATTAAGAGGATAATTAGAAATGGGCCACTCGACCACAAGACATTTCCAAATACCCAAAGACCCGAACCCTGAGCCCCGAGCCCCGAGCCACGAGCCCCGGCCCCGGCCCCGATCCCGGCCCCAGCCCCGACCCCGGCCCCGACCCCGGCCCCTGCCCTGAGCCCTAGCCCGAGCCCGACCCCAAGCCCAAGCCCAAGCCCACGCCCACGCTCACGCCTGCGTCTGGCCTGGCGGCGGTGGTGGTGGTGCGTGCGTGTGGTCCTATCCATCCTCTCTCATATGCACCATAAGTCTTAGCCAATTTGAACCATTGTATTACCTTCTTGTCATTTATACTAGAGTGAAAAAGTTCGGCTAAACTATGTGGGACATTTAGTAAATTCCACTTACTCACTTATACTCAAATGGATCTCTTTTGACACTTAGCCCAAAATGCAATCCATTCCATAAGTTATTTCTTATTCACATTCTCAAGTATTTATAAGCCCAAAGCTTATAATAATTTAGACCCAACAATCCCTCACATGAATAGAAATAACTCTAAACAGGGATGACTTGAAAGACTCTTTGGATAGAAAAAGCTAAAAAAGAAGTCTCCAGAGTATATGCGAAAACCAATTGTGTCTGATGTGGTAGCATTTTTTAGCTTTGAACCAATCATTGTTAATATATGTCGAGTTTACTCGGCCAGAAGGTAAACATGATGTCTTGAACCACCCGGAGTTTTATGTAAACTTAGACAACATGCATAACCCAGTTAGGTTTCTTGTTGAACTACATTCTCTTGTTGTGTTCATTGTGGCCTTGAACATGCCTGGATTCATGAGTGAACTTGGAGAATATACCTTTTATCGTTCATTCTCCTAGAAATGGCCCCATTTCACACTCACATAGGTGATTTCCCATAAGCTTTTTCGTCTTGTTGAAAGCATTATTTTGTACTTCATAAGAATGAAAGTAGAGCGGAAGAGCCATTTTCAAGTAGTGTTCGATCGATTATGTATTAAACAATATTCGATTGATTGGTCTGAAATCATTAAAAGCTCAACGCTTATCCTTATACAACTAGCACTTTCTAATCATTGTAGGAATCGAGTAGAGACATTCGTCTCACAATGCTTTCAGCAGAATTAGTTTAATATAGTTGTCCCTTTGAACCTCATTCTTGGGATCTCCAGTCATTGAGGTTGGGTGTTCATCAAACGTCATCTTTAATTCATAGGCTGTAAACCCATTCCTCTTGATGATTTTAATACTTGATCTCGAGTCAGACCTTTTGTAAAAGGATCTGCTAAATTATCAGCTGATTTGATATAATCCAGCGTGACTACACCACTTGAGATCAAATGTCTAATGGTCTTATGTCGTCTTCGTATATGACGAGACTTGCCATTATATTGAGTATTCAGTGTCCGTAAGATAGCGGATTGACATTCACAATGTAAATGTATTGCCGGTACTGGTTTCTCCCACATAGGGATATCTTCCAAAAAATTTCAAAGGCACTCAGCCTCCTCTGCGGCTTTGTCTAAAGCAATGAACTCAGGTTCCGTGGTTGATCTGGCCAGCAGAGTTTGTTTGGAATATTTCCACGACACAGCGGCACCACCTATTGTAAAGACATATCTGCTTGTGGATTTTGAGTTTTTGGAGTCAGATATCCAGTTTGCATCAGTATATCCTTCCAAAACTGCTGGTTCTTTACCATAGTGCAACCCATAGCTTTTCGTAAACCGCAAGTAATTCAATACTCTAGTTATAGCTTTCCAGTATGTGTTTCCTGGATTACTTGTATAGCGACTTAATACATTGACAGTGTGCGCTAGATCGGGTCGAGTACAATTTGTTAAGTACATCAGACTTCTGATAACTCGTGCATATTCCACTTGTGGTACGACTTCACCTTGATTTTTAGTCAAATGAAGTTGAACGTCAACATGTGTTTTTGCAGTCCTACTTGAGTAGAGTTTGAATTTATCAAGTATCTTGTCAGCATAATGTTCTTGGGATAAAATGATTCCGTTAGAATGTCTAGTAATTTCAACTCTTAGAATCACATATGCTAATCTCATATCTTTCATATCAAACTGTCCAGATAACATGGTTTTTGTTTGATTGATGATATTTTTATTACTCCCAATAATAAGCATGTCATCTACGTATAAACATAGAATGATATACCCAGTTGGACATATATGCATTTATCACATTCATTTATGCAAAAACCGTTGGACATCATTACATTATCAAACTTTTCATGCCATTGTTTTGGAGCTTGTTTAAGTCCATACAACGACTTCACAAGTCTACAGACTGTGTGTTCTTGTCCAGGTACAATGTAAATTTCATGTAAATTTCTTCCTTCAGGTTGTTTCATGTAAATTTTTTCCTCTAAATCTCCATTTAGAAAAGCAGTTTTTACATCCATCTGATGGATTTCCAGATCTCGTAAAGCAGCAATGCTAATTAGCATTCTAATCGAAGTTATTCTCATTACTGGAGAATAGGTGTCAAAGAAATCTAGACCTTCCTTTTGTCGGAATCCTTGCACTTGTCTATTGTACCATCAGTTTTCAATTTTGTTTTAAAAATCCATTTACGCCCGAGGGCTTTAAACCCTTCCGGTAAATCAGCCATCTCCCATGTATGGTGTTGCATAATGGAGTCAATTTCACTATTTATGGCTTCCTTCCACGAAGGTGCGTCTGGCGTAGACATAGCCTCTATGTAAGTTCTTGGTTCATTTTCTAAAAGAAAAACCATTAGGAAATCATCACCAAAAGTTTTTTCCTTTCGAGCTCTTTTGCTCCGTCTAAGTTTATCTTCAACTTCTTCCGGCTCATTAAATAAAGTACCAGAAGAGCTTGCCCCATTTTGATAGGAACTTACATCTTTTTGATCCCATGTCCGCTTTAGATATTCTCTATCTTTTAACGGAAAAATATTTTCAAAGAATTCTACATTCCGGGATTCCATCACAGTATTAATGTGAATGTCTGGAATATCTGATATATGAACCAAAAATGGATAAGCACTACTATTGTGTGCATAACCGATAAAATTTACAATCAACGGTTTTTGGTCCAACCGTGACTTGTTTCGGAGGTGGTACAACTACCTTTGCTAAGCACCCCCACACTTTCATGTATTTGTATGAAGGAATAGTGCATTTCCATAATTCACTATGGAGTTTTTCCCGTCACTTTGTGCGGAATTTTGTTGAGGATATAATTCGAGGTAAGCAAAGCTTCCCCCCCCCCCACATGTTCTGAGCTATCCCAGATTCCTGCAACATAGCATTCATCATTTCTTTAAGAGTGCGATTTTTCCTTTCAGCAACTCTGTTAGATGAAGATGAATAAGGAGCGGTTGTTTGATGTATGATTCCATTTTCTCTACAAAATGCATCAAACGGTCCTTGATATTCTCCACCTCGATCACTTCGAACTATTTTAATAGTTTTCTCAAGTTGATTTTCAGCTTCAAGCTTATATTCTTTAAATTTATCCAAAGCTTCGTTTTTGCTTTGTAATAAATAAATACAACAATATTTTGTGCAATCATCTATAAATATCACAAAATATTTCTTTCCTCCTCGAGTTGGTAGATACTTTAAATCACATAAATCTATGTGTATCAGACCAAGAGGTTCCGTCGTTCTTTCTCGTTTAGGGGATGGTCGTTTTGTAAGTTTTGCTTGTACACAAACTTGACATTTATCTTTAATCGATTTACATTTAGGAATTAGACTTAAATTCATCAATCTTTCCAAAGATTTATAATTCACATGTCCTAATCGTTCATACCAAATAGTAAAAGACTCGACCAAATAAGCAACTTGAATATTTTCATTAACGGAAACAACATTGGTTACAACTTGAAAATCTTGGACACTTTGGTGTTGGCCATCTTCACCCTTTCGTCTTCATGACTCTTTTGATAAGTGATAAACAACTCTTTATCAAAACAAATGTGAGTGGTTGCACCAGTGTCATAGAACCACTCCCTTGGATTGGTCTCAACCACATTGACTTCTGGAATATCTTCGGTGATTACCGCACATAGTTCTTCCGAGGTCAAGAAAGCTTGATGAGTAGACTTTTTAGCCTTTGCCTTGCTATGACAATCTTGAGCTTTGTGGCCTATCTTACCACAATAGTTACAAGTCCTGATGAACTTCTTCTCAGCCCCATTGTGCTTCTTGAAGTTCGTGGATCCCGAAGGTCTCAGATTTTTTGGAAAAATCTTATGCCCGACCTTACCCTTACCTTTGACCTTAGCCATTTGAGCAATATAGGCTTGGTAAGAATCTTGCTCCTCACGATTTGTGAGCCCGGTTGTATGGTGATTTCTAGCTTCAATTTGAAGCCTAGTGATCAAGTCTTGAAGTGACATCTCCTTTCGCTTGTGCTTGAGATAATTTTTGTATTCCACCCAACTTGGAGGAAGTTTCTCAATAAAGCAATTAACCGTAAAAAGCTCACAAATTTTCATACCTTCGGATGCTATCTCATTGCATAGCAATTGAAGTTGATCCACTTGTGCCATGATAGGTTTCGAGTCCACCATCTTGAAATCTAGAAATTTTGCCCCCGCAAATTTTTGAGTTCCCGCATCATTAGACTTGTACTTCTTCTCCAAAGCAAATTTTGCTTCTCATTGTTGTATACATCATACAACGAGTCAACGAGGCGGCTTAAGATCCAACCCCAGCACAAGAAGTCTGAATGCGTCCATGCATCAATGCTCACCATGGTATGGACATCTTTGGCTCCAAGAAGAGCTACCAGCTTGTCCTCCTTGAGGAACTTGTCAAACTTAAGGGTGGTCAAATAGAACAACATCTTTTGTTGCCAAGTTTTGAACCCATTCCCATCAAATTTTTCCGGCAATAGTCTAGCATTCAAAGCAGTTGTTTGAACAACTTCATTTTTCTTGTTGATTGCAACATGCCCAGTCTCTGTCGACATCTGTTGACAATCCATGGAAAAAATTGAGTGAGGTTCTTGAATCGTTGGATAAATCAAATTTATTTACGAATCAGTTAATATTTAATTTTGTTTAACATTTTTAAATTATAAACACTATTAGTTAGTGCAATAATTTAGAACCGACTTATAAAACGTTTCGGAAATATTGCAAATTTATTTGCACCCGAACCCGTTTTTTAACACAAACGTTTCTCAAAATCGCTAACAAGTGTTAGCCGAAACCGTTTTAGATGTGTTATATTGTTTTGTAAAGACGCTTATGAAAGTGTTTACTCAACCGTTTGAAACCTTGTTTCCAAAGAAACTACGTTTCTAGATAAGAAATAAAACCGAATAAAATCGTTTTATAATTTCGCAAATCTCAATCCGATTATAGCTATATGCTAGAAGCGGATTTATTGAGTTAAGCTTGTAGGACCCAAAAATCGGAGTTAAGAATTGCGAAGAGAAATCGTTTAAAGAAAATAAGGAAGAACGATCTAAACAATAAAAAGATTTAGAAAAACCCGTATAAAACCGATTAGAATCGGAGGCGAGACATGATCTCTGTCCTTAACTCAATAAAGCTCCCGTTAGTGAGACAGATGGACAGAGCTTTTGGAGTCCCAGGATACAACCGATATGAGACCACAACGCTACACTCGGTGTGGAATCTACGAATGTAGACAACTATGATATACTCTAGACGTACCGTTTTTCTGAAGGAATGGAGAAACGTTTAGCGAGAGATTGAAGGATCTTTGAGAGAGATGTTTTGTGTTTCGAATGAGTGAATTCTCCAAATAAGACGAGTCCCTTATATAGGCGACCTCGGAGTGAGTTTAAACGCGTGCAATTGATGGTAAGATTCTGCGTTATGATTGCATGACATTAACACGTAGAGAGTTACGATTTGTGTCATTAACATGGCGCAATCAGTTTTGAGTTTTGTATCTCGGATTTAATCTCATACATTATGACAAATCAAATATATATATAAAAATATATTAAGAGGATAATTAGCCAATTTATTTTTCATAAAAAATTGTCCCAAAAAGAAATGGACCACTCGACTATGAGACATTCCCAAAGACCCAAACCCCGAATCCCGAATCCCAAATCCCGAACCCCGAGCCCCGAGCCCCTAGCCCCGAGCCCCGAGCTCCGAGCCCCGAGCCCAAGCCCAAGCCCAAGCCCACGCCTGCGCGTGGTCTAGCGGCAGTGGTGGTGGTGTGCGCGTGTGATCCGATCCATCCTCTCTCATATGCACAATAAGTCTTAGCCAATTTGAACCATTGTATTACCTTCTAGTCATTTATAATAGAGTAAAAAAGTTCGGCTAAACTATGTAGGACATTTAAGGACATTTAAGAATCCGCTATAGAAATGGTTCAGAAAATTAGATAAATGTAAAATTCAATAAATCCCGAACGGAAAAAAAAACATAAAAGTTTTGGATTCACTAGGGGAATTATTAAACACTCTTATTTTCACATCCTCTGGATAATGTAATACCTAATACCTAACCAGGAACATGGCCTTGTGACTTGTGTACACGTGTTCCGTAGTCTAAAGGGAGCACTGTATGAACATGCATGCCCTACCTTTCCGGAGTTTTACATATGCCACCATCTTTATATACAAAATCACCTCTCACGTATAGTTAGCGGTCACATAAATGATTTTGGGCCTGTTTGGTTGTACAATGATGTTTGTTTAGTGATAAAAATTGTTCATTGAAATGTTTCTGAATAGAACATCCGAATGAATTTTAAAATTTACACTAAATTTTCAAAACCATTTGGATGAACCAAATTGGACCATTTGGATAGAAATGGTTCATCCAAAAATAACAAATGATAAATATATCTCTAACTAATTTTATTTTTATTAATTTAATTTGTTTTAAAAATATTTACATCAACAACATTGAGATTTTATGGTTTTAACAGAAAATACAATCCAATATTTAGTGGTTTTGGCAGAAAAATTTAATTCCGCAGTTTTACAATTTCAAGGTTTAAAAATATTGATATAATTATTTTCATAAATATTGGGATGTCACGATTTTAATTTAAAAATGTTATTTTGATAGATTACGGTTTTGGCGGAAAAATATAAATCCATGATTTTTTTGTCAAAATTGAAAATTCACGGTTTTGGCGGAAAATACAATTCGATATTAAGTGGTTTTGGCGGGAAAATATAATTACACAGTTTTTCCGCTAAAATTAGGATTTTACGGTTTTGGCAAAAAATACAATTCCGATATTTAGTTGTTTTAGCGGAAAAATATTATTCTGCAGTTTTTCCGCCAAAATTGAAATTTTACAGTTTTGGCGGAAAATACATTTTTGAGATTTATTGGTTTTGGCGGAAAAATATAATTACACAGTTCCTTCTAAAATTGGAATTTTATAGTTTTGGCAGAAAATACAATTCCAAGATTTAGTTGTTTCAGCGGAAAAATGTAATTTCCGTAGTTTTTCCGCCAAAATTGAGATTTTACGGTTTTGGCAGAAAATAAATTTCTGAGATTTATTAGGTTTGGAGGGTGTCAGAAACTGAAATTCTGTCGGTTTTCCGTAGGAAAAAACCGACGGGATACCGACAAATATATTGTGACAGGTTACCGACGGGATGTCCATCGTACTGTAAAAAAGACGGAAAACCGACAGACACTTGTACCGATGGGTAACCGACAGAAACTTGTAACGACAGATTTCTGACAAAATTTTTGTACTGACGGTAAACTGACGGGCTTGTTTACCGTCAGGAAACCGATGGATAATTTAAATTTGAATTTTTTTTTACAATGTTTATTAAACCCAAAAAAGGATTAAAAATTATTTAAAATTATAAAATAAAAATGTAAATTAAAATTTTAAAATTAAAATGTAATAAAAGTAAAATTAAATCCGTTTATAAAACAAAAGAAACAAAACTAATATTCTCTCGTCCTCGTGCTCGTCCGACGACATCGTAGTTCTGCGAAACTCGGCTCACATTTGCTCTTGCATCGCGTCCAATTCTGCTTTCATTTGTTGTTGCATCTAAGCTTGAATTCTTCCATTTCGGTCTTACAAGTAGCTTTGACGGCCAACACATCTTCCGGCATTTGAGCGAAGGCGGCATCTTGAGAAAACGAGGATGTTGCACTTCGGTGCTCGTTGGGACGGCCAAAAACCCGTCCTTTGCTCCTAGGAGTTAGATGCAAGCAAAAAGATTAAAATGATGAGTTATTGAAAAATAAATTTAAAATTCTATAAAGGATAAACAAATTTAAAACTATACCTCATCGTAGAATTCATTCAGCTTATCGACTGAAACTTCATTGGACTCGGCACCTTCAATCTGAGAATCCAGAAACTCCTGCGACTGCCGATACTCATCTGCAAGCTTGTTAACGGACTCGACGAGGTTCCGAGCTATCGGATCCTGAATCTCTCCTGTTTTCTTGCTGGTATGAAGTTCGGTGACTAACTCCACATGAGAAGGACGTTTTTCCATTTTTTTGGTCTACAATCCAAAAGTCAAATTACGAGAAATGTTAGAAAAAAGAATTTATAAGTTAAAAGTATGAGATACATACCAATTTCTCCTCGACAGTCGCGATGCTCTGAGGTCCAGCGTTATGTGTCGAGTGTCCGACTCTGGCTCGATCTCTCATCCGATTTTTCGCTTTCCCGATAGATGTCGACTTCGTCTCCTCGGACTCCCAATGTTTTACAAACCCTTCCCATAAATAAAGTTTGAATTCCAACTCCTTGCAAACCTTCTCCGCCAACCAATATTGCTTCCACTCGTACAACTTACGGCGATATTGGTCGCGATATTTTTTCTCGAACTCTCGCCTAACAATACCAGTGTCCGCAACATCCCAAGTGAACTCTTGCTATAAAAACACAAATATGAAATATTAATAATGTATAAAATATAAGTAAATTAATAAAAAAACGAGACTTACCGCAAAGTGTCGAAACTATTAGTCTCTTTCTTCCAAAGGCATCTTTGAGAATGTAGGGTATGGCTCCTTGATCATTCCATTAAGCATATTGTTAATACACTTAGATATTCCATTGTGGGAAATATCAAACCTATAAACAATTGATCATAAAAAAAGTTAGTAACGTAAAATAAATATGCTTATTTGGAATTTTTTTGATATTTTGCTTACCAAGTTGTGTTAGGTAGCCTATGTGGATGCAGCCTTGTGATCTCCTGCGATCAGGGCTGCTGGATGAACTCCTCAATGGTCATTCTTGTGAATTGGTCGGTTTGCATATCCGGAGCTTGGCTAGACACAGATGGACAGGTTTCTGGAATCCCTTGCCCTCTACCTCGTTGTAAAGTACCACCAACAACGGGAACACGTGACTTGCGGCCTAAACATGGAGGAGGTGCGGTAGAAGGACGGGAAGATAATCTCGGAGAAGGAACAGAAACACGTCTTGTCGATGCTGAACGGCCACTTCCAGCCGAAAACCTAGCAAAGTCACTCTAAACATAAAATTAATATTAAAAAAAATTAAAAAGATATTTAAATGTCAATATACAAAAAAAGAATTGCTTAATAATACAAGTATGTAACAAGTTAAACAAATTATTAACTATTATAAACTATATATAGGAAACATATCCAAATAAAAAACATTAGGATAGATAAATTTCAACTTAAATATTAGTTTGAAAATGTATTATAGACATAAATTTACAAGCTGATATGTCCTTTCTGATAAGAGAAGCCCTATTTCATTTCATAAGCTTTACAATTTATAAAAAAAATTGATAGCCCGCAAGAGCATGATTATTGGGATAGTATTTAATTAAGTATCAATCCACAAGAAAAAGAAAAAAAAAAAAAAATATATATATATATATATACATATCTAACACTATATGTCAATGTATGTATACAATGAGCTAAATTTTTAATGATGTTGAGGATGTGGTGGTGATCTATGTTAAACTAAACTTAAACTTAAGCAAAGTTTTTTCTTTTTCTTTGTTAAGAAAATACATTATGCGAAGTTGAATTCATTGATATGGTGATAAGGTGATGGTACTAGCATAAACCACCCAACTAAATATATTGGTGAACTAAAGCAAGTCTTAAATATATATAGTAAAAAGAACTAAGTAAACAAATGTTTCTGGGTTGTGACTAAGGAATCATCGCAATTATCAGTAAAATGAAACCATGCGAGAATTGTTCTCTAGCTATCTAAAAGTAAGATATAAGGTTGTCTCTCAAGATGGTGAGGAGGTTAGACAGCTAATTTTCATACCCTAGCCAACCTACAAAAGGAATCCTAGTCTTCCACCTACCAATGGTACGAGAAGTTCTTAAAGAACAATAAGAGCAAAGTCTAGAAATTAATGTGGGTTTCAGCCTGCGATTCCCAGGTTAACAAAAATATATATATTATGCTACGTAACACTTAGCAAGTTATGCACAAATATATTATTCTCCAACAACAGTTATGTCCAAATAATCAAACTACACCAAGGTACAACCTAAATCTTATTAAGACTCATATACTTCTCTTATGTGTTCATTGGAGTCGTAAAAAATATCAATGGTGCTCAATCAAGAGATTTAACCAAGAAACCTTAAACTCGATGATAATAAATCTATTATTCACATTTTAACAAAAAAGAATCAAAATTCCTGTGTAAGACAATATTCTAGATCACTCAGGGCTTTTAAAGTCTTTCTTGTGTTTGTTGTTTTTGTTTTTCAGAGACATATGAAATAATGTCTTCATCTTATCTATTTATTAGGTAAGAGCTTGTGCTATGTAATGGAGAATTTTATATTATTTAATTTTATGGATAATTTTCTTTGTAGTAAAAATATATATTTAATTAATGTATTATGAATTTTCAATACGTTTCAAGAGAACAAAGTTATTGTATTTGATTTTACTATACATATTTATAGATTTATAAATTAAAATTATTATAAAATTAAAAAATATTTTTTCATTTTTGTGATCTTATGTGTAATTGATATATAATTTTAAATTTAATTTTATATCAATATTATTTATTTTATTAGTGTTATGTATATAACATTCAGTAATTAGAGCTCATATAAGTTTTTCATTGTTAGTATATATTTTAGATTTAAACGATATTTTATAATTAACTGTAAATAACATATCATTTTTAAGGCTAATTCATATTATTTCTTTAGGTGTAAATGATATAACATAGACTAATTGAAAATTGATATTTGAATATTTGAACTAATCATATTCATTTTATACAAATAAAGATATGATTCTTGAATTAATTATCATTGATGTAGTTGTTTGTCATAACAAATACGGCTAACCTAATAAGAAAACTAATTCAAATAGAAATGTATGGCAAATAGAATAACTCTAGTAAATAAATCAAAAGGGCAAAAAAAAAAATGTATGTTTGACATGTCAGCACCAACGTTTCTGTTATTATATATAAAGATGTCACATGCGAAAGAAAGATGTTATCTCAAAATTTAAAATTACACCCGAATAAATTTAGATGATTTTAAATATTAAGATAGCAAAATAGTACCGTGAGGGAATGGTGAATAGAAGAATGAAACAGAACATAAAACCGTAATCTTCTAAGCAGTGGGAGGAGCCCTAGGCTCTGACCGAAAGGATCATTGCTTCCAAGGTTATAACGGATCAAACTGCAAACTGGTGCCATATCTTCTTCGTCTTACCACTCAACTCTTTTCCCTCTTATACATGATGATGTGTTCATGTCACCAGACAGAGTCTAAAAAGTAGGTGGTTTTATCCATCTATTATTTGGGCAGCTGTAAACTTTAACCCAAATTTCTATAAAACCAGCATATATATTTTTAAAAAGATTTTAGTATGGCGCAAAATGTGAATATTGTCCTCTCTAGTTACTCTACTTTCTCTCTAAAATAAAAATTTCCCGTTGTAGATCTGCAACTCCGGCGGATTCATTGCATCAGAGCTATGCCTCTTTCTTCTATTTTAGTTGGCTTTTTCTTTTCTTTTCATCGTCTATCTTCCACTTAAGTAGTTGTTTCTCTTGGGTTAGGAGTCGAAAAACTCAGGTGATTGAAGATGAAACTGAAGCAAGACTGATTGAAGTTTCCAGATCTGGCAGGATTTAGGTTGTTGGTAACAAGGAGATGCCAGATCTGTATGATCGACGGTACAGTTGGCCTGCAATCGTCTCCAGCTTCAATGACCAAGGTCTTGATCCAACCAGTTTCTTTTAATATCTCTAAATAGTTAGATAAAAATTTGATTCCTTTGAAATAGCTCCAGAATAAATATATTTATATGTGTTTCGCAACACTATCAATTATCCTATTATGCTATTGAGCACTTTAGAATCGAGCCACAAATAAACAAAAATCAACTTAGTAGGAATACATAAAATCACTTAATCTAAGCATAATAAGTATTTTCTATTTGTAAATAAGGCGGAAAAAAACCCGGTTAGAATCAAATAAAGAAAGACGAAGTTTCTAGATGTAGTTGATTAGAATGACTACTTGCTAACTAATGTAGTTCAATATTATTTAATGAAGCTAATCCTTAGGTCTTAGATTACTATCCTCAACTAGTCCATTCCAATGGTACTAATCTCTTCACTAATCATATAATCATCAATAATTTTTGTTAACAATAAATGAACAAGTAATGTTAATAAGAAGTCAATAGATACTAAACACCCTAATCATCAATTTTCATTAGTTAGGTTGAAAAACACTTTGATATTTAGGTTCAAACATTTCATTGAACACTTTCTCAGACATAAAATTGCCTAAGATCTAAATCAACATAATCAATGTTGATTTAGCTCTAATAACACCTACTACGTAAGGATCTAAGATGTTTTATACCTAAACTCCACTAATCATCTGAAATCTACCATTCCCAAGAGTCATAAGCTGACTACTCACAAATATCCATGAATACACAAAGCAATAATTTTGATCTTTATGTAATCATGATTAATGGAGAGTAGTTAAGAAATCAAAAAGAAAAATCAAAATAATTACATAAAAAGATTCAAATCCAATACAAATTGTTCTTGAATCCAAAAGAGGCAAAGAAAAATGATAAAAAGAAAGATCCCCTTCAAATTAGGTCTAAAAACATTTATAGTATCACTAATGCGGACTGGATTGACCCAAAATAATCCGGATCGGACCCTGGTCAAACTTGGATAACAAGATGCGGAAATGTCTCAGCGGAGGTGGTATATCCGCTAGGAGCCACCAGGGTCACCAACTCGTTGGAGCTGGCCGTTGGGAGCCACCGGGGTAACCATCCCGCTAGAGCTGGCCGCTGGGAGCCACCAGGATTACCATCCCGCTGGAGCTGGCCGTTGGGAGCCACTGGTGGCACTCATCCCACCACATGAACCCACCAGACTTCCATGTTCATTCGTCAACTCTCCAGCAGCTAAGTATAGCAATCTTCATTAAATTGATCGTATCTTCTCAACCGCTGACCAAATCACCCAAGACCATCTCTATTGGGCTCCACAATTATAATTTTAGAATTTTCATTAAACAATAGCTAGTTAAGTGTCTATCCAAATATTTTGTAGATAACTTTTTGTTGGTTTCATAAATAACTTATCTTCTCTATTTTTTTCCTTACTCCTCCAATATTGCTTATTACCTAATTAACCCTTAAAGTAAAAAAAATTAATGATATTTGACATATTGAATGTTCAACCTAAATGTTAATTCTCACTTGAATAGAACTTGAAAATCACTTTAAGTGAAAGAATGAAACATGCAAAGAAAAGGAAAAGAGACGACACATAGACTTTTACGAGTTCAGATTCCGATGTGAAACCCTATGCCTCGCCAAAGATTTATTCTGAAATCCACTAGTGCTAAGCTAAAACTCGAGCTCTCACAAGTGTTACAAGATCTCTCAACAACTCTTTCAATCTCACCCTCTCACTCACTTTCTCTGACTCGACACAAGGAAGAAGAAAATTTTAGATATTTTTCTTGATCTAACAACCTCACACGCATACACTCACACGTACAAGTATAAGAAAGAAAGAGGATGTCTCTACCTTAGGTCTCTTCTGTCTTGATGAATCTTGTACTTGAACCCGGATACCGGCATTCAAACTTGAATGCAACAATCTCAATGTCTTGAGACACGAAACATCTTCAATGCTTCTTGTTACTTGCTAATCGGAAGAAACTTTGTGAAAATATATGTTGGATTGTAAGCTGTATAAATCTTCAATACTTGTATTTGACCCAAACATATTAGATCCCTTATGAAGTGATACTTGACTGCCACATGTTTTGCTCTCTCATGAAAAATTGAATTCTTAGATAATGCAATAAAACTCTGAGAATCACAATGTATCGCAACTAATTCTTTTGAGAAGCCCAATTCTTCAGCAAAACATTTAAACAAATTAGCCTCTTTAGTTGCTTCTGATAATGTAACTTACTCTGCCACTATAGTTGATAATGCCATAACCTTATAAAGTATTGATCTCCAACTAATAATATTACCACATGCATTAAAGAATCCGACCAATAATATATCTTCTATTATCATAGTCTTTTGCATAATCCGAATCATAATAGCCTTTGATCACAAAAACTCCATTCTTCTTGTAGGTTAAACATGTTTCCACAGAACCTTTAATATATCTCATAATCCACTTAACTGTTTGCCAATGCTTTTGACCAGATGACTCTTAAAACGACTTATTGGACCCACTGGATATGCCAAATTCGAACTTGTGCCAACCATAGAGTACATGATACTTTCCCCAATATTTTGATATGGAAGCTTCTTCATAAAATCAGAATGTTCTACCAATTATTTTTCAGTTGCTAAATTCAACTTGAATGAGCTCCCATAGGTGTAGTAATTAGTTTGGACTGGTTCATACTATAGTTGCCTAAACCTTTTATAAGATAGTTCTCTTATGATATCATCAGTGTTCCATTGATCCTATATCTAATGATTTCCATGCCTAAGACCTTTTGGCATCTCCAAGATCTTTCATTTTAAATTCTGAACTCATTAAGACCTTCAAACTCTGTATATGAACCTTATCAACTGATGTAATCAATATAATTAACAAACACTAATAAATATATGTATGCATCCCCTTCTAACCTCCTAAAGTATACACAATTTTCATACTCACTCCTAATATAACTGATTTGTAGCATGAAATCGTCAAATCTTCAATTCCATTGCCTAGAAATATTTTTAAGAATATATAATGACTTCTTAAGTAGACATACTTTATCAAGATGATCTTTTTCTACAACACGTTCTCGTTGTTCCATTATTATGTATGCATCTAAGTACCAATGCAAGAATGCATTTTTGACATCTAACAGTTGTAATTCCATGACAAAGTGCACTACAAAAGAAAAAATATATCTTAGAGACACATGTTTGACAATTCCTGCTATGCTCTTTCATTTGAAGACCCACTTGTACCATATTAGCTTATGATGTTGTGGTATATCTAGTAGATCCTAGGTCTTATTCTTTCACATTGAATCCATTTCTTCTTCAACCACTACTATCCATTTATCACTGTCTTAATCACTCATAGCTTCACTATAACGTGATAGCTTAGTAAACCCACCATCTTTAGTTAATGAGCATACATATGAAACTAAATCTTTATTACATTCATAGTTTTGTAGTCTGACTGATGGATTAGACTGTCTTCTGACTTTATCTCTAGCCAGCTAATAGTTACTTAATTCATGTTGATCTCTGACTTGTTGTATGGGAGATGAAACTTGATCACCCTGATCATCAGCTGGTTGTATACTTTGTTACTCAAAAGCTCTACCTTGAGATGAATCCTCTTGAGATCTATTATCACCTGCAATATTAAAACTAGAAATCTTATCAGTAATAAAAGGATTGATAGATTCATTACCTACAGTAGACTGTGGCATGAGTTCTTTGTAGACTATATCTTCTCTGAAAACAACATTCTTGTTGATGACACACTTCTTATCATCTGTCAAGCACACCTTGAATCCCTTAACACGTTCTAGATAACTATTGAATACACCCTTCTTTCCCATAGATTCCAGTTTCCCTTCATTGAGTGTATATACGCCAAACACCCAAATCATCTAAGGCTTTCTAGTTATGGTATCACTGATGTCCAAATCTCTTATGGAACTTTGAAATCTAGGGATCGCAATAATTTTCTTCCAATCTAAAAAGCTTTAGAAAGTTTCATCATTAAACCTGAGAGAATATATCCATACTTTCCTTGTGAAGTCATCAGTAAATGATAAGAAATACTAACACTTACCTAGGCTCATTGCAACATTAGGAGATTCGCAGAGATCTAAGTGTATATAGTTCAGCTTCTCCTTGGTGACATGAATAGCATGACCAAAAATGACTTTATGTGTCTTACCAATGACACAATCCTCACAAAAGTCAATCTCAGAAACCTTACTATCCTTGAAGCAATCCTTCTTAGCTAGAACATCAAGACCTTTACGTCTTATGTGGCTAATATGACTGTGCCATAATTGTGTCTTGTCATCCTTTAACTTCTCTTTAACTTCCCGACTTAACTTTACCTTATTAAGTTCATGAACTTTTGCTCTGCCTTGAAAAATATACAATGATTGTCTTATGATGTCTGTCATAACACTATTCAACCTTTGAAAACCTTTAACACACCCTCACTACCTTTGAACTCACAACCTTTGAACTCTAATGTCCCAACTGATATCAAATTTCTCAATATGTCAGGCATGTACCTGACATCATGAACATATGTAGTACTAATTCGGATTTGAAAATCCGACCGATCATATACCTGTTACCTTATAATGTGTGTTATTAGCCATTATAACTTTGCCATTTAATAGTTGCTTTAAATCCATAAACAACTCATTTCTTGATGTCATGTGAAAGGAGCAACAAGTATCCATTATCCATTCGTCTTGAGTAATATCTCTTATTTTTAGGTTGAATTCATAAGCTATTAAACCTACCTAGTCTTTAGCACCATCATCCTTCACCATAGATGATTTACCTTTGTCATGATTTTGTGACTTCGTTTTATTTCTTTCCAACCATTTATAGCATTGCTTCTTGAAGTGTCCTTCTTTACAACAAATCCAACAAACTCTCTTATCATCCTTTGAATTAGATCTTGATCTTGAATTAGAATTTAATCCTTTCACGGCTATACTTTAATGTTTCCTTTAGCAGGTGGAGATCTTAACAACAAGACAGCTTAAAATTCATATGGTACTTCAATATTAAGATTACTCAGATCTGTAATAAGTTTTAAGAAATCATCTAGGTTCTCATCTACCGTCTTACTCTCTACCATCCTATAGTCATAAACTTCAGCTAAAAATATACTCGATTAGGAAGAGTCTTTATCGTATATAGCCGATCCAACAATGACCATGTCTCTGAGGCTGTAGTACATCTATCTATCTTCCGAAGAACTTTATCACCAACATTAAGGAAAATCATGTTTCTAGCATTCTCACATCACTATAATCTTGTCGATTCATCTTCTAATTTCTTCTTCTTTGCATCCGGATCTTCATCTTTGTTGTCTTAACTGTTCGTTGAGCTTCTGGTGCGTTAAGCACATCTTTCATCCCAAGAACTCTCATATGAGCATACATCCTTGTTGATATGATCATGCCAAGTGTTCAAGTGTGTCGAGGATATGAGAAAACACCAAGCAATTCAAGGAAGGACTCATGGAATTTATTCAAGACATGAAGGAGTCAACACCTAAGGAAGCTAAGCACCATGCAACGATTAATAAAGAATACTACATGGATTATGAGATCACTTCTAGTACTCTTTATCTTTATCTCGGTGTTATCCCAATGGATTTTACAAGAAAGATTTTAATGAGGATGGGCTTGATTCTCATCTCTTTTAATCCATCTATATTCTAAGCTAAGTCCATAAGGAGGCCCATTCAAGAGAAGACGAATTTAGGCTCATAGAAACTTGAAGAAACTCTTGTCAAAACCAAGAAACAAGAGAAGTCCACATTCAACAAATCCAAGATGTTTTGGTGAGAGGCATCTTCTCTTTTATCTTTATTTCTTTTAGTCAAAACATTAAGTATTTTTCCTTAATTTTTAGTTAATTGAACATCTAGATTCATGTAACGCTTGGCCTCTCTAGAATCTTTATAAACTCGGCCAAGAGGAGAAGAATAAATCATCCATCTTTTTATCAAAAAACTTTTTCTCTTTTGTTTTCACGCAAACGCTTTTGTTCCTTAGGGAACATTTGGTTCGTCTTGGTGTGCATATCCAAGGGATCATCGAGATAAATCAAGTGTAGCCTATAACACTTGCAAGACCATTCTACCTATCAAACCGTTGAAGAGACAAGTCAAAGTGTTGGTTCTAGGTTTTGTATACCTAGTGTTGGCACTAACTCTATCTTCGTCTTTAAGATCTCCACCGCCTAGTTTCTTTGGAAGGTTTTAGGAAGGAAGTATTGAGACTTAGGTTTAATATACCTAGAGATCTTGCTTCACCAATCTTATTGAATTTGAGGATTATCTAACACCGGATTCATTGAGTGCAATTATTGGGGCATTCCGCATCACTTGTTTTCCACAACAAGAAGTTTCCGGATCCATCAAACTGAGCAACATCGAGTCGTGAACCTGTCCTCTTGAATCGAGTCGATTCTGCACACAAACCGTGTTCATGTTCAACCTAAACACTAATTTTCACTTGAATAGAACTTGAGAATCGCTTTGAGTGAAAGGATGAAACATGCACAAAAAAGAGACATAAACTTTTACGAGTTCATGTTCCAATGTGGAACCCTACATCTCGCCGGAGATTTGACTCCGGAATCCACTAGTAAGTGTTACAAGATCTCTCAACAACTCTCTCAATCTCACATATTCCACTCACTCAATCTCCCTTTTTCACTCACTCTCTATAACTCGATCTTTTTCTTGATCTAACAACCTTATATGCATACACTCACACATATAAATATAAAAGAGAAAGAGGACACTTGTCCAACTCTTAGTAGACAATATCTAACTGCAATCTTAAACCGGATCACTCGGTACAATTCAGCTTATACCAACTAATTGCTTCTAATGAGACTTTCTAATGGCTTCAAAGTTTCTCCCTCACTTAGCCAATTTTTTGGCTTAGATCAATGGCTATAACTAAGGGTGGACAAAAAAAATGAACCCAAGCACCCGACCCAAACTTGACCCAAAAAGTTCTACCCGAATTCGAATCCGAATCCGGCAAATGAATATATTGGAGTGTAAATCCCTAAACACGAAATTCCATACCCAAACCCGATCCGAATCCGAAACCTAAAAACCCGATCTGAAAACCCAAAAATACATAACTACTCATAGAAAATATCCTAATTCTAGGACTATATCCTCTAAATGTGAGTTTTTATGTGTAATATATATAAATCTGATTCGAATCCGAACCAAAAAATCCGAGAAAACCCTAAAAATCCGAAAAAACCCGAAAACCCCGAAAAAAATCTGAAAACCCCAAAAACTCCAAAAAATTCGAAAAAACTCAAAAACCCCAAACTCAAAATTCATATGCCCACCCCTAGCTATAACACTTCAGTAAATTTATAAATTAAAATAAATATTGATATCAATTTTTGATATGGTCCGGATCTATCTATTTCTAATGAGTTTGAATAACAGATTACTGAAATATAGTTATTTCACAAATAATTTTTCTTTTACAATATATCATAATTAATGAGATCTAGTTTTCTATACTCTCTCTCTTTTCTATACCAATTTTTAAGATTTTCACACATATTAAAAATTGATTATATATGTATAATTTTTTGGGATTAACAATTTCTTATAACTCTAAACCAATAGTATTCAATTATTATTTGTTTACAATTTACGTATCATCATTAATAACTAATAAAAATACACAGAAAATCTAAAATATATATCTTTCTTAAACAAACATATTTTCTACAAATTGAATTAATAAAGAACATAAAAGTATATATAAATCTAAGTTACTACTTATCTCTATATCTTTTTTTCTTTTTCTTTTGGCGTACTAGTAGCCATATCTATGCCCATTAAATTGGATTTGTTTATTTTCGGTTCAGCTATTATAAATGCCACATGGACTTGGGTGACGAAAAGAAGACATTGTGGTATGACCTAATTGACAAACATTAAGAGACATGGTAGAAATTTGTGCTCCACTTCTCTAACTTCTCTCCGACTAGGTAAGTACAAAGCCATATGTGAGGAAAAAATATTTGATTTGATTTAATCAAATTTCTAAGTTATAATTGTTTTGTCGTTATCCAAAAAAGTCACACTTTTATATTCATGTACTAGTTAATTTTTTCAATAACAATTTGAAAAGAGTAATCACACAGAATACCATTAAAAATATTATTTTAACATATTTCACACATATTAAGAAATTATTTAAATATATAAACATACTCGTATCTAATGTACTATTAATTAATTAAATTTAAAAGTTATTGGCTTTGAGTTAGGAGTAATTATGGAAATTTCTTCTAAAAATTATATTAAAAATAAAAGAACATTATTTTTTTTGTCTGAAAAGAACATTATTTTTGAAACAAAAAATGACTCTAGAAAGAATTTTTATAACATTTCAAACAAAATATCACAATAGTATTAAATTGTTTTCAGATTTTCGCAAAGCTAATTTTATAACATTTTTTTTGTATAGCAACAAGACGCTCTTTATCTTTGAAAAGGTTATTTAAGTAATGAAATTCACATCAAACCAAAAAAAGAGACAGTATTTTTCAAGTATTCAACGCAGGCAATTTGCTGAAGTATACACATTTTATACTGTAAAATATATAAGCCGACATATTATCTTAGTAAATATTGTCATCTAATTTAACATTTGCTAAAATTAAAACAAATAGTGAATTTAAATTATGATCAAAATAGTTAATTAAAGTTTGACATATAAATATTTTCTACTTTAACAAACTATATAATTGTACATGAATAAAATGATAAATATTAATTTTTGGTTAAAAAGTTTAATTTAGAAACTATTATTTAAATGTACCATATTACTAATAAAGTAAGAATATAATCAAAATATAAAATTTAATTTTATATTTTTCTTTATATTTATTAGGAGAGAAAGAAAATAAGTTTTATTTTTTCGAAACTAATAATTATTTAAAAGATTCTGTTTGGATTTTTTATTGAATTTTTTAAAATTAATTTAAAATTTTCGTTCATATTTATTAGGAGAGAGAAATAAGTTTTATTTTTAGAAACTAATAAATATTTAAAAGATTTATGTTTGAATTTTTTATTAGAATTTGATTGCATAAATTTTTGACTATTTTAATTTTCTATAAGTTGTTTAATTTATTTTTAATTTTATAAAAATACAGTGGTATTTTATGTAATATAACACATAAAAACTGGTTAAAATATTTACAGAATTGCTAAGATACAAAAATATCAATCCCTTAGTACTACCACTATACCATCACCCTTTGATTTGAGTCGATAGTTCAAAAACTATACAAACCTTTTAAGGAGGTAAACAATATCCCCAAATCGAACCTTGACAATGGGAAAAAAAAAACTAATTTACCATGTGTAGATCTCTAACCCACCTTAACAATAGAGCATAAGATGTATAGCTTTTTTAATGGGATTGAAAAACAACACAGGCAACACAAGGCTCTCTTCTCGATTATTAGGAAAATATGTAATCTTATTAAAACCCGAATCACATGAAATGACGGAAAGCAAAGATATCAAGTTCCAAAGCGACTTCATAATGCCTTAAAGAAGCCAAAATAGGATAATTAAGCATGGTATGTGGCCTAAAACCATAGGGTTTGGTATTAACCCTCCCAAATTTATTTAAGTCTCAACTACAATATACATTTGTATATAATACTATGCAAGCAGAAGCTAGAATTTTTATTATATGTGATATTCTCCCAAGACATACGGCCTATAAAAGTTTGCAATCATGAATGTTATCACTTATCGCCACAATAATTGAGTTCAATTACAAAAATGACAAATGCAAATGATTTTCTTTTAAAATTTTGGGACCCAAGAAACTAAATATAACGAATAAAATCTTATGCCCACTAACAAATCAAATCTTCTTCAAATTCTATTTTGATTTTCTACCTAACCATTCAATTATAAATCTAACAGTTTAATTGGTTTCTCTTTTTATTTATATATATATATATGTTAGATTTAATTGGTTTCTCTTTTTATTTATATATATATATATATATATATATGTGTGTGTGTGTGTGTTCGAGACGAAAACAGATTCATAGCATTGGTTGTACATAATTTGTGTAAATGCTTGAACATTTATGAATCTTCTCAATCAGATTTCTTATAATTGAGTTTGATGAATTCAAATGCGGACAAAGCTAATGGAATACAGTTGCTATATAATTTCTAGTAGTAGTAGCCCATATACGAGTTGCCCAAACAAGAGAAACTATAATTATGACTTATGAGGAATACTACAAAATATTATAATAAAGACAAACAAAACAAAAATCTACTTATAAGAAGTATAATAATAATAATAAAAAATTAGAATTATGAAACTTTCCAACGGATTTATGTAGGTACTTAGCAAACTTAAAAAAAAAGCTTCATAAACCTTCGTTATCGATTTCATAAAACTACACTTTTGGAGGAAAAAAATGTGGTAATTTTAAAATGTCAATATGATTTATTTTTTAACCAAGATGTTGTGGAATTTAGAAGTTCAAAATCTCTTCGGAGTAGAGACCAAAACATGTTAAATTATTCATGATTTTCTAATCGCCGTTAACTATAATTCTTTTGTTAATTTGATCATTAAAGTGGCTTATATACATGAATGCCTCACGTTTTCTTGGAGTTATAAGCTTTCAAAATTTTAGCATATCCAAGTACAGACATCCATCAACCTAAATTAAACATGTATATATAAAGGGGTGTGTGTGTGTTTAAGTGTTCGAGGATGCATGGGCATGTGTGTTCGTCCTCTGCACGTATTTACATTCTATGCGTCGGTTCAATGTATGAGGTCGTTTCTGAGAAACTATCAATTTAATTAGTGTGATGTATGTCCATGTTCTTAAATGAACTTATATTATCTTATAAGTTTGGAAGAAAACTTATACTTATGTCATTAAATAATATCCTCTATTTAAAATATATATATTTAAAAATAATAATTCTTTTTATAAAGAGTGTACAAATGTGTAGAAGAACTGAAAACTGCACATTCTATAAAACAAAAAAACATCAAATAATAAATCGAGAACCAGCTATTTAAAGTAAATATATAATCACGGGCCTTTGCTTTTTTGGAGTCCCATGTTTGGATTATCTTCGGTGTTTCAAGTCAATCATTAACTAGCCAAAGAAAACTTAAATATCTATTTGGTTTTAGTCCTCATCCAAAAAGAATTATGAGTTTTGATCCAAAACGTTTTATGGCAGAAACGCCGATGAATCTTTACATAATGGTAACTTGGTTGATGATATAATGGTTAGCTAAATGGCTAATCGATAACTATGCTTTTAGTATGTTTAACATATATTGTATAGAAACTCTGTCCGAAGTCTATTTCTTATTTGGAATCGGAGGTCTTAGAAATGCGGGAAGACATAGTGAAAATGCTATTCCTCAGAATCGTAATTTGAAAATGCATGGAAATGTTTGTTTCCGTTCTGGAAAATCGATAGAAACCTTTTTTCTAAACAATCAACTCATAAATAAATAATTTGGAAACATGAGATACATATAATATTTTTTTAACTCAAATTCAACTACTTAATATTATGTGTTTGATTTGTGTTGTTTCAAACATTTTTAAAAATATAATTTTGGTGTATTACTATATATTTTTAAATTATATATATTATTTATCTTATAAATCACAAGTTACTTGACCAATAAAAATGACACATATGATATGTTTTATAATATTATTTTAAAAAGTAAAAAATATCAAAAAATGCAACTTTTTCAGATTTTATATATTTTGAAATAAAGATTTTAACAACAAAAAAATCTGAAAAAAAGAAAATAAATATTCAAAAATAAATATTCCTAAAAAGATTTTTCACACACTACACCACAATTAGACGATCTTTACAAGTTTGGAACCATCACAATTTTTTAAAACTGTTTCATTTTCCTACAAAAATTTGATTCGTATAGAATCAGAAGTCATATCCATCTTTCACTTTCTTTTACTCTCCATCATTTTCTAAGGAGCGATGAGCAGGATGATTCAAAATTAAAATTATAGTTTAACTGTTAGAATGACTCGTGTGTTTTTTAGTTAAATGTGCAGTCTAAAATTATCTTTGTTATACTGTGTAAAAAATAAAATAATTATGATAGTGCCATTAAAAATTAATTCTAGCGCGGTAAAAAATTACAAAAATGTTATTTCGTTAACGTTGTTGCAGACTTATTTCGTCGCAAACTTATTTCACGTTACCGCAGAGTTATTGAGTTCTGTTAGTTACCGCAAATTTATTTAACTACCGCATAGTTATTTAGTTACCGTAGACTTATTTTATTTATCGCAGACTTATTTCGTTACCGCAGACTTATTGAACATTGTCGTAGACTTATTGTAACGTTGTCGCAGACTTATTGTAGTTACCGTACACTTATTTAGCTAACACAGACTTATTGAAAGTTGTCGCATACTTATTTAGTTACCGCAAACTTATTTAGTTACCGCAGACTTATTGTAGTTACCGTAGACTTATTTAGTTACCGCAGATTTATTGAGTTACCGCAAAATTATTGAAACGTTATCGCAGACTTATTTAGTTACCGCAGACTTATTGAAACGTTGTCGCAGACTTATTGTAGTTACCGCAGATTTATTATAGTTGCCGCAGACTTAGTGTAGTTGTCGCAGAGTTATTTAGTTACCGCAGACTTATTGTATAGTTACCCTAGACTTGTTGTAGTTACCGTAGACTTATTAGTTATCACAGACTTATTGTGTAGTTACCGCAAATTTATTGTAGTTACCGCATATTTATTGTAGTTACCGCAGACTTATTGTGTAGTTGCCGCAGAGTTATTTAGTTACCGCAGAGTTATTTAGTTACCGCAGATTTATTGTGTAGTTACCACAGACTTATTGAGTTATCGTGGTCGGTCATACGATAAGGGCTTCTTTCAATTTGGGCACACCGCCTCTTCTTCTCAATTTCGTCCTGTTTTTTCCTCTGCTTCTTCTTCTTCGCCGAAATTATCTTCATCCTAATAGCTAATTGAAGCTATTTTTATCTTCATCCTTTTCATCGTCGTCGTGATATTCGTTCTCTATTACACATGAATATCTTATTAAAATGTATATCAACATATTATACATGAATATCTTATTAAACTGTAAACGAAAGCATTGTAAACTATATAGTCAACCACTATAAACTCTACATTGTAAACTCTACACTACAGTATTGTTAACTCATATTGAGTTATCATTAAGTTGAGGAATTTTCATATCTACACCATGAGGCAATGAGTTAGTCATTGCTGGTCCTGAATACCCTGGAAGTTCATCAAATAACTCATCCGTTAATCTCACCCATATGTCCTGAATGGTCCTAAAACTAAGCCCTTCGAATGTCCATCCTAAAGGAAGACACTCAATGTATTTTAAGTAATAGACACTACAATCTCCTAGATTCTCATTGATCGGAACGCCTACTGTGACTCTATGCACACCATACATGGCATAGCTACGCTCACGGTCTCTCTCCGGAACAATAATGCTTCGAATTGCTGGGATCATTTTTGGAGAAATTGACACTCTTCAAGGATCTCCTTGTTGGTGGTATGATTCAGGATAGAGTTGTAGATGTACATCTTCTTCTTTGGAAAGTCAATGTCGAAAGCAACCCAATGATTTTTTTCACATTAAGCACACCGTACATGTAGTGACCCTCTCTTGGAACCCGGGAACAGACAAGGAACCATCCAAGAATCTACGGAAGTATGGAGGATAAAGTAAGAATTTTGAGTGAGTAGCGACCCAACGAAGTAAGCAGCCTCGGAAAAGAAGGAATCCATTCTAAGGGAATTGATTTTGATCGGTGGACTAGTCGGAATGAGAAAAACTAAGTGGGAGAAAGAGTTAGACCGGTTAAGAGGAATCGAGGTGCTTCTATAAAGTAGCCTAGCAGGTAGGTGGTGGCGAGGTGCTTCTGTGAAGTAGTCTAGCAGGTAGGTGGTGGCGAGGTGCTTCTATGAAGCAACATAGGAGGAAGGTGGTGGCAAGCAGCTAGGCTTACCCTCCTATGAAGTCTTCTTGATGACTCATGGAGGAGGTGTCACCAAGTTTGGAGCTGAAATTTCCTTCACCTTAAGTCTTCTAATCCTATAAATATTAGTCCACTTCCTTTCTCATTAAGTTTGCAAAAATCTCTAAGAATTTCTAAGTGTGGAGAAGAATTCGTGGAGAGGAAAAGAAGAGGATTTCGTGAGAAAAGACAAGGAAAAGACTGATTTTCGGAGGAATTTCTGTTCCATAAACAAGTTTATTCGGTCGGCAGAACAGTATTGCCTAAACCTAGACTGTGAGTTCGGTTTTCTTTGTTTATTTCGTGGTGAATGATGCATATACATGAATAAGATGTAAGATGCATGAATACTAAATGGTTAGTATGTTAAGTTCTTGGTGGAATTATTTGGTGGTTTACTTGATGATTTTCTTGATGCCAAGACTTGAATTGAATTGATTCACCACTGGAAATTGGTTGAGTAGCCAAGTAAAGTGGCTTGATATGGATTGAAACATGCATAATTTCGTGTGGTATGATGCATGTGTTTAAGTGTGGTTAGCGCAGTACGCAGTGAGGCGTGCGCGGCTGTGATTCCGAGGCGCGGTGAGGCGTGCTCGGTGAGACAGATCTATATGTTCTTAGTCCGATGAGAGCGGTACGCTGTGGGCGTAGCTTGCTCTATCGTGATACATACGGGGGATTGGGTCGCTACCACCAGCCGTATGTCGCATGACGATTCATTGTTCGGATCACTCGGTATGTTCAGCTTTAGTGGTTGCATGTCGAATGAGGTAAGATGATGAACGAGATTCAGGATCGTTAGCATGTTCAGTCTGAGTGACTGTGTGTTGGCGAAGTAAAAGGATGAACGAACTAAGGAATATGGATGATGTGGATGGTGAATGAGAACGAGAATCAACGAGAAAATTTTCTATGTATTGTTCATATTTTTGTATCTCATTTTCGGTGAATGATCCATGTGATGTGATTTTGTTGGGGGTTTGGTGGGATTATGTATGCATGTTAGGCACCAGAATTTGCTAAGCAAATTAGTTGCTTATTCATTCTCTTTCCTTGCAGGAAAGCGGTAGAGAAAGCGAGTTAAAGAAGGAACGAAGTAAAGTCGGTGTAGAGTTGGTCTTTTTTGTAAAAATGTATGTTGTAAATGACTTAAATGTTTTATGGATTTTGATGTGCGCACATATACTTATGAAAGTTTGAAAATATAGTTTTGGAACTTAGGTAAATAAAGTTAAAGGTTTTGTATATTACGACTTAAGTTCTGGTATGATATTTGACTTTGTCCGAGCTAAACTAACTAAGAATTCTTGTTCCAGTTGAAAAGCTAGGAATGAGGATAAGTAGGAATGGTGCAAAGGATGTTTCATCTAAGGCATTGAATTCGTTCTGAAGCTTTGGATGAGATATTCTAAGTATTATTGTAGCTCTTTTGATTAGAAATGATCGGGGGTGTTACAAGAGGTGGTATCAGAGCATGGTTATGATGCTCATTCGGGACTTAAATTTTTGAGTTTTATCTAGTCGAAATGTGTCGCAAAAAGGCTTATAGGAAACCGGCTTGTTCCTCTTTGTCTTCATTGATTAAGTTTTTACCGTAGTATTTCCTTGCAGATGCCTCCACGTAGAGCCTTTTGAGGGGGTGCTCACCTCCGTGAAGCATTAGCCCAACATGACAGGACTATATTCGACTTAGATACTTCTGAGGAATCATTACCTCAAGAACCTGAAGGATCCTCACTTAGAGAATCAGTGGGGGAGACATTAGGCAACACTAAGCATCTGGAAGGGAACAATCCTGGAAATTGGGAATCAAATGTGAATGAACTAGGAGAAGCCTCATTGTCAAGCAATAGAGAAAGTCTACGAGATCAAATACAAAGGGATTCGGCGAGAAAGAGGGATCCTTTGATGACCCTCGTACATGATTTGATTGATTGTCTAGACCGCCAAAACCCTCATGCAAGTTCAAGTCGTTCTGCTCCGCTCCCAGATTACTTAAAAGTGGTAACAATGATGAGAAACCTGGGAACATAACATTTTGAAGGAGGAACAAATCCCTTTGAGGCCGATGCTTGGCTGAGGAATATCAAGAATAATTTTAGTGCTACTCGATGTCCAGAGGAATTCAAGAAGGATGTGGTTGTGCACTACCTAAACCGAGATGCATTTAATTGGTGGTGTGCCTTGGAAAGACGATACGGACGATACTCGTCATCATATTCATGGTCTGAATTTCATGGAGAATTCCTGAAGAAATATTTTCCTGTCGAAGCCCAAGACCGATTGGAAAGACAATATTTGGGATTGGAACAAGGGAATAGAATGGTACGAGATTATGAAGTTGAGTTTACGTGCCTTCGACAATATGCGCGTTATGGACCAAACGATGAGCAGGCTGTTGCCCGTAAGTTCATGCAACGACTTCGACCAGAACTGTGGAGTTGCTTGCAAGTAGTAGAGTTTGATAGCCTGCCCACTCTGGTAGAAAGGGCTGTGAATGTAAAGGAAGGGTTAGCAGCAGAGAGAGCTCAATCTACAAGACCCAGTTTGGTAAGAGATTCTGGACAACACAGGCCAAGTCCAGGGAATCAAGAAAACCGAAGCAGAGGGCGTCCTAGTAGGGGCGCGCGAATGTCTGTAAGATCGGTAGAAAGACTACCGAGATGTTATCGTTGCGGACAACAAGGACATTTGCAAAGAGCATGCCCAAACCCGGTAGCCAGAGTGTTACCGGAGAGTATTATATGTTTTGTATGCAACGAGAGGGGGCATTATGCCACATCTTGTCCACGAAGACAACCAACACCAATAGTGCAACCCTTAGCTATGGATGCTCCAGGAAACCGTCCTGTTATAGGATAGGCCCCTAAGAGACATGCGATTGCCGGTAGAGTATATGCTTTAGACACAGAGAAACCCGGACCGTCTTGTCCTCCTAAAGGATCCATTACAGGTATGTTGGGTTCTTACTTAGATTTGACTTGATGCATTTGTTTACATGATGATTACGTGCGTAATAATAATGTGAGTAAAAGTAAAAAATGATTGGATGGTAGGAACGTTGCGTGTGGGAGGTATTTTGGCACACATATTGTTTGATTCGGGTGCTACGCATAGTTTTGTGTCACCCGAAGTGGTAAACGGTTTTGAGGGAACTTTTACGAATGTAAAAGTAAGTGTGCCAATTAGAACACCTGGTGACCAAATACTCCATGCCACGAACTGTGTAATGGGAATTCCGGTAAAGATTGGCGAGATAATCTTCTCAGCAAATCTGTTAGTTGTCCCGCTAGTCCATCATGAGGTAATATTGGGAATGGATTGGCTATCCACTTATCAGATCCTCTTGGATTGTGGAAAGGGTTTAGTTACTTGGGAAAGAGATGGACGACCGTTTGTTTCTTTTCAAAGAATTTGTCCAAGTGTTGGAGCAACCATAATATTAGCTATAAGAGTTGAAAAGGAATTGAGAAAAGGAGAAGCATACCTAGTCACCTTGACTATAACTAAAGATGATACAAAGGAATAACTGAAGTTAGAAGAAATTCCAATTGTCAAGGAATTTCAGGATGTATTCCAACCTTTGGAAGGAGTACCACCATCACGCGCAAACCCCTTTACAATTACTCTAGAACCGGGTGCAGTACCGATAGTGAAAGCACCATACCGTATGGCCCCAGTGGAATTGGCGGAACTTAAGAATCAATTGGAAAACCTTTCAAATAAAGGCTTCATTCGACCAAGTTCATCGCCTTGGGGAGCCCCGGTTCTATTTGTGAAAAAGAAAGATGAGAGTATGCGGTTATGTATTGATTATCGGAGAATCAATAACATAACCATTAAAGATAAGTATCTGTTGCCAAAAATTGATGAAATGCTGGATCAGTTACAAGGAGCCAGAGTATTTTCTAAGATTGATCTTGTTTCTCGCTATCATCAAATTCCGATTGCAGAAGGTGACATTTAGAGAACCGCCTTCAGAACTCGGTATGGACATTATGAGTTTGTCGTAATGCTTTTTGGCTTAACTAATGCCCGATAGCTTTTATGAGATTAATGAATGAAGTCTTTCGAGACTACTAAGATGAGTTCGTAATCATCTTTATTGATGATATTCTCATCTATTCTCAAAGTACCAAAGATCATGAACGACATTTAAGGCTAGTGTTAGACCACTTAAGAGAACATAAGTTGTTTGCTAAGCTGAACAAGTGCAGCTTTTGGAAAAACGAAATTGGGTTCTTAGGCCACCGAGTATCGGAACACGGTGTGTCTGCTGACCCTGAGAAGATTGCTGCAATCAAGGATTGGCCCCAGCTAGCCAACGTCTTTGAAGTCCGAAGCTTCTTGGGTTTAGCTGGGTATTATAGTAAGTTTGTCAAGAACTTTGCTACTAAAGCTAAGCCGTTAAATCGACTAACGGGAAAAGGAGTTAAGTTCCAGTGGGATGAAAAGGCATCAGAAGCATTTGAACAATTGAAAGAAGCCTTGATGACATCACTTATCTTAACATTACCTGAACGTGGTCAACCTTATTCGGTGTACACTGATGCATCTCGAGTAGGTTTGGGTTGTGTACTGATGCAAAATGATAAGGTTATTGCTTATGCATCATGTCAGTTAAGGAAGCATGAAGAGAACTATCCCACTCATGACTTAGAGATGGCCGCAGTGGTGTTTGCACTGAAAATATGGAGATCATATCTCTATGGAGAAACTGTTCAAGTTTTCACAAATCATCAAAGTCTTAAGTATCTATTCACTCAACCCGATCTTAACTTGAGACAACAGAGATGGATGGAATTTATCGTGGACTATGACTTGAAGATCATGTACCATCCCGGAAAAGCAAACGTGATAGCAGATGTTTTAAGTCGCAGACAGGTCAATGTAAACGTTGAAAAGGACTTAGACGTTTTACAAGACGGATTTAAAAAGATAATTCTAGCGGCTCTTGAAGGAGAGAGTAGTGAACCATTAGGACTCTAAGCGGTGAATCAAGCTGGACTGATTCAAAGAATCCGTGAGGAACAACAAGAAGATTCGAACTTAAAGAAAATTATAGAAGAGCTGGAAAGTACTAATGGACGAAATGAGAAGGGGTATCACATAGCTAGTGATGGTACACTCCTATTAAATGGAAGAATTACAGTTCCTACTGGACAGGGATTAAGGAACAAAATTCTAAAGATGGCGCATCAATCCTTACTTAGTATCCATCCTGGAAGTACTAAGATGTACCGAGATATAAAATGGTACTATCATTGGCCGGGAATGAAAAGATCAGTAACTCAGTGGGTGGCTCAGTGCCAGACTTGTCAACAAGTCAAGGTCGAACACCAATTACCTGGAGGATTATTACAAACTTTACCAATCCCAGAGTGGAAATGGGAAGCTGTTGCGATGGATTTTATAACAGGATTACCGACCGCACCGGGAAGAGGCAATGATGCAATATGGGTGGTAGTAGACCGTTTGACTAAGTCTACACATTTACTACCTATCAAAGTGACAGATCGGGTAGCGACGCTAGCAGAGTTATACTTAAAGGAAATTGTTCGACTCCATGGAGTACCGGCTAGTATTGTATTGGATCGAGATCCTCGATTCACTGCTCAGTTTTGGCGAGCTTTCTAAAATTCCTTAGGATCTCAACTGCATATTAGTACAGCCTTTTATCCCGAAACCGATGGTCAGACGGAAAGAACTTTAAGGACCATCGAAGACATGCTTAAAATGTGCATATTGGATTGGGCCGGATCTTGGGAACAGCACTTACCATTAGTAGAATTCTCTTAAAATAACAGTTATCACTCGAGTATCGGCATGTCTCCTTATGAAGCTTTGTATGGGCGACCATGCCGAACGCCGTTGTGTTGTACTGAAATTAGGGAAAGAGGACTGTTTGGACCAAGTATCGTAGATGAGACCACGAAGAAAATAAAAATGGTACAGATAAATATGAAGAAAGCCCAGGATCGTCAGAAGAAGTATGCGAATCAAAATCGGAGAGAACTAGTCTTTGCGGTGGGAGATTGGGTGTACTTGAAAGTAGCAACCCAAAAAGGTAAATACCGTTTTGGAAAAGTTGGGAAATTGGCTACTAGGTTTAGAACTTCCCTCGGATATGGCCTTACATCTAGTGTTCCATGTATCTATGCTTAGAAAGTACATAAGGGATCCGACTGCGGTAGAACCACATTGAATAGAGGAGCTCCACACTAATCTTACTTACCCAGAAGGACCAATTCAGGTGGGAGAAAGAAGGATTAAACGACTAAAGAACTGAGAGCTCCGACAAATCCAAGTCTTTTGGGGAAAACGAAACCGGATAGTTGTGACTTGGGAAAATGAAGAAAATTTCCGGAAATATTACCCGGAAATGTTTATAGATGAAGTATAAATACAAAACTTAAGAATTCGGGACGAATTCTAATAAGGGGGGGAGAATGTAGTGACCCTCTCTTGGAACCCGGGAACAGACAAGGAACCATCCAAGAATCTACGGAAGTATGGAGGGAAAAGTAAGAATTTTGAGTGAGTAGCGACCCAACGAAGTAAGCAGCCTCAGAAAAGAAGGAATCCATTCTAAGGGAATTGATTGTGATCGGTGGACTAGTCGGAATGAGAAAAACTAAGTGGGAGAAAGAGTTAGACCGGTTAAGAGGAATCGAGGTGCTTCTATAAAGTAGCCTAGCAGGTAGGTGGTGGCGAGGTGCTTCTGTGAAGTAGTCTAGCAGGTAGGTGGTGGCGAGGTGCTTCTGTGAAGTAGCCTAGCAGATAGTTGGTGGCTAGGTGCTAATGGGAAGCAACATAGGAGGAAGGTGGTGGCAAGCAGCTGGGCTTACCCTCTTATGAAGTCTTCTTGATGACTCATGGAGGAGGTGTCACCAAGTTTGGAGCTGAGATTTCCTTCACCTTAAGTCTTCTAATCCTATAAATATTAGTCCACTTCCTTTCTCATTAAGTTTGCAAAAATATCTAAGAATTTCTAAGTGTGGAGAAGAATCCGTGGAGAGGAAAAAAGAGGATTTTGTGAGAAAAGACAAAGAAAAGACTGATTTTCGGAGGAATTTCTGTTCCACAAACAAGTTTATTCGGTCGGCAGAACAGTATTGCCTAAACCTAGACTGTGAATTCGGTTTTCTTTGTTTATTTCGTGGTGAATGATACATATACATGAATAAGATGTAAGATGCATGAATACTAAATGGTTAGTATGTTAAGTTCTTGGTGGAATTATTTGGTGGTTTACTTGATGATTTTCTTGATGCCGAGACTTGAATTGAATTGATTCACCACTGGAAATTGGTTGAGTAGCCAAGTAAAGTGGCTTGATATGGATTGAAACATGCATAATTTCGTGTGGTATGATGCATGTGTTTAAGTGTGGTCAGCGCAGTACGCAGTGAGGCGTGCGCGGCTGTGATTCCGAGGCACGGTGAGGCGTGCTCGGTGAGACAGATCTATATGTTCTTAGTCCGATGAGAGCAGTACGCTGTGGGCGTAGCTTCCTCTATCGTGATACATACGGGGGATTGGATCGCTACCACCAGCCGTATGTCGCATGACGATTCATTGTTCGGATCACTCGGTATGTTCAGCTTTAGTGGTTGCATGTCGAATGAGGTAAGATGATGAACGAGATTCAGGATCGTTAGCACGTTCAGTCTGAGTGATTGTGTGTTGGTGAGGTAAAAGGATGAACGAACTAAGGAATATGGATGCTGTGGATGGTGAATGAGAACGAGAATCAACGAGAAAATGTTCTATGTATTGTTCATATTTTTGTATCTCATTTTCGGTGAATGATCCATGTGATGTGATTTTGTTTGGGGTTTGGTGGGATTATGTATGCATGTTAGGCACCCGAATTCGCTAAGCAAATTAGTTGTTTATTCATTCTCTTTCCTTGCAGGAAAGCGGTAGAGAAAGCGGAGTTAAAGAAGGAATGAAGTAAAGTTGGTGTAGAGTTGGTCTTTTTTGTAAAAATGTATGTTGTAAATGACTTAAATGTTTTATGGATTTTGCTGTGCGCACAGATACTTATGAAAGTTTAAAAATATGGTTTTGGAACTTAGGTAAATAAAGTTAAAGGTTTTGTATATTACGACTTAAGTTCTGGTTTGATATTTGGCTTTGTTCGAGCTAAACTAACTACGAATTCTTGTTCCAGTTGAAAAGCTAGGAATGAGGATAAGTAGGAATGGTGCAAAGGATGTTTCATCTGAGGCATTGGATTCGTTCTGAAGTTTTGGATGAGATATTATAAGTATCATTTTAGCACCTTTGATTAGAAATGATCGGGGGTGTTACAGTACAAGTTATCAATATCAAGGAATCATCTCTTATTTGATGCCTCTGGAGGAATTAAACTGTAGAATTGGTCAAGATAAGTTTTGTCAAGCAATACTTTTATGGTATTTGCTGGGACATGTTTGAAATCTGCGGCCATGATATAGGTGAAATATGGGTCAAGGAAGCCTATTCTTTCCTGGTAAGATGAAGGAGCACGAGTAGAACTATTGTGGAACATTGTCAATGCGTCAACCACGTGCTGTAAAAAAAAATGAATACAAGGCAAAAGTAAAAAAAATATGCGGTAACTACGAAATAACTCTGCGGCAAATACTAAATAAGTCTGCGACAACTACAAAATAAGTCTTCTACAAATACTAAATAACTCTGCGGTAACTACTAAATAATTCTGCAGCAATAGGGTTTAGGTTATAGGTAATTACCGTATCTTCCAACCATCCATAATATGGATCCGGCCACTCTTTCCTTGGTGTAATAAGCTTTTTGAAATGTTGCACATCTGGATTACTGCTTCCAAGTGGTTGGTCTCTTAAAGAACAAAAAAATTTATGTTCAAATTTCTAAATAATGACGATGATGATTATGACGATAAAGGTATTAGATACTTACTCATCAGTGCTTATGAAATCCATTAGCTTACACAATTTGGTTTCATCGACAGCTTCCATAGGATCATAGTCGTATTCAGAAGTTATAACATGTGGAAGTCTGCGTTTGACACTTGGAATGATCCGTTTCACAGTAGAGTTACCAACATATGGTAATTGTTGAGAACACGCCAAATGTGGAACTCTTTTCGGCATTGTTGTCTTTTCATCCAAAGCTTTTAGCTTTTCCGCTTTATTAGCAATGACCTCTAGCGGATTTGACCCTTCCTCTGAAGTTGATATCATTTCCAAGTTTGTGGCTTGGGTTTGAAATTGTTGAGTTATGTCTACGACATCTTCTTCAACATGAGAAATCTTTTGCTTTTTCTTCATCGGAGCCTCACTCCTATCAACATTTATCCCACTCTTAACAAATTTTTAAGTGGAAGCTTATCTGACGGTTTCTTCGTGTCCATTACCAACCACGACTGCATTTAAGTGTAAAACAAACCCATTAAACATGAAAAACAAAAATAAATATCTGCTGTAACTACAAAATAACTCTGCGGTAACTACTAAATAACTATGCGGTAACTACTAAATAACTATGCGGCAACTACTAAATAACTCTGCAATAACTACTAAATAAGTCTGCGGTAACTACTAAATAACTTTGCCGCAACTACTAAATAACTCTACGGCAATTATTAAATAAGTTGCGGTAATAGATATTACTAACCAGTGTTTTAATACTGGATTCATGATCGGGTTGCTCAGGTTCTTTGTAAGACTTGGTAAAACCAACGTTTTTTTATTTGACCTTAGCTCCTTACTTTTGCAAATCAAAATTAGTCTATGACAATACAATAATTAATTTATAGCAATAGGTAAGTAAATCTGCAGCTAAATAAATAAATTTACTTGAATTAACTGGTGTTTTACTGCTCCCTTCATCGTCTTCTTTCTCTGGTTCTTTGTGAGAATTAGACTTCCCCTTCCCTCCTCGCTCTTGCAGATCATTGATATCTGCTTTAAGTGTAGCTAGCCTCGAATCAACGTTTGATTCAAAACCTCCTAATCTTGTGACCAAGTCGTCAACGGTGCGAATTAATGTTTCTATGACCTTAAACATTCCAACTAAGGTATTCTTTTCTCCAGCATCCTACACATTTAAAACAATAGTTAATAACAAGAGTAATCACATATAAAAATGTTTTGTTAAAATAAGCAACAACAGTCCTAACATTTGAATGTTCTTTTGCTTTGATCATCAACATTTTCTTAGAACTTCCACCTCGAACCGACTTAGCACTCTTCGGTTCCTTTACAGGCCAAAAATTTGGATCCAAACGATCCCCAATGATGTCTTGAATCAGCTTGTCAAGTTTGGGATCTTTGTTTCTTCATTGTCCCTCCAAAAGGGCTACATATCTTCTACAGAAACCGGAAGCATATGTCTAACATGAACCTACATAGCAAACAAGTACCATATGAATATCATCATTATAACTCATCCTAATAAGTTATAAAACAAATAAGTATCTCTCATCCTAATAAGTCAGCGGTAACTACTAAATAACTCTGCAGCAACTACGAAATAAGTCAGCGGTAACTACTCTATAAGTATGCGGTAACTACTCTATAAGTATGCGGTAACTACTCTATAAGTATGCGGTAACTACTAAATAAGTATGCGGACACTACTAAATAACTCTACGGCAACTACTAAATAAGTCTGCGGTTACTACGCACCAGTCCCCGCCAAAATCAAAACATATAAGGTATTTTTAGATAATCAATTCATACATTTCCGTGTTGAGCTTTGTCCTCTCTTATTAAATCTTTAAATCTAAATTGCTTCCGACTTCCTCGCCAATTAAGTAGTGAAGGAACATCATCCATATTTCTCTTGAACCCATAGATCTCTCCTAAAGCATGAATGGACTCAAATAACCATACAGAAAAAACAAGAACACATCCGTGTAATGTGTAATTGTCCGTTTTGTACTCCAGAGCTTTGATTAAATTTACCAAACTCGTAAATCCCACTCTACCCCACAGATAGTTTTCAAAGCTCTCCTCATGAAACACTATTTTTGCATCACTCAACGGGATCCTTGAAGCATGATTGATGCCATGTATTCCAACATGTATTATGTAGATTTTAGAGGATATGAAGATGATTTTTAGAGAAGAGAGGAGTAATGAAGATGATGAATAGAAGTTTTTATTAGAGAAGAATTTGTGTATTTTCGTGTGTGTTTTTCTTCTTACAATACAACCAACATATATGGACGCTTTACATGAATTATAGAGAGAAAAATATCTCACCAACACCTCTACACAAGTATAGGCGAGCCATGCTTCTCCCAACTGCTCCTACCTACTCCTCTTTGCAACTTGCTCCACTTGTGCTGAGAGAGAAAAAACTGGTCTGTTTCTAACCACTCTAGTTCCTTCTCTACTTCTTGTTTGGTCTCGTTTTAGTTGATCTTAACTACTCATTGGCACTTTATTTCATGTGCACACACCTTCACATCCATATTCTCAACATATTATACATAGTCTTCCAACCATCATCCTCTTCTCATAACTCTAATTTTGACAACGTCTCAAAACACGTAGCATCTCCCCCCCCCCAATTAGGTCCATCCCCTAAATGAACGTTCATCTTTCTCCAAAAAGCTTCATAATCAACAACTGGATATATGTCATAATTAGATCGCACATCAGATGGATATAGGTCACAATTAAGACCTGTGATATCTTTAAATTCGTGCAGCGAAAATCTTAATGGTTGATCATCAATCAATGACCAAACCTCGTGCATATTCTTCACCGCCAACTGATGTGTGATGAAGTAATGAACATAAGTGGATGACCATATGAACTCCCCCATGATGTCTATATCATGTAGTTTGAAAAATACCAATAGATGATTCCTTCAACACATCCCAAACATCATCACCAATACTCTTTTTAATGGCCGCATATTTGGAATGGGAATAATAGTGGTTGATGCTATCCACTTGAACATGACATTTTCCATCTTTGGAAAGCCTAGCAAGATAAAGTTTCATATCTTTGCAATCAAATTGACAGCATATCAGTGTAAATAAATAAGTCAGTGGCAATACAAAATGTCACCGGCAATACAAAAAACTATGCGGTAACTACTAAATAACTCTGCCACAACTACTAAATAACTCTGTAGTAACTACTAAATAACTCTGTGGCAACTACTAAATAATTCTGCGACAACTACTAAACAAGTTTGCGGCAACTACTAAATAATTCTGCGGCAACTACTAAATAAGTCTGTGGCAACTACTAAATAAATCTACGACAACTACTAAATAAATCTACGGCAACTACTAAATAAGTTTGCAGTAACTACTAAATAACTTTATGGCAACTAATAAATAAGTCTGTGGCAACTACTAAATAATTCTATGGCACCTACGAAATAAGTCTGCGGTAACTACTCTATAAGTCTGCGACAACTACTAAATAACTCTGCGGCAACTACTAAATAACTCTGCAGCAACTACTAAATAACTCTGCGGCAACTACTAAATAACTCGACGACAACTACTAAATAAATCTGCGGTAACTACTAAATAACTCTGCGGCAACTACTAAATAACTCTACGATAACTACTAAATAAGTATGTAGCAACTACTAAATAACTCTGCGGCAACTACAAAATAAGTCTGCGGTAACTACTCTATAATTCTGCTGTAACACAAACATAAGTCTGCGATAACTAGAAAAACTCTATCATGACATAAAATCTAAAAGAATTTTACAACGAAAAAATACAGAAAACAAATGTGAAAGAAATCTAAAAAACCTAACAAAAGTGACGACAAAGAACCATGAAATCTGAAAGAAAGTTAGGGTTTTTGATGAAAGCGGACCTTTCTTTGGTGTGGTTAAATGTGAACTCGGTGACGAAGATGAAACTGAAACTGAAACTACACAAAACAAATATGAAAGAAATCAGAGAGAACCTACAATATCGGCGAAAAGAAAGATGAAATCTGAAGTAAGTTATCGGCGAAAAGAGATAAACTAACAAAATCGATGAAAGCGGACCTTTCTTCGGCGACGACGATGAACCCTAACTCTGCGACTGTGGTGGCTAGCGGAAATTTTTTTTTTCGACAAAAGTTTGTAAAACATTTAAAACTTAACTTACCATTAATGCTTTTTTGTAACTGTTTGCAAAATTGTAACTCTTTGCAAAATTTAAACATTAATGGCAATTCGTAATTATAAAATAAAGGTTATGCTATATTGTCTTTTAACCCTCTGAAAATTTACCAAAAAAGGGTCAAACTAGCAGTTACATCTAAAATTTGGGTCAATCTATGCCATTACCTCCTTTTTTTTTTAATTTCCAACATTTTTTTAATTTCTATATGAAGATTCAAAAAATTCCCTCCAATATTATAGTCATAAAAGGTATAATCTTTGAGTTTGAACAATATATAATTTCTCTGCATTTCTATTTTATTTAGAAACAAAATGAGAGAAAACTTTGATGTGTACACCCTCATGTTATTATTCATCTCTACATTTAAGTTCATATTTGGATCAAAATATCATTTTGGAACTCGAAAAAATTATTGATTTATCAAAATATTAATTTATGAAATATTAAGTTATAGAGGTTTCACTGTATGTTGGAATTAAACAAATTAAGCTCTTGGTAAAAATATTTATAACTTTATAATCATAATACATATTTTTTTGGAGGTATATGTATTATTATCACTTCGATCAAGAATTTACAAAATTACAGAGATATCATTCATATCCATATACTCTAAACAAAGAAGCTAAAAAAGGGTCAACGTAAAAAATGAAATTAATGATGCTACTTCTTCAGACTTACTCGTTAACATGTTAACAACTCTGTTATGTTATTTTTCCATATTCGAACTCCAGCATTGCAATTCTTGACTATCACCCAACTATAACGCACTATAAGAATTTCACAAATCGCAAAACACCACTATATGAAGACTTCAAACTCCATAACTAATGGTTGTCTCTGTATAAATTTATCTTTCACCTAGATTTAGACAAACCAACAGAAAAAATGGCAGAAACACCACAAATAATAACTTCACAGGACTCAAACTCTACGAAAGAGACATAGAACTACCACAAAGAAAACCAGAGGGGAAAATACGACTCATTTCCCCTCTCCCAATCTAATCTACCAAACTATTATACATGGTAAACGTCGTACTCCTTAATCCAGAATCCCAAGTTACCAACCGCTTTCAAATCCGAAGGTATTTGATTTTGGTAAACTTTACCCATTTGGCAGAGATCATAACAACCAACACCAACAACAACACCAGTGTGATGCTGTCGGACAAAGACTCTACGAAAGAGAGAAGAGACGATTTCATTGTGCCCCCATTAATTTTGTTACTCTTTTCCAAAGAGTGTTTTGAAGGCTATAAAAACTCTAGAGTACAACAACCCACAGTACAAAATCCAACCAGTGTGTTGAGGGTGGGGAGAATAGTCATCGTTGGTAAAATCATGGTGAAATCGTCCGTAAAACACATGAATATATACGACGTGTTGAAAAGACAAGAAAAAAACATATTAAATTTTTTTAATAGATAAATCTTAAATTATATATAATATAGTTAGAAAGAATACAACTGATGTTGTAGTCGATGCCGGCCGATGAATTTACAAAAATAAAACAAAAATATGTTAATTTGAAAATCACTATTAAATAAAGGTTTTTGAGATAGAAAACAGTTAAAGCATACTTTATAAAACAAATTAGTGTAATTGGCTTCTCAACTACATGACTTTATGCATTAGATAAAAAAAGTTATAATTATCTTTTGTAAATATACTATTTTTGTGAACATTTCATTTTCAGTTTAGATTTCTGAACCAATTTAATTTAATTATAATTATTGATAAAACAAATATAAATATATCATTTTATTTGAGAAAAACAAAAATGGCAAAATTGTAAACAAGTTGGTTTTTTATTAAGTGTATGCTTTTTAAATAATACAAATTGTGTGCTGTCTTTTAACAAATATATATATATATATATAATTTCCTGATAACACACTATTTTATATGTTATCACGCTATTGTTTAAATCACACAAAAAATACTTTTAATTTACGATTTGCGTATCTACAATATCTACATATTTTTGCTAATTTTAGCCAAATATTTGACTTTCTTACGATTATTTCATTCTTGAAACATCTGAGATCAAGGTTTTCTTTTTGATACTGTAACTGAAATCAAGACTACGTCAAAATTCTCATTTTTATTCGACATTTCAGCCCACATGAAACAACAAGGTTACAACTTGAGTTATGCGAAAATCTAACATATGCAATATATACATTGAGTAGTTTGTATGCGTTTGCTTGGTTTCTTACAAAAAAGGTTGAATATGTTGGGTGTGTGTCATACTCTTGTCTTGATGCCACTTGTCTAATGGAAAATAAGAAAAGTAAAAAATATAGAAAGAGGAAGGGACAAAAAATAGAGAGGCAACCATTAAGAAACTAATAATTGCAAGAAAAACAAAGAAAAGAGAAACGAATAATTGAGAAAGAAAAGAAGAACTAATTAGGAAAAAACTAAAGGTAACCCATGTGGTTTTGTGCACACGTGCAACTCTTCCAGCTCTTAATTTTCTCAATGAGTTAAAATTAGTTTGAGTATACAGTATACAACTCATGACTCACTATTTAATTTCACTATTTAATTTCATATTGTACACATAACTACATTCATTCACTTGCCAATAATCATAACACTAAATTGCATTTGATGGGTAACACACACACACACACATATATATATATATATAGTGTAGTTTGCATTAGTATTATTGTTGTATCATATAATGCATGTGATTGTTCGTAAAACAAAATTACATTTGATATGATATTTATTTTAACAATTATGCGGATTGTAATTCAAGTAATAGCATGTGGACCTTACGGACAAATCATTAGCTAGAATGTTATAGTTTAGTTTTTACATATTTTTATTTAAATGTTTTTATAGAAAATTAGATATTTTATGACTAGCGTTCCGGAAAATTCTAGACGGTAAAAGGTGACAACCGTTTAAAGTTTCAAATACTCCATCGAGGTCTAGTTAATGTTATATTCTTAAAATTTTAACACAATAAATAATATGTTAAAATATACAATACTTCATTTTCTTGTCGTAAGTTTTACAATAGTTAGTGCATATTGTTGAAAAAATAATCAGTGATGTGATTGTCAATTACTTTATAGTTTAGAAGTTTTTAATATTTACAAAATATGATAGTTTGAAAAGAATATTTAAATCACACATAATCACTAAATTTCTTACAAAAAGATGATCCCCAATGAAACAAGACTATACATTTTATTTCAATAAATTCAAAAAAAAATTGTGATAAAAAGAAAGAATTTTCGATATTTTTAATTTTAGATCCTAAGTCAATTGTTGATAAATAAAATTCAAAAATTTAATGGAGTTCTTAAAAATAAATATTTTTGAGTGTAGAGAATTTATACTTGTATACTGGTTCGACATTACTTGCACATGTTGGATTAACTTTAAAGATATCTTGATCCACAAGTAAACATAATTTTAACTGAATATGAGTTTAGGAGATTATGATATATATTAGGAATTATCTAAATATATTTTAAAATTTATCTAAATATATTTAGTTAGTTATTTAATAGGATTTTTGTAGTTTTATTAAAAATATGTGTAACCTAAATCACTATAAATACAATTGTTGGGCTGTGACAATTGAAAGAGATTAAGAGTTTGAGAGCTTTAATTTTGAGTTAGTTTCTAAAGTTAATAAAGAGAGCAAATTCTTTTATCTTAAACTTCTTAAATTCAATAATTGGTATCATAACTTGATATTAAAATTTCAACCGTGAGGTGTTGAGATTGGAGATTACGATTAAGAACTTGAGCAAACAAGAAGTTTCTTATTTCGACAACATGGGAGATCTATCCGTTTCAACGGTAACGAGACCTAAAGAAGAAGGACCTTCATCGATCCAATGCCCGATGTTAAAATCCACAAATCACACTGTATGGGTTATGCGGATGAAGATTACACTTAAGGTGCATAGGGTTTGGGAAACCATAGAAGCAAAAGTAAGTGACGAAGATAAGAACGATATGGCCATAGCTCTCCTGTTCCAATCGATACCCGAATCACTTATCCTTCAAGTAGGCAAGCTTGACAAATCTAAGGTGGTTTGGAAAGCAATCAAAGCAAGACACGTAGGCGCGGAAAAAGTTAAGGAAGCTAGGCTACAAACGTTAATGGCAGACTTTGACCGAATGAAGATGAAAGAATTGGATACCATTGATGACTTTGTGGGAAAAATATCTGAGATACCTTCAAAATCCGGTGCTTTTGGAGAAAGCATTGAAGAGCCAAAAATAGTGAAAAAATTCTTGAAAAGCCTTCCTCGACAAAAATACAAACATATGGTTGTCTTTTTTGAACAAGTGTTAGATCTTAATACAACAAGCTTTAAAGACATTGTGGGACGACTAAAAGCTTATGAAGAAAGAATACATGAAGAAGAAGACATTCAAGAAGATCAAGGCAAGCTTATGTATGCTAACATGGAGACAAAATCGTTTCGAGGTTTTAATGAAGAAAATAGAGGAAGAGGGCGTGATCAACGGTTTTATTATCGAGAAAAGAGGCTGGAGTCGTCAAAACTATTAACCAAAATATTATGAGAATCCGAATCAAGCTTACAAACAAGGAAAAGATAAATCAAAAGTTGTGTGTTATCGATGCGATAAAACAGGACACTATGCCTCATACTACCCGGACAGATTACTTAAATTACAAGAAGCTCAAGAAACCGAAAAATATGATACACAAGACGCCGACAGATTAATGATGCACGAAGTGGTTTACTTAAACGAAAAGAATTTTGTGCCAAGTAAATTTGAAACACATTCGGATCAAGATGGCATATGTATCTAGATAATGGAGATAGCAATCATATGACCGGTAACCGAATGTATTTTTCAGGAATTGATGATACCATCACCGGAAAAGTTAGATTTGGTGATGACTCTCGTATAGACATCAAAGAAAAGGGGTCAATCTTCTTTGTTGACAAGAATGGAAAACAAAGAACAATGTCAAATGTGTACTTCATTCCGGAATTGAAAAGCAACATCATATGCCTTGGACAAGCCACAGAAACAGGGTGCGAAGTAAGAATGAAGGAGGATTACTTGACTCTACCTGATTGAGAAGGAAGACTATTGGTCAAAAGAAACAGATAAAAATCGCTTGTACAAGGTTCGTATGGGACTTAAAGATATGATGTTTCTACAAGCAGTAACAACAAACGAGGCGACTAAATGGCATGCAAGATTAGGACATGGTGGCGTGGAGACTTTGAAATCTATGATTCAAAAGGAGTTGGTCATAGGAGTTCCTAGAGTGAATGTTGAAACTGAGATTTGCGGTCCTTATTTGCTTGGAAAACAAGCAAGGAAGGTTTTTCCTCAAGCAACCACATATCGCGCAACGACAAAAATTGAGCTTATACATGGAGATCTTTTGTGGGCCTATCACACCATGCATGATTGCACGAAATAGGTATATATTTGTTCTTACAGATGACCATTCTCAAAGAGAAAAAGCGAGGCATTTGAAAAAGAAACCGGAACAAGGATAGGAACATTTAGAACTGACAGAGGAGGAGAATTTGTATCACAAGAGTTTCAAGAATTTTATGAGAAAAATGGGATACAAAGACATCTCACAGCTTCTTACACGCCACAACAAAACGGAGTAGTCGAGAAGTGAAATAGAACCCTAATGGAGATGAACATGAGCATCATGAAACACATATGTATAGCTACGAGACATGCCACTTATCTCTTGGGAGAAGCGACAAGACATGCCACTTATCTTATCAATAGGATAGCTACGAGAGCTTTGAAAGAAAAAACTCCATACAAAGTGGTCAAAGGCAAGAAACCGAATGTTGAACACTTACAAATTTTCGGATGTATTAGCTATGCAAAAGCAGAAACTCCGCATCTAAGAAAGCTTGATGATAGATGTAGGATGTTGATACACTTGGGAACCAAACCCGGATCCAAAGCTTAACAGCTTTATGATCCAACCACTCAAAAAATCGTAGTGAGTAAAGATGTGATTTTTGATGAAACAAAATGTTGGAAGTGGAGTAACTTGGAGCAGCAAGTACCAGTCGAGAAACAAGGAATGTTTGAGCTTAGTCTTGAAGGTTATGGAAATGACGAAGCAATTGAAGACTTGGAACCCGAAGATGAGAGTGATTCATCGACGCCCACATGAGAAACAGAGCAAAACAAAGGAGAAGTTGGAGAAAAACAAGATTTAGATCAAGGCCTAGACCAAGGAAAATTCAGACTAAGAAGGTCTGGTAGATAAAACGCAAAACCGGTTTACCTTGATGACTACATTCTACTTGCCGAAGAAGAAGGAGAAAGACTTCTTTTGATGCTAAATGATGAGCCAAAGGACTTCTTTGAAGCCAAGGAGTCCGAGGAATGGATCCATGCATGTGAAGATGAAATTGCATCTATCACAAAGAATAATACTTGGAACTTGGTTAATCTACCTATTGGAGCTAAACCTATCGGTTTAAAATGCGGTTTTAAGCTAAAGAAAAATTCGGACGGAAGCATACACAAACACAAAGCTAGACTTTTAGTAAAGGGTTACGTGCAAAGACATGGGATCAATTTTGATGAAGTATTTGCTCATGTGGCTCGCATAGAAACAATACAACTTCTAGTGAATTTAGCGGCTTCACATGGTTGGGAAATACATCACCTTGACGTAAAAACGACATTTCTTCATGGAGAATTAAAAGAAGTTGTGTATGTCACTCAACCGGATGGCTTCATAGTCACGGGAGAAGAATATAAAGTTTATAAGCTCAACAAAGCTTTGTATGGGTTAAGGCAGGCACCGAGAGCTTGGAATAATAAGCTTAATCAGATTCTCAAAGATCTACGGTTTACTAAGTGCTCAAAAGAACCTTCAGTGTATTGAAAGGTAGAAAATGAATGTCTCCTACGTGTGGTGGTTTATATTGATGACTTATTCGTAACTGGGACGAATATGAGTATTATCAACAAAATTAAGATGGAGATGTCAAAAAAGTTCGAGATGAGTGATCTCGGAAAATTAACCTATTACCTTGGGATTGAAGTAAAGCAAGATGGTGATGGGATTACTCTAAAAAAAGAACAATATGCAATCAAGATATTAGTTGAAGCGGGAATGAAGGACTACAAGCTTTCACACACGCCCATGGAGGCAGCGATCAAGTTGTCAAAAGCTCTAGAAGAACAAGAAATTGATGCAACGACCTATAAGAGAAATGTTGGCTGCCTACGATATTTGCTTCACACTAGACCAGATCTTGCATACTGTGTTGGAGTAGTAAGTCGATACATGCAAAAGCCAAGGGAGTCACATGGAGTAGCAATGAAACAAATCTTGAGATACTTGAAAAGTACACTTTCTCTTGGTTTGTATTTTAAGTGAACTAATGTGATTACTTGGGTGGGTTATAGTGATAGTAGCCATAATGTGATCCGGATGATGGTAGAAGTACAACCGGTCACATTTTTTTTTATCTTGGGAGTAGTTTGATTACTTGGTGTTCACAAAAGCAAGAAATTGTAACACTCTCTTCATGTGAGGCCGAGTTTATGGGCAGCTACAGAGGTGGCAAGACAAGCAATTTAGTTACAAGAGGATACTTAGTGAGATTATCGGATTACCTTGTGAAAGGGTTGTCATTCGTATTGACAACAAGTCGGCAATAGCACTTACCAAGAATCCGGTGTTTTACGGAAGGAATAAACTATCCATACAAGGTATCACTTCATATGAGAATGTGTCAAAAATAATCAAGTAGAGGTTGAGTATATCCCCGGGAATGAGCAAAAGGCCGACATCTTAGCAAACGCTTTGAGAAGAATCAAGTTTAAGGAGATGAAGGAACTAATAGGAAAGATTTCTCAAAGGTGGACTTCAAGGTTAAGAGGGAGAATGTTGGATTAAGCTTAAAAATAGCTTGATCCACAAGTAAACCTAATACCAATCGAATATGGATTTTGGAGATTATGATATATATTATGAATTATCTAAATATATTTTAAGATTTATCTAAATATATTTAGGAGTTATGTAATAGATTTTTATAGTTTTATTAGAAATATGTGTTACTTAAATCTTATAAATACAATTGTTGGACTATGACAATTGTACAAAATGTCAAGAGTTTGAAAATTTTAATTTTGAGTTAGTTTCTAAAATTAATAAAAAAGTAATTTTTTATTTTAAACTTCTTAAACTCAATAGCACAATCTTTTTCAACAGGTGAATTAATTGTGTTTAACTTCGATCGCTTTATTAAGATATCACAAAATTTAAAATTTCGAAAAAGACAGCAAAAAGAGGCATAATCGTTGGGAAGAATCTCGAATTTCGGTTATTTAAGGAAACAAAAGTATTGAATTACCCTTTATACTACTACAGTGGTACTTAGCTTTTAAAAAATCAAGATTATTATAAGAATATAAAACTTTACAAGCTGAGAGAATACACTATTTATTTCACATTCCTCCAAATTCCAAATTATTTATACACCGATTCTCTTCTTCTTCTTCTTCTCTGACAAAGTTATGGACGAACAGCAAATCTCAGCTACAGTGCCTCGTGATAGAACTGATGAACAGGTTTTGATAAATGTTATTTAATTTTTGCTTTACTCTTAATTATTTTTTCTTGCATTGAATCTTCTCTCCTTTGTTCTTCTTATTGATTCTTGTTTCCAACTCTGTTTTGATTAATATATCCAAAAATTTATGGAAATTACGAAATTTATGCATTTCTTGAATTCTCCATTTTTACTGTTCACACTCTGTGTTCATACCATTACCAGTTCTTGTCTTCAAACAATGTTTTGTTTTTTACTTTTCCCAAAATGAAATATAAGTTCTAAGGTTTCTGAAACACATTAGAATCATTTCTCAGAATCTCATTACTCTGTTTTTGTTTGGAATGATTTAGAGATCTGTCACAGAATTTAAGATCTTTTCTTGATTTTGGTATGAATATTGATCGTTTTTTTTTTCTTTTGTTGTGTTTAGGCAATCTTGGCTTTGAAGAAAGGTGCACAACTTCTGAAATGTCGAAGAAGAGGAAACCCAAAATTCTGTCCTTTCAAACTCTCAATGGTAGGTTTTTTTTTAATCTTTCAATCATATAGCATTAAAGGGTTTTTGTAAAGTTGTGTTCTTTATGCTCTTTTGAAGGATGAGAAGTACTTGATTTGGTACTCAGGACTAGAAGAGAGACAATTAAGATTGAGCTCTGTTATAACGATTGTTCGAGGCCAAATCACAGTATGTAGATAAATCTTTTTCTTCATTAACTAATTTTCCAGATTGAAGAAGCTAATGATGAAACGTTTTTTTTCTTGTTCTTAGCCAAACTTTCAGAAACAAGCTCAATCTGAACGAAAGGAACAGTCTTTTTCACTTATATATGCAAATGGAGAACACACTCTTGATCTCGTAAGTTTCGGTTTTGTTTAATCAAAGTCAGTTTCAAGATTAGGAGTTTCTAAAAATGTTTGTTTTGTTGGTTTGATGTTTAGATATGTAAGGATAAAGCATAAGCAGACTCTTGGTTTAAATGCCTTAGAGCTGTTATTACTAAGCACCATAACATTAGAGCCTCAGCGAGTCTTCGGACTAGCAGAGGAGCTCAGAGTTGTATCAATAGTCCTGCGGGTTTTATCCACAGGAAACAGAATCTTGGACTGCTTGAAGAGACCCCTGACTTTACTCAGGTAAACTAAAAAACTTTAAACTCTTTTCTTGATATGATTTCGATTTCTTGATGTATCTTGTTATGTTCTTGAAGATACGAAGTTTATGTGGAAGTCCATCTACGTTACTCGAGGAGCGGTGTTTATCAAATGGGTTGTCATGTTCATCAAATAGTTTTGCTGCATCTGATGGGCTTTGTCCAGTTTCTCCTTACTATGAAACAGATTATGATATTAGAAACTCAGATTGTGATCAAACAGGTTTAGAGCTTTCGAAGCATTCATCACCGAGATTTTCTGCTTCGCCTCCTCCTACAATATCTCAACCGATTACAAAATCCAATGTCCTCAAAGACTTAATGATATGGGGAGCTATAACGGGTCTTATCAATGGATCAAAGAATCAGAGCGATGCGTTATCTCCTAAGCTTTTAGAATCCGCCATAATGTTTGATGTACAGAGTATATCTCTAGGCGCAAAGCACGCTGCGCTGGTTACAAGACAAGGTGAAGTGTTTTGTTGGGGCAATGGAAGAAGTGGTAAGCTTGGATTTAAAGTTAATCTTGATATTGACCATCCAAAACGAGTTGAGTCACTTGAGGATGTTGCGGTGCAGTCAGTGGCTTGTAGTGATCATCAAACGTGCGGTATTACGGGATCAGGAGAGCTGTATTTATGGGGGCTTGATGGTGGAACCATTGAACAATCAGGAAGACAGTTCTTAACTCGGAAAATATCCGATGCTTTCAGTGGATCTCTGAGTGTTTTTAGTGTTGCTTGTGGCGCGTGGCACACGGCGATTGTGACTAGTTCTGGTCAGCTTTTAACTTATGGTAGTGGAACTTTTGGAGTTCTTGGACATGGGAGCCTCGAGAGTGTTACAAAGCCGAAAGAAGTGGATTCTTTGAGACGCATGAAGGTCATATCCGTCTCTTGTGGACCATGGCACACGGCTGCAATAGTGGAAACCGTGCCCGATAGGAAACTTTACAACTCTAAGAGTTGTGGAAAGCTGTTTACTTGGGGAGATGGCGATAAAGGACGGTTAGGGCATACGGATAGCAAGAGAAAACTCGTGCCAACTTGTGTTTCCGAGGTCGTTGATCATGATTTCACAAAAGTCTCTTGTGGATGGACTTTAACTGTTGCACTCAGCATTTCAGGAACGGTTAATACAATGGGAAGCTCGATCCACGGGCAGTTGGGATGTCCGCGGGCAAAGGATAAGTCGATAAATGTTGTTTTAGGCAATCTAACAAGGCAATTTGTAAAGGACATTGCTACAGGTTCACATCATGTAGCCGTGCTAACTTCGTATGGAAATGTCTATACTTGGGGAAAAGGCACGAACGGACAACTTGGATTAGGCGACGTTAGAGATAGAAACTCGCCTGTTCTTGTTGAGTCTTTAAGTGATAGGTTAGTAGAGAGCATAGCTTGCGGGTTGAATTTGACGGCTGCGATCTGTTTGCACAAAGAGATCTCTTTAACCGATCAAACCGCTTGCAGTTCTTGCAAATCGGCTTTTGGATTCACAAGGAAAAAGCATAACTGTTACAACTGTGGTCTCTTGTTCTGCAACGCATGTAGTAGCAAGAAAGCGGTAAATGCTTCATTGGCACCGAACAAAAGCAAGCTTTCTCGAGTTTGCGATTCTTGCTTCGATCATTTATGGAGTATAACAGAGTTTTCCAAGAATGTAAAGATGGAGAATCATACTTCGAAGATGCAAATGGTTACAAGAAGAGTATCTGAAGATTGGACAGAAAACGAATCGGAGAATCAGATGCAGAATCTTCTACAAGCTAACGGATCTTCTGATGGACAGCCTCGATGGGGACAAGTCTCTATCCCTTCTCTGTTTCATTTCGATAACATTTCGACAAATTCTCTTATGAATCTATCAGCCTCGTCGAGGCGACCATCTTCTACAATGATTTCAACCTCATCTGACTCGAATAAGATCTTAATCAAAGAAATCGAAAGGCTGAAAGCCGAGGTAGAGTTCTTTTTGTTTTTTTTCTTACCGGTAAAAACAATAGCAACTTATTACACTAACGATTTATTTTTCTATGAAAAATGTAGATAAAAAATCTCCAAAGCCAGTGTGAACTTGGCAATGAGAAGATCGAAGAATGCCAAAAAGAGCTCGATAACACGTGGGAAGTTGCGAAAGAAGAAGCCAAGAAATCTAAAGCTGCAAAAGAGATAATAAAAGCCTTGGCCTCAAAGGTAAACATACAAATTATAGTTTTTTTCATCTTTCTCTTTTTGGTTTCGTATATGACCCATATTTTTGCGGTATCTTAACTTGCAGCTTCAAACGAATAAGGAGAAGCCGGGTAATCCTTCGAAGACCGGCTTTGCGTGCAATTCGTCTCAAGTCTCGCCAATCTTTGATGATTCAATGCCCATTCCATGTCTCACACCCATCACTACAACTCGTTCACAATCCCAAAACAAACAACTTGCAGAGAAATGTGTCACTAAAACCTCGAACCGCGACAGCAACATTAAGCTATTAGTAGATGCATCACCAGCCATCACAAGAACAGGGCATAACCAAAATGGGACACAAGACTCGACAGCCGAACAAGTGGAGCAATACGAGCCCGGTGTATATATAACTTTCACGGCCTTGCCTTGTGGTCAAAAGACGCTTAAACGCGTACGATTTAGGTAAGAAAATGTTAAGTTTGGTTAATTCTAGTTATAGTATGTTTGGCTTAAGTGTTTATGCGATTTGTTTAATGTTTTGGTTGCAGTCGAAAGAGGTTTTCCGAAAAGGAAGCACAAAGATGGTGGGAGGAGAAGCAGGTTTTAGTCTATAAAAAGTATGATGCTGAAACATGAATTAGTTCTTGTATGTATTTTAATTTATGTTTATGTTTGTTAGTGTTTAAAAAAATCTTATTCAGAAAAATTTAATCTAATCTCAAATTTGGCAAAGGTAAAAATTCTGGTTTAGATTTTCAGTTTATTTAGTTTGAGATATCTTAGAAATTAGTTTTTCTCAGGACTGAAAATCAAGTTTGCTTCCTCATCACTACATCCACGGTAATTTGTCTATAAGCTTTAATTTGAGGCAGAATAAGAAGAAATAATGAGAAATTAGTGTGGGGTAGCTTTAGAAGAGAACAAATGGTTTATATTTATAGGTTTGGAATCATGGAGCTACAATGAAATAGGTTGTTTGGGTTAGAACAGATCCAATTATGAGTAATCTACTCATTTTGTCTTCAAGGAATGGTTCCTGTTAATGAGGTAGGTAAAGATGGTCTTGGGTTTTGATAAGGATGTGTTTAAGGGATGTGAAGTCTGTTGTTTTTATGGCAAAATACGGATTCACAGTGCACACAAAATGTTTGATGAAATGTCAAAAAGAAAGGAAGAGTGTTTAAATGCAAATTGTTGTTGGCTAACGTATGAGAAGCACATAGCTAGTAAGATTTCAGTAGTTGTAAGAAGAAAATTATTTTCGTCATGAGACAAATTAGGAGAATTGACTGGGAAAAGGAAACTGTATTCTTAGTAAACCAAAGAGGTCACAAATACTGCTGAGTGAGGTCGACTAAGCTCTCCAAGCATCAAGAAATATATGTGAGTGAGCTATGCGATACTCTCCAAGTATAAACATTAATGGATCTCACACTAATGATTGCTCTTCATGGTGAATATGAAGCCTTCTTCATTTGCACTTTTAAACTTGACATATTTTTTCCACCCGTCGCCAAATTTACGGGAGAGTATTAGAGGATCCATAAAAAACGCAAACCAATATTGAGAAGCCTTCTATTAGCCCATATGTTTAGGGTTTTATCACAAATAGTTTCATATAAATATGCATCTTATGTAAACATTCAAGGAAACTTTGAGGGTTGTCATTTTGTACAATCGTGTTCTTCTTTCATTTTATGAATCTATCCAAATCTATTTGATTTTGGTATTCTTCCTTTAAGTTTTCTCTTTTATTTTCCTTGCACTAATAAAGTTCCATTGATTTATTTCAATTTCTAGTTTATATATCTATTTTAATAAAGATTGAATATTTTTTGCTTTAGAAATGTCAACATGAGCTACCAAAACAGACAAAAGCTTACGAAGACATGACTCAGATGCTTCCAACAGTGTTCGTGGCGACTAAGCAGAGACTCAGAAGAGTTGTTTCATTGGTTTGTGGTGAGATGAAAAAGTCAATGAAGAAAGAAGGAATGTCTAGGCCGCCATGGAGGACTTTAAGATACATGCACGCTAAGTGGTTCTGGAAATTTTTAAGATACATGGAATCGTCGAAGAGTCTCTGGTTGTAAGAGAGGGTCTTGGTCTTGGTCTTGGTCTGTGTATGATGCTATGCTGAAGAATAAGCTCAAGCTGGGGGGACAATGAGGGGTAATGGTTTGAAAACTACGTGTTGTTTTCCTATTTTCTAAGAGCAATGCGCAGCGGTTTTTTTTGTTAATCAAATTTTAAAGAAATCGGAGTTGTTTTTTGTATTGTTGGTTCGTATTAATTGTTCCTTTTTCTGGGGGTGTTCTGGAAAATTTTGAATTGCCAAAAAAAAGCGGGGCATGTTGTAACATGTTTTTTTTTCTATTGCTCTATATTGCATCTTCTACTTGTGTCGATAGCCGATGGGTTATATGTATATAATATATGAAGTATATGTTTTTGTCGTGATGTAAAAATGTCCATTTTAGTATCTGATTAATCTTTTTTTAGGTTCGAGATACATGTTGTTAATAACACTTTTGATAAGAGGACTGCCTTCTCTTGAGACGGTTGAATTAGTCGAATTCATTTTTTTATTTTTATTGAATGTATATCTCCTATCATGCTTTTTCAGTTGAAGATTTACATTCATTGTAGTGCTGAATATTAAGATGAATTGTAGATCAACAAAATTTATCTTTTAATACGGAATTTGACTATGTAAGATGAAAAAGAAAACAACCAAAGAGTCGAATAAGTGAATTGGGTTAGATGAGTTAAAAAGATGAATTCAGTTATTAATTAAAAAGCTAATCTATCAAAATAAGAAAATCTTGATTCACACCAATATGTTAAACATTTCTTTTTAATTTAAATATTTTCTATTTTGGAAACAAACATTAATTAGTTTATGAAATCTCAATAATTTTATACAATTTCGTATATAATACTAAGACAGTTATTATATTTTCCAAATCTAATCTTAACTATATATTCTTATCCCAAAAAAGAAGTAAAATAAAATATTTACATTTTAATTAGAATTGAAATAATATATGTTTTAGGATAACTTTTTTTTGAAACGGGTTGTTTTCATTATTTTAAATATATATCATTAAATATATATTTGACCCTTAATCTTTTTATTCATGTATATTTATTACGTACATAGGAACAAAAAATCTTTAGCATGTTTTTTCCTAATCGAATGTTATCAAATATATGACATATTTTGTTGATCTATTTTTAATTGTTTCAATTTTTTAATCGTATTTTAATTTATGATATATTTTAAAACTTTAACAACACAAATGTTATTCGCAAAACTCGCAGTCATATATTGTATAGTATTTAGAGGTAGGCAAACAGGAATTCAGAACATGATAGGGAATAGGACGAGAATAGAAATTATGGGTGGAAACGGGATGGAAAAAGACGGGACGGGATGAGAACATATATTTTCAAAAAAAGTCTAGAACGTGTTAGAATTAAAACAAATTAACTCTTGCAATCATATATATATAATACTTTTTTTCAATTTATCTAGCATAAAAATGTTCAAAAATAAATAAAAGTCATTAAAGTATGTTCTATAGTAGTTAAAATTTTCAAATCAAAGAAATATAATCTAATATAGATGAACCAAATATAAAATAATAAGAATAAAGAAGTCAATTAATTTTGCAATATTATTATTATTTCATATGATATATAAATATACTATGAATTATATTTGTGTTTGTCCCAAACCGGACTTCGAGAATTTATGCTTCCATCTTGTTCTGTTTCCATTTGGGAATACAAAATTTGTTTCATATCAAAAATGCATTCTCTTATGCGATGAGAATTTAGGAATGGGTATAAGACAAAATAGGACAAGACGGAACAGAACATAAAATACTCTTACCCCTAAATATTTGTATTGTCTCAAACAGATTTTAATCGTTTTTAACAGCCTTATATCCAGTTTGATAGTTCACGATTTAATAGAAATCTAACCGACCATTAATGCAGTTTAGTTTGATCTCGGTCTGACTGCATGGTCATTTTGAATTTTAAAATAGTGGTGGAACCATTATTATTTCAAAAATTAATAAACCAGATTAACTAAACCAAAAATCAAACAAAATCCCCAACTGGTATGAGTTTGGGTTGTAAATACTATGTCAAATAAATTTGTTTACAAACATATCACTCACACACATGCGAGTCCAAATCTAGCCTTGAGCCTTTAAGATATATGGTCGGGTAATAGTGAATAAAGATCGAGTAATAGCAGGTAAAGATCATATACATGTAGTTTGGATCTTGGAAACTATCCAAGATCATAAATTTAACACAAGGTTTGGATAATAACGAGTAAGGATAGGATTGGGTAGTTAATATTACTATCCAAACTGGTAATTTTTGTAATTAAAATCGTTATCCGAACGGATAATTTTGGATAGTTTTAAATTGTAGTTAAATTTTCTTGAAATTTTTGGATAATTTATAGCAAATTTTGGATTTTTTGAATTTTTTGAATATTTTTTTTTTATACCAAATAAATTAAAGTAAATTTAAGAACATTTAAATAATTTAGAAATTTAAAAAAACTATAATTATCCAAATGGGTAATTTGGAACAGAAACTTTTGAGCTTATCAACAGAAACTTTGGAACAAAGAGGAGTTCTTTCAACAATCGGCTGTGATTGCAGAAACTCCTCTCCCAATCTGGTCAAGTTTTCCACGATCTCCCGAGCAACCGGATCTTGGATTTGTCCCGTGTTGCGGTTCGTGTGCGCATCTTGTAGCAAAACAAGATGGGATGGACGAACACCTTCTTGACGGAACTAAAATATTTTATTTAAAACTTTAAGTAAGTAAAAAAAAGTTAAATAAAAGTATAAATTTAAATAAACTTACCAGTTGTTGTTCCCGGGAAGCCTGTGTAGTTGTTGTTCCCGGGAAGCCTGTCTCGTTGCTCCCAAATTGTGAGTGGCAATTTCTTTGCCTTTCCAGTCACTCTTCTGGTTGGTTGATTGAGTTGCCAATGTTGCCTGGATTTCATTCATCTTCCAATAATCAACCAAACCGTTCCAGAGGTCTGGGCTTGCAAGCAGCTCCCTCGGAATATCATTCCGGTTCCACTTGTCCTTCCACTTGTTCAGCTTCCGTTAGTATACTTTTGATGTCTTAGAATCAAACTCACGCTAACCCGAGACGTGAGGTCTCGATCCAAGTGAAATCTTGCTGCAAAAGAAAATGATTAAAATATTAAAAAAATATAAAAAAATGTGTTATCATAAAAAAACATAAAATTTTAAAGTTAAAAAGTAAAGAAATTCATACCGCAATTTGCGAAACCATAAATCACGCTCAGGCAACGACATAAAAGAGTATGTCGGATACGGACGCTGAACCATTTCATTGAGCATACGTTTGATGGACTTGGTTATCCCATTATGGGATAAATGGAACATATAAAACAAAATTACTATAAAATTGTTAAAAATAAACAAATTAAACAAATAAAAACTTTAAAACCTTTTACGTACCAAGTATTGTTGCAGTCACAATCGGGATGAAGATGAGACAATCTTTTCCGACCGGGTTGAGAAACAAAATCCTCAATGCTCATCTGGATCGGAGCAGAATCAGCTTGATGAGTAGCTGACGGAGATTGAGTCTCCGGAACAGGAGTGGAGCGGTTTTGACTCGTTCCTCGGCCACATCTCAAACCACCCGACTTGGAAACGGAATGAAATTGACCATAATTTCTGAAAACAAAAAAAACAAAAATTAATTATTAACAAATGAACATATATAACAAAAGAAATAAATTAGTAATGAATTTAAAAAATATCCTAAAAACCAAAATCAACATTCCAACTAACTAATATCTTAAATCTTCAATCTAAAACACTAAATCCTAAATCTTAAATCTACATTCCAATTCTCAAAATCTAAATTCCATATATGATCGGTTTGGATCCATTGGAATAGAGTTTGGATGATTTTGACACTTGGAATGGAATATTTGACAGAGTTTTGGAGATTTAGGGATTTTTTGGAAAGTTTCTAAGTGTTTGGCGAATGGTTTCGCGAAGAAGAAGAGTTTGTATATAAAACAAACTTTCTGACAGACATATCTGTCGAAAAACATTTAGAAATAAATTGATCATGTCAACGACGTTTACCAATGCCTTAAATCCTTGAAATTTTAGGTTACGCGGCAACCCAAAAGACATTTTCTGGTGCATTTTTTGCAGATCCATTGGAAATCCGTTGGAAATTCTAATGGATTAAGGAAAATCTAGGCTTCCGGGAAGCCAAAAGACATTTCCCCGTGATTTTTTCGCAGATCCGTGAAATACGCATGTCTTATCATTGGTCAGTCAACCTTAAAATTCAACATGTGTTTCCTCAAATCCGTCTAAAATCCGTCAGAATTTTCCGACGGATTTAGGGATTTGAAGGTTTTTGTAAAACATCATGACAAGAATACGTTGGTACTAAGCCATATTGACCAACATGATAATCATGACTCATCATTTCAATAAACTTTCTTTTGGAGAAATCCACACAATTCCGCATATTATATGCATATCCATCCGGGAATTTCACATCATCTTGTATCCAATAAAAAAAGCTTCTTTCTTTGCTGCGTCTAACCGGTAAGAAGGCATATGACATCTACCATTAGGCATAATATGAAAAAAATCCCGAGAACAAATCAGTGGTATGTCTGATTTAGACTTCATATTATCTTTCGTCTTCCCTTGCACATTTAAAAAAGTGTTCATGATGTTTCAACGTGCATTACATCTAGATTGTGCCTCAACAAATAATCTTTCCAACAAGGCAAATCCCATAAAATACTCTTTTTATGCCAGTTATGATGTTCACCTACACCGTCAACAAACTCATACCGACAATAAGGATGATCACTAAGTAAAAACCTTATGTGGCAATCAAACCAACACGTCTTTCTTCCGTGATGTAATTTGAATGCATAAGTATTATCTTGGTAATATGGGCAAGATAATATTCCATGCGTTGTCCATCCAGATAACATACCATATGCTGAAAAATCGCTTATTGTCCACATAAGAACCACACGCATCTTGAAATTTTGCTGCAATGAAACATCAAATGCTTCAACCCCATGCTGCCATAGCATTTGTAACTCATAGATCAATGGCTGGAGGAATACATCAAATGGCCGGGAACTAGCATGGAAAGGAACAAAAACTCTCTACGCATGCACAAAAATGGTGGTAAATTGTACGGTGTTACAATTACCGGGCACAACGAATATTGTTTTACATGTTTTCTAAATGAGTTAAAACCATTTGTACATAACCTGAGGTATACATTTTGTCGCTCATACGCAAAATCTGGATACATTGATTGGAAATGTTTTCACGCTTCTGCGTCTGACGGATGCGTAATCTCTCTATCTTGTCGATGCTCTGCATGCCATCTCATTGCCTCTGATGTGCGTTGAGATTGATATAACCTCCTCAACCTCTCTGCTAATAGTAAATACCACATCGGTTTATAAGGAACTGAAACTCTCCCACTAGTTTCTTGAAATCTCAGTTTTTTTACAAAATCTACATTTTTTACGGTTTTTAACTTCTCTCCAATATATCATACAGTTATCGATGCACACATCTATCGTTTGATATGGCAAACCAAGACCAGCGACTAGTTTCTGTACCTCATAGTATGACGCTAGCGAAAGATTATCTTCAGGCAAAATATCTTTCATAAAATCTGGTATCGCATCAACACATTCTTCCGCCAAATTGTAGTCTATCTTAATAGTCATCAGTCTACTTGCAGATGATAACGGTAAATAAACTTCTCTACAACCACTATATAGTGGCTGTTTCGATGCATCTAACATATCAAAAAAGTTTTGCGCTTCTGCACTTGGTTCTTTAACCCTATGTCCATAATAACCGGCCGACGGCATGTTCTCCTTAAACAAATCATTCACCATCTCAACCGTACTGATACCTACATCTACTTCTCTTCTATTTCCTATGTTGTCCGCAACATTTGGTTCACTAGTACTACCATAATCATGATTTGTTTCTCCATGTAAATACCAAATCTTATACCCGTGCATAAACTCATTGCTATACAAGTAATGCCAAACTAATTCAAGCTTAACATTATGAGAATTCCGACATATACTACAAAGAAATTTATATAGCAGTCGCGTCCGTCGGAATTACATCGAAAATCCATCGAAATATAAATTTTTCAAACGGGTATACAATGGTCATCTTAATGTTCTTATCTCTCGACAACTTTTTGACGGATTTCCGACGAATATTCGTTGGAATTTAGTGGGATTATAACATATATAATTTCCAACGGATTTGTGTTTGTCCGTCGGAAAATAACCGACGGATTGCATTTCCGTCGGAAATCCGTTGGTTATTTCGTCGGAAATTAGTAGTCGCAAAACCGTCGGAAATCCATCGAAAATTTCTGATAAATTTTAAATCCGTCGAAAAATCCATCGGTTTTGTAGCTGCTTTTTTGTAGTATATTTTTTTAAAAATATGGAACAATACTATTCATTCCTTTAGTTTTACAGAAACATTATTGATTAATAAAATAAAAATATTATATACCTAAACATAGAGGCAACTATTGGAGCAAACCCCTATTTTCAGAGAAAAAAATCTCTATTTTTAGAGAAAAAAATTGAATCAATCATCGGAGATGATCTTAGAAACCAAAACTACTTATAGTCAACGTTTACTCGTCCTAAGTATATAACAAATTTGAAATATTCTTTCTATCTTCCCCAAGCATATCAAATTTGGTTTATAACATATTTTCAACTACAGCGATGATAAATTAAAATTATAATAAATAATCAGATTCGATTCAAGAATTAACTACTGAAGATACATTTAATATCGAACTTTGTATTCTTGTATTCCGTCCATTTAACATATCTCAACCACAGATTCCGGAGCGATGTCCCCTTCGGACAAAGCCAATAGTTACAAAACAAGAACCCATCGCAAGTAGTGATGATTGTGTGATTTAAATTTAACGATCGGTAAGGAATATCAGAGGAGGCCAGCTCATGCAACTCTATCGTTAGATGAACGTCGTCGAGACCATTGATATCTATCGAATAAATCTTTGAATTGGTCAGAAAGGTCAATCGAGGAGACGAGGACGGGCGCGAGAAAAGTGGTTGCAAGAAAACCTCTTTTCATCCAACAGAGCTTTCCATCGTTTGCAAACGGATCTGAATGGAACAAGAAATCAAGGTGGGAGCCGAGAGAGTATATCTTCCTCCAACTCCCATGGAAGCTTCACAGGGTCAAGTCTACTCTTTGTGTTTAGCTTCAACATTTTCTTATAAGATGAGATACCTTTATCTTTAGAAAAAAAGGAAATAATATTATGATTCAAGGGGATCTAAAAATTTAACTAATTTTAGATTATAGTAAATAATAAGGGAATTATTAGTATTATAAGTTTTGTGTTTTATCTTTCAGAAACCACACCTTGTTAGACTTTTAGAAACAAGTTTCATAATTTAATAACTAATTTCACATATCTTTCTTAAAAAGGTTGTCCTAGTTTCGAAATTATTTAATAAAAAATTATTTAGTGACTTGAAAGAACAAAAAGATAAATTTGAAACCATAATGTTGTTAGTGCATATATTAATTCAAGAAATTGCAAACTTTAGTTCAGACACATCATATCAAGTTAAAAGTATTAATAAAATAACAATAAATATTTTTAACAATTTTCATATTTTAGAATTGTCTACATTTAGTGAAATAGACTATGTCCGGTCTCAAATTTCAGATTTTTTTAAAAAGGGTTTTTATTCATATTAAAAATTTAAAATAATTTTCAGATCATAAAAGAGAAACTGCAGGTTCATCTCCTTCAAGCATTTTGCTCCCGTCCCTCCAAACAAATTCATAGATGCAACAGGGTATGGAAATTAAAGTTATTCTTGTTCAACCTACTACGCAATTAAATACTAGCTAGTTGGATGTTTGTGTGTGGTTGGTGTCAAATATGTGGTGGTGGTGGATTAAGATGCAGCCAAGTCTTGGAGGAGCTGAACTGAGGAGTGTCTGATGATGGAATCTTCCACAGATAGAAATCTGGAGCCGAAATCCCCTCTGCAACATTCCTAGAAGCGGCTGGAAGACAAGCTCGAAGCAGGCTGCGGGTTTCTTTCATACGCGGTGTTTCGCAAATGGTACTCTTGGAAGAACTACCGATTTTTATTGGTACCAATCAGAGATAACATCGCTGCATATGGTTGCTAAAAATGTGGTCTCTTATCAGGTCCGGGTTGATGCTCCATCACTTCCTCAATCCTCCGAAAGATGTTTCCGAATTTATATGCGGTGGACTTTTTGTGTTGCTGTTTTTGAGACTATATCTTGAGGTTCATATCTCTGGAAAATTATTGATAATGAAATGGAGATCATGGATATTTATTAAGTGCATGTTTAATTTAAATAAATGGAGGGCTAATTCTTGAGATCAAAACCGAGAAAAAAGCCTAAAAGTTTCAAGATGACTAGGATACGAAAGCTTTGCATTACAAGAAAGTATGTTAGAGCTGACAACTATTTCTGTCGGAAATCTATCAGATAAAAATAACTGTTAGTTTTAAGGCGTTGGACATCCAATATCTTTTAAATTTTTCCGATGGAATTTTAATGGAAAGTATTTCGATAGTTTCAGTTGTCAATAAACCGTCGGAAATCCATCGATAATATTTATTTGTTTTAATTAATATTAGCTGTTTATGTCTTAATTTGTTAGATTTATTAATAAATATATAATTAAATTTAAAATTTCAAATAAAATTCAAATTCAATTTTAAAATTAAATACTTCAAATCCAAAACAAAATATTTTCAAAAATATATATTCATAAAACATAAAACATAAAACATAAAAATCATCCATGACGAGAACTTCGCATCTCGGTTATGAAATCTTCTATCACTTTCTTCTGCGCTTCCATAATAGCCTTCATCGCTTCCATCTCGGTCTTCGTCGCTGCGTTTGTGGCAGCCAATTTTTCGTACTATTTACCATTCTCCAGAGAGGCTTATTTGATGGTGTGGATCTCATCATTCAAATTCACGATCTCAATGGTCCTCTCTGCAAGTAGGCTTCTAACCTCGGCTTCTTCTGAAAACCGTGAAGTGGTTTGAGATGAATCGTGTTACACTTTTGAAACTCCAAAAAGACGATCTTTGCTCTTCGAAGTTGGTTAAAATTAAACCAAACAAAATATAAATGTTAAAGTTATAAAAAAAACTTCAAAGTTTGATGAAAATAAAGGTTACTTACTTTGATATAACGAATTCATTCTGTTTCTTGATAGGAATGTCACTGGAAGTGTCTCCTTCTCCTGCCGGCTGAAATTGAAGATACTCATCTCCGAGTGACTTCATGGTCGCAACGAGCTCTCGAACTACTTGATCTTGAATTTGCTTCGTCTTCTTTTTGGTGTGAATATCCTCCACCAACCTAAGATGTGAGGAACACACACCGTCTATCTGAAAGTGTAAAAAAACAAGTAATAAATTTCTAATTTAGAAATAAATTAAGACAAAAAATCTATTAAGAATTTATCAATTGCTCTTCCAGGGACAACAATCTCATTGCTCCAGCATTGTGTATCACAATTGTTTTGCCTACACGCCTGTTCAGCCGGTTGCTGAAGTTCGTCTCTGAGGTTTCATTGGTCTTGCATTGCTTCCAATAATCGACAAACCCATTCCAAAACTCGGGTTTGTAGATGAACTCAAGGGGCCCCTTATTGTGCCTCCACTTGTCCTTCCACTCGTAAAGCTTATTCGAATATACTCTAGCCACTTTGGACTTGAACTCTGTTCTAGTTATAGTATGATGTTTCATATCCCAATTAAATTCTTGCTGCAAAAAATACAAATTTATATTAAATAATAAAATATAGAAATAGAAAGTTAATTTTTAAACCATAACTCATGCTCTTGCGGATGCATGGTCGAGAATGCCGGGTACGGATGTTTAATCATTCAGTTAAGCATTATATTGATTGCTTTGCTAATTTTATTGTTGAAATAACCAAACCTATAAAAACTATGTTAATAGCAAATATATATATATATATATATATATAAGGAAAAAACACGGTAAAAAACTTACCAAATATTCCTCCAACCGTCATGGATGAATTCTTTGCAGTTCCTCTCTGATGGGTTGAGATATGAAATCTTTAACATTCATTTACGTTGACGTTGTCGGTTGCGTCTCCAGAATATAAATAGGCGGGTTTTTGAAACTATCTAGCCTCGCTCCACTCCTTGTCGTAGCTACACTCCTTGTCGTAGCTGCACTCAATCCATCTCGTAAAAAACGTGAGGCATAAGAATGATATTGACTGTAATCCCTTCAAAAACAAAATTTTACATCAAAATTTTGATATTAAATACAATACTTTAAAAAAACTTATAAAACATTCAAAAATTCCAATCCCAAAATTTTTAAATCCCAAAATTTTTCATAAAATTCAAAAAATTCGAATATATTCAAAATTAATCTCATTTATAAAAACATTAATCTTATTCATAAAATTAAGATAAAATTCAAAAAGTCAAAAAAAAATCAAAATTACTCTTATTCATAAAACCTTTATAAGATTATTCATAAAATTCAAATAAATTTCAAAAACACCAAATAAAATTCAAAATTAATCTTATTCATAAAATATTAATCTTTTGATAAAACAAATAAAATCCAAAATTAATCTTATAAAATAAAATCTTATTCATAAAATTCAAATAAAACCCAAATCAAAATCAAATAAAATCAAAAACCCAAATAAAATTCAAAAATCAAAAACCCAAATAAAATGAAAAAAAAATACAAAACCCAAATAAAAATAATAATTTCCTAAACCTAAATCAAAATAAAATTTTCCAAATCCTAAATCTAACCATTGAAAACCTATATCTAACTTCCATAATTCTAAATCTAACTTTCAAAAAACTAAATCTAACCCTAAATCCATTATCCAAACTTTAATTCACAACATAAATATGAAAATTTACAAATTTGATTGGTGTGATGGATTGTTATCCATGTGTGTTAGATTCGACGAGATTAATGGCGATTTTGGAGTAGAAATGGCGAAATCGACGAAAGGAGGTGATTTAATTTCGTTAATGGTTGTTTCGTTGCGAGGAAGAAGAATGTGTATTGAATAAAAAAATTTCCGATGGATATACCCGTCGGAATCCATCGGAAAATCTGGAAAAAAAGTTTCGGCGCGGTGCTTTAAAAATTTGGCGAACATAACCACGCCTAAATTTTTACCTAGCCATCAGAAATTTCCGATGGATTCCGATAGCCAAGTGAAAATATCGGCGCGTTATCTTTCAAGAGTGCATGCGAGACACGTAGAATTCCTATACCCGTCAGCTTCATTTCACTTTGAATTAGTTCTTACTATCATTTAAATCATTTATGTTATAAGTTTGTTGTTAAAGTATATGTATTGTTATTCATCGATGAATTCGTAATCTAGTCAAATCGATCAAACATCAAAATAAAGTTTTATAGTGTTGCTTTGATAATTATGTCTTTTAAATAAGTTATAACATCATATTTAGCAGTGATGAGTATCGATAATTATGGAATTTAACCTCGAAACCTCTAATCCATCAGACATCCGTCAGAAATTTTTGACGGGTTCAGGGATTATATGTGTCCCATATTAAGCATGTGTTTAATGGAGAGTATGTTAATATATATGGTCCCTCGGAAATCAGTCAAAAATTTTCGATGGACCATATATTTTTTTATTAAGATTTGCCGTAAGATATTATGGATCGATCGATCTATAGTTGGACCGATCGTTCTATAGGTGGATCAATCGATCTGATATCTTACGACAAATATTATATTCTACAAACGTATTTAACAATATATATATATATATCTATATACATATTTGTTTGGTCCTTAGAAAATCTTTATAAGATTTTTGCAAACGCATCATTCACCCTCTCAACTGTACTTACACCAAAATCTACTTTCGTTCTATGGTCTCCTAACGTTTCTGCAATATATAATTCGCTAGTACTACCATAATCATAATTTTTTTTCCATGTAGATACCAAATCTTGTAATCCGGCATAAACTCATTCATATACAATTGATTGGAAACAAACTATATCTTAACATTATGCAAATTCCGACAATTAGAACATGAACATTTAAACTTATGACTTTTCTCGCAACTGGTTGATTTACTGCCAATTCCATGAATTCACATATACCTCATACATATTATTCTTTCATTAATTCAACTCCGGATCCATTATCGGTTCGTCCATCCATGATCGAAAATATCCGGAAGACGACATATCTTTCTAATTTTAAAGAATTTTACTAATGTATTGAGTTATGAATGTATGTGGGAGTGTAGAAAAATATTTATAAACTCATCGTCCGTCAAAAATCTATCACAAATTTCAATATCTCAAACGACTATGTAACAATTATATTAATGTATATATTTTTGGCGGATTTCTGACGGAACTGAACCATCAGAAAAATCTTCAAAATCTCAAAAGACTATATAACATCTGTATTAACGCATATATATTTTTGATGAATTTTCAATGTATGCTGTTTAGTCGGAATACCGTCGAAAATTTCCTATGATCACTACACCTGTAAAAAATCTATCGATTTTTATTGGTTTTCTTGTAGCGTTGGTGTCACAATATCAACATTTCAAAAGGAAAATTAATGATTTATTACTAAATAAAATTTATATACGAAAAATATCGTAAATTTGACTTCTTGTATTGTATATTTTTTACTTTATAGTACATATATCTGTAGTTTGTTTCTCGAAAGTTATATTAACTTTGTTACCTCAGTTTGATGTCAATAAAATTCTTTACCGTTATAAACAAAGAACAAGTTTGAATGTAAAGTAATAAGACACAATTGATGAAATTACAATAGTTTATACATTAGATAAGTAATCATGATTTTGACTCAAGAAACATTGCAATTTTTTGTGTATTTGCAAGAATTGTAACGGGTTGTGACAGAACATTTTATTTGAATATTTATTAAATATCAATTGTTAAATTAGTAAATCAAGATAAATTAAATGATAAATAAGAAATATAATACGTGATGAGAAAAGTTCTAGAAAATACGCCAGTGGTTGAGTCTCGCTAGGTTAGTGTGTGGCCGGGGTTGATCAATTACAGCCTCAAAAATACTTTCAAGGCATTTCTTTTTTGAAAGATAATGATGTAACGTATAGTTAATTAGTCTTTGTTGAGATGTGTTTTTCACATGTGTTTATATTCTTTACTTTAATTAATTAATTGGTAAATATACTAATAAAACCTTAGAAAATATAAAGAGGACATGACCTCTGGTTTGGGAGATGTATTTTTTTTACTTTAACATGTTTATTAAATAATAAAATGCATAAAATATCTAAATCGACCTGAACAAAACGATTGAGAAAATTCACATTTATTTTGTTGATTATATCGTGCATCAACATGTTTAATATAAAATATAGTACAAAATTTTGTCCCAGATGTTGTAATCAACTTTATTATCAAATAAAATAGGGAGACTTTAAATTGGATAGAAAGAGAAATATCGCTAAAGAAAACGACAAATTTCATTATACATACAGTGCACAATGTCATCAAGCCTGTAGATTCCCGTGGAAGAGCATATAATTCAATCCCCAAAGTCGTTGAACAAGAGATTTGACGAGTTTATGATCTGCCTCAAGGATTCAACAGAAGTGTGCATGACTCATATGTTTATAAAAAACAAGTATCACATGATGAGTACATATATTTTCTATTGTATATAGATGACATGTTGTTAGCTGCTAAAAGTAAGACAGAGGTTCAAAATTTGAAACAAAACTTAATTTTAGTCTTTGAGATATGAAAGACATGGAAACTGCAATAGGGAATCTTGGAATGCAAATGATTAGAAACATGAAACAAGGGACTTTAAGCATGTCACATTCTGAATATGGTTAGAAACAATGAGTCCAAAGCTACTCCAATACCTGTTAGAGCTCATTTGAAGTTGTCAGAATTTTAAGACGAAGATGAAGATATTGACACAAATGTATATCCTTACTCTTCAGCTGTGGGTAGATCTAATTTGGATTGGTTAATTGAATTATGGGTAGAGGTAGACATATCCATTGAGAAGCAATGAAATGGATGTTGAGATATATAAAAGGAACTGCAAATCTTTAGCTATTGTACATAAAATTGCAAGGCTAATTTTTTTTTTTTTTGAATAATTAGGAGGTTCATAGTTCGTGGACCCCTAATCTTGTTAGGGCAGGGCCAGACCAATATTAAATTAATTTTCTTTCGGAGAGCAAACTTCTCCCAACAGAAATCGAACTCGTGACCTCCTTGGCATTGACCCACAAAGAATTAACACTAGATCAACCCCACATTGATATTTGCAAGGCTATTTTGATTTTTAATTAAAGAAATAGGCTATAATTTCACCTTCTTAAGTTCCTAAACTAAATGTCTCCAACAAAAAACTTCTAACAAACCTTGTCACATAGTTGGAGAAAATGACAAAAAAATTCTTCAATGACATTCTAGCTAATTTGAAAACAATAACTAACATTAGTTATTAAATTGTCTTTGGTGCTGAAAATGAAATCAATAAATATTTAGTCTCTATGCACAAACGCGCTACGCTGGATGAACAAAAAGAAACACATACGTAGATATATATATATATATGAACGTGATTTTTCGAATATTGAACATGATATAGAAAAGGCTTAATAAGAACGTAATAAGAATCTAACACGGGAATATATAAACACATTAAAGTTAAAGAAAAGTTAAAGTGGAAAATGTGTTGTGGGGTTTGCAATTGGCAACCGGCCCTAAATGCTTTTCCAGCTTCTTTTACATAATTTTAATCTCTTTTTGTCTTTCATACATTTCCATCACTGATCGATCGAATTCAAACTCTTATGTTATACGCCTCTTTCTTATATAACTATCTCTTTATATTCCCACTCCTTCTTCTCCTCCTCCTCCTTTCTGTGTCAAGTGTTCATGTTTGTCTCTTCGATCATTAAGTTCTAACTAGAAAGTGTGTTTATAACTTCTAAAGACATGGCTCCTGTTTCAATGCCTCCTGGTTTCCGGTTTCATCCAACAGACGAAGAGCTTGTTATATACTACCTCAAACGAAAGATTAACGGTCGGACCATCGAGTTAGAGATAATTCCCGAGATTGATCTTTACAAATGTGAACCTTGGGATTTACCTGGTATATTTCTCCCTTCCTCTTTTTATTGTTCTCGTAAGATGCAAATCCATCATTTTTGTCATCCGCATGTATTTACCATGAAGGTATTAATTTATGATTCTGCATCGTTTATAAATCAAGCGGTTGTGTCTCATATTAAAGAAATGTTAAATGAGACAATATATCATAGCAATCAAGAAAACTCTTTGTGGTTTCTTTTCTAATATGTCATTAATCATTTAATTGATGCTTTTTGCAAGATCAATGTTTTTGGACTTTAGAGAAACGTACTGCGGATTCAATTTCTAAAAACTAGAGAATTTCTTTAGCAAAAAAATAATATAAATACAGTATGTGAAACGATCTTATGAAAGGGTAACCCTAGAGAGAAGAGACTTGATAAACCTTCTGTTTCAAAGATATATGTTATATTCTTTTTTCCTAACACTAATTTCTAGTTTATTTAATATATTTTACGTACCAATTATATATATATATATGCTCTCTAGTACACGCATCGAACTTGGTATCGAACTTTATTGCCTTATTAACTGAATAGTAATAATAACAATAATAATGATCCCAACTCTATCTTATAATAAAATTTAAATGGACCCACCCTCATCCTTTATTCTTGAAAAGGACTGTAATAAAACCGAGAGATGCGGTGGTGACTAGTGAGACAAATTCGGAAGACCGAGTCAAAAAGCTAAAAAGAAAAAAGTAACACATAAGATTTCACATGTGCTTTAGGGTTTCCGAATCTTCTCATTCACCTTCAACTTTTTGTTTTATATTAAAAAACAATATTCTCTTTATTTGTCTTTTATTTTAACATTTCAGATTATCGTGTTATACCATCTTTAATTAGTGTGTGCAAATTAATGTTGAATAAACATATATACTAATTATATGATCATGGTTTGCTCTAAAATTGCAGGGAAATCCTTGCTGCCAAGTAAAGACCTAGAATGGTTCTTTTTCAGCCCTCGAGACCGGAAGTATCCAAACGGATCAAGAACAAACCGGGCAACAAAAGCCGGTTACTGGAAAGCCACCGGGAAAGATCGTAAAGTGAATTCAAATTCACGAATAGTCGGAACAAAGAAAACGTTAGTTTATTACCGAGGAAGAGCACCTCATGGCTCTCGTACCGATTGGGTCATGCACGAGTACCGTCTTGAAGAGCAAGAATGTGAATCTAAATCCGGTATACAGGTAACCAAACTTAACAAAAGATTATAACTTCTGAACATTTTTATTTGATTTTTTTTCTTGATAACACCATTTATATTTGAATTAAAATCAATGTATAAACATTTTAGGACGCCTATGCACTTTGTCGAGTATTCAAGAAGAGTGCTTTAGCCAACAGGATAGAAGAACAACAACACCATGCCACGAAGAAGAACAAAGCAACGACTAATAGTGAACAATCTACTTCTAGTACTTGTTTGTATTCCGATGGAATGTATGAAAACCTAGACAACTCGGCATATCCGGTCTCACCCGATACAGGAGGCTTAACTCAACTCGGTAACATTTCTTCCTCAGATATCGAAGTAGAGAACAAATGGAGTCAGTTCATGTCGCATGACACGTCCTTCAACTTCCCAGCTCAGTCTCAATATGGAACAATCTTATATCCTCCCTCGAAGGTAAACTTAAATTATCTTAAAGAGAATCAAAAGTGGTCAAAATGTAATATTTTTTATATACTAACCTCTAATTCATTAAAATCTCCTCACATAATAGGTTGAGATAGCGTTCGAATGTGCAAGACTACGAAATCGTATGTTGCCACCGGCGCCACCACTTTACGTACAAGATATCACACATGGTGAATATTTGGGAAACAACGTAGCTAACGATACAGATGAAATGTTGAACAAGATCATAGCATTGGCTCAAGCCTCCAACGAGCCACGGAACAGTATAGACTCCTGGGAAGTTGCTTCTGGTTCCGGAAACTTCCATAGAGACTTTAATTACTCCGGAGAAAAAGTCTCATGTGTAGAGGCGAACATGAGGGCTGTGGAGCAAGAACATTATGGGAGGTTTAAGGAAGAAAGACCTGTTGAGAATTTGAGATGGGTAGGAGTATCAAGCAAGGAACTAGAAAAGGTATCGTTCACTAGTGATCTTTTTTGAAAATTAGTGGGGAAAATATTTATTTTAGAGTATGCATATATTTTATAGATTACGCATATTTCTTAATTAACTAATTAAAATTTTTAGCATGTCCATACCAAATGCAATAATTAACTTTGATCTTGTTCTTTAATTTTTAGAGCTTCGTTGAACAACACTCAACAGTAGTTCCTATAGAAGATATTTGGAGCTATCAGAGAGATAATCAAGAATACGAACATCAAGGTAGCTTTTGCTTATCAATTAGTTTCCACATTTTGTGTCATACTTTTGTTTATTTTTGACATCTCTACATTTGATTCTTTTGTTATTTTTTATTTTCGCGAAGATGGTATGGACGTTAACAACAATAATGGAGATGTGGATGATGTTTTCACACTTGAGTTCTCAGAAAACGAACATAACGATAAACTTTTGGAAAAGACCGATGATAATGACGCAACAAGTTCCCCACGTTTTGAGGTGGTGAAAAAGGTTGAGGTTAGCCATGGATTGTTTGTTACAAATCATCAGGTAACCAACACATTCTTCCAACAGATCGTACCATCACAAAACGTTCTCGTTTATATAAATCCAACGGGTGCCAACGAATGTTGTGATGAGATGATACCAAAGGAAGAGGTTCATGTCCTTAAAAAGATAACCTCAACATTTCTTGGACCATGGAGAAAATTTGCTTATGTTACTGGTTTCATTCCTATGCTACAATTAATGCGTTGTGTTCATCAAGGAAGTAACTCTAACAAAAACCAAAGCAGTGAAGGTTACTCGAGGAAGCCTAAGAAAGGAGATTGTAACGATCGAGGGACAATACTGATGATGAAAAATGCTGTTGTTAGAAGAAACATTTGGAAGAAGAAAAAAGAGAAAAGTATGGTTGATGAACAAGGTTTGAGAGTTCAAGATAGTTTCATGTTGAAGAAGTTGGGGATTTTTCTTGCTATTATCCTAGCTATCTCTACCATGTGTCTTATTTAAATATTGAAGTTTCGTATAACATTTACGGCTTTGCACTTTTTATATTACACTACTGTCATCTGTCTAGCCAAGGATTTCGTATCTTTTGCGCCTTTGTTTTTTTTTTTCCATTTTTCCAAATTAAACTAAATTCTTCGTCATATATGCGGTTTTACATTATTGGGAAGTAGTTCTTCTGCATTTACATTTCGGTTAAACATTCAAAATTTTTTTGTTGTTCTCTTTATTTCTTAAATAAATTTTAAATAAAACTGAGTATAGAACCTAATCCAATGTTTTTAGGATCCCAAAATACAATAATAACCCCAATGAATAGAGAGAACTTAAAGTTGAGACTGAATAAAACATTTACCTAATTTTCACCATTTGAAATGAAAATAGTCGGAAAACTAAAAAGATCAGAAAAAACAAATTACCAAAAATAAATCAAACTCATTCATCTATTCTTTCACAGGGATTGCCCAGTTAGAGCATAGGATGGCAAGTGTGATGGCATAGGGGCCAACTCCGGGTTCAATAATAGGGTTTTGATTTCTTTTCTCTAATATAAATTTATATATACTAAGGAAAATAAATAGAATAATTTTACAATTTGATTTAATTATTAAAGTAACCTATAAAAAATAAAGTTAAATGAGTTTTTTCGTAAAAAATCATATGTTAGAAAAAATAATTATAAAACTATTATTACTAATTAATTCCACATCAACATTTTTCCTTTTTTAATAAAAATAGTAAATATTTACGACATTGCCATTGCTGACATATAATTCTGCGACATGAATCTGAGACTCTATGTTATTGCAGATTTTTTTGTATGACAGATTTTTTTGTCGCAAATTTAATTTATTCTGCAGATTTACATATCTTAGTGGTTGTCGATTTTCTAATTCATCGCAAACTTTTTTTTTCGTAGATTAAATTTTTGAAAATCGTGATAGATGCAACATATTTTTTTATTTCTCCAAAATGGTAGAATTTTTACGGCAGATTTATTTTTTCTTCAAAGTTTTTTGTCGCAAACTTATTTTTTCACCGAAAATTTTTTATTTTACTTGTAGCAGAATTTTTATCCTCTACTAGTGGTCGTAGATTTGATTACGAAAATTAATTGCTAAATTAACATCATCGTTAGCGCAGATTTATTTCACGTTATCGCATAATATTTTTTCAAACATTAGTTATTGCAGATTTGTCCCACAATGCCACAATTTTCTTTATTGCAAACATTAAAAATATTTTTAGTGTCTGTAGACTTATTATGGCAGATTTTTTACGAATATGTTATAACAAATTTTATACCGCGTATTTGTTTCACTATATTAATGACGAAAAAATGGAATTTAAAAAAAAATCATAAGTCCATCAAATATTTTCAGTCTCTCACGAGAATGGTGAAAGAGTCTTGCTCGTGGATTGAGTTTTTTGGTTTTTTTTTTAGGGAAACATCTTGGATGCTAAGGATCCGAATCTAGGATTCGAGTATAAACATCTTGAAGTTAAAGTTGTTGTGCTCCCACTCTGGCCCACATGATAGACCAACTATGAGACAAGTGCTGCACTATCTAAGTTTTGAATTTTTATGCATTTATGTTTGTGTATCTTTACACTAGAGTTTAGACTCTCGAGACATGTCCGCCTATAACAAAAGATTTAAGCTTTACCTCAACATGGAGTAGACAGAAATGTCAGGATCTATGCTTGGTCCAAATATTTATTAACGAGAGTTTTAAATCATTCATGTTCACAAATTGTGAACTCAAGATGCTCAACCTTTTCTATTGAAGGCGAATCAACAAAATTATCATTATCTTGTTTACTAAAATTGTATTCTCATTGGGATTTTTACAAATAGGTGATTGTATCAATTCCTCTGTCACACAAATTGAAGTAAAAATATTTCGATTAGATTTCATCTTTTCTTTTTATTGGCACTTCACTCACTGTCTCACTTTCTGTAATTTTTCTTACAAAACTCCAAGTTAGCATCTTTCATATTAAAGATTAGGTTTCTTGGTTTTCTGTAAATATTACATCTCTTTGGATCTTTTTGCTCATCGGATGAACCAAAACATTAAATAATGATGACGATTCTTTTTACAACATAACGTGTAAGACTAGTGTATCATGTTCACACATGATAATTTACACCAGCTTGGTTTGTCACCCTTTAAATACACATGAACAATATTTATCGATCAAGCACTGCTTAAACCCCAATGATTCAACATTTTTGTTTGGTTATCTTGTTAGAAACACTACGAAAGCAAGTCAAAGGATGCTTCATAGTCTGTAATATTACAATACATGTCATGTTTTCTCCTAAAATTCAACACACAAGCTTCGTAGAGTTGCAGGTTTTGTAGTCAACATTTGCTTTGTTTCTGACATTTCAACTTCATATACACCCTTGGTTTTGGAAGTTTCACTGTATTCCATGGCCATCCTCTTGATTTTAGCCTGTTGGATTGATAGCAACTCATATTTGCAAAGTAATTTCCCAAAAAAAATCACATTCCATGCTCCAATCCACATTTCCTGCATAATTTATTCATCTTTTTGTTCTAAAGTAAAAAGTAAAAACCATCACGGTAACTCTATGTGAAGGTGGAATCATACACAAATCAAACACATCAAGGTACATTTTAGCATTTCATTAGGACATTACACATGAAACCATCTTAAACAAAACTTGGCATAAAAAACTACTTACTTTGCCACAAGCTTCCTCACAAGTTTGAAATATATCCTCCAAAACTGCTGTTCCTTTAATAGACGCAGACATAACTTGAATCTCAACTATGAGAGATCCTGTAACACCAAAACCAATCTTCTCTAAAGCAGGTTTGAAAATAACTCTATAAGATTCGACCCCATGTTCCTAATCAACCAAATTCAATTTAATAAACAATAAAACAGAATCAGCTTGAACTATAAAACATGAGCAAGCTTTGCCATTTTCAGAATCATACGCCTCTTGAGATTACAAGCAATTCAAGAAGAGAACAACTTCAGATGACATGTAAACTCTAATCCGAATCTGATTCAAGTGATACTAGTAGGCCAAAAGTTCTTCCACTACCAATTCCAACAAGATTCAATCCATTGTTCCTAATTGACCACAACCAAAGCTACTAACAATAAGAAAAAATCATCTTGAACAATTGAACATGAGCAAGGTTGCCATAAGTCTCGGCAGATTACAAGCTAATCAAGAAGAGATAAACTTTGTAAATAGGCTCTATAAGATTCAACACATACACTCTGATTTGAATCTAAACCAAAAGCTTGATAATTTCAAATCTCCACCACTACCAATTCAATTCATTTCGACGCAATCTCCAAAAAATTTTTTTTAAAAAAACCTTGGTTTTCGATAAAACTAGAACATCGTGTTTCTCCTGCCAATCAAATAAGTCCTTTTTCAAATTTGCAGAAGAGCTCATTCCATTATCTTCATCTTCAACAGGATTCAAATACGGTTCTTCTTCTTCTTCATCTGCTTCAGAATTTTACTATAGTTAAATTCATAAATCATCACAAAATTGAAAAACCCTAACAAATTGAGACTCGAAATTTCGTAATTACCATCAAGAGAGAAGTTCTTAAATGTATCAATGGTAAAGAATCTAATATGATCGATCAATTCATCAGTTTTAAAATGTGTAATATATTGTTTTCAACTTCAATGTAATACACATTCTTTAAACTTCTTGTTACTGTTGTTGGAAGAGTGTAACTAATAGTAAACAGAACATAACCCTCAGTGTGAATGTTTGCATAAGAACATCTTCATCTCTTCTTATTCACTGTGGATCACTTCATTATTATTCCCTATGAGTGATCATCACATCTATTGAACTAGAATTTGCAAGGACCAATCAATACATGGAAGTATTTGGCGTCAATGTGTAACACAAAACCAGAGCTAACATTGACTTTGATTTTTTTTTCTGAGCAATAATGTAAAACTGTGTAGCTAAGAATACAAAGCTTTTCAACTTTGCTGATATGAATGACAATTTGTCGTTCCTAGACTTGGTCTAAATGGTTTCTGATTTCTCTATTTTCCAAAACCATTTGGTTTTGCGAGTTGTACTTATAATTTTGCCTGTGGAATTCTATTTCTCTATTGTTGCATTGCCTTGCTTTCAAGAAGCACTATTTTTTTGATCCGCCTTTAGTAGAAGAGTTTGACCATCTTAAGCTCACAATGCAAGAGAACTCTTCGCTGTTTGTGAACATGAATGACTTAAAACACTCGGTAAGTTGTTAAATTTTTTTCATATTTTTGTTGTTAGGATTTTGTATATATCTTCCTATTTTTCTACCACTAATTAGAAAAACTGCGATAATAGTAGAACAAAAAATCTATCGTAACATATCGGCAAGAAATTTGCGTCAAAAAGTCTACGGCCACTAAAAAAATTTTTAATCTCTACCGTAAAAAATTATACATTTTGTGATAACTAAGTTTTGAAAAACAAATTTGCGATAATTAAAAATAAAACTGCGGTAATGATAATGTTAGTCTATCAATTATTTTCTGAAAATAAAATCTACGGTAACTAGTAGTTGAAAAAAACTCTACTACAACGTAAAAAATCTTCAGTGGAAAGAAAATCAGCCAAAAAATATGTGAGAGAATTTCTATCAGTATAGAAAAATCAAAAATATACTACATCTTCGAAAATAAATCTACGACAACAAAAAAATTTGTCACGAATTACAAAATCTGCAACCACTATCATACATAACTCTGAGATATAAATTAAATCTGCGAGAAAATCTGCGGCAAAAATATAAATGTGCCATTCCAAAAACTCTGCCATAACATAGAGTCGCAAATTTATGTCGTATATTTATCTATCAGTGGTGGCAAACTCGTACATGTTTGTTATTTTTCTTTTAAAAAACAGAAATAATGCTGATGTGAAACTAATTAGTAACGACAGTTTTCTAAATTTTTTGAACCGCATGGCTTTAATGGCACTTTTGTGATTAAAAAAACTTATTTTACCTTTTTTTTTGTAAGTTAGTCTAGTAATTAAATTTAATTATAGTATTATTTTAATACATTTTTATATATTATTATAAATTTGATTTATGGAAGCGACGTCCAACTCCAACTCCACTAATAAAAAAAAACCCCAATTTTTTTTGTCCAGGTACAATGAGCATATAGGCGCTACTCTCAGTCATGACTCAAGTCGTTTCTTTAGGATCCATACCCACATCACCCCACGATAATCGTGTTGGTTACCGTAAGATCAAACCGTCGTGTTGATCTACTGGAAAATTCTTACAAAGATCATCGGAGTCTCTTCCGAAAATCAAGGCATAGAAGCAGATTGTCAACTTATGAATGAAAAGAAACAAACAAAGCTTATGAAGATCTATTGAAGCTCGGAAAACTTAGAGAGAATTTAGAACATGTTTAGAGAGAGAAAATTTTAGAGAGAAGTTTGTTATTATATATGGTATCAGAGCCTAGACTTATGATTTGATAGAATGAATTATTGTTTATGAATGATCGATTTGAATGTTCTGGAAAACTAATTTCTAATTATGTCTATTTCCAAAAATTTCGTTTTTGATTCCTAATTTGCTATTTCTACTTTACCCAAAAACAAAAGCCAAAATAAGAACCGTTATTCTTTTCCTACTATAAACTCTTTATACGAAATTGAGTATGTTTTAGGAGATCAGAGACTCCCCGAAACTACTTTTTCCCTTGTAAATCCTTACGAAATCTTTTCCAAAAAGCCAAGTGCTTTTTCGGTTAACGGAGTTCGTCAGCTCATCTGACCATCCTCACACAGGAAGGTTCGAGAATACGTGCAGTCCAGCAAATTCTCATCTTGCCAAGTTCCAGCAGCAGAAGAAGAGCAGTTCATATAGCTTAATCTACCCCAACTATGGCAACACCAAGGCTATACGCATCTACACTACGGAGTAGTTCATATCGGTTTGACCTTACACGCACGAAAAAGTCTACCAGTCTACGCGAGAATTGCTCTGCTCGACTCAAGATTAAAGTTTTACCAGCAAGCATGTATCGGAACAGTACAAACAACGTTAAATGCCGGAACAGTGTTCATTACATTGTTTCCAAACTTTAATGTTTCTTTACAAGATCCAAATCTTTTAAAGACTTTAAAGGTATAACTACAACTCACTAGAGCAAAAATGAAGGAAGATAGTATCATGGCAACTATTCATCACAAAATAGTCTATCGGGTTCAAGACCATGCTCTTGATATCATCTTGCCATCATTTGACGAATCACTCTATCTTGAAGTCACGTCAGCATCACAAGCTCCAAACGCTATCCAGATTCCTCGATAGATATCTCAAGAAGAACTTATCCAGAAGCTACCAGATAAATGGATAACAAGCTATGAAAAACTACATCAATCGGCCCAAACTCCGATTCAACTATCTGAAGCTAGCTTTCACACACGAGACGATGCTACAACTGAAATGAAGTTCAAAAAACCAAGATCATCCTCGTTTCGCAAACAGCTGTTCACTCAGTTCTCCATAAGAATTGATGAACACGAGTTCTACGGTCCATACAAAGAACAGATGCCAAAACCAATATTATTTGGTCAAGACGGCTCTGTCCTATTCCCGTTCAAAGACGAAAACGGTCATCAATACTTTGATGTCTGTTCATGTTCAGCCTGTATGGCAGCCGATTACGAATCTGATGAAGAAATCCGACAAAGAAGAAGAAAGAAGAAGGATCTTCTCTATCAAAGATATCTTGATAGAGATCCTACAGTCGCCACTTTAGGCGAAAGAACCGGAAAATATGAATTCTTAGTCCAATACTCGGACAAGAAGAAGGAGCAAGAAATTATGATGATGAGTGCAGACGACTTCCCTCCTTTTCCCCCGCCTGAAGACTTCACAAGGAACAACATTGCACATAGTCCAAAGATAGTATCAAAGACTATCAATTCATCCGGACCAGAGTAACTAAGCCAAGGTAAAAAGATCTTCAATTGGCAAACAAAAAATGTTATCGCTCAAAATCATATTCTGAGCAACATGAACTAGAAGTTTGACCAGATGAATAGAGACTATGACAGAAGACTGATGTCTCTCACAAAGTCAATCGCAGAAATCAATGCTCGACTCGAAACACTCCATCATGAGATGTTGACAATGTCCAAGCGTATGATGGTGAATACTTCACAGTTTCAGAGCAGAGAAGCCGAGATGAATAATCTCAAATTCCAACTAAAAGATCTGCTAAATACCTTGAGAGCATGCAGCAACAAAGGCCATCAGAAATGTATTACCCTTCATATGGAAATACGTTCTTGAGCACTCCAATGCCACAAGCATCCTATTCACCAGGATTTCTGTTTGGAGGTCAAAGTCAAAGGCCAAACACATCCTCCCCAGGATTCTTGTCATCCGATAAAGCGTTCATATCGCGATATGCCATGACAATGCCTTACCAATACAAACCAAGGCCAACTCACGAAAGAACGAGAAGATACAAAGAACCTGAAGTTCAAACCAACCAAGCAAAAACACCTGCACTCACTTATTCTCATTCGAGCCAAGATTCCATTGATGATCTCAAGAAAAAGGGAAAAGATAAAGACATTGGAATCATCGAATTCTCGATGACTAATCTGTTCAACAACATGGCAAATCAAGCTCAAACAATAGTACAAACTCAATCTGCTAACGAGACAGTGCAAAAGCCTGAAACACAACATGCATATTCTCGCAACCAGTGGAAATGACTAAATCATCAACCCCGATGATAGAGCACTACTCGGACACGAATTCAACTGATTCGAAAACCGAATCAGAAGACGAATCGATGCTAAAAAAATTTGCCATCGAAGAAAGTTCATATACACCCAAGTGAGAGCCAAGTGTAAACGTATGAACATCTTCAAGAACACAAAAGGCCAGAGAAGCAATTCGCCTCAAAAGTCATGACGTTTACGTTCGATGATATACTGTTCGAGAAATGGAAAGAACGTCTTGACGAGTTTCATGCTTGGATGAATTCTGAAGCATTAATTTCAACAACGTATGCCGTCATCCAACAATTTACTGCAAGACCTTCTGGAGCCCTCAAAGAATGGTGGAACTCACTCGGTGATTATAGACAAAACCAAGTCTATGACACTACAATACCGATGTTACTCGGAGAAATCCATCGAGAGTTTATCGGTACACCAAATCATCAAAATGAGCAAATACAGGAAGAATACTTTACAACAAAGTGTTGTTCCTTGAAGAAGAAAGATCTGGCGAAACATTTCAAGCATCAAGCGAGAAGATTCTATACTCTAAATGGTCTTAATAATCCAAGCTTGAAGCACGTCTATCTATCCTCAATAGATGAGTATCTAAGCCAGCAAACCAAACTCTACATCAGAGATCAAGGTCAAACGGTTGAAGAGATCTCAATTGGTCAAATTCAACAATACATCAATCGGACCCTTGACAAGTTATGCAAACAGAAAGAGTTTAGGATAGAATTCATGGATAAGTCTAAAAAACTATCCAAGATCTGTGCAAGGCCGGACCTATCAATCAAATGTTCAAAATCAAAAAAGGTATGTTCATGCAACACCCGACACAAACACAGAAAACAAAAAAGGATAACACGAAAAGATAACTTCAAAGGATTCCGACAAAGACGGTTCTCAAGAAGAAAAAGAGCTTTCGAAAGTCAACCAAATGCTTTCTTTGTCACAAAGTAAGACATTACGCCAAGAATTGCCCAAATAAATCAACGAAGAAAAGGCAGTATCTCATAAGCTCAATATCACGCATAGCGCCAGATATCGATCTCGAGAACCATGATCTCGAATCAGTCCTCTCCTATGACAGTGATGACAATGAAGCAATTTGTGGATATTCAGACTATGATACTTCCTCAGAGACTTTAACTGAAAAAGAGTTTAATGATTGTTGTTTCAAGATATGTCAGATTCCGCAATAAGAAAAAATCATTAAAACAACAATCATTACAGAAGTCCTAAATACTTGAGCTTTAAAGATCAAACTCATGAGCTTTAAAGATCAAGCTCAAGTCCAGACCTATTACGATAGAAATTTTCCCAGGATGCCAATTCACTACAGAAGTCCTCGGTTCATCCGCACTCGGAAAAGATCTAATTCTAGGATGGGATTCCTACAATATACTAAAGAAACGGTTTGATATCTCAATCAAACCAGGAGGAATAAAATAGAAAGGACTTTTCAAGGCATTCACAACGTTGCATAGGTTATTTGCAATAGAAGATCCTATAGCTCTAACATTCGAAGAAATCAAAAAAGATATTTGTGGCAGTCTCTTGTGCAGACTCACATGTTGAGTTTCTGACGAAATGCAAAAATCCTTTGTGGCTCAACCAAGACTTCTTTGTATCACTTCTCTTCAAAGAAAAGATAGCTACAACTCCGACAAAAGTGAGTCACGCAGGAATGTCTCCAGCATTACTACAACAAGCCAAAGAAGAATGTGACCAGCTAATTCGACAAGGAATAGTCTCACCAACCAACTCACCATGGGCGTGCAAAGCATTCTATGTCAACAACCAAGCTGAACAAGCACGAGGAAAGCTAAGACTGGTAATTGATTACAAACCATTGAATCAATACCTTCAAGACATCAAGTTCCCATTGTCGAACAAAAGATTGCTGCTCCAACATCTCTCAGGAGCAATAGTATTCTCCAAATTCGACCTCAAGTCAGGATTTTCGCAACTCGGTGTTCAACCTGAAGATCGATACAAGACGGCGTTTTGTCTATCCAACCGTCACTTACAATGGAAAATCCTGCCCTTCGGTCTAAAACAGCACCAGTGAGTTGTAGTTGTACCTTTAACGTCTTTAAAAGATTTGGATCTTGTAAAGAAACATTAAAGTTTGGAAAAAATGTAATGAACATTGTTCCGGTGTTTAACGTTGTCTGTACTGTTTTGATACATGCTTGCTGGTAAGACTTTAATCTTGAGTCGAGCAGAGCAATTCTCGCGTAGACTGGTAAACCTTTTCGTGCGTGTAAGGCAAACCGATACGAGCTACTTCGAAGTGTAGATGCGTATAACCTTGGTGTTGCCATAGTTGCGGTAGATTTTCTGGAAGATTGAGCGATATGAACTCCTCTTCTTCTGTTGCTGGAACTTGGCAAGATGAGAATTTGCTGGACTACACGTATTCTCGAACCTTCCTGTGTGAGGATGGTCGGATGAGCTGAGGAACTCCGTTAACCGAAAAAGTACTTGGATTTTTAGAAAAGATTTCGTAAGGATTTACAAGGAGAAGAGTAGTTTTGGAGAGTCTCTGATCTCCTGGAACATACTCAATTTCGTATAAAGAGTTTATAGTAGGAAAAGAATAACGGTTTTTATTTTGGCTTTTGTTTTTGAGTAAAGTAGAAATAACAAACTGGAAATCAAGAACGGAATTTTTGGAAATAGACATAATTAGAAAATAGTTTTCCAGAATATTCAAATCGATCATTCATAAACAATGATTCATTCTATCAAATCATAAGTCTAGGCTCTGATACCATATACATGATAAACGTAGGAGAACTGCGATGGACTAAGCAAGAACCCGACGATAGACCATATTGACTAAATCGGATCTCACGTTAACCGTATTGACAAATCGCAGGGGTTATGGGCTCCAGGTACGGCGAGCATCGTAGGCGCTACTCTCAGCCATAGCTCAAGCCGTTTCTTTAGGATCCATACCCACACCACTCCATGATAGTCGTGTTGGTTACTATAAGATCAAACCGTCGTGTTGATCTACCAAAAAATTCTTACAAAGATCACCTGAGTCTCTTCCGAAAATCAAGCCATAGAAGCAGATCATTAACTTATGAATGAAAAGAAAGAAAAAAATCTTATGAAGATCTATTGAAGCTCGCACTTGCATTCATCGACACTGGAGCTCATACTTCGATATTAAATTCAAAGATTCTACCACCATCGATGTGGACACCATATGAGCAAGAATTCAGAGTGGCAAACTCATGAGCTTTAAAGATCAAGCTCAAGTCCAGACCTATTACGATAGAAGTTTTCCCAGGATGCCAATTCACTACAGAAGTCCTCGGTTCATCCGCACCCGAAAAAGATCTACTTCTAGGATGGAATTCTTACAATATACTGAAGAAACGGTTTGATATCTCAATCGAACCAGGAAAAATAAAATGGAAAGGACTTTTCAAGGCATTCACAACATTGCATAGGTTATTTGCAATAGAAGATCCTATAGCTCCAACATTCGAAGAAATAAAAAAAGAGATTGCGGCAGTCTCTTGTGCAGACTCACATGTTGAGTTTCTGACGAAATGCAAAAATCCTCTGTGGCTCAACCAAGACTTCTTTGTATCACTTCCCTTCAAAGAAAAGATGGCTACAACTCCGACAAAAGCGAGTCACACAGGAATGTCTCCAGCATTACTACAACAAGCCAATGAAGAATGCGACCAGCTAATCCGACAAAGAATAGTCTCATCAACCAACTCACCATGGGCGTGCAAAGTGCTGTACGATTTGAATTTGGTTAATGGGACAATGATATCATATTATAAATATACTACTATATTATTTGCCAATAAGAGTTCAATTTATATAAAAATATTCAAAATAAAAATAAAATAAAATTAGTTAAAGCATCTGAGATTCGATAAGTCTCTCCAATATTTTTCATATAATTTAATTATTTAAAAAAAATAAAATTATAAAAAAAAACAAAATCAATCATATATTGACATGTGTGAAAGTAATTCTCTACAAATGTTCTCAAAAGTTATCAAATGGGAACCAATTCTCCTCTTTCTCTTTTTAACTTTTTAAAAAAAAAATTTTATATTGTTAAAAAAACTCATTGAAAATCTCCTATTGCAGATGTTCTTAATAGTTATTAAAAGAATTTCACCTTAAACAAATTTTATACTTTACTTTACTTATATTCTTAAAAAATAAGTAAAACATTTTAATTATAGGAATTTAAAACCTTTTTTGCCCTAAAACTCTTGATAATATTGAGCTGACTCTGTTCGCAGGAGAATGAGTAAAGTAAGCAGTGGGATTCAATTCAAAATTTTCCACTCAATTTTTTCCATTTATTCATCTGGAGGACTCTATTTGCATCTTTACAAGATAACGTCAAAATAAAAGAAAAATGCAGCGGGAAATGAAGGAGAATCCTTAATGGATTGATTATATTGATACGATATGATAGAAAATAACCTACAATGGATTAAATGAATTGGGCTTTAGCCCAAATGCAATAATCGCCAGCCTATAATACAACCCATATTAGATTCCGACATAATTACGATGATATCATATCATGCGCAGTTGTGCACACATGTTTCTACATAAAAATTTTTTTTAACTTGGAACAACAGTTTACATAAAAACGATATATTTAAAATATCAGTTATATGTATATATTTTAAATAAAGAGTTTAAAAGCGATATAACATAAAAAATAAAATTAACGATGCTATTTTTTCAGATTTTTTCGCTAACAGATTAACAAATATGTTATGTTATTTCTCCGTACCTGAACTCTAGCATTGATTATTGGTTATCACTCAACTATGATACACTATAAGAATTTCGTAAATCTAAAAACACCATTCCATGAGGACTTCAAACTCCATTATTAATAGTTGTCTATGTATGAATTTATCTTTTGCCTAGAATTTAACAAACCAACAGAAAAAAACTAGCAGAAACACCACAATTGATAACTTCGTCGGACTCAAACTCTACAAAGAGAGCCATAAAACTAACATAAAGAAAAATCAGAGGAAAATACAACTCGCTCCCCTACAATCTAATCTACCAAACTATTATACATGGTAAACGTCGTACTCCTTAATCCAGAATCCCAATTTACAAACTGCTTCCACATCCGAAGGTAGTTGATTATGGTAAAATTTACCCCACCGGCGGAGATCATAACAACCAACACCAACAACAACACCAACGTGATGGTTGTCAGACAAAGACGATTCTATTGTACCCCAACAATTTTGTTACTCTTGTGTGAAAACTGTTCTGATGGCTATAAATAGTTCACAATACAACAACCCACAATACAAAACCCAACTAGAAGTGTCGAGAGTGGGGAGAACAGTCATCATTGGCAAAAGAATGGTGAGATCGTCAGCAAAACACATGAACATACACGACATGTTGACGAAATGACATATTAAAGTTTTTTTTATAGATAAATCCTAAAGTATACATAATATAATTAGAAAGAGTATGGCCGAAGCCGGAGTCGACGCCGGCTAGCGAATTTACAGAAAAACAAAGAAGAATGGCTGATTAGGAAGATCACTTTTGAGAAAAAAAAATTTGAGAGAGAAAGCAGTTTAGAGATGTTAGAGTGATTTTCTGCATAAATATTTACAAGTATTTTACATGCTTAAAATTACTCTCAACCAACCATAGATGTAAATATTTTGGGAGTGACTAGGGAATATCTGTTATCTGGATTTTTTCAGCTGAAAAGTTAGTTATTTTGGGTGCAACTAATATTTTACCAATAAGCATTTTTCAACTTGATTTTTAGAGAATAAAACAATTACTCTAACGGTTAAATAAACTCGCGTGAATGCTCTTTTCTCTCTCCTTCCTCTTCCCTTATTTTGTCGGCCTTGTGCCATTTTCCTGCTATTCGACGTAGAAATGTCGTCTGGTGGTCCTACTGGTAAGTCTGGCCTTTCGGTATTTGATTGATGAGTGGAAACCGCCTTGGACACATAGTTCCCCAATGGTCTCCATTTTTCCAGAGTAACCGTTGACATAACTGTTTTCTTCAACCACCCTTCAGTTATCGTCTCTTTTATATTATCGGCGAGGATTTCAGTCCCACACATCGGATGTCTTGTGAGAATCATTTTCATGAATCTTCTCTGTCTTGAATCAAATATATCCCATCTCGCTACCATGAATATAAATGAAGAAGAATTTATTGTACCCATCGAACTTTACTCCGAAGCAATCGAGCATCACAATTCAGTCTCCTCGTCAGGTTGGCAAATCCGCGACACCAAAACCTAAGGGCATTATCATGCTTTTTTCGAGATTCTGGGTATGGAAACTACAGTTTCCAGTCATATTGCCAATCATGGGAGAGTCCAGTTCTTATTCCCTTCCGATGAAGCCTTGAAACTTGTTCTCTGACGGGGACCATGGAGTTTTAACCAGTGGATGATTGCAATGGATCCTTGGTCCAAAAGTGTTGGTGATGACGAACCAAAACACATTGAGTTTTTGGCCCAAGTCCGCGATGTGCTCCTTCAATATCTCTATGCATCAATGGTGAACTATATCGCTGGTACACTTGGTTTTGTTGTGGAACCTAAAAAAGAAGCCGCTCTTGTGGAGAATGCAGCCTTTGGTGGTGTTTGCCTACAGTGGCTTCTCAAGAAATCTCTAATCTTTGAACGTCGTTTCAAATTTGGAAACGATTTTGAGATGATGTCGTTTTGTTTTGAGAAACTCTGGAACCACTGTTTTCGTTGTCACTCATCATGAGATCTCTGAATGCTTAGTTCCTGAAGAAAATATTGCATCGGGGTACCATGACCCTGAACCGGAAAATGATTCCACTTGGACGCTGATACTGTTCATTATACGATATCGTCTTCTCGGGGAATCCAAGCATCTCCTCTTGATATAGTCAACGACTCCGGGACGTCTTTGTCAGCCCCTATTTCTTCTCCTTCATCTGAAACCCATTCAACAGATTCAGATATGATTCTAATCAATGGTTGCCATTTATCTGTTTTGGACCTTCGTAATTTCTATCAAAAATACACATCCATGTCTGACCCTACGAAATCTAAAGCAAGACGACATCAGATCCTCCTCTCCTTTAAGCATGTTGGTAACGACATCATCCATGAGATCACCTGTCCAGTAGGATCTCCTTCTAGTTACTCGAATAAATGACGCAAAATTGTGACGTCTGAGGCCATTTCAACCTAAACAATGTTAAGCAGAGGCAAGGCAGGGCCGATACTGCAAAGGCAAGGCAGGCCCAATACTACCAAGGCAAGGCAGGCCGGATACTGCCAAGGGCCGAATGAGAATAGCAAGCTGGAACTGCCAGGGTATTGGCAAAAACTCTGCAGTTTAACGTCTCAAGGAGATATGTCGTCGTTATATTCTTGATGTTTTATTCCTCATCTAGACGAAGCAACCTTTCAACGTTGTTTGTGATTTTTCTGTTTCTCTAGGATTTACGAATTACTTTATCATTCCTCCTGTTGGTTTGAGTGGTGTTTTAGCCCTCTTTTGGAAAAACTCTATTGATATCAATATATTATATTATGACGCAAGACTTGTAGACTATTTTATCAATGAAAAATATTTTTCTTTTTATTTTCTTGCGTTTATGGTGACCCAAATCCACAATATTGGTATGAGTTATGGGAGAGATTACAACGAACTGCTACATCTCGGAACGATCCTTGGATCATGCTTGCCGATATTAACCAAATTAGAAGCAATAGCAAAAAGAAAGGAGGTCATTTCCGAGATGAAGACTCTTTCAAAGATCTTCGTACCACTCTTGATATATGTGATATGATGGAACTCAATCACCAAAGGAATAAATTTAGTTGGAGTGGATAACGAAGTTTGGTTCGCAATGGTATCCGAAATAAGGAGTTAATTCAGTTGTCTTGACAAAGTCTTAGCGAATACAAAGTGGTTTTCGAATTATCTGGCATCTTTCTCTGAGTACTTAGAGCCCATCGAATCTGATCATCGCCCGTTTAACGTTAATATTCTTTCGGAAACATGGATCAAGAAAGGGCAGTTTATATATGATAAACGTTTATACGAAAGAGAAGGCTTTGAGGAAGCTAGGATTGCTTAATGTTTAGTGTTACTGCATCGGGCAAACTTGTCAACTAAACTGCAGTTATTCGGAAGAAAATAGCAAAATGGAAACACCATAATGTCACAAACTCCAAAAGAGAGATTCAGGTTCTTAAATTGGCGCTTGAGGCTGCTTTCATCCATCGCACTCAAGATCCATCTTCTATCCGTGAGATAAAGAAGAAGCTTAACCAAGCATATCACCACGAAGATATATATTGGAAATCTAAGAGTCGCAATAAGTGGTTAAAAAAAGGAGATCATAATACCAAATATATTCATGGGTGCGCCAGAGCACAGAAGGCCAAGAATCGTATTACCACTATTACCGATAATAATAAAGGGGAATTTACTAAGGAAACCAATATATCCAGAATTGCAATTGATTATTTTCAGCATCTATTTACAAGTAATGGTAACAAGAGTTGGGGAGACTTCTTTGACGATGCCTACTCGCCTGTAACAGAGAATATGAACACAGTGCTTACGTCTAATGTTACTAATGCGAAGATTATACAAGTAATCAATTCCATTGGAGGAGATAGAGCTCCATGTCCGGATGGGTTAACTGGTGCATTTTATCATCAATTTTTGTCAACTATTGGTGATAGTTTTATAAAGGAGATAAAAGACTTCTTTAACAATGACATTATTCCTCCTAGCCTCAACGAAACTATTTGTCTAATCCGGAAGATAAACTCCGCTACCTTCATGAGTGATTACCGTCTAATCAGTTTGTGCAATGTGGCATATAAGATTATTTCAAAGATTCTTATCACGCGTCTAAAGCCTTTCCTTGCATCAATTATTTCTGACCAACAAATGGTTTTTGTTTCGGGAAGACACATTACAGATAACATATTGATTCCTCATGAGCTTCTTTATTCATTGAAGTTAAGAAAACACCAAGCAAAAACTTACATGGCTACTAAGACTGACATTTCGAAGGGTATGACAAAATGGAATAGAACTTCCTTGAAGAATCTATGATAAGATTAGGTTTTCATGAGAGATGGATAACGTGGATTAGGAGTGGGCAAAAAACCCGTACCCATATACCCGAACCGAACCCAACCCGATAAGATGTATCCGAACCCGTTCCGTACCCGACCAAATTATTCCATGGGTACGAGATCTCTAAACTCGAAAATCCGAACCCGAACCCATTCCGAACCCAAAAACTCGAAACCCGAAAGCATACCCAAAAATACATAACTACTCATAAGAAAATACATAACTACCCATAAAAAAATATCATAACTCGAGGATTCTATCCTATAAATGTGAAAATTTTTATGTGTAATATACACAAATCGAACCGAATATGAACCGAAAAATCTAAAAAACCCAAAAATCCGAAGAAACCTCGAAAAAACCTAGAATCTGACCAGAAAACTCGACCCGAAAACCCAAAAAAACCCGAAACCCCCCCCCCCAAAAAAACCCGAAAACCCGACCCAAAAACACGAAAAACCCGAAAAACCCAAAAAACCCAAACCTGAACCGAATCAATACCTGAAATTTTTGGGGTTTTTCTGGGTTTTAACTCTTATACCAGAACCCGACCCAAACCCGAAACTTTTTATCCAAACTGAACCCGAACCCAAAAAATTATTCTATTGGGTATAAAATTCCTATACCCGAATACCCGTATCCGATCAGATTTTACCCGAACCCGATATCCGATTGCCCACCCCTAACGTGGATCATGTCTTGTGTACGGTCAATGTCTTATTCGGTCCTTATTAATGGTAGTTCATATGGTGACATTGTACCATCTCGTGGTATTCGACAAGGTGACCCACTATCAACTTATATTTTCCTTTTTTGCACGGAAATCCTTACACAAAAGCTTAATCGTAAAGAATGACAAGGGAATATTAGGGGGTATACATAAGTATTAATGGAACGAGAGTTAGTCATCTTCTGCTTACGGATGGCTTCTTTTCTTCTGTCAAGCAAACCGTCGAGATAGTGTAATCTTAGCCAAAGTGTTACATCAATATGGCGAGTTATCTGGTCAACAAGTCAATGTCAACAAGTTTTCTATAACATTTGGATCTCGTGTTTATGAGGCAAAAAGAACTGAGGTTAGCCAAATCATAAACATACAAGGATCAGGAGGATGCAATAAATATTTGGGACTAACCGACGAGTTTTCACGAAATAAATGTGACATATTTGAATATATTGTCAAAAAGGTCAGGGAGCGTACTGAAAACTAGAACCAAAAGGTTTTATCCAAGGGTGAGAAGGAGGTGCTACTAAAATCCATTGCTTTAGCCATGCTTACTTATGCTATGACTTGTTTTAAGATACTAGGTATCACATGTCACAAGATAGACTCTACATTATCTCAGTTTTGGTGGGGATTAGATGACTCCAAACGACGTATGTCGTGGGTCAGTTTGGAAAAAATGAATATACCTAAAAACAAAGAGGACTTGGTTTTAGAGAGAGAAATTCAATGACTCCTTACTTGCAAAACAAGTCGATATTTTCATGATACATCACTACAAGAAGCAATATTACCAAAGAAACCCTCTCTTGGATGGCGCTCGATAATCAGTGACAGAGATATACTTTTTAAAGGTCTAAGATATCGCATAGGCAATGGCTGCACTAGTAACCTTTTTTTAGATCCGCCTTTCAGAGATTCTCGACCCACTAGACTCCCCCTCCGGCGGGTATTTTAAAATGCAATGTCGACGATAGGTTTCTTTTCAATATTTTTTCGATAGGAGCGGGTTGGATCACACAAGACGAATATGGTATATATATATAATATTGGCCTCGACAAAGCTAAAACATGGTTCTAATCCTCTAGAAGCAGAAAGAATTGCCCTTTTACATGCTCTACCATCTCTATGGTGTAGGGAATTTTACAATGTTATATCATGGAAAGAAAGAGATTGCAAAGTTTTGGTGGATATTCTCCAATCACATTTTCAAAAAGAATACTTTCAACCTTTACTGAATGATATTATGCAATTAGACGGATCGATTTATAGACATCTCATTTACTATGGTGCCAAAACACCACAAATAAGTAGAAGATAAATTTGGTAAGATAGCACACAATCAAAATATTTATTCAAATATTTATTTTTATCCTCCAAAATTTTTGCGCAGTTTTCTTATTTAACAATCATATATAAACTTTTTAAGATTTCTAATCAAAACAGACATTAAAAAAAAACAATTACTCTAACTTTTTCTCTTTCTTCTTTTTACTATTTTTTATTTTTTATTTATTTTACGTTGTGAATATATCTGCTCAATTACTCAGCTATTCCCACTCATACCCTTAGTCAAAAACTCTATATATTTAGGTTATTGCTAATAACTCATTGAAAATCTAGGTTATTGTTAAAATGGATCCACTAACTTTATGCATTTTGGTGAGGTATATCTATCATATTATGGATCCCAAATCTTTTGAATCTCAATAATTTTAATTTTAAATCCTTCGGTCCTTAATCGTCGTACAACTTCATTCACTATATTCATACTAATCTAAAGATAAACATAATTAGCATTATCTCGTAGGACCTCATAAAGCTTGGAATCGAGCTTATGTTAATGGGGATGGGGTGCACGTGGTGAGGCGTTATGGGTATAGACAGAAAAATCACAAGAAAGCGAAAGCGCTAAGTATTGAAACAGAAGATGACAAATCAATAATAGTAGTAGCGTGCTCTCTTCACGGGTCACCTCTATTGTTTTCACCTTCAATCAAAACCTCACTTTACATTTTTTTCTTTTTAAAATTTTCAGTAAGAAATTGTTTGTTTGTGGTCTAATTTTTGAAGTACCACAACTAAGAATTAACTTCGTTGAAATCGATTTTTAACTTTAACTGACAGAGCAATATCAATATACTATAACCACTTGACAAACAAATAAAGAACAATACATTTGTGCTGGATATTTAGTCTACATGTGTTTTTATTTTATTCTTAAATTTAAATAAACTTGATATATGATATTCAACCTATAGTAACTAAAAGTTCTGTTTAATATTAATGAGATTAATAAGATTGTTCATTTTTCGAGAATTAACCAGAGTAAATACTGAGTATTTGGGTTGTATGAGTTATAAGAAAGTTAGACCGAATATGGATTTATGTTAAATGAAATTATCAGTTTACCAACTCATTAGTATTCAATTTCAATTGTGATTAGTCACTGTAAATTTTTTAAATGGCAAGAACATCCGGCGCTCCACATACTCCAGAGATTAGTTTAGGCTTCAACATAGGATCCCTCAATTATATTTTAGAAAAACTATATTTTAATGAGAAATACTATTTTTAGAACATACTCACAAAATATTAATGAAAACAAGCTCCCTTTTTTTTTCTTTATGGTTTCCAAAAGGAAACAAGCCCCTTAGTATTTGATGGAGACATTATTGTTCCTAGTTTTTTATTTGTTTCATTCACCTGTATATAACAAGACGAGACGACTGTTGAATTCACAAAAGTCAAAATTTTCTCCTTTGTTATAACAATTTTTCATATATATATCTTATTAACTATATATGTTCATGGGGGTAATGAATCAGTGGTATCTCACATGACTTGGCAACCTAGACACCCCAGTTTAATTGGGTTAGAGTTCCAGCTTATGCAAGAGAGCTTATAAAAGTGCTATATAGCCATTAAACTAAGATGAATAAAAAAAACTATAGTATATGAAGAATGTAATATGGTACTGATGTTTTTATTTGGGTTTCATATAGTACTGGTTCTTGTAACAAATAGTAATTGCATATAAATTTACTCTAAAATAAGGAAGTCCAGTGAGGCAAATACTCCATTTGAATTCCACAATTTAAAAAAAATCTAAATAAAAACAAAAAGTACATTCCAATGGAATTTCTAGCATATACAAAAGTATTTCTTGCCAAAAACAAAAATAATAATAATAATAAACTATTTCTTGTACCTATCTCTCTCTCACAGATATTTGTAGTGTGAATTCAAGAAAAGCCAATCGAAATTCCAAAAGGGTTTAGTTGATTTTGTCCTTTTTCTTCATCACAAAGCCTCAAGTGATAATGTCTTCATCGCCTTATGGTTCATGGTCTCTGGTAATGTTAATGTTAGCATTATGGTGCATGTTAGCTAGAGAATCAAACGGAGCTTCCAACAATGTAAAAGTTGGAAGTATTTCAAAGGTGGACGATGCTGAGAATTTCCACATTTACTATGGACAGACTTTTAAAGTCATCAAGAACGCCATTGATGGCAAGAGCTATCTTCTAATTCAGGTTCTTGCTTTGTCTCATCAAATTGTCTCTCTTTTCTGTTTCGAAGTGTATGGTCGCTTGTCTAAAAATTAAATGTAAAATGTAGAACACTTCTAGAATGGCGGTTAGGACAAAGTATTGTACTTCAAGGATAAAGTCTTATGTGATTCCACTTCTTAATTACTCATTAGACACTCAATCTTCTCAAGGTATGCTCTGTTTTTCCCCTGTTTTTTTCCTCTGTTTATAGGAACTCTATTTCTTAGATCTCTTTGTTTTTTCTTATTTAGGAGGCGTTCCGGTTTCTTTCTTTGAGGTAAACACTCATTTCATGCTAATTTAATGATTTGGTTTTGTGTTGAATCAATGGTTTTAGCATTTCAAGAAACATAAGCTCTAGATTTGGGTTGGCACCGGTACAAACGATTCTTTAGAATCATGTTTTAGAATGGGCAAAAAAAAGGATTTTGTTTGTATCCGCAGCTACTTGGATTACTCGGGAGCTTGAAGGGAATAACATCGGACGCGGTAGCTTCACCGTGTGTTCTGAAACTGTTTGAGGCAGGGGAAGTACTTAAGCTTGACAAAGGTGAACAACAAGGGCAAGTACTATCTCAATTCGCAGCCCATTTCATCAGCGACACCGATCAACCTCAGACTTGCAATTTTGCAAACTTTTTTCCACTTAGTGAAGGCACACCTCTTCAGGTATTGTCCTTGCATAGACCTAAACCTAACCAAAAGTGACCAAATTTTCACATTTTGATCTGAGGTTATGCTGGTCTTGTAATCTTGAATAAGCGAGCGGAGTGGATTAAATTCCTTGGAGCTTTTACAAATCTTGAAACTAAAGCCAATCAAGTCTATGATGCGGTGAGTGAAAATCCGCGCTTCTCTTTGCGGAATATATCGACATTGCCTATTCTTGCTACTTTTAAAATATGTTATGGAACCTTGTAGGTTAAAGCAAGCTATACTTGCTTGTCTCAAATGGCAGCAAACAAGACAAAATCTTTCAAGCCCATTGTCGCCTGGATGGAGTATGAGAAAAATGTATGGAAACTTTCTTCTTACTTTTATTTTTACCAGGGCAGTCTCAAACTATTTTAAACGTTCATGTTTCTGATAATTCGAAGATTTTGTAAATATGGTTTGAAACTCATAGTGTATATGTTTCATCTTCAAGGGATGCATGTGGAGTTTTACTAAGGAATCATACAAGCTTAAGGTATACATTTTACGCTCTCGACACTTCCAAATTTTCCTTTAAAATGTCTGGAAAAATCTTTGAAACTGAACATTATGCACAAAAACACAACAGTTTATAGAAGATGCGGGTGGTGAAAATATCGACAAATCTATAAACAAGGTCACTTACAATGTCTCTGATCCTGATGATTTGGAAGCACTCCATGCCATTTTATGCGTAAGCCAACCTTACTTGTTTTTCATCTTTCGAATGACCAAAAACTTATTTGCTTAGCCTCAAAACTTTCATGTAACAGACTGTTGATGCGGTGATCGATGGAACGCTATCATCTGACCCTCAGAACTATACACAGACAACGTTCTTGGAGAACATAGGCGTAGAGGATAACTCCTGTTTTGCGTTTCTTACAAGTAAGAGCATATGGAGATATGACAAAAGGATCGGCAGAGGAACAACTCTTGGTAAGAAGGCCTTATAAATTTTTTATTTTTCTATTGATTTGAGCTAAAAACGTGTTTTCGGTTGTGAAAATGAGAAGACTGGTACGATGGAGCAATATCTCAGCCAAATCAGGTACTAGCTGATATTGTTGAAGCCTTGTTTCCAACGGGAAACTACACAACCTCCTACTTCAGAAACATCGCTAAGGTAACAAAACCTAACCTAATATTCTTATAAGGGATGTTATGGGTCGGCCCAAAAGTTGTAGCCGGTCTTGTCTTAAGCCAGGTCGGCAGCCGGACCCGTATGTAGGGTTAGGAAAAATATGCGGGATCGGGAAAATAGTATATCCAGAATTCTTGGATTTGGATCTCGTGTTGTGATTTTAAGAACATGATATTCAGCATCCGACCTGAACCCGTATTTAATATAATCTTTTTTCTAAAAATTTATGTATATTATATCATAAATAGAAAATATCTCAAACTATGAATAATTTCATAAGTGGAGAATTTTTTTAGAATATCCTTAACAAATGTATTCTAAAATATTTATAAAAATAAAATTTGAAGTTTTATGATTCTTTTTATATAATTTGAATTCATGAGCAAATCATTTTCATTGGTTTTAAATTGCATATTTTTACCTTCATATTGAAACATTATTGCAGGGTGAAGGAGTCATAGACATTAGTCCGGATATGTGTGACAGAGACGCATCATTACCGTTAGTTCCTATCATTCCAGCTTGTGGATGATATTTTAATACTTTGATGGCTCTCTAATCTTTCCCCAAGAAACGTCGAACGTTTTATTTGACAGCGATATATATAGTTGTTAGAGATTTGTGTTTTTTTCAATATAACTGAGGAATTATGCATTGAAGTAAATGGCTGGTCAATGGAAGACCAACAATAATAATCATTTGTTTGCTTGGCTAGTTTTAATATCATCAGTAATCACAAGAAAAACTTAAATTTAACGGAAATAACATATATTAAGAGAAACACTTCAGAGTCCATCTCGACTTTAAACCAAAAGCTTATGGTAAACATACATGTTACTACATCCTCCTTTTGATGAACAACTAGTATGTTTATTTCGATAGTTTATATAATCATAGATTATTATTAGTTTTATATTAGATTTATTTAATATTTTTATCATCTTATTTGTTATTGTTATATACAATTTGTCTTGTCTTAATTAATATTGGTATGTTACATTGTTCTGCATTAACCATTTTTTCGAAATCCAAATCCCCGCACGTTTTGAAATATTTTCTATATTTAAAAGATCATATAGCTATATTCTTTATTTTTGTCAGATGGTGATTAGTCACCTAGTCTAATTAACTCAAAAAACATAAATGATTAATACATATATAGACATAATTTTTAAAATTCAAAATATTTTGTTCTCAACATATCATCGACCAAATGGAGAAATTAGGTAAAGAGTAATCGTTAGTCACTAAATCAACAATCTAGTTTTTCTGACATTGGCAACAGAAATAATTATCCACGTTTACGGAATATATTGTCCTTATGCGCACCCTCAACACTCATGTGGCAGACGCAATTAAGTTTGTGGGTGCACTAAATGAAATGAGTAAAGAAATACCTCACTCACGTCTCCCGTGCCATGCAGCTATCATAGGACCTATCTTTTATTTATAGAGTAATTATAATTTATTTTATGATTGTAAATAAATATATAAGGAGGGTGTTGTTTTTTATTCTAAATTTATTGATAATTTTAAAATAATAATTAAAAATCCAGGTGAAAAATGAAAGATATTGAGACGTGGTAAAATATTGGTCAAATTTAAAAGATCTGCGCACGTGTTTTCAACCGGGTTAAAACATTTCACCTGATCATTTTTTTTAGATCAGAGTGTTTTTCCGATTGCTTCATATTTTCTGTATTGTTTTACCCTTTTATCATTTTTCTTATTTTATCTTAAAATTAATTTATCCTAATGGTATTTTATGTAATATAACACAGAAAAGTTGGTTATTTTCTTTTCTAACATTGCTCAAATAATAATATATAGATTATAGTTTGTATTAACAGTAACATGATACAAATTATAAAATCTCTAAAAATCATGGTACTACCAATTAATCATATATGTATTCTTGATTATCTTCTAACAAATTCAGAGCATAACATGCATCTTTGTCATATTTTACATAGTGTCACATATTAGAAAAATAATACTAATAAATAAATATGCAATATAAATATGAGATATTTGTTCAAAATACCACAAAAATAAAGACTTTCAAAAGTACCATTTATCTTAGCGTTTTCCATTAAAATTTTGTGGATCACAAAAATCATATTTTACAAAGGTTTTCCAGAAAAATAGATATATCAAACAGTTTTCATTTAAAAATTACACTCCTTAATCTCGATTCGATATTTTTCTCACTTCCTACGTTTTCACCATTATCAAATATTTTTTTATCTCGATCAACATCACCAAAATATTCTTTTCCAATGATATAATTTTTTCATTAATGTGGTTATGTTATTTCATCTACCATAAAAAATGATGGACCCTTGTTTTTTTAAATCTCTTTGATGTCTTCTCCTGGTCGAGAAGAGAAGGACAATGAAGTATCAAGAGAACATATGTCGGAGAAGAATCAGTTAGTATACTATGTCTTGCATAAAGAAAATTTTATTAAATTTTCTTATACTAAACATGTTATTATATACATGTTATTACTTTTTCTTATCATTTAACATGTTATTAAAAATTATAATAACCTCTATATAATATATAGTACTAATATATATTAATGTACAGTAATTATGGATTACAATTAATTTATTAGGGATTATGTGTATATAAAAATAAATTTATATTCAGATTATAGTGTGTATTAAAATTTTATGTAGTTGCTGTGTATAAAATATAAATGTGACATTTGATTAATGACATTTTAAGTTGGAAAATTATAAATATGAATTAACCATAGTAGTTTTATTTATATAATATTTTTTTTTCTTCTTATATTTTTTGTTTCATCACTTTTAAGATGAAACATATAACTTTATAATACATTAGGCGAATGTGATATCAAATATATATAAAAATTTTATTTAAAACTATATAAACATAATATATTGGTAGTGAATTATAAAATTGTGAATTTGTATACAATTATATATAATTAAATATAAAAATATTTATATATATATAATTAATCGCTTATTTCTTGTATTTTTTAAAAAATATATTTGATTTTACTATGTTAAATAATTAACCACACAAATATAATTAACACGTTTTAATAAGTTACTAGCATATTACTTTTTTTAATATAAAATTTTATATTCACATATCCATAAAAATCTTAATATGAAAAAAATATTTTTACTTTTCATATTTAATAAATATTATTATAATTAATATAGAAAAAATATAAATCATACTTCATAAATTAAAGAAACAGATTTTGTTAGTTGTGTGAATCTATTATTAATTAAATTTTAATGTAAATATGATAATTTTCTAATTTGATGAAAAAAATAAATTAAGTGGAACCCACATTATTTTTTCCACCAATTACATGCTATTTTCTAATGGTATTTTCTGTAATATACCACACCACAATTGATTAATTTGCTATCAATATTACTCAAATAATAGTATATACATTTGATCTTAAAAAACGTTTTAGGATCATTTGATATAGGAAATTAGTCTTTAATAAAACAAATTATTCCTATATTTGAATTTTTTCTTAACAAATTTTGATACTTGTCTATCTTTATAGTTTGTTTCGAAGTCTAAAATAAATCAACATGAAAAAGTGGTCAATATTTTCTTTTAACCTAGACTCAACATCGTACTCCAAACTAATCGCCAATGTCCGACGATGCTAGCCCTCAAAATCCTTTGCCGCCTTTCGACATTACTAACGAAAATTTCCGACTGATATGGCAACAGTCAAAAATAAAAATATTAAATATTTCCTTTTATTATTTAAAAATATATCATAATAAATATAAAACTTAAAATATATAGAAAAATAATATCCGCAATAGTTGCGTCTATACATTAACCCATTCCGCCGACATATTATAATCTGTTTTCTATATTCATCATGCTAACAAACAACAATAACTGTGACTAATTAACTGTTTCCAACATATGTCGGATGATTTATAGCATCTCACATCTAATAATTTTTTTTGCTTCTAATTTTACTTCTGGTGTCCTATTCTCAATAATACACTTATTAAAAATATATATCTATTTTTTTTCCACGAATATAACCTCGATAACAAACGGTCAAAAATTTTTCTCTAACTTCTACCTAACTTCTTTCTCTTTCAAAACTTTTTCACAAAAGTGATATTTTACATTAATATTTTTTCTTTGTTTTTCTGTAAATTTACCGACTGGCGTTGACTCCAATGTTGGCCATACTCTTTCTAATTATATTATAAATTTTATCTATAAAAACTTTTAATATTTGAAGACGGCAAATTGGAAAGACACAAATATGGGCGATTTTTTGGATGATTGTCTTTCTTCTTTTCACGGTTTTGCCGGTACCGGTGATCTGTCTGTGATCTCACCTATGAGTACGATATTTTCTTTCACACCACAATTGGTTGGGTTGGTGTATTTTCGATGTGTCTCTTCAACACATTGTGTTTGTTTATGTGTTTTGCCGATAATCTCACCATATTTATCATGTATACCAGTTTGATAGATTATATTGGGTGAAAATGAGTCGTATTTTTCACTCTGGTTTTTTGTGTTAGTTATTTTATGTCTTTCTTCATAGAGTTTGATTCTGCTGAAATAATCATTTGTGGTGTTTCTACCGGTTATTTTTTTGGTTTGTTAAATTCTAGGTGAAAGAAAAACTCATACAGAGACAACCATTGGTTATGGAGTTTGAAGTCTTCATGCAGTGGTGTTTTGAGATTTGCGAAATTCTTATAGTGCGTCATAGTTGGGTGATAGCCAAGAATCACAATGGTTGAGTTCGAATACGGAGAAGGAACTTAACAGATTTGTTAATCTTTAGCGAGTAAGGCTTCTAAAGTTGAAGCATCGTCCATTTCGCTTCTTATGTTGTATTGATAAGGTTTATGCTTGCTGGCTGATGCCATTTCTTCGAAGTTTCTGCTCTACGTTGGTGTCCTATTAACAACCTAATTGAATCTTTGCAAGTCATCAATCCTCCCATGATTATGTAAATCTTTCGTCTTGGTCCACCGTTCTCATCGTTTCTTGGTTGATCATGACGGCTATTATCATGATCTGGGTGGTTTGCCAATCTTTTGGTTTCTGCTGGTCGGTGTTGGTTATTTTCCATGCATATATCTTCTTCTTGTGGAGCTCGATTGTCCCTATTTTTGAGCCGGCGACCTTTAAATGGTCTTAGAGTGGCGTCTGGAATTTCTCCTTGTCGATACTTCTTAAGTAAAAATTCTTGAAGGTGTCGGCATTTGGTAGTGGAGTGTCTAGGCATTTCGTGTTAGTCGCAATATGATGCGGATGCTTCTCCTCGAGCATAAATTTCTTGTCGAACGTATTTGTTCCATGGCATGGGATAGAGGTCACTAACATAGTACGTGGATGCTGTTTTTCTGCCTTTGTCATCTTTGTAGCTATCGTAATACTGATGGATTAGTAGTATTGATCATTGGGATTTTCTTTGGGTGAGCTTGGTATCTTCAGAGGAGCGTGTTCCTTATGAAAAGCTTCTCGATCTTCTTTGATTTTTATGTAAATCATTTCGCGATGGAGTGTGCCTTCTAATGTTGTTGGAGGGTTTGAACTTAACATATCACAAAATCGGCATTGATACCAAAGTCTTTTTCGCAATGCTTCTATCGATCCTCCATCGTCCATCGTTATGTGGGAAGATATTGCCTTGAATCGCTCTATGTAATTGTGTAGGCTTTCACCGTTTTTTTACTTATGTTCCAGAGATCGTCGCTTGGCTCTCCCCGGTGAATGAATATTGAGTACTACTTCATGAAAGCTTGCAAAAAATTGGAGAAGGAGTCAATCGTATATGGTTTCAGCTTGGTTAACCACTAAAGTGCGACCTCACTTAGATTCTTGATGAAATCTGGCAAATAATTAAGTTTTTTCCTCTTCTGATAGGTGAGTTCGTCCAGCTGCGATCTTAAAAGTCAACACGTGACTGCAAGGATCCTCTAAGACCTTGCTAACGTGCTGACGTGCCAGAGATCCTTGTATGTAAACGTGGTTTTCTGAGCTTCCTCTTAGACCTTATCAATTTTGGGAGGAGCCGAGTTGATAGCACAATGCACTTGGGATCGCATGCCCCGGAGGTTAGTTTTCAATAGCTCCATACCTGGATCTTTCTCATTGACAATGTCGTTGTACAGGGCTTGCAGCGTCGTAATCGTTGGGGTTACAACCTGATCTCTGGATCCTATAAGGTTCCTCCACAATGGTATTTGTGCGCTGGGAGTTCGTGGGTTATTAGCTGCACCTCCAAGGGTTCTTTGCCCATTCGCCTTTGTTTCGGTATTGATCTGTCTTTGCGCCGCTGCTGCTGTTGCTGCTGCTGTTGCTGCTGCGTCTTCTTTTGTGAATCGATCTATTAAATATCGCAAGAGAAGAGAAATTTTGGCTTGCTGTCCTAGTAACACCGTTGGAGGGGGACTGTGATAGATTAAATACACCATTCTCTGCAATGCCGGTTATATCGACAATGCAGGTTTGATTGGTCATCCGAGTTGGAACGTTAATATACGTTTGACCCTCCACCGGCCTAGGTTTGATCAGCAAGGAGAACGTTAATGGGGTCATTTGGGTCTTAAATCTTTGTTGGATCGAATACCCCATCTCCTGCCATCAATTTGCTAAGAACCCTTGTGTGAAAAATTCTTTAATCCTGATAGATGGTGTCAGTTATTGAATCTAGGGTTTAGATGCTAACAATAAGATTTAGAGGATTCAAAAACTTTTGTTATTATTGAAGTTTTGAGATCAGAGATTATAAAAAAAAATTTAGGGTCTCGAGAAAGAAAACAAAAGATTTTCAGAGAATATGAATATAAGTTCTTAGGTCTTCTGTAGCAAGTGTTTGGATGTTTTCTGAAGAGGAGTTTGCTCTATATTTATACTAATTTGAGATGGTTAGGGTTTTTTCTTTCTCGATTTTGAATTTATTTTTCTTTCAAGCTTTCTTTTTACGAACATGATCCATGTTTTGTTAAATTTCCATTTTAATTGAGCAAGTCGGCGCAATTTTCATGGGCGGAGCTAACTGAACTTAAGAATAGGTCGATTTTTGATTTGGATCGAATTTATAGCAAGGTGCACAACCCGATACCCACAATTAGATACAAATAATCTTACATAGATGCTTTCAAATGCTATTGACCACCAGTATTTATCATTATTTCATTTTAGATATGAAGATAAGTGAAGTCGACATATAGCGGTTGGTTTTCCGCAAAGCTCATGAAATATTTAGGCCGCTCATGTATTTCTAGTCACTTTGTGAGTTTGGATGAATTCAACAATACATTCATTCACTTGAAGAATCTATATTTTATTATGAAGAAACCATATTTTGATGAAAGAACTTTTCCTTACTGGTTCTTTTTATTCCCAAATTCCAAAACCATCAACTTTCTTATATAGTAAGACTTTCTTTATACGGGTAACAACGTACAAATGACAAATTTGCAACAACAAATTCATCATTAAAATTTGTTATATGTTAAGCATCATCAACAAATGTGGCTTATGTATATCAAATAAGATACTTTTACACACAATATAGTCTTCGTTAATTCTTTGCAAGTTAGCAAAGATTTTCGGCAGAACGTCATGTTCTAGTCATGTGGGCGCATTTAGAACGACTATTACAGTGAATTATAAACATTGCTAATTTATTGATAGATTAGCAACAATTTGAATAATCAGCTTTAGTATGTTATACATTTTTTTGTTAAAGGGTATTTTTTCATTTATAATGCAAGAAATCAAACACTTATAACCCAAAATTGGGCATTGGTTAGGAAACCGATCATAGTAAACTGAGTTAGAAAATACTGGTAGTCCGGTACGGACATCCTGAGAAACAAAACGGAAGGTTAACTCATGTAGCGCCTGCCAGACTATCCCTCTACCAATTCCGCCCTTGCCGGCGGGTCTAAGCCCAACTGCAAACTGCAAGCAACAAGCCAGAGCCAAAATCATGACTGGAGGAACCAACTCTAGCCACGAGAAGAACACCGATACAATTGAACTTTTGGCAAGAGTGATATATTATGGTTTTAACGCATTCTAACCAAAGTTTTGATAGGTTCTTAGAATCTTTTCTATGCTTTTAAAGTCTTTTCAGACTAAAATACGTTGAAATGGAATCTAAGCCATAAGGAGCAAGGACAAGAAGCTACGGAGCAAGAAGTGGTCATTTTGGATCTTAGATAGATCGATCTATACTCTAATCGATTGATCCAACATAAAAAGAAGAGTTGTGAGATTTTAGATCGACTAGAGATCTTCAAATCGACCATTCTAGCCTAGACCGATCGTTCCAACATTGGAACAGTCAATCCATTTTGCCATGAATTTCTAGATAGAACACACGAACTCTAGATCAGATCGATTGTTCCGCACATAGAACGATCGGTTAGGCCTTGAACTAGCTAAACTGCAGAAAAAGAAAATTTCAGTTTTGCTAGAAGATTTCGACCCAGAACGTGTTTTACCTAAATATTCTAGTTTTTAGCCATTGTTTAGGTAACACTTTATTTTTCTATTCAGAGTTTTGAATTTTTGATGGATGTTTTTTTTCAAATGGGTTATCAAATAAACCTATCGTGCATAACACTAAGGGTCTAATCCATGGAAAACAAGATCAACTCACTAAAAATACAAACTTCATTTCAATCTAAGCAATAAAGAGTTTGTGTTTTTGAAACCAAATTTGAAAGTAAATGAAAGCAAAAAATGACTAAAAACGGTTTGAAATCAAATAGAGAAAAAAACTCTTGGGATAAAGTAATTCACTAAGGTGACTGCTTGTCAACTAATGGATCTTAATACAACTTAACAAAGTTAATCATTCAGTCTTAGATCACTAATATCAATTAATCCACTTCAGTGACACTAATCTCTTCCTTAATCACATAATCATCAATAGCTTTTCTTAGTGATCAAGTAATCAAAGATCATTAATTACATGTCTAAATAACCACTAAACATTCTAATTAACTATTCTCATAAGCTAGGTATGTAAATCACTTAGTATTTTGGTTCAAACATTTTATCAAACATCTCGTGGGCATGAAAATACCAAAGATCTAAATCAACATAATCCATACTAATCGACCATTAATAACACCTACTAAGAAAGGATTTATAATATTCAATACCTAAATTCTACTAATCAACTCCTAATCACCCTAGATCTACCATTCCCAAGACTTCTAAAATGACTACTCACTCATACCCATGGAAACACAAAGCAATGAGTTTGATTTTTGCATAAACATGATTATGAGATAATAGATAAAAGATTTAAGGAGAGAAGAGGTTTGATAGATTAAAATATCCAAAAGCATACAAAGTTATTATGAAAATCTCCAAAAGAGGCTAAGAGATTCTCTCTAAAACAAAGCTTGAAGTCTCTCTAATTAGGTTTAAATAATTTATAGGTATAGACAAAAGAGCTTGGCCAGCACAAATTAAACCAAGTCAAACCCAGTTTAGAGGATTGAAAACAAAGAAAATTAGTCTTGGCCGGCATCACCAAACCCATGAAGCATCCCGATGGTGCGAACCCACTGCAGCATCTCGCCGTGGTGGAGTGGTTCTCACTTGGCTGCTAGAGAATACCGCTACAAGTCACCATTCTACACCATCCTGCTACTTCACACCGTTAGTTATTCAGGTGGGTTTCGTCATTTCTATAGCGGTCCCTGGACTGCTGCATGAAGCCGTTGGACTTGGCCGGCGTGACAGAACAGCTGCACTTGGCCGCTACATGCTCTGACCCTCAACAAACATTCTCTTCTTGATAATCTTCACTCCATTTGTTCTCCTTTGTGTCATTTTCACTTTCAAGACCTAAGAAACAAGATTAATATGAAAATTCTGGATCTAAACTCTAATTATGCAATGAAAATACAAGAACTCTTATGAGAAATGTTATATAAAAGAGAGTAAAATATCAATATATCACTTCTGCAATTTGTAAGATTTGGGGAGAGGAATCTCTGACTTTACATCTCTTGAGTAGATTTCTGAACCACTTTGGATTTTTTATTTTGTGATGATGATTTTTTCTTAATCTCTCAAGTTTTTCTCGACATCCATGTCTGAGTAGATCCGGGTTAGGTTTTAGGGTTTCAATGAATATATGAATCATCGAAACAGACATAGACAAGGATTTATCATATGTTATCTTCACCTATCGTTGTTCTTATTCTTAAGCTAAATTGATCACTTAATCTCTGATTTAGAGTTTAATCTATTAATCAAAAGTGTTATAGATTGCTTGATAGAAAAAATGTGAATGAATTGTCCTTAGCAACCGAAAGCTGATGCTAAGGTAATTCGTGAACAAATTGAACATATTTATCTAGAATTCTATGTTCAAACCACAAATTAGAATCTTATGTTTTTAGATAAAGTGATTGATATCATGACAGTAGATTGGTTATATATTTATTTTTGAGTTTATGACTGTGCTTATTTGTTCTATGAATAATTGTCTGACTCATGATCTCTGATTTTCTGCGAATATCCCTAAAGCCTAACACTTTTAATTCATAAGTTTCATCATTTTAATTGTTATTTTTGTTTACGTTACAACCAAACAACTATATCAATGTCTTAGCTTAGTTTGATTCTCAAAGAGTGATAGTGTAATCTTGGTCTTTGTGGATTCGATCCCATCTATGCTACTGTGATTGTATATGCACTTGCAGTTTTTTATTTGGGTTAAAATCTCTTTGTATCAAGTTTTTGTTGCCATTTTCGGGGACCAATTGAGTTACCTTCGAATCTAAGATTAAAATTTAATCTGAGATTTACTAACAAAGTTCTATCTTGCTCTCTTGTGTGTGTTTCAGGTGTATGCAGAGAAGAAGTAAAGGCTCTGATAACCTCCTTGAACTCACCAACCAAGAGTTTGCAAGGAAAAACGAACTAAAAACAAAGTTAAAAAGACAAAGTCGAAGTTAGCCATCATGGATGATAATTTTGACAACCAAACACTTGCTGCTGATCAAGTTGATATAGCTGCATAACTTCAGCATGTAGAACATCAACTATGGAAGTTGCTACAACAACAAATACAACAGCAACAAGGTGTTATTGGGGATGTAGACAACCCCCACATTTTTACCAAAACAGAGCTGCCATTTGTTTGCTAGAGATTGCGAGGCAAGACTATGAGATCAAACCTCAAATGATCACATTGGTGAAGCACCATGTGTTCCATGGTTTGCCAGCTGAGAACCCAATGGAGCACATAGAGAATTTTGAGGAAATTTGCAGCACTAGTAAGTCAAATATGGTACATGCTGATTACCTTAAGTGCAAAGTCTTCCCTTTCTCTTTGGCAGTAAAAGAGCTAAGATGACTTAAGTCATTACCTGCTGGATCAGTGAGGAGTTGGGAGGAATAAAAAGTTTTTTTCTTATATCACTTCTATACCAAATCCAAGACAGCTTCTCTGAGAAACATGAATGATACTTTCGCGCAACACTCAAGAGAGTCTTTCTATGAAGTTTGGGAGATATTCAAGAAATACCACAGAAAATGCCCTCATCATGGATATTTGGATGAGTAGATTCTTAGCATCTTCTGTGTCGGAGTTGATTGGAACTTCAAAAAATGCCCTTAATGTTGCAAGCAATGAAGACTTCATGACTAAGAGCATATCAGGAGCATACCAACTGATAGAGAACTTGACTGCTAGTTCCAACAATCAATTGTCCTGAGTATGATCGGTCTAAGAGAGTCAACATTGTGGATTCTCAGAATATTGATGAGTTGAATGCAAATGTATGTCTTTTGTTGAAACCGAATCAGAGAGGTGTGCAACTTTGTGAAGATGGAACAAATGCAATTTTCTGTTAGGAAGTTGTTGATGAAGAGACTGATGAGTTGAAAGAAGTAAATTATGTGAATGGACAGCGCATTGTGCAAAACAAGGGATTCAACCAGTATTACAGAAATCACCTAAACCTTTCCTACATAAGCATAAATGTTGAAAATCCTTAAGATCAATTCTATCCACAGGAGGTGGTTGCTCAGAGTCAACAATTTCGGGGGAAAATGTTCATTCAAAACGCGAGCGTTATTGGTGTTTCTCACGCATGCAAAATCAGGGTTTTCAAAAGAGTTTCCTCGGGGCTTTCAGGGGAAACAGTTCGTGCAAAGCCAAAATCACAACAATATTCAGGGTGAATTCCAACAGAAATAACTATTCAAAAACTTCCAGACAACATCCCTAACTTCATTTTAGGCTTATGCAAACTCTATAAATTATTCTCAAGATGACTCAAGGCTATTATGGAGTAGTTCCCTCCTTCAGAAACATAACTCTACTAATGAGATCAATGTAAATGTGGATAATATGTGCAATGATCTCAACAGTAAGTATGAAGTTATCTCTACTCATATGAAACTAATAGATACTCAGGTTGCTCAAACTACGGATGCAATAAAGAGACAATAGGGAGTCCTTCCAGCAAAAGGTGAGTAGAATTCTAGAAACGAATTGTTAATGGCATTGCACTAAGGAGTGGGAGAGTGTTAGAACTTATAGTGCGAAAAGAACTAATGTTGATGTGGTCATAGATCTGGAAGAGCGAGATGATCTAGAGAATGAGAAAGTCAAAGATCATGTAGAGAAGTTAAATATGCCACCGCCTACGCGTGTTTATGCTCCAAAAATACTGTAACCCTACTCGCCTAAGAAGTCGCACTTTGCTCCCTCTTTGTGTGATTTAGGTTCTAGCGTCAACTTAATCCCATATTCTATGGCTAAGCGATGTGCATTCACAAAATTCAAGCCAACCAAAATATCCTTAGTGTTTGATGATTGCTCTGTGAAGTTCCTGGTTGGAATTCGAGAGGATCTACATGTGAAGATTATACACTTATTCCTGCGGATTTTGTGGTTCTAGAGCTGGCTGAAGAGCCAAAGGATCCTCTCATTTTGGGGAGATCTTTCTTATTCACTGCAGGAGCTATTATAGATGTTTAGACTGGGCAATAGATCTCCACCTAGGAGATATTGTCATGAAGTTTGAGATGGACAATTTGTTGAAAAAACCTATGTTGGATGGACAGACAATCTTAGCCGACGACGCACTAGAGATATCTAATGAAATGGCTAAAGAGATTTTGAGGAGTTTGAAAGATCTAGCGTTGACTCTGCACCAAATGAACTTTAACTTCTCAGCTTGGGGCTTGATATACATCAATCTTGATTCATCTTTTGGCAATTTCAAGATAAGTTTGTCATGATCTCTCTTTGATCTACCTTGAAAATGAATAATGAAATTTAAGTTCAAGAACAATAACATGAGTTCTATGAAAAGGACTAAGAAGGAAAACTTACACTCACAAAAGCGTCTCCTCACAAAGACCACGAAAGTGAGTGGCCCTCATGAAAGTGTCTCTTCACAAGGAACAAAAAAGTGAGTGGCACCGTTTGAGAGCCACTATCATAGGTTGAGTTAAAAAGAAAATAAAAATAAAAAAGAAAGAAAAATATACTAAGAGAAGAGAAAATAAGAGAAGTTGCGCAAAGACTATATGTGTGACAAAAGCTTGGAAGGCAAAAGAATATATAAGTTCTCTGATCGATACTCCCTTGATGAGACCACACACTTAATTGATTAAAAGAGTCAACAATGGAGATTTCACATTTCTCTAAGGGTTTGAGCAGTATTTGAGAGATTGCTAAGCTTGTGGTAATTATACTGACATACTATATAATGCTGGCTCTATGGTATGTCAATTCAAGGGTGTTAGTCGATGCGGCGTTCTAAAGTTTTGATGAGTTTCTCTTTTCAAACCTCGACTCTATTCTTAGTAGTTTGCTTGAGGACAAGCAAATGGCTAAGTCTGGGAGATTTGATATATTACGGTTTTAACGCATTCTAACCAAAGTTTTCAAAGGTTTTTAGAGTTTTTTTGCGCTTTTAGAGTCTTTTCTGGTTGAAACATGTTTAGATGGAGTCTAATGCATAAGGAGCAAGGACATGAAGCTAAGGAGAAAGAAGTGGTTATTTTTGGAGCTTAGATCGATCGATCTATACTTTGATTGATCGATCCAAGATAAGCAGAAGAGCCTGAGAGTTTAGATTGACAAGAGATGTTCAGATCGACCATTCTAGCCCAGATCGATCGATCTAATTTGCCGTGAATTTCTAGATCGATCACACGTAGTCCAAATCGATCATTCAAAATCAGATTAATCTTTCTGCACATAGAACGATCAATCTAGCCTTGAACCAATTAAACCAAAAAGAAAAAGAAATTTCAGCTTTGCGAGAAGATCTCGACCCGTAACGTGTTTTTTCCTATATATTCTAGTTTTTAGCCATTGTTTAGGTAACACTTTATTTTTCTATTCAGACTTTTGGCTTTTTTCAATTGGTAAGCTTTGGAAAGAAGAATCTTGGACCCTACATATTTTGAAAAGATTTTTGAACTCCTTTGGATTTCTTATTTTTTATCATGAGTTTTTCTTCATCTCTCTATGTTTTCTCTGCATCCATGTCTGACTATATAGTTATGTTTTAGGGTTTCAAAAGAATCTATGAATCATACATAGATATTGATTTATCATCAGTTATCTTTACCTATCGTTGTTCTTATTGTTTAGGCTAAATTGATCACTAAGTGTCTGATTTTAGGTTTAATCTATTCATCAAAAGTGTTAGAGATTTCTTGATAGAACATAGGTGAGCAAATTAATGCTAAGAAAATTCGTGAACAAATCGAATATGTTCGTTAATATTTGTCTAGAATTCTAAGTTCAAACGATAGTTTAGAATCTTATGCTTCTAGATAAAGTAATTGATACCAAGATAGTGGATTGGTTATATATTTATGTTTGAATTAAGATTGGGCTTATCAATTCCCTGAATAATTGTCTGGTTCATGACCTCTGATTTCCTGCGAATATCCTTAAAGTCTGACGCTTTTAATCCATAAGTTACATCATTTTAATTGTTATTTTTGTTTACGTTACAACCAAACTAATATATCATTGTCTTAACTTAGTTTCATTCTCAAAGAATCATAATGTAATCTTGGTTTTTGTGGATTCTATCCCATCTATGCAACTATGATTGTCTATACACTTGCAGTCTTTTATTTAGTTAAAAACTCTATGTATTACACAGCAATGCCAGCTCGAATCACCTCCACCAGCAACCACAAGCTAAATTTTAGGGATGCCCCAAAAGACCCTTACCAAACCGTCGGAAAATGGCAGATCTTCGTTGATATGGCAAGGACAGAGCTAAACCACCGGATCCGGCTGCCTAGCCAATGAAACCAACAAGAGTCACCGTGCACATATTTGTCATGGTTTGAAGCATTGATTCCATATGTTTATTGAGTCTTTTATCGAGTCTAGGATTGCGTTAGGATTGCGTTTTGTATCTTTTTGGTTTTGTTTAGTCTTTACAAGTTTTACAAGTCAATGTAGTTAAATGATGATTTGGATCAGATTTAGTCGTTTCAAGACTTCAAGAATCAAATGAAGAGTAGCAGGGACCGATCAATCTGACTTTGGATCGATCGGTGCAACAAATTAATAAATTTGGGCGTTTTTAGTTAGGGATCGATCGATCCACGCGACAGACATTAACTATTCTTTTCTACAGCTTTTGCTTCTGGTTTTCATAGATTTGTGAGACGAAATCTCTTACTCTCTCAGAAATGTTTTCCAAATCCCATTATCGTTATTTTGATATTTATGCAAATATTGAATTCATTTTTGATGATTTTATCTATGTATGAGTAATCTACCAGTTGGGCTTAGGGGTTTTTCATGGGGATTTGATGATCAATTAGGTTTATGTTATAGATTAGAGATTTATATCTAGCAGACTTTTTTTTAAATGCTTATGTTAGTTTAGTCACCTAGCATATAATTTTTTTGGTTAAATTATGAGCTAAAAGCGATTGTTATGTTGATGGAATCAACACTAATTGTTTAACGAGAGTTTAAGTTAGCCGTCTAAGTGAACATATCGAACTTGAGTAGAATACTGACATGTTTTCTATCACTCATTCGAGAATTTAATATACTGGAATCCATCGTTTAGATAGTTAGTGACGTGATAGTAGGTTAGCTTTACATTAGTGATTTGAGTTCTAGAACGGTTCGTTAACAAACGCATGACTAGTTAGATAGCTTATTGATCATTGATACATGCGATATACCCTGCTAATGCTTTTCCCTCATAAGAACTTTGCTGTTAATTTAATGTTTATTTACTTTATGTAATCATTACAATCACAACAATCTATATTTTTTCTTCACTCTATTCGAGTCATCACAAATATGTAGTGCAACCTTAGTTTTCGTAAATTTGATACCCAATCTACACTACTAACTTGTAGTGATAATGAATGTTCAAAATATGAGAAATCATGAACCGCCCTCAACTGCAAGAACCACCGCTCTGATTACCAGTGGAGAAGGAAGCGCTTTCAAAAACGATCCAGACTGAAACCACCACAACGAACCACCAGCCTCGAGCTGCTCAATCCCGATGGAAGATCACTCACGAATCACTATGAAAGGCTTTCCGCCTCCACCTCAAGTTGGAGAAGAAGAGCTGACGCCACTCCTCGATCGCTTGAAACCTGTCCTAACCGCGATGAAGAGCTGACGCCACTCCTCGATCGCTTGAAACCGGTCCTAACCGCAATGAAGAGCTGAGAAACGGAGCCACCCTTCTGCTAACCGGAGAGGGGAGGAGAAGTTGAGATCTGAAACTTAGGCGGCTAGGGTTAACTGCTAGAAAGAAATTTTTTGGAACGATTGTCCTTTTTTCCGTAAATGCATGTCATCTTTAATATGTTATTTATCATCGCATTCTTTAGACGATACATGTGCTCATCGTTATTGAATCATTGTTTAGCCGTTGTTAAATCATAGTTATGTTGCCATGTAATATATATAAAGCCGTCAACATTATGACAGGTTATTAGCGGGCATGTTTTGTTTTGGTGCATGCAAGCTCGAGAATACAAAATCTTTGGTTTCACGTTTTATTTTCACTTAGTCATCTGTTAAAGCGAGTTTGAGCTAGATCTACGTGTTTGTATGATAAGGAAGCTTAAGATTGAGCATAAAATAAATAAGATATAAAATTTGTTAATGATGTTCGATTTCCAACCTAAATCACTTTAATATCTTTCAGATCTCAACTTCTCCTCCCCTAAATCGCTTTAACAACTTTCAGATCTCAACTTCTCCTCCCCTCCGGTCAGCAGAAGGGGGTGGCTCCGTTTCTCAGCTCTTCATCGCGGTTAGGACCGGTTTCAAGCGATCGAGGAGTGGCGTCAGCTCTTCTTCTCCAACTTGAGGTGGAGGCGGAAAGCCTTTCATAGTGATTTGTGAGTGATCTTCCATCGGGATTGAGCAGCTCGAGGCTGGTGGTTCGTTGTGGTGGTTTCAGTCTGGATCGTTTTTGAAAGCGCTTCCTTCTCCACTGGTAATCAGAACGGTGGTTCTTGCAGTTGAGGGCGGTTCATGATTTCTCATATTTTGAACATTCATTATCACTACAAGTTAGTAGTGTAGATTGGGTATCAAATTTACGAAAACTAAGGTTGCACTACATATTTGTAATGACTCGAATAGAGTGAAGAAAAAATATAGATTGTTGTGATTGTAATGATTACATAAAGTAAATAAACATTAAATTAACAGCAAAGTTCTTACGAGGGAAGAGCGTTAGCAAGGTATATTGCATGTATCAATGATCGATAAGCTATCTAACTAGTCATGGGTTTGTTAACGAATTGTTTTAAAACTCAAAATCACTAATGTAAAGCTAACCTACTATCACGTCACTAACTATGACATATACCACATGTAATTTTATTTATAATCTTTTTCTAGTGAATTTAGGTTGGAAATCGAACATCATTAACAAATTCTATATCTTATTTACTTTATGCTCGATCTTAAGCTTCCTTATCATACAAACACGTAGATATAGCTCAAACTCGCTTTAACAGATGACTACGTGAAAATAAAACGTGAAACCAAAGATTTTGTATTCTCGAGCTTGCATGCACCAAAACAAGACATGCCCGCTAATAACATATCATAATGTTGACGGCTTTATATATTACATGGCAACATAACTACGATTTAACAACGGCTAAACAATGATTCAACAACGATGAGCACATGTATCGTCTAAAGAATGCGATGATAAATAACATATTAAAGATGACATGCGTTTACGGAAAAAAGGACAATCGTTCCAAAATAAATTTATATCTTATTTATTGTATGATAATTATATCGTTCCAATATTATCTTTTTGATCTAAATCGTTCCAATATATCTTTTTGATTTTCACTTAGATCAAATACGAATGAGCAGGAAGTTTGACTTATCATACGTCCAAATTAAAATAAATTTATTCGATTTAATCCGATTCTTTAGTTGAATAAATTTAAACTTTTAAAAAGTTTCAAAATATTATAAATATTTATATTTTTTAAATAGTTTAAATATTACAAATATATATATATATAAACTCTATAAAAATTTTAAAATATTAATAATATTTAAACTCTATAAAAGTTTAAAATATTAATAACATTTAAACTCTATAAAATTTTAAAATATTAATAATATTTAAACTCTATAAAAACAAAAAATCTCTATATTATTATTTGATAAGTACATTTAAAAAAAATAATTTATATCTGTTAGTTATTATAAAATGCAACTAAAGATATACTAATTTTTTAATACACTAAGAATAGAAATGAGATTCAAATAATGTAAAACATTTATGACGGATTGGTAAAATGTCTACACGGGTATCATATTCTCTTACTCAATCCCTTACTCGTTGGATTAAAATAATCATATCCAAAATATGTAATTATATAAAAGAGATTGAATATAAGATGGAAAATTTCCAACGAACGGGACATGATGGGTTTCCGTCCCAAAATGGACAGGTCAAAGAAAAATGTTGGATAATTAATTTTATAATATAGACTAATAAATATAATATATATATATATATATACATCTTCAATAATAGAACTACTTATTTATAATAATTAAAATTTACTTATTAAATTTTATTTTCAATACAAATAGACTAAAATAATCAATCCAAAAAGCACAAAACGGATTTCCATAGCAAAATGGACAGGTGTAAGACAAGTGTTAGATATATAATCATATAATATATACTAAGAAATATAATATATATCTTTGAATCCATATCTCATCTTGTCCAGATCTTATCTTCATTCATATCTTTTCCCTCTCGCACCTTCACTCGCCGAAGTCATTGGCTATTCCTTGTCTCTTGGCTTTTTCGACAACATCCTCTAGCTTAACCCTTCCATTAGCAGCTCTCGAATTTTTATTCATACCTCAGGCTCTTTCTTTTCCATCGTCAAATTCACATCGACAATCATATTCATTCTCCAGAAAAACCCCCACCGCCTTCATCCCTCACCTGGATCCAAATTTTTGTATAAAAATTGGCTCTAACCAAAAATATTATTTCTTAGTTTTTAGTCTATTTAACCATTTCAATCATGAAATTAAATACATGTATGAGTTAATTCGATCTATTAAATTCTACTAAACTGGATAGGTTCATGGGTTAATCAAATCAATCAATTTTTTGTTAAAAATTAGAAGTGTGTGGTAAAAAAATTGAAGTTAAATAATATAAAAATCTAAACATCTAAATTTGAAATAATAAATTTCAATTTAATTGAAATAATAAAAATTTAACCTATATTAGAAAACTGGAAAGTAAAAAATATTTTGGGTGTTTTCTTTTTCTAACCGGTATTGTTTTCGAGTGTTTTCTTTTCTAACTAAAAAAAAATAACACAATATTTTTTTACACAAGTCAGAATCTAATCGACTAATCAACACATATTGTGATCCTGCTAATTATAATTTTGATATCTATTCGAGTTCTTGTGAGTGTATGATCTTCATAATCAATTTTTCATTCAAATAATTAGAAGCGTATGATAAAAAAATTATTGGAATTTAAATAATATAAAAATCTAAAAATCTAAGCTTGAAAAGGAAATTTTAAATTTTCTTGAGATAAAAAAATTTAACCTATATGAGAAAAATGATCGACATCTCATGAGTACAACCAAGATGTATATAATAAGATGGACCTTCAAAAATTTTGGGGCCGGATTCTAGTGTTTAATTTTTCTTTCCCCTAGATCAATCTTAAGTGGTGTCCTCCTCTTGAAGGTGAACAAAGGCAACATTGCGTGTGCATTGAAAGCTAAGTGGTTAATAGAAGTTTCGTGGATGTTACGAGATTCGACATAATTAGTTTTGTCTCACAGTCATCGCTCCTATTTTCAGGTTTCATCATGCTTTGAAGTTAAAGTGAAAAGTTGAGAATTGGCTTTGGAAAGCATTCAAAGTTTTAATTTTGAACATGTTACCTTTGGGGCAAGATCAACGGATATCATTTAAGCTTTACATCAACCTAGAGAATGGTATGCAGTTGTGGCTTCCATTGAAGAGTTGCTTATTTTCACACAAAAAAAAATCTAATTGGTTCAGTTTTAAGAAAATCCCATCGTGCAACAGAGGGCGCTTATGAGATTGCAAAGAGTGTAGTGAAAGACCTTCGACTTCTTTCATATGTCGCTCAAGGTTGTTCAAAATGGTTTAAGGAGTTTTGCGATAAACAAAAAGAGCTTTCACCTGACAAAGAAGACTATGGTCTTAGCCCATAACTTTTATGAATTATAGTGTAGAAATGTGTAAACCGGTAATTGTATAAACCAAGTAGAATATATTCTTGTTTAAGAAAAACCGGAATACACTCACTCTATAAGAGTGCTTGATGTAACAAACACATTTTAAGAAACTTAACAAACTGTTATGGTATCATAGTGATTGCTTCTTTTTCACTCACAATTTTGCTTGTTTGATTGATTTTACTCATCAATCAAAGCTCAATTTCATCATTCTTGTCCGATTTCACATCCTTTCGTCCATTTCTTGTCGAATTTAGAGCTTCAAATCTTTCTGGCTAATATGATGGTTTCCATCAAGAGATTACGGCGTCGCACGGTTAGATCAAGCTCTCCGGCGCAGGTAACACATCCTCATCATGAATTGGAGCAAAATTCACCAGAAAATCCTCAAGTTTCATCAGTTTATTTCACAGACAGCTCTCACTCACCTTACTTCCTTACAAATGGTGATAATCCGGGTAATACGATCATCTCTGAAGTATTAGATGGAACTAATTAATCGTCTTGGAAGATAGCAATGTCGATTGCATTAGATTCTAAGAATAAGATGGGTTTTGTTGATGGATTTATATTGAGAACTCAAGAAACATATCCTAGCTTTAGAATATGGTTGATATATTGTGTTTTGGTGCTTTATAGAGTTAGATTTACCATTAGTTTCTTGCATTTAGATCTCACAACTAGGCCATTAGGTGCACATTTGCATATGCATTGGTATTTTGTAGGTTTTGAAGTGGAATGGACAAGATGATGATCAAATGGAGCGAAAGGAATCAAAAGTGGTGCATATGTTCAAGATCGGAGTGAGGAGCCGCATAGCGTAGCGGTTTGAAGACGCTGGTGCAAGTTTGACATATTTTGTTGGAACCTCGGTGTCTTGGTGCAGCGGTTTGGAGGTAACCGATGTGATGCATCGGGTCCGTGTCGCGGGATAAAGAAAACTGATGCAGACTTGACGAGATTTTGCTGGATTTCTGGCGGGATGTTGTAGCGTTTTGGAGATGACTGATGCGGACCTTTGGGATATCGCCGCGGCTTTGTCTACACTTGTGCTCTTCATCGGCTTTACTCATCGGTTTGTCCAGGTCAGTCTTCAAACTTGATTTATGTTAAAACTGGTCCATCCACTCCGAACCAACCTGATTTTCAACCAATTTTGGACAAGTGTTCTTGTCCTTTTTCTTCTTTCTTCGCGACTTCTTCTCCTATTCTCCTTATTCTTCACACTTTCAACTTTCAAAACAAGAGAACTCTCTCAATTTTTCACCAAATTCGTTGATTTTTGAAGCTAAGTTCGAGTTTTTGCTGTGTTTTTGGAGTAATACATGCCTCTTCCTCCAATTTTTGTGTATTCCCCTTCGTATTTCAAGGTAAATTCGGCCAAACTTTTTGATTTTTGGGTTTTGCTTCAACCTTCAATCTAGTTCGACTAATAGCATTTTTCGGAACTTAGTAATGAGTTAGATGGTTCTTGATGATAGTTAGAGCACTTCCATGCTTGAATTTAATGATTGATCGAGGAAAAGTAAGAAAAATGAAAGTTTAGGGTTCTTGAGAAGGTGAAAAACGAAAAATGTGGGGGAAAATGAAGGATTATGGTTTCATTAGATAGAAAAAGGTGTATTGAGAGAGGTTTTAGAAGACTAACACTTTTGAAAACTTTTTGGGTGTTGATTCATGAGATTTTTGAGAGAAAAATGCTTACTTTGCAATTAATGCTCTTGGATATTGCTACATGTGTGTGTTGAAACTTGATGTTGACTACATTGTGGCTTAGATGCTTGATTCAAGTCATACTTTAAGAATTTAGTAATACCTTTTGGCTCCACATGAGCATTACTAATATTTCTCGAATTGATTACATTGTTTTGTAAATCATTAATAACAAAGACGAGCGAAGCCATTGAAGCAAGCAAGAAGAGGACTCAAAGAGCTAAAGAGAAAGCTCCAGTTTCTAAGTCCCCTACATCCTCTAAGCCACAAACCAAATCTCAATCAAGTGCTCAAAAACATTAAAAATAGTTGATTAGGAAATTGAATCGGAGCATGAAACCGGAAGTGATGGTGATGTAGCTCCGATGGCTAAAGGAAACCAATATTTTTGGGAAAGGGAGTTAACTTAACCGGGAAGAAACTCTACCTCACAAGAATCGACATTTAATAGCTAACAAAACTCAGTTTCTAGGGGGTATATCAATGCTTTGTATGATTACTGGTTCCACATCTCAAACACCATGAAGAAGAAAGTCTTGTTGCCTCAACCCGAACTCACCTTCCTTAGTGTGCATGGAAATACGGGTTTTAGACTTCATGAAGAACACTTATATGTTGTGACGAAGCACGGTATTCTCAAGATTATTAGGATGCTGAAAAAGTATGGTTCGGTAAAAGAGATAGTAGGTCCTTCGGAAGAAGGTACTTCATTGCCTCATCGACCTCCTAGGCCGGTTTATGGTAATGCCTGATATGATTTTCAACTGTATTACAAGCCAATCAAGGAGCTGGCTCTTAGATAAGCCCACGATCATATCCATTTGCTTCATCACTTCATCAAGTGGAAAGGAAGATCACTTAGAAAAGTGGTAAAGCAAGTCAAAGGCTTATAGGATGAGGTGAAGAGCCTAAAAGCCAAATTCTCAACCACGGGATGCTCTATTCCTCAACCCGATGAAGTCGTAGACTCGGTGGCAATGTAAACTACACATATGGAAGAAAAAATGGAGGAAGTACCTAGCTCCCACATGTAAACACAAGAACCTCCACGTACTTCATCTTACGAGCCCCACAAAAGGAGAAAGCGGAAATCGACCCGATCACCAACACCATCACTCACAACTTCAAGTAACGACTCATTCTCCTTCTCCTTCTCTTCATGGTAGTAGGTACACTTCACTTCACTTGTACATATTCATATCTTTTAGCTTTGCATCTTTTATGTTTTGATTATTGGTCTCTTTCTCGATTTATTGTCCCATTGAGACGGTGCAAAATATGTTTGGAGGAGAGATATGCTAACTAGTGATGTGTTTTGTTTTGATTTTTGATTCTTTGAGTCATGAATTGTCTATAGTTATGTTTTCAAGAAAAAATCTATATAAAAAATTGAAAATTTTGAAAAACCAAAAATTCATGTAGGCTCTGCATCTCATTTTGTTATTATGATCGAATCTAGAAGCATGTGGGTTTACATTTGCATATGCATAGGGAATAGTGATTAAAATTACCACGAAAAGGTCTATATTTAGTTTGAAATGTGATCAACTTGATAATTTTTTGTAGTGCTTAATCGATTTTGAAAACTTGAACCTTTGCACTTTGATCTCTTCGCTCGAAATTTAAAATCTTAATTGAATCTTTCTTGATTGTTTTCAACTCTAATTTAGTAGAACTTAATTTGGACTTAATTATATCTCTTAGGGGCTCGAAATTCGTCTGCATGGTCTTTTAATGATACATCCGGATTTTCTTATCCTTTTTACCACTCTTGCTAAGTGAGAAGGCCATCTTCACTTTAAAGATGGTCTTCACCCTTTACCTAAACCATTATTTCTTCAATTTTAACATTCTAAATCCAAAATCCACAATCTAACAATCCAAATTTTAAATCTAAAAATTTAATCCTAAATCTAACAAGCATAATACTAAATATAAATTCCAAATCCCTAAATCTAACTTAGAAATCCATAAAAGTCAAGTAAAAGTTAAGAAACTTACAAGTTTGATTGATTTTGATCCATTAGGATGTTTATTTTTTGAAATTTGTGACGATTTATAAAGATTTGAGAGAGTTGTGGTGAGTTTTGATTTGTCTTCCGTTTTCTGCGAATGGTTCAACAAGAAGACGAAGCCATTATAAAACAGAATTTCAAACGGACACAACCGTCAGAAAATCCCTAAAATAATTAATTCACCGCGTTTTCGGCGGTTATCAAGAAGATTCACACCCAAATTTTTGCTATCCGTCGGATAAAAAATTTTAGGACACATGGGAGGCCAAAAGTTATTTCTCGGGTGAAATATTGTGAATCCTTCTGAAATCTGTTGCAAAACTTGCATGTCTGATTATTGGTCAGTCAAATTTTGCGTATTCGTAGGAAATCCAACTGATTCACAAAACTTGCATGTCTACTCATTGGTCAGTCAAACCTTAAAACTGAACAAGTGTATCCCCAAAATCATCAGATATCTATCGGAAATTGCCAACGAATTTCCAACGACTTTAGGGATTCGAGGTTTTTTACTATCCGTTTCACTTGTAATTTGTTTGTAATATCCAATATTAAACATTTCAACGATAAAATACTAACAAAGACCTCGTTAGTATAACAAATATACAAAACCAAAAAATTTAAGTTGTTATAGTCATACATGTTCCCTTAAGTATATGTATCATTATCTAACATGTAATTTTAATCATGTTAAATTTTATGTACTTCTATATAACTTATTTAAATGTTTATTTTTCACACAAGTTTTAAAATAAGTGTGGCAATTGTGTTCCAAATAACATTGTGATATACTTATTTGAAAAAAACCCGTCGAAATCCGTCAAAATTTCTAAAGGATTTCTGACAGTTTTGGGGTTTTTTAATTAAATTTAATTTATAAATATATGTGCATTTTACAAACTGGAATTAAAATTAAATATTCAAGAAATAAAAACAAAAATACAATGATACTTAACTAACTACTATGAATGTTTAGAAGATCCTTCATAAGGAATTGAGTCTAAATCGTCATCGAATTCTCTACGTGATTCCTCTTAATCTGAATGAACTCTATCATCACCAATTTGTGTGAAATCAACAAAAAGTGCAATATCAAACGAATGCTCAATATATCTATTTGAACACTTCTCGTTGGCTGCAGAGCATCGTGTTCTGGAACTCCATATATTTTTACAGTCACTGTTATCCAAGGGTGTGAACGATAAGTATCCCGCGATTAACGAATGTAGAAAACCTAAATCAAATATTAGTAAGTAAAAATACGTTAATATTTAAAATTGAACCAGACTTAGTCTGCTTGTGACTCAAAGATGAATGGGTCGTGTTTAAGTAGTCTTCATCTTGAATGTACTGATGTTATGCCGAATTAGTCAATTTGAATATCACGACCAATGAATGGATCATACCAATCACACTTAAACACAATGCACCTCAAATCCAACATTCCTGGGTAGCAGACTTCCAATATTTCATTCAAAATGTCGTATTAAACTACATCACCTGATTGAGTTAAAATACCATAGTTTGAAGTTGGTCTTGTTCCTCCCTTCTCATGAATCATAAACGCATATCCTCTAGTACAATACCTAGGGTATGAAGTTTTAATGTTGTTTGGACCGTTAAGAAACATCACTAATCATGTCGGAAATGTTTGACCACTTTGTATACATTCATTAACCTAGAATAATAAGTAAAAATAATTAAAATAGAATAAATATTTTGTATTCCAAATTAGTTATGGTATTTAAACATTTACGTAAAATCACAACCAATACGCAAATTCTTTTTCTTTTAGGAGGTCAAGTTCAGGTTTTGTCTTATCCGGATAATAGTTGTATACTAGAACCATGTAAATCCTGTAAGATAACCAAAATTTTGTGAAAATTTAATAATAAGATATTAATTAATTTCAAATAATTGGTAATTGACATAGAAAATTCATTACTTTTTATAATCCACAATATCCTCACAATTTGTGAAGATATACATATGCAAATGTGCAAACTCATGCTCTCATAGTTTGTGTTTCTTTCCTCTCCCACTTACTCGACTAACTTGGACAAACAACTCATGGACAAATACAGAATAAATCACTCTCTCACCCATATCATCATGGCGCGACGAATGTCTACTCTTAGTACAAACTTCCGATAGAAAGTAATATTCAGCAGAGTATGAGGCTCTTTGTTGAGTCTCTATGCGACAATAGATCCTTAATTTTGCTTAAATTTTTTACTTTGTTTTAGGTGGAACATGTAACGCTCAAAAGAATACATCCAACGGTATTGAATAGGGCCTCCAAGTGCCGTTTCTCGTGGGAGGTGGATTGGAAGATGTTTCATAACATCAAATGAAAGACTGCAGAAATATCTTCTCAAGATTAAAAAAGATAACCGGTATATTATTTCCTCTAAATTGCGGATACCCTCAATTGTAAGTGATTTCGTGCATAAATGTCAAAATAAAGCACTAACTCCTACAAATAAACTATAAACATATTAATATGGATATATGCATCATAAATAGTTAACATTATGAAAGTAATGATATATATCTGCAATTTCTTGGTGGATGTATTTTCAAAAAGATGGGCAAAGGCAAATGGAAGAAGTTGTTGCATCACAACATGAAAAGCATGACTCTTCATTCCAATAAACTTTCATTATACGAAATCCACGCAATTACACATATTACATGCGTATCCATCAGTGAATTTTACATCTTCGCAAATCTAATAAAAAAATGCTTATTTCTTAGATGCGTCTAACCAGTATGTAGGCATAAGACATCTACCATTCGGCAAAACTACAAGAAAACCCCGAGAAAAAAATCAATGGCAAGTCTAATCTAGACTTCATATTGTCTTTCGTCTTCTCTTGAACATTTAAAACAATGTTCATGATGTTTTCCAAGAAGTTATTGTCAACAATAACAATAGACTGTGCCTCAATAAATTATTTTTTCAATAAGGTACATCCCAAAAAATAATATTTTGTAAACTTCACCGACACTGTCAATAGGATCATGCCCATTAATACGCCCCCCCCCCCACAGTAAAGAGTCTTCTCAGCACCAAAATCTCTTAATTGCTCCAATATACAAATCTTATCTATCTCGAGAGGTGCACAGTTAAACACTTGCTTATTCTTTGTAAACAATATTCTAGACCGACAGTAGGATGATCACTTGGTAAAAACCTCTATGGCAATCAAACCAACATGTCTTTCTTTCGTATTGTAACAAGAATGCATCAGTGTTATCTTGGCAATACGAGCACGATAGTATTTTATGAGTTGTCCATCCAAATAACATACTATATGCTGGAAAATCACTTATGGTCCACATAATAACCGCAACTATCTTAAAATTCTGTTTCCATGAAACATCAAATGCTTCAACACCATGATTTCATAACATTTATAACTCATAGATCAATGGATGGAGGAATACATTGAGTGACCTCCTTGGATGCTTTGGGCCAGGAACTAGAACATAAAAGAACAAAAACTCTCTACACATGCACAAACATAAAGGCAAATTGTAAGCTGTTACAATTACCCGCCACAACGAATATTATCTTCCATGCTTTCCAAATGGGTTGAAATCATCTGCACATAACCTAAGGTATACATTTTGTCACTCATACAAAAATATGGATACACTGTTTGGAAATGTTTCCATACTTTTTCGTCTGAAGGATGTGAAATAACACATCTGTTTAAATGGAATTAAAACTCTATCACTTGTTTCTTGAAATCGTGGTTTAAGACAGAATCGGCATCTTTTACGGTTTTTATCTTCTCTCTAATATATCATATTGTTGTTAATGCACACATCTATCATCAGATACGAGAAACCAAGACCAATTACAAGTTTATGTAACTCGCATATACCTCATGCATACTCATATTTCAGTAAGTTCGATTCCGGATCCATCATAGAATTGTCCATCTATGACCAAAATATCTATCAGAAGACATATCCTTTCAAATTTTGCGGTTTTAATATATATATATATAGAAGAAATGTGATTTTAAGAAGTATGAATAAATGAAAACGTGTGGAAACATGTATATAGAAGATCATTGCCATCGGAATTTTGTCGGAATGTCGGAAATTAAAACGGCTAACAATAAATAAAAAAAACTGACGTGTTTTTGACGTGTTTCCGACGAATTTCCGATGGATGTATGTGATTTCATCAAAAATCCGTCAATTAATTTCTGACAGAGACCAAACCATCAAAAATCCGTCGAAACTTTCAAACAAATTTCTGACAGTTCGTAGTACTCGCAAATTCATCGCATAATCGTTTGGAAATTTTTGACGGAATGAGAGTCCGTGAAAAATATTTTCGATTTTACAATAGTTTTCTAGTAGTACTTTTCTCTAAATCGTTTCTTAACAAAATTGTTAACTTTCTTGAAAACAAAAATAAAATAAAAATGAAAATCATGGCCAAAAAAATAGATCCATAGGCACAACCACAAAGCTTCTGGTCCATTCAATAACGATGTAACCTCCCAAGTCTCAGTTAGGGGTCTTAAGCAGGTCTAATCCATCTCGCTAACCCATCAATTCGTGGGTTCCAAAAAAAATTTATCTGCCAATCCTCTTGACCCGCGTATTCAAATTTTTTACCTATATCCGTTCCGCTCAAAAACCGTGGAATCTTCAGGTAATCCGCTTTTTAAAAGTTTTTGAATTAATTTGCGGGTTGGCGAGTTCAACCTGCCAAATCCGCAAAATATGTATTAAAAATCATATTTGCAGATTATCCACCAATTTACGAGTTTTATTCCCATAACCCGCATCCGCCCTGTAATCCAAACTGTTTACCCACGTCTACACTCAACCTGCAAAATTTTGATTTTTTCAACGTATATCTGTTCTACTGTGGATCAAAACCCGCGAAACCTACAAATTAAATCACATGCCTAGTCTCGATTAATACATTATGGTATGGTACGGTGTTATGTTAGAAACGTGTTGTAAATGATGACATATGTCACGCGGTTGCTTTCTCTCAAATCTTTTCTTTCTTTCTTTTTCGGTCTCCTCAAAATCTGTTCACTGATTTGTTTGTACGTAAGGCCAATTTATAAATAAAATCAAACATACCATTCAGATTAAAAAAATATTGTTGCACATTCCTAGCAGTAAATGGCACCAACTCAAAACCGATCAGTTCGAGACACGTGGCAGTGATCGGAGCCGGAGCAGCTGGTCTCGTAAATGCTAGGGAGCTCGGTCGTGAAGGTCACATAGTAGTGGTCTTTGACCGGGATAAACAAGTGGGAGGTCTCTGGATCTACTCACCTAAAGCCGATTCCGACCCACTTAGGCTCGACCCGACCCGATCAATAGTCCACTCGAGCATCTACGACTGTCTTCGAACCAACTTCCCAAGAGAATGTATGGGTTTCACTGACTTCCCTTTTGTGCCACATGGTGACGTGTCAAGGGACTCGAGACGGTACCGAGTCACAGAGAAGTTCTTGCGTACCTTCAAGACTTTGCTAGAGAGTTTAATATAGAGGAGATGGTCCGGTTCGAGACTGAGGTGGTTCGGGTTGAGCCGGTTAGCGGGAAATGGAATGTCCGGTCCAAAAACTCCGGTGGTTTCTTTGACGATGAGATCTTTGATACCGTCGTCATTTGTAGTGGTCACTATGCAGAACCTAACGTTGCTCATATTCCTGGTAATTAAAAGATCTATTACTATATATATATATATATATATATATATACTCTTCTATTTTGTACTTTTATAAGAAAAAAAAAAGATTTTAAATTAAGTTGGGTCACATAGTCAGTGATTAGAAATCGACTTCATGTTTCTATTTTTTTTTTGTCATCTTTTTCGGCGATTTCAGGTCGACGATTTACGTTAAGTTAACTTAATGTTTTCACTGAAAAATAATGGTTTAAATGATATTAAGAAATTTATGTTAAAGAAAAAGTGAAATTAAGAAATACTTTCAACAAAACTCAAGTAAAATTAATCGTCGGATCCCGAACAGAAAAATAAAGAAATGATTAATCTTCGGATCACTGCTATATGGAAAGAGCGATCTTCAAAAAGTTACTGTTAGTTGAAAAATAAATTCTAAGTGACAGCTGTATTTGAACTTTTAGTTTAAAGATTAGTCAAAAAATAAACACTTAATTGCATTGACGTTTTGTTAAGAATACTAATGATGTTTCTAATTCTATCAAGTAACGAACATGTCTTAAGTCTATTAAAACAGAACAAAATTACGGTAGCACGAAAGTTCCGTTCAATATCCGTTTCTCATTTTGGAATCAGAATCGGAATCTTTTGGAAACTTTCGAAAACTTACACTTTTAAAAATATTCTTTGAAAAATGCGTTGGATGTTTGGAAGTTTATATTTTGGTTTTGATAGCTATTATTGTTCATATGTTTCTTTAACTTAAAAAAAATCAAGAACCAATATAGTATTTGTGCACATCATTTTTCGTCTTGTATGTATAAATAATTTTACTTAAAAATATTATTTAATTATATACTAAATGTTAAAAATGATTAATTTGATTAATTGAATGAAACTACTATCTCTAAAATTTTGAGTCTGATTTTTTTTTTTTACAACATAGAATTTGAGACGGCTTTTTTTCATATAAATTATTTTTAGTTGAGTTGTGACATCGAATTTATGTAATTTATGGCAAATCTTTAATACCTACATGCTTAATTTTATATAAAATATATTGAATTTATGTTATTCACAATCATTTTAATATAGTATATTATTTAATTATATATGTATATATACTATTCAACACGTACCCGTTTCATAATTGTTTAAAAAATTGTTTTTACGTTTCTAAACGCTTCCACTTCTGATTTTATGCTAGTTCTTAAGTCGGCAAGTCAAATGTGTAAAATACAAATAGGGATAAGTCTGACTATTAAACTAGGTTAAACGTTTTATCCCTGAATTTTTCCAAACATCTAAGATAACTTTTTATATATTGTTAAAATACTTAAATATTTGGTGATTTATTAATGAGATTTTATAGATTAAAACTTTAAAAGATAGAAAAAATTGTTACATTTTTTTTACCATATTACTTAATTTTAGATTACAATTTGTCCACATACATACATAGCTTGATCTTGATGACTTGGTGTCTGGCATTGAAGCTAGAGTTACGAATTCAATACAAAAATATAAACTTAAAAGGAATATGTATCTTAGGGATAAAATCATAGCCAGGAAAGCAGATCCATAGCCACAACTACAGAGTTCCAGACCCATTCCATAAATATACAAAGGACAATGACCAGTTTGACCTAAAATTGTAGTTTAATTGTTAGAATGATTTGTGTATATTTCGAGTTAAAAGTATGGTCTAAATCCTAAGCATATTCTTATAATGCTGTGTAAAAAATAAAATAATTACGATAGTACCATTAATGATTAATTCCAGCGCAGAAAAAATTACAAAAATGTCATTCACTTATCTTAGTTACCGCAGACTTATTTTAATTACCGCAGAATTATTTTAGTTACCGCAGAATTATTTTAGTTACCGCAAACTTATTTAGTTAGCGCAGACTTATCTTAGTTATCGCAGACTTATTTTGTTACCGCAGACTTATTGAACATTGTCATAGACTTATTTAGTTACCGCAAACTTATTATAGTTACCGCAGACTTATTGTAGTTATCACAGACTTATTGTAGTTATCGCAGACTTATCGAAACGTTGTTGCAGACTTATTGAGTTATGTAGTTACGGCAGACTTATTGAGTAGTTACCGCAGACTTATTGAGTAGTTACGGCAGACTTATTGGGTTATTTAGTTACGGCAGATTTATTGAGTAGTTACCGCAGACTTATTGATTAGTTACTGGAGACTTATTGAAATTTTGTTTTGGACGAAAGTCTTGGCGACAGTGGCAGCGCCGATGGTGGCGACGACGGTGGCGGCGGCGGTGGTGGCGGCGGTGGTGGTGTCGGCGGCGGTGGTGGTGGCGGTGGTGGTGGTGGCGGCGGTGGCGCCGGCAGTGGTGGTGGCGGCGGTGGTAGTTGTAGTGTTATCGCAGACTTATTGAGTAGTTACCACAGACTTATTGTAGTTATCGCAAACTTATTGAGTTATGTAGTTACGGCAGACTTATTGGGTAGTTACCGCAGACTTATTGTTGTTATCGCACACTTATTGAGTTATGTAGTTACGGCAGACTTATTGGGTAGTTATCGCAGACTTATTGAGTTATGTAGTTACGGCAAACTTATTGAGTTATGTAGTTACGGCAGACTTATTGAGAAGTTACCGCAGACTTATTGCGTTATATAGTTACGGCAGACTTATTGGGTAGTTACTGCAGACTTATTGGAGTTATCGCAGACTTATTGAAACGTTGTCGCAGACTTATTGAAACGTTGTCGCAGAGTTATTGAGTTATGTAGTTACACCAGACTTATTGGGTAGTTACCGCAAACTTATTGAGTAGTTACGACAGACTTATTGAGTTATGTAGTTACGGCAGACTTATTGAGTAGTTACCGCAGACTTATTGAGTAGTTACCGCAGACTTATTGAGTAGTTACCGCAGACTTATTGAGTTATATAGTTACGACAGACTTATTAAATAGTTACTGCAGACTTATTAACTAGTTACGGTAGACTTATTGAGTTAGATAGTTATGACAGACTTATTAAGTAGTTATGGCAGACTTATTGAGTAGTTACGACCGACTTATTGAATTTTTTATTTTTAGACGAAGGTGATGGTGGCCGACGTCGGTGGTGGTGGCGGCTTTTCGTAATTACAAAAATAAAAATTTGATTTTATTGTCTTTTGACCATTTTCAAATTTACCAAAATTCAAACAAATCAATCTATCAATTAACTCTAAAATTTGAGTTAATCTATGTCATTACCTCAATATATAATCGTCCATTCAAGTTCTTCTATGACCAAAAATTTACTCACTTTATCCTCTCTATTTCTTTCCGCAAAAATTTAAATTTAATTGTGGATAGTTTACCACGACGTGCTAAACAGTAGGTACATGAAATTAACTGTGTAAACTCTTAACTTCATGTTTGTATTTTTGAACCGTTTTAATTATATATATGTCGACAAAAAAGGTTCTCGTAAAAATGTTCGGGCAGGCTAATTCTATAACCTATTCATTTCTGATCTGCATTTTTGTGTTGATTTTTTGGCAGGTGGTGGTGGTAGTCGGAAATTTTGCGAGCGGTGCCATATTAGTAGGGACATAGCTAAGGTCGCGAAAGAAGTTTACATTGCGTCTAGAGCAAGTGAACCTGATACTCCATTGCCTCACAACAATCTGTGGATTCACTCAGAGGTAAAACTGAGTAGGAACCATAATTTGATTTCTATAATGAATATCATATTAAAACGAATTAAAGAATGAAGTATTTGGCCTTTTTCTATATCGTAGATAGACTAATGAGGATGGATCAATTGTATTCAAAAACGGGAAGGTAGTATATGCTGATACCATTGTATATTGCACTGGGTATATTTATTATTTCGGTATTTTTATGCTTTTAGAAAACATAATTTCATGTGTGAAATGTGCGATTGATTTTCTTTGGGACAATTGTATATTGGACTGGGTATATTTATCATTTCGGACTTTCTTTCATCGGTTTACCAGCAGTGATTAGTCTAAATCAATATCTTTCTTGTGTGTTTCGAGTTCATGTCTTTCTTGGTTTTTAATCTTAGATTTTCTATTAGGTTATATGCTTCGTTATGTTTGAAATTCAAAGCAAACTCTGTTTCCACTTGGGCTTAAGAAAAATAGAGTAGAAAGACGCACTAAATTAAAAGATTGACACTATTATTGGTTGATTTGTTCAGATTCTCAAGTGTTTTCTCATGTGGTCTGTAACTCTAATGCATGTGTGATTAAGCATTGTTTCAAATGCTTTTGTATTTTATGAAGCTTTATGGTTTGAGAGCTAATTTGTAACAGTGTTAAATGTTAAGAAATTCAAGTAAGAACTCCACTTTTTCAGACTACAACTCTCATTATACACATTTTTTTGTACTTCTGATACATCTTATTTGGCATATTAATAAATATCATCATTTACTGACCGCAATAGAACCGATCATGTAATTAGGGGAAAACACATAAACTCCATTTTATCACAAGATTCATAATACAATGTATGTTTCATTACAAAATAGAATGATACAACCCATGCAATCAGTATTCTTTGTCCCCCAAAGTGTTCAAAGAATAAAGCATTAAGATATGTTAAGTAGATTGTACACGTGAGGCTTCTACTTTACACAAAAGCTTTACAAAACTATAACACAAACTCAAATCATTGTCTTCTTCTTCTTGTAGGCCAGATCAACGTGGCGGTTGAGTCAAAAATGGATTACCAGAAGGCCTAAAGTATAAAGAATAAGAGAGTATTTGTATTAGACAATTCAAGATGAGATATTTCTCAGATTTAGATGGTGAAAACTGATCTCGGAACCTTGTAGGTTACCTTAGTTTCAGTCCTGGCTTCTGAAGAAGATTGCTAGGAATTTGGCCAGTTAGGTTATTGTTTTGCAAAAACCTAATTATCAATAAAACATACATAACTTAGTCATAAGACATTGGAATGGTGCATAGAAGACATATAGGTTCAAGTTTTCTCATTCTTTGGTTTATGTTGCAGTATCGGAACTACGAAACTGAATATACCGAGGAGACACAATAAACAGTTATGCTGGACTATTGCAAAATGTATACAATTTACTATACCCTTTGAATCTTAAAAAGCAAGGCTAAAAGACAATAGGGCTTATGCCAAAAAAAAGGGGGCTAACTGTTGATTACTGATCGAATATAAAGTATTATGTCTTTTCCATCCACAAGGCAAGAATCTTGAGCACAAGATGCAGACAAAATGCAAATTTTATTTTTTTAAGCCAGTACTCATTCTGAGAAACATTTAAACCAATAATCAAAGGATGGTAATGTAAGAATGGAAACTTACAGCTCTCGCAAGTGGGGCACTGCACCTAAAGATGAAAGAATATTTCCACTGAAACGAATAAGATATCTCACAAATAAATAATTATTTTTTAATTTTAACATATATACAACACAATAAAAATAATTTTTATTTAATTTATTTTTTTATTTTAATATATTAAACTTTTTAACATATTTACGATTTTATATATTTTGGATCCAATTATTATCTTTTTAAATATTCTAAATTTTTCAGAATATATATTATAATATTTTCAAAATATGTATCCTAATTAGTAAAAAACGTAATCTAATTTTCTTATAGCATGTACAACTGGTAGAATAAGTATTATAAATATTTCAGAATATGTAGCTAAATATTTCATAATAAGTATTCTAATATTTCCATTCAAAAAATCCTAAAACATTAACGATTGCTAGACTACGTAATATAATATTTGCAAACCATGAACAAATGTTAGAATATGTAATCTAATAATTTCATACCGCTAGAATACATATTCTAAAATTTTCAGAACAGCTTTCATCAACCTAAAAAGTTACTTAAAACTACCTAAAATAAAAAATGGTCTTGTTCAAATTTTCTTAATAGATGTGTATCTACGTGTTTATATGGTTTGTTTTGGAAAAAGTGACAATTTAAGGAAAAAGTGACAATTTAAAAAAAATGATAATCTAATAATAGGGTTAGTTTAGGAAAAAATGACAATTTTAAAAAAAGTTATAGATAAACAATTTAAAAATAAATCTTTTATAATGCATTTTTCCTTGCTTTTATATATTTTTCCTTTGCGTTTGTTTGAGATATTTCAATATGCATTTGCTTTTGCACTTATGTTTGAAGTGTAAATAGATTGATATTTTAAGTTTACTTTTTTCGTTTTAATATAAAAGTACAAAACACATATCTTTCTAGTGCGTAATTATATGTGTTAATCGTACCTTAATATTGGGATATGAAGACTATTGTTCGGTTTTAAAAACAAATTCTGCATAGCTAATTTTGGTGGTGCAGTTTCCTATGCATTGATCCACTGGTAAGTTTTATGGTTTTAACGTAAAACCAATTAATAATGAAAAGATTATTTTATGTCTTTTATATATTACTTTAAGTATTTTCCCATAATTTTGATGTGAGAATTTTTTCCACACGGCCCTCAAAATAATAGTTTGAGATATTATCTCGAGATAATGATTTTTTTAACTATTAAGCTCGATAAGATCCATCACATCCCTAGAGATATTATTCTTTTGTATATCTTAACAAAATTGAGCCATTTTAGGCCATCAATTACTGGGTCATCAAGCTATTTTACGGGCTGGATTAGCTGGACAACATATATTTGAGTTCTAATATCATGTTAAAATTTATGTAATTTCAACTCAAAATCAATTAGATATGGGTGAATCAAATCCATTTCTATCTTTCTGATGTGGAATCTTTTCAACTTAAAACAAATTTGGGGTAGAATTGAATATAATTTTTCAAAATTTTGAATAAACTTCAATTTTACAAATAGGAGTGGAACTTCAGTTGGTATTCGATCTTGATCAAAATAATAATAACATCGCGTGGGCATAAATCTTGGAACTCAACAAAAAGATTTCCTTCTCTCATAAATCAGACTAAAATGACCTAACACATGAACATTTCTTTCTTTAGTTATGTTTCCATGATCCTTTAGAGAATTAGAACAAAAGAAAAATAAGCAGAATTGGAAAGCCCATTTATCCCATAGAAAGGCTTTAAACAGCTTGATAAATATTATAGATAAAATATTTTATTTGATGAAAAAGATAAAATAGTTTATTAATTGTATACTTGTTGGTCTTGGTCCAACAAATTTTTATTTTATAATTGGAAGAACTAAATTTGATATAAAATCAACTTTGCCTTTCAACACCCTTTCTTAAATTTGATTTTACTATTTCAAGTGGACTCCTCATCATGATAAATTATTCGCGCTTGATAGATTTATTGAAAATATCATCTACTTAATCATGTGTTTTTACATCTTCTAATTGTACATCTTTCTTGCCAACACATTCTAAAGTGAACATGTATGTTAGTATGTTTACTTTAATCATGGAAAACTAGACTCTTCGGTAATGCTATTGCTGACTTATTATCCACAAAATCCTTCATTAACTCCCCTTGTGGCAAAATTAAAATTTTAACAGGTTATATAACCAAATAGCATAATAAACATATGAAGTAGCTGCTGTTTCACAAATAGATAGGATAACAATCAGTTGCTTAGCGACATCCATGTGAAATATCTATGTGAAAATTGTATCTAGAACATGAAGCCATTTGTAGTCTTTAAGTCATCTACATCTCCACTCGAATCATTGTTGTTATATAGAAAAGCTTATAATATATATAAATAGAGTAATCCAAGCCAAAAATTATAGTATCTTTGATATAGCAAAAATTTCTCTTTATTGCCTTAAAAAGAATTTTTGTTGGATGTTTGACATAACGACCAACATCTATAACCATATGTAAACTATCGGACCTTGTACATGTTAAAATTGCAAGCTTGCAACCAAGCTCCCAAATAATGTTGGATCCACTATTTGTCCTTTCTTATTCTTTGATAACTTGATTTCATATACCATTTGTATGTTGACTGTATTTGATTCATCTCTTTTAAATTCTTTGTTTATATTTTAATATTAACTTTAAACTTTTTGAAGTTTTCAAATATTTTTGATATTTTCCGAAAAATATACCTATATATTTATAAGAAAATCATCAATAAAGAAAAGGAATAAATTACTTTACCAAATAATCTTGGTTTGATTTTGTATGTTTGACACCTTTGGAAACCTTCTTTGTGAATTGATTTCCAATTAAATTTATATCAAGCTTTAGGTTTGCCCCAACAAATGATTATTGGATAATTGGCTTAAGAATCAAACTTGATATAAAATCAAATTTACCTTCTAACATTGTTTAGAATTCATGCAGACATTTAAGATTGGTCATCGAAGAGCTAGGGAGAGATCGAAGCAAACTTAAATCCAGTAGAAGATTACGTTAATTTCCATAAAACTTTGAATTTCACTACAGGTGAAGACTCTACCCAAAATTTCATTCCAAAACATCCTTCAACGAAATTCGTAAATAGTTATTAGAATCGAATTGTTTTATCATTAATACAATAAATTTGAAGAAATTTCTATCGTACAAACTTTCGGAGCTGTCGGTTGGTAAAGCTAGAAACGTGTTGTTAATATATCACGTGTCTTTTTTCTCTCCTTCAATCTACTTACTGATTTTATTTTTTTTGGTATTTAATCTATTAACTGATTTATATATTTTAGGCCAATCTATAAATAAAAATCAAACATTACAAAATATTGTTTTACATACCTACCAATAAACAAATAACAAAATAACATTAAAAATTCATAAAAATGGCACCAGTTCAAAACACAATTAGCTCGAGATATGTGGCAGTGATCGGAGCCGAGCAGCCGGTCTCGTAACAGCTAGGGAGCTCCGTCGTGAAGGTCACACAGTAGTAGTCTTTGACCGGGAGAAACAAGTGGGAGGTCTCTGGATCTACTCACCTAAAGCCGATTCCGACCCACTTAGCCTCGACCCGACCCGATCCAAAGTCCACTCGAGCATCTACGACTCTCTCCGAACCAACCTACCAAGAGAAAGCATGGGTTTCACAATCCATTCGTGCCACGTGGTGATGACGTGTCAAGAGACTCAAGACGTTATCCGAGTCACAGGGAAGTTCTTGCGTACCTTCAAGACTTTGCTAGAGAGTTTAAAATAGAGGAGATGGTCCGGTTCGAGACTGAGGTAGTTCGGGTTGAGCCGGTTAACGGGAAATGGAATGTCCGGTCCAAAAACTCCGGTGGTTTCTCTGAAGATGAGATCTTTGATGCCGTCGTCGTTTGTAGTGGTAACTATGCAGAGCCTAACGTTGCTCATATTTCTAGTAATTAAAGGTTCAATTTTATATACTATATTTTAAAATAACTTTTCTTCCTAAGATTTTTATAATCAGAAAAGTAGGAAAAATTCATTATAAATGAGAATTAGCTAAAAAATTATCTTTTTTTTGTAAATTATCATTTTTTCTAAAATATTTTTACTATTAGATTAATACTATTTTTTTAAAAAAAACCATAAAACATGTAGATAGACATATATTAAAATAATTTGAAGGATAAATTTTTTTATTTTATATAGTTTTAAGTAGATTTTTAGTTTGATGAAATTTGTTATAAAAATTATAAAATAGATATTTTATTGAGATAAAATTATTTGATTACGATTCTACTATATTTTTATTCATGATACGAAAATATTATATTATAGATTCTAGCGGTAAAGATGGAGACAGCTCCTAAAGGTGGAGACAGCTGGTTTGGTTTTTCTTAATTGAGAACTTTGGTTTTTCTTAATTGAAAAAGAAAAATAGCTTTAGGACCTTTGGTTTTTCTTAATTGAAAAAGAAAAATAGCAGGTAACACTTTGAGACCTTTGGTTTTTCTTAATGGAAAAAAAAAATAGCAGTAAAGATGGAGACAGCTCGTTTGAATTGAATTTAATACGTATCATTTAAATAAAACCTTTAAAATCAAAACTTTGTTTAAAATTTGGCAACTCGGATTTTAATGTCAATTCGGATCATCGGTTTTGTCGATTTTTATCTATTTTTTCGGTTTTGCTCACATTCGGGTTTTAACCCTATTTGGACTCGGCTTAAGCACCGATTTTCGGTCGGACTGGTTAAAAAACATTACTTAAAAATAATTATTTAATTAAAATTAAGAAATAGTTGCAACAAAACCAAAGTGAAATTAATCCGGGCCAGGAACAAAAAAAAAATAATATTCGGACCACTGTAAGGATCACTGCTTTATGATTTGGTTGAGCTCATAAAAATCACTGCTTTATGATTTGGTGTTTTTTTTTAAATGTGAAGTTTATTAAAGAAAAGAGGTTACATACAAAGCTTTAGGACCAGAACTGTTTTAACTTAATGAAACAGAGCTCAGCCAAACTTTATGATTTAGTCTCATAACACTAAACAAAGATTTTGGGTTTATAGAAGAAAACATAAGTCTCTTGCCCAGTTTAATAATCATCTTCTTGACAAACCTCAACCAAATCATAAAGTTTATGAAAAACAATGATACATTAGTTTCTGGATTTGAAAGCTAGACATAAATATCGCTTAATTTATTAATAACAAAAATAAAATTCTAATTAACAGCTGCATTTGAACTTTAAGTTTAGAGATTAGTCAATAAACACTCAATTGCATTGACGTTTAGGCTTTTTTTGTTATTATTATTTTTTTGTCAAGAATATTCATGTTGTTTCTAATTCCATAAACTTTTAAAGCTATATAGAGATAAGTTATCACTCTTTTCTTTTTACCATATTAATGGATTTTAGGTTAGAATTTGTCTAGATACATTGCTGGATCTTGATGAAATTAGTTTCTGGCATTGAGATAGACTTAACAATTCAATTACTCAATACAAAAATATATAACTATAAGAAATATATATCTTTAGGGATAAAATCATGGCCAGGAAAGCAGATCCATAGCCACAACTGCAGAGTAGGTAATAGTCCCCTTTTATTTCTTCTCTCTGTTATTTATTCTCAAATTTCTAGCAAAAATGATATAAATTAATAGTTAATGTGAATAAATAGGGTAAGGTAGGTCGGTTTAGATTGGCTTATAGCCAGAGGGTTATTGTCCGATTTATAATTTTTCTTGTTTCGCTATCCAATATAGTATTTTTTTACTTATTCTATCTAACCTCATAATTACATCGACTCCTCTTCCAGGCAGTATTTGTTTATTTTTCTTCTGAACATCTTTCATTACAAAATAAAAATTATTTTTTTTGATAACGTACAAAATAAAAAGTAGTGACACATATATACATCTAAGATGTATGCATACGTTTCAAATTTTAAATTTAAATTACCGAAAAATAGATTGTCAGAAGCATAAAAATGACAGTATATGATTACAGCAAAAATAATATTTGTTTAGGTAATAGGTTTCATATAGAGAAATAATGTCAACTACCATTTTAATCTTTTGAATTCCAAAAAGACCATAACTTATTAAAAATCTTCAAAAAGTAGCACTAAAATCTTTGTATGAAGGCTCTTAAATTTTTATTAAGTGTGTTCTACATTGGTTTAGGATTCTTGTTAAACCATTTAAGAGTTATACCTATTTTTCTCGTAATTTTCAATTTAAATTTTTTTTTGTATTTTCTTAAAAAAGTATTTTTAACAATTCCCCCCAATCTTCTATGACTCTAAGTTACGATATAGAAATAATGAAATAGATATAAAATTTTAAAATAAATATTTAATCTTTAAACATTATGATAACAAGTATACATACATGGACCTTAAAATAAACTAGAAAGGGAGATTATTTATCGAATTATCATTCCTTTGGAATAGTACTGTGTGGGAAAACTCCATTTCAACTCATTACTTAGAAAACAACAACATTTGTCGTGTATATATATATATATATATATATATATTGAAATTAGCTCTAACAATACATTAATCTCCTTTTTTATGTATAAGAATAGGTAAACATACTTGTAAGTTGGTTCACAAATTTCGATTTAGTTTTACGTATACCTTCTTTTTTTATACTTTTACCAGTATTCATATTGTAACACTAGTACTTATCTACATAATCGTCCATCAAACAAGTTCTTGTAGAAATGTTCATTATATGTAATTTATGAAATTCAAAGATAATAAGAACAATTTTTTTATTGATTTAGAAAATTTCTCAAAATCTAAATTTCTCTCAAGTTTTAGGAAACAACTCTTCACAAAGATCTCTTATTTATAGGGATTAACATCTTCTAATTCCTAATAAGAATATAAATACAAAACATTATCTAGCCTAAACTAAACTTTATTTATATTTTCTTTTTCCTCCTAAATCCTATCTTGTTTAGGAGTTAACTTATTACTTAATCAAATATGAATTGTCTAACATTCTCTCCTTAATTCTTAAACCTGAATTAAGAAAGTCTTCTATTCCTATCAAGCTCCTCATTTCCAAAAACTTGATCCGAGTTAGAAGGTTCGTTAGAATGTCCGCCTTTTGTTCTTCTCCTGCAGCATATCTTCGCCAACAACAAGTAGGCTTCAAGACGTTTTGGAAGTGTTCTTTCACGTGTTGATCTTCTTAAAGCCGGGCTCGCTTTCAACCTCACGTGATGCTGCTCTGTTTTCGTCAATCGACTCTATTTTCGCTTTGTCGAGTTCATTCGCTTGATCTTCTTCTTCGACGGTGGCGACACTCATATCTCGGGTTCGACAATCAACTCCTTTGATTAGAATTCCGAATGATTTTGAGTCCTCCTTACCGATTACAAGGCTTTGATACCAATTGTAATCTATGAAACTCAAAGATAATAACAACTTTTCTTATTGATTTAGAAATTTTTTCAAAAACTAAATCTCTCTCAAGTCTCATGAAACAACTCTTCACAAAAACCTCTTATTTATAGGGATTAGCATCTTCTATTTTTCTAATAAAAATATAAATACAAATCCTTATCTAGCCTAAGATAAACCTTATTTGTATTTTCTTTTTCTTCCTAAATCGTATCTTGTTTAGGAGTTAACTTATTCTTTAATCAAATAGGAATTGTCTAACATTATATACTATAGATTCCATAATAATCTTCATTTTTTGTTGATATTTTGGCAAGTGGTGGTGGTGATCGGAAACTATGCGAGCGGTGCCGATATTAGTAGGGACATAGCTAAGGTCGCCAAAGAAGTTCACATTGCGTCTAGAGCGAATAAATCTGATACATATGAGAAGATTCCGGTGCCCCAAAACAATCTATGGATTCATTCAGAGGTAAAACTGACCACTTTACTCTAAAATGAATATCATCTTATTGCCAATTAAAGAATGGAATTATTGAAAAATTTCCTTTGATATGTCGTAGATAGACTTTGCCAATGAAGATGGATCAATTGTGTTTAAAAACGGGAAGGTGGTACATGTTGATGCCATTGTGCACCGCAACGGATACATTTGTTATATTTGATATTTTGATGCTTTCAAAAAACAAGATTTCATATGTGAAATTTGCCGTTAATTTATGGTAGTTATGTAATGGTTTGTTCTATGTGTGCAGGTACAAATATTACTTCCCATTTCTTGAAACCAAAGGCTATATGAGCATTGATGAAAACCGCATTGACCCTCTATACAAGCATGTCTTTCCACCCGCACTAGCCCATGGACTTTCTTTCGTCGGTTTGCCAGGAATGGTTAGTCTCAATCAAATTATGAAATATATTTTTCGGTTTTTTGGGTTCATGTCTTTACTCTGTTTTATTCTTTGATTTTTAATTAGACCATACAGTTTGTAATGTTTGAAATTCAAAGTAAATGGGTGGCTCGAGTCTTGTCAGGGCAAGTGACACTCCCCTCGCAAGACAAGATGATGGAAGATGTTAGTGCGTGGTATGCAACGCTTGATGTGTTAGGGCTACCCAAAAGATTTATGCATAAATTGGGTAAAATTATGGTAAGGTCGTTCTATTCCAAATAAGATTGTGTGTATAAATACATATAGGTTTCAATTATTTTAACCATCGGTTTCTTGTTTTTCAAACTAAAAACGCAAACGGAAGTTTCTGGTTCTTTTTATCAAAAAAAAAATGCGAATGCATTTTGGATATTGTATTAGCAAAAAAATTTTCACTAATTTCTTAAGGTTGTGGATTAATTTGAAAAAAAAATCACTAAACATTAAATCAAACACAAATGTAAAGAAACAATCAAAGGTATATTATCTACTCAAGACATTATTCAGTGATTTTTTAAATAATAAAATTTTCTTGCAGCGTGAGTACTTCAATTCGATCGCGGAAGAATGCCGTTGTCCGCTCGTTGAAAATTGGAGAATTCAACAAGCTGTACGCGGATTCGAGAGGATGGCCACCCACGCAGAAGTTTACCGTGATGAGTGGGATGATGATCACCTCATGGAAGAAGCATACGAGGATTTTGCTAGGAAGAAGTTGATTAGTTTGCGTCCTTCTCATTTTCTCGAATTGTATAGATGATCTTCGACAATAGTGCCTACTTGTTTGTTTTTGGTGGGTTGAGTTTAATAAATCAAAATAATGCAAGGGTTCCAAAGGAGAGTTTAATTCTGAGGCATGATGCCCTCATTATTCTAGTTTAATGGTTTGTTTTTACAAGCCATATCCTTGAAAACCTCAAAAGCAAAATCCAAATCCATTCTTCAAGGATAACCCAAAATCAAAGACATAAACGTGTGATCATGGAGCCAACCCAACGTACAGTAGCCATTATCAAGACATTATACACGTAAATCCCCGGTAAAGCGATAAACTGCAACGTATCTGTATAGAGTAATGGTCTAAGGGTTCCAGAAGAGTATGAGATGCGGAGGAGAAAGGCCTCTGAAGGACCGACATGGCAGCCGGAAATCTCATCGTAGCGAGAGAAGAAAACAGATCACAAAATCTCAGCTTTATGAAAGAAGCGGCACAAGGGCTCTGTTTTATAAAATCTAAAATCTAAAATCTAAGTGCTCTGTTTATTTTTTATATAACATGTAGAATCCAAGAGTTTTAAAGCGGGTTTAAATCATTATTCTAAAATTAAAAATAATAAAACCTCTATAAATTAAACATGTTGGGACTATGATATTTTATTAATTTATAGTAATATTTATTTATTAATTTATAGAGAGATTTGTTTTAAGTGTTTTAGGAAATTCTAGAAAAATATGAATTAAGAAAATTTGATGTAAATAAATTTAATTATTAGCATGTTACAAATTTTATAGTTTTGACTTGAAATTTTGATAATGATATACTCATTTATGATTAATGACCCCAATAGTTATATATCAGACAATTGAAATGAAAAATATGCATATTCAGAAGTCAGAGACTTACAAAAAAAATTTGGCTACTTTAATGAAAAGGTTATAAACATACTACAATACTAATTTGAAAACACAATTATATACAATTATTTGATACAATAAAAATTAGAGACGTAGTGGTGTTTTTTTTCCGATTTATGGCACTACATGTGTGTTGATCTACCTCTTGTTGGATATTTTTTTTCCTATAGAAAAAAATCAGTTGACTAGGAAAAAAACAGAACTATCCTACAAAACTACACAAAATTGTGAAAGGGATATACTAGATTGGTAAACATGTTTAGGGAACGAGATTTTGTTCATCATAACATATGACGGTGGATTTTATGACCATGTTTTTATAAACAGTTTACAACCCAACGAGATATATATCAAAGTTAAAAACAACTTGATTTTTGTTTATGCGATCCTTTATTTATTTGATTTCAGATGGAGAAAAGTAGATGAATGTAAAGGAAAAAAAGGGAGATGTAGATCAATCCCATCTTGGGGATTTTGGAGAGGCACAGTTTCAGTTTCGAGAATATCAAGGTTCCTCATAAGAGAAACAAATTCGAGTTTATCCCAAGCCACGAGTCTTTCGAAGATAGATTTCGTAATGCTCTATGTTCGCAGCTTCTCCTCCAAAAAATATGTTATCTACGGGCTCTCCTAGTCTAGTGTACAGATCTTCCAACATCCCAACTACATCATACGCATAAGTCATAACACCCTAATGTATTTGGATCCGTCCCTGCAATGTAACTAGATATTGAGACTGTTTTTGTTCCAAACCAAAAAGACACACTTTAAGTGTTCTGAACATATGATTCACATTGTGCAATAAGATGTTGATAATGATTGTTTACTGGGCCAGGTGCGTCGGGAAACATTTTCTTAAGTTGCAGCACTACGAAGTTTGTTGTAGCCTTGTCCGATAGCTTTTCCAGGTCTTAAGCTAGAATCTCAGCACTAGCAGCCATATAAACAAGCACCAGATGGCACATTGCCTTGTGAAGATTCAGAAAATAGCCACAAGCTCTGTCAAAAATCTCAGAGCAATCTTATTCTCATGGCCTCGTTATAGGAAACTTCCAATATACAATAAAACTTTTATAAATTAATTAATTGGGACTATAATATTTTATTAATTTATAGAGTTATAAATTTGTAAAAGTATTTAATTGGTCAAAAGATCAATTCGGAACTGGAAATATTTGTTGATTTATCAAGGTATTAATTTATCGAGCATTAACTTATAGAGGTTATACTATAAAAAAATTTCAAGTGATTGGATTAATAGGTAGATTTTAATTTTTTTTCTTGGTATAGTTAAATTTGTTATTTTGATAGTTATCATTATTCATTTAGCATAAATGTTTGTGTATATTAACTGATATAAATTATTCAGCGTCCATTATTATCGTATATTCATTACCTAAACAAAATAACATAATAAATTAATTTTAACAATAAATTGCGTTGCAACAATAATTACCTGAAACTTAACAATATTTTTCTAATACCGTTTAATATCTTGAATCATTCATGGAGATCAGAATCTGTGACCAACATCACCCATTCTTCTTCATCATCCAAGTATTTCAATTAAAAGGCGCCATCTTGTTTGAAACAATTACCCACTTCTTTGTAGAGATGAGAACACCCACCAACGTATAGTTCAAGCTTAAAATGTGTGGAGTCGTCTTTGTACAGTCAGTGTTGAACTTGATCCTCTCTCGTAGTTGTTGTTATGAGTTCTTATGGTTCTATGGATGTAGATGAACTTCACAGCACAACCAATATTAAAAAGAAACAGAACATATTAGTTCAAATCAAATATTTGAGTTCAAACTCTATTTGCCAATAATCCCCACTAGAAATCGTTATCGAGGATGAAAGATATACACCAATTCTGTAATGTTTGATAAATTTGACATGCTGCTGGATAAAATTGGTTCAGGGCCACATGCTATAAATTCATTTGTTACCGAGCCAAACTTCCATCCTCCTTCTACACACCATGAACATTCCATCACATTTTGTATGTCATTTCTTCTTCTTTTTTGTCGTCAATTTGTATGTTCACTTCTTGAAACTATTAGACAACTCGCATGAGATAACTACATATTTTGATATTGAGATGAATACCATATGATAAATGGATTATCCAAATTCACCAAAATAAAATAGGTATATACATTATTCTGCATTCTACCTATCAAAGGAGAAGATTAATCTCAAAATTTATAAGGTGATGATCTATGAATTTACAAAAGAGGTATGACTTTTAAAGTGAAAATGATTTTTTTAAAACTTATACGTGATAGTTATTCTAGGGATAATTGTATGTATAGCCTTTGGATTATAGGGTATCTCCAATATGGTGACATAGATACAACAATCAAACTTATCGAACAAATATAAAGTTGTGGAATATTCTGTTTAGAGAATCACACAAAATTGATGATCGAAAAGATGGAGTTACAAGAACTTACCGGAACATGCTAGCGAATTTTGTAAAATTTGGAAATATGGAAACACTTTCATTCTGCTAAAAGAAACTTGTAGAATACTTAGATACTCGTTGATATTAGATTCATATTATCACGAGAAAAGAATTGTCCAAACCCACCAAAATAAGAAATATGCATATGAGATTTTTGTAGTTTACATGTGAAAGCCGTGAACATCAATCCCGAAACTTAGAATGTAACACAAAATTGTCAAAGTCACACAAAATACGAAATAAAGATTTATTAGAAAAAAAAAATAAAGGTACAATATTTGTGCAAAGTCACCGAGAATATTATTATGAATTAGTTTGTTGTCTATATGTAAAATGTGTGAAGATCAATCTCATATAACTTACAAAGTAAAACTGTGTTATTTTGCAAAAGAAATATGATATCTCAAACTAACATATTTATAACAACTAAACTTAAAAAACAAATGATAAGTTTATCATTATCAATCATAATTGCTTGAGCAATCCAACCATGTTTCTTTCTTCTTTCGGAAATAGATTATAAAAGTTTAACCAACATTCGACATAGTTTAGATTAACTCAGTAACTAGAATCAAGTATATATTAGTTTTCAAAAGCATAACCAAATTTATGTTAATAATCTCTGTAAAATTAGATTCATTATCAAGTATCATGGCAAAAATTAGACTGTTGATTATTAATCAGTAGCTCCCTAATTTTGATGGTTTGGTATTGTACTATTAATGAAAATAAAATATTATTTTCCAAGTTATATTTTCAAATTTTTTAAATGGCAATACAATACCAAACAATCAAAATTAGCAAGTCAGAGAAGAACTAAACTTTTTGATAAAAGGCTGCCAGAAAAGAACTAAACTTTCTCACTAAAATATGAAATAGTTAAGTTTTGTTGAAATGGTATTTTTAGCAAATTTTGAAAATTTTTAAATTATATTTTAATCAAATTAAAGTTTTTTTTTTGCTAATTTTGTTTTCAATTTGTTGGCAGTTCAAGTAATCTCCCAAATTAATTTTAGATAGTAACATTAATATTAAGGTTGCCAATTATCTTATTGTTCATAAGAAGAAGGTGATGTGGGAAGAGTTGTACAAGGTGGATGTGGCTGGTCACGCATCCGAAGTACCACCACCACAACAACAACAAGAGAATGACTCTGCGCAACCACCACTTCCAGAGTCACAATTTGACGTTATGATGAAGATGATGCAAGATGGTTTTGACAAGCTAAATGAGAGGATTGATACCTTGCAAAGAAGAGTTGCGGATATAGAAGGTGTCGTGAATGCTGCTCTGAATGAATCTGTTAATGTGTTCAGTTTTGATGATCATGTGGACAAAGGAGATGGAGATGGAGAAGGAGATGGAGATGGAGAAAGAAATGGAGATGGAGAAGGAGATGGAGATAGAGAAGAAGATGGAGATGGAGAAGGAGAAAGGGATAGAGAAGGAGAAGGAGAAGGAGATGGAGATGGAGATGGAGATGGAGATGGAGATGGAGATGGAGATGGAGAAGGAGAAGGAGAAGGAGAAGGAGAAGGAGAAGGAGAAGGAGAAGGAGAAGGAGAAGAAGAAGGAGAAGAAGAAGGAGATAGAGATGGAGATGGAGATGGAGATGGAGAAGGAGAAGAAGAAGAAGATGTGCATTCTCCGACACTGAAGAGAACGAAGAGGACAACCAAACCGTCTAGGTACGTGAAGAGCCCCTTTGACGGACCAAGGAAGTAAGCAATCTCGGTATTTTGGTGTTGCATTTTAGAAGATAACTTATTTATTTTTGTTGTTGAACCTTATTTTTGTCTTTTGAACTGTTGGAAGTACTTATGTTTATGTTGATGGGATCATGTTTTGATTAAATTAAATCTACTTATTTGAATTAACAAAATTATTTGAATTAATAAATTACATAGATTAAATGAAGTAACTAAATTAATTGAATGAAATTAAAATTAAAGTAAATTTAATTAAAATGTCTTGAATAATATAAAATTAAATATTGTGATTCATAAATGAAATTTATTATTTGAATTAACAACTTATTTAAATTAACACAAAACAAATGAGTTAAGTTTGAGTTCGGCCTCGCCCATGTTCTCCAACCGATCTTCTTCTACAACAAGTGTGTCATCCATGTCATTGTTATCAAACTCTCCTCGTTCTTCACATGGAGGTTTATCACACCACCCCTGCCTTTGCTTATCCCATGTACTATGTTCCATCTCCACTTGCAGAAGCACACTTTTGTTGTGTCGTTCATTCATCTCCATGTAACAGAAAAGATCATCATCGTCACAGATATATATTGGTCTCTTAGGCTCCACCTCAATTAGAATGTAACTTAATTTTATCTCGGCCCTAGCTTCATCTACCCCCATCTTTGTGCATATCTTGTCAACCAATTCTGAATAAGTAACCTCCTCAATTGATTTTCTCATCAAAATAGTGTGATATACATCTTCTCTTGATTTCCATTGTATTTCATCTCCATTCTTCATATAATTTCCCCCAAAATAAAAATGAATGATTGTGCTATGCTTTTTATTCATTGTACCCTGAAAAAGATGAAAATATAACATTGTTATTCGTTATACTTAGTTATACAATATCATTTACCTTTACCTATTTATACTAGTTATACAATATCTTGTAGTTATACAAAGTGATATATAGTTATACAATATCTTTTAGTTATACTTAGTTATACAATTAAAAATTATGGATGATTAAATCTACAATAGCCAAAATTTGAGAATGCCCATTGCAATTAAGCTTATACTGTTGAAAAACTTACCTGAACTGAGTCGATTGAAGCTAAAACGGAGGTCCAAATGCTCGTGAGTGATTTGAGCTTCTCTCATGGAGCTTTAATGGTGGCAATGGAATGAAGTTGCAACAAGTTTCGAAAATGTCAGATAAGCTCTAAAATGCTCCGAAAAACGCTCCAATGTCCCAAGAATCTCTGGACTGTGCTCCAATGACGAGATTATGAAGAATTATGGTTTCTCTCTCTTTTGTTGAATCTCTCTAGTTTGAAGATTTGCGTTAGTTGTTGGGCTGCATTCATTGTGTTATGGTGGTTGGGAATGAATATTACTCTTAGATGAGACTGGAACTGCTCAAAATCTACCATAATCAATGCTCAAAAAAATTCTTCCACGTCTAGTTTCATGCAAGAAGATGATGACGTGGAACCAAATTTGTTTTTTATTTTTTTTAATTGAATTTATATTTAATATTAATATTTATATTTATTATTATAATATTATGAGGGTACATTTGTATTTTAGAAAGATAAGGGTAGAAGAAAATATAGAGGGATATAACAGAATTGGTTTCTAACCCTAGGGGTATTGAAGATTTTGATCCTTGACCTGTTTGACAGCCTTACTATCCTCTCATCAGGTTCGGGCCATGGAGGCTACACTCCCTCACCTAGGTCAGTAACTTTTTGTTTGCAAAATATTTTTAATTTGGTAACTAAGGCTATGAATGGTTGTAATTTCTAGACTAGATTTTTGTTTTATTTTCAAAAAAATAAATCAACATTGTTACCTATTCAAGACGTTGGAAACTATAGTTAAAAAAAATCAAAGATCGAACAAATTACCATTTATGCTTTTGTAAAAACTAAAATAGGCCATAGGAACGAAAAAAAATTTAAATTAGAGGAGAAGAAAAACTAAAAAACCTAAACTCAAAAAGAATTTATTAGATTTCTGGTTTAAAAGAGTTAAGTTACTTTATGTTTAAAATTTCACTATAAGCTAATCGTGGTAAAATGTCGAGGTGGACATTCTGCTTTACCGTTTGGTTCTGGTTTTTTTAATTTTCCGGTTTTATTGAAAATAAACCATTTAGAAATTGAATAAAATACGATTCGCTTTTTTTTTATTTACAGTTTTAACGGTTTTAAGCATAACTAATTCGGTTTAGTTTGTTTGGTTTTGGTTTTACAGATTATTTCATGAATTGTATGAAAATAATAATTAAAACTCAAAATCAAAACATTGATTTTGTAATTGTATTTGTATTTGTAAAAAGTCAAAACTCAAAATTGAACAATTCAAAGTCAAAACTCAAAATCGATTCCAATGAAAAACTTAAAAAAATGGAAACAAACCTAGTGATGCGATTCGTAAAAAAAAATTGATGAAATTTTAGTAAAAAGGAAATGAATGAACCAAAATTTTAAATTTTATCTAAAATGTGTATCTATCTAGGGTTTTTTGTATTTTTCTTTCTCAAATATTTTTTGTGCAGCTGTTTCTAAGATATTTTTGTTAAATTTCCTTAAAACTAAGTAAGTCAACCATATATAATAAGTAAATTTAAAAATGCAAAAACCCGAACGGTTTTACAATTTCAAACCAAGCAAACCCAAAACCAAAATAGCTTCTATTATGGTACAGAACGGGTTTTTAAGCATAACCATAGTCGAAACAAATTAAAAATTTATGGCTTGGTTCGATGCGATTTTTTGGGTTACAGTTATTTTGCCCAGTCACAGTAAAAAATCTATTCAATTAATCGGTTTAATAGAGATTTTTTGTATTATTAATTAGTGTTTTAAATATACGTATACATGTAAACCGGCCGCCTAAGCCCATAATCGGACGCCCAAAAATAAAATTGTACTCTTTTTACAATTGGCCAATATCGGAGTGCCTGAATGGTTTTGGCTAAATGGAGGACATTTAGAGAAGTGATCGTTTTAAAATTTATATATATCAATATTTTCTTAGTAAATTTTTTTAAAACAGTGTGATGCTAGCAATTAGAAGTACCAGATGAATAGAAACTTACGTATTTCAAAAACAATTATCGCTTTGTAAAAAAACTGATAAACGAATGAATTGGCAGGAAAACTTTAAGTGCAAAAAAAAACAAATTGTAAACTGCGGAAAAAAAATTTGAAAAGAGGAAAAGGTTCTTAGTATGGAATGATAAACGTATTGTTGAAATTAAATTTAGCTTAAATTATTTTATGAAGAGATTTTTTAGAGAAATTGCAATATATGACAATAGAACATAAAATAATTCGTAATATAATATTTTGTGAATAATGCATGTTAAAAATGAAGGAAAATTACTCAGTTAACCTCTCTTCTCTTAATTTTCTTTTCTTTGTTTTTCACCACCGCCGTCAATGTCTTCTTCCTCCTTTCTTCCCTCCCTGTCTCTTATCTTCTTCTTCCTCGTATCTTCTCTCTATCTTTCTAATCCTCTTCTTCTTTTTTTCTCTTTTTTTGACCATCAATTTCTAATTTTTGATTTAATTTCACGTAGTCATCAACTAAAGTTTCTTAAGATTTAATCTTAAACAAAATTTATAAAAAATAACTCTTTTATTAAGTTTAGAACCTCTTTCAAAAATAAACTTTTCTCTGTTTTTCATGTCTTGTTAAAACTCAACAAGACCGTATATTTATAGTACCAACACAACATTACTAATCTTATTCCTATTAGTAATAGATAACTTATATTTCTATTATGAAAACTCTTAAACCTATCTTATGATAACCTAAATTTTATTAGAGATATTTTGGACTTCAAAATAATATTGAAGTTTATCCAACATTCACCCCTTAAGCTTCAACATAGTCTTGGACAAGTCTTGAACTCCTATCAAACTTCTCATTTCACTAAAATTGATCCGTGCTAATAATTTAGCTAAGATGTCCGCCTTTTGTTCAACTCCCGGTATGTGCTCCATATCAACAACTTCATCCCATCTCAAATGAAACATTCCCGGATCCTTACTCCGTCTCTCGTTTCATTCCAGCTCCAACTTGTCTTCTAGTCAAATACCACGTCACAGCTCACAACGATCTTCTTTGTCGTTGGGTTGTAAAGCCTATAGGCCTTGGATCCCGGCTCAAATCCAAGGTGCACTAGTGATTGTGATCTATCATCTAGCTTCTTGAGGTTTGTAGTTTCAACCTTTGAATGTGCTAAGCAACCAAAAACCTTTAAATTTTCTAGGCTTGGTTTCTTCTCTCGCAAGCATTCGTAAGGGGATCATATTTTCAAAGGCTCTTGTATATACCCTATTTATTACATAGGTAGAATGATGTACTGTTTCTCCCCATAAATAGTTTGGTACCTTCATTGCCTTGAGAATACTTCTAGTCATTTCCATCAAGGTTCGATTCCTCCTCTCCAATACACCATCTTGTTGTGGTGTATAAGGTGTCGTGAGATGCCTCTTGATCCCGTTTATCTCAAAAAACTCATGGAACTCCCTTGAAGTGAACTCACCTCCTCTATCCGTCCTAAGTGTCATGGCTGATTTTCTGAGATCCTTCTCCACTAGACTTTTAAATGCCTTGAATCTTCCAAATGTTGCGCTCTTTTCATTTATCAAGATCGTCCACATGTATATTGAAAAATTGTCTACGATAACAAATATATATTTGTTTTGAGAAATGCTTGGTGGTGTTATTGGACAACATAAGTTAACATGTAGAAGTTATAGGGTTTTAGAAGCTCGACATATACCTTTGAAAAAGATTGACGTGTTTGTTTTCCGACTAAACAAGATTCACACAATCTTTTTTCTTCTCTTATTTCCGGCAAACCATGAACCTTAAAATATTTCCTAAGCTTAAAATATTGCTCTTTAGATCGTGAATTTAGTAGACATCGGTAACACGTATTTGTTCCTCCGTTTTGCTTTAGAAAATGATTGATCATTTCTCACTTATTTCAACACAAGAGCCATCTCCAAACTTTACTTTGCCTTTTATGTTCTCGTTGAGTTCCAAAAAGTATGTCTTCTTACCGGTGATGTGGTTACTCGCTCCATTATCAAGATACCAAATTCCTTCTTCCCCTTCCTTGGTTTCGTAGTTCTTTGGTATGATATTTTCTTCGTTTAAGAACACGACTTCATGCGTATAAAGTGATGGATCAGCTTCCTCCGCCTCTATTTTATTTGCTTCTTGTATCTTTCGTGTTTTTTCAGGACATGTCAAACCAAAATGGCTGGGCTTATCACATCGGTAACATATAACTTTTGACCTATCTTTCTTCTCTTTTGCTTGGTTTTGATCAACTTGATCTGTCCGGTCCTATGAATTGAACCTTCCTCTCCCTTTTTCTATGTTTCCTCTGCCTCCTCTACCACATCCTTTCCATCATGATGCCGCAAAGTTTTGTTGATCTGAGTTTTCGAATAACAACTTGCCTTGTATATCATCGTGATTTTCCTCATCGAGAATTTGTTCTTCATAAGCCTTAATTCTTCCAATAATATCCTCAAATCTTGTTTTGTTCAAATCTAGAACTTGCTCGAGAGAGGCTATTATTTGGATGTATTTGTTTCTTGGAAAACTATTAAGAAACTTCTTTACGAGTTTAGATTCATTAATCCTTTGTCCAAGAGAAGCAGAATTTGACGCTAGCTCCGATAACTTTCCTGCAAAGCTATCAATTGTATCCGAGTCCTTCATCTTAATTATTTCAAACTCAGACATTAGGGTTTGAAGTCTTGCTTCCTTGACATGATCAACATCTAGATGAAGTGCCTTGATCACTTCCCATATCTCATTCGGAGAATCTTGTTCGTCTACTTGCAAGATAAGACCCTCCAGGATGGATTGAAACAACAATCTTATTGCAACATCATTCTTGTCGGATTCAATTGTTTCAGGTTCAATTGTTTCCCATACCTTATGAATTCGCAACAACACTTTCATCCTCATAGCCTATACCTTACAATTAGTAGAGTTTAGGATTGAAGAAGGAATGAATTCCTTCATACGAGATGTAATGGTGATGTCTCCCATGGCTCGGTTATGTCTTCCTCTACGTTTCGTCAAAGCTTCGTAATCGAGTCTCCAAGTGGATCGCTTCGTTTTGATACCAAATAAAGTTTCTTAAGACTCGATTTTTGTTGTATATGAAATCTTAAACAAAATTTATAAAAAAGAATTCTCTTTATTAAGTTTAGAAACTCTCTCAAAACTAAACTTCTCTCTTGTTTCTCATGTCTTGTTACAAGACAACAAGATCCTATATTTATAGTACTACCACAATATTGCTAATCATATTTCTATTAGTAATAGATAACCCTTAATCCTATCTTATTATAATCTAAATCTTATTAGAGATATCTTGGGTTTCAAGATAATGTTGAAGTTTATCCAACATCAACAACAACAACACGTTTACCAACTTCTTCTCACACTACCATCACCGTCATCACTGTTTACTCTTCCTTCCCCAAACTCCGGTCAACACCAACACCACCATCACTGATTCACCGTCGTCCTCTCCTCACACCAACACCACCGTCATCACCATTCTCACCTCTTTCCCCAAAATCCAGTGAATACAAACACCACCATCACTGAATCACTATCATTCTCTTCTCACACAAACACCAACCTCTACTCACATCAACACCATCGTCATCACCGTTCTCTCCTCCTTCAAACACCACCATCACCGACTCACCATCATTCTCTTCTCACACAAACACCAACCTCTCCTCACATCAACACCATCGTCATCACCGTTCTCTCCTCCTCCAAACACCACCATCACACCAACGATATTTTTCCAAATAACACGCTATTTTAAGAAATAGCATAGTTCATGTATCAATCACATTTCATAGAAAGATAAACATTTCATCTACACAAATTACGTGTTTAAAAACATAATAGCATGTCAAACATAATAACATCCCATTTATATAATGGTCATAGTCATACAAATTTGAGTTCATGAAGTTAACAACTTGAATATCGAAACCTTTAAAAAATGAAAATTATTTTTCTTTGAATCTATGAAATTAACAATTGTAAAATAAACATGTACGTAGTGAAAATATTTATCTAGTACTACTTAAATTACTAAAATGTGTATCCGGTTTAACAGCCCTAACTACTAGAAAGGTTTACCTATTTTAAATTCTCTAACTCAGCGAAAAAGGATAAGGTTCCATTCATTCCATATGCCTTACAACCGGTTATAGAGTTTAGTTTTTTTTTTTCCCTGATGCTATAGAGTTTATGACCAAATGCTGATATACATTTCAAGCTAATTTTTTTTAATACTCTCCATAAATCTCAATATAATCCATCTTATGCATTTCTTATTTTATTTTTAATGAATCTTCTTAAAAAACTGATTTTCTTAACAAATTAAATAAAAAAAAACATAAAATCGGGTGAGAAATGATGTGGTGGAAGAGAGAGATTGATAGGATTAAAATTAATTGGGATCAATTCAATGCGACCAATAAAATAAGTCAAGTGTTATGTAATTTAATATTTTTCTTTCTTCTTCTTCTTCTTTTTTCTTCGGACAAACGTAAAGCTTCTATTGTTGACGAAATTGAAGTTTCATTTGAGGTGAATTCGATGTTTTTTATTTTTATTTATTTTTTGTTGGGGTTTAGAACCAAAAATAATGAGTAAATATAAATGGATATTTGAATAAGAATATTGTAGATTTAAAAATATTTCTTGAATAATGTTTTATTTCTTATGCACATTGGGTTTTGAAACATGTTATCTTGATCGATTAGAGTGTGACATTATTAATCCTAGGTAAATTATGGATAACGGTGATGAAATCGTAATGAATCTTAGGTAGATAGAAATCATAATCGGTGGTGAAGAAGAGACTGGTGAAATGTGTACAACTAAGTACAACTATATGTTATTGGTAAAATTGGTACAACTATGTGTTATTGGTAAAACTGGTACAACTTGGTACAACTTGGCACAACTTGGTACAACTTGGCACAACTTGGTACAACTTGGCACAACTTGGTACAACTAAGAGCAGGGAAAAACTAAAATAAAATGGTTTTTTCTTATTCTTTTTCAGGAGAAAATGTATAATATTCCATGCACAGCATACATTTTGATTATGGAGAATATTATTCTAAAAGCGGAGTTGAAACAAAATGGATTAAGCCAAAAAGACGAAAGAGAGAAGAAGAAGAATATGGTGGTCCACAACCGGCTCAAAGTGAGCAAGTAATAGGAGCAACTGGCGAGGATCGAATCAAAGTGATCAAAGATCGATTCGAAGTGGGCAAATATCGACTCAAAGTGAGGGAGACATGTATGGATGCTTTAAATATGATGATGGTGCAACAAATGTCTCGTATTTTCTATATTTGTGTTGTTATGGTTGTATGGTTTGGTTATTTGTATTAGAAAGATTAGTCAAAATTTATTTCTATCAAGGTACAACTATATAAAACTAGTGGTGCAACTACGTTGAATTTGATTTTAAGTTAGGTTATTTATATTAGAAAGACATGTTTGTATTAACTTAAGGTTTGTTTAGGATCAATGATATTTATATAAGAAAAAAATATATTTTTTTTGTTATTGGTTAGATAACATCATATTTCATCAACAAATGTCTTATATTCTTAAAGTTTGTTTAGATGTGAATCACTTGAAATTGATAAAATGATGAAATAATGTCTTTTAACATTTTTGTTTTATGAAACTCTATTAAATTCACTTTATTAGTGTAATGTAACAAGTACAATTATAGAAAATCAATTTCATGTATAGTATAACTAATTAAACTTTTAAACCATCCAAGTACAACTATGTACAATATGAGGTACAACTATAAAATTGGGTAGTGAGTTTGGTGTGAAATATTTTGTTTAAGTAGTGGAATTCATGTTAGTGGGTTTGTTGTGGGCTTGGGTTGTGGGATTGGGCTTGGTTAGTGGGATTCACGTTAGTGGGGTTGGTGTGAAATGTTTTGTCTGGGTTTTGTCCAATTTGTAGTTAAATTGAGCAAATGTATGTAATGAATTCAAAAACATAAGGGTTTTTAGTAATTTGAACACATTTTAATTTAAAATAAAATAGATAACAAATGAAAAATAAGAAAGGATGTATTTCAGACTATTTTGAAGTCAAGAGATGTATCTCAGATTTTGGTCCTAGAGTTTAGTTTTGATAGATAATTTTGTGTTATTCTCTTAGATTAATATCAGTCAGATATTTATATTTATTATTTAATCAAAAACAGAAGAAATTATTTGGTATTATACTATTACTAGAATGGGACCCGTATGTACGTGCAGGGTTATATTTGTAAAAATAAGTTATTTATTTAATATAGATTCGTAATTCAAACTCATACCGTTTGGTATTTGGTTCGGTTTCAATCTGGTTTACGAATGTTTGAAATAACAAAGGTTTCACCAGTTTTTGAAACTTAGACCGTTCCATGGTCAGATCAGAATTGACTGTGAACCGGATTAATGACTGGTTAGATTTATTCTCAAAGTACATATAAAACCGTAAAAATGATTAAAAATATGTAAACCACATGACCTAAATTAACCGATTGACTCCAGTTCAATAAATAAATTTTCTAAAATTTTGAATATATTATAAATAATGTTACAGTTTCTAAGATCATACATGCATGTTCGTGCGGATTGATTTTTGTAGACATATTAATTTGCTATAGCATTCATCACTCGACCTTATCAGTTTGGCATTCCCCTTGGTTTCAATCTGGTTGAGACAGAAGGAGTGGTCAGAATTTTTTTGTTATCAATAAAGACATCTACAAACAAAATGAGAGAAAGTAAGCATGTTCATTTCGGAAATGTTCCGAATCTATTGAAGATAACTTCTCGTTCTTAAACTGTTTTCTTTTAAATAGTTACATGTTTAAGAATATTTATTTTAGTACAACGGGTAAGAGAATAAAGTTTCCAACAGGATATCCGTATTTTCTGTACTTCACGTTTGGATAATTAATTTTTACAAAATTAATAGAAATTATACACATTTCTTTATATTTCTCAAAATTTATCTTTTTCAAACATATTTGAATTCTCTAAAATTTCTGTTACAAAATAAAGTCTTACCCAAAATACCCAAATTTAGTTATTCAAATTTTCTAATCTCGTCCCGTATTTTGTGGAAAATAGTCTCGTTTTGTTATACTGACACTCTATGTACCCGATCAAAATTATTCGAACAGTTGAGTAAGGATGATAGAATTTATCCATTTAGATCAAAAAGAATTCCAATGGATAAAAGTTGGGTATTATAATAATTATTTATAATACCCAAATTTTTTATTTGGGTAACTATAATTTTCTTTAAAATTTCTAATTATTTATATATTGTTTAATTTAGTTAAATTTATTCGATAGTAATATAAAGGTTTAGTTAAGATAAATTTTTATACAATATTCTACAATTGTTGTTATTTTTTACTCAAATACATATCAAAATATTGACCTAAGAATTAAAGAAGATAAAACTCAAATACATATCAAAATATAGATCTAAGAATTACCCATGATTCTATCTATGTTAAAACTCAAATACATATCAAGGGAAATAATGGTGGGTGAAGTATAAAAGTGGTGGTTTCATGTCGACATCGAGACCTTTGTTGATAGAAATAATTTTCTCGATTCTCCAATGTGGAATATTCATCATGTATATTGCAAAAACATCATCGTTAGAGATTTCTATCATAAGTTCGTAAAAAATCTTATTCAAAAGCTCCTAAAAAATCTAAAATTTAGAAAATGCTAATGTGTAGATTTCTCTTTTCCAAAAGGATATATTTATAGGGATTGTATACTATTTTTTAGGAATTTCTAAAGAAATCTTCTTATAATTAATTCAAATTATTTTCTAATGAATATTAATTTATGGTATATTATCAAGCATTAATTATATGCACATATAACAATTCAAAAATCTCTATTGGTTAGATTCCTAATAGTGGTTAAGATTTTAATAACAAATTTCTTTTTTACTTTCCAAATGACATTTAATCTTGTAGATCGAGATTCAGTTTTTAATCACAATATTTTATTTACAAATATATTCTAACCAAATTTAAAGAATTTAATTACATTTGTGTTTTTTTGGTAAGATTTGTATAATGATTTCGTACCAAAGGATCTATGAATTTTATTTGAATTTATTTTATTGATCTAAATTTATTTATTTTTAATAGATTCATGTATTATAAATCTAACAATATATTGGTTTAAATTGTGTAGAGATATTTTAGGAAATCTAATATTATAATTATCCTTAGTAACTACATATTGTTTAGGTAACCATAATTGATCTATTTGACCTGTTTAAAAATATCAATTTTGTTTCAAATATCAAACATATTGAATATAATTTTTATAAATGAAAATTATAAATATTTTATACCATTTTTATCATTTTCATGTTAGCAAATCTTTCAACAAAAAAATATGCAAATCTTCTTTTGAATATTTCGTACATATTATTTTCATTCAAATTATTTAAATCTCAAATTTATTTCTTTAAATTATTAAAAATAATTTAAAATTTCAGTTAGTAAGTAAAAAATTTTTTTAAAGTATTTTAGAATATATTATACAATTTTATCATTCTGTTTTATAATTAATTTTAGTTATGTCTTAATTTTAGATGAAATTTAAATCTATATATGGAAAGATTAAACATGTATTAGGTGTACAAACATATATCTCCATTTATATTAATATTGCTTATATTTACATTTATAAATGGAAATCTATATCTAGATCATCTTCTTATATTTAAATCTATATTAATATTGCTTATAAAATGAATTTCTATTTCATTTAAATTATTAACAATATTTGTCTAGAAACATAAAAATTTCTTATATTTTAATTAAAATTAATATTTCACAGTTGAAAATTAGTAGTAATAATTTTTATTATTAAATTTTATATATTACTAACTTTAGTTATATTATTGTCATATAAACGTATTATTATTATATGTATAAATGTAATGTTATTTGAAAATAATACTTTTTTATAAACATATTAATATTAAATATTATAGTACAGAAGTAGAATTTTAAATTTGAACATGTATTACTCAACTTAATTTAAAATTATTTGATTAGTTAAATAATATCTGAATATATGAATATTTATATTAATTAGTGATATCTGAATATATGAATATTATTTATTGAATATTGTATATAATTAATGATATTAAATGACTAATATTAATAGATACCATTATTAGACCAAATTAAATATAATTTATTTTATAATTAATGAAAAATCACTAATTATGTTTGGTTGTATGGATATCAGAGAATTAATTGTGAAGGTTGCTTGGATAGATAAATATAAGTTAAGATACAAAGATATTTTTGCTATTAATGAGAGTTTTTTTTGTTCTTTATTTCAGTGACATTTTATGTAAAATTTTACAAAACAATGTTTATTTTAAAGTATGATTCTCATTTAATAGTATACTAGATATTAACCAACTTAGTTAGTTTATATAACCATAGATTAGTATTAGTGTTTTAGATTAGATTTATTTTATGTTTTTGACATCTTATTTATCATATTTATTATTATATATGATTAGTGTTGTGTTAGTTAAAATTACTAATATATATATAATATGTATAATGTGATTTACTATTATAAATTTTACAATGATATAATAATTTGTATTAAAACTTATGCATCACGTAAATTAAGATAATACAAATATTTTTTTGTGGCCCAAGGTCAATATTTATCAAATAAATTTGTGTTATATGTTTAGTGTAAGGTTATCTCAAATTATTTATCGGTCTATACCCACATATTTTATGTATCTTAAAAAAGGAAAAAAATTTCTTTTCTGAGAAACTGAAACTGTTATTCTTCTTCTTCATTAACGAAAATCACAACAGATCAATCCAAACCCAAGATTTTTCGAAATTGATACCAAATTGTATACCAGAGCTGAAGATTAATCTGTATGAAGAATTCCGCATTGTTAATTTTCGTAAATGTAATTGAATTTTACAGGATTTTAATGTTTAATATATCGCTCCTTGTCCTTCGTTTGTCTTGATCTCTTTGTATGGTTAGTGTGGCGAGATGGTAGTAGTTTATGTCCTTCGGTCTAGTTTGGATTTTGCTTTTGTTTCTGTTGGTGTGGCTTGCTGTCTTTGACTACGGTTTAGTTGTGCTTCTCGTCTTATTGGTGTTCTCTGACGTTAACAGGTTCTTCGAAAAGTTTAGTGGGAGTTTTGCTGGTTCAACTGTTCAGTTTTAGAGCTTGAATTTCATTTTTCACTTTTAGAAAGTTTTTTTTTTTTAGATTTTTGTCTCAAATTTTTTCTTCATATCGTTGGTATTGTGTCTCCTTTTATTTTTAGGTTTGGAAAGATTTTTCACGCCAACTCTGTATTTCTCTCTTATATAAACTTTTTTGAATTTATTATATTTCTGATGAGATAAAGAAAAAAGTTGATTTTGAATAAATTATTCAAAAGCTTATCGTTACAACCATGTCCATGACCAAGGCGATAATCAGTTTGTTCTAATTGGCTAAGTAATCTAAAGCATAAATAAAAACAATAGACTTTAGTAATTTTTAGTAAACTTTAGTGAAAACTAATTTTTTTTACAGATTAGAAAGAAATTAAAAACCAAGAAAAACGTACATTTGATTTGAGTGCACCGATTATGATCTTATTATAAATGATTGGCTACAATTAAACTAAAAAGAAAGAAGACGAAATATATTACTGATGTAGATTGACAATATATATATATATATATATATATGTAAAGCACATAAAAATATAAACAACATATATATGAAAAACATTTAGTAAAAACAATAAAGTAGTTAAGAACAAAATAAGAAAAACAATAAACTATTTAAAATATTCGAGGATACATATTTATATAGTGAAAAGAGCACTATTAACATATATTCATTATTTTATTTATCTCATCATGATTTTGGTATTACTTATTTAATTTCATCCATATATATTATCACAATTATAGTTATTAAAATCTATTTAATAGTTAAATTCTCAAAAACTGAAATCTTATATATTTGTGGAAATTTGTTACATAAATTCTAACAAATAAATCTTAAAATATCTTTTAAAATATTAGAATATTAATTGGTTAATTAAATTAAAATGTAATGGTATTTTCTGTAATATGAAATATCATAATTGGTTAGTTTGCTACCAATATTAATTAATAATAATATAGAGATATTTCTGATATCATTTTATGTCGTCATGTAAATGTCGCACGTGTTTTTCTTCTGTTTTTGTGGTAAAATAGGTGTCACTATTTTTTTTATTGATATATTTTAATTCAACCAAAACCGAGCACTTCGGCTAGTTTTGGTTTACATCCCAAACCGAACACACTTTGGATTACAAAATTGGTTAGGTACACAAAAATCTGGTTTAACTGGGAACAATTAAACCAACGAAAAAACTCTAGCAACGCCGTTAGAGGAGTCCTCAGCTTCCGCCGACATGTCAGATCAGCATCTTTAAATGCTCTTGGTACACCGGACCGGCCAACCATCGATCGGGTCTAGGGAAGGAGACTCCGACATCCGATGATCGAAAGGTGAGCCGGCCACACCCAACCCTCGTAACCGTCTTCCGCCTCCGACTTGCCAACAAAATATCCAACTCGAAAAATCTTTGTAATGTTTTCTTCTCTTTTTTCTTTCAGCAAAAGAAGCGATGAATCAAATTTTTTTCTGTTCTTTTATTCTCCCTGATGCCATTTTCATTGAAGAGCACAAGGTTTACGGTGGAGAAATCTCTGATGTCGTCGAGATAGATGTTCCCGATGGGCGAGAGGGTCAAATGTCACAAATCCAAAAATCATGATCCCAAATGTCACCCTTTAGTGCAATGACTATTTTACCTTTAATGAAATCTGATTCTTTTTCAGATCAGGTTATATAGCAGTAATTGTAAGATATCAAATTTGACAAGATCCACAGGCTATGATTGGAATCTAGATTTCAAATTTGGTATCTTTCAGTTGAGTTTTGATTATACATATACGTTTGGTGTTTCTCAGAGCAAAAGTTTGAGAATTGTTTTGTTATTTTTCAGTCTGAATTGGTTGGTAAGTTTTAGTATGTTGCAATATCTTCTTTGGCAGGGAGTCAATTGAAGTACAAGCCTGGAATTATAATGTGAGGGAAGAACTTGGTTCACAACTGTGCGCTGACTCGATCCATTGGCTATTATCTGGAGCCTTTGCTTGTGTTAGGACTATTTGGAAAGAAGCCCCTTTCGATTAGGCTCAAAGGTAATTAGTTCTTACGTACTGTATCGATTACCACACTTGGTTTGACCAAATGAAGCTCGGGTTGTAGGCATGAATCGTTAATCCAGTTTCTGTACAAGAAATTTGAAAAATTGAAAAGGTTTACATCATGTGGATTTTTTATGATCGAACTAGCAAATATTAATTTCTGCAGGAATTACAAATGATCCAAGAGACCCGAGCGTTGACACAATCTGTTCCCACTACCTTACATATCTTAAAAGCCTTTTGGAGTCCCTGGAGAAGATTTGGAGCTAAAAATCAAACCCTGTGGAGTATCTCTAGATGGAGGTGTAGAAGTTCTCTTAATAGTTCCAAATGTTCAGACTCTAACTGTACGTACTTATCCATTTCGTTTTTTCTTCCTCACTGCAAGCTTCATATTGGATTTCTTATTTGTTATATCGCTTCTTCAGGCGGTTCATTGGTTTGAGGAAGGAATGATGAAGAAGATACGTGGTATGAATTTCTCTGCAAGAGTGTCTTCTGACTTTGAACATTCCATGAGATTCGCTGCTCGTGGAATCTTTAACAATCCCCTGCATTTTGTTCACATTTTCTCAGATCACAAAGCTGGCCCTCAGGCTGCAAAGTAAGAGATTTTTTAACTTTAAACAAAAAAGATAGATACTTGAATTGATAAGAGCTCAACTTTTTGAAAAATATCTTTAGCTAAGTCTATAGCAGCTGAGTCAATAGCAAGGCCTGTTAGAGCTCTCTTCAACCTGCTGATGGCGTAATTGCAGTTCTCCTGCATATGAAATATCATTGGTAGCAGAAACAACTACATGGTGTTTCTTATCTGCAGATACAACAGTGTCTCTCGGAAGAACTGATGAAACTGGAGAACTCGATTTCGAGAAGCAAGAGAGAATTCCAGCAAAAGACAGGTGTTGAGGTAGCTTCATGGCTCCTTCATGAGATTGAAAAAGGTGGAGTTGTTGGTTCAATACACCAGGTACGTTTTAAACAAAAACATTACCATAAACTCCCAAAACCGATTGTTTTCGAATTAAAGCCTTGAAATGGCTGTGTTGTTGATTCTCTTGAATTTTGCAGGAATTGTTGTTTATACTCTGTGCATTATTCCAACAAGACATAACAAAGGTTCGAGTGGGAACATTATCTCCTTACGGAGTGGAGACGCTGAGGAACATAAAGGAGTTCTTGGGAGTTAATTTTGACATCAAACCTTATACAACGACATGGACTCTTATACTCAAATGCATTGAAAGTGGCTTGATTAACCTCTCCAGAAAATTGTCTTGGTTTCTCACAATTATTGTTGTTGTGTTTGTCAACACAAAGTCTGAGTTGCCAGTGAAGTTTTCTTTTTGTCTCTCTTTGGATATGTTATTATTATATTATATAATAATAAATAAATAAAACCGGACATACGTACGGATTATCAAAAGTTATGATATTTTAAAACTATTTTATTCAGGATGTCATCTTAATTTTTATTTAAGATTTCATAATGATAATATATGTTTTTAATTAGGGATGAGCAACCAGGAATTCGGAACGAAATTTTACAGGAGTGGAAACAGGATGAGAATTCGACAACAACAAAAGATGTCCCATATAAAATTTAAAACAAGAACGAGAATTCCCAAAACTAAACATCTTAAACAAATAAACTACATTCGTTTAATAATCCAAACTTAAAATTCAAAAACAACCTAAGATAAATTTCATAGTCATAAAACATCATAATCCAAATAAACCAAAATAAATTCCATCAATATAAAATCCTAATTAAACAAAATTAGAATGATGAATAAAAGGTTTTAATTTATTTATGCACGTTTATTAGACAAAATTATAATTTTAATATAAATTGATATATAATAATAAAGAAATTTTCTCTAAACATATTAGGAAATTTTGGAAATTTAAGATTCAATATTTTTAATTTTATATTATTATATTTATGAAAATATAAAAATACTATCCATTATATATAATTTGTCCCGAATGAGATTTCGGAAAAACATGTTTTAATTCTGTCCTATCTTGTTTTGTTTCCAAATGGGAATCAGTAGCTTATACCATACGGGAATACATTCTGAAATAAGAAATAAATTTTCGATCGTAAATGGTGCGGGACAGGACGAAAATTATGCCCACCCCTATTTTCGATTTTAGGAAGTTGAAAACTACCTAAAACACATAAATAACTTAAATAAATAACTTTCCTAACAATTAAACTCTTCTCTAATAGCCAAACAAAATTTATATTTAACTAATCCGAAAAGACCACAAAATTATAATTCAAAAAATATTTTAATTCTCGGGTTATCAATCTAGTAGTCATGTTAACTAGGATTCGGCTTAAAGATCCGGATCCGTTGGATATCCAAATCCGGATCTGTTATCTGATGCGAAAAACGGGTTTCCGGAGAAAACGGATCCGGATACGAATAACAAATGTAAGGATCCGGCAGATACAGATACGAATATTGCAAATTTATGGGCCGGATACAACTAGTGCAATGTTAAAAAAACATTACTAGATGCAAAGAGATGATTAGAGAATAAGGTGATAATGGATATCCTGGTAAAAAGCTGAAGCAATCAACATTATTGCATTAGAATGAAATGGATGGGGTTGTAGGGAGTAAAGTACCATCTTATGTAGCGTTTAGTCAATTAGCAACTCGTAAGGCATTAGTTGATATGATCATTATGGATGAGTTACCTTTAGATTTGATGAATGTATGGGATTTAGAAGATTCATAAGTGTTGTTGTACCACGGTTTAATATCCCCTGTCGCCAAACTATGGCTAGAGATTGTTTAGAGCTTTATGAGGATGAAAGGAGCAAGCATAGGAAGTTTTTTAGAAACTACAAAGGTAGTATTTCTCTGACTACGAATTGTTGGACATCCATACCGAATCTAAGCTACATGTGTATAACAGCTCACTATGTAGATGAGACTTGGAGGCTGCACAAAAGAATCTTCAATTTCTGCATAGTTGATAATCATGTTGGTGAAACAGTTGGTAAATTGGTTGAGAAGTTTCTTGCAGTAGGTCAAAGTAAAAGAATAAATAAGCACGAGGAGATGCTAGGCTGATCAAAAGAATTGCATTTTCTAGGGAATTACAAAGGTTATTACCATTATAGTAGATAATGCAAGTTCTAATGATCTTGCATTAAAGTACTTAAAGAAAAAATTGATTTCTTGGGGAACAACTATTTTTGGTGGAGAGTTTCTACACATGAGCTGTGGAACACATATTTTAGGTCTAATTGTGAAAGACGGCCTTCAGGAAGCACATAGTTCAATCTTTAGGATTAAAGCAATTGTTAGATATGTTCGATCTTCACCTGGAAGGTTGAAAAGTTTTAAGGAGTGTTTGGAAATTCAAAAGGTTGAATCAAAGGCTGGTCTTTGTTTAGATGTTGAAACAAGATGAAATTCAACTTTTCTGATGCTACAAGCTATTGTGAGTCTGAAGAAGGGGTTTGATATGCTAGAGCTTGAAGATGAAAAGTATATTGCAGACCTTAACATAATCTGTGAAGGTGTATCAAATGAAAGTGATTGGTTATATGCTAGTGCATTGTTTGATATTTTGCAATATTAACCTATTTGGATCTAAATATGTTACTGGAAATACATATATAAAAGAGATATTTAGAGTGGGCTGGATGATAGTGAAGATGGACACAAGCAAGTTATGGCTGCCAAAATGAAACCAAAGTTTTACAAGTATTGGGAAAATTTTGACAACACAAATATGTTGATCTATGTTTCTGCAGTTCTTGATCCTCGATACAAAATGAGATGGGTAAAGTGGATGATTGAGAGTACATACCCACCTTATGAGGCTCCGTGTTTGATTGACAAGATCACAAATACTTTGGAAAGATTCTTTGCATATTATGCATCTTTGCAATCAGAAGATCCAGTAGAATCTTCCAAAAGAAAATGAGACTCAGAGTCAGATGCTAAGGACAAAAAGAAGAGACATTCACTGATGGACGCAATGTTTGATGATGCTGAGGAAAGTAAAGGAACTGAGGTTATAAAATCAGAGCTAGAGTTATATTTAGATGATAATTGGAAGAATCGAAAGAATCCAGTTTTAAAAATATTAGATTGGTGGAAGACAACATGTTCTAAGTATAAGGTTTTGTCTCTGAAGGCAAGAGAATTGTTGGCTATACATGTTTCAACTGTTGCATCAGAATCTACGTTTAGCACAAGAGGTCGAGTACTTGATCATTTTCGTAGTTCACTAACCCCAAGAACCGTGGAAACTCCTATATGCACTCAAGATTGGTATCGTGATGATGATGTAGATTTACACGTAGAAAAAATGCTTTTTGAGCTTGAGAATATCGAATCAGGTTCAGTTTTCCTCTTTTAAAAACTTTTAAATAGCTTTTCTAATACTAATTTATGGTTTTTTTTTCTGATACAGAAGTGAAAACTCTAAGCATACAATCATGATCAAGTTTGTACTATGACTCTGAGTATTGTCACTTTGATTCTCCTAAGTCCTACAGATGGTTATTTGAATTTCATAGTTACGATTTCGTTTTTTCTTATGTTAGTTCCATAACTAATAAGTTGTTCATCGCTCTTGTAGTCTGGTTTATGGATTTAGTTTATTAATTTGTTTCTATTTCATTGTTATGCAAATACTTGATTCAATCTTAATCTTTTCAGATTGTAAGGAGAATATGTAAAGGAATGAAGAGCTTACACATGAAGATGCATCCTTTAAATCTTCTGCTTTATGCTTGTTTGATAAATTTATCATGTGATTGTAATGTTTTGTTACTAAACTTATGTTGTTTGCTCGACGTTTTACTACTTTTATCAGCTATTTAAAATGACTGTATGGACAATTAATGAACTTAAGATTTTTTAGTTGACTATAAATGTAGATCTGAATCCGGATATCTGCAAAACTGATTGTATGGACAATTAATAAACTTAAGATTTTTTAGTTGACTATAGATCTAGATCTGAATCCAAATACAAATCCAAATACAGATAATATGTTAAGGATATCTCGGATACGAATATCCAAAAACTTGGATTATTATTAAAAATTTATCAAAAACGTTAGTTTGAGCCAGTATTCTATTTTTTTTTTGCCAACCTATTTTTGTTATATCCATCAGAAAAGCTTGAGATTTTTGCTTAGTAATATGAAAGTTAATTATTCTACATAAACGTCATGATTTATTACAACTAGAAAAAGTTATTGTTATCAACAGAGTAACAAACTCTAAAGATTATTACACAAGCTTTGTAAACAACTTACAAAGAACCTTTTAAACAAAACAAAAACAAGAACCGGTCCTTCCAAAAGTAGTTGTAACTCAACCAAGGATCAGACTAACACCAAACGAGATGGTACAGATCATAAGACCTAACAATCCCAAGAAACCATATTTCCTGAAGCATAGAAATTGCAAAGATTACAAATTTGAAAATATATGTTTCAAAATCAACAAAGGAGAAGAAGAAGAAGAACAAACCCAATAGTGAGACGTTTCATAGGATCACCAGTAGAGTAACCTTTAAAGTAGAAGAAACGAGTAATATTGTAAAGCAAACCCAATCCAGCACAAAAACAAGGATGTTTCATTCCACCAAGTATCATAAGTATAAAATACATAGGCATCATCTCTAGAGAGTTTTGGTGTCCTCTCTGCAAACCAAAATATTCATCAAACATCTGAAAAGAAATTCAAAATCACAGGAAGAGTTTACTCTATTTAACCTGAACGCAGTTGAAGATTTTAGCATCTTTATTCTCTGATTCTATAGCATATAGAGTTGGGTAAGGCACGTTATACCTACATCAAGATTATTATTATTATTATAGTGATTAATCGATAAAAACAAACTCTGTTACCATTAGATAATTTTTTGGTTTTAGGTCATATCAATTCTAGGGTTTTGAATCAAATTTGCTAAAATCAAGAGCTAAAGGGATGCTTTAGTTTGGTTCATATTCGATTTAAATACAAAATCATGCGAATTTAGAGCAGACGATGAACACAAAGAGTAAATACAGAGAAGTTTTGTGGAAACCTTTTGCGAGCTCTACCGACTTGAGCACCCATCCAAAGGTTGAGGAAACAGTAGAAGACGAGGACGAGAACGACATATCCGTATTCTTTTGGTAGAAATTCAGAAATCGCCATGGATGATTTGAGGTGGAGGTTTTTTAGTTACTCGCTGGCTTAGCTCGGAAGCGATCGTTCTATAAGGGAAATGGATGGTCAACAAATATATTAAATGAGTATTTGAGTCGGCAAAATTTTTTGTTAAGGAAAAAAATGTTTAATTAAATTGGGTTAAGGCCCATTTAAAATATGAACATAGTTTTTGAGGGTTTCCCTAGTTTATGTCTTTGGTATTTTCTTTTTATCTAGATGATTTCAATTCTAGTTCAAAGTAAAACTTCTATAAACTAATAATATTTTACTATAATTTTTTTAAAAATGAATTGAGATAATTTCATCTAAATAAAATTAATATTTTGGATACTATAAATTTACAGTTTTGACAGAAAAATAAAATAACAAAAATTACTGATGAATTCATTTTAATATATTTGTTGATAAACAATATACGTATAATTCAAATTTACGACTATAAACTCATCTATTTTATTTTAACAACATATAAGACTATAGAAATAAAAATAATGCATAATCAGAAGTTGAAAACTTACAAAAAATGTTAGCTACTTTGATGACAAAATTATAAACAATATAATAATAATTAAAAACAAGCTCTAATAATATTCTAAAAAAACTAAAACTATACATTATTATATTATCTTATATATATATATGATTATTAATTATAATACTAATGGGACCATATTTTTACATAGATTAAAAAAAATATTTATTATCTTATCTAATTTTGTTAATCTTTACATTGCACCAATTCGGAAACAATTTTTTTTATAATTTTACAGTGTTTTATTATTTTATTGAATATTAATTTATAGAAGTTTTATTGTATAAAATTTTGAAATTATAACTATATTCTTTTTTCCTCATATTGGGTCTAATATTTCCTTTTTTAATAAGAAATCTTAAGAAAATCGTCCAATTTCTTCAAATTTTTAACTTAGTTATTCACGTTTAAAATAGCGGTAATGGTAGTTTTCATCCTTCTTAAACCTTTTTCTTCGATTTGTCATTGGTTTTCGCTTCTTTGTAAGCCCTCTTTTTGTGAGGAAGAAATTTGCTCTTTTCTTATTTGAATCAACAAATTTATGTCTTTTCTATTATGGAAATTGAAAAAGGAATTTGGTTGAAAATGACACCAAAAAAAAAAAACATTTCAAAGATGCTTTTTTCAGATCCTTTTTGACATTATGTCTTTTTAACAAAAATTTCTTCCTAAAATATATTTGCATAGAATTGGAAATCAAACGTTGAATTGACATGTTTTCTATCCGAGAAAGTACATTTGCATTTTAAATAGTTTTGACTGACCGGATAAGAAAAAAATATTATTTAAATTCCATGACTAGTGAAAGTCTTAAATGTAGACAATTATTATTGAGCAAGTTCTTTCGACAATGTAGAATCGTTACAAATGATAAAGAAAGACAATTTAGTGGATAGAAAGAAATAGTGGACAAAGATATATTGGTTAATAGTAGATAAGTAAGATAAAAATATCAAAGTAAAGTTATACCGTAGACGAAACAAATGTATCAGTGCACAAAAGACAAGATACACACAAAATTGTAACATTTTTGTTTTGTAGACAAGAATGTGTCATATTTGTAGACAATACAAAATTCGGATGGAGTTTGAATTATAGAAGTTGTGAAACTACTGATAACAAAGAAACAAAAGAAAATGGTGGACAAGATAATTGTTGGACCAAATCCATAAGCAGGCGAAATTCTACCGTGGAGAAACAAAAAAATGTATTCGTCCATAAAACCTTAGATACTCAAAGTTGTCCATTGGTTTCATGGTGAAGTAAGTGTCATATTTGAAGATAACTTACAACGATCCAAAATTGTAAACATTTTGGTTCTATGTAAAAGAAAGCCATTGGTGGACATATAATATTGAAGATAGACATAATTGGTTTCGTGGAAAATACTGACAAATAAGAAATGGTAGACAACTTAGATCTAAGAACATAGTCACTGATCTTCACTTTAATTTGAAAGGCATGATTTCCAACTGCATTGACGTAGTCAAGAGAGTAAACGTTATATATGTTGGTCTAACGCATGGAGAGAACGTTGCATTTGTTGGATCGGTTGTGATTGATGGTAAACTAGTCATTTTTCTTATAAAAGTGGTAGAATGTGAAAGTACATTCCAAGTGTGACATATAGTGTAATTAAAAGCTAAAAGATGACACTCTGAGAAATATTTTTTTTGTTGAAAATTCCATCACACAAGAAAAATCAAAATTTCCTTTTTCGGATCCCTTTTTCACATTATACCTTTTTTGATGGCATGATAAAATTTTTTTCCCTAAAACTGTCCTTGAATAGAATTAAGAAACAAACGCTGAGTTGACATGTTTTCTATCCAAGAAAGTACGCTTGCATTTAATGTACATAAAATTGATTGTTGAGACATATAAGCTAAAATAGTTTGACTGTTCGGAATAAAATAAAAGTAATATTTTAATTTCGTGGACTAGTGAATCTCTTATTTGTAAAAAGCATAATCTTTCGACAACGTAAAAAAGTTTAAAATGATGGAGAAATGCAATTTGGTGAACAAAAAACAAATGGTAGACAAAGACAAACTGGTTAATATAAGATAAGTAAAATAAGACATATCGAAGTAAAGTTATACGGTGGACGAACAAACACACCAGTGCACAGAAGAGAAAACGAACATAAAATTGTAAACATTTTTGGTCCATTGGAAAAAAATGTGTCATATTTGTAGACAATCCAAAATCCGGATGGAGTTCAAATTAGAGAAGTTGTGTAAGTGCTGATGACAGGAAAACAAAAAGAAACGGTGGAAAAATAAATGTTAAACCAAATCCATTTCATAAATAGTATATAGCGTGTCTCCACCATACGTGAAGTTGTATCGTGGACAAACCAAAAAACCACACTCATCCATGAAACCTTAGATACTCACTGTCATCCATTGGTTTTTGGTAAAGTAAGTGTCATATTTGAAAAAACCTTGGATACATCACATAATTGTAAGAATTTTGGTTTTGTGGACAGATTGGTTCATTGTAATTATGAGATGTTGTTGAGTTTTGTTGTTGTGAGACTACTTCATGTGAATGATTCACACACTTTTCATGACTTGTTTTGGGTTGATATGGTTTCAAGGAGCATAAGGCATGGGCTTCAAGAGCTTAATAGTTTGATTCAGGAAATAGAAATATCATCTGACAGTTGTTGCATCTTGTTGGCTTGTCTTTATCCTGTCAAGTATAGATCTCATATTTCAGCACATATAAGATCATATACAGCTCAGTCTAAGGTTTCATCATGGCTATATCTCTTAACATTGCTTCTGCCATCAATACTATGTGATAAACTTAATGGACAAAAATATGGTGATGAAAACGATAAAGATGATTTAGCTAATATGGGAATTGTTTTTGCTTGCCAAGTACTTCCACAAATACAGAGTCGAGCCTGTGGCTTCAGTGGATATACTTTTGTGGCTTGTTCTGGTTAGTCTAAATCAATACTATAAATCATTTACTGTTCATTACGAGACCACCACAATGTCACAGTGACTTCAGTTCCATGTCTCTCACAAGCACAAAGAATTCTTCAAGTTCATTGAGAGGGAGTATTAGAGTTGATAGAGCTGGTTTATTATTGGTTTAGTTGGTTTAATGTTTTGTGTATAGTATGATTATTAACTTTGGTTTAGAGTCTTAGTGTTTAAGCTTTGGTTTATACATTTTTTACACCTGAACGAAGATATTTTACTAGAAAATTAATACTTATCTACATGTTTTATGTTGTTTAGGTCCTTACGTCTACTGCTCTGAAGAAAGGAGGGGTTTATGCTGCTGATATTGCCACACAATAAATGTACAAGAATGCTTGTTCGATCTCAAAATCGATACTAATTCTAATGTTAAGTTTTGTAGTAGAGATTCAGTAAACCAAAATAAACTAGTACATTTGAGTATGTTTGTATGCTTTTTTTTTGCGTGGCAAGTCTTGAGACTTTCGACAACGGTCACATTCACTAACAAAAGCCATCGTCTCCTACAAAGTCCTTGGCTATAGTTCTGCCAAGGTTTAAAACTTTAGAATCTTTTCACTATGTTCATTTTTCAGTGGTCTGAAATCAACCCTTCCACTTTTGAATTCCATTACCAACTCGAGGTCCAATACTTACATGAAGCGAAACCCATTGATCGACATAACAACTACTTTTGGTTGGCCAGTGATACAAAGGTTTTAACCCTATATAGACTACTACAAGTACACAACAAATGTTGGCAGTAATGCAGGGATCGAATCCACAAGGATCAAGTTGCACTAGGATTCTTAACGAAAGAATGCCAAGCTAAAATGAAAAAAAGATTATTGGTTGATTAAGAAACTAAAAAAAGCAGTAGAAAGTAAATTACGATGTAAATTAATGGATTAAAAGCGTTTGATCAAAAGAATTTCTCGGAAATCAGAGATCATGAACCAGACAACTATTCAGGGAATGGATTAAGCACATATCTCGAACTCAAACCTAAATGTATAACCAATCCACTGTCGTCACATCAACTACTTTATCTAGCTATCTAAGTATCTAAACTTTTGTTTGAACTTCGAATTCTAAACAAACATTATCGATTAGGTTCAATATGTTCACGTATCACAATAGCATTAACTTTCATTTGCTAAGGACAATATGCTCACATATGTTCTACCCCAGCAACCTATAAGATTTTGGAGAATAGGTTTAACCTAAAATCATGAACTAGGTCATCAATCTAATCTAAGAAATTAGAACAACAATAGATGAAGATATGATAAAATGATCACCTATCTATATCTATTTCAATGATTCATAATCTTTTTGAAAACCCTAACTTAAATAGAGGACTACTCAACCATGGAAGTAGTGAAACAACCAAAGGTAGAAGAAGAAATCATGAATAAATCCAAATAAAACACTAAAAGATATCTCTTAAAAATATGTATCAAATAAAAGAAAGCATAAGATAAGATAGCCTAAACAATGACTTAAAACTAGTATTTATAGGACAAAACTCGTCTAGGTCAAATCCTAATCATATGAAACAGAAACAAGATATATTTTTTTCTCGAGCAGGTTTGGATCGATCTATCCAAAGCTGAATCGATAGATCTGGTTTTTCACGACCATTTGTCTCTGCGTCTGCTTCATCTACTCGACAGACCAAACTGTCTTCACGAAAACTGGCATAACTTTTGATCGCACCGTTTGATAGATTTCAAACCACTTCTTAATGAATGATGACTCAAACATGTATCTTGTGTACAAACTTTAGCTCAATTCATCGGTGAGAAGTGTTTCAATGAATGAGAAACTTCAGATGTCTCTATATAATTCTGCATCTTCATGTGTGGGATCAATCGATCCAAGGGTGGATCGATCGATCTGTCTTGGAACGATCGATATAGCTTCGTATTGTCTATCTAAAACTTCACAGAAATATCTTAGAATGATGGATCGATCGATCCAAAGGTGGATCGATCTATTTGGAAACTTATGACAACTCCACATATATGAGATCGATCGATCCAGTGGTTGCCAAACACTCTCTTACGCTTTAAAAATCATAAGAAGACAAAGCTGTGCTTCTTTTGCCAAAAACTGCTGGTTTGCTTTTCCAAATTGCAGTAGTAGTTTTCATCATGTGGTCTTAAAAAAATCACTTAACTCATAGTTTGATTTACACCAACATGAGTTAATCCTTTAGTTCATCAGTTTCTTGCTTATCAAGTCTCATCTTCACAAATCTCCACCTGAGACAAAGATGATCAAGCCAATACACTGCACACACACACGAGAGAGAAAGAGAGAGAACATACCCTAAACTAGTATCTTGGATTCCAGCCTCGGATCCCTGAGTAGATTACTCAGACTTGACCTGTAGCAAATTCAATGTTGGCTTTGAATTTGCTTACTGCCAAGACTTTGGTGAAAATCTCAGCTGAATTATTCTCAGTTGATATTTTTGAACCTCCACATCACCATTTGCAATCACATCTTGGATGTAGTGGGATTTTACATCGATGTGTTTGGTTCTATCATGGTGCACATTGTTCTTGGAGAGGGCAATGACACTCTGAGAATCAAATAGGATCTCTAGACCCTTCAACCAAACAACTTCTTTCATTGCTTCTGTCAATGACATATACTCTGATTATGTGGTTGAAAGAGCAACAACTCTTTGCAGACAAGATTTCCAGCTAATGGTGTTTCCTCTAAGAGTAACGACTAAACCTGTGATAGATACAAATAAATTTATAAATTAATTAAAAAAAATTTATAAAAACCTAAAAACCGTCGGAAATTCTGACGGAATTGGTATAACTTTGAACCGTTTTCATGAAAATCTTCATAACTTTCGATCGCACCGATGGATCGACTTCAAACCACTTTTAAATGAAAGATAACTCATAGAATCTATCGTATGTCCAACATTCATCTCAATCCATCGGTTATAAGTGTTTCAAATAATGGCAAACCTCAAACAAGAAATTTCCAACGGATTTCCGACGGATCTACCTAATCCGTCGGAAATCCATCGGAAATCCGTCGGTTCCGACAGTTTTTTTTTTGTTCATTTTCATATAAATATATCAATATATGTGTAATATACACAATTATAACACTTATTTTAAAACATGTGTGACAAAATAAACATTTAAACAAGTTATATGAGAAATATTACAAAAATTTGTTGTCTAAAGTTTACCATTATTTGAAACACTTACTACCGATGGCTCTATGAGTTAGCTTTCATTTGAAAGTGATTTGAAGTCGATCCAACAGTGCGATCAAAAGTTATGACGAGTTTCGTGATGACGGTCCAAAGGTATACCAATTCCATCAGAAATACGACGGATTTCCGACAGTTTTGGAGATCCACGCGTTCGGTTTTAAGGTTTGACTGACCAATAACTAGACATTCAAATTTCGCAAAACCATTCGAAAATTTTCGTATGCCGTGTATCTTACTTAAATTTTGCAAATCCGTCTAAAATTTCCGAAGGATTCGTGAAAATTTACGCGGTAAATGAATTATTTTAAGTCTTTCCGACGGATTTTCGACGGCTGTGTCCGTTGGAAATTCTGTTTTATAAACATGTTGTCTTTCTCGCGAAACCATTCGAAAAAACGTAAAAAAAATTTAAAAACACCAAATCCTCTTAAATCATCACAACACTCTTTGAAATTCAATATGCAAACATTATAATGGATCAAAATCATTCACACATGTAAATTTCTTAAGTTTCTTTGATTTTTATGAATTTTTAAGTTAGAGTTTTAGATTTAGGATTTTGAATGTAGATTTATGGATTTGGAATTTAGATTTAGGGTTATGTTTGTTAGATTTTGGATTGAGCTTTTTAGGATTTAGATTTTTAGATTTAGAACTTTGTTTAGAAATATTTAAATTGATAGATTTTTAATATGGAATGTTATTAGATTTTTGAATTTTTATTGTTTTTAATTATTAGAATGTTTTATATTGTTTTTAAGTTAATTGAACTTTTTGTAATTTGATATTATTTTTTAAAAATTGTTGGATTAAATTTTGTTATTTTTAAATGTTTAATAATTATTTTTAAATTGTTAGATTGAATTTTAAAATTTTTCTAATTGTTTTAATTTGATTTTAAATTGTTTGAAAATTGTTAGATTGAATTTTTTTTCTTTTTTAATTATTACAAATTTTTATTAAATTATTTTCATTTGTATTTAGATAATTTTATTTTCTGAAATTTTAATTTAATTTAAATTAAAAAATTTCATATTCATTTAAATTTTATTTGTATTTAAAATATATTTAAAATTTAAATGTTTTTAAAATTAATTTAAATTTTTTTATCTTTTTAAAGTATCCGTCGGAAATCGTCTGTCGAAAAATTTTCCGTTGAAAATCCGTGAGAAAAACGTTCGTCGGAAAGCCGTCGGAACTCCGTTGGTTCTAATCCGACGGATATCTTGATGTCGGAAATTCATCGGAAATACCAACAGAATTCCAACCATTTAGAACAGACGGATTTATCCGTCAAAAATGACCATTTCCGACGGATTTCCGACAGATATAGCCATCAGTTTTATGCTGTTTTCTTGTAATGCATAGAATACATGATGCTTCCCACAGCATTGCCGTATGGAATTGACTTCATGAAGTCTTCATCTCTAGCTAGTTGGTACTCGGTAGCAGCACACGATTTTAGATTAGCTCCCAGTGGAGTCATGACCTGTTTAGCTTCCTTCATGTTATTAGTTTCTAGAACTTTGTTCAAGTAACCTTCTTAAGACAGCTTCAGAACTCCCAGCTTCCTGTCTCTAATGATTTCAAGACCAAAGATCTTCTTTGCATGTCCAAGATCCTTCATTTCAAACCTTAAACCGAGCTCTTTCTTAGGATTAGTAATACGTTCTTTGTCTTTAGAAACCACTAACATATTATCTACATAGATGAGTAGATACATCATAGAGTCTTCACCAAACTTCTTAGTGTAAGCACATTTTTCATATACGCATCTGTCAAAACTAATTTAAGACATGTACTTGTCAAATTTTTCATTCCACTGTCTTAGCGCCTGTTTGAACCCATATAAAGATTTGTTCAATAGACATACTTGATTGTCTTTGAAAATGTTTTTCATATTCCTCAGGAGGAGTCATATATATCTTCTCTTTAAGTTCTCTATGGAGAAAAGTTGTTTTGACGTCTAACTGCTCCAGCTCTAAATCTTCTTGAGCAACTACAGAAAGCAGAATCTTTATGGAGATATGTTTTACTACTGGAGTGAAGATATAATGATATTCAACTCCTTCTCTCTGAGCATATCCTTTAGCAACAAGTCTGGCTTTGTAACGAGCTTCTTCAACTCCTAGTGTCCCAAGTTTATATTTGTAGATCCACCGACAACCAATGACACAATCTCAACTGTCGGGTCTAACGGCAAAGGAACTATCGGTTTTCTATCCGACCAACAAAGAACCAATGTTGCACTCACACACGCGAGGTATCGTAGCACTTTCTCGTTTCTTTAGTTAGCTTTCAGATTGTGAAACTGTTTTGTTTTGTTCTTGATTCATTACCCTTGTTTTGTGTGTAGATTTTGCTTATGGATTCTTGGAAATGAGTCGACTTTAACGAACAATAAATCAGTGTTGAGGCAGTTAGTAGATGATGCGAAAGCACGAAACTGTTTCCATGATGCAGAAGATGATGAATCATTAGCTCAGTGTCTTGAAAGATCAACAACAGCACTTGATGATCTTGATAAGCTTCAAAACAAGAAGCTTATTTCCTTTCTCGATATGGAAGGTCTGATATATAACATAATTCAAATCACAATACCTCTACTTATCCGTTAATCTTGCTTTGCTAATCTTTTTGCTAACAGGTTTGGCTTAGCAGTGAGTTCTTGAAAACTCTGGAGACGATCATAGACTCTGAAATTAACAAAAGAGTTATGAGCGTTGTGGAGAAATTATCAAATGGGAAGCATCAACAAGAATCGGAGACTGAGAGTGAGAATCTGTTGAGACAACACGAGACTGATGATGGCCTTAGCCTCATTTGGGCAATAGACATTATCAAGAAACAAAATCACCATGTCCAAGTTTTGAAGATCTGGCAAAATTTGTCATCTTGTGATGTTTCTAGTGCAAAAAAACGCCTAGAGAAACATTACAAGAAATACACAAAAGTCAAGATTACACGGTGCAGATACAAATGCTCTCAAGGGTGAGTTAGTTGAATTTTTGTGGCGTTAATTAGACTGAAACATGAGAAGGTTTATGGTTTAATGTTTTCATATTGAGGCAGAGATTTAGTTGTACCGATGAGATGGCCGGTCAATGCTACCTCAAAGAATGACATTGTAAGCGATGTTTCCAGATCTTTTGCATTGCTGAGTGTTGTGGATGACGAGGAAACTGTGGCTCCCAAACCAATCAAGTAAAAGCTTCTTTGATGAGTTTTTGAGATTTCAAGAGTTTCATATGTAAAAGCAATTTCAACTATATTCTCTGTTTATTTTTATTTTGCAGGAAGCAATTGAAGCTGCAAAAATGTGGAAGATTAGAAGAAAGGTCCAACTTTCAACATCCAACTCCAAAGATCTTAAGTGAATATCTACGTTCTTAAAAATAGACAATTTGATTCCATTTTCCTTTTAAAACTAAGTTAGTGTGTTTCTTTTGCGTCTTGGTTATTTGAGAAAGTCTAAACATTTTTGTTTTGTATAGCAAAAAGTTGCCTGTACCAGAGTTTATATGCTTGTAACTCTAAAACGTTGGATTTTCATAACATGACTTTATCATAATGACATGAAAAGCCATACATTCATAGTAACAATCTAACTCATATGATAGTAACAATCTAACTCATACGATAATGTAAATTATGTACGAATCTTGGAGTTGAATGTATAGGCTAAGATATTCTGACAATAAACAACAGATATAGCAGGAGCCGTTTAAATTGTTAATATATTTTAACAAAAATTTTGAGTTAATATAATATTATGTACCAGTAAGAGTCCATGTTATGCGTTTTATTAATAATCTGACTTATAATATATACATTTGATTAATATATTCTAAAATTTTAATGTGTTTGGTTTGATCATACATATTTATTGTGGTAAATTTGGATTGTTAGAAAATTTAAAATATATAGATTTGATTATTATTATAAATTTTGAATACTATTATGTAATATATAGTAATTTTGTTTGTATATATATATATATACATATATACATATATTCTTAACTTGGTTTGTTAGAAAACTAATATTTTTATTATTATCTTATGGGTTATTAATGTAATTTATTAAAAAAAAATTATGAATATTAGTTATTTAATAAATATATCTATATATATATGGGTATGTATATATAATTATATGAAGATGAATCGGTAGAATATGTTTATTGATGCAAACAGTATATGACTCGGAGAATGTGTTGTTTGTTATGAATTTTTATTTCTTGAATAACAAAATTTATGGTAAGTAAATAAAAAATAATTGCATGATATTTATTTATGGAAAATATATTCTTGTTTTCAATTATATAAATATAATTTAATTAAATGTAAAATCGATGTAATTGTTAGTGTTTAAAATTAATCGAATAAAAACTAATATTTTATTTTATCTATTAGTTCATAATTATTATTAGAGTTATTTGATCTAATCCTATTATGATGATATTTGACTACATGTAGTATATGCGATTACGATGAACATTTTCTTCAAACAACAATTCATTAACGCAAATTCTACCCGATGGATGGTTTTACATGGACGATATCCCATAATATATATATGCTTTTTCTTTAACACTTGGATCTACGACATACGGTTATAAATGTACGACATTCCTATGATGCACATGTTCTCTTTGAAACACATGAGACTACGATGGATAGATATGTTTGCAGCACTCTAGAGCCTTTGACAAGAACTGCGCTCTCTGGAGATCGAACCCTATATTTACTATAGAAACCTTTAAACTATTGATCAATGGACATGCTCACTCTGCACCACACGAGAGCACAACGTACGTCTCTATCAATACTCTAGAGCCTTTGACAAAATTTGTATCCATTAATTTGCAAAGAACTGCAATTTCTGAAAATCGAACCCCATATCTAGTGTAGTTAAACTCTTTATCAATGGGCAAGGGTGCTTCCATTAAAGAAACTAATTCATATGATTAAATGTAGTTGTTAGTGTGTAATATTAAATAAGACTAATCGAATAAAAAAACCTAATTTAAATTTGAATATTTGGCAAATAGAATAAGTATTGTCAAAGAATCTAACTTAATTAAATAAAAATGGCTAAGAAAAAAATCTAGGCTTGACAACCTATTATTAAACCCAATATTTCTCATCTAAGAAGATTGTATATGATCCAAAGTTTTAACGAGGATTGGGCTTGACAACCTATTATTAAACCCAATAAAACTATTCAGCATTTTTGTGTTTTATTTGTGATATAACTAGGTTAACTTTAATTTTTTATAAAGTTTTCACTCTCAAAGAATTTTCATTTTCGTCGCCATAGTGACTGGAAAAATAAAATTTTGAAATGCATTGATATATTCTATAAGAATTCATGCGATTTTGATTGCATTAAACAGAGATATCGAGTATGGTTAAACATTCACAGAAAGATATGTTCATTCGACGTCATGTTGAATTTTTGAAATAAATTTTATGTTCATGTTATCAATTCTCCAATGATCCATTTTAAATTTGTTTTTACAATTATTTGTATTTTTGTACTTTTTGCATTTTTTTATTGTGCCTATTGAGCATAGATTCACAATGTTTTTAGAATAAAAGAAACAAAACAATAAGTTTGGTTATGAATACAGTTAAAATTATAGGAAACCTTTTGAAACAAATTTGTTCTATAGATATATTATCTCATTTAATATAAGTAAATATAAGTATTCCAGGACATACACAAAAAATAGGTATCTAACGTGTAACAAAGCGGAGCGTTTTTCTAACAAAGCGATATCTGTTGCGATTAGGGTAGGGTTTACTTGTGTGCTAAGATGTCGGCGCTACTGCCAGGGTAGTCGAAAGTGGTGACATGGAAGCATTCCGGCTCATCGAAGTGACTCATGATGGTGATGATTCGGGTCCGCGAGTGGTTTCTCAGGGGAGTCAGGTTATTGTGAGGGATGATATTTTGATTTTGAAATCGGCATCAGAGCAGAGTGAAGCCTCTGAGGCAACCATAACGGGCATGCCGGCGGGTGAAGCTCCACAGTAACAGGTCCGCCGCACGTAACAAGTGGTTCCGTCGAAGGTCTCGTTGAGGAGAATTCACGGCTGCAAAGTCTAGCCTATCAAAATTCGATTGCGAGATTGTTTCTGTCGATGACAGAGAAGTGGTGGCAGTTCCAGAAGAGATTTTTCAAGAAGCGCCACCACTTTGGGAAGAATTCTTAGTCGGACGCTTTGCATCTAAAGCTCCTCATATTGCTAAAATACATGTTATTGTCAACAAGATTTGGACTTTAGGTGACAAAACTATCAAAGTGGACGTTTTCAAAGTTAATGAGAGTATAATAAAATTCCACATTCAAAATTCTGTTGTGCGACACCATGTACTCCATAGAGGTATGTGGAATATATGTGATATTCTGATGATCGTTTCTCGGTGGACTCCTAAAGCCGATGAAGCTCAGCCAGAGGTTACTTCTATGCCAATGTGGGTCGAGCTGAAAAATTTCCCCCATTCTTTGTTCTCGTGGAAGGGACTCAGTTTTCTAGCAAGTCATTTAAGCACTCCCATTCGACTACGTCGCGATATAGAGCTAGTTTCAAATTTTGAAGAAGCCAAAATATTTGTTGATGTAGAATTATCGAAGAAGTTACCTCAACACTAATATTTCCATTTTAAAGGTGAAGAGGTTCATGTGTCTTATGAATATCTATGGCTGCCGCCACGTTGTAATACTTGTTGGAAATATGGGCACTTGGACTACGCCTGTGTGGCGAAGCTCCACCAGCTCACTGCCCAGGAAATCCTTCAAAACAAAGCACGCCATTAGAGCTACAGAGCCCCCTAAAGGCTGCTCCAGCAACAATAATGCTGAAAAACAGAGGATAAATGCTAACAATATAGTAACTAAAAGGACTTTAGACGTAGATGGAGGATCTCAGCATTTATTGGTTCAAGACATGCATGTTATGGAGATTGAAGATGGAGATATCAGTTTATTATCGCCAGTTTAAAGTCCACGGACAAAGATTGGTCCATGTTTACACATTATGGTGGTAGAAAATCCGTCACATTAGCAAAACCTGTTACGATTTGGGCAATGTCAAGTGGTTTGGTTTATGGCCAGGTTACTATTGCATCACCATCACGGTAATGTAGTCTTACAAGATCAGGAGGAGGAATTTACGGAGGTTGTAATGGATTTAATACAAAAGCAACAATTGACAAAAGCGGTTTCAAAAGAAAAGGATATATCTTTTCTGGAAATAGCAGCGAATGTTGGGAGTTTGATTGTGTCTGAGGCCAACACTCTGTCTTATGAGGTAAATACTATGTCTTCTGTCTCAGTAGTGGTTGCACCTCATCTAGAAACCACTCTCACATCTCACCTTAAGGATGCTAAAGATAGGGAGGAGATTTCAACTCGGGCTACTCTACCGAGGTCTTCTAAAGTAGCGGATAAAATACTTTGCAAAAACTTCTCAGAAAGCAGGGGATTCAAGCTTCGACGCTATTGGAAAGTGATTTATCCAAAAAAAATATTAATGTCGTGTTTTTCTTGGAAAGTTTGTAGGTTTAACAAATTACAAAAGTATTATGTTGTCAAAGCTTTGATTAATTCTAACTCTATGGAGTTTGGGAGTTTATTGGAAACTCGAGTCTCCGAACAAAAAGTTGATCTTATTGCTAGTTTTGTTTTTTGTGATTGGTCCATGGTATCCAACTATGAACATAACCCATTAGGTTGGATATGGGTAGTGTGGAGCAAGAAAGTGGAGCTAATAATGGTTTTTTAAATCAGCACAATTGATATCGTGCTTGGTAAAGCTGTCGGACTCTTTTGAGAATTTTTTTTGTTCTTTTGTTTATGCTTCAAATGATTTGGTTGAACATAGAGAGTTGTGGCGTGACCTTAAATCACACCAGGACTCATCTCAATATCATGGCAAACCATGGATGTGCGTTGGAGATTTTAATGAGGTTCTAGATTTGGCTTATCATTCTCTCTCTTCTACTTCTTATGTTTACTTGCCATGAATGATTAATTTTCAGGATACATCCCATTATTGCTTCACTGATAGATATGGTTTCTCATGGTCCCCATTACACTTGGTTCAACAAGCGAGAAAAAGGGTTGATTTGTAAAAAGCTAGACCGAGTTCTCATTAATAAACATTGGTTGTAGTGTTCTTATTAGTCTTATTGCTTGTTTGAGGCAAAAGGTTTCTCAGATCACCTTTGTGGCATAGTCTCATTGGTTGCTGCTCTGTACAAACCGAAATATCTTTTTAAGATTGTCAACGCTATTGTTAATATGGATGATTTTCAGCCCGTGGTAGAGGCTTTTTGGAACACTACACCGAAGTTTTTTCTTTCAACCTCTGCTTCGTTTTGATTCCCTAAGAAGTTAAAAATGCTCAAATCTGCAATTCAAAACCTTAGTCGCCAAAAGTTACATCACCTCACTCAGCGGACTGATGAAGCTTATGTGGCTCTTTGTGAGAAGCAACAAATAAATCTAACCAGCTCTGATGCAATATCTATACAAGATGAATCCAGAGCTTATGAAGTTTGGGAGAAGGTGGCGATACTAGAGGAGAGTTACTTGAGACAAAAGACGAAGCTTCATTGGTTGAATGTAGGGAACAAGAAAAAAGATTTTTCATAATGTTATCAAGGAAAAGGAAGCTATAAACTCTATTAACATGGTTTATTCTCCGGATGGTGTGTTTCTAACACATCAAGATGACATAAAATCAGAAGCCATTCGACATTTCTCTGACTTGTTTAGTATGAATTCTCAAGGCTATTCAGGTATGTCCGAGGAAAATATCTCTTATGTTTTCAGTATAGTTACTTGGAGGAGGAGAAAGCATCTTGGCGGAGGTCACAGATTCAAAAATTAAGAAGGTATTATTTTCCATGCCTTCAAATAAATCCCTAGAGCTGGATGACTATACGGTGGCATTCTTTAAGGTGGGTTGGCATAATGCTCTAAAAGAATTCATAGTTGCTGTTAAATCCTTCTTCATCTACGGTTTCTTACCAAAGGGGCTTAATAACACGATATTAGCCTTAATTCTGAAGAAGACTGGTACCATTGGAATGAAAGACTATCGACCTATCTCATGTTGTAATGTGTTATACAAGGTCATATCCAAGCTTTTGGCGAACCGCCTAAAGCAGATTATTCTGGGGTTTATTACTCAAAATCAATCTGTGTTCATTGAGGATCGTTATATGATGGAAAATCTGCTCCTTCGTCTGATTTAGTGAAGAATTATCATAAGCCAAATGTTGCATTGCATTGTGCCATGAAGATTGACATATCCAAAGCTTTTGATTAAGTTCAATGGGAATTTTTACTCAATGTATTAAAGGAAATGCAGCTACTGAGTCAGTTTGTTAGGTGGATCGAGTTGTGCGTTACTACCCTTCTTTCTCAGTTCAACCCAATGGTGAGCTTACGAGGTTTCTCAGAAGTGAGAGGGGATTACGCCAAAGTTTTTCTCTTTCTACCTATATTTTTGTTATTTGTATGAATTTTTTATCTCGTATGTTGGAAAAGGTAGCGATTGATGGCAAATTTGGGTTTCATCCGGATTGTAAGAGTTTAAACCTTACTCATTTATGCTTTGCGGACGATATAATGGTGTTTGCTGATAGGAGAGTCCGCTCCATCTGAGGTATTCTCACAATATTGAATGAGTTTTCTCGTATATCTAGTCTGAATATTAGCGTGCAGAAACTTTTTTGTTTATAGCAGAAATTTCTTCGATCACTCGAGCTTCCCTATCTAGTTTCCCCTTTAACATAGGTACTTTGCCGGTGAGATATCTTGGTATGCCTTTGCTTACTAAACGAATACCCAGTTCAAAATTTCAGCCTCTTATAGAAAAAATTCGAGTGCGTATAGGCTCTTGGAAGAATCGCTTCTTGTCATTGCGGGTCATCTCCAATTACTTTCCTCCGTGAAAGCGAGTTTAACTAATTTTTGGATATCTGCTTTTAAACTTCCTCGGACTTGTATCAAGGAAATCGAGAAGATAAGTTCTGCTTTTCTTTGTTTTGGCACATATTTAAATCCCAAAAAATCCAAAGTAGCCTGAGTGGATGTTTGTAAACCAAAAAATGAAGGGGGTTTCGTTTTAAGTCTCTAGATGTAGCTAACAAGGTGAGTTGGTATAAGCTGATATAGAGATTGGTTTCTTCAAAGACTTCCTTATGGATAAACTGGATCCATAAGAATCTAATTCGGAAGAGATCTTTTTGGTCGATAAAGTCGAGGACTCAAGCTGGCTCTTGGATGTGGCGTGAGATACTAAAATAGAGAGACTTAACAAAGGACTTTCATAAGGTTCAGGTGAGAAGCGGTTTTCACACTTCGTTTTGGTTTGATAATTGATGTACACTTGGTAGGTTGGTTGAGGTGTTGGGTGAGCAAGGCTTTATCGACATAGGTATTAAGTCAACGGATACGTTGGGGGATGTTTTCGCTATCATAGATGTACACTCTAAGATTGAGGAGGAGGTTCAAGAGCTAAGAAGCCATGCTCAAACTGATTTAGACATAGCTTTGTGGAGAGGTAAGGAAGGTAAGTTCAAATCACATTTCTCTTCAAAAGAGACTTGAACCAGCTAAGAGAGTTTTCCTCGGAGAAGACCTGGTCAAAGGGTGTTTGGTTTCCATATGCTACTCCGAAATTCTCCATAAGAGAGTTTTTCTCTTGTTCTTTTCGCTTCTCAGATTTGGCACCGGTTCACTTCAAGGAATCTCCAACACAGGTACACTAACAATTTTCAAGATATTCTTTTAACGGTCTTGATCTCAGGTAACAGGAGAACTCGAGCCTTTATAGCCAAATATGTGTTCTAAGCTGTCGTTTACCTCTTATGGAGGGAGAGGAATCAGCGGAGACATAGGAAAGGACCATCCTCCATGGATAATCTTATTAGAGATATCGGGGGGACTGTTCGTAATCGTCTATCAACAATGCAAAATCAGAGAATTATGAAGAATGGGTTACAAGATTGGTATGCAACAAGAATCTAATATCTTCGTGACATGTTTTCAGTTTTCTTTCTACTTTTTTTTCGGTTTTGTTTCAGCTCAATCGAAAGTGGATGTAATCTTTTTTTTAAGAACTGGTTTTGTCCTAATTAGGATTTCCAGTTCGGGTTTAACAAGACAACTACTTTCGATTCTTCAATCTTTAAGCTTTTTGTTTAGTTTTATTTAAATTTCAAACAAATGCTTTTGTATAAAAATCTTTCTTTAATATAATTTTACATAATATTAAAAAAAATTAATATTCCAAATTTATAGAAAAGTGTTATTATTACCATGATTTGATTGCAGAATCATCCGATTGACCACATAAATAAATATGCAAATCTCTAAGTTTAAATATATTGGTTTGGATAATCCAAATGAGAAACCAATTTTCATATGTCCTTTATAATTTTTCTTATAATTTTTTTATATTTCGCTTATTATACTAATATTAGTGATATATTTACTCTGAAATAGCCATTTTCAATATTGTCATACTTTTTTTTTCTTTTTGCTTGAATTTGATATTTATTTAGTTTATTTATTTTTGATGTTCAAGATAGATTTAGTTTGATATATCCATTTCAAATGAAGTCGCGACTGCTTGAAAAGGTTCTTCATCTAAGGTAATTTTGAATCTAAATTTGGTCATTGATTATCTATATTACTTTATTTTCATTTCAGATTGATTTTTTAGAAGAAGAAAAAACTTTGAAATCTTCGCTTATGTTCCATAGGAATGTAACGTAAATGAGATTTTGTTTGATTCAAAGAATAGTCAATTATAAGTTTTCATTTTCATATATATAGATAGAACGTTGAAGTTTGCACACTTTCCTAGCAGTCTCTAGATATAATCAACCTTCATGTTGTGTCATGTACATATCCACTTCTAGATTCCATTGAAGACATATGTTTTCACATCCATTTGCCAAATCTCATTATCAAAATAAGCGAAAATTGCTAGGAGAATCCGAAAAACTTAAACACTACAACTAGAGAATATAATTTCATTATAATCTATACCATAATTTCATAAATTTTCTTGTAACATTTACCCTCTAATCTAGCTTTGTATATATATGTATGACCATCCATGTTAATTTTCTTCATGAAAACTCATTTATACTCGACGGTTATTATATCACTCTATAAACTAACCACAATCCATACTTTATTTTTTTCCAGTAATTTCATAAAGTTTTTTTTTAATTTTACCAGTTTCATTTGTTCTTTACTCTTTTCATTCTATAAAAAAAATTCCATTTTGATTGATTAATAAATTTAATATTTTTAAAAAGTTAGGTCTTTCAAAAGTGTTAATGTAATTAAAAAAGAAAAGATAAGAGGGACCTATCTGGTTAAATCAAATACTATAGGGGTTATTTCATAATTTACAAAACGTAAAAAAAAAATCTTCGTAATCTTCGTTCACCGAATCATCTGGTTAGGTTTGTTCCTTCGTTTCAAAAATCAAAATAAGTCGAAAGAGACGACGACGACGATACAACAATGGCGTCATCATCAACCTCTTACCTCCTCTTTCTGATCACCATCGTCGTAGCTTTTCTCTCAATCTCCATCACCACCGCACGTCCTTGCAAAACCTTCCTATTCTCATCCTATTCCCTTTCAATAACACCAGAAAACCCTAATCTCGAATCCGATTTCACCTCAACTCGATTCGTCACAGTTTTCACAATCCGTCGTCTCAATCCTCACCATATCATCCCAATCTTCGTCAATCGTCACAGATCTCTTCCTTCCCCCGTCGAGAAGCCACATATCAAAGATCGCTCCTCCCAATTATCTCTTCCTTTCATCTCTGAGAATATCAGTAGCTTCAAAGATCGAACTAGAGATATCCTTAGCGTTGTTGTGGCTCTTTTGTTTGGTGTTTGTTGTGGTGCTTTAACTGCTGCTACTATGTACCTTGTTTGGGCTCTTGTTGTGAATCGCCATAGCTCTGATTTTGAAGAAGATGATTACGAGAATGATGAATCTAATGCTGCGAGTCTTAAGAAGCTTGGTTATGTGAAGATTGCTGATCCAGCTCCTGTGAAGGAAGCTACTTAATTTGAGGTTGTTCTTATCCTATTATCCAAACAGTGAAACAAAAAGTTCCTTTTGTGAATTTAGTTTCTGCATATTATTATGGTTTACGTTATTGTCTATGTCTATCTATGTTGCTTAATGAGTAAATTCGTCTCTTTTATGGATTTATCTAAACCTAATATACTGAAGTAAGTGTGGTTTGCGATTTGTAGTGGATGTTTATTATATAAGTGTGATTATATTATGATGTTGTTACTTTTAACACTATCTTTGACACCAATGTGGCTATTTTAAGAGCTAATACTTAATGGTTTGATTATCTAGTTCGAGCACTCAAATTTGTGGATATGTGTGTATGGTTTTCATTGATCTCAATTTGTGGTTTAACAGCTTTCAAGCAGTGTAAACTTCCTGGTAGTGTCTAGTTTAGGAGCTAATGGTTTGATTATCTTTGGGCTCATTGTCCATTTTTGGTTGTCTTTTTTACTCGCTAGACGCTAAGTTAGGTTGCGGATTATGTGTGTATGGTTCTTATTGACCCCAATCTGGGTTGAACAGCTGACAAGCATTGTAAACCTCTTGCAGAGTGTAGTTTCATCTTGATTCTGTTGCTTATGGTCATCTTTTTGTATGTATAGAGCTTAAAGCTTGATGTTTTGGATGAGGAGAAACAACTAGGTAATCTTTGGTGCTTTCTGGATCTGTCGTGAAGTTTTGGTTCTTGGTTTTGCTCTTGTCTAACATGATTTGCTTAGTAACATCCTCTGTTATGTACTTATGTTCTGTCTCTGTCTTTTAGTCCTTTTCTGTATAAATGCCTCTACTCTTAAGCCCCAATGTTGTGTAGACTTTTTGTTCGCTTTCTTTCTACCTTATGAAACTCCCTCTTATGATTCCCAATATTAACACAAACGAGTGCAAGATTTTGCAATCTAGCTATACGCTTTTATTCATTTCTACCTTATAACCCCCGCCTTATCTTGGTTGTAACCAAAATTTATCTGAATGTGTTGTGGCATCTACCTTTGATCAATGGTGTGTTCCTTTACTATATAGATAAAAAGATTGACATCGCACTAACATAGAGGCATCATCTCACAACAAAATAAGAGTATAATGATTACAAGACAAGATAAGCATTAGCTAAACAAAGATCTTATGTCTAAGACCGATATGCCTTGGAACTTGGAAGGTTTCTGAGACCCAACTTGTGAAATGATAAGTTCATATATACGTACAAATGAGACGAGCAGAACAAAGATGCCGAAGAGATAGATTGCAGCGTCTAGAAATGGGTCAGGTTCTGTGCCAAGGAACCGTTGCTGCCTTCGCCATGTTCGCCCATTTTCTGAACATCTTCTGGTGATAGAATCTTTATGTACCAAACGCTATTCACAAATGACCTGCACAAATCTCACCATCAGAGTTCGTAATTCCCAATCTTATTTGAGATTAGTTAATGAAGAGGAAGTGAGTACTTAACTCCCAAGGATCATCGCCAAGAAGAAGTATATCATCCTCCTTGTCAACGAATACAAGCTGCCAGCCTGATCTAAAGGCGTCTTCCAACAACCCTTTGATATCAAACATTTTACCCAACGCTTCTCTCAGCTCATGATAGCCACTGAACCGAGAGATGTCGAGTAAACGCCCCACTGAACCTGATTTATAAACCTGCACATAATTACGAAACAATCATTGTTATTGTATACACAGTAGTTCTAACAAAGAAAGGGTGAAAGACAAAAATTACTAAAACAGCACCTTAACAAAGTTCTTTGTCTGTCCAGCTCCATGCAACTCGGGAGTGTCTTGCACGGACCCGTATAAAGAGTTCTGAAATCCAGAATCCATTAGTGGCATTGCGGAGCTGTCAGCATCTGCTGACAAAGTACCAAAACGAGGAACCGTGGTAGGGAGAAAAAGTCCAGTGCCCGAATCAACACCAAAAAGGGAGAGGTTTTGGGGATTTGGAGGTTCCAGAGAAGGACTTGTTCCACCATAGGCTTGTCGAAGAGACAATGGCTCAGAAAAATCGTTAGCTTCAGTCTGAGAGTGTTTTAGAGACCAAACCTGTGGCGGTGATTGCTCAGTCTGTTCACACTGACCAGTTATAGAGAAATTCAAGAGATTGCTACAATCTCCAGAGCCTTGAAGGGTCAAGTTTCGTTGTTTTACTTGATTAACTGTTGATGTGAACTTATTGTTTAAGTTGGTGAAATCTGATTTCATGAATGAAGGTGAAAGCAAATCAGAATGCTGCCACACACGGTCCAGCTGCTGTGGTTGTACAACTTGGTTACTAACTTCTTGTTGCAGATTCTGCCGAGGAAATTTCTCAGTCACAATCTGTGTCTGAGCTTGCAGAAGATGACGTGTGAGTTGCTGCTCCGATGAAGCTTGTTGGTGTTGCTGAAGTAGCAGACCAGAATTGTTGACAGCAGCTGATTGTCGAAGATATTGGTCGTTTGGCTCTTGGAGCTGAACAAACTGCTGTCTTAACGGATCTCCATTGCCGATGTTTTGCAAACCAGCTGCTAACATCGCTTGGTACTGCTGATTCTGAGCAGTGCCTAGTAGACTGAGATCTAGCCTCTGTTGCATCCATGGAAATAAACTAGCAGACGGATAATTCAAGGGAAGCAAGCCATTCTCTCCAGCTCCACCCAGACTACCCCTAAGCCATGTTAGGCCATTTGTTATGTCACCTCTGCTATCTGTAACATTAAAACAATCATTTAAAATACGTAAGAAGAGAGAACCAAATTTTAGTAACCATATTTTTCCCATAAATATAGGTCAACTTTACTATTAGAGGAGATATCTCAATAATCTTTACAAAAATAAAATAAAACAGAAGTTAACAGATTTCTTATTTAATTGAGCAAGCATGTTCAGTCACATCAAAATTAGGATGAGAGGATGAAGCATGCAATATACAAACTCATCATGCGCACACAAGTTGGGAAGCCACAGTTGAGAAACTCAAAGTATAACCATCAGAAAACGGTTTGTATGAATTGAAAGAACAAAAACTGCAATCACTAACAGTAGTATCTACCAATAAAATTCTCATGCTGTTCATGAATTTTGTTTGTCATGAGTTAAGTGAAAACACACATAAAACATAAACAATCACCATTTTAAACAACACATTCATCTGAGCGACAGTCAAAGACTCTTGTCAATAAGCATCAACATGTTAAGAGTCGAATGAAGTAACAAGCAAAGAAAAGTAATATACGATTCACGAGCTAAAACCTGTCAAACGCAAACAAACAACCCAGGGTTCCCTCAAAGGTAACCAGACATAAGAATTTAGAGGTCTAAAATGCTCACAAAATAATTTTTTAAACCCACATCACTATGTGCATGCAACAGTTCCATATGGATAAAGACAGGCTTACCATCTACAACTTTTTTCTTAACACATTAAATGAATAATTTCGTTTTCTGCACATCCTTGATGCATTTAACTTGGTTTCTAATATTATCTTCCCTACATATTATTTCAGCCAATACCAAGTCAAATATTTAGTCTATGTATGATTGTCAAATATCCTGCAAACTTTGAGTAAAAACGGAGCACACAATTTAACAAAGATCCTTCTGCCCAAGTCTTTAATAGAAACAAACAGGAGGCCAATGGTGGATACCGTGCATTGATGATGCTCCCGGATGCCAAGGACGTTTTAGCCTGAGAGGAAACAGTGATGGATACATGGGAAAAGTCGTAAGAGGTTCAATCTCCCATAAAGAAGCCCTTGCCTGTCTCTCCCCAGCGGATGATTCATCCCAACCAACCTACACCAAAATTGTTTGAATGTTCAATGTTACATGGGAATTTCAGAAAAAAATCTCAATTTAAATGTAAGTATATTGACATTTTTATCGGGCTTTCATGCATTCTATCAAAAACTAAGATGGCAAAACAAGAGGGAGGCATTAACCATCAACTTCTTGGGTGTAATGATTTTTTTTATATAACTAAAGGGTTTAAATATGAATTACCTTCACAGACCGCCAATGAGAGTTTGGCCAACGAACAGAATCCATATCACCAATGCCAGTTATAGTACCCATGTACCTGGAAAACAGCCCGTCATTGCCAAAATATGAGTTGTTGACATGAGTGTGACATAACGATAGCAGAAAGAAATTTTAAATCGTACTTCAGGTTGACTTTACCTTCGAACATTTGACTCTTCTGTTTCAAAGAGCATACGAAAGCGCATCCCAACCGAAATACGTGTGTGAAAAACGGCTTTAATGTACTTGGCAAGTGGTAGCACAAACTGAGATGAGCTAGACCTGAACTTGAAGATAACATCAGCGAATAATTTATCAGATACCGAGAGGAAGAAGCAATAGAAGCGGTTCAAGTTCAACCTTGGATGATAAAACACTGTAAAACAGCTGTTAGTTGCAGCAGCATGTGCAGCGGCAGCAAGAAGTCCAATGTGCATGCTATCACTAGATAGCATAGATGATGGTACACATGTCTGTGGTCGAGTTGCATGACGAATCCCCAAAAGAAGTTGATTCCTTTCATTTCTGAAAACAGGAAATAAGGTTAATATGTAAACAATAATCATTAATCAACATGCACTAAAGGAGTGTACACCGGGAGAGTGAACCTGATGAAAATGACAGAATCCCCAGTTACAAGTCGCTTGGCACTGACAAAGACACTCCATCCAGTTGTAAGCAGATGCCGTTTGGGCTGTCCTGCAAATAAACACCAGAGAAATGTAAGAAATTGACAAAGCATTAGCAGCAACAGGGACTTTAGTAGTCAGTATGTTATATAACTACTAGAACACATGAATTGTATTTATCCAATATAACCAAACAAGGCAGTGGGAGCAAAAGACTACTGAAAATGAATATATGCACTTTACAAAAATCAAATAAACAATTTGAAAGTACAATTTCATTTTGTGGACACATCATTGGTCTTTTGTTAGTATCAGCATGTTTGTGACTTCCCCCAAACTAATCTTCTAAACTACACTTACAAAGCTCCAAACTTTCACCTATCATGATGTGTATAGTGTCTGGGAAACATAAACATGGATGACGGGGTTCCTCTTTCATAACACCATACCTTTTGAGTTGTTTCTCACTTTTCTTCTATTTATTTACACTTTAAAACCACCACCTAGAATTAACTATTATAGGATCCAACACCTGGATCATGCCTTAAGACATTCCATTTCTAGAACAGAATACATAGCCTTGCTCTTGCATCAAAAAACTATGCAGAAAACGTCCTAAACCCATACTTAACAGACAAATAAAACTGTTACAGCCAGCATTACACGGCAACAAGGACTAATATCAATCAGACAAAGCAGCTATATGCTAGTTAAAAGGATCAACTCAGAGAGGAAAGGTCAAACCTACCCCGAAAGATATGCCTAAACTTCCATTCAGTATCATGGAGATCCCTAGCAATCAATTCTTGGGCTGGTGGCTGCTGTGAGTAATCCTACAGAAGGAAAATAGGCAAGACATCTCAGGGAGTAGATATCTCACAATATTAGTATTAGCAACTATGCTTTAGCGAAAAATACTTACCAATGGAGGAAAAACTTTCTCAGCGGCCCGTCTAGGAACAGAAAATCCTCCATGTGTACTAGTATCACTAGCTGTCAGTGTCTTGCAGAAGTAATTGCTAGGTTGCTTGCTGGGAATTCCCAACTCAATCGGTACAAATGTATCCTTCTGCTCCTCCTAAAACCCCAAACCAGTACTAAAAAATCAATGCAGTTCAAAAATCATTACAATCACCAAAACTATTCTAGAAACAACTATAAAAACAGTAAGCTACCTGTGTCAATGGTTGAAGTACCATTTGGCAATAAACCTCATCTGTCTCCACATCAGCCTAAAAAAATACAAACACAAAACCCATACTTACAAAACAACATCCCAAAATTACTTCAACTTAATGAAAGAAAGTGACAGGGAACTAACGAAAACTCACATGCATTGTAACATTATGGAGCTGACATATTAGTTGTGGTGGTAAACTTGGGTAATTAGGTATATGACCTTCAACCTCCTTATTAGTAGTAGCAGCAACCTATAAATAGCAAAAAATCCTCCTTAGCTTTGGACTTCTTAGCAAATTCATGATAAATACAAACAATCTAAAGAGGCAAAACACCAAATCTATTGATTATGAGACCTGTTCACTATGACCCTGTGGAAAATAGACAACACGACTTCCAGATGATGGAAGTGAAACTAGTGGTCCAGCACAAGCATGCCATAACTCAGAATTCAAACACTTGTTTTTCCCTGTTACAAAGATGAAAACTTTAATTCAATATGAATAAGAGACTCATATTGGTATAACAAAAACTGTAAATTTCTCAACCTTCTTGACTCTGCTGACCAAACCCAGATGCTGAAAGATTCATGATTCTAACACTAAGCTGAAATTAGCAAAAAAAAACCCTAATTTCCGTACAATTTCTCACTTCCAGCTACTACACCAGCTATAAATCTTGAGCTTAAGCAACACAAACTCGTCTTTCTCCATCTCCATTCTTTCCCCAAATTTCGTCAAATTAGAAAAAGCCCTGTCCTTTACACCACCATCAGAGCACAAACAACAAAGAGAAGCATTGGAGACTCAAAACTGGAAAAAAACTCCTGAAGAAGCAAAACATTTCAAGAAGAAGTAAACCAAAAAATCTTAAAGTCAGAATTTTTATGGAGAAAGAAAGAGAGGCGAAGAAGAAGATAAGAGAAAATGTGTCTCAGCTTTCAGTCGCATTAAAATTGCTCGAAGCAGTTTGCGACACTGTCTAAGCTTTCAGAGAGAGAGAGAGATAGAGAGATTACAGTTTTTATAGGGGACCCGGGTCGGTCAGAATTGACCCGACTGGACCCGGGTCAGAAGCTGAACAAAGTTAGAAGAAGATAGAGTTGTGAGAGTGAGGGACCTACTCACCACAATTATGGTGTCAGTAGTGTACTTTACCAAGCCACCTCCTTATCTTCTTCACCTTCAAATATTATTATTCATACTGAGCATTGATGTTGGGCTTCGTCTTAGAGTTTTGGGAGTTTGGGCCTAGAAACCCATTCCTTTCAACGTCAATCTTCCAGTGGCACTTTAGAAAATAGAAACCGAAAAAATGTCTTTGAACGAGAATAAACAACGGTTGTAGGTACTCACAACAGCAACTCGTGATTACTGTTGTTCCGCATCTATTGTTTTTTTTTTTCAATTTATTCGAGGGTTTTTGAGATTTTTACTTTCAGCTTTTATATTTCATCATGTGTTTTCTGTATATCAAACATTTTTTAAGGTTTGTTGGCTATGCGTCCAAATTCTCTAACTTTATCTCCAGACTTTTATCAGGTTTTTTGTATTAATTCATGTATAGTATCTTGGTTATAGCCGAAATATTCCATATATTTTTTTGTGAAAAAGAAGAGAATAAACTACAATTTTTATATGAATATGTGCAAATTGCATTAGTTAAGATTTGGCTCTGCTGGAAGAGGATGAAGTTGGTTCAGTAAAAGTATGTCCGTTTATAGTTTCTTATGTCCACTATCACCAAAAACTTACATAACATCTATTCTTAATTTTTTAATTGAAATATATGGAATATTTGTAGCAATATCTTCATACCAGATTATTCATAGTATACTATTTGATTGTGTGGGAGGGGTGAAGGTTATATAGAAAGCCTAAAAACAATAAACGGATGTATTGAAATGAACATTTGGAGAGATTTGATTTAAAATAATAAATTTGTTATTGAAACATGAATTTTAAAATATCATTTAAAATCCAGTGATATTAGATTAATGATTTTAAAATGTACAGTACAATCAAATCCACTAATACTAAAAACAATATAAGAATTAGATTTGAAAGTTTTATGTGAGATTTTAAGAGATTTTTTAGTTAAAAAATATAAAGATGAAAATTTCATAGTTTTAGATGAGATTTCAGAGAATTTAATAACAAAATTTTTAATTCACCAAAATTTAACCAAATCATTTCAAATCTCATTAAAAGTCAAATCACATCAAATACTTCATCCAATATACCCCCTAAATTTAAATGGATTGTAGTATGTCATTTGTGAAAACAATAGCCAAATAGATAGTAATTCACGTTGTACAACGCAGAAAAATATGTATTTCATATTTTGTTAGTTTATATAGTTATAAATTATTAAGACTGTTTTATATTAGATTTATTTTATGTTTTTAACATCTTATTTATTATTATTATATATGGTTTGTATCGTGTTAATTAAAATTACTAATATATAATTACGTACGTGCGATGTTATGTTTGTAGATAAATTTATTTGATAACATAATTTACTTGTAAAAGTTAAAGTGGTGTTATGTATATTGTTCACTTATTCAAAAAATCTATAAAAATTTTATTTAATCCAATATCAATTATTATCAATGATTATAAATTCGATCCAAGATCCGTCATGAGCCTTTATGACTCATTTTTGTCTACTCTAACTCGTGTTGCCCCGTCCTGACTCATTGTAAAAATTAAAACATTTGAAGATCTAAATCCTGATTCAGATCTGGATGATACAATATTGGATATGTTGAAACTAAATCCATATACTCTTTGAATTTTTTTTTTAAAACTATATAAATATTTTTGACATTAAAATTGATAACATCTTAACTTTTTATAAGTTAGAAACTATATAATCCTTGATAAATTTTAAAAATATATATTTAAACATTAATAAGATTATAAAATATTTATAGATTTTAAATATTAAAATTTAAATATTTATAATATTTTAAACTAAGTATTTAAAGTATTTTTTATTTATTTTATTTGGTAAAATTATTGGTTTAACTAAAGAACCAGAGTAAACGCATAATTTTTTAAAATTTAGACGCCTAATAAGTCAAATTTCTTTCTCATTCAGATTTGAAATAATTTTTGGTCATTTTTATAATATAATTCAAAACCATTGCTCAATTTTTTTAACCGATGTGGGACGTGGAACACACACTTTTTTTTTCATCGATTAAATAATATTCTTTGTTTCTAAAAAATCGATTAATAACATATGCAAAAATTGATATTTTTTTATTATTTATATGTATTATATGATCATTCAAAATAATTTAAAAATAAGATCGAACAAAAAATATAGATGAATCATAATTTTATATCCTAACAAAAATTTTCAAATATAATAACTTAAAAATAAATAATATGGTCAAATTAGATTTCAACTCTTAGTTTTTCAATTTTTATTGATTAACAATTTTTTAAATATATATATATATATATATATAATTTTCGTCCATAATTCATAAGAGACAGAAAGTGAGTTAAATGTTTTGGAAAGTAATAATTAGTTAAAATATTATTTATAATTTTTAATTTAATTATATTAGTTTTATGATATTATTGTACGCTTAATGAATTTATTTAAAATTTATTGCTCAAATTTTTAATCGATATGAGATGTTGAACACACTTTTTCTTCATCGATTGAGTAATATATCTCCGTTTCTAAAAAATTGATTCATAACATATGTAGAAAAATCTACATTTTTATTAACTATATGTATTATATGATAATTCAAAATAATTTGAAAATAAGATCAAAGATGATAGAAGAATCATAATTTTAAATTTTAACAAAATATTTCAAATATAATAACTTAAAATAAATAATATGGTATAATTGGATATCAAATCTTAGTTTTTCAATTTTGTTTGTTAACAATTTAAAAAAAAAAAAATTCATCCATATTTAGTTAGAGAGAGAAAGTAAATATAAGTTTTTGGAAAATAATTATTATTTAAAAGATTATTTACAAGTTTGTAATTTAATTATATTAATTTTGTGATTACTATTATATCTTTAATGAATTTATTTAAAATTTCTAAAGACCAATGACATTTTATATAATATAACACATGAAAGTTAGTTATTTTCTTTTCAATATTGCTCAAATAATATTATAGAGATTTAATCATATGCTATTTCTCAATATTATTATCACACCAGTTGTGGAATAACTACTTTAATGAGACTTCTATTAGTGGTACCAAAGGATTTCTTTTTTTTTTAATCTTTAATTCTAAGATGATTAATTTGAATTATAAGATAATTATAAGTTTTTATTAATTTCAGATTATAGTATCGATTAATTTAAAAATTCTTGATTAAGTGGTTATTTTCTAACGATTTCTTGTCAAGTCACATTGAAATATTTTCTTGCTTGAGAAAGGAAAGATACGCCGCAGGATTAATTGCAAATACGTTGCAGGTTTAAAAGAGTCGTGGTTATGTTCCGCTATAAAAGGAGAAGAGGTTTTCATTCGTCTATATGCTTACTTCCTGTTAAAACAGAGAAACAGAAAACAGAATTCTGTACACTGAAATTTTGGGGGAGATCGTCTTGGAAAGAGGTTGATGTTGCTGTGAGGGGCCCAAAGCAAGGACTTCCAAACAAGAATGCATATATGATTAAGGGAGAGTAAATTGCATTTACTTGTTAAACTTAGTTCATGTTCTTATATTAGATGTATTAGAATTTGTGTAGAAATTCTAGTCTATCTTGTACTTCTTAAAGTGATCAATAAACTTTTGTTGCACCCGAGGACTAGTGGTTGGTTTGAAAAATAACCAACCGATACCTCGTTAAATTACGTGTCGTCTCGTTATTTATTTATCGTTTCCGCACTTTAATTACAATATCTAGTCTCTTAGAAAATTTCATTTGGTATCAGAGTATGATCATTAATCAAGTTTTTTTAAAGTTTCATAGGTATTCGATCTTGTGTTCGAGACTAGATGGAACCACCAATAGAAGGAAGTTTGGTCACACGTCCTCCTTTCTTAGATGGCTCAAACTATGGCTATTGGAAAATTAGAATGCAGTCTTTCATAAGTTCCATTGATGGTGATGCATGGAACTCAATGTTACTTGGATACAACGTTTGAGTTATCAATAATGCTCAAGGGAACATTACACCAAAAGTGAAAACTCTCTGGACTCTCGAAGAGGTCAATAAAGACACGAGCAACGCTAAAGCTTTAAACAATATATACAACACAATCGATGTTGGCAAATTTTGTATGATCTCCTCGTACAAAACAGTGTGGGAGGCTTTGGAAACAACATATAAGGGAACATCTAAGGTTAAACAAACAAAACTCATTATGCTTAAATCTAGATTTGATAGTTTGTTAATGCAACATGACAGCTCAATTGCTGAATTCTACAAAGAACTAAGAGATATTGCAAATGAATCTTGTTCTCGTGGAAAAACATATACGTATTTTGACATGGTCATGAAGGTCTTGACATCTCTACCAGACAAGTTTGCTCCAAAGAAAACTACAATGATGGAATCCAATGATGTTTGAAAGATGAAGTTGAAAGAGCTTATTGGTTCCCTACAAACATACGAAATGGAATTAGCGATGCAAGATCAAAACAGGGGTCTCGCCAAAAGAACAAGAAACCTTGCGTTTGTCTCTACCAAAAGAAAAATTGATGATGACAATGAGAAAGAGCTTAACTTACAGATTGAAAACTTAAAAATGTAACTTCAAAAGAAAAACGATGAATTACTTGCAGTACAACGTGATCTTGAAGAAACCAAAAAAAGAATAAAGATGTTGAACACTGGAACAACAAAGCTTGATCACATTTTAACTGTTGAAAGAGTGGGACATCAGCCACAAGGTCTTGGCTACAAAGGTAAGGAATCAAGCTCTAAAATTGTTTTTGTTTCAGGTGGAAGATTGAAGAACAAAGGTAAAACACTAAAAACCCAGCAAAGGTTCTCTAAACCATTTCGTCCCATTTGTCACCATTGTGGAAAGAGTGGCCACATAGGTCCATGGAGTCATAGGTATTTTCGAACCTTATCTTTTAAACCTCAAAAATTCAGATTGATATGAGTAAGAAAAATTAATTTATATACCTTTAAACCCATGATTTGAATGGCTTAGTGTGTTTAATTTAAATTATTTTGATTTCACATTGATTTTACCCCCGAGAACGAGTATGTATATTTTTACAGGGATGGTGATTTACAAATTAAAAAGAAAGTTGTTTGTAGTTTGTTAAAACAGGGCCACGAAAAATAGAGAATGACAAAGTTAGAAGGCGAGTCATGAGCCTTACAAGGGAGTTATTTCTATCTTATTCCTATATTATGTTTGACAATTCTTAAGCTCATACATGGGGAGTAATGGTCTTACAATTTTTTTTACTATGTTTTTGACTAACAAAGTTCATATAGAGGAGAAAACTAGAGGATCATCCACCAGTTTACATGTGCTTCACGTTTTATTTTTGACGCCTTCTTATTATTTATTTTTGGTCTTGGCATTTCGTTAGGTTGTTCTTGGCATTTGGTTATTTTGGTTCTTTTCTCAATCTCTTAGTTAGTTTTTGAATTTTTGGTATTACTCTTAGTTAGTCAAAAAGGGGGACATCGTAGAATTTTTAATTCTAAGATGTTTAATTTGAATTATAAAATAATTAAGAATTTTTATTAATTAGAAATTGTAATATTGATTAATTTAGAAAGTTTTGATTAAGTGGTTATTCTCTAACGATTTCTTGTCAAATCACTTTGAAATCTTTTCTTACTTGATAAAGGAAAAATACATTGCAGGATTAATTGCAAATACGCTGCAAGTTTAAAGGAGTCGTAGTTATGTTCCTCTATAAAAGGAAAAGAGGTTTTTATTATTGTACTCTTGCTTCCAGTTAAAACAAAGAAACATAAAATAAAGTTCTTCATCTAAGTGCTTTAGCTGCTGAAGTTTTGGGAGATCGTTTTGGGAAGAGGTTGTAGTCGCTGTGAGGAGCACGCATCAAGAACTTCCAAAAAAAAATGCATACATGATTAAGAGGGAGTAAAATGCGTTTACTTGTTAACCTTAGATCATGTTTTTAGATAGATGTATTAGAATTTGTGTAGAAATTCTAATATATCTTGTACTTTTTAAATAATATAATAACTTTTGTTGCACCCGATGACTAGTAGTTGATTTGAAAAATAATCAACTGATACCTCGTTAAATCTTGAGTCGTTTCGTTATTAATTTATCGTTTGATTTATCCTTCTGCACTTTAATTACAATATTTAATCTCTTAGAAAATTTCAGACCACTACGGTGGTGTTGAAAGCTTTACTTATTTATTTATGATTGAGTTTGATCGCGACCACATTTGTGGTATGAAAACAATTATACAAAGAAAACTTTATGTATCTTCTGCCAACTATACTTTCCTATGTTGGATTATTGGTTTTTGTTCGGGATGAATATTTTGATATCAAAATATTATTTAAGCATCCTTGACTCAAGTCCAAAGTACTTAGGTTTTATTACAAACTAGATTAGGTTTTATTACAAACTAGATTAGGACCCACATCGCGAAGATATGCTGGTGTAAGATATTTACATTCAACTATAATAATGTGAATATTTAGATTTTTATTCGTAAATTCTATACTTGTTTTGAATTATGATGGATAACTATTTTTTTAAGTTAAATTTAAAAACTATGCTGCAAAAAAAACCTAAGTATCACTTTCATCCAAAAAAATTTCACTTGTATCATACTAAAATTATATCTATATCAATCAGTACGAATCAAAATTTTCTTACTCATCAATAAGAAGTATATAATATAATATAGAGTTAATTGCAAATATGCCACAAAAATGACAATGACATTTGAAAAACGCCACTCATAACTCAACCTCAAAAAATACCACTTTTCCTGTGTAAAATGACTATTTTGCCCTTCTATTGAGCCAAATTTTTTTTTATTTCTTCAACAAGTTTTTGTAGACAAATTTATGTTATGTGTTTTATCCACGAGATTGGATAACTAAAATTTATGTTTGAATTTTCAATTTATAATTTAGGGTTTAGTTTTATTAGGGTAAAGATTTTGATAATTAATTATAACCTAACGATATCAACTTTTTCGCTTATAATCTAGGACTTCGATTTTATTTTGTGGAAAAATTTATTCAATATGTTTTGTTCACGGAACGTTATGTTTAGGTAGTTTAGAGTTTTTATTTGGGTTCTATATTTATAATTTAAGGTTTAATTTTTTATCTATAATTTAGGGTTTAGTTTTCATGTTTGAGTTTTCTATTTATAATTTAAGGTTTAGTTTTTATGTTTGGGTTTTCTATTTGTAATTTAGGGTTTAGTTTTTATGTTTGAGTTTTCTATATATTTAAGGTTTAGTTTTCATGTTTGGGTTCTTTATATATATTTAGGGTTTAGTTTTCATTTTTGGATTTTCTATTTGCAATTTAGGATTTACTTTTCATGTTTGGGTTCTCTATTTGTAGTTTAGGGTATACTTTTCATGTTTGGTTTCTCTATTTGTAATTTAGGGTTTAGTTATCATGTTTGGATTTTTTTCTATTTCTAATTTGTCCATGCGTTTACGTAGATAAATATAAATATGCTTTGTCCACAAAGCGATCAGGTTTAAGTAGTAAAATTTTTTGTTTGAGATCTATATTTATAATTTTAGGGTTTAGTTTACTATTTATAATTTAGGATTTAGTTTTCTATTTGTAATTTAGGGTTTAATTTAGTTATCATGTTTGGATTTTCTATTTGTAATTTGTCCATCCGTTTACGTAGACAAACATAAGCAATGTGTTTTGTCCACGAAACGATTATATTTAAATAGTTAAGAGATTTTTTTTGTGTTCTATATTTATAATTTAGGGTTTAATTATCATGTTTGAATTCTCTATTTGTAACATAGAGTTTAATTTTCATGTTTGAGTTGAATTTTTATGTGTAATTATATCAATCTGTTTATATAGACAAACACATGTAATGTAACTTGTCCATGAAAAATTTATGTCAGTTGTGTCTAAGGATATATGTTTTTGTGTACCAAATTATGTATCCGTAATCAATATTTTTCTTCATCCAATAAAGGTAAATTCGTCAAAAATGGTCATTTTAGCTGCACTGTTCATCATTTAATGTATCAAGTGGCATGATTCGAATCTCTCATGTAAAGTGACAGTTTTGATAAATTTTCCTATAATATATATGAAAATAGCCAAAGATGAATTTGTAAATCTTTAACATTACCTTAATATTTTTAAGAAAATCAAAAACAAATTTTAAAAGCGAGCCGCTGGTAGTGCATGCGGGCTAACCTCCAATATATTAGAAACGACATGAATATATATAGCTACATGAAACTATAAATGACATGAACAAAAACAGGCACAAACTAAAACATAAAAATAGTTTTAAAAAACAAAAAATATACATATAAAAACTGGAAGAAAAAGTATATGTTTCATCAATGGAATGACGTGATCTTATTTAGTGAAAATAAGGTACCGATTTAGGTTTTTTAGATTGGGACATTATTTTTAGTTTACTGTGAAATTTCCATATTGTTTAGCTTGATAAGAAATTTTAGAATTCTAATTTTACTTATTTTTTGGAATTTGTTGAAGAATTTTAAAATCCTGACTATATATATATATATATATATATATATATATTGTGACAGCCATCCTGACTATATTAAGGAGATTATATCTAAGAGATTAATTTTATAATTTTATATCCATTTATTGTTTAGATCTAATTAAGAACTCTTTATTCATACCAACAAATAAAAATTATTATTTCTTAAAATTTCATACAACCAAATATATTAAACTTAAAAGTTGTCTGTCAATTTGAAATTTTCTTAAATTTGTATAAATCTATATTATTAAAAATGATAATCGACTATACGTTTTTATATAAATAAAATAGATTTATCATATAGTTAAACGATATTCATTTGATGGTGTATATAATATAATATATATATATATATATAATCCTTTAAAAAATTATATATCTATAAATTAAAAATCTATAATATATATATTTTTAAAAGACTTGGTAGTTTATATTCATGAAATTTTTTTCCAACGAACTTATGAAGATTTTATGAAAAACATGAATTGATTGTATACTCGATTATGATTTCAAAAACTATAGGCTCAAAAACCGTAATATTATACCCGATTTATTTAATATTTTCCTTAAATAAATTTTTATCCTTTTTGATTATTTTTTTGATTTTTTAATAATGGCAATTCGAGTTATAATTAATCAATTTTGGAAATTCTCTAAAATGTACTCCTAAAATAGTAATATAGAGATATGTGGATAAGAACTCAAATTTCAAATGAATGGCCATAAATCAGTTTTGCAAATTTTCTTCTCATATGTTGAATAGGATAATGACAGGATTTCAATCTAACGGTTGATGATGAGTGAGATCTAACAAATGGTATAGGTTAAATTCTCAAGATGTTCTTATCTTCATAAATAGTTACATCTATATCTATAAAAATACACAAATGAACCACATGAAAACATTACCACTTTTTATCTTAGTTGAAAAATAAAAATTAATATCAGAGATTTCTCATTTTTTTCAATAATTTTTTTTCCTCTTTCGATTCATCTCAACATATCAGATTAGAAAACTTGTGAAACTATTTAGTGGTCATTCATTTGATTTCTCATTCATCCATTAGTTTGTATAAATAATATATTTTCAACAATGATAAAATTATACTTCAACCAACTTTTTCCTTTCAATACAAAAATATGAAAAACAATTAGAGACACATCATTCAGTCAAGAAGACCATGTGTTATTATGTCGAGTGTATTTATAAAAATCACAAGACTCAATATAGAAATAATCAAGCCAGAATGATGTGCCTCTATTTTTTTCATATTTCTTTTGTATACAAAATAAGGAGTTGGTTGAACTATTGATTATTCATTGGTTCTAAGTCTATTATTTATACACAATAATGAATTATCACCATTTAGTTTCAAAAGTTTTCTCATCTGAAATATTAGATATGATCCATGTTCGAAAACACAATCTTCTAGGTGGCGGTTATATGCTTGGCGGCCGGGGCCGCAACCGTTTTCATATAATCAGTCAAAAACTCAAAATTGTTAGAAAAATCTTACTTTTTACTTTTCATATTTAGAATATATTACTAGATGTCAGAAAAGTAATTTTGAAACGTAAATAGCAAACCAAACACATATAAATAATGATTTTATGTGAAAAATATCAAAGACGACAAAAAATTAAGGGTGTAGAGGTGAGAGATTTGAAGAAAATGATAAAAAATTACTATTTTACCCTTAAATAAAAAGAAAAAAATCAAAATTGCACATCTTAAGCTTCAAACACGTGATCAATTGGTTAAATAGAACTCAACATGCCAACGGACCACTGCAATTTACATAGAAAATGGGTACAACTATATATAAATATATATATGATATTATAAATTCCTAAAATTAATCTTCAATTAATCTCCGTATAATCTCCGATTATTTTATTCGTTTTAAGCCCTCCTTTGCCATCCGGTTAACACCTAACAAAATCTTGAACAGATAATAGGATGGTAACATAAGTTTTAGGGTTTTCTGCTAAAAACCACCAATTTTGTTTTGCAAGATCAACTCACTGAAATTTTTGCAAGTCAATCATAACAACGCAAAAGTCACCCGCAATACACCCTTTTCTTATATCGTCGACATGTCTCCATTTGCTTGTGTTACAAAACTAACATAAACCTCAAAACGATGTAATTTTGGAAAAAAATTACATGTCGTTTGCTGCAAATGTTGCTGTTTTTATTGAGAAAAACAACATGATTTTTATTTTTACTTTTAGGTTTACTTTTTTAAATTAGAAAAATAAAAATAAATTGTGGGTTTCGTCATCTGGGTATTTGGGATTAGTCTTGTTCTTGATTTAGTCTTGTGAGATTATTAAACTGGATATGTTGGGTTTTGATTGCCAACAAGCTTCACACAAACACCAAGACTCATAAGCTAAAGCCACACAAACACCAAGACTCATAAGCTAAAGCCACTCACATTCAAAATTCCAAAACTTAGACATCAAAGTTTCGTGCTTTTTCGAAACTAAAAACAGAACATTGAATCAATTTCATCATCATCTTTTGCATTCCTCATTATCGATTTTGGGTTCATCCGATACATAAAATATCATTGAATCAATTTCAAAGAAAAATCCATGGAAATCAAGAAGTCGATTTAGAAAAAATGGTAATGGATAGAGTTATAAGTAATCAAATCTCCGCATCGAACTAAGAAGTAAAGAATAGTACAACTTTTTAATTCGGAAGATGGTGGATCCAATCGAGCTGTGTCGGATACAAGGGCTTACCAATGACTTCTTGGTTGTTGTCTCTTCAAAATGGAGATGACGTGGTTTGTTAAAGATATAGATATACTATCTAGTAAATATCAAATCAACTGAGACATTGGCTGCGTTGTCTAGAGATTCACACATGTCGGCGATGCAGATCTGTGATGAATGTGATTCTTATCGTGATGGTTGCTGCTGAAGAAAGCTAAAACGACGACGAAAAGCTAGAACTTGTCGATGAAGCAAACACTGAGTAAGAGTGATCCTCCTATTCATCTACTTCAACCATTTCTAAACACCTTAATGTTATATATTTACGACAGAACTGCAAAATCGACCCGACGGCGATTGGGAACGAAGCACTGGTGTGCTTGATTTGGTTCGAGACGATGTAGTCATCATTGTTTTCTTTAAAAGTCAAAATAGAAATTGAAAAAGATCTAGAAGAAGAAGATGATGATACTGATGAAACCTAATTTTAATTTTTTCCCAAATCAAATTTTCTCAATTCTAAACATAATTAATGATAATTTGAAAATCATGTTATTTTGCTCAGTAAAAAAACAGCAACATTTGTAACAAAAAAACATTTTTTTTCTTGTCCTAAAACTATGTCATTTTGAAGTTTCTGTTAGTTTCATCACAGAAGCAAACGATGTCACGTCGACGATATGGACAATGGCTATATTGACTTGTACAAATTTTGGGTCATGGTTGATCTTAAAAAAAAAGTTTATTTTTTGGCAGAAAACCCTAATGTTAATCTAACAGTTGGTGACATATACGATCTAATGAATTACGTAGATTAAATTCTGAAATTTTTTTTTTCTGTAAGCAGTAACATTTATATCTATAAGAATATCCATGGACATTAGATAAATATCATCACTTCTTCTCTGAGCGAAAAAAGTAAAATTTAATATTGGAGGTTTATTTTCTTTCTAAAACCCATCTTCCTCTTAAGACTCATCTGAGTTTGATGAATAGTTTATGAATGACATTGCAGCAACAAAGAGAAGAAACTGCTATTTTTTCCTTCAACAAAAATCGTCCTATTCACCAACTCTCTCAAGAAAACAATCGCAAAATTCATCAAAACTCTGTTTATGGTCACATAGTTATACATCATGATAGAGAAAATGCTTATTGTAACATATTTAAGGATTACCATTTAGATAATCTTGTGTATGTTGAATAGAGAGTTCTATCATCAGTTCTGAATGCCACATAGGTTATTTCTTCACATTGAGGATGTTGTTAAACTAACATGACAACTATTTGTATCAACCATGTGATGCATCTGGTAGATTGGACTTATCAAGCCAAAAAAAAAAAATTATTGTATTTGAATTTGGCGTAAAGTATGTATGCATATACCACCTATGGATACATCAAAATATGAGAGTTTATGGTAGTTGAATGCTTGAAGACATTTTATCACGGAATTATAACAATGTTTTCAGAGTGATATCCTAGGTCACCAACATCAAAGGATAGTGACAAGCTTCTCAATATTGGCGAATAACATGGATATCCTTGAATACTGTATAGTCTTGGTTTTATAAATTGGAATTGAAAAACTGCATGTACATGAAAGTTGGCTTATTTAGTGGATATCCACAATTATCCTTGAAACAATTGTAGATTACGATATATGGATATTGCATATGTCTATTTGTGTATGTCAAACATCAACAATACTAATTTTTTGAATTCATTTATTTTATTTTCAAAGCTTCTCATGGTAATACTCCTCTAGCAAATTATATCATTTGGAGACAAATGTATAACATGGGTTATTATTTAGCCGATGGTACTATCCAAAATATCCATCTATTATTCAAACCAAAAACGATCCCAAATTTCCAAAAACATGTTTACAGTAAGACAATAATATGTTGAACGTGTGCAGAGTCAAACATGAGATTTAAAAGACTCCAAGTAAGGAAAACAAATGCCGCTTTTGACATATATATATATATATATATATATATTTGGAAAAAGATATATGTTAAACAAAAGATTTGAAAATTTTAAAGTGTCGGAGTATGAGATTAATACATTACTTTTGAAAATTGATTCTCCTTGCATTTCTACCTGTAAACTCATTCAACATACTTGTAAAGTCAAGTTTTTAAGTCATACCTCTTTTAATTAACAACCCATTCATTCTCTCTTTTGACATAGTCTACCGTAGATAAGATTTGATGAGCTTTAATTTTCCAAAACTTCTCTCTACAAAAGCAAGTGAAACGGGAATCATCATCATTATGCGATATGCGATCCATGCATTTCGAACTTTCCATATTTTTCAAAAAATCAAATACCTCAACAACCTTCTTATGGCTTGATTGTTTCACCCGCAAACGTCACATTTGCAGGTGATTGCGGTTGCTAGCATTTCATAACAATCATAGAAATCACTATAGGCCATTCAAGATCACTTGGAACCGCTTGATTTCAAATGCAAATTCCACCTAGCGTTTGCGTCTGCAGACAATTATGGCTGATTAATTTTTTTTTTTAATCTATAATATTAATAAAATTTACAAATAAACTCAAAAAATTAAAATAAAAATTATAATATTTCTCTTATCAAATCTTATCATATTTAATTCTTAAATACTTTATATATGTATTTTCTAAACTAAAATATATTTATAAGTATTTAAAATATTACTTTTATATAAAAATAAATTTCAAACCTTTTCTACAATTTATTTAAAACTAGATTTTTAAAATTTATTATATTAATACAATTTTTGTGTTTCTATAGAAATTTTATATTACAAACATATTTAATATATATATTATGTTTAACCGCTACTAAAACCGTTTTAAACCAATCAGAAAGTTTTCGCAAATACACCCATTTCTAATTGTTACACCAATCGTAGAAATCGCTTAATAATGCTTATAACCGCAACAGCCTACTTTTGCAATCTTATGCACTCCCAACCGTAACGACTGAATTTAAACTAATCAGGCCTTAATCTCCTTTGGTAAAAACCCTTTTAAAAGCTTCAGGTTAAAAAATTAATCATTAGCATCAACATTAAAATGAACATCATGCTTCAGATAATTTTTAAGGTTGGCACAAGAACCCATCAACTTGTCATCATTTGCTAACTTCAGTTTCTTCATATCAAATAAAAATCCAAAAGTCTTTTCATAACTTTGAAGTTAATCAAACTTTGTCTCAAGAGAAACTAAACTTGATCAATGAATCTTCTTTCTCTATCAATATTATATCTTACCCAACTCTTTTAGGCTCTTAATCATGATATTGTTTCCTTTTACTATGACACTTTGCTTTTACAGAGAAAACATGGTCAATTTTTTATATCAATAGCAATCCGTTTACCTTCTATTTTTGCTGTTGAAAACATATTTCTCTATAGTTTCTAAATAAAGAAACAAGGCCTTCTAATTGAGCAATAGCAATATCAATATCCATATTTTTTGGCTGTAGGAACTTGATTATTTTGTTAACAAGAAACAAACATTCATACCAAATAAGCACCCCCAAAAAACCTCAGACTCCCAATTCCATGGATTTCGCTCATTGCAGGAGACTCAACGTTGCTTCTTGTTCTTCAGATTATCAATATTATCTGCCAAGTAAAACAAAGCATCTCCTACCTATGGAGCTTGAAATCGAATAGCTTTAAAGCTCTTAATACGACTTTCCCAACGAGTTTGTAATAATGGCTTAACTATAATACTATTAAAAATCTCTCTGAAAACATTACAATTATTTGTCGAAGAGGCAAACAAACAATAGATATGCTAAAAAATTCCCAAAAAATGATACTGCTATTGTCAACAAAAAAGTGGTATCTGAAAGTACGAGATTCAAATTATGACAACCACATTGTAAATTGTCCTTAGATTAATTTCAAGCAGTCTCTTACATACTCTTTTAATTTACCCTTTTATGTTTGACCCTTTATCATAACACTACCCTTTAATATCATCAAAGCTCAATTCAAGATCAAATACATTTTGAAGAGTGTCAAAAAGCCCTTCTCCAATTCTCCGGTTTTTTCTTTGACTTTTAAGAATGTCAAAAAAAATCTTCAATCTTTGGTGAGGTTCAAAGATAACCATATATATCTAGGGAGATTTGTTCCCGTGGACCAATTTACGCGGTGTATTTTCATATACCAAATAAGATCCAGTGTGGTTTTTAATTTTAACTGACAAAATTTCAAATAAACTACAAGAAATTTCATCAGTGTGGCAAAATCAACTTTGACCGAAATGGTGTTAGTCAACCTGTTAATTACTATTGAGTTAGATGGTATAGGGCATGTTCCTGCTGAGTCAAATGCCACTTGTCTAGTTTTTGCTGAGTCTGATGCCACATATATTGTTGGTTACAAAAATCTTGGAACTTTTGAAGTTTTATGGAATGTTCAGGGTTTAAAAGGTTTTTACACTTACAACGAAAAAACGAAAACCATTATCAACTCAACCACTTTATAAATTATATTATTTCTGTTTTTATCATTTTTATAGCCGCAACAACCATAGAATTTTGACCATTAGACAGTCCATTCTTGAAAAAACTACAAATTTGACCATTGAGAAAACAGCATAAGTCAAAATTGTATTCTAAACTATTTTAAATTTAAGAGTACAAAAAACACATCAAGATTCTTCTTTTTTGGGTTGACAGAAATCCAAAAATTTAGTCGCTGATTCAAAAACCACCAAAGTTTGGTGGTCTGCAAGAGGAGAAATACCAGCATCATTTGAATATGTGCTCACATGTCAGGCTAACACATATACTTTTGAATATTGTCGAAAAAGGGTTTTACTATACATGTTTTGTCTCATATTGAAGACCAGATTCAAAGGAATATTGTATTGTCTCACCTGCATACCTCCAACCTTCTATTTACTCGGTGGTCATACTTCTAATTGATCAAGAATGTATCGTCTAACGGTTATAATTCTAAGAATGTTGCGTCTACAAAAATGATAAAAAAAGCTCATAAGGTGGCTGAGTTGATAATTATTTTCATTTTCTCCGTTATAAGTGTCAAAAAAAATTTTAATCCAACACATTGCATAAACCTTCAAAAGTCCTATAAATTTTTTTTTAATTTTTAAAAAAGTATACGTGTCATCTGTCTTAGCAGAAACATACCACATGTAGTGCTGGGAATGTGGTCTTTTACCCGTGGGTCTGCGGGTTTTTACCCGCCAGGGGGCGAGTTCGGGTATGGTTTAAGGAGACCACATTTTTGTGGGTCTAGAGGGGCAGGGCTTATATTTTTGCGGGTTAGCGGATTTAGGATAGCAGAGCTTGCGGGACTCACATTTATAGGCCCATTAATAATTTCTAAACTAAACTAAACCTAGCTACCTAAGCACAAAGGCCCAATAAAAAAATTGTGTTCTAGATCTCTTCTCAGCAGGTTTGCGGGTTTGCGGTTTACGAGTTTTTGGATACTCGTTTTTGTTTTACGGTCTATCCGCGGGACTCATGGGGCTCGTTTTTGTTATACCCGTTGTATTGCAGGGAGGGTTTGAGCACTTGAATTTTTCTTCAAACCTCGTGGGCTTACCCGTTTCCCAGTGCTAGCCACATGGCATCTGACTATGCAGTAACTAACATGTTGACTAACAATGTTCCGGTCAAAGTTGATTTAGGCACATGGATAGAAGTTCATGTATTTTATTTGAAAATTTTGTGAGTTTAAAGTTGAAAAATGTACTAGATCTTAGTTAGTGTATGAAAAGGGTTGCATAAAGTGTTAAGGTTGTATTTGACATTTTTTCCTCTTGGTCACTGATATCAGGAGTAATATCAAGTATAACAGAAAAATACTTCGCACATCGAATCTTCTTAAAGATCATTTTTTATCTCATTCCCAATAATCTCTATCAACTCATTCTGAATTTGGTGATGCATATAATAATAATGAGTTTTATGTTTTTCAATTCGCCTAATTTGTTTAATCATCATTGGATCAAAATTCATATTTTACTGTTATGTATTATATATTTGTTTGTTTAATTTAATTATTTTTTAAGAAAAAAAGAAAAAAAAAAACAATTTAAAGATTCGAACATACATTGTGAATGGAGATCAAGACTATAGCACTAGGCCATAGAAGACTTACAATATTTGAAAGCCGAAAAAATTATACTATATCTGGTAACAAGAATGGGTTTAACCTGCTTGTGCTCATGGCTGGCCATGCATGTGTTTTTGGAGTTTTACAATCCAAGTTTCATATCATAGTATCATAGCAGGATCATCATGTTAGTGGAAAAGAGAGAAGAAATTGTATAATATAATGATATCATGCATTATAATTCATAACATGATAATAGTCATTATAAGTCATAACATGATAATTGAGGATGAACGTGATATTATTATATTGATTAGAGATGCAAGATCAATGCCACATATTAGCCGTAGTCAGAAAAAACAAACCTGAAGATCCAAACCAAAACCAAACTGAAATCTACAGTTAAGATCATGATGGTTTCTTAAGATTACCCGAATGGATCAGTAATACCCGTGAACAAAATTAATACCCAAAAAACCAAAGATCATAACTAAAACTTAATAACCCGAATACATATTGTCCATGGTTCCACTCCCCTTATTTCTATTTTCTTATGAATCGATAGAAATCCCTAAATTACAATATAGAATCTCAAACTTCTTCTCTCCTTCTTCTTTGATTTCATGACTTTTGTTCTTTGTTTTTGTTTTCTTCGTCGTTGTGCTCTATTTCTTCTTCATCTTCTATTCAGTTTAATCTTTGCTTTCTTTGTATTTCTCTAGTTGTAATATGATGTTATCATTTTGTTCTTATCGATTAATTTTCTTTTCAAAAAATTGTTGACATCAGTTTGATTTAGAGAAAAACATTTATCAGTTTGATATATCGATTATGATTCAATAACAACAAATATTAGTTTGATGAGTTATAATCAACATTTTAATGAGTATGATGAGTGTATATGTTTGTATATATATGATCGATTGATGTATATTTGCTAAGCATCAGTCTGAGTACCTGAGATATTATAATTATAACAAGCATTTATAAATGTATATGTTTGATGATTTTGATGAATCTGATGAGTGTATATGTTTGATGTTTTGGTGTATATTTGCTAACCATGATTTTCACTATGTATATATTTTTGTTGAGTTTTATGAATTTGATGATTGTCTATGTTCGTATTGATTAAATGCAGGTTAGGTTCGTTTTTGATGGCTTGAGTTGAGGCTTTGGATTGATTTAATTTAAAATGGATTTGTCTGCTAAATAGAAGGTATAATGATTTCTGATGACTTGTGTTGAAGTTTGGATTGTTTGTCATGATTAATCGGATTGTGATTACTTGAGTTAAATCTTAGATTGTTTCTCATGATCAATCAGATTTTGATGACTTGAGTTGAAGCTTTGATTAGAAAATGTGTGTCTGCTAGGGGTTTTGATTTGTTTGCTTCTCATATTTATTAGTTCAAAACTAAATAAAAACTGGTTGATTATTCTTAGTTCTTCTCACTTCTCACTTGTTGTTTGTTATCCGTTCTAGGTGGTTTAGTCTTTTTATTTGTATAGTTGTTATTTTATCTCAGTTCTAAGTTGTAATTTAAAACTTTATTTGTTTTTTCTTTTTAGATGGTTTCTTCCTCTATTCCATATAATTTTAGGATTTTGGATAATACATGCAAAAGGAAGGATGTTTCGAGAACAAGTGCAGTTAGTTCTCAACCATCTAAGAATTGATAACGTACGTATAAAGTAATAAGAATTCTTTGGATAACATAAAGCACCCCAAAAAAGGTCATATGTGTGGAAGTATTACACGAGAACCAAGCAGAAGAAATACAAATGCATTTTTCATTAGTGTAGAAAGGGTTTCTGCTATGCAACAACATTTGAGACTTCAAATTTTACGAAGTACTTATATTGCTACAAGCAGTACAAAGTTTGGCTGGAGAGTAATGATGGTAATGCTCTGAATGTTGCAAAAGTATATGAAATGTTATCAGAGAGGCAAGTAATGAGATGCTTGTGTTGGGAGAGTTGCCAATTTTATTTATTGAAAGTGTTGCCTAGAGACAGTTCTGAAACAAAACAATATGTACAAGCCTTACTCCAAAAGGAAATCTACAAGAGATATTGTTGAGATATTTGAGAAGAGAAAAGAAGCAATGAAGGCTTGGCTTACTAGAAATAAGAAAAGAGTGTCACTCACTACTGATATATGGGTTGCCCTATCAATATGTGCTAGTTATATTGTGATAGCAGTACACTTTGTTGATTCAACTTAGCACTTAAGGAAGATGATTATTGGGTCTAAGTATATCAATAATCATAAAAGTGAAACAATCTTAACATTTCTTATTAATTGATTGGCTAAATGGGGTATAGAGAAGGTATTCACCATCTATGTTGGCAATTCAACTGCCAACACTTCAGCTTTGAAGGGATTCCAGAGGAAATTCAGTTTAGTGGGAAATGATGCATTGGTTTTAGATGGAGAGTTTATGCACATGCGATTTTTTGCACATATCATCAATTTAGTAGTAGTGCAGTATGTGAGATCTTCTACTTCAAGATTGAATTCATTTGAACAATGGGTTTACACAAGAAATATGACAGGTAGAAGCTTGCCTATGGATTGCAAACTAGGTGGAATTCTACTTATTTAATGCTAACAAGAGCTTCTATATTCAAGTTAGTATTTGATAAGATGGAAGTAGAAGACAAGTTGTACAATGAATACTTTCAAGAAGTAGCCAATGGGAAAAAGGATAGGACCGCCTACTTCAAATGATTGGAAAGCCATATAAATGTTTGTATGGTTCTTATCATCTTTTACATTTCTACTCTATTTGTCTCAACTTCTATTTCAGTGAACTCTTATAAGTGTTATAGTGAGATTGTGACTGTAGAGAATAACTTAATGATATTGAGTGTGCGTTTATATAAAGAATTGAAAACAAAGGATGAAGGCATATTAACCAAGTTTGACAAGTATTAGGAAATAATAAGTACAATCAATAAGCTTTTGATTATTTTTATTGTATTTTATCCTCGAAAAAGATGCATGTTGCTCAGTTTGTTTTTTTTGAGAAACTGTATGGTAAAGAAAGTGACAAACCTTAACAAATGTATGGGTTAATGTGTCATGTTATGAATTCCTTTTTAAGGAGTATAACAAATTATATCCTAAGGTTTCCAATGAAGCATCATCTCAGTGTGTTGGTGTATCATCTTCTAGTGCTCAAAAGAAATTTGTGGATGATGTTGTTGGATACGAAAGAATGGATTTCATGTATAATGAGGTGGTTGATGAGAACAGTCTTGAAGATCCAAAGGGATGAGTTAGAAATCTATTTGAAGAAAAGAATTGAAAATCCATGTTTGCATAAGAATTTAATGTCTTGTTTTGGTAGAAGTGCAATAGTTCAAATGTCTCTATCTTATCCAAATGGCTAGGGATCTACTTGCTATGCAAGCGTATTATGTTGCTTCAGAATCGGCCTTTATCACTAGTAGCCAAATCATATAATCAATTAGGAGTTGTTTAAGCCATTACATGATTGAGGTATTGATGTGTACAAAGAAATGGATGAAGAATGAGATTCATTACATGAAAAAGAGTTTTTACGAATGCAAAAATGCTTGCTGATTAGTGGTGGAAACATTTTAATCATTTTTACACCGTTAAGTTATTGGTGCGATCTTGAGCAAAACAAAACATGAGATTGAGGGAAATACTTATGAAAATAATGATTTTTAAATTATTGAGTTTAAAATAATTGAGAGTGTTACAAAACCAATCAAAGAATGTTTATGTAGGAAAAAGTACAAGTAATAATTTAAAATATATTAGGTCATATGGGTAAAAGGTGTTAGTTAAGCTTCAAAGGAAAACACAAGCAGAGCCCACAAGGTTATGGTTCTCTGAAATAACAAGTGAGAGAGAATATTTAAAATATTCACAAATGCCTATAACGAAATAAATAAAAATAATTAAGTTACTATTTTGCAAGATAAACTTGAGAAATATATTATGTATTATGTAGTATTTCTTATTTCTTCTATATAGTTTCTTAACTTTCTGTTTTTTTCGATTGTTTTCAAAGTTTCAGAGTCAAATCAACTTGCAACATTGAACTTCAAGTTAGATTGCTCAACTATAATGTAAATTACTTTGATTACAGATTCTCAATTGGTTTCACATTCTTATTAAGTTAGTATGATACTATGATTCATAGTCATAATTCTTTTTTCAGATTCTTAGTTGTTGTTTTCAAATTTTTTTTTTAGATTCTTAGTATGATAAATTCATTTACTTTCTCGTAATATGATATATGTTTTTGTATATAACATAGACATAGAGATGTTGGTGATCTCAATCTTCTTTTTATGCTTCTGCTCTTGTCTATTTGAAGGATTGGTGACCTTACTCTTCCTTTGATCTCAATTCTTTTGATGTTTCTACTATGATCTATTATTCTCTTTGATTTGATCATTTTAAATTATTAGTTTGGGCATTTTCTTAAGTTTGGTTTTGAATTTTGAAGACAAGAATGTTAGTTATGTTTGATTTCAGTTTGAGTTTGTGTTAAACTTCATTAAGACTTTTAGAACGAGAAGTATGTTTTTATGTCAAATTTGGTTCAGTTTTGGTTCAAGTTTAACTTTATTTTGTGCGATTATTTTGGTATGTTAGTTACATTTGGCTACAAACGTGTACAAAATACAAGTATTGAACCATACCCAAGAGTTTCTAATTTGATGTTCGAACCAATTTAAACCCGAAACTGACCCAGTTACTTAAAATACCTGAATGGCCTACACTCCTAAACCCAAAACCTCAAAATCCAAAGAACCAAAACCAAACCCATACCGAGTACCTGAATGCCTAGGGCTATCGCAACAATATATAACTCATTATTTATCTTTGTAATAAGTAAAAATACAAGATTTCATCAATATTTATCTCTGTAATCTAAATATAGCATATAAAGAAACTCATTTATCACTTCAAAATGTATTCATTAACCATATATGGAAACAATGTTAAAATACCGTTAGATGCTAAACTATGTTTCATGGATACGGAAACATGTACACGGAAACAAAACGAGAGGAAACATAGAAAGTATTTTCTGAAAAGAATTATGAAACAAGTACATATTAGAAACATAGATACATACATATATAGTAAACACACAAAAGCATAGTTTAGAAAAATGTTTGAAACAACACAAATCTAATTAATGCATAAATATTAAATAGCTTAACTAAAGATAAAATATCATAACCATTAAAGTCAAATAAAATATTATATATATATATATATATATCTCATATTCCCAAATTATTTATTTATGATTTAATTGTTCAAATAAAAAAGGGTAAGTTTTAGTCATATTTCAAAAACTAAACAGACAAATCCATCGTGTTTCCAAATTATGATTTATATGAATTGCAATTCGTCAATACTACCCTGCGTTTCAAAGACATTCTAATTTCAAAAAAAACGGATCTCGAATAAATTTTTCATGCTAACTCAAATGCTAATTAAGCAGTTGATGACCGCTTAGCACCTAGGCAAAAAAACTTTCGAATAATTTTTGGGTTCATCCCTAACCCCTTTATTCATCTCCTCTAAGTTTAGCTGATGAGAGTGTGCAAAGTAATATTACATTTAAACAGAAATAATAAATTAAAACTAAAATTAAGCAAAGAAAATCTTTAACCTTTTTGTTAATGTCGTTGATGTCTTCTCGCCCTTACTCCTCTTTTATGTATATATTTTTTACAAAGAGAGTTAGATTAGGTTTTGTTGTTTATCTCTTTGAACAATCCTACAATAACAATGTAATGGTCAGAGATTAATGTTTCTGAGTTTCAGCATCATCAGATTGGGGAATTAAATGGGATATACTTTGCGCTTTATGATCGAGCATGTTACGTAGAGAGCGTCCCAAATCCGTAACGTTCAAGCGAAGTCTCTGATGTTCAAGAAATAGCGGATGAGTTACAGATCGACTCATGTTATATTAGATCAGAATCTCCATGGGTTCATATTCTGTTTAAAGTTGCCTCAAACAATTTGTGGTTGTAGAACTGATAATTTGTGGTTTAGAGCCACCAGCTAATAAGATTGAAGATGATTTGATTTGTGGTTGTAGAACTGATAATCTAGTTTTTGCAATAAATGTGATTTTGGAAAAAATAATAAGAAAGAAGAAAGGAGATCAATCTAGAAGAAAATAATAAAAATAATATGAATGTGTTTTTCAAGAAAGTGATTCCACAAGCTATAAAAAATCAATCTAGCATTAATACTTGGTGTTACGAATGTGATTTTGGAAAAATAGTAATATAACAGAGATTTAATAGTAATATAACTCAAATATAGATTGTAAGAATGAAGTATTTACATGGAGCACTTGTGAGAAAATGCCTCATTATGTAAGGTCGGACAAGTGGTAGAAACAAATAACTTGGTGTTTGGAGTAAGAGTAGAGTCTTAAAGCATTTATCAATTTTATACTATAATTATATATATAAACTAAAAAGAAAAATGATATCTCAAATACCTGAAATGATAACTTTTTCTTTGATGTAGTATTAATTGATGATTTTGATATACACCGATTTTCATTTCAAGAACCCTCAAATATCCTCCATGGGGTCCGAATTTTTTTTGTTCTTTATTCATCCAAGAGAAGTTTTTCGTTTTATTCCACGTGCAGTTGGAACTTCCTTGTCTTGTTCTTCTTCCTCCATAAGTTCAACATCTAAAGTTTGGAAAATCCATGCATTAGCTTTCACAAGTTATTTTTTCTTTTCCTCAAATTTTTAATCAACTAAAAGGCATATTCATTTGCACACAACGTCGATTCTATATGATCAACAACAATACATTCAATCTCACGGAACATATGACATATATGGATATATCGCCTTCCAATCGATTGCTTCACTGTTTCATCAGGTGTCTCTGAATGATAATAAGATACGTTTCATGCTTTTGCCTCTTTACTCCATCGATTTAGAATAGGTAGATGAAATTCTTCTAACATTCTTCCTCTCCAAAATTTTTAATGCATGACGATATAAGATTCCAACAAAAGAAAATTTCATGCGACCACAATGTATTGTTTCATTTGTAGCATCATAGTGTTCAAAGAAGCACAACAAATTATAAATACGCTTCCAAGTATTTTTTCCAAGTATTTTTTCATTTGTAGCATCATACTTTCATTACAATGTGTTCTCACCATGTCTGCTGTAAAAGTATGATATACATATGCCATTTCCCATTTTCTCTCAGCTCACAAAAATTCTTCAACCATTTATCTTCTGTTAATTTATGCTTCTTGAGCATATCACTCCATGTCAATAACCAATCTTTTTCTTCCTCATGGTCATATACATACTTACTAAAGTCCATGGGAAATTGTTATCCTCCATGAAATACAGGACTTAACTTCTTTGTAGCATTTTGCTAAATATGCCAAACACATAACCTATGTTTTGTTTCAAGGAATACTTTCACTATTGCATTCGTCACTACTGCAGATTGGTCTGTAAGAATTTTTTTTGGTTGTTTTACAGAAATTGCGAGAAGAAGTAAACGACGTTAAAAAAAATCTTAAAGATTTTATTTTCTTAATTTTTTTTATTTGTTTAGTTTTAGTTTTATTTTATTATTTTTGTTTAAATGAAATATTACTTTGTACATTCTCATTGGCTAAACTTAGAGGAGGTGAATAAAGGGGTTCATCCCTAAAAGCATCTCAAATGGTTTACACATCTTCTATTTCAAAATGATATAAACTTAAAATGAGTTTAAGTTTTTCTCCAATGATTTTACTTCATTTTTCCCTCAAAAAAGAATATTTCAAGTATATTCTATTCCTACTACATATTATTAATTTCCAATAAGCCCTTTATTTTATAAAATTATAAATTTTATCCACATATTTTATTTTCTATTTATAAATATTATATTGTATTTTTAATTAACTAAAACTAATTTATTTATAATTTTGTTTAAGTAATAAAATTAATGTAGAATTTTTAAGTATTAAATAAAAACATTTAATTTTTGTTTAGATGTAAAATAAAAATATTTATGTATAAAATAAAAACACATAAGAGTTTTGAGACTATGTTAATAAAGATGAGCAAGAAAAAATTGAGTTTTATGAATAATATTCTCTCAAATACGATGAAATACTGTTCATAATCTCATTTTTTCTCAAAATGATGCATCACTGAAAAAACATTTTTTTTTGGGACAAACTCATTATATTGAAATCAACATCAAGTTACAAGTGGAGGGCTCTTTGCCAAAGAGTATGTGACTCACTTGCTACATAATTTAAACAACAAAGAAAAGATAAGATAGAATAACTGTTTAAATTGTAGGTAAAAACCGAAATTTTTTCGAAAAAGCTGATGGTTGAGGTGGGACGATGGATGAGCTTCAACCGGATAAGTCAATAACCAGAGGAAGGCTTGGTACTCTCTCATAAGTGAACCGAGAGCCCCTCTTCGCTATGATCCACCCTTTCTCTAGCCCTATCAAAAAAATTATGAAAATCCGTTTGCCTCTCTTATACATACGCGAGGAAAGTAATCAAAAAAGAAAAAAGATGAGTTCTTCTTTACTGGCACAGAGTTAGTCGATGCTTATTCGCCAGATACCGTCATTGCTTCTTCTTTGGGAATATCGAATCACTGTTCGCGACCCATGATTCTATTTTTATCATCATGTGATGGGTGACTATCCAGCACGGTTTGGAGCTTTTAACTGAGTGGCAGACCCGATGCGACTGACATATAAGCAGGTCTAATTCCACAAAGGATCCAACTGTAGAAGAACCAGGAACTCAGGAGGAGCATGGCAAGTCCTGCCAGATGATACTTTTTCAGAGACCGCCATTTGTCCATATTTCTAGAAAAAAAAATCCGCCGCCGGAGCTGTTGACACTTGCTTCGGAACTGCCGCCAGAGCTGTTGCCCAGTACAGATGTCCAGCCTTGGTTGGCGTCAGAACTGCTTTCCGAGGTATCCGCTTTATTTGGTAGAATGTCTTATGTTGTGGGTTGATCTGCATGTGAAAGACACAATTGGTCTTCTCCTCCAAGAGGTTGTGTTTGATGAAAAGTTATACATTCTCCGTATTCAGTTAAAAAGAAAGAAATTATTATAGGCCTCAGTCGTCCGAAGAGAGGGGTTAATTGGGATTGTTTTAGTAACTCACGCAATCGTTGACCTCAACTTATTGGATCTTTATCAATTCATGCCAGAATTGGGAAACAGGAAACTGACTAATGGTAGTTACTCGGAAACTGAGAATAGGTTCAGGGTCTAGCTATTTACCATAGTAAGCTTAAAAGAAGCGCTCAACTGAAAAGAACAGTTCACGATATTTCAAAGAAGGCAGGGATTTTTACAGAACTAATCCGGACCATATTGAAAAGGTTCCTGAGACACAACATGGAAAAGTCACAATATTAAGAAACGAGGTCCAAGAATGAAGAAGGGGTATTTCCAATGAACGATTTGAGGACATTGATTCTAAGAACTGATTACAGAGTTGATCGTTTGGACCTTTCAATTCATAGATGCGTAAAGCCCGCAGTAGCAACAGAACCAGAGAAAGTATACAGAAAATACAGTTCTTTTTTACACTAATTAACTTGTATCCATAAAACATTTGGCGCTTTACCGTATCGTTTACACTTTTTTCCTCTGCTAGGGACTTCCATGAAATGAAAACGGGCGGCATCGATTTATGCTCGACATATGAACCAAGATAGCTATTTTTGTTCATCCTTCAGAAGCCCGTTCGTAAAAATTCTCGATATTTTTCCTCAAAAAATCCGATTCGTGTGGATTTTCCCCCAAATTATTGGGAACTCATGTAGCCTATGCTGGATTAATCGTATTCTGACATGGGCTCCAGGAGGGGGATGTAAGAAAAATTACAATAGAACCCTAAAGGAGGACCTATTGAATAAGTCTTGCAGCCAAAAAATTGGACTCGATCAGCTCAGCCCATTGACTCTTGTATGGGGAACTATTAGAGGCTGCCGGAATGCCTCCTTGTTTTAGTTTTAGACGAAGCCACCTTTTTAATGAGTCCGCTTTTGTGTTAGTTCGGAGTCAAATTCGTGAAAAAGCCGATTGTCTGGGAAATTCTTCAAGAAGTTATGCAGGGCATCAGGGCAATAATGATAAGAAAGAATCCATTTTTCTTGAATTGAGTTTATGAGCATTATCGGCTCTAACAGCTTTGGCCATTGCCAAAGCTCTTGGTGGTGTATCCATATTTGGTGGAGTACGTGAACAGAGTCGTGAAGGAAATGATCTTTACATGGAAATGAAAGAATCTATCTGTTTTATGTCAAGCAATACATGGAGTAACTCTCGATATAGCAGTAAAAGCAAGATGTGTAGGCAAAACCGATTGTATATCACCACTGATAAACACCAGAATAAACTATATTCACAGGGCCAAGAGCACCTCCTTGAGTAAACGCTTCCACGGCCGATCAAATTGGTTATTAGGCATTCAAAATTGTAACAGGCGTACCTAACGCTATTCCAGTAATAAGATCGCCTAACCCAATCATAGGGGTCAAATTCTAGTCGTATAACTTCGTTATAATTCTGTATGCTTTCGCATAATTTCCTGGACAAAGTACCCTACATCTTTTTTTATTTCCCCCACACTTTTTTATAAAATAAGTATTTCATCCCTTTAGAAATTGGATGAACTAAATTATAGATGTGAAAACATAAGAACTGACTGCATTTTCCAACTAAAATGGAATATTACTACTGAAATAGCATTGTACATCCAGAATAGTCCTAAGAAGACATGATCCCGAGCAGATACTTGACATGTTCCTCCTCTTCCCGGCCCATCACAAAGGAAGTCTACAATGATGACGTGATCGAAAATTTTATGCTAGAAAGACTAGGGCAGGGTTTTAACTCTTTCGCCGATTTATGGTTCCCTTTTTCTGCGCTTACATTCTTTATTTTAGTATCTAGTCAAATTTTTCCATTTTAATAGAAGAAACTCTCCTCCAAACTGTACATATGATTTTCATCAAATACGACTTTACGCAGAATTCTATATGAATCTATGAAATCGAGTATGGAATTCTGTTAACTCATTTTTAAATTGATTATATGTTTCCCTCCTTTTCCTGAAATCTTCCCTCTTTGTCATTTTTTGTCATCTCTACAGCTTTCTAGATTTGGTATTGAACGCATGGCGTAGCTAGGAAAAAGATTCAAATGAGTAAATTATTTTTTCAATTTCAACATTCCTTTCACTAGGATACAATTCAAGATTTGGAAAAGGGGAGAAGGTTTTGGGGAAATAGGGGCCCATGGAGTGTTTCTAGTTCTCTTGTTAACCGACTTTTCCTAAAAAGAAAGAAGAATAGGAACGATATTCTAGTTAAAGCCTCTTCTGATAGGTAGGTTCCTAGGAGCATGCCGCAACAAAAGGATGGTTCCCCATGCATTTCATTCTTCTAGAAAAGAAAATTATAAGTACGTATGTTCTTAAATAGAAATAAGGAATCCCAATCTTTGTTAATTTTATCATCATCTAAGATTTTCAATACCCATGTTTCCCAAAGCGACACTTTGTTCTACTCATTTCATTTATACCTCGTTGGCTATTTTGTGCATTCACCATAGGTTTTTACATCATATGGACGTTCAAAATGAATTTCTTCTTCCCGAAAGCACCCCTCTTTTTCAAGAGGATTTGCGACATTGAAACTATACGGAAAAATAACATTGCCGTAAATTAACAAAATAATATTTCCATATATTCTTGAAAAACTCCATTTATTCTGGTGTGGATAGCAGGCAGGCCTATATTTCTTGCTTTCTTTTCTTTTGTTTTCGTTTGTTTCGAAAAAGAGATCGAAATCCGTTTGCCCCTTTCTTCATAGGAAAGTAAGGAACTGGCCTCAAATTTTAGCTATCGGAGGATTCTTCTGACCAATGAAAAACTGATAATTGTCAGCAAAATTATTTTTTTCTTTTTCGACCGATTCAGCAAGGAATGTTTTGGTTGCTTTTGGCGAATTGCTTACTACTAGGTTGAATCGGATGTCAACAGCTGCTCCTGAGGTACTTTCACCTAATAGACATCATATGATCACTGGGGCAAAGGATGGTATTTGCAAGCCTAATCCTTCTGATTATATACTTATTATTCTCAAAATCGGGTAGTCTTGATCGTGTCGGGTAAGCAACAGTCGCTTTGTCACTGGTGCATACTAGGGCTTCTTCCTCTAATTACCGTTGTAGCTGAACCATCACTTATAGCTGTATATTCTGGGCGAGACCAAGTCAAGCTTCCTAGCAGTCAACCAAGAAAGAGTGTTTCTCCTCTACTAAAAAAATGGATTTGGCTGTTTTAGGAGCTGTAGAAAGAGTTGTTTTAGCTGTGGAGGCTAAGAAGGGAAGATCTTTCTTTTTATACAAAAATGTGGTCAAGTTTTGAATATTTTTATTAAATCTTGAATTTCAGACTTTCGCCCATTGCGGAAAATTCCCCACTCTTCTTTTTTCAACAATTTTCTGATCCCTAATGGAAAAGGTCATTTAGTCCATGTCGTTATTCCTGCATCCAGGGGGAATACTTTTGATCAAGACAAGGCAAAAGAAAAAAGAGCCAGACTATCGTGTACAAAAGCAACAATGATTCGATGCGCTCTTCCTCCAAGAGCGCAATTCTATAGATACTGTAAAAGGCAACTCATGTTTCCACTCAATTTTCATTACGAAGATGTATCACATCAAGATCTGTTGCTAGGATCCATACGACATACCTCCTCTGGAATTCCAATGAAAGCTTTATATAACATAATGGCTTTTTGGTCTTCGTTGAAGGATACTAGATTACTTAGTATAAAAGATTGTCTCCATAAAATAAAGGAAGAAGAAGCCAAGACTAAGAGCTTGTTGTCAGCTTCTATTTGCAATCATTGACTCAAACTCATTCTCGAATCCCATTCAGCAGGAATATGGAGGTAATCCCTAAACCCAATGAATGTGAGTTCTTCTATTTTGACTTGATCAAGGAGTATTAAGATTCATATTTTATGGTTTACGTGATCGGACAAAGAATGAGAACGAGGGATAGATGAACATCTGAGGTGAGATTCAGGCCATATTTTTGGCTACGTGTTCAAAGGACCAAAAGCCGGCTTAGAAGTGGTTGTGGATTTGCCCACTTAGCTTAGGGTTGAGACATCATACATACCTATATTTTCCTCTTCCACCTTTCAGTCTGGTGAGTTCCTATCTCATACGGCTCGACAATCAACTCTTTTGTTGAAGAAGAAGTTCTACTCACTTTTTGACCAAGATTGAGCCAGATACTTTATAGAAAATATGGTATTTTTTATCTATCTCTCCATTAGAACGAGAGAAAGAGCCAGTCTAGGAGTTACACAGCTGATTCGGTTAATCACATGTTAGAGGCATCTATCTAAATCGCACATGTCAGAACAAGCAATAGCTTTTTCAGTACAACGAGTCCCCTTCTCCACGACCACTTTTTGTCCCAACAATTAAGAATTGTTTTCCCCTACTTGCTGCATCAAAAAAAAACTAAATCACAAGCTTCTGATATACTTTTCAAAAAAAAAAGAGTATTCTACCTCATTGGCGGTTTTAGAAAACCTCGCGAATTAACTTGGGTTACTGGTGTGGTTCTGAGTGTATTGAAAATTTTTATAAACAGAAATTAAAAAAATATTAGTTATTAATAATATTAGTACTATTAATATAATATAGCTATTTGAAATCTTAGTGAAAGACTGGACAATTATATATTCTGGGAGGCAATTCTAATTTAAAAAAAAATTTATTCCTTCGAATTTGTTTTTCCCCTTTAGATATCCCAAAAGATCCATTCTGGCAACAAAGGATATGCCACTTCTGAGACTTTGGCAACTTCCTGATCGGCAATGACAACATCATCATCAAATACCGCGTACGATGTAAAGCGTACAACAGAGTGCACACTAACGATAACTTGTTTCGAACATTAGAATCCAATCCTTATAGTAGGCTAACCTATTTTGAACGGATCCAATCTGGTTTTTGAGTTGTGATTTATAAATGAATTCGGGAAAGCCAACAGAAAGATTCAATTTAGACTTTGTGGAGTCGGTGATGCTCTTGCTTGCGCGTAAAGGAGGACCTATTGAATAAGTCTCCAATTAATTGTAGGCGGGTGAATGACTTCTTTTCTTTCTTTTTTGAGCGAACCTATTGACTGACTACTTTACGAAACTACTCGCTATAAAGCCTTAAAGCTGGCTCTCGTTGTTTTTTCAAGCTACTACTGATGTGAACATGTGAATGAACATACATATGAACATGTTAGACACGTATCGATAGAGCATGAACTCTCTCTAACAAATGCAGTAGTTAGAAAGGACTTTCTTTTGGTTGACATCCGATCCAACCTAGTAGTAAGCAATCTGCCAAAAGCAACCAACTGGGCCCACCCGATCCCCAGAACGTAAAATGGAACCATACCGGACACCGTTTGATCAAGATAGAAATTGAAAATATTTTGAATCCAACTAAGGAAAGAGGATATTCAAAAAAAAAGATAAAATCCAATTCAAAGAGAAGAGCTTGCATCAGTATCTCAATGATCTCGAATTGGGGAAAGATCTTAGACGGAATGGAGAGGTGGGAAGAAAAAGCTCGGGACTAAAGGCGCAAAACATTATTTAATTATAAAAAGAAAATGGCCCAACTTGGTTTCGTAGCAGGTTTTTTTGCGCCCGTTTTCTAGGATCATATATTACCTCAGAATCAAAGGTAAAGAACTCTAGTTATACCTAGAAAATTGAAAAATCCAAACATCTCAGAGATAGATAGAGAGGTATGAATTTCTCAAACGAACCGAAGCAAGTTTTCAAGAAACTGCTAGAGTTTTAGTAGGAATTGAAGCTCTAAGCAAGAAGGAAAAGCTGATAGGAGAAAGAGAACTAAAAGAAGTCGACTTAGTCCCTTTTTGTGTTTCTAGTATTTCATTGACTAGCCGTTCGTTGCTTCCCTCCACATTTCATCGAGTGGTCATGATAGAAATATAATTTCTTTCTTCCTCTTACACTTCTTACATGCAGGCACTCTGCAATAGATAGCAGCAGTTCTCCTCTCCTAGGTTCCCCAACTTACTTTATTAACGAGCTTTTTTGGGGACTAGCCCGCTTCCCATTACTCAATAGAATCAAACTTACATTTCTTGAAAAAAAATGTTGCCGAGACAGAAAAAGAAATGGGGATAAGCTTTCTAAATAAGATTGAGTTCGACGAATGTGGATGCTAGAAAGATCGTCTGTCGAATCTTTCTTTCGAAAAGATTGAAATAAGGAGTCCGTCGATTTATTTTCCCAGAATGTATCCTAATTTTTGGCCTAATTCTTCTTCTGATGATCGATTCAAAAGGAACTGAGAAGAAAGTATCATCAACAACTTGTTTTACGGTGGGACAAGAACAAATCTTTTTTTTTAATGAGAATTTTACATAATATAAGAAAATCCTTTTTTGTGAGAGTTGGAAATGCATGATTGGTCGATTCATTCCTGTCACTCGGCGCATGTCTTTGATCAACCCCGGTTCCGTCAGATTTAGATGACTGATTAGATTACTGATTAGATTACTAGTTTGTTTAACTAAGGTTTCCCGCCTAAATCACATATCACATTTTGATGAATAACTAATTCTTTTTAGCTATTCTTTTCTCCTTTACTAGTCTATTAATAACCAAACGAATTATTCCAATGGCGCTTTTCCGCAGGACTAGACACATGTTAGCTGTAGGAAGTATGGTTCCAAAAGTGACTTCAGTTCGCCAGTTCAAGCTCAACTCCTTTCACTTTTTCTCTTTTTTCTAAAATACAATGAAAATATTAACTAAATGCTCCAATACTGGGAGACTGAGGAGAATAGGAGTTTGTGGGTTGAGAATGGCATGCTCCCCAGGTAAGAGCCAACGAAGTAGCTGTAACATGAAAAACTAAAGCTCCTTACCATATACCACTTCATGTGATGTCCCAAATAGAACTGTACCACAACAATAAAGAGTGGATATGCAAGGTCCCAAATGAATTGGCTTATTCTAAAAAATCTGGACTGGGCAGATGCCTGATTTCCTTTTATCCTTGGTGAAGTCGGAAGGTCAGCTCAATCTGAACAAATATAGGGATGAAAACAGGCAAATGGTCTCATACGTCATATATAAGCATTCTTAATGTCAAGTTGGTAGAGAGATATCAAAGAAAATAGAAAAAAATAAAAGTCCCATCTTGGGGGAGACGTCTTCTCTGTCCCCCAATCATGGAAGGGGTGTAACAACCTATTATTAATGTAGTTTCCAATGGCAAATAGAAGGATTTTTTTACAGAAACAATATTATTTCAAGTGCTATTATGTAAACCTAAAGCAATAGCACGATGAACCAAGAAATATCCAGGACGGCTTTTCCCTTACTAGTCCAGTGGTAAGGTAGGGCGCTCCGCAAAATTTTTAAAAAATTGATATCTAGTTCTTCTATTAGGCTATTGAACAACACATATAGCTCTTGATGTCTTCAAGACCATTGAGTGTTTAACAACAATTTCTGTAATGGAGAAAAATGGTGGAATGGTTCTCTCCAAACTGGAGGAAAGTGGGACAAGCGATATCTCCATAACGAAGATAGTTGATAACAAGGATTCTCCCTAGGGAAAAAAAATTGTTGGAAAATTTAGTAATGGGTTGATGAGACAATGGGTTTGCTAGACTCGTTAAATGAATAAACTGTATATGGCCAAATACATACTCCTCACCGGTTTGAATCGATGTAATTGAAGAAGAAGCATTATTGGAAAAGTATCTCTTATTTTTGTATGTTTTCCCTAAAAATAAGAGACCGTTTAAAATGATCTAGATTCAATTGAAAATCTGTAGCTCAATTGAAAATCTTACATATTAAATTTTTAAAGAGATTCTTACACACCACAAGTTAAACAACTAAAAAACATTTTTAATGCATGCTCTCCGAGATGACAAGAGAAGAAAGTTTTTTCAAAACTAATTAGATCTCACATACTTTTCTAACTTAAAAATAACATCTTTTCTTCTCCGATCTGCTCCTCCTTCATCACCGGGGTGACTTTCTTCCACTAGCATCTGGTCCCGAGGCTCCATCGTTGTAGGCATGAGGTTAAAGGAAAAATTATTGAGACACCCTAATTGATTCCTCTTTCCGACACTGGCATCGAGATTTTTCACTCTCTAAAGCTTCTGTCGACTTAGTGGGAGTTTTCGGCAAGAATTTTTTCTCTGATCTCACCTTGTGTGAAGTTTTCTATGACTCTTGCTGCTTCTTCGTCTCGCTTTTGTTACGGAAGATCAAAGTAGCCGGCGTCAACGATTCTCATCCTCAGACCAAGTCTCCTCCGCCGTCCCCTCTCTCTAAATCAAAGCTCCGCCTGAATGGCGTGTTACGTCTTTATCAGGTCTAGTTAAGAAGAGTTAGAAGGTTCACTTTTTCAACTTTTTGCCGGTATGGATCTGTTACCCGCGACATCTCTTCCCAATCCAACCGGCTTGGTCTTCTTATATCCTGGTTCTTCATGAATTGGGTTTCCGTCGAGTTTGTGCTCTTAATCCCACCTGTTATTTCATGGATTAATCCTGATTATACCCACCATCTTTCTCACCGTCTGGTGACGATCATCTCCGCGTGGCTGACCCATCAGTTTCCAGCAGAGTTGATGGAGCCGACAGATCTGTCAGTATTATCTTAGCTTTCCCTTCAACTTCAAAGCCGAGATACTTGCCACCGTTTGCTCTTCTCTCCCTCTTACCGATTGAATATGTCATTTCACTGGCGAGTTCTCAGAGAAGATGTTCTTCTTCTTCTTCAGCTCCGTCAAGTCACCACCACCACATTTATCCAGCCCTGTAGGGTATGTGGCATTAATATCAACTAATAGAAGCAAAACCGCTAAGAGGTGGTAGACGTCTCGTCCTTTTTGGTTTGCTTCTCGGCAACCATAGCCAAAGTTTATCTCAACATGTACCAGCACTGTCAGTCTCTTTTTCGCAGATCTGACATGGCTCTCGTTGAAGATGATCCGCCGAAATGCCCGTCGGTGAGGTCGTCCCGCCATCAAGATCTCATCGGCAACTAGATCAACAAAGATTGGGTTTTAATTAGGTATGTCCAAACTTTGGTACATTTTTGGGCTCCCATTAGCTCAAGACCCATTATTTTTTGGGTTTTTGTTGATATAAGTATCATTAACGTATGGGTTTTTAATTATCCAAAGTTTTGTTTGGACTTAAATAATCATTTAGTTACCCAAATCATATCAAATTCCTCCTTTATGGAGAGACTAATGAGATCCTTGTCATGGCATGTCTACAATTATCGTGACCCATTTCAGTTGTCACCCTGCAACTTACATAAGGTCTGGGTCTAAATTCTTGCAAAATCCAGCGCTTTTGATGCTTCGCTTCTTTGATTTAGATGACCGAGGACTCCATTTCAGTTGGGAGTCGACACTGATACATTGGCTTTTCGATGACATTATGTATACCTTGTTGCAAAGCACATCTTTAACTTTCCCCCCTCAAGCCCCTCTGCTTATTTTGATGCAAAGCACATCCTTTTCGAATTCAATTTCCTCATGTTTGGAGAGATTACTTTCAATAGTATCCTTAAAGGATCCTCTCGGCGCTGCCTCCCCCACTTTGGAGACGATTAATGAGTCAACTTTCTTTCTTTGGCCACTATTACTTTTCTAAGTATATCTCTGAGGAAGATTTTATTGGCTAAAAATCCTTCGTTATGAAGAGAATTAGGGTATTTTTCTTCTCCATGAAGAGTGACACTAATTGGATTGCGTTCATGGCATTAGGAGATTAAGGTAGTGCTCCTCCGCCTTTGGTAACCAAACTCCGTTCATCTCGGATTTCGCGAGAGCCTTATCTCGCCTTACTTATGACAACATTCTTCAAGGATTCAGTGTTTTCGCACTTCCGCCACAAGTATGGATTCTCAAAAAACAACGGATACTTACGTATCTCGTGTGGTTTTATATCTCCCGAAGGTCGACTATCATGCATTAGTAAGCTTTACACCACTTGTTCATATCTCGACAATGTGTCCCCTTTTTCGAAAGTTTATAGTTTATGTCTTTTAAAGTTTCGCTCTAAACTTATGTTTTATAAGTGCATTTTATTGTATTTTATCTTTGTCCGAATAATATAAATCATTAGGATTATATTAACCCAGATTTCTGTTTTCTCGTATAAGAACATCAATTTTCTTTTGAATTTCTCTATAAAAAATTTATTAAATTAGTAGCTTCATATATGGAATTTGATTAAAAAAAAAGAAATTCTTACACATGTAGATTCTTTTGGTTACCCAACATTAACCATCACACATGCAAATAGCCGTTTGGAATTCTAAATTTTTTAAAAATATTTTAAGAAAACCATTTTGCTTTGATAAAGGGGAAAATGGTCAGGATATAATACGACATTGACTGCCATGTATAACGGTTCCATTTTCAAAATCACTCTCTCACCGTTCTATCTTTAATAAAATAAACTAATTTCAATTTGGCCGCAATATTTTCAAAACTTACATCTCACCCCTACGATTCAAATTGGTGAATAGTCTGAGAAAGTAAAGGGTCCCTATCTGAATGTTTTATGAAATAAAAGGATTTGTGTCTGTCACTAATCGCATTACCAAAATATACATTATGAAAGTACATCAGATTCATTGTAAAAACATAGTTGACCGAAATGGATGGACAAAACATTGGTTACCAGAAAAGAAAAAAAAATTGAAGAAAATTATTTCAATTTGGAAAATAATATTTTATCTGTAATAAAATAGATTCAATTTGACCCCAATCTTCTTAAAACTTTCAATTTCACCCCCACGTTTCATAATTTAAGAAAGTAAAGGGAGCGAATCCGAATATTTTCTGAAACAAAAAGATTCCTGTCTGTCACAAATCTTATTACCCAAAAAAAGTATTATTATTCTCAGAATTTGAAGTTTTGAATATTTTTGTCTTTTTACACAAAAACATTCCTCTAAAATCTCTCATGTTCTTGCTCGCTTCTACTTAAAATTTCTCAATTCCTCCAGATTCTCTGGGTAAAAATGGGTTGCTGTGTAAGCAAGAAACCTTCTCCTTCTCCTCCCTCTAATGGCATCTCTTGTGCTGTTAAACCTCCAGATCCCATCAAACTAATCAAACCAGTGATTGAGCCAATTCAAGAAACGACACCCCAACCCGAATCTGAGAAACTGATTCAAGAAGATGAAACAAAGAAGGAAGTTTTAGTGATAAAACACAGAAGAAGCCATGAGGAAAGATCCAAGAAGACAGACTCAGATAAAGCTTTGATTTGTCCAGTTTCTTCTCCGGTGGTTGAGAAAGCAAACGTGAAAATCTCAAGTTGTACTAAAGAAGAAGTTGATGCTCAACTAATACAATGTGGTAAGCTAAGTCGAAACAACTCAGCTGCTAAAACAAGAAGATACTCTGGTTCAAAGAGAAGCTTTGACTTTGACCAAAAGGAGAAAAACAGCGGCGGCGATGCGGAGGAGGAAGAAGAAGAGGCTCATCGACACCGCCACCGTGTGAATAGTTCGCCAAGGGAACGAAGAAGACGAACTCCAAGCAGAGAACGTTCCGGGAGCAGAGAAATAGTAAACGGCGGCGGTGGAAGCAGACGAGTGAGCAGATCTCCGGCGAAACGAACGGAGGTTACAAACCCTAATTCGAATGGCAGTTCTGTAAATTCAAGCAACATTAGACCAAGAAAGTTTGTTACAGTTCCGGCTACTGATAAAAGAAACAATGTAGAGCCGTCAAATAAACGGATTACAGTTAAGAGAAACATCGGAGAAGCTTGTAGAATCGCAGCGTCTCCAAGATCGAAATCTCCGGCAAGAGCGGCGAGCAATGCTCATCCTCCGCCGTCTCTGAGCCGGAGTAAATCACGGAAGTCGGAGCAATCACCATATAGAAGGAATCCACTAGGAGAAATTGATCAAAATTCAACAAATATTGGTTCTTGTAACATCAAGAAGATGATTAGAGCTGCAAGTCCGAATCATGCCACCGCCATTGTAGAACTTACAAAACCTCCTCAAGTAGTGTTAAGCAGAAGCAGATCGTTAAGGAAATCGAGAGATTTAGATTTGGTATCAAACGAAGATAACAATTACACAGCATTGTTGTTAAAAGATATTCAGAATTTTCATGGGAAGAGTGGAGATGATGAATCTTCGATTTCGCTTCCGTTATGTGTTACTAAAGCTTGTTCCATTGTTGAAGCAGTGGCTGATCTTAATTTGAGTTCTGAGTCCAGTCAGTTTAGATATACGTCTACTGTGAAGAAAGCTGATCTTACGGAACCAAGTTTTGAAAAGTATGTAACTGTGAAGAGAGGTGGTTCGTTGGAGGCACAAGAATTATCTGATAGTAACAATCTTATGTGACTTGAGTTCTAGATTCGGACGATAAGACAACACTAACTCGTGTTGTTGCGGTCTTAGAACTTAATAAGGAGAAAATGTTGTTTGCTTTTGTCTATTGTACTTTCTCATGTTTGGTTTAAGTTGTACTACCTTGCTCATTTTAATGAATCGTCTCTTCTTCATGTTATGACATTTTTTGTGGAGGTATTGGTGGTAACCTAAGATTCTTTTTTTTCTTTTCTTTTGAAATTGTCATCTAGGCATGACCAAAATCTAACCATAACCGTATTTTGGACCGTAACCGTTCAGTTTTTAATTGTAGTCGAACCGTAACCGTATTAAATTGTTAATAACCATAACCATTAACCGTAAAAATATATTAGTTATGGTTAACCGTAAAATATTAACCGTAACTGTTAATTAACCATACCGTATAAAAACCGTTAGTTAACCGTATAGTGTAACCTTAATATTATAACCATAACCGTTTTAAAAATAGAAAAAAATATACATATAATTAATAATAACCATACTTTTTTTATTTTACGTTTCATTTTTTCTTTTTCACTTTTTTCTCGTTTTATTTTGTTTTCAGGTAAAAAGATTACTAACAAATAAAAATATTTGGTGTCTTAGATTTATACTATGATCTGGTTAGGAGATTCCTAATTTGACATGAGAGTAAAACTTACAATTTCAATTTACTTCTTTAAATTCTTGTAATTGAGTAATTTTCAAGAAAAAATGCATTAGTTAATTAATTCTGTCTACTTACTACTATTTTTACTCAAGTATTTTAATTTAAAACAAGGAATTAATGACTAATAAGAACTGAGAAGAATACTTGTCACCTAAGAATTAATTATTTTATCTGGTTATGGTGGCATTTAAAAATAGACGTTAGTAGCTCCGGCAAAGTTCAACAAGTCACACTACTCAAATGTTTTAAGTTTTAACAACCACGTAACCAATGTTATAGATTTTATAGATTTTAATTAAACTAGCCATTTATTGTTATATATTTTATACATAACCTTTTAACTAAATATAAAATAATAGAATTGTTTGGTAAATAACTGACCTAAATAAGAGGAAGTTTTGGAAAACTAACAAATAACAATTAGTAATAGTATTTAACAAGAAAAAAACAATTCGTAACAGTAACAAAAGAGCCGTTTGTTTAAATTTTGTTGACAATTTCAAAGAATTTTTTCCATTTTTTAGTAACCAGATTTTCTATAAATAGTCTTCTATATGTAAAATTACTTTTAAAACAAAAACATCTTCTCTTCTCTCTCGTATTCGATTATCCAAAACTAAATCTTATTTTCTTTTGTTACACTTTTGTTTTACTGGGAAAATGTCTTCGGATGATGTTCATAACTCATTACCAACCATCATCAATACTCAAGAAAGTGCAACTCAAGAACAAGCTACCACAAACTTGGGAAAGCAATGTGTGAATTCTTCTCATATTTTTAAGGTACATTTTCGAAAAGAAAAAATTAATGGAGAAATGAAAGCATGTTGTAATTATTGCAATAAAAGTTTTTTTTGGAGATCGGGTGCATGATATGGATCATATAAATATCATTTGGAAAGAATTCATCCTGAAAAAGTTGGTGTAGAAACTCATAATGCTACTTCTTCTAATCTTTCATCTTTTCATTATTCCGAGAAAAAAAATCGAGAAAAATTAGCCAAATGTGTTGCAGTTGACTATCTTTCATTTAGCTTTGGGGAAAAATTGGGTTTTAATAATTACTGCAAAAGAGCTTTAAATCCACAAGTTAAAAGAGTTCCTCTAACTACTCTTACCCGGACTCTAAAATCGTTTTATCGAAAAACCAAAAATGATTTACAAAATTTGTTTTCAAATTTTCATAGTAAAGTTTCAGTATGTTGTGATATTTGAAGTGATCATTGGCAAATACATCATTATATGGGTATTACATGTCATTGGGTTGATAGTGATTGGATCATTCAAAAGAGAATTATTGCTTTTCGAGTTTTTGATGAAAGACATACGGCTAATAATATTTTTAAATTAATGAAAATGATTTTAGAAGAATATAATTTAACAAATAAAATATTTCTATTTCATTTGATAATGCATCCGCCAATATTGCTTCTGTTTTTGAATTAATAAATAATTGTAGTCCTATTTTAGGTGGAAAATATTTTCATGTTCGATGTGTTTGTCATATTTTAAATTTATGCGTCCAAGATGGTTTGTTAGCTTCTCATAATAATCTTATTTCACCAATTAAAAATGCTTTGAATTATTTATGGGGCCATCCAAAGTTAATGAAAAAATGGTTTCAGTTTTGTAAAATGCATAAGGTATTTCCCAAAAGGTTTTCTCGTGATGTTCCTACTCGTTGGAATTCAACTTATGATATGCTTGTTGGTTCAATTGATTATAAAGATTTATTATGTAGTTTTATTCAAGAACATTGTAGCTTTTTAACTTTGTGGCCAACTCATTGGGATGATTGTAGTGCACTTTTAAAATTATTAAAATGTTTTAATGATGTTACATATTTTATTATCTGGTGTTTATTATCCTACTAGCCATTTACTTTTATATGAATGTGTCAATATTGCTGATGTGATTCATGAACATGAAAATAATATTATTTTGTCAACATGTGTTAAAAGTATGAAAGAAAAATGGATAAAATATTATGAGGAAATTCCACCTCTTAATTTGCTTGCATCTTTTTTGGATCCTCGAACTAAATTAGATGGTTTATCTGATTATCTCACCACATATTATGATTTGTTGCATTTATCTGATAGTGTTAATGTTCCAAGCATTGTTTCTAATTCAAAAAAAAGACATAGAAAATTTATATGATGAATATTTTAGATTATATATGCATAACCCACATGTAGTTGAATCATCTCTACAAAGTGATATGTCATCCACTTCTAAGTTGAGTCTTGTAGAAAGGATGCGACGGCAAAAAAGACAACGGCCATCTCAAGGTAATAATTCTGAACTTGAAAAATATATCTTTTAATTTTGAGTTTAGTGATGAAGATGCAGGTAATAGCTTTCAAGTTATTGAATGGTGGAAGAGTCACCAATCTTGCTACCCGATTCTAGCCATGATTGCAAAAGACGTTCTTTCTTCACCTGTTTCTATAGTTTCCGTTGAACGTGCTTTTAGTTCGGGAGGTCAAATTCTAGATGAAACTCGATCAAGGATGAGTCCAGATTCTCTTGAAGCTCAACCGTGTCTTGACGATTGGACTAGAGCAGAATATAGACAACAAGAATACATTCGAGACAATGAAGAAGAGTTAGAAGATATAGATAGTGATGTATCTACAACAAGATCTGAGGATAGTGATTAATATTTTTTTTTTTTAATATTGTAGTTAACTTAATAAATATCATAATAATTTATAAAAAAAATTTTTTTACATATTCTATTTTTTAATTTTTTACATATTTTTATGTATAATGTTCGGCTGAAGAAAAATGAACCAATGATCGAGACTGAGATTCAATAAGCTTTGATGCGTTGCAACTCCATCTTTGTTTCAAAAATCGTTAGTTTGGAGGATGCAAGATGGGTTGTATTAACATCATGAAGATTATTCATCCTCACACTTTCATCTTTAAGGAATTTAATTTTAATGTTATTAATGTTATTTGTTTGGTCCTTTGTTTTTGTAGTCTAGAGTAATTGCGACTGATTACTCTTTTGCAATTTGCCTCGAAGACTTAAGGCTAATGGATGTGCAAGTTAGATAAATATTAGAAAAAGGAGGAAAATATCAGACGTCCCATAAAATTTGAATATCTTAAAGCTACTATTCATAGGTTAGCATAATTAAATAAAATATATGGTATCTAGAATTTCATATTATAAAATTTAAGCATTATAGTAATAATTAATTAAGTATTCGTTGATATAAAATTAGTTCTTTTAACAGAGGTTAAACAAAATTTGTGAAAACACCATTGATATTATTTTTATCAAAATCATCAAATAATCGAATCATATTTAACCATATATAACCATAACCATTTTAACCGTATATAACTGTAATCGTATATAGCCGTAACCGTTTTAACCGTAACCGTTTTAACCGTTTATTAAATGGTTAAGGTTAAGGTTAAAAAAAAATTTAAAACATAACCGGTGGTTAATTAAATATAACCGTGGTCATGCCTATTGTCATCACAAGATTCTTTGAGAACGATATTACAAGATTTTGCCAAAACTCCTACAAGAATTGACGTATCCTCCCTCTCGTTATGATCACGTCAAGCAAACCAAGTAGTAGATAATATAGCTAATCAAGCCCACATATAATTCCATTGTTTCTTCTAATTTACGGGAATGGATTCGGTGACTCATGTGTAATGGTGTACAAACTACAAAACTCTATTTGAAGAAATGAAATTAGGCTTGTTTGTTTCTTCTTCTATCATTTTCATCCAACTAATTTATTTATATATTCCATTTAACTAATCTATCTGAATGTCGTTTGCAGAGAACTTATCGCCATGCCCGCGGACCAATTTACGATGTCTTCGTCGTTGACGTTTGTCAAGCAGGGTTTCGTTTTGAGTTGATCATTTAAATAATTTATTTGAATGAATTTTTGTTTGTTTTTTTAGTTTTTGTAAATCTTCCTCTTAATTCAGATTCTTTTAATAAAAATGACTAAAATGTTAATACTTTGATTTAATCATATTTTAAATCTTAATTTTAACTATACTAATTTTGTTTATAAACCACATAACAAAGCCCTAGAAAATGCACATATATATAGTCTCTTAATCAACATTACTGTTACTACAAATGAACATAAATGCGACACAAATTATTTTTCAGTTTACTTATCGGTTCAGGTCTGAAAACATTGATCATGAACATAGTAAAAATTAATTTTTAAGAACCATCTCTCCATCAACATTACAATACCATATATGATGTTACTACAGACAAACAAACATAAATGTGATACAAGTTCTTCTTTTCAAACTCAAACCCGATCGTATATAAATTCATATTTAGGTCCTGAAATTGTTGGAAATGTAACCTTATGAGCATTAGAGACTGAACAAGTTACTATAAACACAGAGTGTTAGTTCATTGAAAACTACAAAAATAGAAGAAATGAAGTATATTATCAAGAAGCAATGATAAGAACAAGGTACAGAGACTACAAAAACATGTAGAGAACAAGGGAAACTTATCAAAGTATAAATCTGACGACAACAACACCTAGAAGTACTATAACATTAGAACACGTTCACTTGCTTGACTAACCTCAGAAAATAACTCTTATTAAGACTGCAAAATCAAACAATCCTGAACAAAAACATCATGAAACAAAGTTTGACAACATGATCAAAACAGTAGGATTGCATAATGAAACCAACCCTTTACTCCAATGAACTAAATCGAAAACAAAGAAGACTTATGTTCCTATCATATCAATGTTATACACAACTAAAAATGAATCTGAAGCAATACATAGCAAGAGAAACACCAACTTGTTTACAACTAATCAAGCATCACAAACATATTCCATCTTTAACATTGGAAAATATTTTATTACCAAACAAAGAGATCTCAGTTCTATAGGAGCTGACCATGTACTAAAATGGGTATCCATGAAAAGTTCATGATGTATGAAAACAACACTAAGCTATCTTAGAGAGATTCTCTCTTAATGGCATATCTTTTCACCAAGGTTCTTCCAACAACTAAGCATTAAGTAAACTGTAAGCAACTTCAAAAGCTTTCTTGGGAATTTAATCAAACACCAAATAGTCGAAGTATCGTACTTCATAAGAGAAACCCAGAATCCAAAATCTATATACAAATTCAGGTAATCATGCCCTAAACATAAACAAACGAATTTGTATTTCAATTAATCAAAACTTCTACCTACAAATCACGCTCAAAAATACATTGATATATCATTAAACTGCGATTAGAATCAGCAATAGAAAATTCAAAACAGGAAAATAGAGAGAAAACTACTTGCCTGTTCTGTAGAGACATCAACGACAAAGAGCTCCGATGATGAGAACGTAGAGAGCTCTGATGATGCTAGAGTTTGCAGAAGAAATTGAGAGAAAGGGAAGAAGAAGAGACAAAACGAAATTGTTATTTTTCGTGTGTAAATTTTAGGTTTAAAGATGGGTATATTTGTCATTTGCATTTTTGACTGATTCAGTTCCATTCAAATGGTCCAATTTAGATCATCTAGATGAGTATAAATTTTTTTTCTAAATTTTCAAAACTCATTCAGATGATTCATCTGGATGATCCTCATTTTGGACACTAAACAACTATTAATTCTCATATTCATCTAGATGAATCATCTGAATGAAGGAACAAACAAGCCTTTAGTTGAGTTAAAAATGGTAGTAATTTTTATAAATTACAACGTTAAGTATATATATATGTATATGTATTTGTATATTTGTAATTTAATTAACTGAAATTTTTTGAGAAAATGGAGAAGATATGGACCTAAGAGGGATGTGAGGGATTTATTTCATTATATTAACTTACATTAATTTGTCACATGTTTATATTTATAGTAGGTAAAAGTGAATGAGAAAATGACAAATGGATGATGATAAAGATAAATAAATTGACAAGTGTGAGATGATCGGGATGGGCAAATGATAAGTGTGTGGTGTTGTGGCAATGTGATGGATAATCACATTTTCACATGTGTTCTTAATATTTTCCCTTGAGTATCCATCAGTAGTAACATATTGCGTACTATCTCATTAAAAACTTTATCATGAAAAAGTTCATTGGGATAAAAAATATAACAAAGGAAAAAGAGTGGAGTGACGCACGCAATCTCCCTGTGAAAAAATATTTTTTTCTTTTATAGATTTCATAGATGACACATTTCGGTGCTATGAATATGCTTTCTGAACATTATAGTAGGAAGCGTCATTGTAAAAAGATCTAATGTGTTTTCACTTAAGCGGATATATTGAATATCAACTTCTTGATTCTTCTCCATTTTTTGAGTGTACAAGAAAAATATTGGGAGAATATGCTTCGTTCTATCGCTCTTGATAAAACCTTTTTTCAATTTGTATGACAAATGCAACATTATCTTCCTACATTGTTGTTCGATCCTCATTGGCGGCTACTCCAATTGCTTCTTGTATATGATTAATCATAGATATGAGACAAACGCATTATCTACATGTTTCATTAAGCGTAATGATTTCTGTATGTTTTGAGGAAGTGGCGACTAACGTCTGTATGTGAATGCCAAGAAATTGCAGTTCTTCAAATTATGAAAACGTATCCAGTTTGGGATCAAGCTTTATGCGGATCTGATAAATAACCAGCATCTTCAAAACCAACTAGACCAAACTCGAAGTTTCTTTGATAAAATAACTGTAAGTCAATCGTACCTTGAAGATAATAGAAAATGTGTTTGATACCATTCCAGTGTCTTCGTGTAGGAGATGAATTATATCTTGCAAGTAGATTAGTAACAAATTTATGTATGGTCATGTACAATTTGCAAGATACATAAATCCACCGAGAGTACTCATATAAGGTACTTCGAAACCAAGTATTTCTTCGGTATCTTCACAACGCATGAGTGAATCTTTCTCAACATTCAGAGGTCTAGTGACCATTGGAGAACTCAAAAGAGTCGCTTTATCCATGTAAAAGCATTTTACGATTCTTTTAATATAATTTGATTGATGCACAAATATTCCATCTTGGAAATGCTCTAGTTGGAGTTCGGGAAATTTTTTTGTCTAGCAAACCTATTATATTTAGGTCATAAACGTATACATCAATGATCACAAATCCTGAGAAATATTTCTTAATAAAGATGCAATGACATATTTTAGCATTTATATACATTTTATTCAATAAGTATCCGGATTGTTTTAATCCATAAAGAGATCAATGAACTTGAATGCACATATATTCCTAGAATCTGAATCTAGTGCCTCAAGAATTTAAAATATTTTTGGTATTTTTATGTATATATCATTATCTAATGATCTATATAAATATGATGTCACTATATCCATAAGGTACATATCTATTTTTAGATGTCGTTAGCCACATTAAATACTTGAATGTAACTGCATTCATGACTGAAGAATATGTTTCTTCATAATCAACTGCAAGTCTCTGAGAAAAACCTCGTGCAACAAGTCGGGCTTTATATCGAGTGATCTCAATTTTCTCATTTCTTTTTCACACGAAAACCCACTTGTACCCAACAGGTTTTACAACATCAAATACAGTGATACGTCAAAAACATTTATTTTATTGAGGACAACAATTCAATTTGCAAGACACTTTTCTATTTCTCCTAATCATGTTTTTCTGACATTTTGATACGGCCCTTGGATATGGATCATCACTATCATGATTTATCTCTTTGGATACAGAAGGAGAAAATATTTTATTTATCGTCATCAATTTTATTTCTAGGTCATATTTAATGTATTATCTTCTTCACGAGGACTTTCCTCTTTATTTGGTTCTTCTTGAACCTTTTTTTATTTTCTTCTCCCATTTTATTTTTGTTTCAAGAACTTTTATCTTTTTAACATATTCGTCTCCCACATTTCAATTGAACTTTAGGTTCATTTGATTTGCTCCCATCAGGTTTCTCTTTTGGAATTTCAACTCTTGATGGGACATTTACAGCGGAGATATAAGACTTTGTCACTTTTTTATATATATGAATGCATCTAGTAACTGATTTGCCATATTTTGTAAATGTACAATCTTTTGTACTTCCATTTTGCGTTTTTTAGAAGGATCAAGACATACCAAAGATGGTGTAAACCAAGTAATATCTTTTGGTATTTTTTTAATTTCTCCACCTAACGATGGGAAATTCATCTTCATTAAAATGGCAATCGGAAAAATGTGTCGTAAATATATCATCTGTTTGTGGTTAAAGATATCAAATTAAACTCGGTGATGCATACCCGACATATATATCCAATCTCCTTTGTGGCCCCTTTTTTTTCTTTATAGTGAAGTTATAGGAACATAAACTGTACATCCAAAAACACAAAGATGGGATACATTTGGCTCTTGGCTAGATGTCACTTGTAAAGGAAAGTATATATTATGCGCACTTCGTCGTATCTGTACCAATGTTTCAGCATGCAAGATTACATGACCCATATAGAAATTGAGAGTTTTGTTTTCAATATTAACGGTTTAGAAATGAGTTGCAGCCGTTTAATCAAAGATTCAACCATGTCATATTGTGTATGAACATGAAAAAGTGGATGCTCAACATCGATTCCCATTGACATATAATAATCATTAAAAACTTGACTATCTTTATGGTATAATCAGGAAATTGTGTCTTTAACCTGATTATTTGGGCTATGAACTTTGTGAAAGTCATATTTCATGTTGTCAAAAGACACACATATGACCATCTACTAGATATGTCAATTAATATCATAAAGTATCGAAATGGCTTGCATGAAGGGTGGATAGGACTACATATATCACTATGTATTTTCTCTAAGAATATTAGAGATTTATTCTCAATATTGGCTTGTGATGGCCGAATTATGAGTTTTCTTTCATGTATTACATGAAAACTCACGAAATTGAATTTTTTTATGTTTTATAATTGATGACCATTAGAATTTTGCACAATTTTCGCATCAAAACTGAACCAGGATGTACAAGTCTTTTATGCCAAAATTTAAATGTACCAGTATACTCGGTGGCATATGATGCGACCATGTGAATCTTTGTGAAATATAATCCAGAGGATATCATTGATAGTTCTTCCAATATATGTTTCCTCTATTTTGTAATGCAAAATATTCAATGTTATTCTTATTCATAGTCTCTATATGAAATCCATTTATGTGAATATTTCTGAAACTTATAAAATTTTTATGAGACTGAGAATATAATGCATCACTTATTTCAAATTTTGTTCCCCTTGGCGTTAAGAAATTTGCTCTCCCAGAGCCAATAATAATTTTTGCATTTCCAAAAATGGTACTCACGCTCCTGACGGAGTCTTTTATTTTGAACGAGGAGAAATATTTTTCATCTTTAAGTATTGTATTAGTCGTAACATTGACTGTTAAACATATATTTCCATCTTCAATCTCAAAATTTGACATTTTTCTGAGATAAATTTTTTATAAAGTATGCATTAATATAATAAAATCATAAATTTATAAAAGTTATATTATAACAAAACTATTTTACAATAAACTGATAAAAGTATGATTTACAATATTTTACAGTGAAACTCTTATTCAAAAGGTTTTTATAAGATAAAGATATATAATACAAACGTGACGATTATCATTTCATTTTGATCTTTTTATTTCCCGTTGTCATTATCAATGAGGAAATATGCAATATCAAGATGAGGTTTATCATCTAGGTCATGAAAGGAAAGTCTATGCTCATCAAAGATAAGGTTGATTTCAACATAATTTTTTGCCTTTTGCGATATTTGGTATAGATCGGCCAGATGTTTTGGTATACAACAGGTTTGGTACCAATGTCCTTTCATGCCGCATCTGTAACAAACATTCTCATTTTGTTTTTTCATAGTACATGACCTCTACCATGACCACGACCATGACCTCGACCACGACCATGACCTCGACCACGACCATGACCTCGACCGCGTCCACGTCCTCGTACTTGCCAATTATTAAAACTGGATGAAACAACATTCACTTCTGGAAGTGGAGCTGATCCAGTTGGACGAGTATGATGGTTTATCATTAAGAGTTTATTATTTTTTCATCAATTTGAAGAACTTGCATTAAGTCAGAATATCGAGTATAATTTCTCGCTCGATATTTTTGCTGCATGATTACATTTTTTGGATAAAAATTTTGAACTGTTTTCTCGATCATATCATTATCGGAAACATTCTCTCCACATAGTATCATCTTGAAGTGATTTCTAACATAGAGGAACTATATTCACTTATGCTTTTGTAATCCTAAATCACATATTTAGTCATTCATGTTTGGATTTTGGTAAGATCACATAATTCTGGTGATCAAACCTATCTTTGAGACATTTTCAAATATCTGAGGGATTTCTCTCGTGATATATTCTTTTTTTAAACCATCATGGAGATGGTGACGTAAAAATACCATGGATTTACTTTTTTAATCATCTGACGTCGTTCCCATTGGATCGATGGTATCAAGCAAATCTCTCACTTTTAGATACATTTTTACGTCTAAAACCCATGTCAAATAATTTTTTCCACTGACATCAAGGATATCGATATTAAGGTTTGTCAAGTTCGACATGATAATTATATAAATTATAAAAAAATGTTAACTATAGATTTAATGAAAATGTTTTTAAAAAATTCTTTTGAAGAAAAATAAACGATAGAATAAATTACCAATAGGTATAAATTATCATGAGTTATAATAAAATCATAAATTAAAGACAATATATTTAGGAGGTAGAGTTATCCAAATGATTGTGAAGGAGACAGAGCCTCCATAGGATCGAAGAAGCAAAAACCTACCATATGATCAATGAGAAGGCATAACTTTTTACTCCATAAATAGCATAAATAAATTTAAATAATTTTAAACAAATTTAAATGTTACCTCAAATATTTGAACGGATAGAGACTCGCTTGAATTTTGATACGGACTTATAGCTTATTCGTGTTGATAATGTGTTATAAACTATAATGTAAAGTGTTTATATATACATATTTGTAATTTAATTAAGTGAATTTTTTTGGAAAATAGAGAATATATGGACGTGAAAAAGAGGTGAGTGATTTGTAATTTATTGTTGTTGTTTCATTGTATTAACTTACAAAATTTTGTCACATATTTAAAGTAGGTAGAAGTGAATGAGAAAATGACAAATAGGTGATGAAAATGATAAACAAATATGTAACGATGAGAATGAGCAAATGAGAAGTGTGTGGTGTTGTGAAAATGTGATGGATAATATAACATAATTTTTAATATGTTTAATGGGATAAACCTAAGCCATTGTTTCATCTCGGTAGATCCAAGGCCAGCCCCTGGATAAATTGTTTGGTTCGGATTGTTGTTTCAACCATTTTCGCGAAATCCAAGATAAATAGGATATTGATTGTCAAAAGTGAAAGAGTAAATCTTTAATCTTTTAATGCTGTAAACACAATTTATTTGGTATTGAATACCTATCCTAAACACTTGAGCTAAGAATAATGAAGAAGTTCAATTGATTTAGCAGCAAAACATGCTAAACCAAATCAATAAGTTAATCGAACAACACAATTCTTAATATTCCAAGAGATATTTTGCCTTAACCTAACTTAGGTTTATCAAAGAATCAAAGATTTACTATTTTAAAAAAGAAAAAAAAAAGAGAAACCACCTAACATCTGAACAGAATAACATTAATTCTAGTTAACCGGAATAGCCGAAATACTAAAAAAAGGGAGAGATGAAAACTAAACCCAACCAAACTAAATGTCTGAATTTTACAGAAATACAATATCGAAGATATCCGAAGAGAGATCCGATTGAAATCGGAATTTACTAACCAATAGAAGAGAACAGCAATTTCTTCTTAACTCATCAATTATTCTGAAAATTTATAATTTATAATGCTTTAGAAATCCCCGAAAAATAAAATAATAATAATAATGGTCTAACCAACACACATCTAAAGCAAAAGCACGGCCCGAGTTCTCTGCAAACAGTTAGGAAAAGGTTTTTAGGGCTTTACGAATCAGAAAGCTCCGCCAAGCAACAAGTTAGATTCGGAAGCAGCAAAGGTTAGAGCTTTGATCTCTTTCGTCTTCCTCATACGTTATACGATAGTTTAAGCTCTCCGATGTGATATTCTCAGGAACCAGAACCAATTTTATATTCGGTTCCTTTCCTTTCTGATTTGGGTCGAATTAAGCTGGAATTATCTTTTGTTTCTCGTAATTCTGGGTTCATGTGAAGTTTAGTGAATTCTCTCACCCGGAGAGCTACATAGTCTGTAGATTTTATATTGTTATCCGTAATGCCCACCAAGTGTTCGATGAATTTCCTTGTCTAATTTTTTCAGTAATTTCAGGTCATTTGAAGTATTACCATGGCTACAACTACTGGACTCGAGTCTCTTGTTGATCGTAAGTTGTCTTATTTTTTGTTATTAAGTAACATTCTAAAATGATTTATTGATGTTCTGTAACATGAATTGTCTCTAACAATCTATCTTTTGGTTGATGCTGCAGAGATTATTTCGGTAATTACTAATGATGGACGTAACATTGTGGTATGTTATATATTCTATTGTGTGTTATGCGCATTGTAACTCCCAAAAATCAAAGGCAAGTGTATCATAAAAGAGAGCTTTTTTAATTTTTCAGGGAGTTCTTAAAGGTTTTGACCAGGCTACAAATATAATCCTTGATGAATCTCATGAGCGCGTGTTTTCGACAAAGGTTAGCTTCTGATTTCCGTTTTTTAAGTACCAAATTGAATGTGTGCAAATATTTTTTTCTACAAGTATTGGCTAGTTTATGATCAGCGTAAGCTTGTTCATCCCAGTGTTTAATGGCTTGTATCCTTGAGTTGTTACATTTAACTGTGGTGTCACTTTCATGAGGTTTCTATCATGTAGCCGAGTTCTTGATGTCTCCGTATTTTATGTGTAGTGATCACGTAAAACTAGAAAAATAGAGGTGCAAGCTCAGTAAGATGATAGGTTCATTCTCAGAGCATTGTTCTTCGTCTGGTATTGGTCATTTAATTGGTAATATGGTCTTGCTAATAATGTACATTTCTTGATATATATGCGTAGTGTCATCTTTTCAATGGAGTATTGAGGAACAAACATATTGAGACATTTAGGATTGGATGGTCCCTATTGTACTTTGTTTGGTGGGAGAATGTGGATAAAGGAAAAATTGATATCTGAATGGAAGAATCTCGATTAGATCATGTGGATAGCCACTACATATATGCCTATGGAGCTTACACTGAAACAGATTTAGTGCTAGTAATTCTTCAAATGTTATAATTTAATGAAAAAATTGTGAGTGTATCTAATAAAAGTTTCAGCTAGTTCTAGGTGAGTCAAATCTTTATTGGCAGTGTGTTATACATGATTTACTCCTTTTGTTTTAATAAAGATGCTTAAATGTTTGATTCCTGTCCGTGTTCTTGTTTGCACCAAGAGTATGTCTGGGAGGGATTAGTATTCGTAATGGCTCAACCATGGAGCGTTTTGGCTTGGAAATAGAGATGCTTCTGTTAAAATGATGGAACTTGGAGATTTGTATATCTTTTCGATTTCCATGTTATTTCTTTCGGAAACATGTTAGGAAATAGAGATGATTCTGTTATAATGATCCTGAAAGAGTTGCTTCTTTAGTTTCTTATTAGTGACTTCCATTAGTTTCTGGTATATTCAAACTAGAACAAGGTCATGTTTTAAATTTCATGAAGTGTTTGATTGAGCATTGAGACCTCTCGTCAGGCTATAATGTTAATGTGTTGGTGTTTTACGTGTCTTTTGATGTTTCAGGAAGGAGTACAACAACTTGTGTTGGGTTTGTACATTATCAGAGGCGACAACATGTAAATCTCATTCCACATTCTTGTGTTGATTTTCTAACACTGCAATTGTCTTTTATTTTGATAAATTTTGTCTCATCTTTGATTAGAGGTGTTATCGGGGAGCTGGACGAGGAGCTTGATGCAAGTCTGGATTTTTCGAAACTGAGAGCTCATCCTTTGAAACCCGTCGTGCATTGATTGAAAATAGTTATGATGTTTACTATAAACAAAGAGAAGATTGTAAACAATTTGGATAGTCTGGAGTTGTCTGCTTTGTTTATCCTAAGGAGTAAGGATATGTTTAACAGTTTGGCCCCAATGATCGTTGTTATTTTCTTTAAAAACGGATAAAACCTATCGGAGTCAAGGTAGGAGTAAAGTTGAATGTTGATACTAAACTCGAAATCTAGACCTGGTCAAAAAAATTATACCTGAAACATGAACTCGACCCAAAAACCCGGGTTCAGACCCCCCCCCCCCCCCCCCCCCCCCCCCACTAGATTTGAAATGCTTGGTATTTTGGGTTTTTGTTCGGTTCAGTTAGTATTCGAAACTCAAAATGAGTACTTGAAGAACCAGATCTAGACTCACCCTCTTTCATTTATTTTTGTCGGTTAGATTACCTTGCATGTTAGATTATTTAAGGTAATTTTTAGGTTAGAAATAATAAATATTCAATGGAACTTATGTTGTTCCAAAAACCCAAAAGATTCAAAGCGAACTCGACCGTATACTGAACATCCACACCTATCAAAATTTATAGAGATGTAAGAAATTAGTTTAAGGCCAGTTTGTTTAAATGGTCCAGTTTTAAAGGATAATGTTACCATATTTTCAAATATAATACCAAAAATCTATTACTTTTATCTGTTGTCTGCTGACTTATAAGGTTTGGATTGCATCTACAGCTGAAAAGGTGGTCAAAAATCCGCGGGTTTGTGGGTTTTTATCCGTCGGGGGATGGATTCGGGTATATAATATAAAGACCATATTTTTGTGAGTTTGGCGGGGTAAGACTTACATTAATGCGGATTAGCAAATATAGGTCCGCCGGGTTTGCGGGTTAGTGGGTAGGCCCCCAGGGCTTGCGGGTTACCGGATATAGGCCCGCAAACTTGTGGATTAGCGAATACTCGTTTTTGTTTAGCGGGTTTTACGGATTTATATATTTACAAATTTTTAAGTATTTATTTTTTGTTTGCGGTCTATCCGCGGATTTTGTAAGGTTTGGCGGGACGGTTGCGGATCTACTAATTTATATCCACCGTTTTATCAGGCGAGTTTGACTATTTAAACTTTTTTTCGTTTGCAGATCGTGGATGGTGGACTTTGCCCAATTCCCAATGCTAGCGCTAGTGCTAGTTGCATCTCTTGAAGTTTTAATTTTCTTTATTCTTGTTGTTTTTAGCTTCTTTTTTTCATTAGGACTTGCGTACAGAAAATATTATTTATTTTGTTGGTTTTGTTTCAGGGCATCTTATTTCTATCGGTTTCATATTTTCTCAGTTTGAATAAAAGTTTTAGATTGTAAAGAAAGAGAAAGAAAAATGGTCCCAAAATAATTTATTTTCTAATTTTAAGATATTTATTTTTCAAAATAATAACGAAAATATATTATAGACCTTTTTATTAGACTTAAAGGTAAAATTGTTAAAAAATTGTCTTCTTCTTTTTTTCTTTCTTTTAATTGCAATTTTTTATTATTTATATCAATTTGAATTTGTTATAATCAAATCAAATAGAAAACATCCCTTATATTTGCAGAAAAATATACATTCAAATTGCAGTAAAAAACGTTAAATGGCCTCCCATAATAACGTCGCAAATTGTAATTTCATCTCGAAGGATAATATCCTTCATCAATTCTATCAACATCGACAAGTGGTCGTGTTTTAAACTTAGAAGCATGTGAAAAATTTTCTATAAAAACATAAATCATTTTTAACTTTAGATGTCATTCTCTCATCATACAAGTCAATGTTTAACCAAAATTTCGCAAAACCCTTTTACGAACTGATGATAATTACTTGCCAAAACGAAGAACACCCATGAGTCATGACTACCGTCGTAGTCTCGGTCTTCTTTTGCGATTTATATGTAATATTTTTCATACCAAATTTTTTTTTTTTTTTTGAAATTTTCAAATCAAGTTTTTGCAGTGTAGTTTCGGAAGCTTTTAATTCTAATTCTTAAACGAGAATTAAAACTTATGACAAAACGTAGGTGCAATGGTTGTTAAAAAGTATAGGTTTCTTCTTATACATATAAAGAACAGACGAATAGTGTTCTAGAAACTTTCGCTAAAATGTTTCCTACAACGATTAGTAAATTAATTAATCGTTGGGGCCTGGGGGATATCGAATGGAATTTTATTTGGTCGACATTATTAAAATAAAAAACAAAATCTAGTGGCATGGTTTAAAAATAAGTAAGGAAAAAAAACATGACAGAATGCATGAGAACACTGCTGCTGTGCTGCATAAGTCTTGGGAGATTAAGTCAACAAAACTATGTTGACTTTGTTGTTCGTTTAATCAACAAGGAGGGTAGTTCGGTCAATTTGTATAGTTAGAAAATATTCATTATGGAGAGTCTTTTCGGCTCAGCAATGAAAGAGCATACTTGTGATTTATTTATTGGAAAAAATGTCCCCATGAATTTTTAAAAATATAGTCGTTTATAATGAATTTTCGAAATACTATTTAAATGCTAAGTTTTTGTTGACATTTAAATCAAATAGTAAAGTTTTGTTGATTTGACAAAAAAAAATATGTCGTTACAGAATACGATGACGGAGTTAACTTGCTGTTAACAGTAAGTTAACGTCATGACTTTTTTGGCCGAGTCAATGAAACTTCGCTATTTAATTTGAAATTCAACAAAAAGTATGGTATTAAAATGATATTTTGTATAAGTTATTTTTTCTTATTTATCAAAATTATTATATATCTTTTTGAAATAATATAAATAAAAATAATTATATTTTTAGTCCATAGTAGATATTAATTATCTTTAAACAAACTAATATGTGATAAATCCATGTCAAATATTTTTTTCTAAATTAATAACAAATATCTTCTTTCAAATAATTTTTTTATTCGGTTACTAAAACATATTTTTCCATAATGCAGTACATGTTGAATAAAATTTAAAAGTTTATAAGTATCACTAACATTTGGTAAAAATATCAATTTAATTTCTTTTTTTCCAGTTAAAGTTTATTTTTCTAAATAATGCATTTCATATTTGAAATTTACAATTGTTTCCATCTTTTATTTTATTTTAAAAACTTTATTATGAAAAACATTCAAGTGGTTTGAAACAATATATGAAATACACGAAGCACATACACGGATTTATAAATAATTTCATAATATTTTTTAAAACTACTCGAAAGTATAAAAGTTTAGATTTCACCAATTAATTTTCAAAAACTTTTTAACATAAAATAACAAAAGATGAATCTTGATCGATGTAGAGATTGAGCTGGAATTTTTTGAATCTACAGACACTTTACCAGGTGAATGTTAAGGACGATTCAGATGGAAACAATTGTAAACAATTTTAAAAAGTTTTGAAAATAAAATAAAAGATGGAAACAATTGTAAATTTCAAATATGAAATGCATTATTTAGAAAAATAAGCTTTAACTGGAAAAAGAGAAAATTAAATTGATATTTTTACCAAATATTAGTGACACCTATAAATTTTTAAATTTTATTTAACATGTATTGCATTATGGAAAAATATGTTTTAATGACCGAATTAAAAAAATATTTGAAAGAAAATATTTGTTATTAATTTAGAAAAAAATTATTTGACATGGATTTATCACATATTAGTTTGTGTAAAGATAATTAATATATACTACTGGACTAAAAATATAGTTATTTTCATTTATGTTATCTCAAAAAGATAAAAAATAATAATTTTAATAAACAAGAAAAAATAACTTATACAAAATATCATTTTAATACCAAATTTTTTGTTTACTTTCAAATTAAATAGCAAACTTTCGTTGACTCCGCCAAAAAAGGCAGGACGTTAACTTACCGCTAACAGCAAGTTAACTCCGTCATCGTGTTCTATAACGGCATGCTTTTTTTGGTCAAGTCAACGAAACTTCGCTATTTAATTTGAATGTCAACAAAAACTTTAGCATTTAAATGGCATTTCGAAAATTCATGTTTTAAACGTCTACTTTTTGAAAGTTCATGCCTCAAACGATATTTTTCTCTTTATTTATATCTAAGTAGTCGAACCGAACTAATTACAGACTAAAAATATATTAAAAGAAAGGTATTTACGTGATAATTTCCCATCTCAATCTTTCCCCTGTTTTTCCTCTTTTTTACTCTGCTTTTTTTTGTTGATGGCTTCGTGAGCCTTCTTTTTTATGAAGTAGGTTCTAACGAATTTGGGCCGAGCAAATGTCTTGTGTTTGGTCTACCTCCAGCAATTGTCCTTAGTGCGGTGAATCGTGACTTCTAGCTAAGTTCGATGTGCTTCCTTACCTCCTAATTATGTTGAATTATCTGAAGACGTTTCTTGAAGGTTCGAGAAGGGGATGTGTCATTTTAGCGGGAAAGGGAAGAGGATTTGTTCTGAGATTTGCGCGCGGTTTTTGAAGGGTCTTGCCATGATTACATCTATTTGGGAGTGTGCTTTAGTTGTTCTTATAAATATCTCATATAATCCCTTATTCTTCATTTCTTCTTGCAAGGTTAAAAGGTATTCTCTCTCTCCTTTCTCCTCTCTCCGTTTTCATCTGCTTTGTTGTTTGTTATAGTTTATTATTTGATTTGAACTCGCTTTGCTATCACATCTTTAAGTTTGTTTTGTACGCTATGCTTTTTCCGGTGAACTTTGTTGGGTTTTCTGATCTATCTTCATCTTGCCCCTTATTCGAATGAAATTTTAAATGTCGCTGAGTGATAAATCGATCTTGAATTCTGCCAAATCATGTTCTCCAGAAACGTACTCTGCTGAGTTTGGCAAATGGTGATACTTCTTCGTCTACGGGTCGATCTGTGAATGACGTACGTAACAAGGTGAATTCTCTGTAACGGTCATCTCTTGTTTCTCAATTCCCTTTTTGATGATGTCTAACTCCAAAGATTTTGCGAGCGTTAATAATTATCTTCTGGGTAATTCTCCGGCTCGTTCGCTGATTAATGACCATCGTCCGAAGGTGGTTTGTGGGAGTATTACCAAGGGTCAAGGAATAAAAGCTCATTGGGTTCAGCTTCTCCATCTTCATTTTAATGGTGTTGGTGATGACCGCGGCATTAAGTATATCCAGATGGTACCCTCTCTGGTTGCTTGTTGATTTTTTGTGCTCGTGGTTTTTTTTCCTTATCTTTTTTTTGTTTTCAACTTCGAGATCGGTATAGGAGACACCAAAATGAGCTTCGGAGACTCGAAGAAGAATGGGATAGGGTCGTTGATAGCTTTGAGGCAACCTTGCGACCGTTCCTTGGGAGTGAGAGAGTCTGGGCTTCGACCGATTTGGTAGGATTTTGGAGGAGTTGTGTTTGGTTCTCCGGGAAGCTCGCGTGGCAGGCCCTCATACTGGTGATCTTCCAATGAAGCTACTTATGTCTCTGCCTTTTCCTTCACCGAGGATGTGCTTTAAGTATGATTTTATTGCGTGCGAACGGGCTTGCTTCCTTGTGATTTGCTACTTATATTTTTGTAATAACTTTTGCCTCGTTGTGCCCTTTGAAATATCCTCTTTTTTTTGTTTTGTCTTTTTTTGAACCAATATTTTGCAGAGCTTGATCTATCGATATCGTTTTCTTACTCTATGTACTTGATTGGGCTTTCCTTGGGAGCTTGCAAAAATGTCATATTAAACATTAAATACAGACATCTCTTCTCCTCATTTCTCTTGATTATGGCGTCTTGTCAGGTCTTTGGTATTTATGTTGTTTTGATTTTGTATGCATTAAATGAAGGTGTCGCTTCGCACTCCTCCTTTTCTGTAGAAGTACTATTCTCATCCTTTTATTTTTATGTACTCGTTCGCGCTCCCCCTCGTCCTGTTCTCCAAACAAAAATTTCTTTCTTACTTATCAATTTTTGTTGTATCTGCTACTGTGATGTATGATCCGAGCTTGGTGTTTTTAGATCAATCAACGCCGGGCTCTAATGATCCGCCTTCGGATTCAGTACAGTTATGCTCGGATTCAGACGGGCCAACTTTGGACATTGTCGCGCCGGTCTTGTATTTGGCCGATTTTGTAATCGATGATGATGGTATGTGCATCTTATGAGGAGGATTCACTTTGGTACTTTCATGGAAATGAAGTGTATTCTTCATATGAGTTCACCCATTAGGGTCAGCCCTGTTTTAAATTTCTAGATGACAAGGTCAAAAAGTTGACGGGCCTGGACCTCTAGGAGGCCCACGGTTTCTATGCTAATGTAAGTGTCTTCTTGTTTTGACTTATACTTTCAATGCGTTTAGCTGACCGACTTGTTTTATCTTTAGCATATCAACAAAGCTACCTATATTATGGGCTGCCTCCACCATCTTCAAAGGGAACAACATAAGCTAAAGATAGCTATTAGGAAGCTACAATGCACGACCTGTTATGCTCTGTCTACTCATGCTCTGATTCGGAGGTCGATAGATGAGAGATATCAGACACTTGAGAAGACTCACGATTTACATTGACGATTTACAGAGCTTCCAAGCAATCCATAGTTGTGGGAAGAGTTGGATTTTGACAATTTTGCTCAATTTTCTGAAGCTATTCGGAGAATTTTGCCAGAGTCTCATCCTCCTGGTAGTTTACCTTTTGCTCCCGAGATCTAGTCTTCTTCTTTTTGAACAATTCGATGTGTCTCTCTGCAACTTTGACTAGGTGTAATTATTTGACGAGGCTATGTTTGTCGTTTCGCCTTTCAATTTTCCTTTTGTTTTCTTTTTTATGGACTTTTGTAATCGGATCCCACATTGTTTATAAAGGAACTTGCTTTTCTCGCATTCTTATATGCTTTTGTCTTCATTGAGTTTGGTTTTTGCTTTCTTCAATCTTCTACTGGCAAAACATTTTGAAATTTATTTGAGTGATAGTTAGACCCAAGATTTGCTTGCCTACGTACCCATAGGTAGGGATCAAGCCTGAACATAGTTCGATTATGAGTATATATCGTATATAATTTTTTTGTTGCCCTTTCAAGCCAAGCTAGCATTCGTATTTTTTCATGTTCATGGATTTTATTGAGTTCTACAATGGTTCTCTGTCTAGGGTAATGAGTTCAAAGATGCCGGGCTTGATGACTTTTGTGATTTGATACACCGACGTTCAAATCTCTGGTTTTTTCGAACACTTTTCGCAGGACAATGTCATCTTCATTGAAACTTCTTAGGCAAACCTTTTTGTTGTAATATTGGGCTGCTAATTGCGGGTAGTACTAGATTATTAGGAGCATGACATCTTCTCCTTCCTCTACTTTGTTGATCTGGTGAATCATCATATTGTCATTTAGGGAGGAGGACCGAGAATCAGATCAAGTCAAAATATCCAAATTCTTGAAATAGAAAATTTGCAAAGCCCAAAATGGGATAACCAAATGATTAAATTCTCCATGAAGATGCGGAGTACCAACGACTAGACGGTAAGACCTTATGCACCTTAACTATAGCTTCGCAGTGACAACCTTGATTGAATGTGTAGGATAGGTGGGAGTTCGTGACATAGAAGGACCTAGAAAAATAGGAATTTATTGGTATGAGAAGGCTCGCTATTTGATGCTCGAAGTGTGATTGATAATGAATCTTGCCATAGGTGCCTCTACATGAGTTTTGGGTAACCAAATATGAACTGGTACCAAAAGCACTTTGACCAAAAAAGTGAAAGATTCATTCAATAATGCCTTCTATGATAGAGTAATTTAGCTATAGAGTTTTCAGCTAAATAGTCAGGGACTTATGTCATCATTGTACACTGAATTGTTGGTACGCTTACTTCGATCGGGGCCATAGCTTCCACTCTGTGTGATAAAGAGAATGGTGTTCAATTTTTTGAATTCCTTGGAAAATTAGTATGGAAAACCATAATCTGTCGTTACGGCCTGCCCTACAAGATTGTCACGGACAACGGCCTGCAATGACAATCTCGTAGGACAGGCCGTAACGATAAATTATGGTTTTCCATACTAATTTTCCAACGTCTGTGCTCAGGATTATGGCGTAAGATTCTGCTTTGACCCACTTAGGGTAGTAGTCAGTCATGATTAGAATAAAACTCTTTTGCTGAGATAACGGGAGCAGTCCGACAATATCCATCGCCCACCTCATGAAAGGATACCGGGCTACTATGGTGGTTAAAATATTGTTCGGGACGTGATGTTGACTTGGTTCAAATTGAGCGACATAATTTTTGTAATCTTTAACCATGGTCAGCCCTTAATGTTCTTGTTGCTTTATCTCTATCGCAAGTGTTCGGCCTCCAAAGTGGGCTTCTTGTGCCCTCATGTGTTCCCGCCATCACTTTTTGACTTAGTTGCGATGGATGCAACTGGGAAGTTCTCCTGACGCGCTCTAGCGATACAATTCTCCGTCCAGCAAGACGTAATGAGCACTCTTTGCTTTTAGTCACCGTGCTGCCCATATGTTGGTAGGAACGTCTCCGTCGGTGATGTACAATTTGATTTCAGTCCTCCAAACAGTTGAAATAGCTTTGCTAATGTTCGGATCCGCAGGTTGGTGGTAATCACGCATACTCCTTTGGCTAGGTTGTAGCTTGGGACGTCGATGCAAAGGATTGGGATTATGCGCCACTGTGTTGGGTCAGAGGTCGATGGTAGAGTTGCTAGCGCATTTACTGATGAATTCTCACTTTGTGGAATTCTGGTTAATGTGAAAGGGTCGAACTCTCTGGCGAGCTTCATGACTAGCGTCAAGTATTGGTTTATTCTTTCGTTTTTGGCCTCATACTATGCATTGTACTGGTTGGCCACTAAATGGGGGTCAAAGTGCGCGTGTAGTTCTTTTGCTTCAAGCTCTTTGGTGAAATGCAGTCCAATAATTAGTGAATTGTACTCAGCATCTTTGGTGACACGAGGCGGATTCAAACCCCTGATCCATAATACGATGTTGATCCATCGACGTGAAGTATCCATGCATTCTTTGTTGGTTTGTCCATTGGGCCGAGCTCGGCTCCGGCTACTATCTCAGGCGGGAGCTCAATGAGGAAGTCGGCAAGTACCCAAGCTTTCACACTTGTTCAGCTTCTGTACTCGACATCGTATTCACTTAAATCGATAGTCCATATGGAAATTCTTCCTGACCGACTTTGGCTATGAAGGATTGTTCTTAGAGATATGCTTGTTAACACGACGATTGAATGAGGTTGAAAGTATGGTTGTCAACTGTGAGTGCAATTTTTTCGAGTGTCGGGTACCTTGACTCGACTCCGTCTAGTGACTTACTAATGTAAAACACGGCTCTTTAACAAGATGTCTCTTACAACTGCGTTAGATACTGCAATATATAAGTACATTGGTTCGCCCTCCTCTGTCTTTTATAAGATCATTGAGGTTGATAAATATTGTTTGATCTCTTGGAAATTTGGCTCGCAGTTCTCACCCAAAACAAACTTCTTTGTCGTTCCATTATTTTTTATGTTCTTTCCTTAACAATTGGTAGAACGGTAAACATTTGTCTGTTGACGATGCGATGAATCTATTAAGCGCGACAACTCTTCCAGTGAGTCTTTGTACTTCTCGCTTATTCTTTGGTGATGGCAGGTCGACGATCGCAGTAATATTCTTGGGGTTTGCTTTGATTCCCTGCTGTGTGATGATATATCCTAGGAATTCTCCTGATGTGACTCTGAAGGTACACTTTGTTGGGTTCAGTTTCCATGTCGTACATATTAACGGTTTGAAAGCACGTTTGTAGATGAGCCATATGATCCTCCGCTCTCTGTGACTTGATGAGCATATTGTCTATGTATACTTCCATTATATTGCGTAGCTGGTCTGCAAACATCGTGTTGACGAGCCTTTGGCATTTTGCTCATGCGTTCTTGAGTCCGAACAGTGTAACTTTGTAACAATATATGCCTTGTTTTGTGATGAACGCTTTTTTCTCTATCGTCTCGGTGCATTGGTATCTGGTTATACTTGCAAAAAGCATCCATAATGGAAAAGAGCTTGTTGCCCACAGTTGCTTCTACTAGCCGATCGATGTGTGATAAAGGGAAAACTTCCTTTGGACATTCTTTATTTAGGTTGGTGAAATCGACGCAGATTGTTCACTTCCCGTTTTTCTTTTTTACCACGACAGGGTTTGCTAATTACTCTAGCTACTTGACCTTGGTAATTGACCCAGCTTATGATTATCATGCCACTTCATCGTTTACAGCTTTTACCCTTTGCATACCAAGCTTTCGCCTTTTTTATTTGATCGGTTTATAGGTTGGGTCGATGTTTAGCTCATGACTTTTGATTTCTGGGGTAATGCCTAGTATATAGTCGATCAACTAAGCGAATAACGAGATGTTTTACCCCAAGAATCTGATGAGCTTGCTTTTGATCTTTTCGCTGGTTTGCATGGTTTTTGTCGATGTTGACTTGGATTATAAGTTTCTGGGATGGATCATCTTTTATCCTTGGTTTGATTACAAGATAGCTCTGGGGCTCTTTCGTCTTTCTTCGCAACTGATGCTTGGTGATAAAAAACGATCGTGTCATCATCTTATTGCCGCGAAGTATGTATGTTCTGTTAGGGGTAGAGAATTTCAAGCATTGATGATAGGTCAAAGTGATGGTTCGCGTTTGGTGCAAACATGGAGTGCCAAGTATAACGTTGTAGATTGATGGCTTATTAACGATCAAGAACTTGAAAATTCTCATATGGTCCTCTACGTAGACTGGTAGTTTGATTATTATGAATGTCATTGTTGTGTCACCTTCAAAGCCTATTAGAGGTCAGGTGGTGGGTTTGACCTCATAGTCGTTGAGTCATATTTGATCTAGTGTTTCTTTGAAGAGATATTAACCGAACTTCCGGTATCAATGAGAGCCCACATTACTTTGCAATCCGTTATTTGGAGCTAGACCACCAATGGATCGTTGTGTGGTTTTTCAATTCCTTTGGTGTCGGTTCTGAGAAGGTTATGTTCTCGAATTGTCTTGTCAGGACGTTAATAAGGTATGAATCCCACTTTTTTGCTATGACAACTTTCCTCTTGTGCATCTTGATATATCGGACCAAGCGTTGTAGTTCGTTAAACTGCCCATTATCACTGCGACTCACTTATTTGGTTTAGGTCTTATTTTGTTATTGTTAGTTTGGCCTCTTTTTGGCCCCTCATGACAGTGAAGTAGGGAGGTGCTGGTAACAAGGCATTTTGCAGAGCTTTCTCCTCGCACTCTTGGTACTGATGTGCTCCTTGCAAATCGTTCTCTGATCTTTGCTGACTTGATGCCCTATTTTTGCTTTCTCGTTGATACATGGCGAATATGTAGTTTTGTAGTGTTCGGCATTGCAAAGTTTTATGACCGGTAATTAGGCTCTTCACTCGAATGAGATCTTCACTCGAATGCTTCGATCGGATGAATTTGTTCTATGGCAGGTTGTTTTAGTGACTCTGTCACTCGGGTTGTTTGTTGTTATCTTGCTGCTTTCCAATTAGGAAGGCTACTGGATGCCTGCTTTATTCTTCCCGACTTACGAAATATTGCCTTGGCTTGTAATGTTCGTCTTTTGTTTTTTCTTTGATAATTGGTGCTTTTTGCTGACCATACTTTTTAATATTGTTGCAACCTTTTCTTCTATGCTGATGAACACAATCACTCGGTGGAGGACATCATCCAGCGAGCTCGGGACGTTGACTTTTAAGTCCCTCTAAAATGGTGGTTCGTACCATAAGTCGTGTTGTAATGCATGTAGCATTAAATCATCGGTATCTGTGAGTTTTGAAATGATCGCTTTGAACATATTGACGTAGGATCAAAGGGGCTCATTTGGCCCTTCATTCAAAATCCAAAGATTGGTCGTGGAGGTATTTTGCTTAATGAATATTGAGTACTTCCTTATGAACGCAGTGGTGAGCTACTTGTAACTTATGATACTGTTTGATTCGAGCCTAGAGAACCAGACGAGTGTGGCAGTATGCAGCGTCTTGCTCTTTATCTGTTAGTTGAGCTCGCAATTATAAACGCAGTGATGAACTGCGAAGGATCCACAATGCCATCGTAGGTTAGTAATTTCAATTTGCTTTGACTCTGGATCGGTATGTTCTGTATCATTGATGTGAATGGCATACTGGTGGTTTTGACCAGAACACAGTCGATTTCTGGTGCTGAGCTCGTTGCCTGGTAGACCCTTGAGCACATCTCTTGGAGTTTCTCCTTTATTTGCTCGAATTTCAATTTTTTGCTCGAACGCTCTAGCCTTGCTTTGAGTTTCTTCGGAAAGAGTATGTTAACTGAGGTGGAGCCTAGCACCAACGGGTTCAGCTGTTCCTAGCTGGAAAAAATGGGAGAAGCTCAGGGAAAATTCTTGGCTGTTGTGGGTGCCTGATGTTCTGTTGAGCTTCGTACGCTTTCCTATTCATCATGTTTTTGGTAGCTTGGATGCTTATTGTACTGCCATTGCAAAGTGTTTGATCTGCGGTGAACGTGTTGAGCTAATTGTTAGTGGACTGAGCGAAATTGTTTATTTGTGTAAGCAGAGCTTGAAGTAGTGTGTTGCTGGTCTGTTCGTCCACTATCTAAATGTTGATCTGACGCTCTTGAGTAAATTCATGGGGTGCAGGGTGTATGATCTGAGGATTTGAGCTCGCTACTTGAAGAGTTGAGCCTGTGACGTGAGGCGCGATGTTCTTTACTTGTGGAGTCGAAGTTGTGGCTTAAGAGGCTAAGCGTGCGACCTGGGGCACAGAAGCGACTTCTTGAATGGTAGGGTTGTCTCCCTGAAGTTGGTCCTCAAGTACCCAAGGTCCGGGTGATACATGCGTCTCAACTGTTGCTCGGGTCGTCACCGAGGGTCCAGTGACGACTGGAGCTAATGATTCTGATGCGCTCGTGTTGGTCTGCTCAGTCATTGCTGACCCGAAGACTTTGTGCATGTAGAATAATATATTCTCCACATAGTGCGTCAATTGTTATACGTTCAATTAACAAAGAAGGTATTTTGGTCAATTTGTATAGTTCAAAAATATTCGTTAAGGAGAGTCTTTTCGGATTAACAATGAGCAGACTTGCGATTTATTTATATCAAGTGGTCAAACCGAACTAGTTATAGGCTAAAGAAATACTTGGATCGGAATAATGTTAAAAGAAATGTGTTTTACGATTAAGCCGAGCTAACTGTGATAATTCCCGATCTTAATCTTTCTCTTGTTTTTTCTTTTTCTTTTAATGAAAAGTGTGCTTTTTTAAATAGACCAAGGTCATCAACTTTACGTTCTCTGTTTGATGGAATTCGTGGGCTTTCTCTGATGAATTTGAACCGAGCAGACATTATGTGCTCAGTCCACCTCCAACTGACTTTATATATGTATCTCCAAGTGAAAATATTGAAAACGCTACATTCTCAGTCTCAAAGACAAGTTGATGTGTTATAATATATTCAATTATATTTTGTAGACAATTAAATTGGGAAAACATGAAGTAGAAGATGAAGATGAAAGAGCAAAAGAGTAAAAAAGAGATTAAAATTAAAATAAAAGAAAGAAATATTATTTAAAAGGGAAAATATCTCAAATGACTAGATTTTTTTAATGTTTGATGAGGTATGGTTGTTATCCTTAATGTCAATATATTTTTCCATCTATGTATATTGTAATTTACAAGTTCACATATATGAATTACCTAAAAATCTTTGTTACCTACCTATGATTTTTTTTATTTGATGGGTACACATCATATTCAATTTCCCCAAAAACCGCTGCCTGAACACAAAAGCAATTTCACAATACACGTATAACGTGCTGTATGGAAACAAATGTACTCGTTTTCACTATTCATTATTTATTTCAAATAAACAAAACAACACAAACATTAAACAAAATAGGTTATTTATATATATATATATGAAAACTTTAATATCGTCTCTCCATTGAAAGGGTTTTCCTTATTGACATTAAAACCATACTTCGTCCTTGTATTACCCAAACCACTAACTAAGATCTACAAATAAACCCTTCTGCTTCTTCTTCTTCTTTGGTGTCATCAAGATTCTCCAAAATGTCTCATCACCCTAAAATCCACCCGGTTCATGACCCAGGAGCTCGACTGGCACATCCAACCGCCCCTTTAGTTCCACGTGCTGCCTCCAGATCAGAACATGGAGACCCGTCCAAAGAACCTTTCACCCAACGGCCACAACGGTTCCTGCCTTTGGCTCCTCCAAAGAAGAGAAGAAGCTGTTGTTGTAGATGCGTGTGCTACACGCTTTGCTCTCTCTTGCTCTTGATTGTTGTAGTAGGCGCAACGATTGGTATACTCTACCTTGTCTTTAAACCGAAGTTACCGGATTATTCTATTGACCGATTACAGCTTACTCGGTTTATGCTGAACCAAGAATCGAGTTTGTCCACGTCTTTTAACGTGACCATAACCGCTAAGAATCCGAATGAGAAGATTGGAATTTACTATGAAGATGGGAGCAAGATTACTGTTTGGTACATGGAAACTCAACTAAGTAATGGTACGTGACTTTTGGTTTACTCAGGTTTATTTTGATTCCTACACTTAGGAAGGCTTTAAAATCTCATTTCATTTAATTGATTCCGGTTTGGTTTTTTTGGTTCGGTTCCTAAACTATGAACTATGAAGGTTGAAATTCTAATCTTGTTCAAGCTTTTCTTGTTTGATTGAAACTGGTTTACAACATACCAAAGCCAAGTTTAAAGATATTAGCCAAGGTATTCGGGTTGGTTCTGTTTAGGTTTCTCAGTTTTGGAAAATTGATTCCAAATTAAACTGGATTTAATTTCGGTTTGAAAATTATGGTTTGGTTCGGGTTTTGGTTTGGACTAAAATTAATCACTATGATAAAAAGAAAAAGTTATATATTTTTAGTATATTTAAATGGAATTTTATATGAATAAATTTCAGTTGAATTCCTAAATTGGGTCCGGTTTAATTTTTTACCCAATTGGATTTTGTGGCTTTGTTTATAGGGTCATTGCCAAAATTCTACCAGGACCATAAAAATACAACAGTTATATATGTAGAAATGACTGGTCAAACTCAAGATGCATCGGATTTAAAGACGACATTAGAAGATCAGCAACAAAGAACCGGGAATATACCATTGAGACTTCGAGTCATCCAACCGGTTCGGATCAAATTCGGGAAACTGAAGCTCTTCGAAGTGAGATTCTTGGTTAGATGTGGTGTATTTATTGATAGTTTGGCTACAAGTAATGTTATTAAGATTCAGAGTAGTAGCTGCAAATTTAGACTTAGGTTATAATTTGGTTTCTTAATTAATATATTTGGTATTTAATATCTTTTTGATATAGTCTCATAATTCTCCTGTAAACTACATTACTGTGTCTCAGACCTTTGTTGTATAATAAATTATTGATTTTTTGTTACAAATAGTTGCTTGGTAGATGTTGATTTTTTTTTTTAGTTCGATTCCATAAGAGGAACCTTTTGTAAAGTTGGAGATTTCAAACCATCCCCCATCTTTATAGTTAACCAGTTCAATATTCATCTATAACCGGTTTAGAATTATTACATTCACTCGATGTTCAATTCAGCCTTATACAATTAATCCATTTTACCCGAATCAAAGCCGATTAATCAATCAAGACTAATTTTAGGCAAATGACAAACTTCCCTAGACCATAACCGTTAGACAATTATAATAAACCCTTTTAAACCTTTCACTTAGAATCAATTTTTTAAGATTCGATCCAGACCAGTAAACCGCAACGTCATTACTAAATAATTATGATCAAGATCCATATCGAAAATTTTGGGTTTCTCTAAGACTATTTTAACTGTTAGATTATGGGCCTCAGACAACATGTTTTCTAGGCCCAATCTTTATTGTTCCTCTACTAATTATTCAGTTGGCCAAAAATTGGTCTGCAGCCAATACAAGATCCCGTATGTTGTAAGTCGGCAACGTTTTTCTCGTTAAACATAGAAGCAAGCGTTCCTTATAAAAGGACAGAGAAGATTCAAAGAAGGTTCGACGTGCCGTTATGATAAATTTGATCTCTGCTCATATACAAATTCAAGAGTTAATATTCAATCAAACACAAACTTGCTTTGTAATAAGAATCACACTCTTATTATATATGTTTAGAAACTCTCTCAAAACTAAACATTCAAACCTCTCTCTCTTAGAACTTTTGTTCTCCCATAAAACTCTTAGAATTCTTCTTAACTCTCCTAGAGCTCTCGTACTCTAGTAGAACTCACATTCTCTCATAGAGCTCTCATACAATTGTCACAACCCAATAATTATATTTATAGTGTTTCTAGATAACACATATTCCTAATAGAAGTAGAAAACCTTATTAGATAAATCCTAATATATATTTAGATAACTCCTAAATATATTAGATAACTCTTAAATATAAATATTATTCTTATCATAATCTCCTAAATCCATACTCATTTAGGATTAGTTTTCCTTGTGGATCAAGTTATCTTTAAGCCTACTCCAACAGTTATGGCATCTCGTTGAGAGACGAGACAGATTTGTATCATTTAGGTTTCTAGAGGTGTTTCAATGGCGGTACAGAGAGGGGAGAGATGAACCGAGAGAGAGATAGAAGATGAGTGGTTAAGGTGGAGTGGTTTTTCATCTTATTTCTTCTTTATCTTCATTGTTATTCCTTTCTAAGGTTTGTACCTGAAATACAAAGAAAGTGCCGGTTAGAGCGCTGTGTAACCTTGATTGATTGATAGTGAATGTTTGTGAGAGAAGGTTCCCACACGAGATGTACCCTCGCGGAAGGGAACTCGTTAAATCTTTGTGTTATGCTTTATGTTTTGCTATTGATTCGTGAATTGAGATAGAATAGGGACGGGATCGGTATCTCCAATTCACAACACTAACAAGTGACATTCACTCTAAGCTACCAAAACATACGATCTTTCATTTTTAGGTGTATATTATGCTCAGGAAAATAGCATGTCTAATTTTATCTATCTATAGTTCTATACCATATGGGTTTGGTGAAATGAGGCTCTCCACGTACGTATTGGCCTAGAGATGCTTGTGTGCGGTAGTTAACACCGTGAATTTCCAAATTCCTGCAAATATTTACACTCAAAGTTAAACAATACCAACTTCCCATCTAGCACTAGGAAAACCTCCTCCTCCTTCTTTTGTCGAACATAATGGTTTCACATAACTAGAGGTATACAAAATGTTGATTTGAATCTTACTCCATGAACTCTTTAGTCCATACTATATTCAACAACAACCGTGAACCAAATAAAGACACCCTTTGAGAGTATCAACCTTCAATGCTCTGGATCTATAGTTACAATTCTCAACCTCATTTGGTAATGCCATCTCTCGAATCTCCTTTTTCTTGTTAAGATCAAATACAATAACCACTCTCTGGTTTTTATCTTCTTCAAGTTTAGTAATTCAATGGATCGTTCCATTATGATACACACCATAGCTGACATTGACATAGTTATAATGCAAATTACGATTTGTCTCCACGGGGTTGTCTTCAAAGGGTAACATAACAAACATCAAAACTAAGGGCTTATTGGTTTAAACTTTTTTTAAAGACGTCACTATTATTCAATCTTGAATTTTCAAAACTAGTTTTAAGATTTTGCTTATAATCATTTAAAGTAATGAGTTATTGGGTTAAAAATTTTAGAATTTCAATCAAAAGTCATGTGTTATTCAAAATAAAGTGAATTTAATTTATATTATATTTATATTAAAATGTGCATAATGGATTCTCGTAATCCACATCTCGCACAAGTGAAGTTGTTTGTGATCCCTCTTCTAACCAACTGGATTCCAATAGGGATAACATCAACCGCATCCTTCCATGGGAAACTTTCGACCTCTGGGGCTGTTTTCACTTTCCACAAATTACTCTGCCAATCGAAAGATCATTAGGAACTTCTTCAACCGCTGTGACTAACATGACCTGGTAGAAAACAATCCGGAACTTGCTGATAACCACGATAATTTGTCTCTTCCTCTCAAATAACCTGGAGGGAGATTCCTGATAACGTTTTTGTACTTCGGTCCAGGAGTTCATCAACTTTCAGATCCTCTTGTTGTAGCTGAACTGGTCCTATTGGTCTCATTGGAGAGGTGAGTGACAGTCAATGATCATTCCAGATACTAATGTCCTCACCATTCAGCCAACTCCTCGTTCCAAGACCTTTCTTCCTTCTAGAATACTCCACCCGTGAGAGGGTCTTGACGATAGCTTGCTCTGGGCAGTCATGGCTATACTTACCTAGCAACACTTGAGCGAGAAGAGACTCTAGATTGGTTATTAAACGCCATCCTATCTTTGCAAGAAGTAAATCATTGAAGCTCTCAATGTCTCTAAACTCCAATCCACCGCCATTTTTAGGAAGAGTTAACTCCAATCTAACACTTATCCAGATCACTATACCATCATAATCCTGTCAAAAGTGATTGGATCTTTTTGCAAAGGGAGATACGAAATTTAAAGCAAGACATACAGTCAGAAGGCATAGAAGAGAGAACCGCTTTTAACATACATCTTTACCGGCCATTGACAAGAACCGAGTGGCCCAACTATGGGATCTCTGTCAGATTCTATCCACTATTGCACTAAACACGTCACATTTCCACCGACCAAAGTGTTCCGGGAGGCCTAGATACTTTTCAGATCCTTCTTCTTTAGAGATGTGAAGCGTGTGTTTGACTCTCTCTCTTTGACTCTTCTCGGTGTTTTGGATGAAAAGATGATTGAGGACTTATGGACGTTAATGCTTTGCCCCGATGCTTTTTCGTACTTCTCTAGGATCGCCATTAGGCTTGTGCAACTCTTCGGGTCCGAGTTACAAAAAAAACATTGTATAGTTGGCAAAAAGTTGGTGGTTTAGGCGTGGACTCTTAAAATATGTGAGAATATAGGAAAATTTTGATAAAATATTACATGTATTTTAGAATCTAGAAGCTCACAAGGTTCCTGAATTATTATTAATCAAAATTGAATAAGTTCCTTTAAAACTCATATCGTGAACTTATGGGCTAGTTAGGCTTATGGACTACTTAACTCATAAGCTTCAAAAAAACAAATTGGGTTAGACCCTGAAAAGTTTTCTTTCTCATGCTATGAAAGAAGAATTTTAAATCAAGAAGAGAAAAAAAAAACTTCAGCATGTCGTCGGTAACTAACGTCACCAATTTAGAATCATTGATGAGAGCATAAAAGGCTTTGAGACACATCTGAATTTCTCTAACGATATCGTCGGCGCTTGAAGAAGAGTTTCTGTGATTACTTCTTGACGAAGGTTAGACAATTCCGGTGAAATTTCGTTGTCGAAGTTTTTCTCTTCATCTTCGGATATGTTTGTTTGACTGTCGCAGGCGGCTGCGGCTTGCAACATGCGACCAAATGTTGGGATTTTTGTTCGTTTAACAGCCGCACGTTTGGTCGCAGCAGCCACATTCTAGTGTAAAGCAAACGAACAAAAATTGGCCGCAGCCGCAACTGCAACAGTACTAAACGCAACAGTATCAGACACATCGTCAAATTTTTTCAGCAGTTGAAAATTTTTGATTCAACAATCTGCGTCTGTTGCAGCATTTAGCTTTAGAATACTGCGGTTAGCAAAAATAAACATCGTTTGGCCGCATACCACAGCCGCAGGAAACTGAAGCTGCCAAACCAATGTTGGATTAAGCTTAAAGGATTGCTTGATCCACAAGAAAACCCAAGCCTAACTCGATAAGGAGTTTAGAAGGTCAAGGAGTATATTTAGGATTTATCTAAATATACTTAGGATTTATCTATTATATATATTATGATTTATCTAATATAGTTTGGAGTTATCTAATGGTTTTTCTAATAGGAATAAGAATTGGTTTTGGAGCCTATAACTAGGATTGTCGAGTCATGATAATTGTAAGAGAGATTAGAGGTTGAGAACTTTAGTTTTGAGTGAGTTTCTAAAGCTAATAAAGAGAGAATTCTTTATCTTTTAAACTTCTAAATTCTATATTTGGTATCAGAGCTTGGAGATTGATACTAAGAGAACTTCTTCAACCGTGAGGTGTTGAGAGTGAAGATTGCGATTAAGAACTAGAAAAATACGAAGTTCTTAGTCTAACAACATGGGAGATCTATTCGTGGCAACCGTAGCGAGACCCAAAGAAGGAGGACCTTCATCGATCCAATGCCCTATGTTAAACTCCACAAATTATACGGTATTGGCTATATGTATGAAGATCACGCTTAAGGTGCATAAAGTTTGGGAAACCATAGAAGCAGAAGCAAGCGATGAAGACAAGAACAATATGGCCATAGCTCTCCTGTTTCAGTCAATATCCGAATCACTTATTCTTCAAATAGGCGGTCTTAACACATCTAAGGCGGTTTGGGAGGCAATCAAAGCAAGACTCGTAGGCGCGGAAAGAGTTAAGGAAGCTAGACTACAAACATTAATGGCAAACTTTGACCGAATGAAGATGAAAGAATCAGATACCATTGATGATTTTGCAGGGAAATTATCTGAGATAGCTTCAAAGTCCGGTGCTTTAGGAGAAAGTATCGAAGAGCCAAAATTAGTGAAGAAATTCCTAAAAAGCCTTCCTCGACAAAAGTATATACACATGGTTGCTTCCCTTGAACAAGTATTAGACCTTAATACAATAAGTTTCAAAGACATAGTTGGACAACTAAAGGCTTATGAAGAAAGAGTATAAGAAGAAGAAGAGATTCAAGAAGAACAAGGCAAACTTATGTATGCCAATATGGAGACACAATCTTTTCGAGGTTTTAACGAGGAAAACAAAGGAAGAGGACATGATAGACAATTCTATAGTAGAGGAAGAGGCCAGAACTGTCAAAGCTACCAACCGCAACACTATGAGAATCTGAATCAAGCCTATAAACCACGAAAAGATAAGTCTAAAGTTGTATGTTATCGATGCGACAAAACAGGACACTATGCCTCAACGTATCCGGACAGAATACTTAAGCTACAAGAAGCTCAAGAAACAAGACAAGATGACACATAAGACGCCGACGAGTTGATGATGCATGAAGTGGTTTACTTAATGTAGAAACCAAGATTTGCGGGTCTTGCTTACTTGGAAAACAAGCAAGGAAAGTGTTCCCTCAAGCAACCGCGTATCGCGAAACAAGAAGGCTTGAACTTATACATGGAGATCTTTGCAGGCCAATCACGTCGTGCACAATTGCATGGAACAGGTATGTATTTGTGCTCATCGATGACCATTCCCGTTATATGTGGTCTATGCTACTTAGAGAAAAAAGCGACGCATTCTCTAAGTTCAAGAAGCTCAAGCTATCTATTGAACAAGAAACCGGAACAAGGATATGAACACTTAGAACCGATAGAGGAGGAGAGTTTGTGTCACAAGAGTTTCAAGAATTTTGTGAAAAAATGGGATACAAAGACATCTTACGGCTCCTTATACGCCACAACAAAACGGAGTAGTCGAAAGGCGAAATAGAACTCTAATGGAGATGACTAGAAGCATCATGAAACACATGGGTATACCAAACTATCTCTGGGGAGAGGCGGTGAGACACGCTACTTACCTTATCAACAGGATAGTCACGAGAGCTCTAAAGGAAAGAACTCCATACAAAGCGTTTAAAGGCAAGAAACCAAACGTTGAACACCTGCGAGTTTTCGGATGCATCGGCTATGTAAAAGTAGAAACTCCACACCTAAGGAAGCTTGATGATAGATCTCGGATGCTAATACACTTGGGAACTGAACCCGGATCCAAAGCCTATAGACTTTACGATCCATCCACTCGAAAAATCATAGTGAGTAGAGACGTGATCTTTGATGAAACAAAAGGTTGGAAGTGGAACAATTTAGAGCAGCGAGTACCGGTCGAGAAACCTGGAACCTTCCGTCTTAGCCTTGAAGGTTACAACAACGACGAAGCAAATAGAAACCCAGAACATGAAGATGAGAGTGATTCATCGATACCGACAAAAGAAACAGAACAAAATAGAGGAGAAATGGGAGAAAATCAAGACTTGAATCAAAACTTAGACCAAGGACAAGTCGGACTAAGAAGGTCTAGTAGACAAGTCACCAAACCGGCTTACCTTGACGACTGCATCCTACTCGCCAAAGAAGAAGGAGAAAGGCTTCTATTGATGCTAAACGATGAGCCAAAAATTTCTTTGAAGCTAAGGAGTCCGAGGAATGGATTCACGCATGTGAAGATGAGATTGCATCTATTACGAAGAACAATACCTGGAACATGGTCAGTCTACCTATGGGAGCAAAACCAATCGGTTTAAAATGAGTTTTTAAGTTAAAGAAAAACTCCGACGGAAGCATACACAAGCATAAAGCGAGGCTCATAGCAAAGGGATACGTACAAAGGCATGGGATTGATTTTGATGAGGTTTTTGCTCCGGTGGCTCGCATCAAAACAATCCAACGTCTAGTGAATCTAGCCGCTTCACACGGTTGGGAAATACATCACCTCGACGTAAAAACGACATTTCTTCACGGAGAACTAAAAGAAGTCGTGTATGTCACTCAACCGGATGGTTTCACGGTTACATGAGGAGAAGATAAAGTGTATAAGCTCAACAAAACCTTATACGGATTAAGACAAGCACCAAGATCTTGGAACGATAAGCTAAACCAAATCCTTAAAGATTTACCCTTACTAAGTGCGCAAAAGAACCTTCCGTATATCGAAAGACGGAAGATGAAAATCTTCTACTTGTGGCGGTTTATGTTGATGACTTGTTCGTAACCGGAACCAATATGAGTGTTATCAACAAGTTCAAGAAAGAGATGTCAACAAAGTTCGAGATGAGTGATCTCGGAAAATTAACTTATTATCTTGGGATTGAAGTCAAACAAGATGGCGATGGGATTACTCTCAAAAAAGAGCGATATGCGAACAAGATACTAGTTGAAGCGGGGATGTTGGACTGCAATCTTGTACACACGCCCATGGAAGCAGGAATCAAGCTGTCTAAAACACTAGAAGAACAAGAAATTGATGCAACGATATATAGGAGAAACGTCGGTTGTCTAAGATACCTACTCCATACTAGACCGGACCTTGCGTATTGTGTAGGAGTAATAAGTCGATACATGCAAAATCCAGGGGAGTCACATGGAGTAGCAATGAAACAAATCTTGATATATTTGAAAGGTACTCTCTCTCTCGGTTTTTTCTTTAAACGGACTAACGTGATCACTTTGTTGGGTTATAGCGATAGCAGCCATAATGTTGATCTGGACGATGGTAGAAGCACAACCGATCACATCTTCTATCTTGGAGACAGTCCGATCACTTGGTGCTCGCAGAAACAAGAAACTGTAGCACTTTCTTCATGTGAGGCCGAGTTTATGGCAGCTACGGAGGAGGCAAGAGAAGCGATTTGGCTACAGGAAGTACTTAGCGAAGTCACCGGATTACCTTGCGAGAAGGTTGTCATTCGCATCAACAACAAGTCGGCAATAACGCTTACCAAGAATCCAGTGTTCCACGGGAGGAGTAAGCATATCCATACGAGGTATCATTTCATACGAGAATGTGTGGAAAATAATCAAGTGGAGGTCAAGCATGTCACCGAGAATGAGCAGAAGGCCGACATATTGACAAAGGCCTTAGGAAGAATGAAGTTTAAAGAAATGAGGGAGCTTATGGGAGTTCATGAGTTATCAAAAGTGGACTTTAAGCTTAAGAGGGAGAATGTTGGATTAAGCTTAAAGGATTGCTTGATCCACAATATCGGTTCTCTTAAAAACCGGTATGTTTTGATTAAAAAGAGTGTTTGTTTGGGTCTTTGGGATTATTAAAAAAACGAATTTGCTAGTAATTGGGTCAAATAGGCCGAAGGCTTTATGAACTTTTAACGGCCCATATTTGAATAGACTTAACCATCGTCTGAGCCTTCTTCTTTATGTGCAGCTTTCGCCTGCGTTTTCGCTATCCCCCCTTTTTCTTTATCGTGGCCTGAGCGAGTAGTCGAAGCTCAGCGATCGGATAATCATGGCGACGGCTTCAGGTAGAGATTCCGTCTATTTTATTACAATCTGCTGGAATCTGTTTAACGATTTAGCTTTGTATTTCCCTTTGTTGGTTAATTTGGTTCTGATATCTGCTTTCGGAATATTTTATCATGAATTTAGGGTTCTTACTGTTTTGGAAATTTTCGTATCATTAGTTCTCTCTGATTTGGTTTTAGTTAGATCCAATTTGTGATAGTTAAGACTCTGATTCAAATTTTGCTATTCTTATTGAATTTGATGCTTTGTGTGATCTTGTTTCTTCGGTAGTGATCGATTTCTTAAATTTCTGTTGAATCCTGGGATATTTAGGGTTAGTTTTGATGGTTTTTTGAAAATTCACTCATCTTTTTGTAAGATATTGTATGTTTTGGAAGTTTTCGTATCATGTGTTCTCTCTGTTTTGGTATTGATACTTAAGACTCTGATTTAAAAAGCTTACTTTACCTATTGATTTGTTGCTTTGGGGTTATTTTCGTTGGTTGATATTTAAAATCTTTGATTTAAGTTTTAGTTTTGTTGTTATTTGGTTAGTTTTGATTCAGTTTTGAAAATCCTTAATCATTATGTAAGATACAGTATGATTTCTATTATATATGGTTTCGTATTGTTTTGATGTTTGTGATTTTGGTCAAATTCTGCAGATTTAATTGTATTGTTAGTTTTTGAATGATTTCTGACGTTTTTTCTTGGTGGTTTTTTGCAGTTGCATTTAAGTCTAGGGAAGATCATAGGAAGCAAATTGAATTAGAGGAAGCTCGTAAAGCTGGGCTTGCTCCAGCTGAGGTAGATGAGGATGGAAAAGAAATTAATCCTCACATTCCTCAGTATATGTCTTCTGCTCCATGGTATCTCAATTCTGAAAAACCGGTAAGCTAAATCGTTCTTATGGTTGGCTTGCTTCTCTTAATTGTCTTGTTGTTTGAACATACGTACTGAATACTCTGTTTATTTTGTTTGTTTTGACAGAGTTTGAAGCATCAAAGGAAATGGAAGAGTGATCCCAATTACACTAAGTCATGGTATGACAGAGGTGCAAAGATTTTTCAAGCTGAAAAATACCGCAAGGGAGCTTGTCAAAAGTATGTCTTTTTCCCCTTTTTTTTGTTTCTGGCTGTTTGTTTGACTTCAGTTTTTAGTCTTTGGCTTCTTTTCGTTGTAAAATTCCTAAGCTCAAGATGTGATTTCTCTGACTTTGAATTCTTTGTTATGTTGAAAGATGGGAAACTTGTATTGTTTTTCTTTTTATTTGTTCCATTCTCTGACTTGATCCCTCTTATTTTTGAAGCTGTGGTGCAATGACACATAATGCAAAAGCATGTATGGATAGACCTCGTCAGGTTGGAGCAAAATACACAAACAAGAACATTGCACCAGATGAGAAAATTGAGAGTTTTGAACTTGATTATGATGGCAAGAGGGATAGATGGAATGGTTATGATCCTTCAACTTACCATCGTGTGATAGATCTTTATGAAGCAAAAGAGGATGCACGAAAGAAGTACTTGAAGGAGCAGCAACTTAAGAAACTAGAGGAGAAGAACAATAATGAAAACGGTGATGAGGCGACCAGTGATGGGGAAGAAGAAGATGATGACTTAAGGGTCGATGAAGCCAAGGTTGATGAGAGCAGGCAGATGGATTTTGCCAAGGTTGAAAAGCGTGTTCGAACAACTGGTGGTGGTAGCACAGGAACTGTAAGGTATGGACTACTCGTTCTTCTTTTTCATCTACAAAATATCTTATCTCTCATCAAACAGGTTTTAATTGGTTGGATGATTTGAATTGATACACTAATGGTGTAATCTTTTCATGAGTTCAGGAATCTGCGTATCAGAGAAGACACTGCAAAGTACCTATTGAACCTTGACGTCAACTCAGCTCATTATGACCCTAAAACTCGATCCATGCGTGAAGACCCGCTTCCAGATGCAGATCCAAATGACAAATTCTATCTGGTTAGTGACTGTTCACCATAGATCTTGTAGTTGTCTCTTATATTTTTGGTGATATTAAATACTAAATATCCTCTTTTCTTATCATCTTCCAGGGAGATAATCAATATAGAAACAGTGGCCAAGCTTTGGAGTTCAAACAGCTGAACATCCATTCATGGGAAGCCTTTGACAAGGGACAGGACATGCATATGCAAGCAGCTCCATCTCAAGCTGAGTTGCTGTATAAGAACTTTCAGGTTGCAAAGGACAAGCTGAAATCTCAGACTAAGGACACAATCATGGAAAAGTATGGTAATGCAGCTACAGGAGATGAAATTCCGATGGAGCTTTTGCTTGGGCAAAGCGAAAGACAAGTTGAGTATGACCGAGCAGGGAGGATCATAAAGGGACAGGTATGGTTTTTACTGGTTTCCTTCCCTGTTACATTCCCATTACGATATGAAAAGCTTATGATAACTTTGCTTTTTGTTTTGTTTGGATCTGTTTCATTATTAATACGTATTTGATGTGTACAGGAGGTGATATTACCTAAGAGCAAATATGAAGAAGATGTTCATGTGAACAACCACACAAGTGTTTGGGGCTCGTGGTGGAAAGACCATCAATGGGGATATAAATGTTGCCAACAGACAATTCGCAACAGTTACTGCACAGGTGCGGCTGGAATTGAAGCTGCGGAGGCTGCCCTTGATCTGATGAAGGCTAATATTGCTCGCAAAGAAGCCACCGAAGGTTTGTGTTGACTTCCAGTCTCTTAATTTTTTCTGGTTACATTGAATGAAATTAATTGCTCTCCAGCAATATAGAATGACACTTATTTTTCCTTTTTAATGTTGTTTTATGCCATGTAACATTGGTTTGTATTTTGATGATCAGAGAGCCCAAAGAAGGTGGAAGAGAAGAGAATGGCAACTTGGGGAACTGATATTCCTGAAGATTTGGAACTGAACGAGGAGGCACTTGCGAATGCTCTCAAAAAGGTAGAAACCATAGTTTCTGCATATATTTTCTCTTCCCAAGACGGTTTCTTTGTTCTGCAAGATTGATCTGACGCATTTTTTTGTGTTGTATTCAGGAGGATCATAGTAGGAGGGAAGAAAAAGATGAGAGGAAACGCAAATACAATGTCAAATACACCAATGATGTAATGATCAATTAATCCAATCTTAACACACTAATAACATCTAATCATATTCTTGATTTAACGTAGAGATTATTCATTCTCTTGTTTCGTTACAGGTGACTCCGGAAGAGATGGAAGCTTACAGAATGAAGAGAGTTCACCACGAGGATCCGATGAAAGACTTCCTCGGCTGATAAAAGTTAGTTTTTTTTTCTCTTTTACCATGTAACCTGAAGAAACCTTATTACTTTTATGTATGTAATAACGTTGCTAGTGTATTGCAAAACAAATATGGTTGTTTGTTTCATTGCTGTGTTTTAAATTTTTCAGTAGAATGTGATAATAAACATCTATGCTCAGGATGTTCACCTATCATTTTTTCTTATAATAGTTATGCAATAGCTTCGAGCATGATGACTCTAATTACATGTAAAGACTTAAAGGACTGGTCACGATTCACGCAAGCCTAACCGCTCACCTGCGATAGTTACATGTCTCTCTTATTCTTCCACTTACAACTTCTCAAAGTATAAAACAAACAAATATTCTTCCACTTAAAAGATTTTAGTTAGCACCAAATCTTGTTTTCATTAAAATTTGGTATTCTTTTAGCATCGAATGTTAGGTTGACGTAGTGATGTTAAAACGGGCCAACCATTGGCACGTTTAGGCCTGTCCCGTTTAGTGGTTTTTTTTTCTAATTCGATCGTTTACGATCCGGTCCGTTTAAAACTTTATCCGTTTAAACTTGCCAAACCCGCCTGGTCCGTTTGGGCCCACTTGACAATCGCTTTTATGACCATCCTCTACTTTTTCATTTTGTTATATGTAGGTTTAGACATTTCGGGAATCGGGACAGAAAAATATGGGTAAAGGACATAAATGGATCATTCGAAAATTTAAATATATTATCTAAAATATTTCCATAAAATAACGGGATGGAAAATTACGGGTAAGAAACGGAAATGGAAAATTTGAGACACAAAATATACTATCCAATATATACCCAAAATAAAATTAATCGGATACTGGACATGTAAGGGACCGGTAAAGATTCGAATATTATTATTGTTTGTTTGTAATCACTCAAACTTGTTGTTAAAAAATTGAGAATCATCATTTCCCATATAACAAAAAGAACATCATTACATATACCTTAATAATTACCAATTACATGATTAATATGTACATTGTTCAAAGTTATAATAATAGCACAATTATGAAAATGTGTTATTATCCAAAACAAAATAAGCTAAGTACAAAAAATATTTAAGTCAAATCATAAGCATAGTTAAATAAACCCCTAAAATTTTACTTTTTGTAATTATCCAATGAGAAGTTTGGGTAATCCTAATCCCTTCTCGACCTTTTCCCTTATCCATTTGAATATTATTTTTGTAACTGAATGGAAAATTACAATTTCTCTCTCCCAAAAAGTTAGGGAAAATCGGGACGGGTTACCCTTCCCGGAATACCTAGACCTAGTTATATGTATTCTCTTCTTATTGTTGATCTATCTCCAACCCCCTCGATCTCCGCCAATTCTGTCTCCTAATTTGTCTTTCCTTTTTTCTGTAAAAATTATTTTTTTCTTCTTCTTCAATGCTTCCCTGAAATCCTAGAACTCAAAATTTCTATTCTTGTTATTTTGGGTTCTAGGGTTTTAAGGAGCCGTTTTTTCACCAAAATTCACCGACGAAATCTCATCTGGGTATCGTATGTTCTTCATCATTTTGTTGGGTTTTGTTAATTTCCCAATTACTTAGAAGAGTCTTGATACTTTGACTATGCAAGCCCTGAAATCAAGTTTGAATCTCACATTAGACGTCAACTGGTCTTACCCTAACCTTTGTAAATTGGAAACTGTTAAACTCCATGGAAGTAATCGAGTAACTCAGATTTAGCTTAAATAAAACGGGATTCACAGAACTCTTCCTTCAGATCTTCATAAACACTCTGAATTAACAGTTATCGAGGTCTTCCTCAATCAAATCTGGTCCTTCCTTATCTCAATCTACAAATGATGAATCTACACTACATTCTCTCTTGGCACTGCACCAAGGCCCGCAGAAGAGCCAAGTAGCTTCAGAAGCCCTTTTGACCTAAAACGATGGTATTTCACCTAGTTCGAACTAAGTCAGATTTAAGATGCTTCAACTCCTATAAATACTCATCTAAAAACTCTAGAACGTTATGAACTAACATGTCTAATTAGCTAACTCGTAGAGGAGACAAAGGAGCCGCCCAATAATCATCTCTTTCATAGATTTTATTGTTTTCTACATATTTCGGGAGAAAATCTCATATGTAATTTTCAGAGAATATCCCTTAAACCCCCTTAATACTTATATTTGATTATGTTTTCCATCTCATCTAATGTTATGATTCGTTGGGGTTGCTTGAATGAGATCTATGGTTTGATTTGTGTAGGTTGTTAGATTTGTTTTTCCTTAACAATTAGGGTTCATGTTTGAGTAGTCTCTTTGTTGGGTTCGTTGGGGTTGCCTGAATGAGATAGATGGTTTGATTAGTGTAGGTTGGTAGATTCATTTTTCCTTGACAATTAGGATTCTCCTATTAGACTTGTACCTAATGCTTATTGCATAAAACGTCTTACAACTGAACCTAGGATTAGGAAATGTGCCGAAAGCGTCAGATTTCTTTCCCCTGAACTAGGCTAGTTACGACAATCTATTTTTCTCCATGACCTGCGGAATTTGAGTACATAGATGATTGTGAATAGAAACACTCGAGCCTATTTCTTGTCTACATGCAATGGAGCCTGCGGAAGTTGAGCGTCAGAGTTGATTGTAGGGATATACAAGGTGAGCTACGAAAGCGGTCATCTTATACCTTCGTGGTGGGAAGTTCTAGAATCCTATTAGAGAAAACCATAATGAAATTACTTAGATTATTGAAGGTCATGGTCCCTGGATAGTTCCCCATTGCCCAACGCCTTTAACCATTGTTTTACATCGTTATTCACTTGCATTCAGAACCCCAAAAATATTTGTCCTATTCTCCTTTTTGTTCTTAATAGATCCGTCTTAGTAGTATCACTCTCTATGGGATCGATCCTTAAATACTATATTCGATTTGGTTGTGCACTTGCGTTCTTTTCGTAGTATCTACTAAAGGTAAAACTTGACACACATCAAAGGTCAAATAATTTTTCAAGACATGTACGGTCCCTCAAGAATTTCACACTAATCTTTACTTAATACCAAAAATTGATGATGATTAGTCTATGAAATGTTATCTATAAGATCATGTCAAAAATCTTAGTCCAGCGACTGAAACTAATATTAGCCTCGGTGGTATCGGAAAATCATGCATCTATACATGGTTGTTTTATTACCGATAATGTTCTTTTAACGCATGAAGTGATGCAAGCCTTACGTGTGAGAAGAAAATGTGTTAATTCATATATGGTTGTCAAGACGAATACTAGTAAATCATAAGATAGTATAAAATGGAGTTTTTTTGGAGAATGTGCTTCGAAAAAAGGTTTTGATGAACAATCAATAACATGGATAATGCGATGTGTAAAGTTTGTATATTTCTTCGTGTTGATCAATGGAAGCTCATACGGTTAATTTGAAGCTAGTAGAGGTCTACGACAGAGAGATTCGTTGTCTCCTTATTTGTTTATACTTTATTCCGATGTTCTAAGTTCCCTTATAACATCGACACAAAGGGATGGCTGCATAAAAGGAATTACCCTAAGTAATGGAGGACCAGCAATCTCCCATCTACTCTTTGCATATGACTCATTATTCTTCTTCAAAGCAAATCACAAAAACATTTATTAACTACTCCAAATCTTTGACGACTATGCTCGGCTTCATGTCAGTTAATAAACATGGATAAATCATCCATCACTTTTGGAAATAAAGTATATCAACATACAAGAGACCGCATTATGAATTTATAAAGATTCTAAACAGGATGGATGAGGAAAATATCTAGGATTACTAAAACAATTTGGACAAAAGAAGAAAGAGATGCTACAATACATTATGGAGAAGGTACAAAACAAAATAAACGGTTGGCTTACAAGGTTCTTAACAACCGCAGGAAAGGAAACCCTCATGGATTGCTTGGAAATAATGGCGATTCCAAAAAGAGAAGGTGGATTCGGTTTCAGATACATCCATCAGTTTAACCAAGTGCTCCTCGCAAATTAATTCTTGAAATGATTAAGAAAATCACATTATCTACTTTATAAGATTCTAAAGGCTCGGTAGTTTTGTCACGAGATAGCTACAAAAAGATCGCAACCTTCCTATAGATGGAATTATTAAGATTGGTAATGAATTATTGAATAAAGGTATGCAATGTAGTATTGAAAATGGTAAAGACACGGTTTTTGGAGCTAATCAGTGGCTACATACGAATACACCACGTCCACCACGACTTCTAGAAACTACGGATCCAGAGATGGTTGTTAGCGATCTTATTAACCCATATATGAGAGATAATGGGATATCCGACAACTCCAACAACGCATCCACCCATCAGATCATAATACGATTACAAAAATATATCTAGCACCGCATGCATCAAAGGATTCAGTATTTTGGAGTCTACAGGAATGATGATATATATGGGGTAAAATCTTGATATTGGCTGGCCTCCACGCTATCTAACACAGAAGACGAACCAAGACCACCCTTAGTTACAAACCTAGACATAGCTACTAGAATATGGAAACTGAAGATTGCACCAAAGCTAAAACAATTTCTATGGAGAATAACATCAAGAGCGATTGGAATAGCGGATAATCTAAGAGTCAACCAATATTGTTCAAGATGCTGCACAAAACCGGAAATGAGTAATAATATTTATTTTTATGTGATCATGCATCCGGAATATGGAGAACTATAGGAATCTCAACTAACGTCCTTGGTGATACTAATGTTAGTAATGAAGGAAAATATATACGATTCTTAATTAACCTACATAATGATTCAAATCTAGAAAAATATATACGTTGTTTACCTTTTTGGGTCATGTGGAGTTTATGGAAATGACGTAACAACATGGTATTCAATCGGATATCAACGGACACAACGGAAACAATCTGTAAGGCATGTGCAGATACGAAGGAATGACTTGACTCTGCACATGCCTTACAGATTGTTGACGACACTTAGTAAGTTAATAAAGTTTTCAATGAAAATAATATATTAAATAAAACTTAAAAGCTAATACTTGATTAATCTCTATACTATTATTTGAGCAATGTTGTTAACAAAATAACCAACTCTCATGTGGCATATTACAAAAAATGTCATTGCAAGATTTTGTTAAGATGTCTTTCCTATAAATATGCTATAAAATTTCACAAATGATCTGAGATTTCATTATTAGTTAACATTAAATAGATATTAACAAATCTAAATATTTAGTACTAAAATTGATAATATATAACTGATTTTGATTCGTTCACATTTATAAAGATTATAAATCTTAATTCTTAAAAATAATATAATAAATCAATAATTCGAATAAAATTTTTTACTATACAGATTATTTTGAGTATGTGGCGAGCAAACTCTAATGAGAGTTTTGATGTGATGTTATAAACTAAATTAAATATTAACAAAAATTATTTATTTATTTTTTTTATGAAATTAAATTTTGTTTTTTATAAAATAATATATATTTTTCTCGATTTTGTATGTTGTTTATAAAAAACTCTAATAATTTTTTTTCATATAGGGAAATTGATATAATAATAATAATATATTTATTTACTTATATTATGGATTTAGATTATGCAACATATTTGACCTAGATCAAAAATCATAAAAAATATAAATATAAATTCAGATTTTATCACTTACTTTCTAAATTCTGGTTTAATTTGTTAATCAAATAAGTATGATTAGGGAAATATTCTTTAAGATGTTAGAATTTCTAATATTTTAACTTTTTTTTAAAACATTCTCTACATATTTATCGAAAAAACAAAAGAGAAACTTTCACTAATTTGTCAACATCATAATTATTTTCATTATCAAAAACAGTGTTAGCGTTATATAATTTTTTCTTAAAGATTTTTCAATTAGAATGGTATATATATATAAAGATTTCTTTATATACATGTTAACAACAAAAATATAAAGATTTTCAATTAGAATGGTATATATATATATATATATATTAGTGTATGATATTATTAGGATTTGATTTTAAAAAGTACGCCACAAGATTTCATTAATAAAATAAACTAAACAATAATTAATCATATCTATATGGATGAAAATATGAAATATCATTAAGTTAACGATAATGTAAAATATAGATTAATGGCTAAGATTAATTAACCATTCATATTGGATCACGGGTCAAAACGATTTTTTATGGTATTCATAATTAACGAATTTTACCATTAAATTCGAAACAAATTAGTCGTCGGATCGTCGAATTTACTAATATAACCACGGGTCTAAATTGTACCTAAAAGTATTAACTAAATCATATTATAAATTTCTACAAATATAATTATATATATTATCATCATATCATATTCATATATATAATAATTTTAGTAGTCAAATTTCACATAATAACCGCTAATTTTTATATAACTAATTTGTTGAAATATACATTACATAAACATTATTTATTAATATCATATAAATATTTTTTTAATTTTAAATAATATATAATCAATTTCATAAATATTATTTTCTATTATCGTGGGTCACTATCTGGTCTCTAATTAAATTTTAATTTATCAGTTATGTGTTAAGTCTAATCTGAACGTTAAGTATAATCTGAACACTCAGATTACCTCGTGACGATATTTTGAACGAGGATGTAGAGTGTTTCTAACTTTTTTTTTGTCACCATTGCATTTCATTGCAAGCCCAAACGGGCAATGTTGAGAATATCAATAATATTACAACCCTACAATCTTAACTTGTGGGCTAAAAAGTAGCCCAACATACAAGGCCAGCTCATACAGAGTTATTGACACGTGTATAACGCGTGGCGTCATTAGGGTTAAGAAGGATCCGCGGCCGATTCAATGCTCCTCCGCTGAACCGCACGATCCTTCAGCTCAGCGCGGAACCACCACCATCGGCCAGAGTCTGGAGAAGCAGAGACAATAAGCAGTGGAGATTACTTTCCACACTACGGATCCACCTGAGTTTCTTCTACAGCACTTCGCCGGTGCTCCTCTTCAAATCATTCCATCTCTGCCGCTTAAAAGTGATCTCATCCTCCGTAAAGAAGCTCCGATCCACCTCCTAAATCACTGAGATAGACTGACTACGTCCTTGATTAGGAAGATCGAAGATATTACTCTTTAAACAGATTCTATTTGTACGTAGAGAATGGTTGAGCCGCCAAAATTTTGAAGTCAAGCCACCGTAGAAGAAGAAGATCATGCCTTTGTTAAAATTGATCAATCAAATCTAACATCGATTCAATCGATCAAGATAAACTCGCAAAAGACATGATCAAAAGAAGAAAACAAACATAGTAACCGACATCATAGTCGGAGGTAAATCCGAACAAATCGGAAAGAAAAACCGAACTAAGTAGTTAGATTTACAGACAAAAACAAAATCTCTGTTTCTGAAAGATTGAGATGAGAGAAGAGAGATAAATTTCAGTTTAACTAGAGAGGATTCCGGCTAACCTGGCCCGCTTTTCGCGAGAATATCATTTAGTAGGGGTGGGTATTCCAGTTTACAATTTGGGTTGATTTTACGCTTTATCGATTTTATAAAAAATAAAATTATTTAAAACCGAATTAAATTTAGTTTGGTTTTGATTCAGTTTTTTTCGATTTACAGTTCAGTTTTTTTAAAACAAACTATTTTGAATACCATTTGTATATCGGTTTGCTCCGATTTCGATTATTTTCAATTTATTTTATGATTTTTCATTAAATTTTACATAAATACCTCTAAGACAATAAAGTTTTTTATCTTTTTTAAAAACAATAAATATTCTATTTTGAATTATATTTTCTATTCGAAACCTATTAAATCATAAATATATTTTAATATAAACATATGATCAATTAAATATTATTGTATAATATAATAGACTAATACTTATTAAAGTAAAATTTTTTTAAAAATAATATTAAAATTAGAAAGTTTATTTATATATTCGTATAATATATATTTTAAATAAACAAGTATTATAATAAAAAATTTAGAAATAAAAAAACCGAATGTTTTTACTGTTTTAAACCAAATAGAATCTAAATCAAAGCATTTTCGTAATGATAACCAAACGTTTTTTTTTTTGAAACCGAACCGTAATTAAGTTTTTTTTGGTGTATTTTTACATTGTCCAACCGGATCACAAACCCACGAACCAGATTTAACCCGGAGAAAAGTAACCACGACAGGCGACGACTATTTAATTTTAAAACAAAAACATAATAAAATCTGGCGAAGTTAAACCCTAATTCCCAAATTGGATTCACGAAAGCGATCTCGAAGCATCACCAAATCTGTCCCACTCGGTTCAAGAAAGGTTCAAAGGCGTTTCCTTTTTCCTCTTATAGTAAGTTCATCTTTCTCCTCCGAACTTATTGTGGGCTTCTACTCTTTTTGAGTATTGATTCGCTCCGTTTGTTTGGGTTACAGCTACGTTTCGTCATGTCTTGGTGCACAATCGAGTCGGATCCTGGTACGTTTCTTCTCTCCATAGTTCTTTATTTCTCTTAATAGGGTTTGTTTAATTCGTAGTTTTAGTTACCTTATTATTTTGTTCGTTTGATGAAAATATTGTAATTTATCTTCCTAGTGTGGGAATATCTTAAGGGTATGTGAGTGTGGGTTTTGGTACTATATTAAATATGGAAGATTATCTCAAAGCTTTAAGGTTTTTTAGTTGGTTCTGCTGAAGACTTCATAATAGCTTATTCATATCTGGAATCTGGATTGAATGATATTGAGCTTATATATGGTCAAATATGTGTTGATGTTTGGTATAAGATGTGTTGAAAGGTTCTGTAACTGTTTTTTTTTATTCTGTTTTATTGATGTTTTGTGGTGGAGTGTTGTCAGTCATTCATCATGGGAACATCTGTATTCTTGATTTGTTGCATTGTATATTGGTCTTTGTGTTTTTAGCTTATGTTTATGTATGTATGCAAGTGCAGGTGTGTTTACAGAGCTTATTCAACAAATGCAAGTCAAAGGAGTGCAGGTAATATAGTCTTTTAGTGTATCCAATTTAACTTTCATTTTTGGGGTATAGAGTGATGCATAACCTTGCATGAGACATTGTGGAGAAATTTATTCGTGATGTGTGGTTACTTTATCAAGTCCTGTCCGTGTCTTTAAGAATCTTAGGAGTAGACTGCATAGGAATGGTGATGAAATGAATGTTGACAAAGGATATATTGTGCTTCTTGTTGTAAGTTGCTACGTATTAGTCTGAAAACTCGTAAAATTTATCCTGAAGCAAAAAAATCTCATCTTTTCTTTATTAGGTGTCTGTTTAATTTCATGCCTTGTTCTGTCTTATACCTATATTTTTACTTTTTCCTTCGATGTCCAAATGCATCATCAACAGATGGAATTTGCTATCGCAATTATCTCGTGTCAGCTTTCACCAGTTGTTTTGAATTTAACCAATCCCTTTTGATTTTGACACTTTTGTTCTGTAGGTTGAAGAATTGTATTCCCTGGATCTTGATTCTCTCAATAACCTCAGGTGAGTAGTTGCATCCAAAAATGTTTAGCCCCTTGTAAAGTTTCTGTACTCGTTTTTTTGGATGGAATATAAATGATACTTTTCCGGAGTCTGACCACTTTGTCTATGAGTTACATTTTTACGTGTATGTTAATATATGCTTTTCAACCATGTGGCTGCCTTGTAGACCTGTATACGGTTTGATCTTTCTTTTCAAATGGCAAGCTGGGGAAAAAGATGATCGTCCAACAATCCAAGATCAAGTTTCTAACTTGTTTTTTGCCAACCAGGTCCGTCTCGATAACACAAGCATGCTATTTTAGTTGATAGAATCATCTTTTCAGTATTTCTCTCAAACTTCGATTTTTTATAGGTCATTAACAATGCTTGTGCAACCCAAGCGATCCTGGCTATTCTCTTGAACTCTCCAGAGGTTGATGTCGGTCCTGAATTATCGACACTAAAAGAATTCACCAAGAACTTTCCATCTGACCTTAAGGGTTTGGCTATCAATAACAGTGAGGCAATACGTACTGCTCACAACAGTTTCGCAAGACCTGAACCATTTGTCCCAGAGGAACAAAAAGCTGCTACAAAAGACGATGACGTGTACCATTTCATAAGCTACATACCTGTGGATGGAGTCTTGTACGAGCTCGATGGGCTCAAGGAAGGACCTATCAGTCTTGGTCCATGCCCAGGCGACCAAAGTGGTATTGAATGGCTGCAAATGGTTCAACCAGTGATCCAAGAAAGGATTGAGAGATACTCACAGAGCGAGATTAGGTTCAATCTTTTGGCTGTCATTAAAAATAGGAAGGATATCTACACTGCGGAACTCAAGGAGCTTCAAAAGCAGAGGGAACAGCTGTTGCAGCAAGTGGCTGGTTCGGAGAAAAGCGAGGCAGAAGCACTTGAAGTGTTAATTGGTGAAGTGAGCAATGGGATTGAGGTTGTGAGTGATAAGATTGTAATGGAGGAAGAGAAGTTTATGAAATGGAGAACAGAGAACATTAGGAGGAAGCATAACTACATTCCGTTTTTGTTCAACTTCCTCAAACTTCTTGCAGAGAAGAAACAGTTGAAACCTCTGATTGAGAAAGCCAAGAAACAGAAAACAGAAAGCTCCATTTGAGAAAGTAAGACACTTTTCTGTGTTGAAAACTTGTTTTGCCTTCTCTTGCTAAATCAATACACTCTCTCTTGTCCTTTTAAGTCTTTGTATTCTAATTTTTATTACATGAGGAAATAGATTCTCTAGATTAAAAGTTAAATCCCAATGATTTATGATGGTCTGGTTTTACATCCAAATTTCTCTAGCTGAAGGTTGGTTTAGATGTGTTAATGCCGGATAATCCGTCCTATTTAGCTCGACCCGCTGCGATCTTGATTTTCTTGCGGGTCGTTACGGGTCAGCCTTTTGTCCTAAATATGTTAACCTTAACCTGATCTGCTTTTAAATGTAACTAACGTCGACTTAAAAACATTATGCGTGACAGAAACCTCAAGTCTGTTACTGCACACCTTTCATTCATTTTTTCGGTTCTTGGCACTAATCAAATTTTTTATGAATTTCATCATCGAAAGCTTTTCCATTGGTTCTCGATGGGTCTCCTCTAGTAACATCCAAAGTCGATTTTGTAGGTAAGAGCCTACTAGCACACATCTGAAGTCCAGGATGCGTGCTTTGTAAAATCTCATTCTGCTCCAAATAACCCACACGAGACTATGAAGTTGCTGAGAGATCCCGTAAAGGTTCTTCCTCTTGTGGCCAACACGAAATTTTAGTTTGGTTCGGTTCGAGTATCAATTTTGAAGGAATTTTGGTATAAATTTGGTTAAATCCAGTTAAAATTGGTTAAAAATAGAAAGAAAAAGTTTTTAAAATAAAATAAAAAAATGGTTAATTGTTTGGTTAGTCGAACCGAACCTATTTTAAAATGTTGTCGATTGAACCAATCGATTAACCAAACTCCAAAATTTTGGTTCGTTTGGTTTTATTATCCCACCCCTAGTTTGTGTAATATAAAATAATTAAATACAAGTTCATGTATATTTGAAAAAATCTAGTTTATGGAAATAGCTAAATGAGTTAATTTCGTAATGATATATGGAATTTTCCTTTTTCAGTAATTATCTATGTGGACAATTTCAAACAAAGCAATGTTTTTAGATTTGCGGTTGGACCTGTAAATCTAATGACGCAATAACTAATCTGGTTCGGATATACTGCTAAAATCCGCTAATTATAGATCCTGTAAAACCCAATAAATTCAGCAAATCCGACGATTCGATATGAATGGTTGAATCGGCCGTGTTTGAAAATTGATTAAATTTTCTATTTTTTATTTTTATTTTATATAATATATTAAATAAAATATATTATTTGTGATTTTTAGATTCTGATAAAAAATCACTATGTCGCTTGAATAAAATAAACGGGATAGTGATAAAAATAACTAATATTAGTTGATGTGATGCAATATTAATTTGTTTTGTCATTGGTGGTTTACCTTATAGGTTTTTTTGTTTAATTTAGATTTATAATGTTCGATCACTTTATAGTTATTGTTTGGCATCATATTCTTAAAATATTAATTAAATTTATTATTTTATATGTTTATTAAATGTATACATATATAAATAAAATTATTAATCTATTGACTCGATGTTGCCTCCGGTCGAACCGATAACCCAGTGACCCGAAAAGTAATCAATTTCGCAATTCAATTCGGGTTTTAAAATATTGAACAAAAGTCGACCAAATCAATAATACAGAAAAGCAAGTATCAATTCATCACCGCTGTTGAAAAATATACTGTATAATGTACTAAATTTATGCGGTACATATATATGCAAGAAGAAAATGAGCTTGACCATCAAGGAACGAATAACACAAAGAAGTTTATAGCATCTGAATTGGAAACAAGTCAGACCTCGTAAAAGAGTTTATTATTAGGAAGGTTATAGTGTTCGAATTCGAAAACTTTATAAAATGTAGTAGACAGTTTGGTGTAGCGTGACTTCTTGCTTCTTTCGCAAGTCTCCATCATGTTTCCTTTTGTGCAGGTTTTGTTAGATTTCCATTTTCTTTGTTATGTTATTTTTTCTTTTCATTTTGGGTTGTTTTGTCGTACTTTTCCTTTTCTAGTAGGGGTTTTGAATTTATAAATACAGAGTTTTGGTTGTGGCCAAGACACGATTGAAAGTTTTGAGTTCTTAGTGAATATATATTGCTAACGATTGGTGTAAGTTATAAGCTCAAAAACCATCAACTGCTCAGAATGTCGTTCCGCTATGTTCGTGCTGTATCCCGGTTTTGTAGCTACTCGAGCGATCCTATTCCTAGATTCCTTCTTCTTCATTGCAATGCTGCCCCAAAGACTGCAATTTTCAGCAGTTCATCTACTAATTTTTGTTATTTTTTCTTCTGACACGTCAACAACTGTGCCATCTGATACCGCAGAAAATAGAATAAACTCGACGCTAAAGAACTTCTCGATATCTAGCATCTTTCAACAATGGAAGAATAAGTTTCAGCCAGTGAAAGTAGTACCTGTTGTGGATGCTAAAGAAAAGACAAGTCGTACTGCTATTGATTTGGGTCTTATCTCGGTGGTGAAGGTCTTCACCGTCTATAGCAAGCCTAGAATGTTTCAAACTTGGCAGACTAGTATGCAGAGTCAATGCACCGGCTCTGGTATGATAATTTCTTTCATATATTTCGAACTCTCATTAGATAAGCCTAGTAGAAAATGATGGTTTGGCTTACATACTTAGTTGGAATTGCTGTAGGATTTGTGATCTCGGGAAAGAAGATTCTTACGAACGCACATGTAGTGGCTGATGATGTTAATCCTGATGATAAATATTCCAAAATCTTTAGATTTGTTTTAACCCAACCATGAATATTTTTTAGTATGTTAATCCTATTTGAGTATTTTACATCTATTAATCACATCTTTTAATTAATACATATTATTAACTTCCATCATATATCAAATACATATATATATATATATGCATAACTAAATGAGAACATTAATAATATAATGGACAAGGGAAGAGGGTTATTAACACACCCAATTCTAATACCTTTAACCGAACCGATCCATTACGATATCGATATTTATGTATTAGAACTACAGACTATAATACAAACTTAAACATAAAATTTAAATTGTTAATACATCGGCCACACTTTATGGAAATAGTCTTACATTCTCCCACTTGGCCGTTGTGTTAACTAAATAGTTCTTTATCCTTAATGTGCACCATTACATTAAGTTCAATAAACCTTAAGTGTCATAAAACTAGAACTAGTCGAGTCATGGCGTTTGCCTATCATTTACTGCGATAAGTTTCCTTCCAAGTACCACTTACCAACTCCACTTTTACTTCTTTAATATTGAGATTATTATTTTTTTATTCTCAAATATCTATATTATATGTAGAACTATAATATGTACATAACTTTAATGATAATATATTTTATATGCAAAAAACACAAATCGTAAGTGAATTCAACTTTGAGTAGCAACTTTACAATAATATAATTAATACAGCTAGGTCTTTTCCAAAATACCCATTCTTTCTACATGGCCAATAAAAATACCGGGTGGTAATCCTTTAGTCAACGAATCCGCTACCCTCATATCCGTTCTTATATGCTCAAATGTCACTCTGCGTTTCTGTACTTCTTCTTTTACAGACAAATACTTTAACTCCATGTGCTTAGCACCTTTCAAGTATTTGTCATTCTTTGAGAAGAAGACTGTTGTGGAATTATCACAATAAATTCTCAGCGGCTTAGATATACTGTCAACAATTCCAAGTCCTGAGATAAAGTTCCGCAGCCACAATGCATGAACCATGGCCTCAAATCAAGCCACGAATTCGGCCTCCATGGTGGAAGTAGCAATGACGGACTACTTTCCACTCTTCCATGAGATTGCTCCTCCAGTTAATAGGAACAAATAGCCAAAAGTCGATTTTCTGCTATCAACGCAACGAGCATAGTCTGAATCTGAATACCCGATGACTTCAATATTCTCGGATCTCTTGTATGTAAGCATGAACTCTTTGGTGCCTTGCAAGTACCTGAGAACTTTCTTTGCATCTTTCCAGTGTTCCATTCCGGGATTACTTTGATATCGACCCAGCATACCCACAACGAAACTGATATCTGGCCGAGTATATGTTTGAACATAGTTCAAACTCCCAACCACTGAAGCATAAGGAATTTTCTCCATTTCTTTATGCTCTAATTCATTTTTCAGACATTACATTTTACTGAACTTATCCCCTTTCTGAATTGGAGCCTTTCCTATGGAGCATTTTTCTATCCCATATCTCTCTAAGACTTTATTTATGTATCCTTTTTGAGACAAACTTAACAATCCTTGTGATCTATCTCTAATGATTTCTATCCCGATCACATAGGATGCCTCACCCATATCTTTTATTTCGAAATTCTTAGAGAGATAATTCTTAACATTACACAACATTCCCATACCATTAGAAGCTAGCAATATATCATCAACATACAATACCAGAATTATAAACTTGCTCCCACTGAATTTCATGTAGATGCATCGATCAACGATGACCTCTACAAAACCGTATGACAAAATGGTATCATTAAATTTTATATACCATTGTCTGGAAGCTTGTTTTAATCCGTATATTAACTTTCTCAGCCTACCCACTAGATTTTCTTTTCCTGTGGTCACAAAATCTTCAGGTTGTTCCATATAAACTTCTTCCTCAAGCTCCCCATTAAGAAAGGCGGTTTTCACATCCATTTGGTGAAGCTCTAAATTGTAATGAGCCACCAAACTTAAAACGATTCTTAAGGAATCCTTATTTGAAACCGGAGAGAAGGTTTCTGTATAGTCAATGCCATCTTTCTGGGTGAAACCTTTGGCGACAAGGTGTGCCTTGTACCTTTCTATGTTACCTTTTGAGTCCCATTTGGTTTTAAAATTCCATTTACACCCAACAGTTTTAAAACCATCGGGTAACTCTACTAAGTCCCACACTTTATTAACACCCATGGAAGAAATTTCTTCTTCTGCAGCATTAGACCATTTTTCAGAATCATTACTTTCCATGGCTTTTCGGAATGTGATTGGGTCTGCATCAATACTTGTATCACATTCATTTTCAATAGTGTAAACCACATAATCATTCGAAATGGCAGATCTTCTATCCCTTATAGATTGCCTTAATTGTTCTTGTGGTACATTATTCTCTTCTTGAATTATGACAGGTTCATTATTCGTTTCTGATTCTAGTGGAATTTGATCTTCATTATGTTGCTCTATGTTGGTATTAGTATTTATACCATCAACAGAAACAACTACATCAGGCGCAACTTCAGATGACGCTTTTTCTATCTGAGTTTCCATAATGTTTACCTTCCTAGATACCATACTCCCACTATTTTGACCATCCTCAATGAACCTTGCATTACCCGTTTCAACTATTCTTGTACCATGGTTAGGACAATAAAATACATACCCTTTAGATTTTTCTGGATAGCCAATAAAATATCCACTGACCGTCCTAGAATCTAATTTCTTTTCAAGTGGGTTATACGGCTTTACTTCTGCTGGGCAACCCCAAACACGTAAATGTCTTAAACTTGGTTTTCTTCCCGTCCACAGTTCAAATGGAGTCATTGGAACTGACTTACTAGGAACCCGATTAATATATACGTTGCAGTCTTTAATGCATAAATCCACAACGACATCGGTAAATCGCAATTACTTAACATACTCCTAACCATTTCCATTAAAGTATGGTTCCGCCTCTCAACTACACCACTCTGCTGAATTATACCCGCCATTGTGTATTGAGCACAAATGCCCTTACTTTCTAGAAGTTTCGCAAAAGGACCAGGACGTTGTTCTCTTTCGGTGAATTTTCCATAATATTCACCACCTCTATCATATCTCACAATTTTTACTTTCTTTACTAATTGCCTTTCCACTTCATCAATGAATGTTTTTAGAACATTCACCAACTCAGCTTTTTCATGCAATAAATAAATATAACCGTAACGTGAAAAATCATCAATAAAGGTAATGAAATATTTTTCACCACTCCAAGACGGAGAATCGAACGGACCACAAATATCCGTGTGAATCAACTCCAAGAGTTGATTACTTCTTGTGGCTGATTTCTTAGTGATATGTTTTGTATGTTTTCCTTTTATACATTCAATACACACATCGAGGTCACTAAAATCCAATGACGGTAATATACCATTCTTAACCAATCTCGTAATCCTTTCCTTGGAAATGTGACCTAATATTTTATGCCATAAGTATGCTGAGTTTTCATTAGATGCACTACGTTTTATTCCTTGATTCTCAACATTGAACAAAAATTCAGATAAACTATGATCAAGATTAAACCTGTAAAGCGAGTCAAACAAAGTACCACTACCATAAAAGTATTCGTTTCGGTACATAGAAAACACACCACATCCAATCTTAAAATTAAAACCTAAATCATCTAACCTACTTACTGAAACAAGATTTCTAGCACACTCGGGTACAAAGAGACAATTTTCAAGATCTATAAAACAACTAGTGTCTAAGATCAATATGTATGTCCCAATGCCTTCTATATGCGCTTTCATCCTGTTTCCCATGAACAAATGCCTTTCAGTTCCTCTTATGGGCTGGATCAAACTGAATCCATGTTCAATATGAGATACATGAGTAGATGCACCAGAATCAAGCCACCAAGTATTTTTAAGCACTTCAACAAGATTCAGTTCAGAAAAAACATATAAATGTTGTGTACCTTTCTTGTCAAACCATGCCTTTCGTTTTGGACAATCTTTCTTGAAGTGTCCCTCTTTCTTGCAAAAGAAACACTTCATAACCTTCTTGATTTTGCTTTCAGGTCCCTTAAAGATAGCTTTATCTTTCATTTTCTTTTTTTGGTGCTTGATTTCCTTGAGCTACTACTAGCTTTACCAAGGTCTGCGAAAAGAGCAACTTGGTCTTTCATCTTCTTTAATCTCGCCTTCTCTTGAACCAACATAACCTTCAATTCCTGAAATTTCCACTTTTCTTTAAGGGTGTTGTAATTCACCTGGAATTGGCTATATTCAGGAGGTAGAGAGTGTATGATGAATTGGACCAAGAAAGACTCATGAACCTCCATTCCCATGGTCGTCAACCTTGATGCCAGATTCGACATGTATGTAACATGTTCACGGATTGGCTGAGACCAATCAAATCTTTTCGTAGTCAGCTCACTCATTAGGCTTCCTACAATCGACTTGTCAGCCACATCCGATTGGGATTGTTCCTTAATTTTCAATATGAATTCCCTTGCCTTCTCTGTCTTAGGCATTGATGGCTTTATATTTTTTTCCATAGACATCCTCAATAGGTTCAAGCATAGCCGATTAGATCGCTCCCAAGTCTCATAACGAGATTTTTGCAATACCGAGCTTTCATCCGTTATGGCTTCAGGCTCCTCATCAGTGAGTATTGCTTAGTCTAGGGACATTATACCCAAGGAGAACTTTATTTGTTCAGACCATTCCTCATTGTTGAGCACATTGAACTTTACAAAAGAGTTTGCGGAAGCGAACATTTTTTATGAAGCTGCAAAATTTAATCATGCTTACCTATTAGTGCTTTGAGACTTTAATATAAATTCATGAACAATATAATCTAAAAACTTTAATAGTATGTATTTAAGCAACCTTTGGGCAATACTTTAAATACATATATCATTCATGATGTTGTTTAGATTTTAATTCTTTAACTATTAATCAAATCGTACATACGAATTAATAGCAATGCTACCTTTGGGCATACACACTAGTAACCGTAGTAAAAATTGACTAATCCTTTAGATGTCACTAACTACACCTTGATCCACCTGTGGGTGATCTCCTAGGACATAGCAAGCAAGCAATTGATCAATCTAAATTTTATGTCATTTAGCATCCTTTAATCATGATCAATTATTAATTTTTTCTTTAACATTACAATAAGTATAACAAGACCACTTTGGTGATTAACATGTCACACTCAATGTAAAAATTAAATTAATGGGTAAAAAATATGTATCTTTATATTGTGTTAATAATTCATAACACAAACTTACCCAATTTTATTAAATTTCACATCGGAAACTAAAGGCAGAAACATGTGATTTAACAAACACTATCACGTTTGAGTATCACAATTCAGCCACTTTAATTCTGCACCACTTAATTATGAATTTTCATTCTTAAGACAAATATACCATACAGATCATCTTAATCGATTCGATTATGCTATAAGTGAAATAAATAATTTTCTAAGTAACCCTTTTATTGACAGCAAAACCATTTCTCTTCTGTATCTTTAATCGTGACTTTTTATCACGTAAAGAAGGAAATATACAGTAACCGTCAAGTTGCAGTAATAAATTCAAATTATTGAGAGATGACGAATAATTATTTGGTGAATTAAAAAAAATCTAATATGCTCTGATACAAATGTTAATCCTACTTGATGATAGATATCCCAAAATCTCTAGATTTGTTTTAACCCAACCATGAATATTTTTTTAGAGAAGAAGAAACATGACTAACCATTATCCATTGACATGATTTTCCGATTGACTTTTCGAATCCCGTTAATGTCTTCTTCTCTTATATCCGTTTTACTTTGCTTCGATCAATCCTTAATGGAACATGATTTTTGCTTTCTTCAATCTGATTTTCTGTTCTCTCTCTATTGATGGAAGTTATTCATGTGATAAAGTGTGATCTCTTAATCACCCCACTCACGTCCCCTTTCTCTTTTTTAAATCGTGAGTAAGTATTTTACATCCATTAATCACATCTTTTAATTAATACATATTATCAACTTCCATCATATATCAAATACATATATATATATATATGTATAACTAAATGAGAACATTAATAATATAATGGACAAGGGAAGAGGGTTATTAACACATCCAATTCTAATATTTTTAACTGAACCCATCCATTACAATATCGACATTTATGTATTAGAACTACATACTATAATACAAACTTGAACATAAAATTTAAATCGTTAATACATCGGCCACACTTTACGGAAATAGTCTTACAGATGACACATCTGTTAAAGTCAGAAATCATGGTTCACCTACAAAGTACAAAGCGAAAGTTCGAGCAATTGGGCATGAATGTGATTTGGCTACCTTGGAGATCGATAGCGAAGAGTTTTGGGAGGGTATGAACCCTTTGGAGCTTGGGAACATACCACCTTTACAGGAAGAAGTGTTTGTTGTTGGCTACCCAAGAGGTTTTTTTTCTTTCTTTTTATGATGTTAATCTTCACATAGCCACACAAACCCTTTACTTGTCAAATGAAAATGAATTTGTTATGCTTTGTTTAATAGATCTTTAAATATCATACCAAGATTGGTTAGTAGCTATGTTTCATATACATAAACATATTTTTATTTTAAAATCCATGTACTTTGAAGTATGAATGATCTTGAAAAAAGGATTACTATCTTGCTTTGCGAAGCAATAGAAATTGGTGCTAGCAGTTATGTGCAGTGTTCTAAAATTTAGGCTAGGCGGTGCATGGGAGCCTTAATTTTATGCTATGTCATGGTTTATGCAGTTTTAAATAATTTGGGTGCGTAATAAAGTCCAGACGGACGCTTGTTCATGGTATCTAGACATTGACAACAGTTTCAGTTATGGATGCTCGTCGAAAATGGCTAAGTAGTTACGTTACAATCAAATGCAGGTGGTGATACTATATCTGTTACAAAAGGTGTTGTCTCGAGAGTTGAACTGAGAGAATATATTCACAGCAACACCGAAGTAATGACAATACAAATAGATGCAGCTATCAACTCTGAAAATAGTGGTGGTCCGGCAGTCATGGGCAACAAAGTCGCTGGCGTAGAATTTCAAAGTCTTTTCTTTGGTGATAATATAGGGTGAGTTCAAAATCTAAAACTTGAAGTTGGGTTGCATATATTTCAAATTCATTAGTCTTATCATTCTGAATATGATAAATAAGCTTATATTTCAGCTTCAAGTTTTGCATATTTTTCCTTCCTCTAAACTAACGTTATTATTATTTTATTTTATTTTTCATATACAGTTACATAATTCCAACTCCAGTTATTAAACGATTTCTAAATGGTGTTGAAGAAAATGATCAACATGTTAGTTTCTTCTCAATAAATCTAACACAGAATATATGGAGAATGCCCATATCTTTGAAAAAGCAGAGAAGGATAACGCACAAAAAAATTAACGAGGTTCGGAAAACTGCTTATGTCTTCGAATCAGCAAATAGATTCATTTAAATAACCTTATAACAAGACTTTGTCTAATTGATATTATACGACAAAGACATCTTTTACCTCGACACCAAACAATATATAGTTATACACAGTCGTGGAATAAGCATATTTGTGTTCCAACAAGTAATTCGACTTGTCTACAACTGACCGAAACAAATGAGTCGAGTTTCTATCTCTCTATATGGTTAAACCTATCAGTACACACCTTCCTTGTATATATACTCATATACCTTTCAAATATGTCTCCCTAGGTTTAATCAACAAAAATGAAATTATTCTCTTTATTAAAAAATCTTCAAGAATATCTTCATTCAAATGAACGTTTCTTCTCCAATAATATCTTCAAATATCTTTTTGACATTTATCTCAAATGCATGAACCACGTTAGCATCACTCGAATAACCTCAAATTTGTTCGAACTTGTTTCAATAAGTCGTTTTTTGTTCTAACAAGCTATGCACTTTCATTCTCTCCTTTTTTAACAGATTTTTTAAAACTCAAACTCACTATATACAACACACATACCAAACATGAAGTTATGACTTAAAAACTCTCCTTTAATCATATATCAACTTTATAATAGCATCTTCACTGATTTTACTTCCACATTTTCCTCCTGCTTGAATGATAAAACTGTTAAAACTCCAAATGCACTATGAGCATAATAACCATACTTCTTGGAACAACTTTCTTGATCAGAATCGCTTTCCCCTTTGAGCTCTCCAATAACTCTCATTCATACTTATGTATTTCTTCTTCTCAATCCTTTCTTTACCACTTGACATATGTTTCAAACAACCACATGGGCAGCATATAGTATTCTTTAAAGCACTAGGTGATGAGTGACAAGATACACCATCATATAAATCAACATTTTTAATCCATACCTTTGACATCTGCTTGAATTTGGAACAATTTTTTTTTGCTTCAATACACATTTCACCTTGTCAAGGAATTTGTATCAATATGCCTTGATATATCATTTTTCCACAATAATAGCATCCTCATGTACAAAATACCTTTTTGTGATTTTTCTGGGTTTTTGTTCCAATAGAATTCGTCTTGTTCCAGCTAATAGGATTTGGTGCACTTATGTTGTATCTAAGACCAGAACCCGTTTTCTTACATTCAATCACACGTGGAGTGTTTCTTTTGACTTGAACAGCACTGTCATCCATCGAGGTTATGATGATAGTCTTTGTTGTCATCTCCAACCGCTTTTCCTCTGTTCCAATAGGCTTCAATATTTTTTCTTTAACAAAAACAGTTTTTAAATTAGACATACGTTTTTGATAACCAAGACCAAAAAATTTCTTCTATGTTCTTCCCCTACTTAGTATTTGATCTAGGTAATTTGTTTCATTGTTTATCATCTTCATGTTTTTTTTGTGCTCCATGAGTTCAATCTGCAACCATTTGGTTTTTTCTTTTTCCGCTATAAGTTCCTCCTTCAGCTTCACCATGTGAACAACTTCATGGTCCTTATTGATCCGAGCACAAGAACTCTTTGATTCTTCTTTCTCATTTGCTAGCTTCCATATACTTCATCTTGCTTTCCATCAATATATTTTCATCAATTATGACCATGTAGTCTTTGTTAATCTTAACATAACTTTCATAAAGAGTTCTGAAATTGCTTGAATGTCTGTTTCTTGATTACTTTCTGAATCGCTACTGTTGGGGGAATAATCATTGCATGTTCCAGCAACAAAGACATATTCAGATTTTTTGCTTCTTTCGTTAGGCTCCATGAATGCAAGTAGTGCTTCAAAGTGAGTTACTACAGCCTGTATAGGTTTTCCTTTTTTTCCTTCCAAATGTTGACACACTCTAATTTTGTGTGTCCATACCCCTTACAACCTAGGCATTGAATTTTCTTCTACTTGATGGTAGGACATTCAGACTTGATATGTCCAAATCCTCGACATTCATTGCAATGTAGTCCGCTTCTTCTTCTTCCCACGTTCTTGTATGAGTCATGATCATCTACTAAGGATTTTTATCTTTTTTTCCAACTTCTTTAAGAAGTTTGCCAAAAAATCTTCACAAGTGAGCCCATTGGTTCCTCTAAGTTTTGTCTTCTCAACTTTTCATCACTTAGAACTGACTGTTGGAATTCTCTAAATCAGCGTCCTTATGATCCATCTCATATGCTTGTAACATCCCTACTATTTCATCAAACGGGGTCTCATCCGTATTAAGAGCAATTCCCATAGTCACTTTTTGTGATCTGAATCTCTTCGGCAAGCATCACAGTAACTTCTTGACAATTTTTTTTTTATCACTATAGGTTCCCAATACCGTGTGCTTCATTAGCAATAGCACACAACTTTGCACTAAAATCTATAACACTTTCATGTTCATCTAATTCATAGATTCTCAAACTGAGAAGCTAACCGGTAAATTCTTGACCTCTTCACACATATGGTTCCTTCAAACACATTCTCTATTTTGTCCCACGCCTCTTTGGCTGATGATCATCTTTGAATCAACTTGAATTTATTCTTGTTAACTGAAGTAAAAATAGTAGATAAACCTTTTGTATTATACCTTGACATACTCTTCTTGTCCATTTATTCTTTGGTTTGATGAATATGGAACCATCTATTTCAACAAGCTTTGGAACTTCATAACCATCTTCCACTGTTGTCCAAGCATCCTGATTAATACCTTGTATGATTTCCTTCATAATCACCTTCCAGTATCCATAGTTTTCTGCATCTATCTTAAGACTCTTAACTGCAAGCCACTCTCAAAATATATCATCCATCTATTTCCTCAGGATCATGACCCGTTTGTTGAGTCATAGTCTCTACAGATGTCTGCTTTGATACCAATTGAAAAAGCATAGAAAGATGATGCACACAAGAATTAACGAGGTTTGGTAAACTGCCTACATCCTAAAACCACCAACTAGATTCACTTAGACAATCTTACAACAAGACTTTGCCTAATTGGTATTAAACGACACTAAGACATCCCTTAGCTCGACATCAAACAATATCTAGTTATACATAGTCGTGAAACAACCAGACATGTGTTCTAAGAAGTAACTCGACTTGTCTACAACTGACTGAAACAAATGAATAGAGTTTCTATCTCTATATAAGGCTAAATCTAACAGCACACACCTCCATTGTATATATACTCATATACCTATGAGATATGTCTCCTTACCTTTAATACAACTAAAAGGAAATTATTCTCTTTATTTAAAAAGGAATATATCTTCTCCAATCTTCTCCAAATGCACGTTTCTACTCCAAGAATATCTTCAAATATCTTTTTAATATTTATCTCAACTCCATGAATCACGTCAGCATCAATGGACTAATCTCAAGTTTGTTCAAGTTTGTTTCAACAAGGCTTTTCTTGTTCTAACAAGTTATGCACTTTCATTATCCCTTTTTTTAAAGAATTTTACAACTCAAACTCACCATATACAACACACATACTAATCACAAAACCATGACATAAAAACTCTCCCTTAATCATATATCAACTTGATAATAGTATCTTCACGGATCTTACTTCCACAATCCGTGACCTTTTTAAAATGAGCAAAGAAGTGACAAGGATTTTTATAAGGGAAATAAACCTACTCTCGGATGCTCACAAAGTTATGAAAGAACAAGATGTCATTCTCACTATTGATGGTGGTCCTATAGGAAATGATAGTACAGGTAAATAGTACTATATATATGTATATAATTTTTCATTGTGTGCCTTTTTAACTAAATTTTTCCCATGTCTACAATTTCTTTGCGTAATGACGAACAGACAGATTTCAAGCATTTGGTTTCTATGAAGAAATCATGTGATACAACGTTATTTAAAGTCTTAAGAGAAGGAAAGGAATACGAGTTCAATATCAGTTTAAAACCCGTAAGTTGTTGTTAGCTTTTTGACCAATAATTTGTTACCTCTTTTCCAATTTTTATTTTTCTTCCGTCACTAGACATATATTCGTTAGTACGAACCCACAAAAAGTGAAATTCTGATATCTAGCTAGTAGGACACCAACATGAAAACACCATTTTCTGATGTGGGCACTGCTTGCAAGAAAGTCAGTTTGTTCATTACTGGTCTTGGGTCGAATGACCATTTTGATGTCTTGGAATAGATCCCTACGTCTTCAAGTTTGCTAAATTTTGCTGGGATAGAAGATTTGTTTTACAAATGAATAAATAATTGGTTCACATTTTGTGAGAACAGATAACAATGTGAACAGTTTTATATTTTATGCAGGTACAACCGCTAGTTCCAGTGAATCAATTTGACAAGCTGCCAAGCAGCCCTGGCCTAACATATTTAAGTGTCCTAGGAAAAAAAAAATTTGGACCTTTTTCTATAACAAAAAAAAATATGAACCTATCAGTTTTTGTTATTAGGCACAAGGTAATAAAAAGACAGTTATTAACAATTTTTTTCTATTTTTTTTTCAAAAGTGATCTTCTAAATCAACTTTTCTTTTCTGTTTTCCAGTAAATTTGTTGGTCGGCACCGACTCCGGCGTCTGTCGTACTCTTTCTTATAATATTATAGGATTTATCTAAAAAATCTTCAATATTTGGGGACGGTAAATTGGAAAGGCACGAGTGTGAGCGATTTTTTGGATGATTGTCTTTTTTCTCTTCACGGTTTTGCCGGTACCAGCGATCTGTCTGTGATCTCGCCTATGAGTACAATATTTTCTTTCACACCACAATTGGTTGGGTTGGTGTCTTTTCGACGTGTCTCTTCAACACGTTGTGTCTGTTCATGTGTTTTGCCAACTATATCACCATGTTTATCATGTAAAACAGTTTGATAGATTATATTGGGTGCAAAATGAGTCGTATTTTTCACTCTGGTTTTTTGTGTTAATTATTCTCTTCGTAGAGTTTGATTCTGGTGAAGTTATCATTTGTGGTGTTTCTGCCGGTTATTTCTGTTGGTTTGTTAAATTTTAGGCGAAAGAAAAATTCATACAGAGACAACCATTGGTTATGGAGTTTGAAGTCTTCATGCAATGGTATTTTGAGATTTGCGAAATTGTTCGTCATAGTTGGGTGATAGGCAAGACTCGCAATGGTTGAGTTCGAATACAGAAAAGGAACTTAACAGATTTGTTAATCTGTTAGCGAGAAAGGCTTCTAAAATTGAAGCATCGTCAATTTCGCTTCTTATGTTGTATCGTTCTTTAACATATTTGTTTAAAGTATAATTATATGAATATTATCTTTGTAATCTTGTAAACTCTTGTTCAAAATGATAATAATATTTAGATGTTAAAAAATAAATCTTTTCAATATTTATTTTGATAAAAAAATAGGTTTTTTCTTTAATTTTTTATAAAAAACGAAAATAGACTCTCAAACATCATATTTTTGGCCCCTTGCTAATTTTTTTAAAACAGAAATGAGCCTTTTTACTTACAAAATTATGGAAAAACATTTTGGGCCCTATACCATGGCTCTGCCCATCCCATTTGGGGCGGGTCTGCTGCCAAGTTACTATATATTCGGGGGTATTGTTTTTGTACCTCTAACTCAACCATACATTTATCATTCTTATATGTCCGAATCCGCTTTAGAAAAGATGCCCACAAAAGCCGACGAACAAATCGTAATAATTTCTCAGGTTCGTCTTTTATTTTTCCACAATAATTTTTAAACATGATCAAATTTTGAGAACTAAAGTTTTGTTTCCTGGTACAGATTTTAAAGGATGATATCACTACAGGAATCAATTATGGTGAATATTTACAGGTATTTATTGCTTACTTTTAGTTCCACACGAGTTTATATTAAAACATTAATTATGAAAAGAGAATCCTTATTTTTACACACTAGACTTTAGAGTTACTAGACAAAAAAAAAGTATTGTCCCTGAATATATATTTCTGGTGGAAACAGGTTAAGAAAGTGAATGGAGTGCAAGTGGATAGTTTGAAGCATCTATGTCAGCTTATAAAAGAATGTTGCACCAAATATTTGAAATTGGACTTAGAAAAAGGTTATGTTTATCAGAGTAAAACCTCTATCGAAGACAGAGTCTCCCGTTGCAAAGCTAAACAACGTTGCAGCACCTGAATCTATTCTTGACAAAGCAAAGACATTGGTGCAAACAGAAACTCTTTCTCTGTTATCCGTGCAACGGTTTTCTTTGGCATACGACAAAGTGAAGCTGGCAAAACAAAGTACTGAATTCCGAATCAAGACTACAAACAGATTCTGATGCATTGGATGAGAAAACTGCGTAATAAAGCATTTCACAGCTGTGTTTACTTTAGTTTTAACAAACCTTATCTCCTTTTGGAAAACACAGTTCGAAACCTTTCTTTCTAGTCAAGGACATATGGGTTTCATTAATAGCAGAACACCACAACCAGATCAGAGACTTCAGGTTCCAACCATTGATGGCAGGGTCAACGAAACAGCAAACCCAGATTATCCGCTATGGGTTCGCACTGATTTGATCATGAAGCCATGGCTTCTCGGTTCATTTTCAAAGGATATCCTGAGTTTGGTGGTCAATGCATCTACATCTAAAGATGTTTGGTTGGCGTTGGCTCATCACTTCAATCGAGTCACATCCTCAAGACTCTTTGAGCTACAAAGAAAACTTCAAACTATCACTAAAAATGACAAAACCATGGCAAATTATCTAAAAGAGATAAAAGATGTCTGCGACCAGTTGTCATCCATTAGTAGTCTTGTTAGTGAGCAGATGAAGATCTTCGTAGCACTGCATGGCCTAGGACGCGAGTATGAACCTATAAAAACGAGTATTTAAGGTTTAATGGACTCTGTTCCGAGTCCTCTATTTGAAGATGTGGCACCTCGTCTTACAAACTTTGATAACCGTATACAAGGATATGAAGCAGGACTTACAGTTTCACCTCATCTAGCCTTCAATGTCATCAGATCTAACAACAAAAGTTATTATAAAGATAATGGCAGAGGCAGAGAAAGTAACAGGTTTGGCAGTAGTAGAGGAAGAGGAAGAGGATCCTTTTCCACTCATGGGCGTGGTTTTCACTAGCAGATTCTATCAATAGGCTCACAAAGTTCACTAAGTTCCTATAGCAGTGACGACAAACCATTGTGCCAAATCTGTGGAAAAATAGGACATCATGCTCTAAAATATTGGCATAGGTTCGATAATTCCTATCAATTTGATCACATGCACGCTGCTCTAGCTGCTATGCACATTACATATATCACTAAGAGCTCAGGAGGCGAATAGTACTCTAACACAGGAACCACTTCACACATTACAAACTCAAATCAGAGATTAAATCAGTCTCAGTCGTATCAAGGATCAGACACGGTAATGATAGGTGACAGCTCCTTCTTGCCTATCACACATATTGGCTCTTAAAATCTTCCTTCTACCTCAGGTAACTTATCTCTTAAGGATGTTTTAGTATGTCCTGATATTGCTAAATCACTCCTCTCTGTGTCAAAGCTCACTTCAGATTATCGATACTCTTTTAAGTTTGATTCTAATGAAGTTCGTGTAAAGGACAAAGCAACAAAGAAGCTGCTAACCCTAGGAGGAAACACTAAGGGGCTATATGTACTGGGATATTCAACCTTCAAAGCCTTCTACTCAAATAGACAAAACTCTGCAAGTTCTGAAGTTTGGCACAGAAGATTGGGTCATCCTAATGAGAAAATTTTGCAACTTCTATCTCAAAATAATGTTATTAGCATAAATAAGCTCACGTTTATAAAGTGTGAAGCATGTTATTTAGGAAAAAGTAGTCGTTTGTCTTTTCCTTATTCTAGTTTATGTGCATCAAAACCCTTGGAAAGGGTTCATTGTGACTTATGGGATCCAACACCAGTTGTATCAGCTCAGAACTTTCGATATTATGTAATTTTTATCTATAATTACTCATGGTTGACTTGGTTGTATCCACTACAGTTCAAATCTGAGTTTTGCTCAGTCTTTCTCAAGTTTCAGAAACTGGTTGAAAACCAATCCAACTCCAAGATTGGTATTTTTCAAAGTGACGGAGGGGGAGAATTCATAAATAAATAACTTGATGCATTTGGAAAATAGTGGTATCAGACATTTCATATCATGTTCCATACCCCACAACTTTATGGTTTAGCTGAGAGGAAGCATCGCCATGTGACTGAACTGGGTCTTTCAATGCTATTTCAGAGTAAACTATCACATAAGTTCTCGCTTGAAGCTTTCTTCACATCAAACTTCTTGATCAACTTGTTACCATTTTTAGTAAACCAAGATAAGAAGAGTCCTTTTGAATTGTTGAATAATCAGAGGCCAAACTACTCATCACTAAGAACGTTTGGATGCACCTGTTTTCCTACATTGAGAGACTATGTTGTCAACAAATCTGATCCTAAATCTCTAAGGTGCATTTTTCTTGGAAAAGTGTATATCAGTCAGCATGTTCTTTTTGAAGAAAACAGTTTCCCATATTCTGATTCATATAAGTCACTACAAGGTTCACTGTCAACAACTCTCATGAAAGCCTAGCAACAGAGTTTTTCCTCTTATACTTCTGAAGAAAATTCCTCTGATGAGACTATTCAAACTGAGAATTCAGAGATGCAGTTGTTTACTTCTACCAGAAATGATACAACACTTACAAATGTTCTGCAACAAGTTGTTCCTATCCATTCAATGCCAGCACAAACAGATTCCTCACAAACAGGTTATGAGACTATTCTTGAAAGACAACAAAATTCTGACTTTTCTGCAGCTACCTCAACATCACCATCACTTGATCATGAATCTCCTGTCATTAATGAAACTGAAAGCTCTGGGTGTACGGCAAGCATAGAACTTGTTCCTATAGTTAACAGCTTTCAGCTTTCACTTAATGATGCAGGAGGTTCTAACTCAAATACAAAAGCTTCTACGCACACCATGATAACAAGATCAAAGGCTTGCATCGTAAAGACCAATCCAAGATATACCTTGTTAACACACAAAATGACATATCCGGAACCAATAATAGTTTCTCAAGCTTTGAAACATCCAGGTTGGCATCATGCAATTACAGAGGAAATATAAAACTGTGCAGAAACACAAACCTGGTCTTTGATACCATAATGAATGTTCTAGGTAGTAAATGGGTCTTTAGAACCAAGCTAAATGAAGACAACACTCTGGATAAACTTAAAGCTCGTCTGGTTGCACAGGGCTTTGATCAAGAAGAAGGGATTAACTATCTAGAGACATACAGTCCAGTGGTACGATCAGCTACTGTGAGGCTTGTTCTACACTTGGCAACCATTATGAAGTGAATGGATGTAAGAAATGCTTTTCTCCATGGAGATTTGACTGAAAATTGTTATATGAGACAACTTGTAGGTTTCATTAACAAGATGCATCATGATTATGTTTGCATCTTCACAAGTCATTATACGGTCTAAAACAGTCTCCATGATGTTCTATAAGTTCAGTAACTTCCTACTTGAATTTTGTTTTATCTGTTGCATCTAGGATCCATCATTGTTCATCTACATCCAAGGTAAAGACATTATTCTTTTACTTCTATATTTAGATGATATGGCTATAACAAGCAACACTTCTGAAGCAATGCAAAGCTTGTTGAGAGAATTGAGCAACCAGTTTAGAATGAAAGATATGGGACAATTTTAGTACTTTCTTGGATACAAGCTCAATTCCACAATGGAGGATTATTTCTATCACAGCAAAAATATGCAGAGGATCTCATAAGAGTTGCAGCAATGGATAACTGCTCTCCAATGTCTACACCTCTTCATATTATGTTACAAAAAGTCTCAGGTCAGGATAAGCTATTTGAAAATCCTACGTATTTCAGGAGTCTTGCAGGAAAACTCCAATACTTGACACTCACTAGGCTTGATCTGCAGTTTTCTATGAACTTTGTGTGTCAAAAGATGCAGGCTCCAACCGTCTATGACTATAATCTGCTCAAACGAATCTTGAGATACGTTAAGGGAACAATCACAATGGGGATAAGTTTCAACAACAACACAAACTGCAAAGTAAGCGCCTATAGTGACAGTGATTTTGCTGGATGCACAACAACTAGAAGATCAACCGGAGGTTATTGCACTTATCTTGGAGACAACTTAATCTCATGGTCCTCCAAGAAGTAGCCGACTGTGTCAAAAAGCTCAACAGAAGCCGAGTACATGTCTCTTTCTGAAACGGCCTCTGAGTTAACTTGGATAGCTTCAGGTTTAAAAGAGCTTGGTGTTCCTATACATGAGACTCCCACTCTATACTGTGATAACTTGCCTGTTATTTATCTGACTGCGAACCCAGCGTTCCACTCTTGAACCAAACACTTCGAAAGAGATCATCATTATGTCAGGAAAAGAGTTGCATTGGGAGTTTGATCATAAAACACATCCCTTCTCATCACCAAATTGCAGATATCTTCACTAAGTCTCTGTCTCTGGTTACCTTTAGCGCTCTTCGGTTCAAAGTCGGTGTAGCTGAGCCACCCACACCACCTTTGAGAGGGCCTATCAGAGTAAAACCTCCATTGAAGACAGAGTCTCTGATTGCAAAGCTAAACGACGTCGCAACACCTGAGTCACTTCTCGACAAAGCAAAAACGTTGGTCCAAACAGAGACTCTTCCTCTATTATCTCTGCAACGGTTCTCTTCAGCAGACGACAAAATGAAGCTGACAAAGCAAGGTACTAAATTGCAAATCAAAACTACAAACATGTTTGATGCATTGGATGAGGAAGACTCACATCTGTGTTTACTTTATCATTAACAAACTTTATCTTATTTTGTAATCGCCTATAAAGGCATTGCATTTGTACTCAGCAGAAGGTAAGTGAGAATGAATTAATAAAGACAATTTCGTCACCTTCTTCCTCTGTTTTTTAAACTTCTTCAATGTTCTCAGCCTCAAAGATCTTGAAAAATCTTAAAATATCCTCGGCCATGTCTGATGACCTTCAGCCTAAGCCGTTGAATAGGTGCCGCAAAGTTCCTCGGCAGAGCAAGAAACGTTAAGTCCAGCTGCCACTAAGTCAGCTTCCGCTACAGCTTGATCCCATCAAAGATTGTAGGATTTTAAAAGCAATTACTATACTAAATTTAATTTTTGTTCTTTGATTTTCTTATGTTTTTGCTATTACCAATTCAATGACGTATACTACCTACTCAATCTAGTTTGAGGTGATTAGAAAAAGTGAATAGATGGCCTCCGAAGGCCCAAATTTGAATGTTAAACTGACTCTTTACTAAATTGAGTTCTCTTTAAAAAACCTTAGAAGCCTAAAGTTAAGGTTCGTGGATGTCCACGGATAAGACCCGAACTCCAGAGAAACATTGGGACCTTCAACTAGATCTAAAGAACTTTTTTTAGTCTGGTTTGAAATTTTTTTAGATCGTCTTAATTTTATAAAGTAATTTTTATCAACTAATTTGTCGGTTCTAGTAGTAAAATTTTATAAATATATGTATAAATTTGGATTAAAAATATAAATATGGGTTAGACTATTAATTTTCATATAGTATTTTGTAATTATAAATTTTTGGTTGTTGCAGAACTAAAACTCGAGGTATGATACCTCTAACCAGTTTAGCCAACCGCAATTGTGTTTATACACTATTTTTGTTAGCAAATATAAAAAAGTTGTTACATCTTCTAGTCATACCATAAAAACGAAAATTGACAAATAATCATAATTCATAAGGATTTGATGAGGATTTAATTTTAAACATTTAAAAAAGATGATAATCACTTTTTAAGAATGACGTTGACTTTGTTCTATCTAACTTTTTCGTCACAATAAGATTTTTGCCTTTGTGACAGTAATTATTCCAATGTTATATGATCAATAACATATGTTTAATCGGCATTTCAGATAAAAAATGATATTTTTGCTGAAGAACATTTACAGAATTCACCTATGATGTAAAAACATTTAAAAATCATACATGTGTTTTCCCTTCATAAAAAATCTATTCTTTAGCTACCCAAGAAGTTATGGACATTTAGCATATAGTCTCTCTGGTCCCCAAGTTTTTGATAATATTTGTTGAGGATCAATTGTGTAGGTAATCCCTCCCCAATTATAGCACCTTGGACTTGAACTCGGCTCCGAGAGCATTGATAAGAGAACAATTTTAATCGATTGAATCTCATCTGGGTTCATACTATGTTTCAGAACATGTATTATTTTAGAAAAAAGTACTAAATCGTTGTGCTGGATTACGAGAAAAATGTAATTGTAAGTAGGGAAAAAAACGGGTCAGAAAAAAGTTGTTGCGGATTTTGGTGATTAATTTGGATTTCGATCGGTTAAAGATTTTCTAATTATTTCTTAAAAAACGAATTGAAAAAACATTAGGTTTATAGAAACTAAAAAAATCACAGAAAATGAAAATGAAATAGCAAAACAAAACTTATTCTCAATTTCATATATATATATAAGGTGGTAGAAGAAGACGAAAATACCAATTTCAAGCTCAATGAAATGTGTCATGTGTTCTTGTACACCAACAAAGATTGCGTGCATTTTTTAACCTTAATACACAACCATATTAAAATAAACTATACATGAACTTTCATCCGTGAGCCGAAATTAATATTGACCTAAATTGTGTTACTGCTGAGTTAGATACCATATATATAGTGAAACACTTCTTTTGACCATATTCAAATAGATCAATATGTTGCAAGAATTTGACACCTACGATGATTATCAACTCATCGCTAACCAATAAAGGGAAGAATACGCAACAATTAGATGAATGGATGGATGCTTATTTGAAAATGGTCCAAGATTTAACTAAACAGCTGGATCATTTTGCACTCATAAGAACCCCGCGAGGGGGGAACACTTTGACAAATAAAGTGAATTATACCGATAAAAGACAGACCACTAAAGCATTGCAGTCCAAGTTATGAAGGTGAAGGGAGACATACCTAGCTTTGTAAAAGACTTGTAAGTAATGAAACTGAGTTTGAGTAAGAAGTTGACCCTGGTTTAGATGAAACCAAACTTGGTACCATGCCCGACCTTGGATTAAAACCCAACAAATAGGTGCTTTAGACACGTCAAAAATATTAACATTTTAGGGGTATCATTTTCATGTAAAATAGTTATAGTGTAGTGGTGTGGTCTGCCCTTTTAACTTTTAAAAGTGCAGATTTCAAATGCAAACTACTAGATTTTGTCAAATTTTATTGTAACTGTTTGTTAATGGGCTCTTTTGCTTTAAACAACAAATATAGTTGGACCGAGCCTGCTTGGTACGGTCGAGTCAACCATATGTGAACCTCGAACATATGGTTAAATCTTTCTGTAAATAGGTGAAGATCCATTGATATGGAGTATACTGTATATCCAAATCGGAGAAGTCTCTGCTAGTAAGTGGGAAATAAAGAAACTTAAAGCGATATGCGCAAATCTATGCATAATCGATGATGGATTATATAAAAGAAGCCTCTTGAAATAATATTTGGTATGTGTTTATGGGGATGAGACAAATAGCATGATACAAGAAATACATAACAAAATGCAAAAATACATATAACAAAATGGTTTATGGGGGTGAGATCTCTGTAGTTTTTTCCACTTTTCTCCTCAAATTCTCCATGGTTTACGAGGCTGATTTGGTGAATGTAGCATCTTTTCTGCTGAAACTGCCAGGTCTATTCGTGGCTCTCTCTCACCTATGGGTGATGTTCTCTTTGGAAGCACCGGACCCTCTCAAGCCACCAAAGCCTCCAAACCCACCAGATTGGCCGGATTCACCGCCTCCTTTGCAGTAATCAGCAACCGCAGTTAGTTCCGTCCGAATTTCTCTTTCCCACAAAACATCCTCTTTGCCCACTCCGGTCCCCGCGGTGCTTAGAACTTCATTGGCGTGGTGTCTAGAACTGTGCAGAGATCCCTCAAAAACCACCGCTTTCGTTTTCTCATTGTCGACTTTACCTGGATCTAGAAGTTCTCATAGACCACTTCCACCACAAATTTAAGCTATATCGACCTTCGTCGATCAAATACTCCACCGGACATCACTGACGCTTACTACATCTCCCCGTTCTTCAAAGCGGCTCTGGCCTATTCTCATCGCCACCCACTCGGAGGGGATGTAGACACTAGAGAGAGCTCGAACGTCGTTTGAACCGGAGCAAAATTTTACGATGGATGGATCTCATTGCTTGTTCTCAAACCGGAGTTTTTGGCCGTCACACCCCACGACAAAGACCAAGAGGGCTAGAGGGCTAGAGGCAAAACCCTAACTTTCCTGATGGACCCTTTATTGAGCCCATTATGCTCAAGCCCAATAAGCTTCTCTTATGCGTTCAAGGCGAGTGGTTAAAGTTGTGGCCAGTTGTCCCTCACTCCGTTTGGCCAAAGATCTTGTCGTTCCCAAATCTTAGTTCTCGTTCACATGGCTGGATCTTGCTCTAGGATATCATTGTGAACCAGACGGAAGCCATTCTCTCGAATGGAGATCCACCACCAGAAGATGAAACCCTAACTTTTGTAGTGGTTCGTATGGGACAAGAAGATGAAACGGATTCTCTTCGTTGAGACCTAGAGGTTTGATGTTTTGATACTATGACTAGAATGGAAAAGGACGCCGCTCAAGTGTCGTGCCAATATCGTTGCTTTGGTTATCAAATAATTGCTTTCGAATCTTGGCCATAGATTAGTTCAGGTTTTTTTGTCTGAGTTTATAAGGTATAGGCTTCTCGATAAAGTATCACCAATTTTGAGTCAGGTTTGGTGTGATATAATCATTTCAATTCCAACTTCCTCCCTGTTGGAGAGAATTATTTCACTATTATCCTTGGTAAAGGATCCTTTCGTCGCTTCCTCCCCCTCGTTGAAAAATAATATAGATTTAATTTTCTTTTTTTGGAATCAGTTACTTTCTCTAAGTATATCCCTTAGGAATACTTTATTTCCTTCAAAATCTTTCACTACGAAGAAAACTATAATGTCTTCTTTTTTCATGAAGAATGATGCTACTTGGATTGCATTGATGGCAATATGAGATCAAGGATTTGCTCCCCCGCCTTTGGCATCCAAGCCCTCGTTCATCTTGGGTTTTGGGAGAGTATTCCCCTGTCCTACTTGTGATCACCCTTTTCAGGGACCGAGTATCTCGGCACTTCAAACACAAGTTTGGATTCTCAAAATACAACGGATACTTTCGTATTTCGTGTAGTATTATATCTCCCGAAGATCAACCATCATGCATTGGTTAGCTTTATACCATTTCGAGTGGCATATCTCAATGGCGTGTTCTACTTTTTTAAGAGCTCTTAGTTTCCGTCTTTTAGAGTTTTGTTCTACACTTATGTCCCGAAATTGCCTTTTATTGTATCGTTTCTTATTTCTGATAATATGAATCGTTAGAATTGCATTAATTAATGTTGTTTTCCATGTAAACATATCGGCTCTCATCTGACTTTCTCGAGAAGAAAGTCATTAAACCAATAACTTAATATATAGGACGTGACGACAAAAAAAAATTAAAAAAAAATAGATTACTGTATATAACTTGCTTTTGTAAAAATTCAATCAACTACCGAATGGATTATTGTTTTGTGTCGGGTATTAAATGATTTCCTTTTACTAATTAAACACATACATTAACTAAAATTATTATTATTTTAGTCCTTATCTATTATTATATAAAAATACATTAACTAAAATTCTTACAAAAATAAATGAACGTATCTATATACAATAAAATCTCTATAAATTAATAATATTGGTACTACGGTATTTTATAATATTTTATTAATTTATCGTGTTTATTAATTTATAGAGATGATATTTGAATAAAAATCAATTTGGGACTGGATAAAATTATTGAGTTATAAGATATTAATTTATCGAATATTAATTTATAAAGATTAAAAACTTTAACAAAGAAATCTATATAGTTAATTAAGTTTAATCGCATCTAAGTAGAGTCTGGATGCTTTGTTTGTTTGGTTTCTTCTTTTTTTCTGTATACTTTGTTAGTTTACTAAACAATTAAAAATGTTTACCGTTCGAGTTAGCACCTAAAGATGTTTAGAAATTGGAAATTTGGTAACCAATCATTCTAATTACATTTGATTTTACATCGGCAGAAGGAACTAAGAAATCAAAATTGAATGTGCGTTGCGTCAGCGGTACAATTACATTACGAAGAAAAGGAGCGAGAGTAAAACAGTGACAATGCATTTAAGACAAAGGGCATCATTGCGAAAGTACGTCATCATTTTCATCCTAACCTCTGTTTTCTTATATTATTTTAAAAAAATGATTTAATATTAAATAAAATAAAAATAAATTAAAAATTTGACTACGTCTTTCAAATCAGTAGCATCTGATAAATTCTGTGCATGATGTGATATGAGCGAAAAGGAAAGCAGCTTCCTGCTGTTCTTTCTTCATTATTGATCTCTCTCCATTTTAACTTTTAATTTAGGGCCACAACTCTCATTTTTTTTTTTTTTTTTTTTTGTCATCGCCACATCTCTCATTTTAAAAACAACTAAATAGCAAACTATTAAACATATATAGATTGATTAGGTATTTTTTGTTAAATGTAAGCTAAAATCAATATACGAATGAATGTAGTTTAAATTTCATCGATGCATTTGATGAGAAACGGAAGAATGAATCATACTACAAAAAGGCAAATTTTGATTCACATTATAACTAACTATTTTCCATAATTGACATTGATTCTTTGCAAATGTTTACCTATATATTTTACTACATTTCTGATGGTTTGCAAATATTGCAGCAATATAATTTCTTTTGCATCAAAAAACAAACTTTAAAATTCAAAAAAAAAAGAGAGAAAATTGTGAACATTGATGGAGAAATAAAAAGCAACGAGAAGGTAATAAACGAGAGATGATGATCTCTCCATCTCAAATGACATATCCTTAGCCATCTGTCACAAACAATCAAATATATAAATCTTGAATACAAGGCCAAAAAATAAATAAAAAGGATTAAATAATAAATGGAATAGGCTCATATCTCAACTACCACTATTCATTTGCCTTTTTGTCGATATTTTTGCTCTTTTCTATTTCGTCTCTTTGGCTTTCTTCTTTTGGGAAACCCTTCTTGCTTAACAGTCTCCTCTCCTCCTCTAACTATTTTAGAGCTTTCGCATTTATTCATTCTCTTTCTCTATCTTCCACTCTCACTCTACTCAAAAGTAACTCATTCATTGCTTTATATATACTCGTCTATATACATATATATACATACATTATATGCATTCATTTTCGGACGCCAAAAATCACACCAAGATTTCCTCAATTATTTCTTTTGCCGAGTTAGAATGTTGAAACCGAGAAAGCCTTGTTTGATCATCATATTATCATAATCTCGTTAAGCCAACTTATAAAAATATTACGGTTTTGCTTAGTAACTCTCTCTTAAGCTCCACCAATGCTCTTTAATTTGCTCACCCATTACTCTCTCTGTATGTAAAATTTTACTGCTTTCTTTACAAAACATTGATTATCTTTGGGAGTAGATTTATTTTCTAGATGAATAACACATAAACCTTGTTAGAAGGATGCAATTTCTTATGCATTAGACTATATTTATTTTACAACAAAAAAAAATTATCATCCAAACAGAAAGGAGATGAAATAATAATTAACATGACTAATTTGATTATGGACTAAGCAACGTCTGCCCTATAATGTTTGCAGACTGGAGCCTTAACACATGTGAAGACATCAGATTTTTTTTTTTTAATTTTTGACATAACATAAATCTGAATTACAAAACGAAAAATTAAGTTTTTTCTGAAAAAATTCCACTCCGAAAAATGAGTCATAACGGCTCGCCTTGTTGCTGTAAATGTGTAAACTATATAAAGTTGTATTTTCTAATACACCACCTTGCAATTCCGGATTTTCCTTTATATTATACAGAATGAAATCATTCGATAACAATATTTCAATTGTTTTCTGAAAGTACTGCACCCAATTTTGTATTTTTGTAAATTTTGAAATAATCGTTTATACAAAAGAAACATGCCCCATAGATGAACAGTGTCTCTCATATTATGTGGGGGTCGCTTTGTTTGTTCAGACAGAGATACAGAGAGAGAGACTATAAATTAATAGCTTTAAGATAATGTATCATGCATAAAGAAAATAGTTTGTAATGAATTGAGAAGATCACAGAACACAGGCTTTTGGATGGATTCATGAAGCAAAATTTTCCACGAACATGTACCTATTTCTGCCATCACACTATAAGATAAGTACACTTCTCATACTTTCCCCGATTTTTTATATTAAAATGTAACTTTAAGTTTCGTTGTTAAAATATATTTGTCAAATTGATTTGGACTAGTCTATCGAATTAAAATTTAACCTTACAACCAATTGGATTAGTTAGTTTCTAATAGATTTATGAATATTTAATAGGTATTTCATACTAATATCATTTTATTGGGTCATGTCCATAGTATTATTTTAATTTTAAATAATTAAATCTCTATCCATTTAAAATAGAGAAAATTTCATAAATATACACCAACTATGTATTTATTTCTACAAAAACATCAATTTTTTAAATAGCCTTGAAAATATATGAATTAATTGTTTTCTTTCATTATTATATAAAAATTTTAAACTGTCTATATTTAACACCCACGAGTTGACGAAATAATATCCATTATTTTCTTTTAATAAATTTTGTTTTTAACATCTAAAAACAAATGAAATTCTTTAAAAAATCCAAAAAGTGTAAAAAAAAATTCTAAAGTAATTCTGCAATAATTCAGAAAAAAATAAAAATAAAACTTGTAACGTTTTGGATTCATAAATAAAAATTTTAAAAACAGATTAAACTCCTAAGATTCTTTAAAGATCATCTAAATTTTAAAGGTTAGAATATAAGTTTTTAGATTCATCATAAAACTTTAGTAGTTACTCTCGTTTTACCTTTTGTAAAACAATATCGTGAATAATATTATTTTTAACCATATAAGTGTATGATAATATATATATATATATATATGATTTACCATATTACTTAGATGAAAGTATTGCTTCTGCGATGTTATTTCTTGTCTAATTATGAGTACAATCGATTTGGTAGGATTTGGATGGTTTGGAAGTCAAATATTAGAGTTATGTGATTGTTTAAAAGTGGGCACATGATTACTTTTTCAGTCTTGTTGGATGGATGTGAGGAGAGTTCTTTTGCTCTTTTATATATGTTTCTAATTATGTGGAGGACATGAACGAGTTTTGGGAAGACTCATCTATGTTTAGAGATAAACCATAGCTGATGATTTTAATGAAATTTTAGATGCTGATAAGCAATTCAAGAGGTGATTCGATACAACTCTCTAACTGATATGACGTTGCATAGTCCTGTATTCACTTAGTGTAACAAAAGAGAAGAAAATTTAATCTGTAAGAAACTTGATTGGGTTTTATGAGTGATATGTGGAGTAACTCTTGTCCACATGCGTATAGTGTGTTTCAAGCTGGAGGATCTCATATCGCTTGTGTTGTCGAATTCAAATAAATACTGAAGTATTAACACCACACATGCCTTTCAAATTTACAAAAGCGTTAACAAGTTTTTTGGGGTTTTCTAGTTTAATGGAAGAATTCTGGAAAAATACGAAGGAGTTTTCATATCTACATATATTGTTTAGATTTTCGAAAAAAAAAAACTAAATGCGTTAAAATCAGAGCTACGTAGACTTAGTAAAGAAAAATCGGTGATTTATTGAAGAGGACAAAAGACGCTTATGATGACTTATGTGAGTATCAGGTTAGAACTCTAACAAATCCTATCCATGATGTTATGGGTTTCGAAATAAGAGTTTTTGCTAAGTGGCAAAGATTATCGGAATTGAAGGAGAAGTTTTTTTGAAAAAATCAAAGCTCTACTAGTTGAATATGGGCGACAAAAATAATAGATATTTCCATCAAGCGGGGAAGGCTAAGGAAATAAGAAATTTGATCCGAGAGATTCAAAAGCCTAATGGTATGATTGTAAGCACCCAACAAGAAATGAAGCTAGAGACTGAAAGGATTAAAAAACAAATTAAGCCATTGAATGAAAATTATGAGGGGAGAACTGTGGAGGTAATTAAGGAGTTGTTGAGTTTTGAATGTTGTGATTTAGATGTTGCAAGGTTAACAAGAGTAGCGACTGAGGATGAGATAAAAATGTGATGTTTACGATGCCAGGAAATAATGCACGGAGACCATATAGATATACAATTCAACTTTTTTTCAAAATGACTAGTGTTAAAGAATGATTTTGTCGTATCAATCCAATCTTTTTTTGACAATAGTGTTTTCTGCAAAGGTAACAACTATACTATATTAGCGTTAATTATATCAATAAAAAGCAAAAAAAATTAAAGATTACCGACCAGTTTCTTGCTGCAATATTATTTACAAAGATATATCAAAGATTTAGACGATTAGTGATTTTCCAACATATCAAATATTGTCGGTTATTGTTATTATTATCAAGATAGTACATATGAATTTCAGTTGAAAATTGAAGGGGAGTCTAATTGGTTCTATTGCCATAGACATGTTTTTTGGTAAGAAATTATCATTTCCAGTGCAACACGAAATTGTTTAGAAGAAACAAAATTGTTCGTGAAAATCCACCTCTTGAATATGACAGTATATTTTGATGCAATTTAGATATTTTTAATGTTGATCGTACTACATATTGTTGGCAATGGTTTTGTGGTTTTCCCAGTGAATTATTCAAACTTTGATAAGATCAACTTTAGAATCCAGGACACAAAGAAATCAATCCTCTTATGAAACCACTAGGTCACCAACCCTTTGGTAAATATAGATAGTGCATCTAAAATTATAGAAAATGCTAAATATTTGAAAAGTGGTAAACTTGAATCCATCTGGCTTTTAAAACATTATATTAATAAAGTAAAAAAATTATTTTAAAATATGTTATTATAGATGTTATTATAAATATATGGTTTAAATGTATGATTTAACTAATATGATGTTATATAGTACATTTACCATTTGAAAGAAAAAAAAGATCCAGAAAAATATTTTCTAACACTAATATGTACTATTTCGAAAAAAAATGTTACTTGAAGTCTTGAACTACTTTTGCAATCATACATCAATTAATTTTGTTTTTGTTGATACTTTTTTCGTTTAATAATAATTTATCATTTTAAGACTTGAAATTTGTTTTATAATATGTATAGTTATAGATTTTCAATGCAAATATTTGGTAAAAGTTTCACTTTTATCTATTTTATTTAACTGAATTAACCAATAATTTTTTAATAGAGCATATTAATAAATGGTAAACCAAAAAATTTAATTATTTTTAATATGTTTGAAAAAACCTTGAAAATACTTATAATGAATGAGAGCGAATAGTATTTAAGAAAAAATTTACCCCAATGGAATTTTATTTTTAATATGTACAAGAAGAATAATAACATTGAAGTAGTAGTATTCAATCTCGTGTTAATTAATTAGCCAATAGGAGTTCCGAGATGGCGATGCGACATGAGATTAATGGACTGCTTTGGTAAACCATTTTGGCAAATGGGCAAATGGCAATGAAAGACTAACAGAAAAAATTAAAATTAAAGGCTAATTTATTACAATCTCTCTGTCTCTTATTTTTTTCGTGAAACAAAGTACAAAATTGATGATGCAACCGTGCAGGCGACACGTGCAAGGCGATCAAACCATATTGACAATCCTTTACTTGAGGGTTTCTTCAAAAGTACTCTGAAAATTTGGGGGATTTTGGTCAACACTGGGAATTGTGTCGATACTTCTCATTAATTATCTTTATTAATGAATTGATCAATTAAACTGTCAATATGATACTATAATCATCATTGTTATGTATCTTAAATGCAATTGACTAGTTGACAAAAATAATGCAATTGACTAGATACAGTTGCATTGTAAACGCAATAGAAAATTAAAATACGCGTCTTTAAATAACAACATTTCCTTCTTTTAAAAGCAATCAGAGAAAAAGAAAGCAACTATCTTTAAACAGATTTTTACATTTTATTTCAATCTGCTTATTAGTTCGTTTTCTTTTTTTAAATGTGTAGCTATAAATAAATTAGAAACAGATAACCAACTTCAACTTAATTCTTTATACAAAAAAGGTTTTACTTTAGTTAAATTACCAACAAAAATCCAGTCGTCAAATTGGTTGCAAATGCATTGGCGATCTTGATCTAATCGGTTAATCTGAAATTTCTAATCATTTTGTAACTGAAGTTACATTGGTGCCACAGTCATTAAAATTACTATTTTAATTATAAACATAAACAATAATAATGTGTGAACAGCCAGAGAAAACTCATTTTTTAAAAAAATAGGTAAAAAAGAATTGAAAATTTTGTATTTACAAGTGAATATTTATTATTTAAAAAAAAATCATATATGATGGATATATTAATAAAAATAAAATTCACAGTGAAAAAAAGAGTAAGAAAACCAGTTGTTTTCCTTAACACTTCAGTTAAAAAAAAAAAACACTTTTACCATGTGAAACGTACTCTATTTAGTTATTAATGGAATGAATTTGCCATTAGCTAACTTAAAATATCTTTTTGTTAGACTTCTTTCAATAAATGTATGTTTGTAGATTTTGTGAAAGGTTAAAATTTTTTTGGTGAAGTTTCATATTTACATAGAGTAATAGCAGTAGTGGTATAAGATAATTGAGATTTGCATATTATAACTATAACCAAATAGTAAGATAAAGAAGTATTGTTGATGTGACAATTAGTATTTACAACAATAAATAGAGTCATCATAAATAGATGAGGGAGACTTAATTAGAAAGAAACCTAGATAGAAAGAGCTAGTAGGTATAATTCGCCCAGAGATAAGATGTTTCATGTTCATGTGGTATTCCTTAAGCCTCTTCCTACATCAAATCTTATCCTTGACGCTGACAGTGTTCCACATCAAACCTCTTCTCTCGCAAACATTATCATATACAACAGATTTCATGTCCAATTTTTCTTTTTCTTTTTTATACATATTATTCCTTTGCTATTCAAATTTGGGTCTTTAAAATTTATATTATAGTATATATTATATTCTTTCATTTTGTAATTCCAGAGCCTTTTTTAGTGAGACGATATTAAAAATACTGTACAAGTCCGGTACTTACCATTTATTGTTTTTGGTAAACCTATCTTGTAAAATCACCTCAATATTCACTGAAATTAGTTAATATATTTCTTGCTGGAGATACATATTATGATCTTATTAGAATGGACGATTCGACATATCTGAATTAATTATTATATTCTATAATGAAAACTAACTGATATAAATTAAGAGAACAAGTCCATGAAAATGAAAGAAATACAAAAGTGACTATCATCATATATATGATATATATATCTAAGTGATAATAATAGTAATGAAAATATAAATTAATGCCATCAAGAGAGACGTACCGTACGATTAAAATATTTTTGATTTCCACATCAATATTTTTTTAATTTATAAAATTTATCAGCAATCGATCGATGATGATGAACCACCAAAAACCCTAAATCTCAAGATGGATCAACAGTACGGCGACCATCATCTCCGGCGGCAGCTCTTGGCTGCTGAAACTGAGTGATTTGTCCAATAGCAAGAATCCCACCGTCGTAGTTGTTACCGGCGGGAACATCCAAGCCACCAAATATCTGTTCTCTAGGAAAAAACTGGTGGTGATGATAGTGGTGGTCTCTCACGGTGGCTGTGGCAGTTCCATCGGCGGCTCCGGCGAGTAAGTTAATACCAAGGCTTTGATGAGTTGCGGCGAGGATACCGAGGCTTTGGTACTTTGAGAGCTCTGATTTTGCACAGCTGAGATCTATCTGAAGCTGACGAAGCTGATGTTGGAGAAGAGAGATAACTCCGACGCAGCCGTAGACAGGGTCACGGAGACGCATATCGGCTTCATAAGCCAAAGAGTTCACTGCATCTTCACGTTGTGAAGGGTGAAGCTCGTTGAGAAGCTTTGTGACGTTACTTGCTCCGAATACTTTGTGAACGTTTGCAAATTTTTGTGGCTGGTCCGGTGGGAAATACGGCGCGAATACACATTCCGGTTGACATTTTCGCCGTAGGAATTTGCAAGCTGCGCATGGTGAGTTTGTTGATGAAGATGCCATTTTATTATGACTTGATTGAGTTTTTTGTTCTCTTCCTACACAAAGCCGCCATTAAATTTAAAAGTTAGGGTTTTTTTTGAAAATTGCTTTGGAGAAGGGAAGTAGATATTATGAAAATCAATTGGTGATTTTGGAGATAATATCTGTTTTTATAATCAAATATGAAATAGGTGAGAAAATAAAGAAAGAAAATAATTTAGATAAGTTTGATATGATCTCTAAAATAAGAAAGATTACCTGCGATAAAAATTAAAGAAGTCTTCTTTGAAATATTGTTTCTGTTTCTGTGAGAGGAAATAAAAGGAAATCTTCTCTGCTTTCTCTAAGCTGCTATTTGGGGTTGCATACAAAAAGCTGTCAAAATGAGAGAAACTTTCTAATTAGTAGTATTAAAAATATTTGGTGAGCTCTATATATATGCACATACACACACACTTGGTGTTGTATATATGTATGCAAATATAATTATATGCACTGATCCAATCATCTTGTCAACTGTTGAAAGCAAATAGGGGAAACAAAAATAAAATGAGTAACATGAATGTGCTTTTCTATGGTCAAACATAAAGGTATACATCTAAATATAATATATGCTTGGAAGATATAAAAGATTATCACAGTCCTAGAGATATGTGTGGCTATATGATATAGAGGGACTTGTAGCTATATGATTGCTAGTCAAATTTTGATAGCTATATGATTGCTAGTCAAATTTTGGTAACTAGACCTAAATGTCTAGAGACAACCTGAGAAATTTAAAATTATAATTAAAAAAACAAAAGAGGGAAAGATAAAAGAATTTGCACCGTATATTTGAGATGCCTTTGAATGGAGTAACGAAATATAAGGAATAAAGCAGATGGGATCAAATGGTGTTCTTTCTGTTGCTTAGATAGGTAGGTGTGAGAGAGGGAAGAAGAAGAGAAGAGAAGGAAGAAGATGTAATTAATTACTAAAAAGCAAAAGATTGGATCTCGTGAAGAAGAGACTTTTGAGTTTTGAGGCTCTCGATGGGCAAAAGCTCATCTTGTGCTTAAATTCCATATACTTACTCAATTAAATTATTTTGTAGGAAAAGAAGCTCATAAATATGATAAGACTAGTACTAACTAATGTTATTTATTTTAAAATTTATCGATTAATAAAGTGTAGAGCATAAACATACCTTCAATAGTAAAAGGATTTGGTACTAGAGGGAATTAAGTTGAGAGTTTCTAAGGAGAAGAAGAGGGGATCTTGGGATGAACCCTTGGACCCTAGCATACTAACAACAATAATCACATTAAATGAATTATTATTAGTATTAAATTTCAAAATATTATATATAGAGAGAAAAAGAAAGAAAATAAATGTGAAAAGGAGAGATGGGAAATAAGAGATGGGGTCTGGCTCTGACTCTCCTGATGGATCTTGGGATGAAGAATTTTGCTCTTTTTATTCTTATTCTTTTTGTCTAGGGATTTACATACAGTAACGAAGCATTTTGTTATTACCATTATTATACTCTTTCATAATACGTTTATATAATATGATACGGTTGACAAAAAGCATAGATAAAAAAAGTAAATTAAATGATACAGTAGAAAAGTTGGTAAAATGAAGTAACTAGCTAGTCTCAAAGTTTCTTCGGTCAAACCCATTTTTTCATGTATTCTTTATACAAAAAATCCACACGAATCTACTGTCACCTTCTTTCACATCTTCTCTCTCTTACTCTTAATACATTTTCTCAATATTATAATACATATTAGGCTCGCTCATGCATTTGTCTTTTTTTTCTGAATCGCTAGTTTTGCGCTAAGTAAAAAAGGAAAAGAAAAAATAAGTGAAAGAAAAAAGGAAGGCATAGAAAGATGATGAGTTTAGGATCAGTACTCCCTTAGGTGTAGGGAGATAGAAAGAGAAAATCGCCCAGATGCAGAGGCTAAGGAGACGGAGAGAAAGAACAACTTTTATGGTGTGTCGATATATAGAGATAGAGATAGAGAGACAGTAAGTGATCACGGACTATGTCTTTCTTCTATATCTATATATATACACTTCTCTATATATCTATACTTTCCTCTACGGGAAAATTAGGACATAAACCATGAAACTATTGATATTAAACGCCCTACTATGTTTATGGAGTTTAAAAGATTAACCCCAACATTAGTAGTATTCCCATAAGATTAGGTTCAAGTATTTGTTATGCATTTTAGTTTGTAGTTTACAAATGTTAAGGAAAATAAAATATTAATTAAAGTTTTGAATCGAACCGTTGAGTATTGGGTTAGGGACAGAGGCATCGTTTCTGAGATGCTTTAGTTATTTAGACATTTCAGTGTTAATAATTAAAGTTACATTCAAGAACACCGAAATGGATATTCTTGAGATGAATATCGATTCACATTTTGTTGAATATCTTAAATTTAACCCTCGAAGATGTTATATAACTAGAAATGGATACCCTATTTTGGTTGGGTTTTGTAGAAAATGTCTTGTTTGTATAACAACAATACAATTTTTTGGCAAGCTCACTTCAAAGTTGCTCCAGCTCTTTTGTATTTCAAAGCACATTCATACTTAAAATGAAAATTTCACATCCATTGATCCATAAAAAGTATATAAAATCTTCTACTATTACTTATTCAAGCTCATTAATTTACATTCTAAATTAATATAGTGCCTGTTAATTTTTTTAATATGTACCTTATGTACTAGCATAAAAATTCTAAAAATTGGTGTAAACAGTTGTCAAGATTTTAAACTTTGTTTTTTTCCATTACTTTGTCTTTAATTTTCGGCAAAAGTTAGGCTAAGCAAAAGTTATATGTGGTTTAAACACTCGATTTAGGTGGCCATTTCAAAATAACCTGAATTGAAATTTAGTTGGTCTCTAGGAGTTAAACTGATATAGGTCATCAATTTTTACGTACGACCTTACCTAAGGAAGAAGCGTGCAAAACGAAGAAATTGTTATTATCTTATAAAATTTAAACATATGGTCAATTGGAGAGAGAGCATGAATGGGAAATGAATAGAAGCAAGTGGGTCGTGGTTGCATATTGCATTGTTGTAATTACTGTTGGAGCAGAGTCTGCAACACTATTAACTCGTACCCATTTTCAAACGACAACCATTCCTTTTTATATAAATATTTATTTATTACTTTTAAAATAAACTATTCATGTCTTCATGTTCTTTGTCTTCTTCCTTCGTTTATAACAATGGGTCCAAAAATCATAGAATTCACACCATATGGATGGTAACACCCCTCCTCTCCAATTAATATTCATAATAACTATGTTTGGCTTATATCGTTTTCATATATTTTCTATTATTATATACATACATTGCGCCTCTTATAAAACTAGCTTGGATTTAAATTACAATGTTTTCCACATTTTGGGGCCTACTTACAAGCTTTTTAATATATATAACTTTACTTTTTGTTGTTGTTAAAGATTATATATAAGTTTATGAATAACAAAGTTTTATCATCTCCAATTTTGAAAACGTTACCTGAACATTCAAGTACTAGAGAGTAAGACTAAAATAGTAAAATCAAATACTTCTAAGAATAGTTACACTAGAACAGCAACAAGAGAACAGTTAATGGAGCTATCCACGTTTGATTAGTCTTACGATTTAACATCCTCATTCAGAAATTCATGGCGATATGAAAAAAGATTAAGATAGTTTTTTTGATAAACGAAGTATTTTAAGCAAACAATCTTTTCAAATATTAATTGGAAATCAGTGAGAGTTACCTCTTATATAAGTGAGTTACCTCTTATATATTTTACAGAATTCAAACTCAAAAATTAATTGGAAACCAGTGAGTTACCTCTTATATATTTTAGATTTTTTCTTAAGTTAATATGAGATTTCTAATACTCATTTCTGGAGATAATAGTTTTTATATCCATTCTTCTTAACATAATTTTTTATAAGATCATTTTATCAGAATAATAAGACCAATTCAGGTTGGATTGATCAAACCAATTTCGAATTAGATCAGCTTATCGTTAGACACTAATACCATATTAAAATTTATTGATGTTTAGTTAAAAGCCAAGAAGTTGGCCCAAAAATATTTTTCTATCATGAAACTAAATTAAATAAACTTTATTTCATATTATTTATACGGCATAAAATTTATTTCATATATATATACCAAACTGACAACTAACAAAATTTGAAACAAAATATTCTGAATTAGATCTAACAAAACAAATTAATTAAGTAGAGATATATCGTAAAGGAATGATAGAGATTAATTTATATATATATTTGGAATACCGAGTAACATATTTTAAATTGATGTTTCTCCTTCCGTCGGCAAAAAGTTTTACAATACTTACTTTTTCAAAGACAAATAAATCAGCCCACAAATTACAGATTTCCTAATCATGAATGAAAGAGATACTTGTTAAGAAAAAACAAAGCCAAACTATACTGAAAGGAATAAAATTAAACGGAATTTTTGCTACGTGAAGAAAACATAATTTGCTTACCACGCAAAAAGAAAAGAAAGATGATTAATTTTCTAAAGTAAAATCTTCGAACAAAAATAATTTTGGAAAAGGAGGTCCAAGCCACAGCGTACATAGCTAATGAAAAGCCCAACAAATATGCATCATTTTGATTTTTCACACACCACCAGATCTTGAAAGGCAACTTTTTTTTGTTTAATTTTTTCAAATTTTTATACCCTTTATTAAATAAAATGACACAAATTATCTTTCTTTCTTTTTTATTAAAAAAAATAAATAAAATAAAAATAAAAAATAAAAATGTTTGAAGTGAAGTAGAAGAGAGAGAAAAATATGAGTGCATGTGATTGGTGAGTCATTAATGAAGTGGGTGAATGTCTTAATAAAAAAGAAGATAAAAATAGATCTCTCTCTTTCTTCTTTCATTTTGTCACGAAAATTTCCAAAATTTTCAATCCTCCATAAGTCGAAATTTAAAGCTTTATTTGAGGTAATTTCTTTTAATTTCCGTTTATATTAATGATAATAAACGATGTGTAATTGTTTCGGGCGACTTTCAACAAAATTTAGAGGTTTAAATGCAATGGGAAAAAATAATGTGTTGTAGATTTTAAATTTCATTTTCGTTTTAAAGTTTGGTTGATTTTTGTGTGGACAATGGGTTAATAAACGTATTATGCATCAATTAAGGTCGGATATCGTTAAAACTTGTTATATTTGGGAATCTGGAGATGAAATCATAGCTGCAATGTTTGAGAGAAATGAAAATCGTTGCATATGGCGAAATAACCCAGAAAATAGTACAATTGGTACAACTGAGTATATATAGTACAACTAGTACAACTGGTACACCTGTATATATTTCGTACAACTGATACAACTAGTAATACTAAGAGTACATGAATACTAACTATCAAATATATATATATTTTTTGATTTTAGGGGAAAATGAAAAACAAGTGATGCATAATCATACATTTTGATTACAGAGGATATTATTCAAATAAAAGAGGCGGTTATATGAAACGGATTCAAAGCAAAGATCAAATTAACACTTTTGTGATGAAGAAATCTATAGAGGAGGTAACTTATTCTAAGTTAGTTCATAGCATATGCAAAAAGATGAAGAGAGATGAAGCTGTTACGAAGCTGAAACTGAGTTACATTCCAAATGCGGATCCTAAGCAAAGACCATATTTTATTGCGGATGATGAAGAATTATTTGCTTATTTTTTGTCACTTCCTGATGATAAATTTGTGAGTATTTTGCATGTGGAGGCTGTGGAAGATTTTGGGCAAAATGATGTGTATGAGGAAGTAGAGGAAATTTATAATTTGGTGCGGGGCAATGCAGAAGAAATTTATAATTTGGTGTATGCATTTATGCACAATTTAGAGCTCCAAAACCATGGTACACTAACACGGGTGGAAGTAGAGTAGGAGCAAAAGTTTAGGTACTTATTTTTTGCGTTGGGAGCTTCCATCGAAGGGTTTATAGTTATGGATGGAACACACCTTAAGAATGTACACAGTGGAGTTTTAATTGTTGCCACAACTCAAGATCTTGAACACCACCATTACCCACTTGCCTTTGGTGTAGTTGCTGGTGAGAAAGATGCAAGTTGGACTTGGTTTCTCGAAATGTTCAAAATAGTTGTGCTAGATTGCAAGGAATTGGTGTTTCTAATAGATAGAAATCAAAGTATCATAAAGTCGGTGAGTGAAGTTTACCCATTATCACAACATGGATATTGCATGTATCATTTGTTGCAGAATATGAAAGCAAACGTTCACTACGTCAAGAAAGATTTAGTTGCTAAAGTTCGTGGAATGTTCCAAAGCTTATACAGAGTCAGAGTTCTTGGTATTGTATCTCGCTTTCAGGGAGAGGTATCCTTTTGTAGCCGATTATTTGGATCAAAGTGTATAACCAAAAAAGTGGGCAAGATGTTATTTTCCAGGAGAAAGGTACAACTTGATGACCACCAATGTTGTAGAATCGACTAATGGAGTTTTTAGAGATGCAAGGGAGTAATCGCTTTTACCAATGTAGATGCAAAAATGTCTGATTGGTTTAACAAACATCAGAAGAGTTAGATTGATGTTCCTTCTGCATAGAAATTGGTTCCTCACATTGAGAATCTACTGACTGATAGATTAGAAGAAGTAAATTGGTTGCAAGTGATTGAGCTAAACAACTTTCATAATGTTTACACTGTTCTTGAGCTTGATGGAGAGGTCCCATTACACGAATTTTGCTCTAAATATTATTTGGTTGAGATGTGGTCATTGGCATACTCCAGGACGCTATATCCAGTACCCCATTATTCTCAGTGGACTATTCCCGACGAGATACGGGAGATGTATGCTTTACCTCCGGAGTATGCAAAGAAAAAAGGGAGAACACAAAAACTTAGGTATCCCTCAGTTGGAGAACACGGTCGTAGGGGACGAAAATCGAGTAATACTGGACAAGGATCGACTGAAAGTGTCCCAAGTGTCCAAGGTTCGAGTCAAAGTGCACAAGGATTGACACACCATGGGAGAGGATTGAGTAACCGTGGGAGAGGATCGAGTAACCATGGGGGAGGTATGTTTAGCTGGTTTGTGCGTGGTAATAGTTCGTAATATAGATATGTTTAGCTGGAGGTATGTTAGTAGTATCCATTTATGTCAATGTGCAACTAAGTAAAACTGTGGTACAACTATGTTGTATTTTTTTTTATGTCCAATTTACTTTTTGTTATGTAAAGACCAAGGATGGGTCTACTTGTGTTTATTTTATATCACTATCATCTTTAGAACGTAGGTAAACATTGGTTTTGTTTTAATTGTTCACGTTTCATCATAATTTCTCAACAAATACCATATAATGTTAAAGTTTATTTAGATGTGGGGCAATAGAAATTACCAAAATGGTGAAAATTGTGATTTTTCACATTTGTTTATATAAAAATATAGTAAATCTATCATTTAGTTGCAATATGTGTGGTACAACTAGAAAAGTTAGTTTCAGTAGGGTACAACTAAGTAAAGACAAATCCATGAAAGTACAACTATGTACATTTTAGAGTACAATTACAAAATTTGGTACAATTGCAGTATAACTATACTAATTGAGTTTCCATAACTTTTGTACCCTTTTGGTCGGATCCTTAGTTTCAACCTTGTACTTGCAATGATTGAGTTATATTATTTTATTATTCAATTTTTATTAATAAAATAATAAATTAAAAATTACTTTTGAAAATAATTATAAATTAAAATTTTAATTACTTTTAAAAATAATTTTTAATTTTTTGAAGATAGAAATGACTTGGAATTCGCATCAGTTGTACTCCTTTAAATAAGATTACCAGTTGTACCTAACAGAACATAGTTGTACCTAAGATTACATAACCTGAGTTTCCACAAAACACAAAACATAAAATAATTAAAAAGTGGTCTGTAATCAGAGTTCCACAAGCAACAACATCACAAAAACATAAAACATATGGGTCACTCATTACTCTTCTGCTTCTTTTTGGGGTCCTTGTTCTTCTCTTTCGTAAAGGAAGATTTTTGGTACTTGGATGGTTTAGAATCTCTTGCTCTTTTGTTTTTCGGCTTGCGTTCGAAGACACACTTCTCTTAGCACATGTCTTAAAACGCCTATGTTTTATTGGTTCCGCAGTTGATTGAGGTACCGAAGATGGTTGAGGTACCGGAGATGGTTAAGGTACCGGAGGCAGAGAACAAGGTGAAGACTTGGTAAAAGATAACCTTCAGCCATGTCAGGTTCAACCTGTTCTGAAACATGCGGTTCTAGCTGCCGTTCACCTTCAGCCATGTCAGGTTTAGCCTGTTCTGGAATATGCGGTTCACCTTCAGCCATGTCAGCTTCAGCTTGTTTTGGAACCTGCGGTTCACCTTCATCCATGTCAGTTTCAGCATGTTCTCGAACTGGAGAAAGCACATGTTCACCTTCAGCGTCATCCCTTGCCGCTGAGCAACCTTCACCACAACTAAATTTTACCTCTTCATGCTGCCACGAACCTGCATGGTCATCATCAAAACCATATGCATCATCATCCTCAACTACTTTCTCTTTCCCCTTGTTATTTTGCTTCAATGTTTTCACCTCATTTTCTACGGTCTTCATTCTATCTTCAAACATATCAAGCCGGCTCACAGCTGCTCTGAATCCACTTTCCATCATTTCTGTCATCAATTTCCATATTTCGTCTAGAGGATAAGTGGTCTGCGGTGGTGGAGTTATAGAATCAGCCTGATGGTCCTCATGTACTTTTTCTTCGTCTGCCCTAGCAGCGACATCCTTAGCGTATAATGCTTCCCAAAATATCTTATTTCCAGCCATGAGATGAACCATTATACCTTCAACAACTTCATCACGGAAATTCTTACGGAAGTCTCGAACCCATATACGACTCATCAAATGTTCTTTTTCATTTACAGAAGCTTCCAACATGCTACAAATATTCTGCATTACAAACAAAACAACAAAATAAATTTGTATCACTAAAGTAAATAATAATTATAATCAGCCTGCTACCAATTATACCTTTGTATCCCCAAGCGTAGTATTGACATCTTCTAAAGGAAATCCTTTCATCGCAGTATGCACGAACTCCCTTCTGCACATTCTTGGACATTCCTTACTAGCTGGAACATCTATACGGTACTTCAGCCTGAGAGATGGGATAACCTCAAATGCCAATAGATACAATAAACATTTAAACACATTACCAACAACCTTCATTTAACCAATACATTAAACATAAGGTTGTAAATGTATTACCTCCAAAGGAACTATGAACCTGGGAAATGTCCAGGAAACCGCTTCATCTTTCACTACACCATTGAAATGGTTCAACATATGCTCCAGCTCATGTGAATAGTCCTCAAATGTGTACCTCCCCCAAGTAAACTTCTTGCATTCTCGCAAATAATCAATAATGCGTAGAAGAAACGAGTCAACAACTTGTGGTACTTTTGACTTCCATTTCATGATCGAGGTGAGGAAGTACAACACCGCCATCCTTAATTTATCTTCACACGCTACCATCGAGGTCAACTTATCTTTTACTTCTGACAGGTAGATCCCCCCCCCCACTCGATCAAATTTTCTCTGAACAAAATCAAGACTCCCAAGATATCGTAGTCCTTTGGGTACTCCCAGCAATTTAGACCAGATATGAGTCCATGCTCCCACAAAGAATAGCGTACTGGAACCCCGCTGACGATAAACCACCATACTTTGCGCTTCTCTAGACGTGTAGTCCGCAAAGTAAGCATCCACATGCCCATAGACTTTCTCGATCTCTCCATGGGCATGTGGGAAATGTGCTTGAACTAGTTCTGATGATTCCTAAACCAGTCCATCTCCATTTCTCCAAAGGTCTTCCTCAACAACACCAATACCTTGGAGATCGCACATCTAGTCCCGATTTTGCAAAACTTCTTGTAATTTTCTGGGCCGTAGTTGAAGCTGCCAGGTTGCTGAGGCTGCTGCCCCTCCTCCTACAACCAAAACAATTTACTTAATAGTTGTGACAAGATTACCAAGATTACCTACACATACAGTTGTACCTAAGATTACCTACACATACAGTTGTACCAAAATTCAAACTTCAAAAGCTAAGCGGGATATCCTAACTTGCTATACAATTAAATATTTCCTTAATCATTTTATTCAGTTGTACTAGTATTATCTGAGCCATTGGTTCACCCATGGAATGATTTGAAGAGGACCTTATATTCTTTGCTTCTCGATTGTGCGTCGATGATCTCTTTGTCCTATCTTCTGACGATGATTGAAGCGGAGTTTGAACATTGGCATTTCTTGTTCTCGCCATATCTGCAATTTAAGCAAAAGACACATATTAGTCGATACAAAAGTTTAATTTGAAAATCTCACATTTTCGTTATAAATCCGCTCACTCAAACAAGGTTTCTGTGAAACCCTTATCTAGATTCCTCACAAACACGCATCAATCGAATTAACATCAATATGTGTCTTTTGCTTGAACACACATAAACATCAAACATAACTTTCATTCACAAACATTTATCCAATTTAGAAACATTCAGACTTTTAAACCCTAACCGAATTACCAAAAATTACATTCTTGGAAACACAAGATTACCTACATATACAACCAAAACAATCTCACATTTTTGTTCTCAACCCGCTCACTCATACACGGTTTATGTAATACGCTAACCTAGATTCCTCAAAAACACACATCAACCTATCATTTTCTTGGAAACATTTATCCAAATCAGAAATATTCAGAGCCCCTTTAAACCCTAACCGAATTACCAAAAATCCGATTCTTGGAAATCCTAGATTTCACAAATTGAAACATATCATTTTCAAAATACGGACCTTACTGGGTTGTTGTTGAACGGCGGATGATGAAGAGCGGCATCAGAAGAGACAATTTTGCAGAAGAACGTCGGAATCAAGACGATGAAAAGGAAGAAAGAGAGGTAAAAAGAAGAACACGATGAAACATGACAAAGATGGAAAGAATTGGAAGAAAACAAAGCAAAATCAGAAAAGTGGTTGTCGGAGGTTACAACAGTTTCGGGAGAAGAAGACAGAAGAAGAAGACAGTTGTTCTTAGGTTTTGGGAGAAAGAGACAGAAGAAGAAGACAAAGGAAAAAAAGGGGGAAAAACATAAAATATGGATTTGGGCTGAAGAATTAATAATTTCTAAGTTAAAATCCATTTTTATTCTCCATCAATTTGGCCTTAAGAAAAGACCATGATTTATTTGTAGTTTTTAAAATTTCCTTTGGTTTTTCTGACTTTTAACCAATTTTCGTATTTAAAAAATAATTCAAAATTATAATAATAACATAAGAGGGACATATGAGACGAGTTTATTGCCCAAACCCTGAGAAAATACTTCACGATATCGGATCCTACTACAAAATCACTACACAAATTCTAATATTTAAATTATAGTTACGTGAGCTACATATTTTCTGGGGCACGTAACACAAGCTTTGCAAAATTCGATTAAATTTCACCAGTTACTCGTGGCTGTTTAAAGATTGATCTAGCTAATGCCTATGATAATTTGGTTGGCCATTTATCATTAATATTCTTCGAGCCTATGATCTGCCCCAACGTCTCACCCGTTGGGTCAAACAGTGTATCACCACTCTCATTAGATTTTTTCAAGGAAAAAAATAAAATTAGATCAGGATGATCCACTCTCTTCTTATCTCTTTGTAATGGTGCTGATTCTACTTGCAAAAAAAATTGGATGATGCTGCGTTTGCTGGAAGGTTTAATACTCATCCTTTGTGCTCATATCTTTTTGTTACTCACCTCACTTTGTAAGATGATTTTTCGGTGTTCTTTGATTGATTGAAGTGCTCTCTTGCTACTAAACTAGACGTATCTACTAGCTTCTTCAAGGCATATCGTTTGCGTATTAACCTTCAAAACTTATCAATGTTTTTGGATGGTAATAACATATTAACATGTAAATATTTTAGGAACTAGCAAATATGTTTGGGCTGATGCAAGGAGATTTACCGTAAAAATATTTTGGTGTTCCTCTTAGCACTCATAAGATGTAAGCGATTGACTATCAACCCTTCTTTGAGGACAGTCTTAATACACGGATATGTTTTTTTAGAAGGAGATAATATCAAAGGAAATGATATTAATCATTTTCTTAATAAGTTTAACCCTTGAAATCCATACACTTTTACTATTAGACCAAGGGAAAAATGTCTAATAAAAGCTTCATATTTCAAAATTTTGGATGTTTAAATCTTCGACTTTCAAAAAACCATTTAAATGCCTAATTTTTCGTTAACTTCATGATTAAATGGTTAAATTATTTTGATTATACCATTTGAGATACGACGTTAAATCGAGAGACAAAACACGTTTATGGGGTTAAAGCTTTTGTTAGCAGCTTCTGTTAAAATCAAAACGATGTCGTTTCTCTCTTACTAAAAAAGCCTCAACTTTCAAATTATACATGTTTAAAACCTTAACTTTTAAATTGTGGACGTTTAAATCTTCAAATTTCAAAATTTCGTTTAAATTTCTATGTTTTCGTTGACTTCATGATTAAATGTTTAACTTATGTTGACACGACATTAAATCAAGAGACGGATCACGTTTACGGGGTTAAAACTTTAACATTCTTTTATCGGTCATTTGACTTTTCAATGAGTATTAAGAAAATATTTAATCGGTTATCGTCAACACTTAACAGTTAAACCAATAACCGATAAAAGAATGTTAAAGTTATTAAATATTTTTTTAATAACTTTAACATTCTATGGGAAATGTTACCATAGAATGCTTACCAATAACCGATTCGATGGATGCTGATCGAATCGGTTATCACAAACACTTAAAGAAACTCAATCTTTTTGAGGGGTTTTTAGAAAATTCTATGGGAAATTTCCAGAGATTCCAGGTGAGTTCAGGTGGCAAAGACGTCGTTGGGTCTGTTTCTCCAAAGGTGGATTTCAATTTGAAAAGATTTTTGATTTCTTAATTATGGTTGCATCTCGTTGAAGCGACCAAATGTATAAAGATAAGACGAACAATAAATAGTCGCCGGAACATTAGTCGTTTTGATTAAACAAAAGCTTCTAACAGACAATTTAACCCCATAAACGTGTTGTCTCTCAATTTAACGTTGTACTTCAAATGACATAGTCAACATAAGTTAACCATTTAATCATGAAATCAATAAGAATTTAGGAATTTAAAAAATATTTTGAAAATTGAGAATTTAAACGTCCATAATTTAAAATTTGAGAATTTAAATGTCCACAATTTAAAAACTAAGGCAATTTAGTAAAAGAGAAACGACATCGTTTTAATTAAACGGAAGCTGCTAATGGAAATTTTAACCATGTAACATGTTTTGTCTCTCGATTTAACGTCGTACCTCAAATTACATAGTCAACATAAAGTAACTATTTAATGATGAAATCAACATAAACTTATACATTTAAACAATATTTTGAAAGTTGAGTAGTTAATCATGCACAATTTGAAAGCTGAAGATTTCTTAGATATTTTCCCCATTAGACTAATACAAAGCTTCAAGTTAGATCATCAATTCTTCAATGCCATTTTTATTCTTCATCCATCGATATATCTTATATCTAGAAGCATCTTCAGTTTTGCTCTACCAAGATTTCGTTCTAGAGACAGCTCAATATTATTAGGGGTCTGAGGGCAAAAAAGTTTTAAGCCCCCATAATTATTTTTACCTATTTTCTATATATATATATATATATTTTGGAAGCCAAAAACACTAAATTAAAATTTAAAAAAAATTCAATTTTTTAAAAGTGAAATATTTTTGAATATATATATATATATATATATATTAATTTCTGTTTTTAATAAATTGAAGTCCTTTTAGAAAATTTAAAATCTTACATCAGATATATGTTGGAAAAAATTGGGTTATTGGATTTAGAGTTGGATGTCACTACCGAAACTTAAACCTGTCATACCACAATATGGTAGGAAAAAAATTGAGTTAGGGCCCAATTGTGGTATGGCGACATACCCACATAGAGACTAACTTTTTGAACCTAAAATGTAGTTATACTTTGTGAAATAGACTCAATTTTCTTAAAACAAACAAACTACAGAGTCAAAGGAGAGACGTGTGAGGGATGTTGGAAAACCACTGGAAAGTTAAATGATGCCATATCTCCAATTAATCCAATATGTTATTAACAGCGCCATCGATTGTTGGACTTCGATTTCCATGCTTCCAAACGGTTGTTTATCATAATTATAATGTGTAACACCCTTTCCGCCATAGAAACCAAGACAACGTTTTATTTCTTGGTCTCGTCTATAACGATTTCCTTAAAAATTCACCAATAACTGTAACTTTAAACCGTAACTTCTAAAAACATACTAACCTGAGAAAAAAGAAAATGGGTGAGTGAAACAAGTTTTACCCAATGAATAGATCCATTATGCCCACTAAAAAACATAGAACACTTCCTAATCCTATACAACAATCATCAAAAGACACAAACTTAGACATTAACAAACGTATATAATGGCTTACATGACAAGGTATAACATGCTTGGCAACATTATTGTCCTCAACAAGACATTCATACATCATATAAATTCATCCTTGACCACCAACTGTTCACGGTTAAGCCACTATATGACATAATCCAGGACTACCGACCATCCACGATAACTGACCGTTCACAGTATAAGCTGCTTCATCTCGGTATTTATAACCACTGACCATCCACAACTTAAGTCGTTTCCTCTCCATCTCAACTAAAATCGATGTAAAAAGAGGAAATTATTATTACTACAGAAGAAAACACTATGGTCGATGTGAAATAATTGCAGCTACACATGCTATAGAAGAATGCGACTAACCCCGATCCTGGTACAAGACAATGCAAATTCACTAGTTAGAAATCCTACAGACTGGTGCTCATGTAGCTCCTTAATCACCTTGCTGACCCCAAATTTTCCTTCCTCACAACATTTTGTGTGTACAATTGCGAAAAAACACATGTAGAAGCAAAGTATTACTAAACATGCAAACTTTAACTAACACATAAGAAAGGAAACCATGACTACCTCTTCTCGCCCATGTAATGGGGAAGCCTGTGTTATAGCCAACTTTCATGAACATATATTTCTTCTTCCAAACTTCGATTCTTCGGACTCTTTTGTTACTAAGAATGGAAATCATCAGTCAACTGATGCAAAGATAAACACTGATTTAGTTTCACAAGATTTCAACAACTTCTAAGGATTGATTTCTTCCTCCTTAAGTAACATCCTCTGTTTTGCCTCCTTGGCCATACCAATAGCCTCCTTCTCCTAGTTTCTATCACATCCGTCTACTGGAGCTGCACAGTACCATTTTGGTCTACCCTAGAGACTTCCACATGTCTGGGGAAAAGGCAAGATACGAACCTTTGCATGAAACTGTTTGAGAGAGGAAATACACTTTTGTAAGAACAAGATTGGATTCAACATCTTAAAGTATTAATAATAAAGTAAACGTAGCTATGAAAAATTCATGTGCGGTATCTGGTACCATTTGACAAATACTAAAATAGAATAATTGTATGTGTGTTTATTGTATTGATTGTTACATTGTAGAAGAAGGAAAAAATATTGTAGATAATTTTGATGTGTGGTGAAGCTGCAGATAACTTTTAATAACATCTTATTTATAAGCTAAAATCACATTTTGTCCATTATCCTAACTGATGGATATGATGGAGTTATGATGACTTATTTGGTACATGTATTGGTAAGATAATGTCTATTCCATTATCTCTCTTCTAGAAAAGAAATGATAAATGATAATGTATATAGCGAGTTTATTCCAAAAGCCGAATCTTTTTTTTATCAACAAAGACAAATCTCTTTCTAAATATACTCATTAAAGAAAAATGATGTACATATATTTTAGCTAAATAAAAAACATTGATGTACATATATATAACTTACCTCTGTTATTTCATAATTTACTAGATAGAGAATTTAGGTACCTTGACTCCAAGTGGATAAGATGCGAAAATTTGTTTCATTATTAGAAATAATCTAGAAAACTAACATAGCATGAAGGTGAGTCAGGATTCGAAATGAGTAAAATAATAATCTTATTTTATGTTGGTGGATTTTTTTTAAAATAATTAATTTATATATTGTTAATCGGTATATAACATAAAAAGGTAATATATCAAATACTAAATCAAATACAAATATATACATTAAAATATTAAGAAACTAAATTTTTTATAAATAATATACCCACACTAAATACTATATATAAATAAAAACATTTGTGAAGGAACCAGTGGATATGAACTGATGTTCATCTAGTTTATCTAATAATCGAAGACTTATTCGTGAACTGGGCCTTGATAACATCAGGGATGTAAATCCTCTGGTGAATGGCAGGGAGATCATTGTAAATTACCAAACATAACAGAGGATGATCCCTCACCCATGAATTGTAACAGAAATTCTCACATTGCAGGTATCTTATCCTAATGAATAATAGCTATGAAGAATTCTCCAGGTTATATAATTTCTTTCTATTTTTCTTAAGTGGGTAAGAATTTTGTTGTAACATTCTACATTTATTTGTTATTGCTATACCTTCAAAGTGAACGAAAAGAAAAACGGGTTGCAAATTGGTTTATACAAGTGTAGCATGCAATTTGGAGAGATACTAAAAGAAATGAAATGCTCGAAAGGAGAATTGTGATTCCTAATCTGATCTCAAAGACTAAATAACTGATGACTGCAACCATTTTAGATCACGATGGATGCAGTAAAACACTTTTTTTGATGATGCTCTTAGTTTCAGATCCAATAACGGAAAATATGAATATCTCTGTCCTTTGCAATATTTAATCACACTCTTTTTGTTGCTGAGGTGGCCAGTGTAACGGCCAAGAGATGAGAAGAAGTCATGAGTAAGAGTTCAAAGAGATTTATCAAATAATTAAGCTTCCGATCAGAAGAAGATTAGAACTTATAGGGCATAGGTACACATATATTTGCTCTTATATTGTTACAATCTAAATTTTCATAGTTATTACAAGGCTTACGGATATTTTGTATATCTCAATATAGATATTCTTTAAATAATAGAGTTATTATATGAGTTGAATTCCAAAGACAAGTCAAAAATGAATTATTTATCCTATTCATATCCATTTAAGAGAAAACAATCAATTCTAATTTATATTCGGATCATTTATAAAACATAATTTTTGTCTATACAGTAAAAAAAAAGAGCATGAAGATTGTAGTAATATAGGTACATAGAGTGATAAAAATCAGTGCCCTTAGGTGGTCGACAAACATATGCTCGTGCCCAACCATGCGCTTTTCCACTTTAGCAAAGTACTTAGACTTCTCATAATTATTACGAAATTATTAGCATCGAAAAATTAGAATAAAAGAGAATACAAAACATAATATAAGCTTAAAAATACTTACAACTTCTGGCAAACTATTCCAATCTTTAACATGTTAACAAAGTGAAAAAAAAAACCATGAGACACATAGTACAACACAAATACTTCTTATTGCAAAACAAATCACTTACAAAAGCAGAAACAACATCTTCGATAATCTTGTTGTGTTGATCATAATAACTAGTAAGAAATTTTTTCATGTATATCATATTAGCACAAATTATAATAGAACACTTTATAAAAAAGCGATGAGGATGATACTTAGAGAGAATGAAATGTAAAATAATGTGAAAAGTATTGAACAATATGTTGGAGTAGATGAAGGAGAATATTCATCTTCATATCACATGTTGGTTTGACAATCAATGTGCATATTGTGTTCAATGAAATGATTGAATATCATACTAAGAGAGTGTTATTGGATCTGATTTTCTAACAAAATTTAAGTATATAAAAATATAGTATTATTCTATAGTTAATTTTAAATCTTTTACCAAAATCAACTGTTATTGGTTCGTATACTTACAACATCTTAATTAATAGAGTTTGAAATAAATTATTATTGATTATTATATTTAAAATTAAAATATCTTAACTAAAAGAATTTGAAATTCAATGTTATTGGATTAAAAATATTAAATAATCAATTAAAATTTTGTGTTATTCATGTTTGGTAGATCCTCACAACTGATTCTATTTAAAAGACTTAAAACTGATTTTATGTGCAAATTACCCTTGGGCATTCGGAGTTTTGGTTCACTTTGGATTTATAGAAACTGTTTACTAACTGATTGATTTTTGGTTTGGTTCGGTTTCAATCAGTTTGGTTCAGATTTTAAAGTTTATTTGAAACCCGATGAAGAACCAAAACCTAATACGATTCAGATTAAACCAAAAATAAATATAAAACCGAAATAACCCAAAAATCTGCAAAAACTAAAATTATCTGAAAATTAAGAAAACCAAAACAAACAAAAAATTTCAAGGATAATATGAAATACAGTAGCAAAATCAGTTTCAAGGAAAATATAAAATCCAAACACAAAGTTTCCATAGAGTTAAAGACAATATAAAGAGAAGACAACAAATGTAACCCAAAATATATTCCAAACACAATCACAAATATGAAGTCCATGACTTCAAAATCTGATGCAAAATGCTAAATACATAAAGTTATAGTTTTTAGTCTTTACATTTTAGCCATCCAAAATCTAAAACAAAAGATAAGAGAAGCAAAATGAGGTTAAGCAATAAGACAAGGATATGAAGACTAAGATTTGGTTTAAAAGCCAATATAATATATAACGATTAAAATCTAAGCTTAAATACTTATAATATCATCAGCTATGTGCATACAGTTTATGTCACTCTAGGTAAACGTTCAAGTCATCTCTAATCTCTAAATAAAATTTATATCACACTTTTAATAAATTAGCAAATACAATGATTGAAACATTGTTATTGATGTTGATGTATAAGTACAATTGATTCAAACTGTATATATATTCAGTTTAATACTATTAACAAATAAGAACATCACCATGTTTTTCAGCATCTGTTTATGGGTCTAATACCAAGTACCTATAAATAAAATTAAAATTAGGTTTTTCAAAGAAGAACATCACCAGATTTTTCAGCATTTTTTTCAAGAAGACAATAATAAATTCATAATCACAAAGTACCAACAAAGTTGTAAAGAAGTTGAAACAAACACCTATTCTCATCTTGTAGCTCATTTGGATTTATGAGTCATCCAAGTTGCATCGAGACTCAAATTCTAAAGAAAATTAGATAAACATAAAGTTAATAATTAAAGCACAAAAACAAAACTCGAGAAGACTTAAAGAACATAAGTTACCTCTTTGAAGATTATGTTGCAAAACCATTTGTTGAGTGGTTACTACTATTTTTTCATTCATGTGAATTTCACACTTCATCCATTGTTATGTACATGTTAACACTTCAATCATGTAGTGAATCAAAAAACTCCTAGATAGATATCAGAAACGCTTGCTAGTACTAAATGCATACTCAGATATAATAGAAGACACTTGCATTGCAAGTACATCCTTAGATATTGTAGTTAGAACATAGTACTTTATACTGTTGATCCTCCACCATCCCACGATTTCGAAAGGTAATCCAAGCAGATTATATTTTGGATTTTTCACTTTCTCCTTCAGATGCAACTCCAATTCAGTACATGTATCTTGAAATCCTATCTTATTTACAATCACTTTGTAGAGAGAATCCATTATTTAATATCCACCAACATTACAATTATCTAAATCCATTATGTCAAACAAATCACTTGCAACATGATCTTGTGAGTCTTGATCACTCTGAGTTGAATTCCCCGCCAAATGAGATGATGCCAGTTCACAACTATGTTATACTCCTAAAACAAATCTTTCAATACTTCATTGACAGATTTATAGAGTTTATTTATTTATTTTGGACTATCTTTCTATAAAGCATATCAAAACAAACACCTGCAAACTTCATTTTGTTTCTTAGGTTAAAGACACTAGCTATGATCAAAAGCAAATACTTATCAAAGATCTCTCTCATAGCGTTGGCATTTGTCTTCAGCTTTTCATCACCATTATTGCTCAATGACATCACATTCCTTTCTATAGTAACTATCTCATTGTAGCACTTGTAAGGGCTAACACCAGAAGATGCTGACGCTACTAATGTAGAATTGTAGAAGATAACAAAATACCAAATTCTTTACTTCATTCCAATCAGGTTTTATAGATGGCCCAATTCTCTTTTCCACTATTTCAAACAAAATAGTCATTATAGAGCTTTTTTTCAACTTTCATTTTATCAGATTCCAACCTAAACTTAAGAGCTCTTGTTAACATGAGATAAGTAGAATTACATCTTGTCTTGTAGTACAAAGATAAACTACCCCTTTTCATCTTTTCTGATTCAACATTTTGCTCAAAAATCTCTAACTGTTTAGTAGAAACTCTCATATATTACATTCCATTTCAAAATACAGTCTCACTATTTTTCAACTCACGTAAACCATTATTCACAACTAAGTTTATTATGTGAGCACAACAACAAAAATGCATGTAATCACCACCTAAAACCAATGCATCATTACCGTTTAAATTGAATGCTTCTTTAAACTTCTTCAAATCAGAAGTGTTGGCAGTGACATTGTCAACTATGATTGTGAATATCTTCTTTATTCCCTATTCAACCATACACTCAAGAAGAACAACATATATGGTTTGACTGTTATGATCATAGATATGTTTAAAACCAACGATCAACTTCCTTAGATGTCAACCTCCATATCTAAAATGTAATGTGACAACCATGTAGATAGCTCTGTCGTGAGAGCAACCCATATTTCTGTTGTGAACAATAACATCTTATTATTATCTCTAAGCAACTTCATCATGGCCATTTTTCTCCTCACATACATCTCCACAATGTTCTAGTGTTCGTTCTCCAAGAATGATGCTTGTAAAGATTAATCCGACAACAAAAAATGTCTACAAGCCAAACTTTCAATGAAGGCCAATGGAAATTCACCCAAAACAAGCATATCATCACTAGCTTCCCTATAAAAATCTTTAGAAATCTTTAACAACTTAAGACTACCACTAGCACCATCACCCTCATGATATAATGTATTTTGAGATTGATTTCTACTATCATTCCATGCCTTGTATTCCCTGTAAATGTTAAGATGATTCGTAAAGCATATAGTCCATTATTATTGAACAACGCATAATCTACCACAATAATGACATCATCATTTATTCATACTCTCCTTGGTTCTTGTAAAGTGGTCCCAAATCCACGACTTTGTAGAGTTAATAGTGGCGTTTTTCTTTATATTAGATGGAACTGAACTATCTTCAGTTCTAGGATTGTCTTTCTTTTTGCTTCAAGCTTCTGGACTAGTTGTCCCTAAATCATCTTCAATTTCATATATTCTCTCATTTCCAATTTCAAAATCATCTTCTGCTTGAGGTGAAGAAGAATCCATTTGCAATGAAAGATAATCATAATTAAGGAATATCACTGATTAAAAGAGTAAAGAAAAATCTGAACCTAAAGACTATAGACTAAAGAAAAGTACATGATCAGACTAGATGCTCAAACTTTCTTTGACAGACGGTTTTGCATGTACGACATCCCCATGCTGAACATGCTCTCTCTACAACATTCATATCTACTACATATATTTATGCATGTATGACATTCTCATGATGGAAAAACTCTCCCTTCGACAATCGAGACCACCATGACCAGATTTTTATGCAGCACTCTTGAACCTCTGATAAGCTTTGCATCTTTTAATGTGTAAGAAACTGTATTTTCTGGGACTCGAACTCCAAACCTTGTGTAAAAGCCTTTAAATCCTTAGCCAATGGACTAAGGGTGCTTCCTCATCAATGGCGGGTTAAGATATAACTTCAAAAAGAATATTAAAAACAAAATTCTACGAGATTAATGTTCTATAGATAAGTATTCAATGCATATGTACATATGACGTATCATCAATTCATGAATAGATGAAATTATATATTATATAGTTATATTAGTTATCTTAGGCACTTAGTCGAACAACTGGTGTGCTAAATGGATTCACACACAAAATAAAAACTTCAGATTGAATAAATCGTATTACCTCACCACTCTTGGTATGAAACTAGAAAATGAAAACAAAGCAATTCAAACATGAAATTTTGAAAAACTAACTATAAACAATATTTAGTTACATCTAGAATGAGTTAACTTTAAGGAATAAGAGATATGAAACCAAAAAATCTCACATCATTCATCCATGTAACACGAAATCAAAATTTTTTGGAGATAACAAAACCATTAGCTTCTCACGGTCTAGAAACTGAAGAAATCAAAGTTAGAAGATAACATACCTACGATTGATTTTTGGATGTAATCGGAAGAGGAGGAGTTATAAACAGATTGAATTGAAAAGAAATATGAGAAGTGTAATCGACTCTATCAAAAAGCAAACTCTATAATCTCGAGTCGTGAATATAGGACAAATGATTATTATTTACTAGATTAGGATCCGCCCCCGATAGGCGGGTTTCTAAATTTTAAAATAAATTAAATTTAAGTAAAAACATTAAATTAAAAATTTATTGTTAATGATATATCTTAAAATTATATTTGGAAAAAGTAGAAAATATGTTTCGTTAGAAAAGAGAGTTATTTACAAAACTTTGATTTTCTAAATGAATAAATTAATTAAATTTTTTATATTACAATATCATTATTAGCATATTAAAAATCTAAACCACGTCTAATAGCTTTTGGTTTTAATTTTGTTGTTTATTTTTAAGAACATTGTGTGAGATCTGGAAAAATAGATCCGGTGACCGACGGCTATGCTCTCAGTCATATTAGGGCGAGGCGTTCTTCCAGCAAGATCTTCATTGTCCTCTGCTCTCATCTAGTTCATATTTTATCTCGATTACCAACCAAATATATTTTCTCTCTCGCACCTTCACTCGCCGAAAGCCCTCTCCTTTCCTATAACATCCTCTAGCTCGGCCCTTCCATTAGCAGTTCTCGAATTTTATTCATATCTCGGGCTCTATACCTGAAGTTGCTTGGTTTTCACAGATTCTTTTCTTTTCTGTCATCGGATTCCCATCCACCATCTTCTTCAATCATCAACAGCAGTCTCACTGCCTTCTTCCTTTCTTTGGATCCATATTTGTTTATGAGAATTGGTTATGACAGAAGTAACTCACTCTGAGTGGATCTCCCCCTCTTGTTTCTACTTTTTGCCTTTGGGAGAGAATAATTGTTACTTATTTTCTTTCAGAGAGATCATTTGTACACTATTTTTCCTCTATAGAGAAAAACTTTCCTTCAATTTCTCTGTCCAATAGAGGTATTGTTTATTCGATTTGTAAACCGAAATATTATGCATTTTACCAATTTATTATCTTGTGCCAATTACATGTAACTCTTGTCGAAGAATCATACAAAATTATTTAGTGACCGGTCTTGAATCTCATTTTTAATACTCTTATCATTCCATATATGGTATGAACTCTTAACACTTTTATTGCCACTGATTTGCCTATTTGGCTCACTGAGTTGACGTTGATGATCTCTTCCATATCCATGCATAACTTATGCTTCCTCCGTTTCATATTACTTATCGTTTGATGTTTTTAGTGCAAATGTTTGGTAAAATTTCCATCTTTTGTCCTTAATTTTTTAATGTTTTGACCAATAAAATAAAACCAAATAAATATTAATTAAGGGTAAAACAGAAAAATCAATTGTTTTCTTAATAAATGTGAAAAAACCTTAAACGACAACTATTGAAACGGAGGAGTATCCTCTTAAAATTTGCAAGTAGATAACAATCATTATTTTTGAATTCTCATTTTTTGTTTTTCTAGAATATATCTCATTTGTTCATCCTTATTTATTTGAGATTTTTAGCACCTATAACTTGTTTAATGTTCAATTTTCTTGCATTCACAACAAATATTTCTCACTTAAAATCTAATTTTATAATTTCTCGTGAAAATTTTTATTTTTTAATTTATTGAATTGTATGCAGTTAATTAATTCTTATTATTTTATGAGGATAAAATTATTACAAAAAAACAATTATGTGTTCATGGGTTGATCTATTTAACCATTTTAACCATACAATTAAATAGAGTTTATTTGTTAGTTAATCCAATCAATTCACTCTATGATTTATTTAATACTTAACTAATTACAATAATGAATTAGGTTGAATTATACTTGATTAAGGAGTACGATGTTTATCATGTATAATAGTTTGGTTGAAAAATGAGTCGTATTTTACACTATGGATTTTTCTTCATGTTAGTTATTTTAATGTCTCTCTTTGTAGAGTTTGATTCAAGCGAAATTATAATTTGTGGTGTTTCTGCCATTTTTTCTGTTGGTTTGTTAAAATATAGGCGAAAGACAAATTCATACAGAGGCAACCATTGGTTGTAGAGTTTAGAGTCCTCATGCAATGGTGTTTTGAGATTTGCGAAATTCTTATAGTGCGTCAGAGTTGGATGATAGTCAAGAATTGCAATGCTTGAGTTCGAGTACGGAGAATGAATTTAACAGATTTGTTAATTTGTTAGCGAGTAAGTCTAAAAAAGAAACATCGTCAATTTTGCTTCTTACGTATTGTTTTTTATCCTCTTTGTTTAGAGTATATGTATATAATTGATATCTCTGTAATTTTGGAAACTTTTGATGAAAATGATAATAATACATGGATGTTCAAAAAAAAGCTCAGAGAAGATTTGTGGTTGAGAGATGCTTCTTCAAAAGGAAGTGTCTATTAGGAGGCATATCTTCGACTAACATATGTATATGTTGGAAGATGAATTTTTTATCCAACATATCTGTTGGAAAGAGACGCCGTCTAGTTAATAACCCTTCACAATATAAAAGGATGGAGGTATGCAGTTTGCTGAAGAAGGAAGCTTTTCCTAAATTTTACTCTTATTTCATCTCTCTAAACAATTTCTAAGAAACATAAAGTAAATTTTGCTAAAGATTTTTTTGGTGTACAATACGGAGTTCGATAGTTGTATCTTGAAAGATAGACGTTCTTATTTATACTAAGAAAAAATTTATGTCACAGGAGATTGCCATTGGCAAGCCTCTCTCATTCTACAAGTTGTTATGTGATTAAAGAAGAAATCATTAAGTAAGTTTTGTGTATTATATTTATTTTGTATTTTAATAATTAAATAAACATATTCTTCTAAGAGTGATCGATCTTCTATCTATAATTCTCTTTACAACGAGAACCTAAAATTCAAAAGTCCTAAAATACAACCACAACCGATTTTGCAAGCACTCAAAAAAACGGTTCTATACAAACTTGAACTCACGATACTCTCAAATAGACTTAATTTATATTAAGAGAGATTGCTGGAGTTTTTCTGTTTGATATGTTTGTGTAATCGTCTGTTTATTCATGGGGATGAACTCTTGTTCATATAGAGGTTTTGCAGATTGCTATGAATTGAATCCGTTCAACAACAGACTGAACCAAGTCAAACGCGAATCTAGGAAAGATGGATGACGAGATGATGCAACGATCTCTCCATAAAACCAATTCTAAAGGAATCTGAACCAGAGAAGACCGAGTCTCAAAGACACACAAAACAAAGCTCAATTTGACTTTTTTTTTTCGTTCAACCCATCAACATCCACCGGAGTTCCGACCGTCATTATGGCCATTGCATATTCACACACTTCGATTTTACTAAGCCCAATTGGCTTAAGTAAAAATCTGTCCAACAGTAACAACGTTAAAACACCTATCACGCGTTGTGGCCCTGTCCATTACGTGACCAATAAACGTAGAAACCAAGCTGTAACCATATCGTTTCCCAAAACTTTAATATATTTCTCTTTCAAGTACCAAAGGTCTAAAACATTAATATTACAGTCGCATTTTTTTATTTTCAAGGAAAAAAAAGGGACCAAATTAAAGGACATCCAATTAATTATATTCGATTCAATTCATAATATGTAGCAAACTAATATCAATAAACCAACAATATTTGAATCAAGTCTTCGAAAATGATCGAAAGTAAATAAATATAAAAAGCTCGATTCCAACTCTATTTAAATATAGAAACATCTTCACTCACAGCGGCTCAGGACAATGATGGAGTGGGACAGAGGAGCTCTTCACTCACAGCGGCTAACCGCGGAACACGATAGGAACCAATTGGACGAGACGCAACAGAGTTGGTTACTTGCACCACAAGATAGTTGGAAGCAGAAGAAGAAGAGGTATGTAAACCTAGGTTGTATATCCGTGAGCCGCACGGCGTTCATGTGGACCGTTGGATCTATGGTTGTCTTATTCCTCGTCGTTGCTCGTCCGACCATTATCGTAAAGTCGTTGCCTGGTAAAAAGTCTACGCCAGATAATTACACTCTTGCCCTCCACAAGGCTATTCAGTTTTTCGACGCCCAGAAATGTAAGTCTTCTTCCTTATTAGTCTTTATTTTTCTTGCCAACTATTATATTTTTACATTTGCGCATAGTTATATAATGATCGGTTATTTAACTATAAAGTTATAAACTCAACAAGATGAAAATAAAAATTACACCAAATGACAATCGGGGTTCTTTTTTTTTTTAACATAACAAGAGTTCCGAGTTATCAAAAGTTTATTTAGATTCTTTATCAAAACAAAAAAAAGTCATTTGGATCATTTATATATATATATATATATATATATATGTAAATTCTTGCAAAATTCGTAGGGATTTATTTTTCATCCAGTTCTATAGAAAACTTTATGTCAGAATAAACCCTCTAGCCACGATTCACTGTAGAATACTTGACTATAAAAGTAAATGACTTAACAAAGAGAAATTTATTTTTTTCTTGAATGTATGGAAATGTGAAATTTTAAAAGTTTTGGAAAACGAGATTTTTAAAAGATCAAAGAAAAAATAATATCTACACTATGATGCAGTTTTTTAAGAGCATTTCCATCCATAAGAATTTTTTTTGGATTTTTTATCAACATTTTAATTATAAAATGTATCAGTAAACGTGTTTTAAAAAACTTTTGTTAAAAACCGATTCTTAAAACTCTTAATTAAGAATCAGATCTTAAAACTTTTAATTAAAAATTAGTTTACCGATGTAATTTATATTTTTTTAATCTTAAGAATCTCTTTTAATTTTTTTTTAAAAACCTCCAATGGAGACGCTTTAGTATTTTGGTGATTTAAAAATAAAACGTTCTTTAGGTGGTACTAGACTTCAAGACGAATACGTAAATGTTGGCATTCCAATAAAATACCAAAATCAATTTGTACCACGTTTATCCGACTTTGTTGTAACCTCGCATTTTCCCCATATTGCTCTTGTTAGCTGGCTTTTGGTAATGCTCACAAAATTCATTTGGGTTTCCAAGGACTTACGCGGTTTTGATATTTGAGCAGCAATAATTTCATAACAAAACAAAATAAAGCATAAACTTATTTTGTAAAATCTGGTTAAGCCTAGGGCTCGTTTGGAATTGTCTTTTTTTTTTCTTTTTCTTTCACCTACATTATAAGCATTTGTTTCCCCAATATTTATGTCTATATCAGAATTACAAAAAATACGTTTAAAATCAAATATTTCTTGATATATACTAATTATGTGAATCAAATATATAACTTTTAATATTATTTGAAACAGAAAGTGAAAAATAATTTTTTTTCTGTTTAATTTTTAAGAAATTAAAATTAAAATAAAATAGACTAAATATTGAATTGGTGATTCATTATTTTATATAAACAAATTCAGACCATATTTCATATCAAATTGATCATACAAAATGAAGTCTGAGTTAAAGGAAAAAAAAAACACTTCAATAACATTTGTCGAGCCACAGTTTCATATTTGACCAAAAAAAATTCAGGAACTCTGTCCTATCATGCATATCGATAAAAATATTAGAATCCAAATGTTAAGTATTTGAGAAACTAGTGGAGTAAAAATAAGAATGATGAATAATGAAAATGTGATATTGTAGGGGGTAAACTACCGAAGAAGAATAAGGTTCCATGGAGAGGAGATTCGGGGTTGAAGGACGGCCAGCCAGACGTGGTCGGAGGATTAGTCGGAGGTTACTACGACGGAGGAAGCAATATCAAGTTTCATTTTCCGATGGCATTCTCAATGACATTGCTAAGTTGGAGTCTCATGAGTATAGCCAAAAATACAAAGCCATCAATGAGTATGACCACATGAGAGATGTTCTCAAATGGGGCATTGATTATCTTCTTCTCACTTTCAACAATTCTGCTACTCGCCTTGATCATATCTACACTCAGGATTTTTATTCTAACTTTTTTTGTAATTCATTATTAGTTATTACAAGTATAATCTTTATAATTTTCTTATCTAAGAGCATGATTAGTGGGGGTCTCTCACCAAGTTTCTTAATTTAAAAAGAAAATAATTGTGTTATACACTAAAGAAAATATGAAAATAATATAAGAATAGAGATCGCATAGTTATATCTTCAAAACTATTTTGCCAGAAGTAAGATGTTTTTGTTCATGTTACTTTTCTTCCTCTCTTCTATATTAGCTCGTTTAGTACTCTTGAAAGGCAAACAAATCAACTTTGCAGGGTTCAATCAAGCAGATTTTTTGTGCATCAAGAAACCAACATCTGAACTATCTGAGAGACCTCAGTTTAAATACTTTCTTGTGCAACTAGAAAACCTTAAGCTTAACCTTAACATTAATCATAACCTGAGCATTAGCTCTTCGCCTTAACCTTATAAATCCTAACCTTAACCTATAACCTTAACCTTAACCTTAACCTTAATTTTAACCTTAACCTTAACCTTATCCTTCGCCTTAGCCTTAATCTTAACCTTAGAAACCTTAACCTTAACCTTAACCGTAACCTTAACATTAACATTAACAGTAACTTTAACCTTAACCTTAACCTTAGAAACCATAATCTTAACCTTAGACACCTTAACCTTTTTAATCAAAGCTTTGTTTCTATGACTCTTAGGTTGGTGGAGGACTAAGAGACTCAGAATCACCAGATGATGTCTACTGTTGGCAAAGACCAGAAGACATGTCCTATGACCTTCCTGTCATCTCCTCCACTTCCGCCACCGACCTTGACACAGAAGTCGTAGCCGCCTTAGCTGCAGCCTCAATCGTGTTCACCGATAAACCAGACTACGCCAAAAAGCTCAAAAAGGGTGCAGAAGTTCTATATCCCTTCTTTAGAAGCAAGTCTAGATGCAGGCGCTACTCGGACGGACAGCCAACAACTCAAACCTTCTACAACTCAACCAGTATGTTCTACGAGTTCATGTGGGACGGCGCATGGTTTTACTATGCCACTGGAAACAAGACTTACATAGAATTCGCCACCACGCCGAGTGTGCCAAAAATGGCTAAAGCTTTTGCTAATCGACCGGAGTTAATGGTACCAAGCTGGAATAATAAATTACCTGGTGGGAGCGATTCTGGAAAAAAAACGGTGCGTTTTTGTGAGTTAGAGATTTTAGGGAAATTCTGATTTCTTTGCGTGGGGGTCACGATGGAGCAGCTGCCGGTGCTGGTGGCGGCTCAGAGGGGTGCTAAAGGGCAAGCGGAGGAGGTTTCTGGTTAGGATCGGGGTTACGGGAAGGAGAAGTCCGTTCAGAGGATGGGACGGAAGCTCGCGGGAGTCATGGCAAAAACAGAGCATCATCGATCGGAGGTTCAGCGATAGTAGGGGCTCTGTGCGGTTCATAGACGGGGGAGGCGGCTATACAAGGGCTTTCAGAGATGACATGATCGGATGTTGGATCAGAGGGGGATACGATCAGAGAAGCCGCAGATAGTTTGGGACAGAAACAAATTCAACCCGTGGGTGGCTCTGCATTAAGGGAACCTTAGAGTTTTCATGGAAAAGTGAGTGATGGAGAAGTCAGGGATGAAGTCCAATTGGGGGGTGTCGATGACGGAAGAGCTCCTCTGCGGGCTAAATTTGGAGCAGGGGAGGAAGTTCTGGTGCAGGAGGGTGAAGCTGATACTAACAGTGCGGCCGCTGCAGGGGGTTTGACGCAGAATCAAAATTCACAGGTCAAAGAACAGGAGAAGGAGCCTCGGAAGAGCTCCCCAGGTGGCGAGCAAATAGGGGCTATCTTAGTATACTTGCGATATCTCGATAATGAAGGCAAATAAGTCATTTCAGTTCCGAAAAACGTTCTGCGTGATGCACCTCCACTTTGGGAGGAATTCCTTGTAGGATGATTTGCAGCAAATGCTCCCCATATAGCGAAAGTGCATATCATTGTCAACAAAATTTGGAATTTGGGTGATAGGACGATAAAAATAGATGCTTTTGAGGTTGATGGAAGAACGATAAAATTCCGAATTCGAAATGAAAGGGCCAGACAACAAGTGCTACGTCGGGGTATGTGGAATATATGTGATGTTCCTTTGTTGGTTTCAAAATGGACGCCAAATGTAGAGGAAGCTCAGACGGATATCACATCGACGCCTATGTGGGTTGTAATGAAGAATGTCCCGCAGACTATATACTCATGGAAAGGCTTAAGCTTCTTAGAATGCTCGCTAGGAAGTCCTATCCGTTTACATCAAGACACAGAGCTAGTTAAAGATTTTGATGAAGCAAAGGTGCTGGTCGACATTGACCTCTCGCAGAAACTACCATCTTTTTATTTCTATGAAGTTAAAGGAGAAAAGTTTAAAGTGAGTTTTGAATTTCTTTGGCTACCTCCTAGATGCACATCATGTGGGAAATGGGGTCACTTGGAGGCTGACTACCTTTTAAAACTCAAAGCAAAAAAAAACAAGCAACTATGCCGTCTTCTGTTGAGGCAGGGAGGGTTTTGGAAAAGGCCGATTTGTTTCGAGAAGAGTCGGCCTTGGAGAAGACTTCATTGCAAGAAAAGGTTGAGAGCCGTCCTATGCAGAAATCAAAGGAGGTCTCAGCTGTGGTAGAGTCGGGTTTAATTCAGGACAAGGGAGAGACAAGTGAGATGTCGAGGAGGAAAGAGGTGGGGAATTTAGGGAGTTCAGCTTCAGAGAGGGTAAGCCCTGACTCAGAAATGCCAGGTCCGTTGTTGGGAGGTATAGAGAGTGAGGTTCCGATGGAGAGGTTAGACTTGGATCCACGGGAATCTGGAAAATTTTCTTCTAGAAAAAGAGAAGCTACGGAATGGTCTGTGGTCTCAAACTCGGGGGAAAAAAAAGAAACAAAAATCTCTTGTTTATAGGAAAGTAATCATTGCATCTCCATCTAGATAAGCAGTTTTGGATATTCAAGGAGAGGAAGCAGAATCTCAGGAGGAAGCTGTGAATCTAGGAAGATCGGAGCAACTAGCCGGGATGTTATATGACAAGGAGAAGGCTGGTGTAAGCTCAGAGGGGGGGGAATAATAGAAGAAGAGATCAAATCTGGTCCGGAGGAAAGGGAGCTCAGGAAACCAAGCATTCCGGGAATAAGCAGAGCCGAGGTGAGAACTCGGGCTCCTTTGCCTCGTTCGTCGAAAGTTGCTCATAAATACTTTTCAGCAGGAAGCCAACCAAGTGCTATCGGTAAAAGGAGTCAAAAGAAAAAACATCAATGACAAGTTTTTCTTGGAATGTTAGGGGGCTGAATAAAAAGAAAAAACATTCAATAGTCAAGGATATGTAAGTTCAACCACAATGTGCTTTGGCGGGCTGTTGGAAATTAGAGTCAAAGAGTACAAGTCTGATCAAGTCGCAAAGATGATCTTAGGAGGCTGGTCTATGGTATCAAATTCTGAACATGATCCGCTCGGGAGAATTTGGGTGGAGTGGAACAACAAGGTGAATTTAATAGTTGAATCAAAGACAAAGCAGTTCATCTCATGCCTTATTAAGATGAATGGTATAGAAGAGGAATTCCTCTGTACTTTTGTTTAGGCATCTAACTCATTGGAAGAACACCTCGAGCTCTGGCGGGATCTAAAGCATCATCGAGACACAGCTCATTATAGGGGGAAGAAATGGATGTGTCTAGGCGACTTCAACGAGATCTCGGAACACTTTGTTTTGCAAGGTGTCTTATCAGGTATGGCTGAGTTCCAAGATACGGCGAGATACTGCTCTTTAATTGATATGGCGCACCATGGACCGAAGTTTACATGGTGTAATAAGCGGGATGCTGGGCTAATTTGCAAGAAGCTAGACCATGTGTTGATATATGATGAATGGGTGCAGCAAAATAATAATTCCTATTGTGTTTTTGAGGCCAAAAGATGCTCAGATCATCTCTGTTGTGTGGTCTACATGTTGGGTTCTTCCTATAAACCAAAATGCCCATTCAAGGTGGTCAATGCAGTTCTGAAGGTGGAAGAATTCAAGCCAGCGGTTGAAGCATTTTGGAATACCACGAGGGGAATTTATTCTTCGACAACAACACTATTCATATTATCAAAGAAGCTGAAGGGATTAAAGCCTATCATTCGGGGCCTAAGCCGGGGAAAAATCCATCAATTGTCTCGAAGAACGGAAGAAGCGTTTGTGGAGTTATGTAAGAGGCAAGATGAAACATTGCTGAACCCAGATTCAAACAATATGCTAAGTGAAGTGGCAGCCTATGAGAGATGGGACAGAATTTCGGCCTTGGAGGAAGAGTTCCTAAAGCAAAGATCAAAACTCCATTGGATGAATATCGGGGACAGAAATAACAGGTATTTTCACAACGCCATAAAGGAGAGACAAATGCAGAATTTTATTCATGTGATTAGAGATGCAGAGGGGAGACTTATAACTGAAAGAGAAGCAATAAAAACAGAGGCGGTAAGATTTTTTTCAGACCTATTTTCAGCAAGGTCGATGGCAGATTCAGTTCCGGAACAGCTTATGCGGGAAGAAATAAGTGGTCTTCTAGATTTTTGTTGCTCGGAGCAGATCAAGGGGAGCTTGATGAGAGTTGTCATGGCAGAAGAAATAAAAGGAGTGTTGTTTTCAATGCCGATGAATAAAGCTCCAGGACTGGATGGATACACTGTAGAGTTCTTCAAAGAAGTTTGGCTTACGGTTGAGAAAGAGTTCACAATCGCAATCCAAGCTTTTTTCAGATTCGGCTTTCTCCCGAAAGGTATTAACACAACCATATTGGCATTGATCCCAAAGAAAACGGGAACAATAGGCATTAAGGACTACAGACCGATATCGTGCTGCAATGTTATCTACAAGGTAATATCGAAAATCTTGGCTAATCGTCTAAAGTTGATACTCCTAGATTTTATAAAGCCAAATCAGTCTGCATTTGTCAAAAACCGTTATATGATGGAAAATTTGCTGTTAGCATCTGAACTTGTGCAGGACTATCATAGACCGAATGTAGCTCCCCGAAGTGCGATGAAAATAGGCATATCAAAAGCTTTTGATTCAGTGGATTGGCAGTTTCTCATAATGGTCTTGAAGGTTATCGATTTACCGGCTGAATTTATTCATTGGATAGAACTGTGTTACGACACCATCGTTCTCAGTCCAGATAAATGGAGAGCTCGCGGAATTTTTCAGGAGTGAGCGTGGTTTGCGACAAGGCTGCTCCCTATCATTTTATTTATCTGTCATAACAATGAATTTTTTATCTTTAATGCTTGACAAGGCAGCTAGAGCAGGGAGATTAGGCTACCACCCGGGATGCAGAAGCTTAAACATCACATGAATGTTTTATCTTTAATGCTTGACAAGACAGCTAGGGCAGGGATATTTGGCTACCACCCGAGATGCAGAAGCTTAAACATCACACACTTATGTTTTGCGGAAGATATAATGGTTTTTGTTGATGGACGAGGCCGATCGATAAAAGGTATTCTTGATGTGTTTGATGAGTTTGCGAAATTTTCAGGTCTGAAAATAAGTCTGGCAAAACAACTCTATTTGCAGCGGGGATATCAAATGCAGGGAGACAAACCCTTTCAGGGTTTCCTTTTAACATTGGAGAACTCCCGGTAAGGTATTTGGGGCTGCCATTGTTGACAAAAAAATGACTATCTCAGACCACCACCCACTAATAGAGAAGATCCAAGGAAAAATTAGCTCTTGGAAGAATCGCTTTCTTTCTTTTGCAGGACGCCTTCAACTTCTCTCCTCAGTAATAGTCAGCCTAACAAATTTCTGGATGTTTGCATTTAACCTACCACGAGCTTGTATCCGAGAAATAGAGAAAATAAGCTCAGCATTTCTATGGTCAGGACCTGCCCTAAATAAAAATAATGCGAAAGTGGCTTGGACAGACGTATGCAAACCGAAAGCAGAAGGAGGTTTTGGCCTAAAGTCTCTAGTTGAAGCAAATAAAGTGAGCTGTTACAAGTTGATTTGGCGAGTGAATTCAGCAAAACAGAGTTTATGGGTGGACTGGGTTCAGAAGAATTTGATACGACGAGGTTCCTTTTTGTCGGAAAGCTTAAATGCAAATATGGGTTCATGGATATGGAAAAGACTCCTCAAATACAAGGAAACAGCGAAATACTTTCATAAGATGCGAGTTCGAGGGGGGGGGGCTCAAACATTGTTCTAGCATGATGATTAGAGCTCTCTTGGTAGACTATTTGAGGTGTTAGGCAGTCGGGGGAGTATTGAAATGGGTATTCCAGGATCAGCCACGTTGGAGGATGTGATTAAAAACCATAGACCAAGGCGCATGAGATTTCATATTTTAGCTCAGATTGAAGAGGAAATTCAAAGAGCTCGGGAAGAGGCATCCTTGAATGAAGATATAGCATTGTGGCAGAATAAGGCAGACAAATACATTCCACGGTTCTCATCTAAGGATACATGGAATCAGATCAGAGGCAGCACATCGGAGAAAACTTGGGCAAAAACAGTCTGGCTCTCACATGAAATCTCAAAGCACTCGTTTATTGTTTGGTTAGCGGCTCAGGACCGCTTATCAACGGAAAATAAAATGCTAGTCTGGAATGCAAATGCTGCTGCGGGATGTGTTTTCTGCTCGAATCATATGGAAACAAGGGACCACTTGTTTTTTCTTTGTCCCATCACTAAGCAGGTCTAGAATAATTTAGCATCCGGCTGTTTAACCAAGACTTCAAGGAAAATTTTGCCGCCATACTAGCACATCTATCAACGACAAGACGAGGAGATCACAACCTGTTTTTGAAGAGGTATGTTTTTCAAACCTGTATTTACTTCTTATGGAGAGAAAGGAACCAAAGAAGACATGGAGAAGTCCCTTTGAGCATCGCTGGCGTAATAAGAGGAGTGGAAAGGACAGTTCGACTTCACCTCTCAACGCTTCAGAAGCAAGGAATATGGCAGGAGGGAATGCAACAATGGTTTGCATCACGTGTTTAATTTCCTGTTGTAATTTTCAGTTTCTATCTATTGTAACTTTCGGCTCGAGGGTAGAGGTACTCTTTTTCCTAGGAACTGGTTTTGTCCCAATAGATTTTCCAGCCTTGGGTTTTAACGAGGCCATCGCTCTTGATCATTTATAAGAACTAAGCATTTAGACCACTTTCAAACTTTAGCACACATATGTACAAAGGTTTTTCTTTGAATATAAGTTTAACATTTATTCAAAAAAAAAAAACAAATTACCTTTTGCGGTGTTATTGATGACTCGGTATAGATTGTTCTTGAACGCTGGTTTCCCCTATGAGAACATGCTTAATAGGTACCATAACGCAACTGGTGTCACTGCTTATCTCAAGCAGTACAATGTTTTCAACCGGACTTCAGGTGATTAATTACCCTATTTTTGGGTTTTTGCGTGTCTTGAAAGGGACTTCAATTTATTGTGTTTTTGTAAATTTTTTCAGGAGGGCTTATACAACTTAACTTGGGGAAACCAAGACCACTTGAATATGTGGCTCATGCTCTTTCTTAGCTTCTTTGTTTGCGGATTATCTTAATTCAACTGGAGTTCCTGGATGGTATTGTGGACCTAATTATGTGGAGAATCATGTTCTCAAGGATTTTGCTCAGTCTCAGGTAAGAATAATGTCTTTCTTATTCGATAGATTCACTGCCTATGTTATTAGAAATCTGTGTGACTCCGTCCTAGATCCTTGTGCAAATTCCTTTTTGAAACCCTTTCATAGCAAAAGTGAAAAAATCCTAGAATGTTGGGGCTATAACAGCAAAAACTGGTATAAAATTATCTAGATTTTTTTGCTTTTCATAAAAAATCTAAGTAACACCTCTGTGTATAATATATTTAAAATGTTTTTAATGGTTGTTGGGTTCTAAAGCGTTCACACTTCTGCTCTACCCATTTGTGGACCTGGTGTAATGCCACAAACTCACAATAATATTACATTAAGAGCGTAAACTCGCTACAATGCTATGTTCGTGTAAACTAACCACTTGTAGATTTGGGGTTTCGGCTCGAGTGTTTTCTTCATGGTGGATTCACGTGAAATTCTTCACGTGGATTTGTTTTTGTAGAAATACGGGTAATTTAGAATAAAATTTAATTTAAAATTGATGTTGTTTTATGTTTGATCAGATTGATTACATTCTTGGAGACAACCCTTTAAAAATGAGCTATGTCGTTGGGTTCGGCACGAAATTTCCAAGACGCGTTCACCATCGAGGAGCTACAATACCTAACGACAAGAAGAGAAGAAGCTGTAGATAAGGATTGAAGTATAGAGACACAAAGAAACCAACCCCAGACAACATCACAGGAGCTATGGTCGGTGGGCCAAACAAATTTGATCAATTCCATGACTTGCGAAGCAATTACAATGCGAGCGAGCCTACTCTCTCTGGCAATGCAGGCCTTGTGGCTGCTCTTATTTCCTTAACCAGTAGTGGAGGCTACCGAATCGATAAGACCTCAATGCTTAATAGTGTTCCTCCTCTCTACCCTCCAGCCCCACCACCTCCTAAATCTTGGAAGCCTTGAAAGTATTTCATCTACGTCAGTGATTTTAAACTATAATACATTGTAACTTTTTCATCACTTGATTGCTTTGAAATATCATTTTTGTTTATGTTAAATTATCATGTTGTTCCAATGAAATATAAACAAAAATAAAATTAACGTAGTCGTTTTTTTTAGAAGAATTTACTATTTATATATTGAGAAAAACATAAGACAACACCAAAAATGTTTAAATGAAGATAAAATGATCAAATAGAGAATTAAATTTTGGTTTTATAGGGGGACTCTCTTAATTGAGAATTTTTACATTCTATTGGCTCCTTTCAAACAATTGCAAAGGTCATTCGGTAAAGTTAAAACGTAAAAAAGGGGTTAAATTACGTCTCCAATTACAATATCTGAATTATTCTCTTTAAAATTCACGAGAACCACGTTGACTTGCAAACCTTGTATGCTCAACAATTTGATTACGGGTAATTGTCATATACAAGTCTAAGCTTATGTTTCTTTATCCACTCCAGCATTTTCATTGTCGTTTGCATCATTGCCCAATTAATAAACTCGATCTTTCATTTGTTGAATTTGAATAGAAATATACCAAAATGGATTTATTACAATGTTTCTAAACCCAAACCAGACCAACCGGTCATACCGGTTGAACCAAAAATCGGTCACTTAACCGTGTCCAGGTTAAGATAAAACCTGGATTTGAGTTAAACTGGTAAAATCGGCCAAAAACCGGTGATTAGATTTAATAAAAAACCCGATTCACAAAATTTGAATAATAATTTTGATTAATTAGAACTTTTGAGTCAAAGTTTAAACCATAGTTCAAAGTCATTGTCTACTTTTTTCTTTCAATTTTTCAATTCTAATTAAAAATTTTGTTATCTATTTTTCCAGGCGAACTATCTTTTATATAAATTTTCATAGAAAAAATCATATTTAGTTTTACAAATTTTTTTTTATAGATTTGAATTATCTATATATTGTATTATTATTTTTTAATTTTGTTGAAAGATAAAGTAATACAAAAAGTTAATTGTATTTTGTATTTTTGTTTTTAAGTTGAAACTTGTCTACTTCTTCATATATATATATTAGATTAGGACATGTCCATCTTAAAATTAAAATTTTGTTATATTTTAAAATTATTTTAAAAAATAAGTAAAAAATATGTTTTGTTAGAAAAGAGAGCGATTTAAATAAGTTTTTTTCAACATAAATAAATTAATTTAAATTTCTATATTACAATATAATTATTAACATATTAAAAATCTAAACCACGTACAATACCTTTTGGTTTTATCTTGTCGTTTGTTTTTTTACCACCGTGTGAGATCTAGAAGAATGGATCCGGTGACCAACGACTATGCTCTCGCTCATATATATGTTTTCCATTTGCTTTCCATGTTTTGGATCTTATCTCGGTTTCCAACCGAATTTGTTTCCTCTCGTATCTTCACTCACCAAAGTCCTTCGCCATTTCTTTGTCTCTTGTCATTTTCCAACAATATCTTGTATCTCAATCCTTCGTATCTTGGGCTCTATTTATGAAGTTGTTTGAATTTTTCGGGTTTATTTTTTTTCCGTCTTTGTATTCCCATCCACCATAAATTTCAATCTCTATAAGAAACCCCACCTTCCTCCCATCTCCGGATCCATATATCTCCTCTAGTTCTACAAGATGGCGGTTCTGTTGGTTAGCCTGGCATGGACGGTATTTTTCTCGTTTGGAGACCACCTAGCTGATTCAAAATCCCAACCGTTAACTTTTTTGGACATAATCGCTTATGCAACTGTCTTTTGCAACCGTTCTTCAGTTTTCGATTCTTCTTTAAATTCAACGAGGATGTCAAAACATCATACTGATTATCTCTCACGCATCCAATTCATGAATCGTCTTTGTCTTGAGTCAATTGTTCATCATTTGGCTAATATGAACATTAACTGAGGAGGAATTCACTGTTCCAATCAATCATTGTTCACAAGCATCTCGAACCTCCCAATTCAGTCTCTTAATAAGGCCGAAAAATCCTTGAAGACAAAATCTAAGAGCATTATCTCGGTTTTTACCAAGGTTTTGGGGTATAGGTATGATGACTAATGGCCGTGTCGTTGATTATAGACGAGTTCAATTCCTTTTTCCATCAAATGAGGCATTGCAACTAGTGTTGAGGCGTGGACCTTGGAGTTTCAATGAATGTATGGTTGCAATGGGAACATGGTATCCAACTATTGGCGATGAAAAACCACAAAATATCAACTTTTGGGTCCAAGTATGAGACGTCCCTATCAAATTCTTACTACATTGCTGGAACGCTTGGCTCTGTTGTGGAACCAGAGCGTGATGATACGCTTGCTGAGAACCCGGGCTGTGGTCATGTTTGTTTGTGATGGCGTCTTGTAAAAGCCTTTATTTTTGAACGACGATTCAAGTTTGGCGACGAGTTCGCTATGGTATCGTTTCGTTTTGATGAGTCGCAATCATTGCTTCCGATGTCACTCTCTCCAGCATGATATCTTCGAATATTCAGTTCTCAAAGAAGATGCTTCCACCGGTCATAAGGACCCAGAACTGGAAAGTGATGTCCTAGGATGCTGATCCCTCTTCATCCGGTTGACACCTCTTCACGTGCCATATAGGCCGAACCCCTTCACATGGTCAATAAAACAGGTTTTCTCTTGCCAGGTCCCTTCTCGACTCCTTCTTCCGGAAACTAGACTTTAGAACCCGACATGATAATGATCGATGGGGGCTACTTCTCCGTTTAGGATATCCACAATTTTTACCAGAATTAGACCTCTATGTCTGACCCCACGGAATCTGAAGCAAGGCGTAGAAGAATTATTTTCTCCCTTGAACATGTTGGCAATGATATTATCAAGGAGATTACTTGTCCGACAGGATCTCCCTCTAGTTACTCAAACAAAAGACGTAGAACCGTGGCGTCAGAGGCCATTTCAACCCAAACAACTAACATCAGAGGCAAGGTGGGACCGATACCGCCAAAGACCAAATGAGAATAGCGAGTTAGAACTGTCAGGGCATTGGCAAAATTCTGGCAGTTCATCGTCTCAAGGAGATATGGCGACGTTATCTTTTTGATGTAGTGTTCCTCATCGAGACGAAGCAATCGTTAAACTATGTTTGTGATTTTTCTGTTTCTCTAGGATTTCAGAATTATTTTATCGTTCCCCCTATTGGTTTAAGTGGCGTTTAGTTCTCTTTTGGAAAGACTATCGATATCACTGTTTTATATCATGACGCAAGACTTGTATATTGTTTTATTAGTGAAAAATCATTTTCCTTCTATTTGTCTTGCGTATATAGTGACCCAATTCCACAATATCGAAATGAGTTATGGGAAAGACTTTAAAGAACAACCACTACTCGTAATGAACCATGGTTGATGTTTGGTGACTTTAACCAAATCAGAAATAATGACAACAATATTGGTGAACATTTACGAGCTGAAGAAACGTTTAAAGAGTTTAATGCGACTCTTGATATAAACATTTAAAGATTTCAATGCGACTCTTGATATATTTGGAACCTATCGACTCTGATAACAGGCCTTTAGTTGTCGATATTCTCTCAAAAATGAGACTAAAGAGAGGTTAGCTTCAATATAATAATCGACTATATGATTGAGAAGGGTTTAAGGAAGCTATTGAGGATGAATGGACAAGGATGTCCCAACATATAGATCTTCCGACTAGATTACAAATGATTCAAAAGAAAATTTTAAGTTGGAAACAATGTAATGTAACAAACTCCAAAGCAGAAATTCAGTCTCTCAAAAAAGATCTTGAGTCGAATTTTCTCCAACCAGCCCCAGACCCATCTACTATCAAGGATATAAAGAAGAAACTCAACAAAGCGTATTATCAAGAAGAGGTTTACTGGAAATTAAAGTTGTAACAAATGGATAAAGGAATGAGATGAAAACACAAAGTATTTTCATGGATGTGCCAAGTCTCGAAAAGCAAAGAATCATATAACTTCAATTATCGATTATAATGGCATTGAACATACTAGGGAAGATGATATTTCAGGAGTGGTGATCAACTATTTCCAGAATATTTTTTAAAGTAAGACTAACAATGGATGGGGAGATTTTTTCGATATTGTTCAATCACCGGTAATGGAGGAAATGAATAAAGTGCTTATGGCTGATGTCACAATAGCTGAGATTAAAATAGCTATTAATTCCATTGGAGGAGATAGAGAGGCTGGTCCGGATGGGTTGAGTGGTGCTTTTTATCATCAACTTCGGACAACTATTGGTGATAGTATAATAAAAGAGGTTAATTTTTTTTAATAACGGCGTCATTTCTCCTGTCTTCAACAAAATCCATATTTGCCTTGTCCTGAAGATAGTTCAGGTGAATAAAATGGGTGACTTTTGATTGATAATTTTATGCAATGTAGCATATAAGATCATATCCAAAATTCTCATTTCAAGACTGAAACCGTTTATGCCTTCGATCATCTCTGATCAATAGATAACTTTTGTGCCGGGAGGACACATTACTGATAACGTGTTGATTGCTCATGAAATTCTCCATTCATTGACTTCAAGGAAACGTCTAGAAAAAACTTATATGACTATCAAAACTGATAATTTCCAAAGCTTATGACCGAATGGATTGGAATTTTCTCGAAAACTCAATGTTACGCCTAGGCTTCAATGGAAAATGGACTAGTTGGATTATGTCGAGCGTCAAATCGATCTCATATTTGATTATTATTAATGGTAGTCCTTATGGTTATATAGTACCAAGTTGGGGTATTTGACAAGGTGATCCTCTCTCACCGTATCTTTTCTTTTCTGCTGTTTCTGCCTTTGATCATCTCCGATCAACATACTGCTTTTGTGCCAGGAAGACACATTACTAATAACGTGCTGATTTCTCATGAACTTCTCCATTCATTGAATTCAAGGAAACGTCAAGCAAAAACTTATATGACTGTCAAAACTGATATTTCCAAAGCTTATGACCAATTGGAGTGGAATTTTCTCGAAGAATCAATGTTGCGCCTAGGCTTCAATGGAAAATGGACCAGTTGGATTATGTCTTGCATTAAATCGGTCTCATATTCGGTTCTTATTAATGGTAGTCCTTATGGTGATATAGTATCAAGTCGGGTTATTCGACAAGGTGATCCTCTCTCACCGTATCTTTTTTCTTTTTTTGCGTGGAAATGTTAACACAAACACTCAATCGGAAAGAACGGCAAATAAATATCCAAGGGATTGCCATAAGAAATAATGGACCTTAGGTTAGTCATCTTCTGTTTACAGATTATTTTTTCTTAAGACCAACCGTTAAAATAGTGAAACTCTTCCTAAGGTGCTTCAACAATATGGTGATCTCTCCGGACAACAACTTAAAACAAACAATTTAGCTATTACATTTGGGTCACGTGTATATGAATGGGAAAAATCTTAGGTTTGACAAGTTATCAATATACAGAGGTTAGGAGGCTGTAGTAAATATTTGGGGCTTCATGAATATTTTGCTCGGAAGAAATGCGAGTTATTTGAGGATATAGTCAAAAAGGTCAAAGAACACAACAAGAAATGGAAAAAAAAAATTCTTATCCGTGGGAGGAAAATAAGTACTCCTAAAGTGTATAGCTCTAGCCATGCCTATCTATGCTATGAGTTGTTTTAAGTTACCTCGAACAACATGTCATGAGATAGAATATGCCTTATCCCAATTTTGGTGGGGCTCGGATGATTCCAAAAGACTTATGGCGTGGGTCAGTTGGAAAAGAATGAATTTACCTAAAAAGGAAGGAGGACTTGCTTCAGGCACATTGAGAAATTTAATGATTCCTTCCTTGCGAAACAGGCCTGGCGCCTAATACAAGATTCTACTTCTCTATTGGCGAGAATTATGAAAAGTCAATATTTTCCTGATACGACGCTTCATGATACATCAATTACAAGGAAGACTTCACATAGTTGGCGTTCTCTTATTAATGGTCGTGATCTGCTCTACAAAGGTATGCGGTATCAACTTGAAGATGGCTCAACGATTAACACATCGGTTGATCCATGCTGCCTTCTCCCCCTCCAAGATCAGCGGTGAATGGTAACCTTCCTCATTCATTCCGACTAAAAGATTTATGGCAATCTAATGGAGAACAATGGGATAAGGTCAAGCTTCGAAGTTCTTTGAATAATGAGGATGGACAATATGTTCGTCGTATTTATATACCGCACCGTCGTGCTGACGATAGACTACTTTGGCATTACACCAAAAATGGTCTTTATATAGTAAAATCTGGGTATTGGCTATCGATAGACCTTCATGAATCAGAATTTCAAAACCCAATTCCACCTAGGGGTAATATGGAGCTAAAAACAAGAATATGGAAATCCAAGAAATCATCAAAGATTAAGCAATTTCTTTGGCGTATGCTGTCTTTGGTCCTCGGTATAGGAGTAGAATTAAACTGCAGAACCATATCCATAGATGCCACATGTAAACCTTGTTGTCAACATAACTCTAGCTCACTTATTCTTCCAATGCGACTAGGCTACATCAGTTTGGCGAGCTTCTAATCAACCAGCTATGTTACCTATCTCAGCTAGTTCGTTGGAGGATAACATTAAAGGTATCCTAGATGTTTATGACTCAGCGCATGCATAGTATTGTCATGGTATTTTTTGAATCTTTTGGCAGATTTGGAAATCAAGGAACAACCTTATCTTCAACAAAGTTCACAGTGAACCTTCTACGGTAGTCCCCCTAGCAATGGATAATGCTACGGATTGGTTGGATGCAAACCCCCACTCTCATCATCAACTCAACGTTCTTCTTATTCCCAAGAACCAGAAGTTCATTGGTCTCCTCTGTCTCCAAATTATTATAAATGTAATACTGACAGAAGCTATCGTTATAATCAATCGTCGATAGGAGTTGGATGGATACTACGAGATGCACATGGAACTTTCAAACTTGCGGCATCCTCCAGACTAAGACAGGGAACTAATTCTCTTGAGGCTGAAGGTATAGAAGTTTGGGATAGAAGATTTTGTAATATCAAAATGGAAGGCGATTGTATGGTCTTGAATGACACACGGATTGCAAATGAAAATATGGATCCTCTTCTCTTTGATATTTGCAGTTGAATAGATCTATTTACGAAATTATCATTTTCTTTTGTGCCAACGCAATGTAACCAAATAGCCGATAAATTGGTAAAAGTAGCACACACTCAAAGTGTTACAACTAACATTTATATTTATCCTCCTAGATTATTACAGAGGTATTTGTTTACGATTATGTAAATTTTTGGAAAGTTTCTAATAAAAACAAACGTTCAAAAAAGAATCTAAACATCTAAATTTAAAATTAAAAGTTTAAAATTTTATTAAAATAATAAATTTAACCTATATTAGAAAAACGAAAAGTAAAAGTATATATTTTGTTATTTAATTTTGTTTTCGGGTGTTTTATTTTTCTATTAATGAAAACAAAAATAAAAAAATATTTTTGCACTAGTCAGAATCTAATCAATTAAGCGACATATGACGTGATCTTGCTAATTATATTTTTGACACGTACCAAGTTGTCGTGAGTGTGTGATCTTGATAATCAATTTTTTTTTGTGAAAATAATTCAAACCGTATGATAAAAAAATTAGAACTTATATAATATAAAATCTAAAAAATTAAATTTGAAAAGGAAAGTTTGAATTTTATCGAGAGAATAAAATTTAACCTATATTAGAAAAAGAAATTTTAAAATTATCTATTTTATTATTTAATTTTTTTTGTTGATTTTATTTTTATATTTAAAAAACAAAAATAACATAATATTTTTTACACGTTCAAAATCCCATCGATAATCGACACTTGTCATGATCTCGTTAATTATAGTTTTGTCATGATCTCGTGAGTGAAAGAAATGTTGATATAGTATGATATATATATATATATATTAGGCCAATGGTATATATATGATGAAATCTATATATTTGTGTCATATATGTTTGCTTGAAAACCGGCGGCGGCGTCTGCGATAAAGGAGGAGGTGATAACGATTGAGGCGGCAGAGAGAGAGAGGTGGTAGAGAACGAGGAGGTGGAGGCGATGGAGGTGACGGTGCCGACGACAAAACATAAAGTTGTATACATCAAAAGACATTTAGGTGTAAATATCTGAGAGAAACTTGTCAAACCGCAACAAGTTGAAAATCTAAAGAACGCAAGTTTGAGACAAGTAATACAGTTTGATGGATCAAGATCTGGAGTACACTGAACTATTGACTCTAACTCATAAGAAATCTCTGATTGAGTCATAAGTTCTTGATCCTTGAAAAAATATGGAATCGAAGAGGACAAAGATGTGTTGAGAATGAGTTGGTTGAATTTATCGGTTAATGTTTGATTGATCCGGTTCTGGTTTGGAGCAGAAATCAGAGAGTATATAGTAATGCTTGGTACAATTTCCACTTCAAAGAGGAAAGAAACATTTGAGTATTGAACCATACATTCATCATACTATATGACCGCTCTTTTGTTGAGTACAGTATGTAGCAATCTCGATTTCTGCAGTTTGGACACATTCTGCACAAGAAGTTGCGTTGATTTCTCCTCTACTGAGGAAAATTCCATGGATTGTGTCATGAATAAGACCAATTGTGACATTGGAAAAGGGTACGAGAGAGGCAATGTCACTGAAAGCAGATAGTAGAATGTTGTGGTTTGCTTCGTATAACCTAGTGTGTGAAGTTGTTGGTATGATTACAAAAGTATACATATGTTCAGGTTGAGACATGGTTTGCTGAGATAACAAAGAGAAGAATAATAGAGAAGTAATGAGTGTTATTATGATTCTTCCCATTTTTGTTCTTTGTTGTTTAACAAAATATAGGAGATGGAGAATTTATAGTAGAAAGAAAAGAGTTTTTCTTGTTGATTCATTCTAAATATTATATAAAAATAATGATGTAATTACCAATTCATAGGAAGAAGATGTAAAACTAATATTGTTTTCATCAATGATAGCTATATCTTTACCAAAGCCAAAATCATCAAAGCTGACGCATTTTTTATGACTCTTAAGCAAAACAGATAATCAAACATTGTAGGCTTGAAGCAACACAATCCCTCAAACTCATATCTTGGTCTTCTCTTTTAGCAAACTCATAGCTTTTAGCAAAAGCTGTGAATATAAGAAAAACTGAACAAATTAACGAAATGGTTGTTTTGCTAAGTGAGGCGATTTGGAGTTTTTTGGTGATAGGTTTCGTGCGATCCAAGATGGCTGAGCCCTCACATGAGGGTGGCTTGGCAGTTGTAAGGATTCCGTTCTCAAGTGCAGTTGGGGTTAGTGGTGTTGTCTTTGCCATGGTTTCAATGTCTCCTGTGTTTTCAGCGATTGAGGTCTCGGGCTGTAAGGATGTTTGAGTCGCATCGAGGGTTCTGTCAGTGATGCTGTTTTGGTTTGTGAGGGAGTTTCAAGATCAGATGTTGTTTCAGTGTTTGAAGATGTCGTAGTTAGGGTTGGAGATTCTGTTAGGGTTCTGGAGGTTTCAGCTCATGGTTTTACCTCTGTTTTTGATGAAGTTTTGAACATAGTTGCTCCGGTGGCTCTATCTGTTTCTCAAACGGTTTTGTTGGATCGGTTGGTTGAAGCTCTAGTGGTTGTAGCTTTGTTGGCTCCATTGAGTGAAGCTCATTGGCTGAAGCTCTGTTTTGCTGAAACATCGTTGGCTCCATTGGCTCGTAAATCATATTTATCAGTGGTTCAAAAGTAACAATCATTGACAAAACATGATCTGACGGTATCTACGGAAGTAGGAAAATGAGATTATCTTGGTTCTGGACGAAATTCTCAAAAACCAGGTTTCTTTTTGGGATGATTTGATTGTGGGAAAATTTCTAGAAACATCTCTTCATATAGCCAAGATTCACATGATAGTGAAAAAATTTGGTGTTATGGGAATAACTCTATCAAAATTGATGCATACGTAGTGAATGCAACTACAATAAAGTTTCAGATACGTGATAGAGTTATCAGAGATAGAGTATTACAAAGAGGTATGTAGAATATCGCAGATAAACCGATGATGGTGTCAAAGTATGGTTTAGTTGACGAAGAGGACCAATAAGCTCTCCGTAAAATAGCTCTTTGGGTTGTTATTAAACAAATTCTAGCTTCGTACTTCTCGTGGAAGGGTTTAATTTTTCTATCAAGCGCAGTGGTTTAGCCTAAGCGTATACATCCGAATACAAAGCTTTGTAATAAATTTGACGAGGCAAAGTTCTTTGTCGAGGTTGATTTGACAAAATTGCTACCTAAATCGTTTTGTTTTAAGATAAAGCAAGGTGTGATTTCTGAAGTCTTTTTTCATATTCGTGGTTACCTCCTATATGTAACGCTTGTTTTAAGTGGAGAAATTTAAGAGAGGTTTGTCGAGCTAAATCCAGTTCCGAGATAGTGACTCCAAGAATTCTCAAACGAGGAGTAAAGTCATCAGAAGTTATTCCACTTGCTCAGGCTTGTGAAACAATAATGAAGTCTATAGCAGTTTTGAAAGTTAATAAGCCACAACAAGATCTGTCACATCATGTATGTGAAGATACAAATGTGAGTGGCGAATACATTACACCGTTGATTGTTATTTTGGCCAAATCATCTACCATGTAAAGATACAAATATGGATGGCGGATATGTTGCGTATGTGAGTGCGTCTTTTGTTGGTTTAGATAATCCCCTAATTCTTATCGATAAAGTCATAGGTGAGAGTGCTGAAAATAGGGGATTGCAAGATAAATAGTTGGAGGCTTCAGCTGTCTTTTGTTTAGGAAAATATTGCTGGTCTTATGTGTCTCAAGGTAAAGGATATCACCAAGGAGATTTTTCGTCTTGTTATTTAATTCTCGCCTCAGAGGATGAAAACATTGTGGAACCGAATAAGGAGCAACAGAGCAGTTTGTTATTCCGCAGGGGGTTGATGGAAGGGAAGAATGAGAAATTTGTAACCAAGATCGACTTGGAGATAAAGGAACCAACCTAAATGTAAAGAAGATTATCCTTAGTGTTGGCGGACAAAATCTCACCAAAAGCCTTAATATGTCGGGTTTCTTTTGGATTATAAGGGGCTTAAATAAATTTTTTTTTGTTTTTTTTAATACCAGGAGGTTCTAGGCCGAAACATGTAATCCTCCCAGACCCAAAATTACAGCATGTAATATTAGTTTCGTCCCAAGTGTTACTCGATCCTGTGACCTCTAAGGTTCGCCTAGGGTCTTTTTCCAGTCGAGCTAACGATACTTGGTAAATAAATCTTTGAAGCATTCAGTTTTAAGGAGTTGGATTAATAGCCAAGATTTTCAGTTTGGAAAGTAGAGTGAGTAGAATTGGTCCGTCGATATTTGGTGATTGGTCGATCTTATCAAATTACGAATTCAGCCGGCTAGGTTGTACTTGGGTTGTTTGGAAACCTATTGTTTTAGTAACTCTGTTTTTTAAAACTGGACAATTGATTACTTGTTCAGTGAAGCTTGAGGATAGAGAAGAGGAGTTCTCTTGCTCTTTTAATTATGCTTCAAACTTCATGGACGACCGCAAGGGTCTTTGGAATGATTTACGCATCACCAAAATTTCCATGTTATTCATCAAAAGCCTTAGTTTTGTATGGAGGATTTTAATGAGATTTTTGATGGTTGGGAGCACTCAAGTTTTGAAGTTTCACCTCAAATCCTGCCATGTATGAGAGATTTTCAGGAGCTGATTCAATTTTTCTCTTTTGAGGATATGACCTTCCATGTACCATTGTTTACTTGGTGTAATAAAAGAAGAGAAGGATTGATTTCAAAGAAGTTGGATAGAGTTCTTAAAATAATCAATGAGATACTGTTTTCCCTAGTGCTTATTGTGTATTCGAAGCTTGTGGGTGCTCGGACCACTTAAGAGGAGGATTCATCTTGATGATAAGCAGCTGCACGTGAAAAAAAAAAACCATTCAAGTTTATAAGTTCGTTGATGGAGCTGGAGGACTTTATGCCGATGGTAGAGAAGTTTTGGTGTCAATCTCAATCAATCTTCTTATCAACTTCTTCTCTATTTTGAATTTCAAAAAAGCTGAAAGAGCTGAAGCCATTACTCAGGGATTTGGTGAAGAAGAAACTAGGCAACCTATCAAAGGAATTGGTGGATGCTTTGACGAGTTTATGTGAGAAGCAGGAGTTGAATCTACAGTACTCATCCTCTTAGAACATGGAGGCGAATACTGAAGCCTTTGCTAGATGGAATCATGTTTCGAGTTTAGAGGATATCTTCTTAAAACAATGCTCAAAGATCCATTGGTTGCAAACTGGGGATCAACACAACAAAGCTTTCCACAATGCGGCTGCTGCGCGTAAAGTAAAAAATGCAATTCGAGAGGTTAAATGTCGTGATGGGGTTCTAGTGGCGAACGAGGATAAAATAAAAGAGGAGGCGGTAGGATTTTTTAAAGAGTTTCTACAGGTTATTCCAGAGGATTACTAAGCATCTCGATTGGAAATCTTGAAGAGCTGGTTCCTAATAGGGTTTCTAGAGATGAGAAATCAAGGTTTATTAGAAGGGTTTCGGAGGAGGGGATAAGAGACGTATTATTTGCTATGCCTAATAATAAATCCCAAGGTCCGGAAGGTTTGGCCAATTATAGGAAAGGAGTTCACCATTTGTGTGCAATCTTTTTTCGTCAAAGGTTTTCTCAGGTATGAATTCAACGATCATAGTTCTATCCCAAAAAATCAATCAGCGCTGGAAATGAAGGAATATAGACATATTTATTGCTGTGAAGTGATTTATAAATTCATCTCAAAGATTATTGCTAATAAGTTGAAAGGTACTCTTCCTCACCTAATCTCTCTTAATCTGTCTGCATTTATGGAAGATAGATTATTGATCAAAACTCTATTGATGGCAACGAAATTAGTAAAGGATTGTCGTAAGGAGGTCATCTCCTCTCGTTGTTCAATAAAGATCGATATTTCAAAAGTTTTTGATTCAGTCTAATGGTCTTTTCTTCTTCATAGTCTAAAAGCTATAGATTTTCTTCAATTCATTCATTGGATATCTCTTTGTACCACAACAGCCTCTTTCTCGGTTCAAGTGAATTGTGAGTTAATGGGGTATTTCAAATCAAAAGAGGGTTATGCCAAGGCTGCTCATTGTCACCATATCTCTTTGTTATTGCCATGAACATGCTTCCAAAATTGTTGGATAACGCAACAAGTGCTCATCAAACCGGCTATCACCCAAAATTTAAGAATATCGATATTCTTACATTCCTAGTTAGCAATAGGAGTCTCAAATATCTAACTAGCAATACCCCCAAAGAGAAAGAAAAACGCTGACCTATTTCATCTCGAGTAGTTTGAGTAACACTACTTTTGGCTATCGACTTTTCGCATTCCAAAGCGTGTATAAGGGAGATTGGAAAATTATACTCTTCTCTTCTTTGTTAAGGACCAGCTTTGAATCCAAAGAAAGTGAAAGTCGATGGGATCAAATATGTAAGCTGAAGAATGAAGGAGGGCTGGGTATAAGGCCATTATTGGATTTTAATACACTATTTGGTCTGAAGTTGATTTATCATTTAATCTCATCTTAATCCTCTTTGTGGGTGAAGTGGATTCACGTTTACTTACTACGAGAAAATTCTTTTTGATTTATCTGTGATGACACTAGTAGGGGCTCTTGGATGTGGAGAAAAGTCCTTAATGATCGTCCTAAAGCTCGTATATTACACAAGATGGATGTACAAAGTGGACAAAATACCTCTTTTGGTTTGATCTTTGGTCTGATTTGGGGTGTTTGTTTGATAAATTTGGAATGCGTGGGGTTATTGATCTTGGAATTCTGCTAAATGCTACGGTGGCTATGACCCGAGAAACTAGAAGATGGTGCCAGCATAGACCTGAGTTTCTGTAACAGATAGAATCAGCTCTTGAGGCTCAAAGGATCAAGTCGATCCCGGATACAAAAGATCTCTCTCTTTGGCGGTATAAGGGGGAAAATTCAAAGGTATGTTCAGCTCGAATTTATTTGGTTTCTTATCCGTGAATCATCTCTTACTGTTGATTGGTGGAAAGAAGTCTGGTTCAAACACTCTACACCGAAATTCTCTGTTTTTGTATGGTTATCGATTCATAATCGAATAACCATGGGGGATCGCATGGCAAATTGAAACGTCGAAGTTGCTGTGGCATGCACTTTCTGTGGAGAACCTCTAGAATCAATACATCATCTATTCTACTCTTGTGTTTATTCTGGAACAGCTTGGAAATCGTTAATACAAGGTCTCTTGAAAGATAGTTTCAGCACATATTGGGCCCTCGTACTTAGTCTAATTACATGTACAAGGTTGGACAGATTAACACTGTTATTAACTTGTTATGCTGTTCAAGCAGCAATCCATAGTATTTGGCGAGAAAGAAACGCACGATGACATGGCGAACCTCCAAACTCGTGTTCTTCTCTTGTCAAAATGATTGATAAGCAAGTTTGTAATCGATACTGCTCGATTAATGTTTGAACGATGGATGGAAGTCTTCAACTTTGATTTGCTTCTAAGATTTAAAAAATTATTTATAATTTTATTTTCTACTAATTTCAAAGAATAGTTGCACTTGTTGTAAAAAAAAATTTTGATTGAATAAATTTAACATTCACTTCAAAAAAAACTGTGAACATAGATTTCTTTGTTGCTTAACAAAATTTAAATTACAAAAATAAAACAAAGAAATATGCTTTTCTCGTTTTTATTCTTCATGTGATTTTCAATTTCATGATAAATAATCTTATATTATGATTATGTCAGTAATTGTAGGAATAATAACAATTTCAAATAAAAAGTTTTTTAATGATTAATTAACAGTTTATATAGACAGAACCACTAGATTTCGATAGTTGTAATTCAGTCGACATAGTAATCTACCACTGATTTTTTGTTTTTCAAAAATGTAGACATTAGGTGTTAATTAGTATATAACAAAAAGAGTAAAGAAAAAGAAAAAGAAAAAGAGTAAAGAAAAAAATTCATATGTATCTAACTCTTATTTATTTTATTGACCAATCCATACAAACATCATATATAGTTTTGGAACTATATCAACATTTTTTTTAGGGTTTTGGATCATAAGAACACAACACATCACACATATCAAAGGAATACATATTATTACACATCAGTATTTATAAATCCATATATCTTCAAATTCGATCACATATCCACAAATGCAAACACGACGGATCTAAGTGTTCAGCGGCGGAGGCGGAGATTGAGGTGGGAGATAGAGAGGAGATGGAGACGATGTACCGGCAGTGGTGGTAGCAAAACAAAGGTTCTATAGCTCAAAAGACATTTAGGAGTAAAGATGAGAGCCGAACTTGGTAAACCACAACAAGTTGAAACTCTAAAGAACGCAATTCTGAGACAAATGGTACAGCTTGGTGGATCAAGGCCAGGACTAAACTGAACCATTGACACTAAATCATATGAACCTTCTAACTTAGTAACACGTTCTTGATTCTACAAGAAATACGGAATCGAAGAGGATGAAGAAACGTTAAGGATCAGTTGGTCAAATATATCAGATAATGTGTGGTTAAAACGATTTGAGTTAGGAGCAGAACGAATAGAGTAACTAACAATGAATGGTCTGATTTTTAATTCAGAGAAGAAAGAAACATTTGAGTATCGAACCACATACACTATGGGTAGTACGTAATTGCTGCTTTGTTGAAACTACAGTTTGTAGCAATTTCGATTGTTGCGGTTTGTACACAGTCTGTGCAAGAAGTTGCGTTGATGTTTCCTCTACAAAGGAACATGCCGTAGAATGTGTCGAGGCTAAGACCGATTGTGGCGTTAGAATAGGTTCCGAGAGAGGAAGATTCGCGGAGAGAGGAGAGTAAGGTGTTGCGGTTTGTTTCGTAGGAGCTAGTTTGTGTGAAGTTGTTGGTAGGATTGCAAATAGTGCGCATGTGTTCAGGTTGAGATATGGTTTCGTGAGAGAACAAAGAGAAGATAAAGATGCAAACAGAGGAGAAGAAAGTGTAGTTATGATTCTTGCCATATTTGTTCTTTGTTGTTTAACAAAACAGAGGAGGTAGATAATTTATAGTAGAAAGAAAATAGTTTTTCTTATTGATTTATTCGAAATAACGATCTGTGTATCAATTCAAAGAAAGATTATGTAAAACTTATTAATATTTTTTTCATCCGTGATAGCTATATCTTTTACCGAGACATAATCATAAAGCTGACGCAAAACAGAGTTTAATGAGTATCTTAAGCAAGAGATAGAGACTTAGTCCTACAATTTGAAAGACAAGAGTTTGATGCTGAGAGAAAAGAGACTACTGCAGATTCATGGCAGCGAATGTTTGAAGAATCTAACCATTAAAAGGATAGGTTTGAACAATGTAACCATTAAAAGGATAGGCTTGAAGTACTGGAGTTATGACTTGAGCAGCAGGAGTTGTACCAAACATCATAGGAACAGAACCATAGGTAGGATAGAACAGCCCGGGAAGATTTGTAATAGTAGCTGATGGAGGAGCTAATGTGGCACCATTAAAGGTCGAGTAACCAGAAGCAGAGGTGCTAGTCGTGGCTCCACACGCTTTACATCCGGATGCTGGGGAAGAAACAGCAGCAGTTTCATGGGGTCTCGGAACACTTGAGCTTATGGGATAATAACTCGGATATTGAGTACCAAAACCAGTGAAAGCCGGATTATGTTGATGGAAACCAAAAACAGGACCGGTGAAGGTTTCTTGCGGTGTACGAAAAGTTGTCCTTTGAGGATGATCAGGTACGCTTGGAGAAGCAAACATTGACGGCGATACCATTGGCGGGGTACCAAAGACAGTGTTTGTCGTAGAGCCTGTTGGAGAAAGAGATTAGTCAATTACAGAGAAAAATGTTGTTATTATATGTAATAAAGATTTGACTAATAAGTTAGTTAGATACTGACCTTTGTTTCCTTGCTTGTAATCTTCCCACCTCAATTCTTCATGGCTTTTATGTTGATGAGACTTGGAGGCAGATATGGAAATACACATACCACCATTTTCTCCAGCGGGTGATGAAAAAGAAGAGGTTGGCAACGGAGTAGTAGCTGCATTAAAACCAAAAGGTTGGGGAGATGGTGTTACAGGACCACCAAAGATTGAACCACCACCAGTAGTGTATGGGTTTGGTCCATAAGGGTTGGAGTTAGATCCGGGCAAGTAATAAACACCAAATCCAGGAAACCCAGGAAATGATCCAGTAGGCAATATGTTTTGTCCAAAAAGGTTAGAGGGCGAGGAACGCAAAGCAAATCTATTAACACCGGTCCTGGGATAATCTTGTGCTGGCCAAGTAACACTCCCTGGTGTTGCACCAAAAACTTCTGTAGGAATTGTTGGGTTTTGTCCGAAAAGATTAAAAGAGAAAGTTGCTGGCAAGACACCATCAGATCTAACCCAATCAACACTGCCTCCTGTAGATAAAGAATTAGTAGTCCAAGGCAAATTTTGCGCTGGCCCAAATAGTGAAGAACCATGCGTTGGAGGTGCTGGGACGCAACCAAATGGGAGGAAGCTAGAGGATGTGGAAGCGCCAGATGCACCAGAGCTAAAAGTAGCTTGGACAGGAGCTTGCATTGACCCAAACATGGATGGTATGGTACCAGAAAATGCACCAAAACTAGAAGTAGCTTGGGTAGGAGCTTGCATTGACCCGAGTCTAGGTTGTGTAGCAAATGCATTAGAACAACAAGTTTTTGGGCCAAAAGCTTCCGTTGGTGCAGAACTAACCGATGTAATAGCAGGAGAAAATCCTAATGGTGACGAACCAAAACCAAAAGTGGTTTGGCCGAAAGTTTGTGTTGGTGCAGTACTAACCGATGTAATAGCAGGAGCAAATTCGAATCTGTTTGGTGAAGAACCAAAAGCAAGAGTGGTTTGGCCAAAAGCTTGTGTTGGTGCAGAACTAAGCGATGTAACAGCAGGAGCAACTCCGAATATGTTTGGTGAAGAACTTTGGAATGGAGATGAAGTTGAGGGTGTGGAAGTGGCAGATGCACGAGAACCAGAAGTAGCTTGGACAGTAGGAGCACCAGATGCATCAGAACGGAAACTGGTTAAGTCAAGAGGAGCAGATGGACATTGTGATCCGAATCCGAATCCGAAGCTGAATGTTGAGATGGAACCAGTAGCAGCAGAATCACCATGTCCAAGAGTTTGAACTGGAGAAGATGTTGAGGTTGAACCAACAGGAGCAGAGACATGACTAAGAGCTTGAATTGGAGATGATGTTGAGGTTGAACCAACAGCAGCAGAGTCATGGCCAAGAGCTTGAACCGGAGATGACTTTGAGGTGGAACCAACAGCAGCAGAGCCATGGCTAATAGCTTGAACTGGAGATGATTTTGAGGTTGAACCAACAGCAGCAGAATCATGGCTAAGAGCTTGAATTGGAGATGATGTTGAGCTAGAACCAGCAGCAGCAGAGTCATGTTCAAGAGCTTGAGCAGGTCCGGAACTAACCGGGATTGAAGTGATGGATGAACTAATCACATTGCTTGGTTCGGATTCTTGGGTATTGAGTGTGGCTAAAGTGCGACAATGGAAACAGTTGCTGCACTCTGGCTCAGAAAAATCAATCCTCATTCTTCTTTTGATCTTTTAAGCTGTTAACAAAAACAAACTTTTTTAGGATTAGATGAAAACTTTCCCAAATTGAATCGATTTGCAAAACTTAAGTAACAGAAACCCTAAATCCAGATCAATTAAGAAAATAATTTCCACTCAAATTTAGGGATTCACAACAAAAAGTAGCGATTTTTGTTCAATACTGAATAGGAATAATCGATAGCTTGCAAAATAATTGAATCAATCATTCTAATCAATAACAGAGAATTAAAGGAGACAGTAAGCGAATCGATGAACAAACAGACTGTGAAAAGCTTGGAAAAGAAGCAACCCAAACCCCTAATTATGAAGAGATAATGTGATCTAACCCAAATCATGTAAAATATAGAAGCGATCACTGTTAACGTTATTGCAAAAGAAAACAAAATCACACAAAATCGACAAAGTTTAAAGAAAAATCGAAACTTGAACAAGTAGGAAACAGAGCAACGACAAAGAGATTGAAAGAGGAATTTACCGGAGATAACAATGGCGAATCTGAGAATGAAATCGAAGTTAGGGTTAAAGTTTGCGAGATGATTGAAGAATAAAACAGAGCATTTTCTGGTTTCAATTTATAAGAAAGGATTTTATCACTAGCCTGCGTAGCTTTTACGCTTCCGACGTTTCTAACGCTAACGACTTTCTTTTTTGCTCCTTTTTTTTCTCTCTTCCGACGTTGTTCTAACGCTACACTACGTCTCATCAATTTTAACTTCAGAGATGTAGTAATTAAAAACTTAGAAAGAGGAAGATTTTAATTTAATTAAATTCCACTGAAAAGGATAAAACATATATGAGAAGAAGAGAATTCAAATAACGAGTTTTTGTCATTCAAAACTTTAACCAAAACACTAATTTAATTTAAATACATTGTACATCAAGTGAAAATAGGATGAGGTTTTATGATTTAAGAAATTTATCTTGAAACCAACTATTTATAGTTTATAACAATTATAGGAAACAGATTTTCAAATAAAAAATAATTTAATAACTAGTTTTTCAAAAAAAAAACTAAAAAATCTATTTTGTACAGCAAATTTTTTTTTTGATGAATAACTAAATTAATAATCTTTAAAATTTTAAAAAGTCTCGAGAATTAATTTATAGTAATATTTAAAATATTTGATTTTATTATAATTTACGATCGCTACTAATAGATTGTTAAATGTAAGTCAACAAGAATGATCATATGTTTTACAAATAATTAAATAATCACATAATCAGATTTTTCGATTTTCAAGATTTGTCTATATTGATTGCGGATTTCATGTTAGTATTTTTGAATATTTCTTTAATTTTGTAGATTTTAAATTTTGTATAAATATTAATCTAATACTAATTATAGATTTCATCACAATATATATATATATATATATATATAAATATTTGAATACCCGGTTCGACCGGTTGAACCTGTCCAATCAGTCACCCAAAGATGATGCCGAGTTGGTATCCGGTTTAGTTTTCAAAACATTGGAAAAAATCATGTTAACGAATAAAATGGTTAAATTTACCCAATTACACTTTCTTGTAACTGAAGACAAGTAAACAATTCATGATTAAACGAAATGGGATTTCGAGTCATGTCGGATTTTATACCATATACAATAAACAGTTCTCGTGTATATTCCTATTCTCGTAAACAAATACACAAAAGAAAAATCAAAGATAATAAAATATGTCGAAGTCGAAGGTGTGTCACTCATACCTAATGAAAGATCAAGGAGAGCATCATTCAAGAAAAGGAAGAGTGGGATAATGAAAAACTAAAAGAACTGACAACTTTTTGTGATGTTCAAGCTTGTGCAGTTATTTACAGTTCGTACGAACTGGTTAATAAGTTGTAGCCATCAAACCAAGGCAATTTTTGAGGCTCATGTGATTGCCGGAAAATAAACAGACCGTTATAACCTATTTCCAGGAGAAAATCGCCAAGAAAAAAAAGAAAAACTGAAGAATCTGACTCAAGAAAACAATGAATCTAAACTAAGACAATTTATGTTCTATTGTATCGAAGATTTGAGTTTTTAAATAAAACCAATCGAACATAAAATGTCTTAGTTGAGATTCATGGGTCTCTTGAATCAACTTCTTCAAATTTTCTATTTGGTGATTTGCACCTTCAAATAGGTCGTATGACCCATCAGCTTCTTGTTTTGTTTATTTTCTGGCACCTCGATGAACCTTGAAACCACACCTCCGGAACTGGATTGTATGGACTGTAAATGACCTCACAAGCTTGGACATCACAGAGTTCATTGGCGTTTTTCATTATCCCATCTTCCTCTTCCTGAATGATGCTTTCCTTGATGCTTCATTAGCTGTGAGTGATAGTTTTAACTTTGACCTCGACATTCATAATTATCTTTGTTTTCTGTTTTGTGTGCTTGTTTAGTTTCTTGGTTGTGATAGAATAGGAATAGGCAAGAGAACTGTTTATATAGTCATAAAAGGGAGATGTTTCTAGTGAAGTATCATAGCACCTTGCTGGACTTGATATTTCTCGTGAAGTATCCTATCAGCTTCCTGGACATGTTTCTCGTGAAGTATCCTGTCACCTTGCTTGACTCATTAAATTATAAGGTACAACCATTATTTTTTGTATATTTTTTATTAATTAACCATGCCATTATCTACATATCACTATACTTGTTTGTTTTTGTATAATACTCTCATTTTTCTCTACGTTTAAATTTTCTTAAACTTTAAATAGAGTAATATATCACCACTGTAAATGTAAGTTCGTTGATATATGAAAATTTGCAAAAATTATGTTGTAAGAATATTTTAAGGAAGTATTTTACGTGGATTTCAATTATTAGTTAGTGCGTAATTTTTTTTTGAAAAAGATGGAATGTGGATTTCATGAAACATTTAAAAGCCACATAAATTCTATATCCCTTCTTTAGAAGCAAGTTTAGATGCAGGCGCTACTTGGATGGACAGCCAACAACTCAACCCTTCTACAACTCAACCAATATGTTTAACGAGTTCATGTGGGCTGGCGCGTAGCTTTACTATGCCACTGGAAACAAGACTTAGATAGAGTTCGCCACCATGTCGAGTGTACCAAAATGGCTAAAGCTTTGCTAATTGACCGGAGTTTGTAGAGAAACCTATATTTGTGTAAAGGTTTTCTTATTGATCATTGACAAAAGTGTTGTCTTATATATTACAAAGAAACTTAAACCTAGCTACAATAGAGCTGTACGTGCATATAGATAAGATAGGGCTATGGCCCAATACCCCTCTCAAGGTGACGTGTGTAGGTTGCGAATATCTATATTGCAAATGAACTCTTCGAACTCCTTGCATCCCAAACCTTTGGTCATGATGTCAGTAAGTTGAGACTTTGTGGAGACATGCTTAGTGACAATGGTTCCACGAATAATCTCATCACGTATGAAATGACAATCTCGTTTGATTTGCTTTGTTCGCTCATGAAAGACCGGATTAACTGCAAGGTTAATAGCGGATAGACTATCTAAATGACAAGGAATATGAGCACTACAGCCAATGCCAAACGCTGGAAGTAGTTCTCGTAACCAAAGAAGTTCATTAACTTATCCGCCATCGCGCGACATTCAGGTGCAATTTTCTTCGAGTGCAACAATCTCCTCTTCGACTACAAACCACCAGTTCTTGTCTTCAATAGCATCACCATGATGCAAGGGTTCTGTAGCAGATGTAATAGCAAGAATATAGGCACTTGAAACATAGTTATCCAACGAATACAGTGTGGCTGAGGCAGACGGGTCATAGAAGAGATTTGCGACATATTTGTAGAATTTAACTAGTTGTGATCTTGGCCGAGTACTTCATCGTAATGGTGGTTGTACGACTATAATTTTAACCAGAGACTGAACTAAATTTTCAGAATTCAAAGAAGAAGAAGAAGAAGAAGCAGTATTGTCTGCAGGAACGCTTCGTGTCATAGAGGAAACTGTTATAGGAGAAGATAATGTAGAATTAGGAGATGAAATCGTAAGGTCCAAGGTGACAACAACCTCCTGTTCAGAAGATGCATTTGGCATAAAATGTCGTCTGAAACATACGAGGATGACAAATCATGTTTGTCGGACACTGTTTCAAAATCTGCAGCATGTTTTGTTTCTAAACTTTCAGCAGATGTTGTGTTAGGTTCTGCAACAGGATCTGCGTCAAACTCAGTTTCAAGAACAACAGAATCAACAATGAATTATGGTGTTGACAAAGCTTGGAGGGGAGATGATGGCTTGATCTCCGGGGAAGGGAACTCTGTTTCAGAGTAAACAACATCTCTAGAGATAGAAACAATTCATGTTTCAAGATTATAAATTCGCTAGTCCTTCTTCACATAGGGGTAGCCAATGAAACATATTTGTAATTTCTACTAGCAAAATTTTCACCATCTTGCTTTTGATTATGCACATAAAAACAACCAAACGTTCTATGGTGATTCAAAGGTGGAGGCCGATTATACAAGACTTTATACGGTGATTTCCCCTTTAGTAAAATTGTAGGAGTTCTATTAAATTTGATATACCGAACTGGAAGAGCACCCGCATTTATACCCTCAGCCACCACTGCATCTTGCAAAAGAGTGGCTTCTTTCCCGGCTGCAAAAATAGAGGACTTTACTACATTGATATGAAGCCCCGACATCTGTGCGAACTCCTACATGACAAGCAAAATATTACGGAGAGAGAATGGCTTACAGTCCGTAAAGAAAAGGATATCATCCGCAAGGCTTAGATGTGTGAGTTTCACTTCCGCACACATAGGGTGGAAACCAAATATCTTATCCTCAACAACTTTGTTAAGAAGTTTTGAGAGAGCATTGTTGATGATCACATAGAGATATGGCAAGAGAGAAAAAACTTGGTGTATACCTCGTGAGTTGGTAAAGAAACCTTCCAAATCTCCATTAACCGAGACCGAGAATGTCGCCATTGAAATACAAAGATAAATACAATTAATAAACATCTTCAGTAAACTCATAGCACGTAAAACCCAATGATAAAGGACCATTGAACCGTATCAAATGCTTTAGAGATATCAAATTTAATCGCACAACGGGTTGAGATTGTAGGCGTATGGTAATTCTTGACAAGCTCAGTCGCTAGTAAAAAAATTTCTAGCAATAATTTTCCTTTGAAAAATATGCTCTGGTTAGGTTTTGAATGAACTGGACATGTTCCGCAAGATAGTTGAAAAACTGATATGGTTGCATATTTCCAGCTGTTTGATTTGTGAGCCAAACCAAACACCTAGATTTATCAAAGACACCACCCGTATCAAGTGAGGCAAAAGAGTGGGAAAAATGCATAAGCCAATATTCATTAGTAAGGCACGGTCCAACTTTTTTTCCAATGGGATCAGCTCCACTGCATTTGTTCCACCATGTGCAAAGCGGTCCAACATAAGTTCCAGAATCCACAATGTGAAACCAAGTTCTGGACCTATTTATAAAGTATTCCAAAGCACAAGAGTGTTTGCTAGACAAGAGAATTTTGTTATAGTCTCCAAGAAGAATCCATGGTAGAGAGAGATGAGCGTAGTTAGAATAAATGGCATGCACGTCGACCCAAAAAGTATCCTGATTGAGACTGAAGTTGGACGCATAAATCGCCATTCAAATAAATGAAGCACCTGATTCAACAATGTGAACACCACAAGTAATGTGATGTGCATTCTTAAAAAGCATTGTAACACAAACCGCATCAGTCCAACATAACCAAAATTTTCCCAATCTATGGTAATCATATTTGGTCATATACTACCATCCTGTTTAACAAGAACTGATAATCTTGTTATTTTATAATTGAGTTTGGTCATATATTATAATTAATATATAAGTTAGCGTTATGTAAAATGAAGGGATGCGTCTTTTAGTCGTAACTTATCAAATGGGTAGTTATTAAGTTGTGAACAGTTATGTATCATTATGAACAATTACGTTTGTTCATGTAAATTACTATATAAGTGTTTGTCTGTTATAAATGTACAGTTTTTGAGAACATAAAAGAGAAATTTCTAGATTTTATACATTGTTTTGTCTCGTCCATATTCCTTCGTTCAAGTTGAACACAAACAAATTTCTTCTGAATCCAACCAAATCGTTTATGCTTTATTCTTTATCTTGAACAAAGGAACTTTATTGTTATGCCATGTACTAGAAGCAATGGCTTCTAAAATGATACATGTGCAAATTCTAACATGGTATTAGAGCCCTACTGATTCCAAGGCCAATTCAAGTACAAAGACAAACAATTTTTTTGCAAAATATCAAGCAAAAGAAAACCAAAGACGATGGAGGAAACAACATCACAAGTGATCTCTATATTCATTGGGGATAAATAAGATTTCTGGCGTTTCAAGGTGACAACCATCTTCAAGACCAGAAAAATGTGGACGGTGGTGGAAGACGGAGTTCTGAACCGACCGACACAAAGAGAGAAGACTCCTGAAGTTTGGTAATTAAAAAATCAATGGGAAGAAGCAACGACACATAATATGATGGCTTTGCAAAATCTTTAAATAGTCTTGTCAGATCATATCTTCTCCCGCATAGCACCAGCAACTACTTCGAAGGAGACAGATGCATTGAAATCTGAATTTCAAGGGTCTCTACAAGTACAGTTGATTAAACTGCAATCGTTAAGAAGAGAGAATAAAAAGTATAAAATGAATGAAGGTGAAAATATCAAGGTTTACATAGGAAAGTTGACTGATTTGTGAAGTCAATTAAGGGTTCATGGTGAAGAGAAGACAAATTATCAAATTATCCAGAAAATTTACATAACTCCAGAAGGTTCGACAGTATACTGGCAGTGATGGAGCAACAAAGGATTTAACCACACTGTCTGTGACAGAGTTAATATGAACTTTGAAAGCACATGAAAACCATGTGGAAGCCCAAAGTGAGAACATGACAGAATGGGCTTTTAATATTCAAAAAAGAGGAGAGAATTCTGGTTTTAAACTAGAATATGGAAAAAAATTGGTGTGGCATTTGTAAGAAAAAAAAAACACACGGAAGCCGACTGTCGAAAGAAACAGAGCATCAACAAAAAGGTTCATAAAACAAAAAAGAATGTTACAACTGCAGAAAAATTGGACATTTCTCAAGAAATGGCCGTTCAAAGAAATATGAACGAGCGCATATGAGTCTTGAAGATGAAGACCAAGATGATGGAGTTCACATACTTTTTATCGCAAGTGAAGACTCGACAAAAAGCAAAGGCGAAGATGTCTTGTTGGTGGAATGTGGATGCACAAACTAGTAATAGATATAACCAAAGAAGACATGGAGAATATTCACACACGGTATGAGACAAAAACTAGTTATAGATATAACCAAAGAAGACATGGAGAAGATTCATATACGACACGATGCATGAACCAGTTATAAAGATAACTAAAGAAAATGTGAGGAAGATTCACGCACGAGAAGGAATTCGGTTAAAGAGATAGCCAAAGAAAACGTGGAGAAGATTCACGCATGAGACATTAAGGAAACGAGAGACTTGAAGGATAAATGGAGAAGGCTCATAGAACAAACCATAGAAAACTTTAAGAAAATTACATGTGTATGGTGAATCATAATTTACCAAAGGAAATACATAGTCCAAGAAGGAAATGTCAAGAGACGTGATATTTGAAAAAGAACAAGGAGATGAATAATAAGTTTTGTGATGTAAAACTTCTTTTATTGAATCTCAACTGATTACAGTATATGAGCTATTGAGTTTTAGAACTGCAAAGCTTCACTCTCTACAAACGAGAACACCCTCATTCTCAAGATCTCATAGAGATTTTCATGGTGAGACTCATATCATCTTCACCGATTACAACCAACATAAAAGCATGAAAAAGGCAAAATAGAAAAAGATTATTATTTATATTTCAAGTATCTGTAACTGTAAACCATGTGGATAAGCCAAAGTTTTCTCATTCCTTGCTACCTCGTTAGTATAGTCAACAATCATCATTGACTTCACACACTCTACTTCCATCCTGTTTTTCTAAAATAAACCCAATTTGGCTTATCAATACCCGTCCCATTAAGACGCACCTTGTCCTCAAGCTTAAAACCAGGGTATTGTCGGATGCACTCCTGAGCAAGTACCCAAGAAAAATCATGAAGATAAGTCTTTCCACTACAACAAAACTTCCAAATAACCTTCAGCATTGTAGCAGTTCTGGTTCCAAAACAAACTCTCATGCATCCGAAAAAGAGGTGGGAAGAGGATTGACATGAATGTCATTACCTATCATTTCCTTCTATTGGGAGACATGAAAAATGAGATGTACTTTTGAGGTCTGAGGCAACTTCAACTAATACACCACCTTCCCAATCCTCTCAAGTACCTCAAATGGACCATAGAATCGAGCAGCAAGCTTCTGATGGAGACATCTTGCGACAGAATGTCGACGATATGGTCTAAGCTTAAAAACACATGATTTCCTGCAGAAAACTCAACATCACGCCTATATTTATCAACATGGCCTTCATCAACTGCTGAAGATGACTCAAATAACTCTGGATCTGCGTCAACATCTTGTCTTTTAACATCACTTCTAGGTCAAAATTTTCTGTGGACCCTCTTCAAAGTATAATAACGATGGAGGATTCTACCATAGACCATCTTAAAAGGTGTGGTTTTCAGAGACGTATGGTAAAAAGTATTATGCCAATAATCTACTCATGGTACATACTTGGGCCAAGTACGTGGATGACTGGACAAAAAATTGCAGATAGGTCTCAAGACACATATTTAACACTTCCGTCTTTCCGTTAGTCTGGGGATGGAATCCTGAACTAAAATTTAGTTTAGTGTTTGATAACTTAAAACTCTCCTTCCATGATGAACTTAAAAAGATCATGTCACAGAAACAAAAGAGGTCGGGTACTCATGTAAGCGAAACACTTCTTTAATAAACTTTGTAGCAACATTCACAGCTGTAAAAGGATGTCTCAACCGGATAAAGTAACTAGTTACTGAGTCTATCTACCACCACAAACACCACATTAATGCTACTAGAAGTAGAGAGACCCTCAATAAAATCCATACTAATATCTTGCCATACCTGTGTAGGTATGGGAAGTGGTTGTAGCAAACCTGCATGTGAGAATGTGGAGTATTTATGTGTCTGACAAACCCCACAAGCTGACACATATTGTTGCACTATTTTCTCATATCCCTCTAATAAAACAATTGTTGAATGCGTTTTAGTGTTTTTAAAATCCTTGAATAACCCCACTTGACTATCATGATACTAAAAAAGGATTAAAGGAATAAATTTGGATGTACATGGAATTACCAATATGTGCTCATACCATAACCTCCCTTAAGTCACTATATATCCCTTTTTTAACCCAAACCCTCTGTAACATGTTTAATCTTTGCTTGAATGTCAGCATCTCGATCGATTTCCTTGTAAATTCCTGGAGCTGGATGATAGAAGGAACATTAAGCGCCAACAAGGTAAGACCAACATTTTCGATAGCCAATTAGACAATTCGAGATAGACAAGCCTTGTTATCAATTCCAGGTTTGTAAAAAAATGTCAAAATGATACCCCAACAACCAAGTCAACCATTTATGGTACTCTATTGATACCTTGCGTTGTTCTAAAAGAAACTTCAGACTTTTCTGGTCCATGTGCACAATGAATCGTCTTCCCACCAAATAATTTCGCCATTTTTGCACCGCTAACATAGTTGCCATTAGTTCTCTTTCATAAATAGGTTTTAACTGTTCTCTAGCAGTTAAACTATAGCTAAAATAATCAAGAGGTTTTTGTTTTTGCATTAAAATTGTGCCTAAACCAAAACCAGATACGTCACTTTCAATCACAAATACTTCATGAAAATCAGGTAGAGCCAGGACAGGAGCTGTGACCATGGCTGCTTTCAATTTATCAAATGCAACTTGAGCCTTAGGAGTTTAATTAAACTGATCCTTGTGCAGCAACTCAGTTAATGGTTTGGCCAAGGACCCATACGCTTTCACAAATCTATGATAATAGCCAGTTATACCTAAAAACCTCATAACTCCTTGATATTTTTAGGACTAGGCCACTTGTGCATCGCTTTAGTTTTGGTCTGTTCAGTTGCAACACCCACAGCAGAAAAGGCATGCCCCAAATAATCGACATGTTGCTGACTGAATAGACATTTTTCTTGTTAGCAAAGAGTTGTTGCTCCTGAAAAACTGACAAAACCAGCTGCAAATTGTTCAAGATGTGTTGTAGGAAAGAGCTGTAAATCAAGATATCATAAAAATTCGCAAGAAAGGATTGAATAGTTCATTCACGAGAGCTTGGAATGTAGCATGTTCAAGATGTCCTTTTTATCACTAACAAAAACGAAATAGAAAAAGGATTGTGACTCGGTCTGATTATCCCGTCTTGCAACATCTCTGTAACCATCTTCTGTATGGCTTCTTTACTTGCATGAGGGTATCTATAGGGCCGAACTAAGATTACAGAAATCCCGACTAGCAAATTAATACCATGTTCTCTACCACGCAGAGGATGGAGGCATGTAAGTACATCAAATACACTCTCAAACCTCTTTAACATCTCTTTGGTTTCAAGAGGGCTGGAAGGAAGAGTAGGAGTGTCGATACTATGTTTGAGTAAATTAGTTTCTTTTTGCTGCCTTTGAACCATATAATTAGGATATAAGGACTTGAGTGATAACTTGGAAACATGCAAGTCAGGATCACCTTTCAATGTTACCTTCTTCCCTTCATAAGAAAAAGTCCATTCATGTGTCTCCCAGTTGACTAAAAACTCTCCCAAGATCCTTAACCACTACACTCCCAAAATAACGTCTGCGCCTCCCAAGCCTAGCTGTATGAAGTCATGAACAAAATTTAATCCTTGAATACAAACCAACCTATGCACAAATACCAGAACCATGTACAGTGATTCCAGTGCCCAATAAAACCTGAGATTGTTATTTTGGTGAAACTGATACTTAGTCGTGGCAACCACATATGGAGCGATGAAATTATGCGTAGCACCACTGTCTAATATAAAAATAACTTAACTCTTCCCAATAAAACCTCTCATTTTAGTCGTAGTGGGTGAATCAATTCCCAAAAAAGTATTAAAAGATAGCGCCATTAGTTGGGGAACAGTTTCTTGCTCATCATCAGACAATCATATTTTCATCCAGCAGTTCCATCTCATAACTATTAACCACCGTGAGAATATTTGCGTTCACATTTGAAATGGAAAGTCGACCACTTTATATCCCAACATTTTCATTAAGTCAAAATCATATATAATCTAAGGTGATGTGTGAATTTATGCTTTAGAATATTAAATTGGGAGAATTTGTACATGAACCATAAAAATATAACTTATTCATACAAATAAGAGTGGTTGTACATTTTAAGTTGATGACATGGATGACTCGTTATAATAAACTGACGATGTGTCATCCATGTCACATACACGTGGTTTTTTTTTTTTTTTTTGTTTTGATTTTATGTTTTTTGTTTAACAAAATCTTGAAGTGAATATTGGAAGTCTACATAATTTTTGTCTCGTCATGTCCTATTCCCAATCTCGAGTTCTATGTTCTAGATGATAATGCATTCGCATATGATACAAACTTTCAATTTCCATTTGAGAACGAGAACTTCCAAAATAGTATTCGAATATATATATATATATATATATCTCTCATAATAATAAGAAATTGGACCTATATAATATTACATACAAAATTAATCTAAAAGTTTCTAATTTTTCTAAGATGTATACATTTATTCTTATATTTCAAATCATTTAAAATTCTAGTTTTGTCTTATATAATTTTAAAAGTTTATAAAATTATTTCAATTGAATTTATTTTAATTGAAAGCTTATAAAAGCTTATAATTTTCTAACTTTATAATTTTTTTTATATGTATTAATAAAATTCTAATTTTATTAAGACATATCATTTTATTATTTTTCTTATGATAAATTATATTTCAATTAAAATTCTTTATAAGCTTTCAATTTAGATAAGAAAAAAATATAATTTTAAAACTATAATAATAAATCGGTACATCTTAGAAAAGTAAAAAAAAATTAGATTATTTTTATATATTATTCTATATGTCTAATTTTCTATTATTATGGTATATATATTTTTGTATCATAAATACACATATCATAAATGTGAATGCATTATGATTTGAGAATTTTAGTTCTCAAACACAAATTGAATGCTTTTATCATAAATGTGAATGCATTATCATCTAAAACATGAATTCGAAACTAAAAATAGGACTGAAGGGATAAGACAATCTGAGATGAAAATTATGCATACCTCCAATTTTGACTTCAAAATTTTGAAAAAAAAAAATTTATGTATCTATGACGTAGATGGTACATAGTATTATGACGTGTCATCCATATCATCAGTTTCAAATGTACAATCACCCTTATTTATATAAATAAATTATAATTTTGATAATTGGTGTATGAATTCTCCCATATCTTTAAGATTAACTCCGTACATCCCCTTATTTATGCATAATTTTAACTTAATTAAATTATTTGGGTATAAATTGGCGGACTTTTGAAATATATCCTCTTCGTCGTTTCTCATCTAATTCTGCATCCGTGAAACGTTGTCGTGGCCCTTGATAAGGCGTAGAGAACTGTAACTTCTCATTAACTTGTCCTGTATCCGAATTTCCAATTTAGACCTCACCACATTCTGAAAGTTAGAGCCACCCATATTCCACTCTGTATTATAAGATGAGGAATATCTTGGAGGTGGAAGAAGCAGAACGATATAATTTGGTATCGGAAAGTGAAACATCGCCCACCACTTTGCAGAAAGCACTAGATTCCATCTTGAGAACAACTGCAATATGATTCGGCAAGCCTTTAGGCTCTTTCATCTTAATGACCTCTTTCATTGCAGGCTTAAGACCATTAAAGAAGGTATTTTCTAAATGTTCATCCTCCTGTCTGGGAACCACAGCTGACAGTTCTTGAAATTCTGCCACATAATCAGCAATAGAATCCAACTGTTTAAGACTAAACAACCTCTTTCCTGGTTCATCATCCAAAGATTCTCTAAAATTGAGACCAATCTGTGAAAGCAACTCAATCCATTTCCCAATTAAACTATTGTAATACAACACCTTCCAAACTCAATGATAGCAAATCAACCTCAGTATAATGACCCAATCGAAAGACACGTTCTACCTGAGCAATCCAGCTGAAAGGAAGCGTCCCTTCAAAGACTGGCATCACGACTTTGCGCAACAATCCATCACGATTCTCTAAGACGTGTTGAATCCCGCGATTTTCTCCTTGAACCTGATCGCGCCGTGATGGAGCCTGATCGTAAGAGTTCGGCAAACCCGAAGATCCTGCAATAGCCTTTCCGTGAGATCGATCGGTGAAAGCGCGAGTCTCGATCCTCTCCAATGTCTACGACATTTGCGTCGACACCTTGTCAACCGATTCAAGTTTCATCTCAATCGCAGTAAATCGGAGATTTCCTACGGCATGAGCAGTCGTCATTCGCTCCCAACCACCACGAATCGCCTGAACTTCGCCAGACATCTCCCCCACCAAACCACTCAATTCCTCGACTCTCTGAGCTGATTCCTTCGATTTCACCATCATATATCATATAGCGATCTTCATGGTGAGAGTCATATAGTCTTCACCGATTACAACCAGCATAAAAGCATGAAAAAGGCAAAATATAAAAAGACTATTATTTATATTTCAAGTATCTGTAACTGTAAACCCTTTGGATCAGCCATAGTTTTCTCCTTCCTTTGCCAGCATAGACTCAACAATCATCATTGACTTCACATGCTCTGCTTTTTTCCTTTTTCTGAAATAAACCCGATTTGACTTATAAAGGAAGCACAATCTTACGATGAAGCTTCTGAGATTATAGAATGGAGAGATACCATGGAAGAAGAAATTAAAATGATGAAGAAGAAGGATATATTGAGATTTTACTCTTTTTTAGATTACATTTCTCATAAGAGTTCTTACATTTTCATTGTATAATTAGAATCTAGATGCATCACTTACATATTAATCTTGTTTCTTGGGTTTTGGAAGTGAAAATGACAACAAGATGAATCAAATGAAGTGAAATAGAGCAAAAGAGAAGACTTGACAAATGATGGGATCTGCATCAGTCTCGAGCAGCATCTAAGAGATGTCGTTAGCCTTCAGCGGTTTGGTACCGCAAGGTTATGTAACCGATAGTGAGCCTACGATTTCATTTGGGAAACTAGCAGACAAATGCAGCTGTATAGAGTTGGCCGGTAAGCTCCAGCGGTGCCTTGCAGTAGGATGACGCAACTGTACGGCTCAGCTGGCAGGCTCCGCGGCGTGGCAACCTCTGCTGGAGACTTGACTAAAACCACCAAGCTATTTTGTTTCCTCCTATAAACACTCTATAAGCCTAATTTATTATATGATACTTTTGTTTTAGGAGATTTTCTTTTAACCTCTTTGAAGGTTTTAATTAACACTTTGTATGAATCTATTGGTTTCAAAGTATCAAATCTTGTTTTCCTTTTAAATCTTTCAACTATATCTCTCTTAATCATGATTATGCAAGTATCAGATTTACCGTTTTGTGTTTTCATAGAAATGAGTGAGTAGTCTTTTAGATGAGTTAAAAGTTGGTTGATTATGATGAATTGATGGGTTAATGATGATGTTTAGGACTATATCTTAGGTTATTCTTCATTTAGGTTGGTAGTAATGCTAGATTAAACTTGTAATTGAGAAATCTAGATCAATAAGATTTTATGTCTAGAAGGTGTTTGATGAAATGGCTGAAAAAACCTAAATGAGTTTTTCAAACTTAGCCTATTGAAGTAGTTGATTAGAGTAATTAGTGGTTGGACTAGACTTGATTATTAATGCTCATTGATCATTATAATTGCGAACGAAAGTTGTTGGTGATTAAATGATTAGTGAAGGAATTAGTACCATGGATGTGGGTTAGTCTTGATTAGTGATCGATAACCAATGACAGTGTTCATAATATGTTATTAGCATCATCAAAGATTCATCATCTCATCTAAATCATTGTCACTCCGGAGACTCGTCGCTTCTTTTATTTGATTTTCAAATCAATTTTACTCTTTTTCCACTTTCATTTAGTGTCAAATGTGGTTTCAAAACACAAAGACCTTTATTTTCTTAGATTGAAATGAAATTTGTATCTTAGTGAGTTGATCTTTTTATCCGTGGATTCGACTCTTAATTGCTATGCACGATACGATTATTTGATAGACCGGTTGAAATAACCATTTATCAATTTGAGGTCGTTGCCAGGGAAACAAACTTCTCAAAGGCAAATGAATTTTGTGGGAGATTTTGATGGAAAAAAATTGCTATCAAGATATTGGTATTGAGGCTTGTCAATAAGTACAAAAGGAAGTGAATTTCATTGGTGGTTACCAACAACAAGGTTTCACCCCGAATTATCCTCAGAAGCCTCAAGGACAAATTTACCATCAAGGGAACTACCAAACCAAACCTCACTTCAATAACCCTACCCAAACCTATCAAACTCAACCCATTAAAGAAGACCCAAACCCTATCCTTCTTCAAAATCTCCTTGAAGGTCAAACTAAAGGGAACTTTGAAATGAACAAGTGCATGGATGGGATCAATATGGACGTAGATGGGATCAACTCGAAGGTGGATGGGACATATCATGGTTAAAATGTGAATTTTGAGAGTTTGGCTTCACATGTAAAGAGCATTGACAACCGAGTAGCTCAAGTATCATCAACTTCTAATCAACTAATGGACTCAATTCCCGGTAAATCCAAGGAGTCTTGTAATACCATCTTATCGAGTGATAAGGATGAGGTTTACATCAGTAGCCTCCCAAGAGACATAGAAGATTTCCATGGTAATGAGCACGACAAAGATGTTGAAGAGATCTCTAAACTTCTCTTTGGTTTGAATGTTGATGATTTGGGTATTGAAAGTGGTGTGAAAGTAGAGATGAGCACTAAATAAGAAGGTAAAATGACCAAGAGTGTTGAAAATAAAAATGCTTTAAGGGTTGTGCTTCCTCCTTATGAACCTCCCTTCCATTTCCTAGGAGAGTTCTTACTAAGGCTCAGAAGAAAATCTTCTCGAGCTTCAAGACAAGCATGAATGAGATTTGTGTAACATTACCTCCCATGAATAGCTTGCAACAAGTTCGCTCCATGTAGAGTTCATTGAAGTTATTTTAGCCAACAGAGAGAAAATGGAAGAAGTCATGGAAACGCTTAAACCACCAAGTGCAACAGCGCTTTGACCCAAGACTATTCCAAAACTTAAGGATCCCGATACATTCCTCATATCTTGCTCCCTTGGAGATTTGAAAGTTGATGATGCTTTGTGCGAGTCTGGAGCTAGTGTGAATGTTATGTCACTTGAAATGATGAAGGAGTCTTGAGGTCAAAGCCATGAAGAAATACACCTTTTCAATCACTACCCTCTTAAGGTTGGAGAGTGCTTAATCCCAATGGACTTCATGGTGGTGGATAGAGGGAAACCTGTTAATATTCCTCTCATCCTTGGAACTCCATTCCTCAATACCGCGATAGCGAGCATTGATTTCCCAAACAAGAGAAGGACTTTCATCCATGTGAATCCCAAAGTTTCTTATCCCATCAAGCTTTCCTCTACAAATGTCTTTTGTGGTACAATAACACATGAGAAGTTGAGAACCCAAAAGGTGAGAAGGAACAAAGTGATGAACCTTAACTTGTGGAAGGTAAGAATCAACTTGTGGATTATGATGAGACATTCCATTATGGTGATTACCTAAACGCCTTATTTGATGAGCCAAAGATGGTGGATCCATTGGTGAAACCACCAAGAGTGACAAGGACAGAGCTTAAGAAAATAGCCTCTACAAGTAAGGTTGGGAGTGGGGGTATTTAGATATCAAAAGTGTAGGATTGGGTAGAACAATAGAGGTTGAACTTTTACGCATAAATTGTTTCCTTTCTTAGATAACTTTTGCCCAATGTCTAAGATTCCTTTTTTATTTGAGAGAAACCCATTAATTGTGATAAATTGCCTCATTATTGTGATAGATGGCGAGCCAACGATTTCACCTGGAAAACTAGCTGGCAAGTGTGTATAGAGTAGGCAGGTGAGCTCCAGTGGTGCCTTGAAGCGGGATAACGTGACTAGTGCGGCTCAGCCAGCAGGCTCCATGGCGTGACGACCACCGCTAGAGACTTGACAAAAACCACCTGGCAGACTAGCGGTTTGGTTGAGCGTGATGGTGTGGCCACTGGACTATAATGGGGAGGTGCATTGGGATAATGTAGGCCACTAGACCATGGCGGGATGTTGCACTGGTTTTGTGTAACCACTGAGACTAATCTGAGTGTTGATTTTCTATATCTAAAGCGGGTAAAACCTGGTTTAAGTAGAGTTGACCAAGCTATTTTGTTTCCTCCTATAAACACTCTGTAACCCTAATTTATTATCTGATACTTTTGTTTTATGAGATTTTCTTTTAGCCTCTTTGAAGGTTTTAATTAAGACTTTGTATGAATCTATTGGTTTCAAAGTATCAAATCTTGTTTTCCTTTTAAATCTTTCAACTATTCCTCTCTTAATCATGATTATGCCAAGATAAAGTTTATTACTTTTGTTTTCATGAAAATGAGTGAGTAGTCTTTTAGATAGTTAAGGATTGGTTGATTATGATAATTTGGTGGGTTAATGATAACATTTAGGACTAGATCTTAGGTTATCCTTTATTTAGGTTGGTGTAATGCTAGATTAAGCTTGTAATTGAGAAATCTAGATCCTTAGGATTTCATGTCCGGAAGATGTTCTAAGAAATAGTTGAAAGAACCTAAATTAGCTTTTCATACTTAGCCTATGGAAATACTTGATTAGGGTGATTAGTGATTGGATTAGACTTGATTATTAATGCTCTTTGATCATTATAATTGCGAACGAAAGTTGTTGATGATTAAAAGATTAGCGAAGAGATTAGTATCATGGACGTTTATTAGTTTTGATTAGTGATCCATAACCAAGGATAGTGTTCATATTATGTTCTTAGCATCATCAAAGATTCATCATCTCATCTAAATCATTTTCATTCCCGAGACTCGTCACTTTTTTTATTTGATTTCAAACCGATTTTACTATTTTTTGTTTTCGTTTACTTTCAAATTTAGTTTCAAACACACAAACTTTTATTTTCTTAGATTAAAAAAAAAGTTTATATTCTTAGTGAGTTGATCTTGTTTTTTCGAGGATTCGACCCTTAAATGCTATGCATGATAAATATGTTTGATAGACCGGTTGAAATAACAATTTATCAAAAAATAATACTTGGTATCTTGTAGAGAAACCAAAGAAGAAAAGCATCATTGGCTTGAAGTGGATCTATCTCATCAAGACGGATGCGTATGGAAATCAAACAAAGTACAAAGAAAGGTTAATCATGAAAGGAATCTCTCAAATAGATGAAGAAGATATTTACATCACACAACCACCTCGATTCATAGTCAAGGTGAAGAAGAAAAAGTTTTAAAGTTGTGGAAGCAAAGACATTGTTCTTGGTATGAAATAATTGATTCGTACCTTCTGAAATATGGATTTCAAAGAAGCATGAATGGAGTTCATAAGTTCAAGGAAGGCATGAAGTCAGAGTTAGAAATGACACAGTTTGTGTTAGCACCAAAAGGTACAAAGAATTAAGCAAACTTTGAATTAGAGCGAATTCAATTAAGGGAGAGTGTTAGTTTATAATTGAGTTTGGTAATATATTATAATTAATATATAAGTTAGTGTTACGTAAAATGAAGAGATGTGTGTTAGCCGTAACTTATCAAATAAGTAATTATTAAGTTATGAATAGTTATGTCTCATTATGAACAATTATGTTTGTTCATATAAATTACGATATAAGTGTTAATTTGTAGTAAATGTACAGTTGTTGAGAACATAAAAAGAATTTTCCAGATTTTATACTTTGTTTTGCGTCTACCCATATTCATTTGTTCAAGTTGAACACAAACAGATTTATTCTGAATCCAACCAAAATTGTTTCCGCTTTATTCTTTATCTTCAACAAAGGATGTTCATTGTTATGCCAGTATTAGAAGCAATGGCTTCTAGAATGTTACAAGAGCAAATTTTAGCAAATCTGAGAGTGATTCTCTCCTCCATTACACGAGTCTCTAATAAACAGCCAAACACATGCTTCTTCTCTTGAATCCACTTACAAACTGCGTCGTGTTTATGTGATTCATGTTCCAAACGAATAGGGACGTCATTGCCTCCTAAAAGAAGCGTTTTTGAAGCATTAATATTAGTGATATAGCGTAGATCCTTTACCTTTATAATCTTCTTTTTGGAGTTTTATTCGTTGCATTTTTGGAATTGTTTTGCTGATTAGTAACTAAATTTTCTCCATTACTACTTCCCCAAACCAGCCTCTGCTTCCTCATTCTCTTCAATCTCACATTCTTCATGCATAGTTACAAGAATATGAAACCGTGAAGGAGATGTGGAACCTGGCATTGGGAACTACAGTTCCGGGAGAAGACTAGCGAGAAACCCGAGTGACTGTTCTCCATTCCTCAGTTTCTGCATGACTTGGATTATTCTCACGAACCTAAGAAACCTATAGTGGTTGGTGCACATCATTCTGTTTACCAACTGCAACTGCAACTGCAGCGCACATCATCCTCTCGTTATGATTTATTTTAAATTTCATAGCACTAAGATATTGTTTTCTTAAAAAAAAATTATTTCAAGACAATGATTATGATTACTATACTATAAATCAAAAATAAAATCATTCAAAATTTTATAATATGGTTTTTAAAGCTATGAATGGATCGTAAGTTTTACCATTCACTCATGTAAGATCTTCTAATATATATAAAGATTTGTTAACAAAAATGTTTAATTTTATAAAACAATTAAATAACTATTTACTTTAGACAAAATTTTTAATATATTTTATATATGCAATTAATAAGGACACTAGTCAAACGAAATATAACTCACAATTTACATCATTTTTTCTTTTTCTCTTATATTTTTCATATTGTAAGTTTTAAAATTTAGTGAAAAAATATTCCAACTAATTTCCTCCTCCTAATTAGCTGGTAAATTGAAAAGAAAATAGCTGGAAAATTTTTATTTCTCAAAATGCAACGAGTAATATATTTTGGGGAGTTTCTATTTTGAGAAACAAAAATGTCCCAATATGTATAATACATGAAAAGGTTCACAAATTATTTCTAAAATAAAAGGTTAGCATTTCATACTCAAAAATCTGATGGTCATATATGGTATAAAATCTGATGCTGACTTCCGGCAATGTCAGATTTTATGCCATATATAATAAACAGTCCTCGTGTATATTCATAGTCTATCACTCCCAACAAACTAAACAAACACACAACAAAAAGCAAAGATAATTAACTATGCTGAGGTCGAAGGTGTACCTATTACTCATACCTAATGATAGATCGAGGAGAGTATCATTCAAGAAAAAGGAAGAGTGGGATAATGATAAAACTCAATGAACTAACAACTCGGTGATATTCAAGCTTGTGTGGTGGTTTACAGTCTGTACGAACCGGTGCAGAAAGTATGGCCGTAAAAACAAGGCGTTCAAGAGGTGGATTCAAGATTCATGGGGTTGATGAAAACTTAATGGACCAAAAATACTATGTATCATATTACCTATTTCCAAGAGAAAATCACGAAAATAAAACTGAAGAAGCTGACTCAAGAAAACCATAAATCTCAACTTAGACGGTTTATATTTGATTAAATCAAAAATTGGAGTTTTTATATAAAAACAGTCGAACATAAATTGTCTTAGTTAAGATTCACGAGTCTCTTGAATCAGCTTTAAAAAATTTTCTTTTGTTTGGCGATTTTCACCTTCAAATAGGTCGTATGACCGATCATCTTCTTGTTTTGTTCATTTTCCCACCTCCATGAACCTTGAAGCCACCTCTGGAATGCCTCGGGAGTTGGCCACAACTCTGGAACCTGATTGTACAGACTATAAATGACCGCACAAGCTTGAACATCACAACAAGTGGTGAGTTCATTGAGTTTTTTTTTTCATTATATCTCACTCTGTCTTTTCTTGAATGATGTTTTCCTTGATGTTTCATTAGCTATGAATGATAGCTTTAACTTTGACCTCGACATTCTTAATTATCTTTGTTTTCTGTTTTGTGTACTTCTTTAGTTTCTTGACTGTGATAGAATGTGAATATGCAAGGGATTTTTCAAATAGTCATAAAAGGGTGATGTTTCTCGTAAAGTATCCAATCACCTTGCTGGACTAATTAAATCATAAGTTTCAACCATTAATTTTTGTATATTTCTTATTAATTAACCAGACCACACTATCTATATATCACTATACTTATTTATCTTTGTATAATACTCTCATTTTTTCTCTATTCTTTAAATATTTTTAATTTAAAATAGAGTAATATATCACAAGTGTAAATGTAAATTCGTGGATATATGAAATTTTGAAAAAAATGATATGGAGTAAGAATATTTTGAGGAAGAATGTTACATGGATTTCAAGAATTAGTTAGAGCGCGGGAAATTTTTGGAAATGATGGAACATGGATTTCACGAATTCTTTAAAAGGCACAATTTTTTGAAAAAGATGTAACGTGAATCTCACGAATTATGTAAAGCGCGTAAATATTTTGAATTACTCTACTATTTTTTATATAATTACAGTACAATCTGTTTTTTTTTTTGTAAATCCATATATTGAGATATTAAATTTCTCTTTTTTTGGTTGAATAACAGGGAAGGTTGACAATTTTACTCACTTGAAGATTGAACTCGGGTTATGGTAAAGATTTGTTAAAAATATATTATATTTCGTAAATAAAACATACTATATATACATATATAGTTCATATATTATTTATAAATTGTTATTTTATTTTAAGTACTAATAAATGAAAATAATAGTAAATTATTAGCAAGAGGTTTTGTATTAAAATGACATATTTAACCATATAAATATATTTTAGATGAAAAATAGATATATTATATATGGTATAATATCTTACATGGTCGGAAGTTCCATCAAATTTCTTTGATCATGAGTTGTCTACTTGTTTTCCATTTTGTACATGAATAGATTTTTTCCCATTTTTACCTATACATGAACATGACTATTTTGTGTCATAAATTTATTAATGCACAACTGGATATAAAATGAAAATCGTTTATCCTAGACATAATTCATGAATCCATACATATATTATAACTTTTGGGAAATTTATTTTCTTTTAGTTCAAAATAAAAATAAAAGCCCCAAAATGTATTACTTGTTGCATTTTCAGAAATAAAATTTACCCGCTAATGTTTATTTTTTCTTCAATTTAAAGGCTAACTATATAAAAAATTTAGCTGGAATTGAAATTTTCATTTTCACTTAATAAATAAAAATTATAATATGCAAAGAAATTAAAAAAGGGAATAATTATTCACATTTGAGTTATATTTCATTCGACTCGTGCTCTTTTTAGTATTCGCATATAAAATATATATTAAGAAATTTATCTAAAATAATTAACATTTTCATTCGTTATTTTGAATTAATTTTTTTTTGCAAATATGTATAAGTATTCGATCTTAATGAGAGAAAAATAAAAATTACGATACATTCATAGTTCATAAATTCTTATCATAAAATTCTAAATGAATGTATTAATTATTTATAATATGGTAAATCTAATTATTTTAAAAAAATTGAAAAAAATAAATTTAATAAATAATATCTTAATGCTATGCCATGTTCAAAAAATCATTAGACGTTCTCGAACGGTGATAGAGGACTTAGCGTCAATTCACACATTGAGTTTAACTCAAGGATTACTCGGAGGTTTGTTTCGCACTTTTTATCATTATACATATATTTATTAGATATGTATATTAAAATAGGTTTTATAATTTAACTAGTGGTTCATGTTGTGTCTTTTCTCAAATCCCATTAGTTCAATCCCCAAAGTGATTAAAATTGTCAAGTTTCCCAACTTTTAAAGAAATATGAAATGACGAATTTACCCTCAACTTTTTCCTCATTGGTACCGCTGCAACCCTCAATTATGTCGCAATTTTTTAATATATTATATAGATGCAATTAATAAGAAGGACACCAGTCGAACGAAATATATAACTCACAATGTACATCATTTTTTTCTTATATTTTTCATAGTGTAAGTTTTAATATTTAGTAGAATAAAAAATAATTCCAACTAATTTCTTCCTCATAATTAGCTGGTAACTTGACAAAAAAAATAGAAATTAGCTGGTGAAATTTTATTTCTCAAAATGCAAAGAGTCATATTTTTGGGAGTTTTTATTTTGAGAAAAGATGAAAAATATCCCAAAAGGTATAATATATGAAAAGGTTCACAAATTATTTCTAATATAAAAGTTATCATTTCATACTCAAAATAGTAATAGTTATATATGGTATAAAATCCGACAATCTGATGCTATTTCTAGCCATATCAGATTTTATGTCATATATAATAAACAGTCCTCATGCATATTCATATTCTATCACTCCCACCAAACAAAACAAAAAGCAAAGATAACTAACAATGTCGAGGTCGAAGGTATCACTCATACCTAATGAAAGATCAATGAGAGCATCATTCAAGAAAAGGAAGAGTAGGATAATGAAAAAAAACTCAATGAACTACAACTCGGTGATATTCAAGCTTGTGCGGTGGTTTACAGTAACTGGTGCAGAAAGTATGGCCGTAAAACCAAGGTGTTAAGGAGGTGGATTCGAGGTTCAAGGGTTTGTTGGAAATTGAATGGATCAAACAAACAATGTATCATATGACCAATTTCTAGGAGAAAATCACGAAAGAAAAAAGAAAACTGAAGAAACTGACTCAATAAAACTATGATTCTCAACTTAGACAGTTTCTGTTTGATTAAATCAAAGATTTGAGTTTTTATAAAAACACAATCGAACATAAATTGTGTTAGTTGAGATTCACGGATCTCTTGAATCAGCTTCAAACTTTTTTTTTTGTTTGGCGATTTTTACCTTCAAATAGGTCGTATGTCCCATCATCTTCTTTTTTTGTTCATTTTTCGGCACCTCCATGAACCTTGAAGCCACCTCTTGAATGCTTCGGGTGATGGCCACAACTCTGGAACCTGATTGTACAGACTATAAATGACCGCACAAGCTTGAACATCACAACGAGTGGTGAGTTCGTTGAGTTATTTCTTTCATTATATCCCACTCTTTCTTTTCTTGAATGATGTTTTCCTTGATGTTTCATTAGCTATGAATGATAGCTTTAACTTTGACCTCGACATTCTTAATTATCTTTGTTTTCTGTTTTGTGTACTTCTTTAGTTTCTTGGTTGTGATAGAATATGAATATGCAAGGGACTTGTCATATAGTCCTAAAAGAGTGATGCTTCTCGTGATATATCCTATCACCTTGCTGGAGTAATTAATTTATAATTTACAACCATTTATTTTTGTATATTTCTTATTAATTTACAAGTATTATACTTATTTATCTTTGTATAATACTCTCGTTTTTCTGTGCTCTTAAATATTTTTTAATTTAAAATAGAGTAATATATTACCAGTGTAAATGTAAATTCGTGGATAAATGAAAATTTTTAAAATTTGATATGGAGTAAGAATATTTTGAGGAAGAATGTTACATGGATTTCAAGAATTAGTTAGAGTTCGGGACAGTTTTGAAAATGATGGAACATGGATTTCACGAAATATTTAAAAGGCACAATATTTTTGGAAAAGATTTAACGTGAATCTCAAGCATTATGTAAAGCGCGTAAATGTTTTGAATTACTCTACTATATATATATATATATATATAATTAAACCGATTATTTTTGTAAATCCATATATTTAGATACTAAATTTTTTTTCTTGTTGAATAATGGGGAATGTTGACAATTTTACTCACTTTGAGGATCGAACTCGGGTTATGGTAAAAATTTGTTAAAAACTATATTATATTTAGTAAATAAAACATAATATATGTATATATAGATATATATATTTCATATCTTATTATAAATTTTTATTTTATTTTAAATACTAATAAATGAAAATAATAGTAAATAATCAGAAAGATGTTTAGAATTAAAATGACATATTTAATTATATAAAAATATTCTAGATAGAAAATAGATATGTTATATATGGTATAATATCTGACATTGTCGGAAATTCTACCAAACTTCTTTGATCATGAGTTGTCTACTTTTTTTCCATTTTGTACATGAATAGATTTTTAATAAATAATATCTTACTGCTATGCCATGTTCAAAAAATTATTAGACGTTCTCGAAGGGTGGTGGATATGCATATTTAAATAGTTTTTATAACTTAGTCTATTGGTTCATGTTGTGTCTTTTCTCAAAGCCCATAACGTAGTTCAATCCTCAAAGTGACTAAAATTTTCAAGTTTCCCAATTTTGGCTTTAATGAAATATGAAATGACAAATTTCCCACGTTTTTTTCCTCATTGGTACCGCTGAAACCCTCATTTACGTCACCATTTTTTCCGGTTTAAGCTTGCTATTCATGTAGATTTTACTCTAATTCAACAGATCTACAAAGAAATATTAGTTTTGGAACTAAAAACTCACCTGAAGAACGAAGTATTTTGAAAAATCCGATTCTTTTGCCATTTATGATAAAACTGCGGCAGTTTCCAGCCGCTAAAGCCTAATTGATAGAGAATATGTTTAATCTCAAGTACGGATTGCAAGTGCACAATGGTCACTTACGGTGAGTAATGGGTATCGAACCACAGGAAGATTAGAACTAACGCACTAAGATTGCAAGGAAATTAATTTAATCTAAAGCGATCAATTTATGAGGGTTTATCTAATCCCTAAGAAGAACTAAGCGATCCATTGAAGTTAAAACACAAACAAAACTAAGGAGATAACTACTAAAAACCAAGATTAAACAAGAAGAAACTAAAAACACTATGATAGCAAAGATGATTAAGCAATGATTCAAAGGTTTAGCAATTGATCAAGATGAAATTAACGTTTACTAATGATCCTTAGAACGAATAATGAACACAATTCTAAGTCACGAAGCACTAATAAAGACTAATCCACTTCTCTGCCACTAATCACTTCCCTACTCACCTTAATCAAGCTAAACTTTCATTTTCTAATCAAGGAATCAATAAACATTAAAAATCAAGTCTAATCAACTTAACATTAATTTCCATTGGTTAAAGAAGAAAAACTCATTTATATTTGGTTTAACCATTTCATCGAACACTTCCCAAACATGAAATTCATATGATCTAGATGATCAAGTCAAATCTAGCATTAATAGCAATCTAAATGAAGGATAAACAACAGATCTAGTCCATAAGCATCATCGATAACGCATCAAACTACCCTAATCTACTAAGCCCCTAACTCATTTGATGACTGGTCACACAACTACTAATGAAAAACAAACTAAACAAGATGAAGATAGCATAATGAAAGAGATAAGAGATATATGAAAATAAATAAATCACTAATTACAAAAGATCATCAAGATCCAATATAAGATGATTTTTAGATCAAAAAGAGGCAACTAGTTTTGATAAAAAGAAACTTAGACCTCCAAAAAATAGTTCTAAAAATGTATTTATAAGTAGGCTAATACGAAATGGATCGACTCGGGACAAACGGGACAGATCCAAAATTAGACAAGCTAAGAACAGCTGTAGCAGCCATTTGGCCGCTATGAAGGTCTTCCAGAACTGCTGAAACTCGTTTGACAACTCTAGTCTCACAGCAGCCTAGTTTAGTGGTCTTGGTTATGGTGCTCTTTGGTCTTTGTACCGGTCAGATGGTCGCTGTGAAAGCTCCCTGGAAGGTATGTTCTTGTTTCGCTCCTCTTAAACTTCCATCAACCAATCTCAAGCCACTCCAAATCTTTAAATACTTAAAAAATTTTTGAAACTATGCAATATGCGACAATTATAACTTAAAATTATAGAATACATGTCCATGCAAGAGTTTAAACTAAAATGTATGAAATAATCCTAAATGATACAAAGTGATGACAAAAGTGACGAAAACCAATGTTAGTAACCCATAAGAACCATTGATATTTCAAATCACCGATTGAACAAAGATGCTATGTAGTTGTGATGTGCTTGCTATCTTAAATTTCCTCTCTCGTTAATTACTAGTATTTTATTACAATCTCCATGAATGTTTTTTTTTCCTATAACAAACTAACTTTCATGTACAAGAAAACAAATTTTCATGTTTAAATACATGTCTAGTTAGAACCATATCAAAATATTTTGTATCTCATACTCAAAATTTAAATTAAACATATATTTGATATGACAAAATCATTTGAAAAAAACTATAGTTCTTAATTTATAAGCATATTTATTTATTTTTCTTATCATTTTCTATTGAGGATTTTATTTGACCACTTTACTGGCGTAGCTGAAAAAATCCCTGGTTTACTCGATCTTATGTTATTGTCGTAGTGAACATGACTAAAATGTTCTGTAGAGATATCTACTTATTATGTGTTAGTGTAAGATATCACACTTGAATCCGACCCTTTAAAAAGCATTATAGTTAAGAGTAATAAACAAAGTAACTAAAAGCTTGAACTTGGATGCTAGGAAGCTCAATGGTTGAGTTGCCACCTTGTTATTCTAAGTGTTGTAGTACACTCCCTTTGTTTCCTTTTTCTGATTAAATGTTAAATTTATTGAAACCAATCAAAGGTGTTTACAAGTGGTAAGATAAATAAAATGAGTACGATTGCACATACATTAAAAACAGAGAGCCCTTCGCTAGAAACCAGAGCAAGGAAGTTTACAAAGCTTAGGACCTTAAGCGGAAGTGAGACAGCAGTTGAACAGCCAACGCGAGAGGAGGACATTGCTACTATCGGCCAGGTTGACTTGGCGTCATATTAGGCGATATCTAATTAATTTCTCGATCAAGTGTGCAAGTGAGTGGCTAAATACGAAGCAGGAGGTGCCTTCTTCCATTTCTCTCCTTCCACAAATGATAAACCATTTGATTGAAAAGCAAGCCGGAGAAGAGTATAGTCTTGTTTCGACTCACGGTTGCGGATTAGTGGTTGGAGCGTGTAGGGCCAACATGAGGTGAAGTACAGACGGTGAAGGAGTACGGGCAAGCATAGAAAAGGTGCTTTCGTTTACTTCTCCGCATAAAAGAAAAGGTTGGAAGAGACCCCAATCACGTGAGCTAGCTCCGGTTGCAAAACGGTCACAAATAGCAAGCCATGTGATAAACGTATACCTTGGGATTTGATAGGGAAACCAGATCACTTTGTGCCAAGAAACACTCAGAGACGACTTCCTGCTTAGCTCCCACATATACTTTGATGACAAGTCGTTGTTTTTGAACACACCCATATCAGACTTCCATAGCCGAATGTCAAGGACCCATGAGAGGAGATGGTGGCTTCTTGTTTTTGATTTCCTGCAAAAGGGCTTGGAGATGAAGGAACTCGCACTCTAGGCGTTCCCAGATATGCGCGCCATGGTTTTTTATGTTTATACAAGCAGTGGTTGATCATTCACAAATGTCCTGAGTCTCCACATATGTCAATATCCAAGAGTAACAAGAGGAAGAGGGAGAGATTACTGAAGTAAGTAAAGAACAAATATCAGAAAAAGAAGAAGTCACTCAAATTCAAAGATATGGTTTTGGAAGCCAGAATAGATCATAGGAAAACAAAAAGCAGTTTTTTTACAAAACAAGAGTTCAATACTTTTTCGAAGAACAACCACACAAAAAAGACTTCCTCCAGGAAGAACTTATATCCATGACGTCATTTTTTGCGTCAAATACTTGTGGTTCCAACTAAATGCACTAATATCCATGACGTCGTTTGGCAACTGGAAACCACGGAATATTTAATCATAGCTGGCAAAAGAATCGGATTTTTCAAAATACTCCATTGTTTTTGGTGAGGTTTTAGTTTCACTACTAATAATTATTTGTAGATATGTTGAATTAGAGTAAGATCTACACGAATAGCAAGCTAAAACCAGAAAAATGGCGAAATAAATGAGGGTTGCAGTGGTATCCATGAGGAAAAGGCGAGGTTAAATTCAACAAACTAAGAATCATAACTAAGCCAACAAGACAATAAAGAAGCCAACACAATGAAGAAACCATAAGATTAGAAGAGACAAGGATGCTGAGACTTCGTAGTCTATGAAAAGTCCCAAAACACGTCACAGAAAGATGCTAACTTAGGATCAGAATATAGATCAGACTTTTAATAAGAGGAGTCTATTAGATGAGTGAAACGAAGCCGTTAATTTGGGCAAATCTTCAACTCTCTAAACCGTTCCTCACAGACTCTTTTGATAGCCTCCTCTTTCGCATCTACAAACTCCGAATATGATGCAAAATAGGAAGCAATAAAAAAGTCTTTGTGGCAGAGATTGGAGAGTTGAAAACTTGCCCAATTAATGGCTGATCTTAATCCTTAACTCAGCTAATGGACTCCTCCTGGTAAAAGTATGATCTATATCCTAATTTTAAGTTCGCATCCTTCTGTGGAGTGTGGTGGGCGTTTTAACAGATTAGTGATTCTCAAATATCACAGAACAAAATGTGATACGATGAGATATAATGCAATTGAAGGGTTAAAACATTGTAGACATCTGATCATAGTAGACAATTGAAGGGTGAATGCCAGTTGATGCAACGAACAAATATTATCAGCTTGTGTTTGCGGCAACTAAAGAAGTGTCTAGTGATAGTTGGCGATGGAGATCTCCATATTAAAGTTTGAAATGTAGTAGGGTTGGAGAAAAAACCAATTCCAAAATGGAGATCCAAAAAAGGAGAAATGGGTTAGAGATTCTTTAACAGTTGAATTCAGAAGAACCTTATATAGAATTGAGGTCGGAAGTTAAGAAGAAACTTTAGGGCAATGGAAAGAGAAGGAAACGCCACGTGCCTGCCTATTGTTTTGTCTTCTCATTCAGACTAATAAATAAAGCAACACAAAAGGCTGAAGGAAATTTCATTTCTACCGCCAGATGACCATAGAGAATGCGACACGCAAGCCCTAAATATGTTATGTTTTTGTGAACAGAAATGATAACATAATTGTAGTAAAATTTTGGCCTAAATGCGTCGACACGAAAGCCCTATCTGCGAAGCAAGAACAAACTATACGCAGTTTATCGGGAGACTAAGGCATACTTTCTGCAAACTAGACGCAGAATAAGAGAGGAAAAATATGTAAAAGATCCTCAATTAAAGCGTAGGGCGACGAACAAGGAAAACGCATGCACCTGCCTATTGTATTGTCTTGTCATTCAGACTAATAATGAAGAAACACAAAAGGCTGAAGGAAATTTTCATATCTTGCGACCAGATGATCGTAGAAAATGCAACACGCAAGCCCTAATCTGGAATTACACTAAATATGTTATGTTTTCTAAACAGAAATTTTGACAAAATGGTAAGCAAAGTTTGGCAGAATATATGCAGTTTACCAGGAAACGAAGGCAGACTTTTCGCTAGACGCTGAATAGAGAGCATGAAGATGTAAAGGTCCTCCATTAAAGCGTAGGGAAATAGAAACACTAGGAAAAGGCACGCACCTGCCTATTGCTTTGTCTTGTCATTCACAGTAATAAATAAGACAGAAGAAAACGCCGAACAAAATTTCATATCTGCCGAGCAGACAATCTGCAAGAGTAATAAATAAGACAGAAGAAAACGCCGAACAAATTCCATATCTGCCGACCAGACAATCTGCAAGAGTAATAAATAAGACAGAAGAAAAGGCCGAACAAAATTTCATATCTACCAACCAGACAACCCGCAGAGAATGCAACACACAAGCCCTTCTATATGTTATACCTTGTGAACAGAATTATTTACAGAATGGTAAAAAAAAGTTAAGTTTGGCCCAAATAAACTTTAAAATCTTCACCTTAACATTCCTGTTTTACAGTATAAAACTATCGTCATGACCTACCTACCTACGCCTCTCCTTTGTGACATTGTACGTTGAGTTGGCCATGCCGGCTTCCGTGAGCTTGCCGATTTCATTGATGCAGGTCTTGTTGTCGCATCATATGGGACATAAGGAAAATTTTGAAGAAGAAACTCATAAGATATTTTATTGTTTCGTATTTTCTTTTAAAGAAAAGAAAACCAATTTTTCAAAACAGAAAAGAAAATTCAAATTCTCTTTATACTTGGAATAGATGGTTTCAAGGCACTATATAAATAGAGGTAAAACTTCATAATTCATCATTCAAAAAAAAAAAAAAAAAACACAAAGTGAAACATAGAGAGAATCTTAGGCTTTAAGGTTCTCGGCGGTTATAGTTTCTAAAGAGTGTTTGTGGGTGGATTTTTTGTTTTTGTTTTTCTTTTTAATCTTGGGTTTGGGGTCCGGATTCTCGATTTCATGGCATATCATCAGGTTAGTATTGTTTCTTCGTGATGTATTTATCACAAAAGCATAAGATTGGTAAGAGAGAGACTTAAGAGAGGTTGTAGTCAATAATCCTACAAGTTATCTTCTAGTGGATGTTTGTGAACACGGCTCACACGAAACATACTCTCTAGTTTGAAAGGAACTGGTTAAATTTTCGTGTGTTCATTAGTTAGTAATCGCATTAATAAGACAAATTAATCGAATTAAAACCTTACAAGTGATATCAGAGCATCCAGAACAAGCAGAAGGCGTTTCACAATAGATTATGCAAATCCTAAAGACATCCGCAAAATGAGTTTGTGTGATTATAGTTTCTATCTGAAACAGGATAATCATGGAGCCTAACTCCAGAAGATACGACGTGGAAAAGTTTGATGGTAAAGGGGATTTCAGTCTATGGAAGTACAAGATGATATGCCAGTTGGAGTTATTCGGCTTAGACTCTTGTCTTTAGGAAGACAATCCTGTTATTTCAGGTAAAGACAATTCAATAGCTTCACCTGGTTGAGATGGATAGAGTGCAACAAGAAAAGGAGAAGAGTGCTCAGAACATGATTTATATGTGCCTAGGTGATGTGGTTCTACGGAAAATCATGAAGGAAAAAACAGCTCTAGCTATCTACCAGGTTCTGGAAAGGGATTATCAATACAAAACTCAAGTCAACCGCATTTATTTGAAACATAAGTTCTCATGCTTCAAATTTGAAGAAAACAAACGTATTGAGTACAATCTTGATATTTTCTTAAAGCTGAACAAGAAAGACATGAAAGTGCTCCCATGAAGATATCAAGATGGTCTATACTATTTGCAGGGAACTGTGTTGAGAGGAGAAGCATATGTGGCAAGGGCTAAGATGAATCAGACCAACATATGACATTTTAGGGTCGAACACATGAGTCTAAAGAACATGAACATTCTGTTCAAAGAAGGTTATCTAGACTCAAAGGAAGTACGCACACAAGACTTTTGTGAGGAATGTGTACTAGGCAAATCACATAAGCAGAGCTTTTCGGAAGCTAAGCACAGGTCTACAAGTATTCTAGATTATGTGCATAGTGATTTGTAGGAATCAGTCTCTAATGAGGCAAGTTTATCAGGTTGGAAGTATTTCCTAAAATTCATTGATGACTATTCAAAGAAGGTTTGGATTTGGTTCCTAAAAAACAAAGAAGAGGTGTTTGAGAATTTCTCTGAGTGGTAAACTCTGGTTGAGAATCAAACAAAGAAGACTCTTAAGTGTTTAAGGACAGAAAATAGTTTGGAGTTCTGAAACCAACAAATGGATAAACTGTGCAAGGATATGGGAGTTAAGAGACACAAGACATGCATTTATACTCCACAGCAGAATGGGGTATCAGAAAAGATGAACCGGACAATAACTGATAAGATAAGGTGCATGTTGGCTGAAAACAGGTTAGAAAAAAAGTTCTGGGCTGAGGCTGCAGCCACTGCGGTTTATTTAATAACCACAACTCCTAATGCTTCATTGAAGTTCAAGATTCCAGAAGAAGTTTGGTCATGAGCTAAGGTGAATTACAGCAATCTCAAAAAGTTTGGTTGTGTTGCATACATGCATATACAACAAGACAAACTAAGTCATAGAGCTGTTAAGGATTTATTCATGGGATATCCTCAAGGTACTAAAGGTTACAGGATATGGTTACCAGAGAAGAAAAATGTACTATCAACAGGAATGTGGTCTTCGACGAAGAGAAGCTGTACAAGGAAAGGGAAACTGAAAAGCAACCTAAATCCAAAAGCAAGAAGGTTACTTTCAGTACTGAACTGATCCAAGGGCCAGACAATACTGTTACATTTCAAATCTCTTCGGATCAAGGTGGAGCTGTTTAGAAGAAGATGAAGATGAAGAAAGCACTAGTCAAGGTGGAACATCTTCAGGTACGGTAACTGAAACAACTAGTATAATAGAAGGGGAATATGATCCAGATGAGATTCTGGAAGAAGCTGAAGCATACGAATATGATTCACTCGATGGCTATCTTCTTGCAAAAGATAGAGAGAGATGAGGAAATATACAACCTCCACAGAGATATGGAGACTCCTCACATTTTGTGGCTTATGCACTACCTTGTGCAGAAGATCTGGAACTAGATGAGCCACAAACTTTGGGAGAAGCTAAAAGGAGTAAGGAATGGAAAAAGCGGGAGCAAGCTATGATAGAAGAGATGAAGTCTCTGGACAAAAATGAAACTTGGGAAGTTGTTTCTAAGCCCAACAAACAGAAGACAGTCGGGTGTAAATGGATTTTTAAGCTAAAAGAAGGCATTCCAGGAGTGGAAGACCCTAGATACAAAGCTAGGCTAGTAGCTAAAGGATTTACACAGGTTGAAGGAGTTAACTACAATGAGATATTCTCACCAGTTGTTAAACATGTTCCATATAGATCATGTTATCGGTTGTGGTGAATTTTGATCTAGAATTGGAGCAAATAGACATCAAGACTGCTTTTCTACACAGCACACTAGATGAAGTCATCTACATGAATCAAGCATAAGGTTTCGTAGAGAAAGGTAAAAAAGACATGGTTTATCTACTAAAGAAGTATCTCTACGGATTAAAGCAGTCTCCTAGACAGTGGAACCACAAGTTCAATAATTTTATGAAGTCACATGGCTTTCACAGAAGCATCAATGATTCGTGTGTTTATCACAAAGGACAAACCATTGATGATCAGGTATTTCTATTACTCTATGTTGATGATATGCTAGTAGTGGCTAAGGACTTAAAGAAGATAAGTCTAAACATCAAGTTTGAGATAAAAGACTTAGGTCCAGCTACAAGGATTCGAGGCATAGATACCATCAGAGATAGAAATAATGAAGTTCTTAAGCTATCACAAAGCTATCACAAAGCTATCACAAGGAAGTTTATTCGTAAAGCTTAGGGTCATCGCCAAATTTGGCGAGAGCGTACTCTGAGAATTGCTTTGTCGGTTGACTATCTCAGAGGGAAAGGAAAGAAACTCGAGTTAGTAGCGGTATAAGTCTCAATGAATCAACAAAAGAAGATTCAAGATTGAAGAAGGTAAAGTCAAAATTAGAAAGAATCGAGTGTGCTAAGGACTTACTTCGCACATGCATGCAAGGCATCGAACTCCTTGCATTCTTCTTCGTCTAAAAAGTGAAAATAACATGTTAAAGGTTCGAGAGTTGAGATCAGAAGCAGGAAAAAACAGAGATCGTCACCACATAAAGACGAGTCAAAGTTTTGGTTACCGATTCCTTGAGTAACAACAACATTACTCATGACAGTTTCGAGGTACTTAGGCGGGAGTTGCGTAGAGCTGTTGGAAGCATCCATTAAAGATGGTGAAAAATTTTCAAGGTTTGTCGGAACAAGTGAAGTTGGACCAGATGACAAAGGTGGATATTTATCATCGGGTCAAGGAACCGGTTCAGGTCATGAACCGGGTTGTTACATCAGATGGGTCATAAGGAGAATCTAGAAGATGAAGCCCACAAGATTTTTTATGGTTTCATATGTTCTTTAGGAACGAGAAAGACAATTTTCCAAAAGGGAAAAAGAAATTCAAATCCTCTTTTTACTTGGAATAGGTGGTCTCAAGGTACTATATATAAAGAGAGGCAATGCTTCATAATTCATCATCCAGAAAACAAAACAAACACAAGGAGAAAGATATAGAGAGTCTTAGGCTTTAAGGTTCTCGGGTGTTCTAGTTTCTAAGGGGTGTTTTATGGGTGGATTTTTGGTTCTTGTTTTTCTTCTTAGTTTCGGGTTTGGGGTACGAAATCTCGATTCCATGGTACATCATCAGGTTAGTCTTGTTTTTTATGAGGTATTTATCACATGAACACAAGATTGGTGAGAGAGAGACTAGTGGATGTTTGTGACCTCGTTAAATTTTAGAACTCTCTAGTTATCTTCTAAAACTCTCTAGTTTTAGAAGAACTCGTTAAATTTCCGTGTGTTCATTAGTTAATTAATCTCATTAACAAGACAAACTAATCGAACTGAAATCTTACACTTGTGATGATGAAAATTGCCTTTTTTGATGAGGTCTTATGCGAGATCGATCTCGACGAATATATCTTTATTGGCTCTCTTGCCAACGAAGGTTCACCATGCTGCCCTTTTCTATACAAGTTCTTGTCTGCAAAAAAGAATACTACTAAATATGTTGAAGGCTTACGTCTTGGTGTACAATTAAGGTACTTTCCAATTTTCCCTTTATAGGCTTGGCGAAAAGGCTCCAAAGAACATTTACGCAAAATTCGCTTTTGGCATGTTCCTCATTCCTTGTGGCTCATTTGAAATAGGTTTGTGCATGATGAACTTTGTAACACCTTTGTTTCTAGAAATATGGTGGTACATGAGAAGTAGTTAAAAGATTTGATTTGACTATCTATATCACTAAAGTGCAATTATATTTTTGTCATTTGTCCAGAGAAAAATGAGTTAAACATGTTTGACCTGGAACAATTTAAAGATGAGTAACATAGTAGGAAGTGATTTCCAGTACCGTGTGAGTGAGGCCAAAAATCTGAAAAAATCATATAATAATTTGTAGGGATAGTAACAAGTATTGCAAGTTTTCCAAAATAACGCATAAGCTATCGGACGAGGATAGGGGCCATAAACCGAGAGTTACAAACTCTGTTTTCGATATGGTTCCAGAGCTCGAGAAATTGCAATTGGTGATACCATAGAGATGCAGATCAGAGAAATGGGATCCCCGATATGTCGTCATTATAAGGGCTATTTTCACTTTGGTGTCATCCCTCAATGTCAGCTAGATCACTTCACCGACCTAGAGATATGTCGTGAATACTTTGTTCTAACATATGCTTTTAAGTTTATTGATATGTGTTAAGTTTATTGATATGTGAAGATCGTTTAACCCATGAATGTTTTTATTTTCGGAAAAATATTAAACACTTATAAACAAAGATTCGATTTTTTTTGAGAAATTATTTGCAGATTAACGAATAGCGAATAACTATAAAAATAATAGAAGGATATTGCTTGGATTTAAAGGAAAATAGGGTAAATGACAACAATTTTAAATACATTCAAAAGTGTATCATTTCATTTAGCAATTAAATTTAAGTCCTGGCCAAATTATTTGAGAAAATTTTAAAAAATAATGGCACACTTGTTATTAACTTATTATATTGAAGCAGATTGTATAACCTGTCAGTTTCTAAATCATACAAAGCCCTCTAAAACTTCTTCCAACTAGAGAACCATTTTTTACATTAAATATCTACGACGGACAATTCTATGATATTATTTTGTTTTTACTAAAATAGGCCCAAATATTCAAAAATAAAAAAACTTAGATTTCTTTTGTCGTATGTTACATCATTATTAGGGATAATTGTCTAATCCTATTATGATGTTATCCAACTACATGCACCATATACGATTACGATGAACAAATTTTTCAAACAACGATTCCACAACAAAAATTCGTTCCGATAAACGGTTTTACATGTACGACATCCCCATGATAAATAATATCTCCCTGCAACATTCAGATCACGATGGACGGTTCTGCATGTATGAAATCTTTATGATTAACATATTTTCCCTTCAATACTCTGACCACGATATTCTGCTCTCTCTGCAACATTCTGGAATGTCTGATAAGTTTTGCATCTATTAATCTGTAAGAAACTGCATTTTCTGGGACTCAAACCCAAGACATGATGTAAAGTTTTTAAACTTTTAACCAATGGGCAAGGGTCCTTCCACATCAAAAAAAAACTTAGATTTGTTTTGAAATTTTTAAAAATATGCCCAAATATTTTAGGGAAAATTCCATAAAATACAAAAACTATTTAACTATTTTCACTAAAATAAACAAACTTTTTAGGTACCCAAAAAAATACATGAAATATTTCTTCTTCTTTTATAATACACAAAATTTAATATTGTATCAGTTTAGCATCTAGAGATTGACAAAAAGTAAAATCTGTTTATTTTTAATTAAAATAAAAAATATTCTGATGAATAATATTTTATTAAATTCGAAAAAACCCAATAAAATTCTAAAAAATTGTAAGAAGCCTAAAATAAGTCTTAAATAAAAATTAAACTTGTAAAATTTTGAATTCATAAATAAAAAAATCCAAAAACAGATAAAACTCCTAATACATTAAAAAATAATTCAAAGTTAATAAAGTTACCATTATGTTTTGAAAATAACATTGTGAAATTGTGTGTGAATATAATAATATAGGTTGTATTTATTTTATGATTTGGGTAATTTCTGATGTAAATAATATAACATAAATAAATATATGATTTTGAAAATTTTGATATATGTTATTTACCTTATATATGTGGATAAATTGTTTAAAAGTATTTGAATATTTAATGAATTAAAATTTTTGTAAGGGGTATAGTATATGAAAATATTTTGTATCTATAATATAAATGTTAAATTTTAGACTTATTTAAATATTTAAATAATTTAACGAAATATTTTGGTTTTTTTCTGAATTTGATAATTTAGTATTTTAAGTTCTGGAATTTTACAGAATTTTTTAAGATTTTAGTTTTAGAAAATAATTTATTATTTCAATACTATTTTTATTAAAACAATTAAAAATAAACAGATTTTATGTTAAATGGATACAATTTAAAAATTTGTATATTATAATGAATGAAAGAATTATTCATGTATTTTTTTGGGTATCCATAAAATTCATGTATTTTTATGAAAATCGATAAATAGTTAGTGTATTTTATGAAATTTTCTCAATTTTTTAAATTTCATAATTTTAACTAAAAGGTCTAACAAAAAAACTAAGATCCTAAGGTCTCCAACTATATTGGGACCGGGCTGATCATCGCACATGAACTCGTCGAATATACTAGTTGAGTTGTAGAAGGCTTGAATTGGTGGTTGTTTAGACTTATGCGCCTTTCTTGAGCTTTTTGACGTAGTTTGGTTTTTCGGTGAACACGATTGAGATGAGTAAGGCGGTTATAGTAAATTAAAGAGAAATTGGTGCAAACTCGTATTCTTATCCAAACCATATAAATAGGTAAGGCTCTTAAATACCCTTTGCAACAAACACTTCCAAATAGAAAGAAATAATTCTACGACTAAATCAACCAAAAAAATAAACTCAAAGTATCCTGAATTGTAGGGATTTATTTCAACATAAATTGACCTAACAAGATCTTGCTGATTGTAAATATATTCTACAAATAGATAGTAATCCACCCTATACAACATGGAAAAATATCCACTTCATATTTAGTTAGTTTATATAACCATAAATTAATATTAGTATTTTATATTATATTTATTTTATGTTTTTATCATCATATTTATCTTATTTACTATCTATACTATTAAAAGGGAAACACAAAATGAAAATAAACTTTTGACTTCGAATAAAATTATATATAATGTCATTGGTTTAAAATCAATCAAAAAAAAAAAAAACATGTTTTGGGCAATTTTGGAAATCTCAGTTAACAAAACACGGAGATCTTATACATATTGGGTCAGATTTTTTATTTGAATTGGGTCGTGGAATCTAATAACTAAATATTCTATCAACAATAAATACAATATATTAATTATTAGAATTTAATTAGATTTTTTAACAAATAACAAACAATCATATATAGAAAATTTTACCTCAGCCGATATTATCAACAACTAGAAAGAACATCTCCAATAAATCTCCAAAATTTTGGAAACATAATAAAATCTAAAATTTTAATTTCCAAATACCAATTTCGTAAAAAATATACGATTTCAAATATACGATTCTTCCAAATATCTTCTATATTTGATAATTTAACAAACAAACATATTTATAACATATTAACGTAGAGTAATATTCTTCACAAATAGAAATAAAATCTCCAATAAATCTGAACTAATTTACGAATTAAATTTTTTTAAAATATATACAATCTTTGAGAAAATATTTGAGTTTAACCTAAGCCGACTTCTTAATAATAAAAATATTTTGATTGATAAGTTATTATTTTTTAAATTTTTTCTTAATAATATTTATATTCATTATTATTAAATTTTCAAACACAATCTAAATTCAAATTGGTGATTAAATCAAACAAAATCTAAATTCAATTAATACTTAAAATATGCATTAAATATTAAATATTCAAATTTAAAAGTATTTTTCAGATTTTTAATTTATTTAATTATTAAAAGATAAAAATATTTAAACAATAAAATTTTCTAAATATTCTAATCCAGATTTACCAAAATTCAAATTAATGATTAAATCAAACACAATTTAAATTCAATTTATATTGGATATATGCATTAAGTATTAAATATTCAGTTTTAAAAGTATTGCTCACAATTTCAATTTATTTAATTATTAAAAATATAATAAATAACATAGAAATTTTCGGTGTATATGTAAGCTAAAAAGAATATTCTGCAATGTATCCTATAATACTAATCTGAACACAAACGAGATTCATTAGTTTTGTTTAGGGATTTTAGCCGCTTAATATCCTTCTAATTTTTTTCTTGGTTTTTCATGTTTCTAATCTATAATTTTATATCGCAGACCGTTGGATTAGCGTTAATTTCCAAGCAGCATTGGCTTAATGATTCTTGGTGGTAGATGAATTCTCCGGTATAATGTCATTAGTTCCTTGTGTTGGAGACGTTGAGATTTTTAGTTGAATAAAATTTTGTTTCAGGTGTGATTTGGAATAAAAATGACGTACGAGGAAAACTTTCAGCAAACTTCTGAAGCTAAATATGATTGTTTTTTATTTGGTTTGGAAAATAATTAATTTAGGATCCGGATATGAATAGTAACTTTTATTACTGCAATTTGCTCAAGCGTCATGGTACTTGCAAATCTTGAGAATCTCGAAGTTATTAATTAAGCTCATCGTTCAGTTACTTAATTACTCTTACATTGTTTCTTTTATGAGGTATATATTATTAAAGCTTTGTATGAACTCTGTTATTTTTTTTTGGTTTTGCTTTGAGCCATGCTTGAGAATGTTTGTTTTGTGTTGATTTCATAAATGGTGGACTTTGTTACGTGATTGTTATCGATTGAATCTCTTGCTTATGATTTTTACTAATCCTTGAATCTTCATGAAATGATCCTGAGTAGAATTATAACCAAAACTCCTTGCAGGTTTAGAGAGTATGCTTCCGTTAAGGTTACATATTGATTTTGCAGGTTCTGAGGTAAAAACAACATAAACTTCTTTAGAAACTCCTCAAATTCAATATAACTTTTTCAGCTCTAAAAAGGTTACATATTGATTTTGCAGATATTCCGAAAGAATGCTAAAGTTTCTGCTGGAACTGTGATTCCCTTTGCAAACTGGGTCCTTTGGTTGGATTGTAGCTTTCGCCTACAACTTCATGGTAGAATGGAAACACAGGTATAGTCTTTTATGTATGCAATGGTGCCTGAAACTAAAGGAAGAACATTGGAGATATACAAGCTTCTCTTACAGATTTTCTACAATGAGATTGAGTAGAGAGGCTGAAATACTACACATATCACATATGACATGGAACTTAATTGCAGCAAATTCTACATTTGAAACGTAAAGCAACAAAGTTTCTAACAGAGACATTGATGAAGAACAATGAACCTGCTTCTTACAGAAAGCATATTAGATTTGATTAAGTTATACGTCTCTATTATAATCAATGTAGAATTAGTATAGCCCAATATATTCAAAAGACATTTGTAAAGTTACATGATCACATCTTCGTAAAATTAAGACATCTGTAAGATATTCCATGGAAAAGAAGATTTCATAAATGGTGGACTTCACCATTAAATTTTTAACCATGTGTATGCGAGAAATGAAAACATGTTTATTTTTTACACTATTCAATTAGGTTTTTTCCAACAACATTAATTCCCGGTTACTTCTCAAAATTTCGGTTAATATATATCATTTCAGTTTAATGGTCTCTAACATCAGTCAACTAAAATAAGGCACATTATTTTTAAATTATGTAAACTCCTATAAAATCATTTCAAATAATTTTCGTTTAATTGAGATGAATAATTCTTGAAAACGTTCAAAATCATTAGTTTTCACTTTTTAAACCACAATATAAATTGTTTATAATTTATAACAATGATAACAATAAACTCATGATTAATCCAGTATTAATTCATGAGATCATTTATATTAACTAAACTCAACATTATATATACTACTAAAGGTTAATAAAATAAATAAAAAAGTTTCCAACCTAACCTAATTATATTTAACATTCGATACAAATATACTGACATTGTAAATAAATCTCATTTTTTACATAAAAATATTAATAAAAGACATCCACACGCAGTATACCGCACGTTAGATCATAGTAACAACATTATAACTACTTATACAAGTAAAAATAAATACAATACTAAAATGAATACTATTGAAACGATTTTTGATTTAAAAAATGACAATAATTTTGGGTAACGGTAAGGGATAAAAAAATTTGGATACGCAAATTCAATTCTAAAATTTTCATTAATTTGGATAAGGGTTGAGTATGAGACGGGAAAGGATCCAATTCGAGACGGGTATCTTGGGAATTTGGTTAATTTTAAAAAATATTTAGAAAGATTTTTAGAATTATAAAAATTTTGGATCGTTTTAATTAATTTTTATAAAAATTAAAAACACGGAATATGCGTATCCTATCTAAAATTCTTACACAATCTCTTATAGTAAAAACTATCGAACGTATAATTATTTAAAAAGGAACAGTTATAAGACAAAATTTTTATTATGGATACGGGATGGTACGGTCTTCTTTTTTAAAATAGATATACTTAGGTTATATATTAAAATAACCTAAACTAAAACCAAATTCAGATCCGATTTAACACTCCTAATTAAACTGTTAGAAATATTTTGATTAATTATAAAATATACACGTAACATCACTTAATATTTAAAATTATACTACATAATAATTTTAAATATAAACTAAGTTTGTCTTACAAATATACTTTGAATTCTTTATTTTCTTAACAAAAATATTTTATATTTTAATTAGAATTGAAATATTAAAAAATTTTAGAACATAAGTTAAAGGGAATGAGACAAGAATAAGAATTACAGGATGAAACGAGATGGAAGGATGAGAACATAGATTTCCAAAAGAAAGTCTTAGAACATTTTGCAATTAACAGAAATTAACAATTGCAATCATATATGTAACATTTTTTTTTCAATTTATCAAGCATAAAAATGTTCAAATAAAAAATAAAAAACATTAAAGTATCTACTATAATAGTTAAAATTTTAAAAATAAAGAAACATAATCCAATGTAGATGAACCAAATATAAAATAATAATAATAAATAATTCAATTAATTTTTTAATATTTTTTTATAAATATACTATGAATTATATTTGTGTTTGTCCCAAACGAGATTTCAAAAATTTATGTTTCCGTCCTGTTCCGTTTCCAATCGCGAATACAAAATTTTTCCCATATTGAGAATACATTCCTTTATGCAAAGAGAATTTAGGAACAAATATAAAACATAATGGACATGACGAAACATAACGGGAATTATGCCCACCCATAAATTTTGTAACTATCTCAAACAGGTTTCAATAATTTTTAATATTTTTATATCCAGTTTGATAGTTCACAAGTTTAATAGAAATCTAACTGACCATTAACCCGGTTCACTTTGATCCTGGTTCGACCGCTTGGTCGTTTCAAATTTAAAATACTGATGAAACCATTATTATGTCAAATATTCAAACATTAATAAATCAGATGAAACCAAACTAAAAATGTTTTCAAATCATATACTAAATTCTCTAATTCTCAGTAATTTTGGTAAGAGTTGACTATATAACGGGTAAAAATCCACATCGGGATAGATATTTTAAGAATTTTAAGCAATTTTAAAAAATATTTAGAAATTTTTTGAGACTATAAAGTTTTTTGGATAATTTTCATTAAGTTTATAAAAATTCAATATTCATTAAATGCCCCTTTGACAAAAAAATGACCCAAGAAAAATCACATTAAATATATTTTCATATGTATATGATTTGATTATCTAAATTATACAAGTGTTTTGAAGTATTTCATTTTACTAACTATATATATTTTCAAAAACCATAATATAATTTTTATTACTCTAATATTGTTCAAAGACGAAATCAATACGTTCTTTTAAAGACCAGTATATTTCTGGTATAGGGACGAAAAATAGTGGATATGCGATGAGAACGGATAATTCGAATAACAAAAAATATTATTCAAATTTTTTTTGATAAAAACGGGACAAGAATTTTGGATAACGGTACGGGAACGGAAAATTTGAATAGGTAAACTTAATTCTCAAATTCTCAGTAATTTTGGTAAGATTTGACTATATAACAGGTAAAGATTCACATCGTGACTGGTAAAAATCCACATCGTGAAGGATATTTTAAGAATTTTGGGTAACTTTTGAAAACATTAAAAAATTTTGGAGAATTATAAAGTTTTTTGGTTAATTTTTATACAAGTATCCTGTCTAAAATCTTTATAATTTTTAACATTAATAAACCATCTTACAACAAACCGAATAATTGAAATAGTATTATAACCCGAACTTATACCAGTTGAGTATTTAGTTTGATTTTTGATTTATAAATGTTTGAATATTTGAAATAATAATGGGTTCACTGGTATTTTAAAATTTGAAACGACCTACCTGTCGAGATCATACTGAATGGGAATAATGGTCGATTAGATTTTTATTAAACTCGTGAAGATTCGTAAGTGTGGAGTTATATATATAAATATATAACATTAATTTATAATTGGTATATCATTCATAATTTAGAGACATAGTGGTTTTGAAAATTTTTTTAGTATATATATATGATTTGTGTTGTGTTAATTAAAATTACTAATAAATATAATATGTATAATGTGATTTACTACTATAAATATAACAATGATAATGTAGGAATTTATTTTTTTCTTCTAAGAAACCAAAACTGTTTTTCTTCTTCTTCGATAACGAAAATCACAACAGATTAATCCAAAACCATGATTTCTCTAAACTGATACCAAATTGTATACCAGAACTAAAGATTAATATATATGAAAGATTTCCGCATTGGTAGTTTTTTTAAAATCACATCCATGTAATTGAATTTTACCGGATTTAATTTTTTAATGTTTCTCTCCTTGTCTTTAGTTTGTCTTGGTCTCTTCATCTGTTTAGTGTGGTGTGATGGTAGTAGTTGATGTCTTTCGGTCTAGCTTGGTTTTTGCTTTCGTTTCTGTTGGTGTGGCTTGCCGTCTTGACTACGGTTCAGTTGCGCTTCCAGTCTTATTGGTGCTCTCCGACGTTCACAGGTTATTTGAAAAGTTTAGTGGGAGTTTTGATGGTTTAACTGTCAGTTTTAGAATTTGAATTTTTATTTTTTCTCCTTTAGAAAGTTGTTTTCTATAGATATTTGTCTCACATTTTGTCTTCATATCGTTGATATTGTGTCTCCTTTTCTTTTTAGCTTCGGGAAAAATATTTCACGCCAACTCTGTATTACTCTCTTGTATGCATTTTTTTGAAATTATTATATTTCAAATAAAAATAATTAATTAATTAATTTTGAATAAACTATTCAAAAGCTTATCGTCACCACCATGTTCATAGCCAAGGCGATAGTCATTTTTTTAATCGGTTAAGGAATCTAAAGCATAAACATTAACAATATAGTTTAGAACTTTTTAGTAAAGTTTATTAAAAACCAAATTTGTTTTACAGAAAATAGAAATTTAGAAATAAATTAAAAAACAAAAGAAAGCATACAATTGAATGCACCGATTCTGACCTTGTTATGAATTATCGGTTACAAATGAACTAAAAAGAAGGAAGATGAAATATATTAGTGATGTAGATTGAAACAATATATATACATAAAACTATAAAAAACATATATATAAAATATTTAGTAAAACAAATAAATTAGTTTAGAACAAAATAAAAAAATAAACTATTTAAAATACTGAATTTTTCTAGGATACACCTTTATATAGTGAAAAGAGGACTATTAACATAATTTCATAATTTTATTTATCTCATCATAATTTTGGTATTAATTATTTAATTTCATCCATATATGTTATAACAATTATAGTTGTTAAAATCTATTTAATAATTCTTTTCTCAAAACTAAAATCTTATATATTTGTGGAAGTTTGTTAGATAATTCTCACAAACAGATCTTAAAATATCTTTCAAAATATTAGAATACTAATTAGTTAATCAAACTAAAATATAATAATATTTTTAGTAATATTTAACATCACAATTGGTTAATTTGCTTATCAACATTGCTTAAAATTATAGTATAGAGATTTAAACCTTTCCAAGAATCACTGCATGAGGCAAGAACCTGGTTCCAAAGGGACGACTCGCCCACCACCAACCAAAGGTGCAGCTGCAACTCCTCTTCGATTCAACAAACATCTGAAGTGAGCTAACCTCGTTGTTACCTTGTTGGGATCTTTAGCCAACTTTGCATAAGGTGTCCACAACCGCTCTTTCAAACAAAAAAATATATTAATAATCTGTAGCACTTGCACAATACATTTTATAAACTATTTTGCAAGATTTATAAGTAAGCTTTTTACGTACCAGCAGCTGCGGCAGCGCGAGGCCAAATGGTTTGTTCAATGTCAGAAGCATCAATATGTTCACCCCACATGCAAACCTCGCCACCAAGTACTAAACTTTGTTGCTTTTGATCCTTAATTTCTTGAAATGGCTCATTCCCGTAAAAGCCTTGCCAAGGTGCGTCTATATGGTCTAAATACCATTTGTCTTGGTTACTTACTATACACCTTAAACCGGACGCCGTCACTCTCTCAACAACTCCTGTAACAAGCCTGATTTACCAAATGAAAAAGTTAGTTTAAGTTCAACATTGAGTCACAATTTTTACTTTTTTTTTTCTATTTATGCAATTACCAGTTGTGAACCACTGTTTTCTGGTTTAATTTGCTTCCAAAATTGTTGAATGTTTCTTCCCTACAATAAAACATTAGAGCAAAATTTAGTAAGACATCAAAAACGTTGGTTCCTTTTTGCTTTATTCTCTAATGGTATTTAATTTACCAGTTGATGATTTCATATCCGTGAGACGAAGCGATTTTTTGCGCCCGCAGCACGAAATATTGATAAGCTTCTGCTTCACTCATCCGATGTTTTTTTAGCCTGGTGGTTAGAAAGTTGGAGTAACACATGAGCAAAAACGTTCTAAAGAACTATACAAAGTGTCCGACTAGTATCATTACCATTGGGCTATTCGCGGCGTTGTAGACCAACAAGCTGCAAGAAGTAAATTTAATCAAAATTTCACTATAGAGAGTATATATGATCATTAAACAGAGGATTTTTTATTACTTGTGTTTACTTCGTCACCTCCCAAGTGGACAAATTTAAATTTAAAGATCTTGCTGAAATCTGAATAAAATATTTACATTAAAAGTTAGGAAACATTTGGTTATGCATATATATATGATGAGTGTTGAGTCGAAAGAAAGATTTTACCAGAAAGAATGCCATCAATGACCTTGAATGTGAAGTCACTACTCACGTCAAGTGGTTCTCGACAATCCTTGGAGGGCCACAAGGCAGGATATCCTTTTCCCTTTTATTTGTTTATAAGAATGAAAATTTATTATACACAGTTAGTTATTAGTGTTGAATTAAATGTGAAATTATGAGAATATAAAAAAGCTTATTTGCTAGATAACCAATATTCTAGTAAAATAAGCCAAAAAAAAAACAAAAAAAATAGACTGGCAAAACCAGAAATAAACGGTGTCTTTTTCGTATGTGATTTAAACAAATAGCGTGATATTATATAAAATATGGTGGTATCAGATAATGCAAGAAACATATGCAAAATCCATTTAATAAAAAAAAAAACACACGCATGATAAACAAATCAAATTATTTACAGTTTTGCTATCTGTATTTTCTGCAATTAAGAAATTAGAATTTGGCTATCTAATACATATATAATGTTCTATATAAATAGAAGATACTACAAATAAAAAATAGAAACAAAGAAATTACCATGAGAGAGCGTGTCCGGGAACATCGATCTCAGCCAAGACATGGATCCCTCGTCGCCGAGCATAACTATATATATATACATATAAATGGTTTCAATTTGTTAAGAAAACTAAAATAAGGAGTGATTCAGGTCCTAATATTTGGATTTGATTTAGTATTTGCATGGACATTAAAAATTAGAATTAGTGTTAAATGTTTATAAACCAGTACGAATTTCGACATACTTAACGATTTCACTAGCGTCTTCAAAGGTGTATCGTTGAGAGCAAGAGTAAGCACCGTTCCATAGCTTTGGATATGAAGGAATCTCTAATGGAAATGATTGTGTATCCACAATATGCCAATGTAACACATTCTGTACCAAAGTATATATAATTGTATATAGTGATGAGATTCATCAACCAACAAAAATTGAATTATCTAATGAGCTTACAAGTTTTGCGTATGTCATGGAATCAATCACGTTCTTTATAATAGGAAGTGGCAAATAATGTCGGGATGTATCTGTGTAGTAACAAAAAATATTCTCAATTATATAATATAAGTTATGCGCGTTAATTAAGTAATTAGAGAAGAAGTTAAATAATCGCTCACCGATTAAAAGGCCACGATAAGAGAATCTTGGCTGGTCTGTGATATTCCATGGAGTCATTAGAATCTCTATTACCTTTTTCTTCACATTAAAATGACATAACTGGCTGAATGTCTGCATTTAATTTATTCATTTCTTTAATTAATTAATTATAATGATAAACCAAGTTGGGATAAATAATAAACACAAACCTGTAGACCGTGCAATGCACCATAAACGCTATTTGCCTGTGTTGTAACACAAATATATATCAACCGTGAGGTTACAATTGTAATATTAGTTTTTCATATAAAACATTTAATTAAAACACAAGAGACCAACACTAGTGGAACTAGACTATTATATCTTTTTCATGTTTTTTTGTCCGATTGTCTAAATAATTGACATATAATAAGCAGCTAACGAATTCTTCTTATCCATTTGTATTTTAGAACAGAAAACAAAAAAATAAGACCACACTAATCCCATCATGATTAATGGAGTTCATATCCCTACATATGTTACATGGATCTCTAGTGGCGAGAGAAATATTGAATATTTGCATATTAAACAACACAACAGAAGTGTTTTTTTTTTCTTTTTTGAAAATGTATTTTGTAGTGAAATTGATTAGATGTGGAATTCACTACAGTGGAAACGGAGCAAATGAAAGGAAAAACAAAATATTTAAATTAGGGTATTTATGGTTATAAAGCTGAATTTACATTTAAGTCTTTTACGGATATAAGTTGTTGGAGAAACTGATAAAAATGTTAGGTTTAGGTGTTAAGTGGGACCTACTAACCTCAATTTGTGCATAAGACGGCTTCTCTAGAGATGCAACCACTAATTTGTACGACTCGTCTGCTCCATATTCCAACTGCACCACACGAATTACACAATTTTAACGACTTATGTTTTTAAACATTAAATAGGTCTTTTATATAAAGAATAAATACTTTTGTTGTTTTGGAATACAAACAATATTTTATTTATTAATTAATCATCTAGTTTCTAGGATTTTCTCATTCTTAATTTTAAATAAAGAATACATAACGGCTCCAATAGCAACAAAATTCATTATATATACACACATATATATATATATGTATATATATATATGTGTGTGTTACTATTGAGACCATCCGACTCCATGCAGGATAGTCTCTATTCGAAGTTTAAGAGTTATGTCAATTAGGAATAATTATTATTTTTTGAATTAAACTCTATAGTAAATTAATCAATAGAATCAAACCATATCTTCAACCTTTATGAACATGCACTACTACTTAACTATTGATAATTTTATACATTTGTTTCCACTTACTCCTCCTTATTTTGTCATCTCCATCACGTGGAATCTAAAAAATATCTGATGAAAATAACGAGGAAGTCCATGAGTTCGGTGGACCACCACACAACCAAATCGCCAGACACCAATCAGCAAAGCCAAGCAACCCAGCAATAAAATAAATGAAGATGTTGGAGAATCGATACATCTCAGGAGTAAGGACCTAGCAGTTTTTATGGACACATCTCAATGACGAAGTTGAGTAAATTAGAGATCCAATTTGTAAAATAGATTGCTAAAATAACTCTGTTTTAAGCAGGATGAAATTCTTTTATCAAGAAGAGTTGACTAAAGAAAATCAGTTATAACAGAAAAGAAAAAATGGTTATATCAATTGGTGAATGGTGAACCTGTTATTAAGAAAACATTGGAGTAAAAAATCATTCATACAACTTTTATAAAAAAATCTCATTCTTCTTATTTATACATCGAAACACATTAACAACTAAACTTCTTTCTAAGTTTCTCTCTTTAAATATGTTCTAAATTTTCTTAAGTTTTTCGAACATCAATAGATCTTCATAAGCCTTGTCATTTTCTTTCATTCATAAGTTGACGATTTGCTTCTATGGCGTGATTTTTCGCAGACTACGGTGGTGTTTGTAAGAATTTTCCGGTAGATCAACACGACGGTTCGATCTTACGATAATCAACACAACTATCGTGGAATGTATGGGTATGGATCCTAAAAAGCGGCTTGAGCCATGGCTGAGTGTACCGCTTACGATGTTCGATGTACCTGGATTCCATAACCTCCATGATTTGTCAATACGATTATCGTGAGCATCAACTTAGTCAATACAATCTATCGTCAGATTCTTACCTAGATTTTCATTCTTCTCTTAAGTCTCTCACACTTATGTTCAATCAAGGTGAAAACAATGAGAAAGTTTTTCAAAAAGTATTTCTTCTTCCCCACTTCACCTTTTTAATTTTACTTTCAAATTTATGATTTAAATCTATGATTTTAAAAAAGTACACCTCTATGTTTAATCTCTTTTAGTTTTGGCATGAGTTCCTTTTACAAATATGAATTGAAAATTTAACCAAAAAGTATATAAATTGAACCAAATCAAAATGCAGTATATGATGAAACAGCCAGATTTTTAAATATATTACTATAAAACTCTAAACTGAAAAATTTGTTTTGAATAATTATTCTGATTGAGTTTCTAAATAAACTATATCAAAATATAAAAAAATCTACTTGAACCAAATAGTCAAATAGATACTGAAACCTAATTGAGTTTTAAGTGCGATTTCCATGTTAAATTATTGTCAAAAATTATAATTTATGTAATAAATATTTCCAAGATATCAAAGTGTTTCTTCAACTAAATTTCCTAAGATAATATAGGGACATTTTTTCTTTTCTATAATGAATAAACGATAAGTGGACTAGTGGATAAAAAGTGTTTTAGGGAGTAAAAAAAAAAAAGAAAAATTATATGCTGCAAGTTTTGTGATAGTGAAATGTCTCAAAAAAGAAGATTCAATTTATAACTCATAAAGACTATTGATATGTGTTTGATTGTAATAATAATGTGATTAACTACAACTAATAATGACATTGAACGTTAAAGTTTTTCTTAAAATCATGAGCTTGAAGATACACAATGAATGAAACTGACCTCATCGGTGGAGGAGGAGATGATGACTTGGAGTCCGTCAAGCAAAGCAGATCCGGCGGAGCCTGAAGAATTCCGGTCACCGGAGATGACGTGGCTTAGCCTCACAACTCCGAGCATTCTATCAAATCCTTCTTTCAAAATCCCTGAAGGGTCTCTGTATTTGCTTCCCTCCGTAACAAGTTTGAAATCTCTGCTCAGAATCATTCTCCGGCCACCGCGGCTAACTTCAGCCGGCAACGGCCAAATCCTCAAATTTTCAATGTCCTCAAAGGCGGAGATTCCTCCGGCGACGAATAGCATAAACAGCGGCAAAACGCCGGCGATCTTTGCTCCTTTACCTCTCATATGTCCTCTTTCTTAGTAACGAAAATAGCAAAAAGAAAAGAAAAATAGCAGAAATGATGTTAATGAAAGGAAAAATGATTTTGATGAAAGAAAAAATGATTTTAATGAAAGGAAAAGTATTTAGCAAAAATGAAGGAGAATCTACGAATTCAGAACTTAGAGGTCTCTCTCTTTATATATAGGCGACCATGTATACACATTCCGAATTAGATGATTCTTTCGAGTAATAATACTTTTATATATACTTTTTTTTTGTTAAAGTGATTTTTTATATTTTCTTTTGAATGCCATACTCGTTAGCTGGTGATGCAGTTAATCTGTTTGGGTTAATAGGTAAATAAGTGTCTTTGATGACGAACGGGAAAGAAATAATTGCAAAAGTAAATAAATTACACTATACTCCAAAATAAGATAAATTTAAGAAAAAATCTAACTAAAATAATCTCATATGTTATGTGATACCTAAAATTTTATTTTAAAAACAGTTTTATCCAATTATAGCTAATAAAATTGTGCTCATTTTAGATTATAAATATATATGTAATGTAGAGAAACAGGTGAAATATTGATGCTGTTTTTTCTTTTTCTTTTTCGTTTGTGATTTTGGTGAGAATTTGGTTAGTTGCAGGTAATATTGATGTTGTGGATGTGATTTTCGTTGGTTTGGTCAATGGGGGACTATGTTATTATATGTTTGACTTATTTAATCAAAAAATAGATAACGAATTGATATGTAATGATTTATCTTCTGCAATGTTATGATATTTTTGTGTATATTTTAATTAATCTAATTAAAATGATAAACCATAATAATAAACAAATAGAAAATGGAAAAGAAAAGAAATCAATTCATCCAGTTTTTTTTCTACAGAATCTCCATGATGACACAACAACAAGATTAACACATCACTAGATTATATTTTCAACATTTTCATATATGGATTTAAAAAAAAATTTGTCAAAGATTTTATTCTATTAGATTTGGGTAATGGCATAAATGTCATAAATGTCATACTATTTCAAGATATAAAGAGAGAGAAAAAATAAAACTACTTTTATTGTCAAAATATTTAGGGGCGGAAAATATATATGAGATTTAAAATCTAATCACATCTGATTCGTTTCAAGAAGTAAAGTTTTCAAATGACTAATTTGGTTATTTTAGTTTTAAAATCAGAATATTTGATACAAGTTCATATCAGTTTTTGCAACACTCATCTCGTTAAAAAATCTACACGATTTTTTTGGTTTTTAATTTTATTTCCTTTCATTCCTAAGACTTGATTCATAAATCATACTTTCTAGTAAACATTTCTTTATTAAAAACCATCAAGATAAACTTGTTCCTATTTGACCAAAAATAAAATAAAAAAAATAAATTGTTCCTAAAACATATCTTTAGACAACATAAATCCTTTTTAAAACATTAAAGTGATTCCTTCTTAGCGAAAAAAAAAAAAGTTTTCTGTTGAACATTAAAGATTTGGAAAACTAAAACATAAACTCAGATCCTTAAAATAATATCATTGAACAAAGATGCAAGATTCACATGATTTAGACAAATATCGTGTTATGGATGTTATGGATGTTATCGGTTAAGTTTCGATAGTTTTTCAAATATTATTTTAAGCTCAAATCTATTAAGTTTCTCAACAAACCACAAGACATCAATGGCTCTGCATAAGACTTAATTGTTTTTGAATTGTTCAAATAAGACATATCTTTAGATTCCAACACGAACACTAAATAGTAATGTGAGTTTGAAGAAAATATTATTTTTCGTGCAAATTATGGCATTACAGAAAATGGTGTGTTACATTACTTACTTTATATATTAATATAACCACCCGTACTATGCTCGGATTGCTTTAAAAATAAAAAAAATTTTACGTTAAAGTAAAATGTAATCTTAGTTAAGTCAAAAGTTATAAAAAAATTATAAAAATATCTTCGAATCAATTTCTGTTTCACATATATTTGAGTTCTATCTCGTTGTCACAAATAATTTATTCAATGTCTTTTTTAAACAGATGCAAACAAAGTTCGTAAAACAAATGCAAGACAGAACAAACAATGAAACAGATGCAACATGGTACGCACGGATACATGTTATTTGACTGTAAGTTACTATCACAATTGGTTATAGTGATATAACAATACTGAAATAAACTATGCAATGTTATCCCTTTTATACATGATAGTAACTTCCTGCATGTATTAATTTCGCATTATATGTTTGAAGCATATACACTTGAATTGTGTCATAATTAATGTTCGATTTAGCATTATATGTTCGAAACTGAATTAATAAGAACAAAATAGTTGTTTTTAGTTTAACACATTTTCCTCCAGAGCATAATTTTTTATACTGAGAATTGCTCCAAGTTTATCTTTTAATGAAAATTCTAAGTCCGAGATATTAGAGATCTAATCTTCCATTCTTTTTCTAAGAATTTCGTTGAGAAACATGACTATAATCTAAAGGCATATTAAACCTGAATAAATCATAGAATGAAGTAAAGAAAATATGACTATGAATGAATAATTTTTTTTATTCCTGAATAGATTTTGATATGGTACAGAAAATGAAAAGATGTCAAAATAGAGATGACTAAAAGAAGACTTTGTCCACGGGGATGAATACAGAGGAAGAAAAAATAGAGAGTTTATTGAATTGAGTTAGAGTTATAAATGAGATAAATGGGAATTAGAAATCATGATATCAATTTTTCTTCAACATGATGAAGTGGGAGCAAATTTAGGGGTATAAGGTTAGAAGAATCTAGAAAAATAAAAAGAAAGAAGTTACATATAGAAAAAAAGAAAAGGATTTTAATTTTAATTTTGATATTTTTTTTTCTTTTACTCAACTTCTATTTAATATATATTTTTAATATTTTTAGTGGGATTTAAATTTAAAAACAAAAAAATCTTGGTGGCAGATTTTTCTTGGCGAAGTGACTTATGCTTTATAAGATAAATGATTTACATTATTTATAATTGGTGCAAAGTAATTTTACATCATTTATGTAAGTAAGATTAATATTGGATCAGTTTTTGTAATTAATGTTAATATGCATCAGTTACAAACAAATGATATTAATTTTGCATCAGCTAATATAAATGACACTAGTATTTGTTACAATATTAACAATTGATGCCACATAGTTATATCATTCGTTTATAACAAATGTTATAATTGCATTGATTGTAGACAACTGATGCAAAATTAGTTGATTTTCATAATTAAATTAAATTAATTAAAATATTATTAATTTGAATGGTAATATGTAAATAAATTGACAATGTCTCACATAACAGTCAAATAAATATCTAATTAATAATTATTTGGTATCGATGAAAAAAGTTTCATCTAAACCATTATTAAATTTATTCTAAAACAATAAATTTAATTATAGGTGAGTGATTTTCTCCTCTCAACTTGTTTTACAATGTGGGACAAATATAAGAAAATAAATTGCATTATTTTTTAAATGATATATTTTTTTAACATTTATTTTGTATATTTATTTTTTAAGTGATAAAAATTAAGATAAATTAGTATCAATTTTATTTAATTGATGTCAAATAACTAGTAATTACATCATTTATTTTAGTTGAAGTTAAATCACAAAATCGATCATTGATAAATAACTCAAACTAATATCATTTATTTTAGTTATGCAGCACACTTTTTATGTAGTGTGGTTACATAATTATAAAAATAATGATAAATCAGAAATCCCACAAGATAAAAAAAGTTAATTTGGTTTAAATGAAAACGCAAGAGCTATCGATATTGAAACTAAGAGATAGTCTGACACATGGGTTTTCTTCAAAAGAATCTCATTATTAGAATATTTGTTTAGTGCACTTACAAGTTTCACTCAAATAATAATCTAGCTTCTCTCTCATATTCAAAGATCTATATCGATCCAAAAACCTTTCAAGACAAATTGTTTAGCCTCTTAACCATTATATTTTTTTTACAAGAAACCCACAACTTTAATGTCTATGAATTCTCTCCCTCTATTGTGCTAACTTTTACAAAGCCATAGCACACCTATTTATATACAATAGGACTTCTTGACCATACAAGCCTAATTTCCATTCTATGGATCAATACAAATCCTAATGAAAATTGTCATGTGTCTTTTTCCCTCATGGAAAAAGAAATTCTTCTATGTTTTCTTTTCTTACTAAAAAAGAAACTCTTCAATCTTCCAATATCCTCTCTAAGCTTCCAGCTCTGCAACCGCCTTTGGGTTTGTATATTGTCAATTATATGTTAAGTTCCTTACTCCAGCTCCACGTCATCAACTGCATCGCTCGGTTGTATCACTTCTTGTGCTACTTTCTAACTGGTACAACGAATGTGTCAACTGTTGCATCAACAATCTCCCCTTTTTTAACTTTGTGTGTCTCACAAGCACCTGCAACAATGAATCATATACCAATGCACATAAGCTTCTAAACTCCCCCAGAATCCTATGCTAGTGAACTGATTACAACATAAATTGATCACTCCCCCAAAAACTCACAACCTAATCCTAGACACTTCCATCTCCTCCAGCTTGTGAGCACAGAAAAGTTAAAAATATTTTCACAGTATGAAGGAACCAACTAGTTCCATGTTATTTCGCACGAACTGCTCCAATTCTTCTTCCATTGCAATAATCCAGAAATCATCCTCAAGTGCTTTAACACTGACTGAAGCTTCTTGATGCCGCCTTTTTTACTGTTTAAGTGCCCAGATTCTGAAACTCTCCATCGTATCGGATTTTTTGCGAATAAATCTAACCCATGTGAATCTGGAGTAGTCATCCACAAACACAAAGACATACTTTTTACTAGCCGAGCTTTCAACCTGCATTGGACCCACCAAATCCATGTGAACCAGATCCAATACTGCTTTTGATTGTACATTTGGAACCTTTTTGGGCTGAAATTTGACGTGTTTCCCATTATTGCATGGTTCGCACACTATCTTGTCATCTCCCTTGATCTGAGATACTCCTCGTACTATTTCCTTATTGACAAGAGTGATTAAGTTCCTTACATTCATGTGACCGAGATGTCGATGCCATAGACTAAGATCATCCCTTGCACTAAAAAAGTTGGCTGAGTTTTTCTTCCACATAAAATAGTTGTTTCCTGATCTTGTTCCTCTGAAAACAATGTCTCCAACCTCATTAATGGCCTTACCATCAAGTCTCGTAAAAGTGACTGTTAACCCCTCATCACACAACTGATTAACACTAATCAAATTTTCCTTCAGACCATGAACCAAATAGACATTCATCTATTGTGGCAGTTCAGCATTACTTGTTCTTCCATTGCCTTGTATAGTTCCATGTCCTCAATCACCAAATGTTACCTTTCCCCCTTTAATTTTATTAACATTATTCAAATTGTTCTCTATTCCTGTCAAAGTACCAGGGATCAGTATTTGATAGGTGGTTTTTCAACCGGTCTATCAAATAAACCTATTGTGTGTAGCATTTAAAGGTCGAATCCACATAGAAATAAGATCAAGTCACTAAGAATACAAACTTCATTTCAATCTAATTAAATAAAAGTTTGTGTGTTTTGAAGCCAAATTTTAAATGACACAAAAACGGGAAAAGAGTAAAATTGTTTTGAAATCAAATAAAGAAAAAGAACTCTCGGGATAAGGTAATTCACTTGGGTGAATATTTTTCCACTAATGGATCTTAATACAAATTAACAAAGTTAAAACTTTGGTCTTAGATCACTAATATCAACTAATCCACTTTCATGACACTAATCTCTTCATTCATCACCTAATCATCAATATCATCTGTTAGAGAAGAAGTAATCATTGAGCATTAAATACAAGTCTAAATAACCTCTTAACATCCTAATCAAATATTCCCATAGACTAGGTATGTAAAGCTTTTAGTATTATGATTCAAACACTTTATCAAACACCTTATGGGCATGCAAATGCATAAGATTTAAATCAATATAATTCTTGCTATCTAGCATTGATAACACATACTAACCAAGGATTTATAACATTCCATACCTAAGATCCACTAATTAACGCATAATCACCCTAGATCAACCATTTCCGATAATCCTAAAATGACTACTCACTCATATCCATGAAAACATAAAGCAATGAGTTTGAATTTTGCATAAAAATAATAATTAGATAAGAGATGAAAAATGTAAGAAGAAAAAGACATTTAATAGATTAAAATATCAAAATTATACAAAGTTCTTAAGAAATCTCCAAGGTTAAGAGATTCCCTCTAAAACAAAGGTTAACCTAATAAATTAGGTTTAGAGGGTATTTATAGGAAGAGACAAAAGGGTTTGGTCAACACAAATTAAACCAAGTCAAACCTGGTTTAGAGAATTGGTAAAAAGCAAATTGGTCTTGGGCGACGTCACCAAACCGCTGAAGAATCCCGCTGGTGGCTGGTGGGAGGTGTGAACCTCCTGCAGCATCCTGCCATGGTGGAGCGATCATCACTTGGCCACTGGAGAATACCGATGCAAGCCACCGGTCTACACCATCCCGTTGCTTAACATCGCCAATTCTTCAGGTGGTTTCTATCATATCCGTAGCGATCACTCGAACTCGCGAGGACACAACAATGAGACTCCAAAACGTCCCTGGACTGCTCGCATGAAGTAGCTGGACTTCGACGGTGTGACAGAACCACTGCACTCTGTCGCTACAGGCTTTGGCCCTCACCAAACCATCTCTTCTTAATCGTCTTCACTACATTTTTTCTCCTTTGTGTCATTTTCACTTCCAAGACCTAAGAAACAAGATTAATATGCAAATGATGCATCTAGACTATGCAATGAAAATGCAAGAACTCTTATGAGAAATGCAATCTAAAATAGAGTAAAATCTTCATATATCAAATTCCCCAAACTTATCTCTTGTTTGTCCGTAAGCAAAAAATAAGACACAAGTAGATAAAGAAGTGTGAAAATGGATTCAAAGCCACAAAGTTTGGAAATGGATTAAATTTAAAGTCCCTAAAGATAGTTAATTGATGCACAATCAACACTTACTTTTTTGTACTTCGCTATAATCATATCAATCCAACTCTCTAATCATACCCGAAACCAAGAACATGTATTCAATTCCAAGACAACTCTCCACATTCAATTAGCTTTTATGTGCGGTTTCACAAAAGAAAACTAAATCGTTCTCAATCGGTTAGGATTTGAAGGGTTTTAGAGGTATCTATCAAAAGAATTTTATTAGTGAGTTACTCTCAAAGCATAGGAATGCTAGTCAACATGAAAAATTTATCTAAGAAAGTTAATAATTGATATATACAAAGGATTTCCTCTTGTTATTTTACCCTATCTTATAACTTGATCCTGGTTTCTACCATTTTGCACATTTTTTAGTCTCTTTTCAATCCTCAAACCAATAGACTCTTTGGGCTTCTTTAATCCTCAACTTCACGATCAATCTATTTTTCTAGGGAAAACTTTTTATTTCAACATTTAGCTCTTTTCCGTCTCTTTCTTTTGCTCTCTTTTGTTCCCAACACTTATTTCTTTGTACAATCTTAGGGAGATAGTATTTTCTTTTCTTATTTATACTTTGAAACTTAGAGCTTTTTGGTTTATCACTTAGTTTCCCTAAAGATTTTTTTTATAACATTGATCAAGCTTTCTTTTCAACATTTTCTTTTCCAACACCCAAACTAACTATTTAATCTAACCATCCAAGTCTTTCATTCCTAACCTAATCCCTAGTCTTACCATTGCTAACTAGAGCAAGATTCACCTTTTGTCGTTTCTGATACTCTCAAGATTTTGCAAAATCATAGCATTATCAACAAAAGGCCTCACTCATCAAATCAATAAAAGGGTTTGAAATAAATTGTTAGGGTTAAAGGTAATGGAACCACTCTAAATGTGAGAATGGCCATTTTGGTTAGCACAAGGGTGATAAAATAGATAAGAAAACTCCAATGTGTCTTATAGAAAACCATGTGAAACATATTCAAATTTCCTAAGCAAGAAAATTAGATTCAAATTAAGTGTAAATTCATAGAGAGTTGTAATAGAAATCATGCAAAGCTCACAAAGGTCAAGATTTTCAAAAGAGGAAAGGGTCCAATGATGGATTTTCTGGGTTTTAAGGTTGAAATCATGCATCAAGTAACTATAAACAAGGGCTTTGATCTCAATCCAAATTTGAACTTCTACAAGGAAAATATCCCCAATGCATATGCAAATGCAAACTTCTATGCTTATAGACTCAATCCTAATGGCAATCTACAAATACAAAGCTAGATGCTTCTTTTGTGATTTTCAAAATTTTCAATTTTTTTCGTTTTTAATGCATAGTTTCATGCACAGTGAAAGACTCAATAGAAGTAAAACAAAAAATACATCATTAGATAGCATGTCTCTCCCCCCAAACTTACTTCACACTGTCTTAGTATGAAATAAAATTCAAGAAAGACACCAAAACACACAAAATGCAAAAAGAAATATATAAAGAACTAAAGAATATGGTATATATAATGGAGCAAAAGATCCATACCTTTTCCTTAGTCGAGAACCTTAGGGAGTGGACATATAGGAGGAGGAGTTGAACTCCATGGAGAGTCCTTTAATGTGGGTGTGAGGACCGTATTCATCAACTCTTTGATCCCTTTAGAACCTTTCTTTTTGAACTTTGGTGTTAGGATCGCTTTAACCGTCGTAAAAGGGTTAAATCGATCCTTGCTCTTGGCTCTATACTCAACCATTCCATCAATACACCTCCAAGGTGTTAAGCTCATTGAAAAGGGAGACTTTGGTGACTTGATAAGAGTGAAGGGTGGGTTTCTTTCATTACTCTCTTGTTCTTTACAAGAACTTCCTTAGCATTCCCCATCCTCTTGTCTTTACCACTTCCTTTATACTCACCGAATAAGGAGTATAGACATTCACCATTCAAGATCTCTTCATCAAGCTTTAGAGTTTCATGGTTCTTCACAATTACAACCTAGGTCTCTTTGTTTTCCACATCTTCATTAGTGATCGTCTCGCAAAATTTTTTAGAAGAAGGCTTGATTGGATAATACACTTTGGCATTTACGTGGCAAAGAGTCACCTCTTGGCATACACTTGTCCATTTTTGCATTCAATGCCTTTATATCTTTTTGGGTTTGATCATCGTAACTACCACTTCCACTTCTCTATCTATAATAGTCTTCACCATAGTTTCCATCACTCATGGAGAGTTTCTCAACCAACACCATTCCTTGATCCGCTTGTTGGCCCAAGAAATTACCATTGCTTGCGGTGTCAAGGAGCATCCTAATCTTGGGTAAAACTCCACGGACAGGGTCAAAAACAATGTATATCTCCTGAACCATTCCTAAGCTTTGCTAAAACTCTCATTTCCTTTTTGTGTAAAATCGGAGATCTCATTTCGAAGACGAGCTGTTCGCGAAGTATAGAATAATTTGCTCAAGAAGAGTAACTTGTAGTCATCCCAAGATGTGATAGAGTTATCAGGCAAGTGATTTTCCCATTGGTGTGCCCTATCATCTAGAGAGAATGAGAAGAGTCATAGCTTGAAAGCATTCTCGAATGTACCGTTGATCTTCATGGTGCTACAAAAGCGATCAAATTGATCCAAATAGTCTAGAGGATCCTCTATTAGCAACCCATGAAACTTAGAGCCTTATACTATATTGATAAGGCTTGCCTTGATCTCAAAGTTGTTGTTCTCCCCCGGTGGTGGGCGAATACGGCTCGGTTTCCATGAATGTTAGGCTTATCAAATGTCCCTATCACATGTGGGTTCCTTTGAGGATGATTCGGCTCTTGATTTAATCCATTACCCCTTTCATCCCTATCTTGACCAACATTACCCATGAAGCCGGGTGGAGGATGATTACACCCATTCCTAGACATGCTAAATTTTCCAACCGCCCTCTTGTCGCTCTCATAGTCTCTCTTTCGAACCTTCGAATATCTTCAACCGGATCAACCAAGTTTTGTGGACCGTGGCTTCTCAAGTTCATGCACCTAGTGGAAGAAAGATCAAGAAGCAAGACAAGAGGTTAGACAAAAAATGAAATGTAAAACTTAATCTCGAAAAAAAAAAAATTCTAATGGCTAATTGCTTGTTTCCCCAGCAATGGCGCCAAATTGATGTGGTTTTTTCAACCGGTCTATCAAATAAACTTATCGTGCGTATCACTTAAAGGTCGAAACCACAGAGAAACAAGATCAACTCACTAAGAATACAAACTTCATTTCATTCTAAGCAAATAAAGGTTTGTGTTTTGAAACCAAATTTTAAATGAAATAAAAGAAAATGAACTCTTAGGATAAGATAATACACAAGGGTGACTACTTGTCAACTAATTGATCTTAATACAACTTAACAAAGTTAATCCTTCCGTCTTAGATCACTAATATTAGCTAATCTACTTCTATGACACTAATCTCTTTTTTAATCACTTAATCATCAATAACTTCTGTTAGCGATCAAGTAATCATTGAGCATTAACTACAAACCTAAATAACCACTAAACATCGTAATCAACTATTTCCATAAACTAGGTATGTAAAGCACTTAGTATTGTGATTCAAACATTTTATCAAACAAACACCTTGTGGGCATGAAATGCATAAGATTTAAACCAACATAATCCTTGCAAATCTAACATTAATAACACATACTAACCAAGGATTTATAATATTTCCATACCTATGATCCACTAATTAACTCATAATCACCCTAGATCAACCATTCCCAATAATCCTTAAATGACTACTCTCATATCCATGAAAACACAAAGCAATGAGTTTGAAGTTTGCATAAATATGATTATAAGAGAATAGATGAAAAATTTAAGAACAGAAAGAGATTTGATAGATTAAGTTATCAAAAACATACAAAATTCTTAAGAAATCTCCAAAAGAGGCTAAGAGATTCTCTCTAAAAAAAGCTTAACCTAATAAATTAGGTTAGAGAGTATTTATAGGAAAAGACAAAAGGTTTTGGTCAACACAAATTAAACCAAGTCAAACCCGGTTTCGATAATTGAAAACAAAGCAAACTGGTCTTGGCCGAAGTCACCAAACCGCTGAAGCATCCCCTTGGTTGCTAGAGGTGGTGCGGACCCACTGTATCATCCCATCGTAGTGGAGCGGTCATCACTTGGCCGCTGAAGAATACCGCTGCAAGCCACATGTGTACACCATCCCACTGTTTAACATTGCCAGTTCTTCAGGTGGTTTTCGTCATCTCTGTAGGGGTCACTCGAAGTTGCGAGGACACACCAATGCGACTCCACGACGTCTCTGGACCACTGCATGAAGCTGGACTTGGGAGGTGTGACATAACCGCTGCACTTAGCCGTTACAGGCTCTAACCCTCACCAAACCTTCTCTTCTCGATCATCTTTCCTCGATTTGTTCTCCTTTGTGTCATTTTTCACTTCCAAGACCTAAGAAACAAGATTAATATGCAAATGATGCATCTAAACTCTAATTATGCAATGAAAATGCAAGAATTCTTATGAGAAATACAATCTAAAAGAGAGTAAAATCTCAATATATTAGTATCCTCATGTTTTTCGGTCACAATTGCTATACTACACCGAAATCGAAGCCCTGATGTACTTCTTGGCCTTCCTGACATACTTTTTGATGCACCTTGATTCAAATCAAAACTTTTTACCCATATTTGACAATGAAATCTTTTCCAAGAAAATTTCCCTTGTCGTTTAAGTTTGCTTACGTTTTCCCTGAATTTGTAACATTAAGCTTTTATGTGTCCATTATTTCCACAAAAATAACATCCAGTCTGTTTGGTTGTATTATTTTCTGAATTGTATTGGCCTTGATGAGAATACCTCCAAATATGAACTTGATTTTCCCTGTTTGAGATCCTCCTTGTCTAGTATATCCCAAACCTTTGTTAGACTTCTCTGTTCTTCCATAACTCAGGATTGTATAAAGTTGCTTAGTCCTAGTCAACATGTAAATCTTTCTATGATGTTGATCAAGCTTTGACTGCCGCATGGCTGATATTTCCTTTTCAGCACTTAATTCTTTCTCTAGATTTTCTACTTTAATAGCCAGAGCCAGCTTTTACTTCATTAGAATTAAGCTCTCTTGACTAATTTTCTTCTCATCCTTCAATTCATTATGCAATGACTCAATAAGTACATCAAGACAAAGCTTCTCTTTTACCAAAATTTGATTCTCTTGTACAATCTTAATCAATATCTCACGTACTTCCTTGTAGGTTTCAACCAAATCATCTTCCCGAACTCAAACTCTGTTCTGATACTTCTTCTCCTTCAACAAAATCAGTCATTCCTACAAGTGCAACAACATTATGCATCCTTGATTTCCTAAAACCATAGTTTCCATCATTCAGTATTATTCTTGATTTCCTAACAGCTCTCCATCTTCTCCACAAAATCTCAATAAACACAAGTGACAACTCTAATACCAAATGAAAACACAAGAGCTATCGATATGGAAACTGAGACACAATTTGACACAAAGATTTCTTCAAAAGAATTTAATTACTAAAATATCTATTTAGTGCACTTACAAGTTTCATTCAAACAATAATCTAGCTTTTTTCTCATGTTCAAGGATCTATACGCGATCCAAGAACTTTTCAAAACAAATCTCTTAACCCCTTAAGCATTATGCTTTCTTACAAGACACCCACAACTTTAATGTCTAAGAATTCTCTCCTTCTATTGTGTTAACCTCTACAAAGCCTTACCACGCCTATTTATACACAATAGGACTTCTTGGCCATAGAAGCCTAATTTCCATTCTATAGATCAATACAAATCCTAATGGAAATAACCATGTTTCATTTTCCCTCATGAAAAAGGAAAATTTTCCCATGTTTTCTTTTCTTACTAAAAAAGAAATTTTTCAATCTTCTAATATCTTCTCTAAGCTTTCAGCTCTGCAACCGCCTCTTAGCTCATATATTTTCAATTATATGTTAAGTTCCTCACTCCAGCTCTACATCATCAACTACATCGCTATGGTGTATCACATCTTGTGTTACTTTCTAACTGGTTCAACGAATGTGTTAATTGTTGTATCAACATTAACCTTTCACATGTATCTATCACTCATAGATTATTTAGAATCATATATTTGTTTCTTGAATTATCCTTTTTCTACTTTAAATGTAAAGAGCTATACCTCTAGTGTAACATATAGAAATTAACTCATGTTATTTGTTTATCTGTCACAAATTGCAGTGATTTTTTCTTCATTATGTTTTTATATTACTCCTCTTTTGGTTATTTTATTTGATGGTGAAAGAGCTTTCACAAGGTGTTGTGAAAAAAATATATTCAAAATATACATTTGAAGAATCAGAAATTCCTCAAGTAAGTCATTTTAATTTAAGCTTCCAAAATGTGTATCACTCCTAGCTTATCTACAAGTTTATTATGATTCATATCATAGATTTTCAAATTATCTTATGGTCTTCTCTACAATAGGTATAAAAAGTTATGAATCTAGTGTAATGAAAGGTAATTAGTTATTTGTTTTTACTATATGCAACAAATGCAGTTTTCCATACCATTATGTGTTAGAAGCAGATTTTTTTATCGTTTTATCGTTTATAGTAAACGTTCAAGAGACAAGATCCAAAATAGCATAGGCGATTAAGATAAAATAGGGTAAATGAATGGTTTCCAAAACCTTTTTAAAAATATATGTTCAGTTATATACTAATTAAGAAAATTTATACAAATGGCTACTAATAATTTCTCCAGTAAATATGTTAGTTTTTATGAAATAAAAAAAAATCAAAAGAGACAAAGAGATACGTACTCAATTATTCATTATTAAGAAAAAAAAAGTTTTCATAATTTTCTTCTCAACATATATAAATCAATCTGTCTGTTCTATAAAATATTTGTCTATTTCATGTCTCACAAGCATTTGAGATTTTACTTTGGTAATATAATATAAATAGTTATAATTTGTTGTAGTTATAAATCTTATTTAAGATTGTTTAAGGTAACTAATGTCTTTTATTTTTTTTTGTTCAGGTACGATGACGGGACACGCCGTTGTCGGTGAGGATATTAAAACTTGGCGATAAATCTTTGTAGAAGAGTGTAATATTTATTTCATTTTGAATTTGTTAAAATAAAATTCGTAGATTAATAATTCGTGGCGTGTCCCGATGTAATTATTGTAATATTTGGTGGTGTTAGAATATAATTTATATAGATTGTTAGTAGAGTGATTGTTAATATAAATGATTATATATATGTTTTAAGTGTTGATTAAGTGTTTTACGAATAATAATAATTTTTAGCGATGGTCAAGTGCGCCGGGTGCAATCTCAATTTTTTGTACATAATAACTCCATTTAAAACAAAAAAATGAGAAAAATTACCATAAAATTCACATTTACAATTATTAAGTTAGTCAATTATTATATATAAATTTGAACTTGTTATAATTAGATTTTTATTGTAATACATGAGAATTAAGTACAATTATGATAATATATCTTAAGATTTATAAAATATATGCAAAGGTTTAATAGTAAAAGTGAAATGTATTTATTTGTGAATATAAAATTTGGAATAATTATATTAAAAATGAAAAAATATTTAATATATATTAGCTAATATGATTTTAACTCAAATATATAATTTTGGTGATGTTGGAGTATATTTGGTGGTGTTAGAGTATTTTAAAAAAATACCTTGATTTATATATTAATAAATTTATATATTAGTTCTAAAATTTAATATATTAATTTTTTAATTATTTGAATAAAATAATATTTTTTTTTATTTCCTCTAATTTAAAAGCGGATTAAAATTTTCGAAGAATATATCGTCTATATGTATTTATTTGTTTATAATGTTAATAGCACTAGTTTGTTAGGTATTTAATTGGGTTTCAATTTATAGTAAAATAGAGTATTGTAATAATATAACGTTTATAAAAGTGTAATTTATGTTAGATTAGATCAGTAGTAAATTATGATATTAGACCGCACAATTTAATATGAAATAGTAAAATCTTCGGTTAGTATATAAAATATAAGCGATTATAAAATTTTACAACGATAAAAATATACAGAAAATGTTTCGAAAACGATATGTGGAAAAAAGTCTTAGACACATCAATATATCGAAGGGAAATAGCTAAATTTCCTTTGGAACCATGGTATCTTCAAATTATATTAGACCTCCAACATATGTAATAAATTACAGTTATTGGGCCATCAATCTCTTCTTTTTATCAATAAGAACGCATTGAAGTCATTGATGTATCATGACGGACTGGGAATATTTAAACTTGGTCATTGATGATACCATGACGGACTGGGAATATTTAAACTTATTCTTAATGGTTTCGAATCAAGAATTGGTCCATGTCTTTTGTTTACCCTTTCAAATTATATACTTGAAAATAAGTATATCTATGATAGAATTATTATGAAAACGACCAAAACGCTTTAAAAAATGTTGCTTGCCAGTTTCTACATTAATCAGATTGAATTTTCTCAACTACAATAAACTAATTGTATAGAAAACGAATTTGAATGGGCAAGTTTTCTTGTGGTATGAGCAAAGTTTTGTGACAAAAAGATGGCAATACACTCATAGATCATTGGACCCAAACCATGATTAAATATTTCGAAATACAAGCTGTTTTCACATGAAACCGAACCAAATCGATAATGAAATGATGGTCCAACCTAGAAACACATGAAAAATATACAAACCCACCCAGATTACTACAAATACAAGTTACTTAACGCCCTACAGAGATCAAACTAATAGCTGTCTGATCTCTCAGAAACACAAACATACATAATTTAAAACATAAAAATAAACACCAAACAAAGGAACATCAAAGTCTCATCTTATGAGCTAATTAAAGGGTTTTAGATGATTTCAAGAATTATATATCAAAAAAACTTAGCTTTTGAATAAGAATAACTCTCTTAATTATGTTTACAAACTCTCTCAAAACAAAACACCAAAAACTCTCACAATTCTATTAATCAATGTCACAATTCAATATTGGTATTTATAAAAGTTGAGCACAACTTTGCATAAACATTTTCCTAATAGATTTAGACAACTTCTAATTCTACTTGACTTATTTTACTAGCAATCATCTTATCCTAACACATATACGATTCCTTATATTGCAAGTTAATCTAATCTTTAAAATTTATCTAACATCCACCCCTTTACGCTTCAAGTTAGTCTTTGAGAGGTATTGAACTCCTATCAAACTTCTCATCTCTTTGAACTTGATTCTTGCTAGGGGTTTAGTTAATATATCTCCACATTTCTTCTTCTTCAAATACATGTTGCACCTCGATTTATGATCTTCAACATATTCTCGGATGACCCGTGATTTCACTGATCTTCTCGTATCTTTGACCTGTGATTTCACTCAACAAATCTTGAAGCCATATTGCTTGTTTTGCAGCTTCAGTGGCTGCATAAACTCGGCTTCACACGAAGATAAGGCAGCCGTTTGTTGTTTTTGGGAACACTATGTAATTGGTGACTCACCAAAGAAAAACACATGTCCGGTTGTGCTTCTTCCATCATCAAGATCCACATTATGATTACTATCACTATAGCCAACGATTCTTTGATCCTCCTCACTTGAATCTTAAGCCATAAATTAATGTCCCTTGAAGACACTTTAGAATTTGCTTCATAGCCACACCATGTGAATCTCTAGGGTCTTGCATATACCTACTAGCCACTCCAACCGAGAAAGAAAGGTCAGGTCTTGTATGAAGAGGTGCCTTAGACAACCTATACCTCTTCAATACATCGGAGCGTCAACTTTGGGTTCTTCTTGCACTTTAGACATCTTCAAACCAAACTCCATAAGTATGTGTGTAGGGTTGCAAGTGTCTAAGCCAGTTAATTTTAGAATATGTCGAGCATAAGCCTCTTGCTTGATCTCGATTTCATCTTCACTTTGAATAACTTCTATCACAATGTAGTAAGTAAGCTTCCCAAGATTTTTCATCTCAAAGTTTGACGATATTCCGGTTTTGAATTTTTCTTTGATCCTTAGTTTATTCCCAGTTACAAAAAGATCATCCATATATACTACAATGATGAGAAGATTTTATTTTGAGCACTTTATGAACTTCATACTTTTCAAGATCTGATCAAGTTTTGTGTTCTAACAATGTGGGACTTGTCTCAAGCCGTACAAAGCCTTGGAGAGTTTGAAAACTCGATGTTCTTCTCCCTTATTTTCAAAACCTTCGGGTTGAGACACATACACCTCCTTTTTTAGTTCACAATGCAGAAAGGCGGTCTTAACATCAAGATGATGGATCTCCCATCCATGAGAACCAGCTCGAGATACAAGTAACCAAATAGTTTCAATGCGAGCTACCGGTACAAATACTTCATCAAAATTGATTCCCGATTTCTGTACATACCCTTTTCAAACGAGTCTAGCTTTGAATTTGTTGATTGTGCCATATGCGTTTCTCTTGATGATGAATATCCATTAAAGACCAATGATCTTAGTTCTAGCCGGTTTATCAACTAACCACCACGTCTTGTTCTTGTTGATAGAATCAATCTCTTCTAGACATATTTTTGTCCATTCGATAAAATCTTTAGCTTCTTGATAACTTATCGGTTCATCATTGATTGATAGTAGAAGCTTCTCACATTCTATATCAGGTATAAGAACATAATCATCAAGGTATCTTGGGTGACTTACTTGACCATTTGATCTTTGTAGCGAAGGTTGATTGATTTCAAATTTTCAAACCCTAATTTGATGGTTTCGTATTGAAGGAGAGGAGTTTTGGTGCTCCAAGGAGATAAAAAAAAATTGCTACAGACCCTTGGGCTCCATCCAGATCCACGAAGAACTTATCTCCTGGTTGATTCTATCCTTTTGTTCTTTGCTTTTGGTGGTGGAAGCAAAGTTCATTACATTGTCTGGGTGATTTAACGCAAAATCTATGATTTAAATCCATTATCTATGTTGTGGACTCGCCGTTTCTTCCCTTCCCTTGCTGTTTCAGCAGAGAGTCTTTTATTTTCTTAGAAAAGTCATTCTGATAGAGCGCACGATAAACAGCACCGCAAAGCGCAGAAGCAGAGGGGGAACGAAGAGAAAAATCGAGAAAAAGCTGAACCAAAAAAGTTAATTTTTTCTTTAAATTTTGCGATTAAATTCATCTTCCTGATTTAATATACAGAAGATGATCGTTGTTGTTTAGGTTTTTTGGTTTTTCCTCTTTGCTTTATGAGATGATTTTTTTGTAAAATTCTGTGTTTTTAACCATTTTGATCCGTTTGTCTCCTTGATGTTTATGCTAGATTCTGAAATTCTGGTGTTTATTGATGCTTTGATAAGTTTCGGTTTAGGGTTATACGGAGCTTGGGGATTGTGGAACGTACTAGTTTGCTCTCAATGAAGCTTTTAGAATTTTCATTTTGTGTTTTTTTTTGGGATTTAGTGTTTCTGTTGTAGTTGAATTGTTTGTAGCTTTGGTTTTTGTGTAAAAATTTATTTTGAATTCATTGTAGTTGTGTTAAAAAGATTGAGAAATTAGCTTTCTCCTCATTTAGGAGATGCACACTGGCTTAATCTCAACTCAGTTGTCTCGATTTTATTTGGTTTTGAGTTAATTGATGTTGTTGTGTCTTAATTTTTGAGAGTAAATTTGGACCTTAGTGTTCTGATTTCCTGAGGTGGTTTTGTGAAGGTTTATATGTAGTTATTGTTGGTACTAGCATGATAAAATTTGTTAAAACTTGTGTAGACAACTGAAAATGGTTTTGAAAACGATAGAGTTTGTTACAATTTCTTAGATATATATAATGAATATTCACCCATACTCTTATGGTAAATGAGAATGTAATTTATTTCTTGTTTCCTCACACTTCTTGTAGATTAGCAGCATAGATGAAGGGTCTTCGTTTTTTGCAATTGTGATAACAAAGCAAAAGAAGAAGAAGAAATGGGAGGTTGATGTTCTTTACGAAGAGCTGATGTAAATAATGGACCTGCGTACTACTACGTTAGTGTGATCTTTCTCCCACTTCCTTTTTCCGTCTTTTAACCCTTCCTATGTTTACACACACTCCGTTGACTTGTAATTTACTTTCTTAGGATTCTTCATTGGAAAACTTTGAGGATCACCGGATATATCTGAAATCAGAGATGGCCGGCGTTAGTTCTGACAAACTTCTCGACTCTGAGATTCATGGATTCCATACTTTTCTAGGTTTGTTCTAAGCTAAGCTGATTGTTCGTCTTGATTCATGAAAATTCGCTTATATGGGATTTTTGGAAATTTTCCATTTGAAAATTGGGAAATATGATTCAAATATGCATTTCTTCTTTATTTAATTTGGTTATATATATATTTTTCCAAGGGTTTGATTGTTGATATAGAAAAACAATTAGATGCATTCATTTATGAATTTGTGCCTATGTTTTCTTGAGGTCTCTTGATAATTATTGATTGTGTGTTGCAGATCTGGATATAAAAACAATGTTGGAGGAAGCATACAGTAGGTGGCTCCGGTCAAATGAGATCCATGCTCTCCTCTGTAACCATAAGTTCTTAACCATCAGCGTCAAACCAGTTGAAAGAAGGGATAGTAGGGGAAGCTGGAGCAATAAAGAGGAACACGGAAATGGTAGGCCAAAAGCAAGAAGAGAGTCGGGAGTGAAAGAGTTCAACGATAACAACTACTGGAAAGTGGATCCAGAAGTTGGAATTTTGAAGTGATAAGTCAGTTATCTTGTACAGTGCGATTTTGTAGGAGAGTAATGAAACAAAACTTGCTTTAGTTGAAATTAAGTCAGTGTCTCTGTAAAAAAAGCTTTATCTTTTATGATTAGGTTTATGTGGCTATTAAGTAGAGTAAGTTTGCCTGTTTTTATTGTACTATGCTTGCCACGAAGTTGCCCTTCTTTAAGCTATATTTAAAACTCTTTCGCGGTTTAGTTTGACTTGATAAACATCAATGTCAATTAGGGATGCACCAACCTATTTAAGGGATGATTCGCCCCGAGTTAACTTCCCAGGCTTTTTAGGTTCAAAGGGAGAAAGGTGTCTAAATTTTAGTGTTGTGGGGCGTTTGCGTTTGTTTCTCATGCATTTCATAGGGAAAGCCAATCTCTGAGATTTGGAGTTGTGGGGCGAGAGAGAAACGTAACTTTTCTCGAGAACAGACAGTGGACTTAAAGACTGAAATACCTTAGAGACTTTGCTATCAGGAGGCAATGAAGATTGGTGGAAAGTGATATTTTTGCCGGACAAGGCTTCGGAAGAACTAGACCATTTCTGGATCCACAACACCAAACAAAGCAGATGGATTGAAATTCATAACACATTCAATGTACTAGTAAAGTGATACAAGATTATTCATAAAATAGATGAATGACTCAGTTTTACCCTCTCTACATAAATTATGGTGTAATAAACACAGCAGAGAGTGAGATTTTTTAGTGAGTCAAATTATGTGAGTAACTACCAAGCAAACAATTTCAGATTAAAAAAAAATTCTAATAGGGTAAAAGAGCTATCGAAGAAAACTAATCTAACAAGTAAGAATACAAAGAAGCAACGAAGAACTCACCAAAAGAGGAATGGTCTTTTGAATGCCAACACGTCTAACCTTGAGATTGCCAGAAGAAGTGAGCTCAGAAGGCAAACTAAGGAGCACAACAACCCTAGCTTGAAGATGTTTATAATCGGATCCTAGATTCAGATCCTTACCATCCAAAATGTTTTTTTCTATAAAATTCCATTAAAAAGAAGAAGGAGATTTATAAAACCCAAATAATTAAGTCGAAGGAGCCATGATATTTTTAAAAAAAATAATTTTCGTCATTAATTTGGTAAATCGTTTCCTATCTTTTTGTTATTTTTTATTATTTTTCGCAACTGATGAGAAAATCTGCGATATCAATGAATCAAATATGCGGTATAAAATCTGCTGTAACAGAGTGGCTAAAAATCTGCCACAAAAAGTCTGAGAAAGTTTGTTGTAACTAAGCAGCCTCTAAAAAATTTTATAATATTTGCGATAAAAGAGATTGCACATTATGTAATAAATCTGTGATAGCTAATTATTGCAAAAAAAACTATGCGATAACGTAAAATAAATCTGCGATAACGTAAAATAGATCTAACAATTACTTTTTTGTTATCAAATCTACGGTGAAAAAACTCTGGTACAGCTAAAACAAAAAATCTTTGGTAAAAAATAAGTTTGCGACAAAAATCTGCGATAAAAAACAAATCTGCCTTAGAAATTCTATCATTTTGGAGAATGAAAAATCTGCTCTACGAATCAAAAAAAATATGTGATGAATTAGAAAATCTACAACCACTAATATAAGTATATATGCGGAAATAAATTAAATCTGCGAACAAAATCTACGACAAAAAAATAATTTGTCATTTCAAAACATTTGCCATAACATCGAACCGTAGATTTATATGTTAGCAGTGGTAAAGTCATAAATAATTGCTATTTAAAGAAAAAAAAAAAAAATATTGATGTAGAATTAATTGGTAATAACAGTATTGTAATTACTTTTTTTAACACATAGTTTTAAGAGTATTTTAATTATTAAAAAAAAATCATTTAACTTTATTTTTTTCTATGTTACTTTAATAATAAAATCAAATTGTAAGATTATTTTACTTATTCTCCCTATTTTCTTTATATAATTTGAAAAGTAGATTTATAAATACATTATACCTCAAATACACGTGCAAGCCATCTACCAAAGCTTCAGAAACGTGGTACCATCGGAGATGCGAAACTTCCTCCTTTGCCGATGCCTTTCACTCGGCTGTAGATCGCCGGCAAGGCTAATCATCCCGCACCACCAAGAAAATTTTATTTGCCAATGTCTTGCACTCTCAGCTTCATTTGATTCATCTACAAGATTTGGCCGGAGCCAAATAGCATTCCAATTAATCTTCTCAAACTTCTTTTAAGAGACGCCCCACTCACCACCTAATTCTCAGATCTAGGTGGTCAAAGCACTTATAAGAGAGAGTGAAGAAATTACACAGAAGGAAATTAAATCGGATGAAGAATAGGCTAGAAGAAGAGCTTCCGGAATATTCATCTACCGGTAATAGAATTCTCTAATACCAGACTGTCTTGAGTATAAGATTTGTACCGGAACCGATAAATCCAGAGTAAACCGGAAATTTATTACCGATACGAGATCAGAAGATAAGTCTCAAAACGGAGGTAACTCCGACTGAGAAGGTATATACAACAAAAAGACTCTCTCTCTCTCAAAGGTAGAAGTGTGAGAAGAAAGAGAAGAGACCTATTCTTTTTTTTTAACGTCTTTCTTATATATTAGAAAATGTTTACATGGCCTTTGAATAAACAACTTCTTATACATCTAGGAGGATAGTAAAAACCTTGAGATAAAAAAAATGTTGGCTATGAACTAATTTTGCCTATCTGTCAGCCACCGTATTACATTCACGGTTTACTTTCGTATATTCGATATCTATGAATCGAACTCTCCAACGGCTAGACGATAGGGGCATACTTGCTCAACCGCCATCATACTATGATCGTAATATAATCAGTTTTTTAAAATTGTCAATATAATCAAATGGTATGACTAGCAAAGCGTTAGTGTTTTTCCAGCTAGTTGTTCCAACATGAATGCTTAAGATAACGAATCTTGACTTCGGTCTCTTGATCAACTCTGTCATCAAATGATGTTCCAGCCTCTACTCATGGACTTGGCTTGGGAGCAAGGGGTCAGTGGCGGGGTCAGTGGATGATGATGCCGTTTGGTCGAAGCAACCCTCCAAATATGCTAATAATTATCTTTTGGACCAAATTCAAAACATGATCTAAATTTTAGAGTTTTTTCTAGAAATATCAACACCTCCACCTCTTTAAAAGGTTCTAAAAAATTTCTATAATCCTCCCAATATCTTTCCACCTCCTTAAAGAATAAAAAATCTAGATAGTTTCATAGAAATATCTAGATAATTGTAATAAAATAATATATATCTTATGGAAATATCTTTTGGACCAAATTCAAAACATGACCTAAATTTTAGAGTTTTTTCTAGAAATATCAACACCTCCACCTTTTTAAAAGGTTCTAAAATTTTTTTATAATCTTCCCAATATCTTTCCACCTCCTTAAAGAATAAAAAATCTAGATAGTTTCATAGAAATATCTAGATAATTGTAATAAAATAATATATATCTTATGGAAGAATAGTCTAGATTTATGAGTATAATATTCTAAATATTTTGTAGTTTGGAGGTTATAGATACTTCCTCCCTCTTTCATTTGTAAGCAAGTTAAAAATTTAAGAAATTAGTAATAAGAAAGAGTTAGAGTAAAATCAAAGTCTTCCATTTCCTATTTTTCCTTCTAAATACTTACACACTTCTCCATCATCTTATTAAACAATATTTTTCATTTCCAACAAAGTGGTAGCAGAGCTAGAAGATCTCACAAAATGGCGAGTAATAGTGTTCCCTTCCAAGTCTCGATGCTCACAAAGAGTAACTACGACAATTGGAGTTTACGAATGACGGCTATCTTAGGAGCAACGATAGGTCAGCGAAGCGTGAGAGGGAGCGGAGAAGGAAAGGCCAAACACTTCGGCCGAATGGGAATGTGAGGCGATAGTTTTCCACCCATGGCATTGTCCTACTTACTTCTCCAATTTAGATGCGACGTGGTTTTCCACCATTCCTTATTCAGGCAAGAAGTTCCTTATAATATTAAAGGGATATGCCTCGCTCAATTATCGATTTCTAGATTGAATGGGAATGGATCAGCACGATGCAGCGGCAACTGAAATATATTTAAACGGATTGTGTGGTACCCCCGAATCGAACATGACATGTGGGAGATAGTCAAGAAAGGTTTCATTGTACCGGAGAATGAAGATAATATATCTCAAGCTGAAACAGATAGTTTGAGAGACTCAAGGAAGAGAGACAAGAAAGCTCTTTATCTAATGTATCAAAGATTAGATGAAGATACATTTGAGAAGGTCGCAGAAGCTACGTCGGCCAAAGAAGCATGGGAGAAGCTTCGAACATCCTACAAGGGTGTCGATCAAGTCAAGAAGGTACATCTTCAAACTCTAAGAGGAGAATTTGAAGCATTGCAAATGAAAGAAGGTGAACTCATTTCTGATTACTTCTCTAGATTTTTGACGGTTACTAATAACCTAAAGAGAAATGGGGAGAAGTTAGATGATGTGAGAATCATGGAGAAGGTTCTTAGATCATTGGATCAAAAATTTAAGCATATTGTCACCGTCATCAAAGAGACAAAATATTTGGAGGCTATGACAATGGAGCAACTTCTTGGGTCGCTACAAGCTTATGAAGAAAAAAAGAAAAAGAAGGAAGATATCACCGAACAAGTACTCAAGATGCGGATTAATTATACTAAAGAAGGAAACGACCAAGGTTATCAAAGAAGAGGTGGCAGTCAAGTACGAGGATAAGGTTGTGGATATGGAAATGAACGAGGTTGGAGGCCCTATGAAAATAACACCAACCAAAGAGGAGAAACCTCATCAAGAGGTCGTGGGAGAGAAAAATCCAAAATCAAGGTACAATGAATCAAGTGTCAAATGCTACAATTGTGGGAAGTTTGGACATTATACTTCTGAATGTAAAGCTCCCAACAACAAAAGAGTTGAGGAGAAGGCCAACTATGTTGAAGAAAAAATCCAAGAAGAAGATATGTTATTGATGATGGCTTATAAGAAGGATGAATAAGAAGATAGTCAAAAGTGGTACCCTGATAGCAGTGCAAATAATCACATGTGCGGGAGAAAAAACTTGTTCGTGGACCTTGATGAATCAGTGAGAGGAGACGTGGCTTTAGGAGATGAATCAAAGATGGAGGTTAAGGGTAAAGGAAAAATTCTCATCTGATTAAAGAATAGGGATCATCAATTTATTTCCAACGGTTACTATATTCCAACCATGAAGACCAACATCTTGAGTCTTGGACAACTCTTAGAGAAAGGTTATATGATATTCGACCAAAAGATAATAAATTTTCTATAAGAGACCAAGAAAACAACCTCATCACGAAGGTGCCGATGTAAAAAAATAGAATGTTTGTCCTTAACATTCAAAATGCCATCGCACAATGTCTCAAGATGTGCTATAAAGAGGAGTTTTGGCTTTGGCATCTCTAATACAGACATTTTAACTTTGGAGGATTAGAGCTGCTTTTGAAAAAAAAAGAAATGGTGAGAGGATTACCTTGTATCAATCATCCAAATCAAGTTTGTGAAGGGCTTTTACTTGGAAAACAATTCAAAATAAGTTTTCCAAAGGATTCAAGCAGAAAAGCTCAAAAGCCATTGGAGCTTATACACACAGATGTGTGTGGTCCAATCAAGCTAAGATCACTTGATAAAAGAAACTACTTCCTTCTCTTTATTGATGATTTTTCAAGAAAAACATGGGTTTATTTTTTGAAAGAAAAATCAGAAGTATTTGAAAACTTCAAAAAGTTTAAACCCCATGTTGAGAAGGAAAGTGGTCTTGTGATCAGAGCTTTGAGATCCAATCGTGGAGGAGAGTTTACATCCAAAGAGTTTCAGAAGTATTGTGAAGATAATGACATTAGAAAACAACTAACGGTGCCAAGAACCCCTCAAAAAAATGGAGTAGCGGAGAGGAAGAATATAACAATTCTTGAGATGGCGAGGAGCATGCTCAAAAGTAAACTACCAAAAAGAGTTATAGGCTGAAGTTGTCGCGTGTGTGGTTTATTTATTAAATCGATCTCCAAAAAGAAGTGTTTCGGGAAAAATTCCACAAGAAGCTTGGAGCGGAAGAAAGCTCGGTATTTTTCACTTAAGCGTCTTTGGAAGCATTGCTCATGCTCATGTACCGGACGAGAAGCAAAGCAAACTAGATGACAAAAGTGAGAAGTACATCTTTATTGGTTATGAAATTAACTCCAAAGGCTAGAAGCTTTACAATCCGGACACGAAGAAGACAATTATAAGTCAACATGTCATATTTGATGAAGTAGGAGAATGAGATTGGAGATCAAATGATGAAGATTATAACTTCTTTCCACATCTTGAAGAAGATGATCTCGAGAAACCAAGAGAGAATCCTACTACACCACCAACTTCACCAACAAGTTCTCAAGGAGAAGAAATTTCTAGCGAAAGGACTCCACATTTTAGAAGTCTACAAGAACTTTACGAGCTAACCAAAAATCAAGAAAATCTTACTTTATTTGGTCTATTTGAAGAATGTGAACCCATGGACTTCCAAGAAGCTATGGAAAATAAGACATGGAGAAATTCAATGGATGAAGAAATCAAGGAGATAGAAAAAAATATACATGGGAGTTAGCTTCACTTCCAAATGGGCACAAATAAATTGGTGTAAAATGGGTATACAAAGCAAAGAAAAATTCTAAAGGAGTAGAGAGATACAAGGCAAGATTGGTGACGAAAGGCTATAGTAAAAAATCCAGAATTGACTACGATGAGGTATTCGCTCCCGTTGCTCGTCTAGAAATTGTTAGACTAATCAATTCATTATCGGCTCAAAAAATTAGAGAATATATCAAATGGATGTCAAGTCAGCCTTCTTAAATGGAGAACTTGAAGAAGAAGTTTACATTAAGCAACCACAAGGCTACATAATCAAGGGAGAAGAAGACATAGTCTTAAGGCTGAAGAAGACACTTTATGGGTCAAAACAAGCTCCAATGGTGTGGAATACTCGAACTGACAAGTACTTCAAGGAGAAAGATTTTATCAAGTGTCCATATGAGCATGCACTCTATATCAAAATTCAAAATGACTATATATTGATTGCATGCTTGTATGTAGATGACTTGATATTCACGGGTAGCAATCCAAGCATGTTTGAGGAGTTTCAAGAAAGAGATGACAAAGGAGTTCGAGTTTACGAATGTTGGATTAATGTCTTACTACCTTGGAATTGAAGTGAAACAAGAAGACAATGGAATCTTCATTACTCAAGAAAGTTATTTAAGGAGGTACTTAAGAAATTCAAGATGGATGACTCGAATCCAGTTAGCACGCTGACGGAATGTGGAATCAAGTTGTCAAAGATCAAAAAGGAGATCAAGTGGATCTAACACTCTTTAAAAGCTTGGTTGGGAGCTTACGTTATTTAACGTGCACAAGGCCCAATATCTTATATGTGGTTGGAGTTGTTAGTCTTTACATGGAGCATCCAACAACAACTCATTTCAAGGAGGCAAAGAGGATTCTTCGCTATATCAAAGGTACCATGGACTTTGTCTTGTACTATAATATCTCTAATGATTACAAGCTTGTTGGATATAGTGATACCAATTGAGGTGGAGAAGTAGATGACCGAAAGAGCACAAGTGGCTTTGTGTTCTACACTAGAGATATAGCGTTCACATGGATGTCGAAGAAGCAACCGATCATTACCTTATCTATTTGTGAAACGGAGTATGTAGCGGCTACTTCATGTGTTTGCCATGCTTTTTAGTTATGAAACTTGTTAAAGGAGTTAATCTTGCCACAAGAGGAGCCAACGAAGATTTTTGTGGATACCAAGTCAGCAATAGCACTGGCGAAGAATCCAGTCTTCCATGATCGAAGTAAGCACATTGACACAAGGTATCACTACATTAGGGAGTGTATTAACAAGAAGGAAGTGCAATTGGAGTATATGAAGACAAATGATCAAGTAGCCAATATTTTCACCAAGCCTCTTAAACGCGAAGATTTTATCAAGATGAGGAGTTTACTTGGAGTAGCAAAATCAAGTTTAAGAGGGGGGTGTGAAAGTTAAACTTGATTTTGGATCAAGTTTAATTATTGGTCCAATTATCCAATAATTATATTTTGGGCCAAATCCAAGACATGATCCAAGTTCTAGAGTTTTCTCTAGAAATATCAACACCTACACCTCCTTAAAGTTCTAGAAATTTTGTAGAATCCTCCCAATATCTTTCCACCTCTTTAAAGAATAAAAAATCTAAATAGTTTCATAGAAATATTTAGATAATTGTAATAAAATAATATAGATATTATGGAAGAATATTTTAAATTTATGATTATAATATTGTAGATATTTTGTAGTTTGAAGGCTATAAATACTTCCACTCCCTTTCATTTGTAACCAAATTAAAAAGGTTAAGAAGTTAGTAATAAGAAAGAGTTAGAGAAAAATCAAAGTCTTCTATTTCCTATTTTTTCTTCTAAATACTTAAACACTTCAGCATGATGTATACTTGAGGTCTTCAAGCTCCAAGCTTCATCTTCAAGGGTTTACCGGTTAGATGGGGCTGATGATTGGAGATATGCTCGATCTAATCTTCAGCCAAAGGATGGAGTTAAGCATTTGAGGTTGTTAAGAAATCTAGAGAGATGCTCGATCTATGCTTTAATAGTGGAAATGATGGGTGGATTGATATACGAACCACAAGATATGTGTAAGTCTTTTGATACAGCAAACTCCAACACCGAGGTAGGCTACAAGGTGATTGGAGGGTTTGTCTTGAATCGCTCAAGGACAAGAAAAGAGAAAAGTTCTCGTTTTTGATTTCTAAAAGAGTGTTAAACTGATTACAAAGAAGTTTAAGGCCTTTTGTATGGAGCCTTTAGGTCTAAGAAAGATAATTACAAAATGATCCTTTTTTCTAACATTTTTCTAAATTGGACCTCCCAAAAGAAAGCATAAATACTTAAAAATATTAAGAAGAAAAAGGAGAAGACTTACTATGTGGATGTCTTCTAAATAGGATACGATCACACTCCATGCCTAATCTATTTTTATGGACATTTCCAAACAGACTATGCACATGGAATGGAGTGTGATGCACCAAGTATCATTGTCTCATTGAAAACTCTCTCGATAAACCCATTGGGATAAACCCGAGGTAGGGAAAAAGCGTACAACTACCTTAGCGACTTGGTGTGGCTTTATTCTTGGGAAATAGTGAAGACACATTGATTCTGCTTTCCGTAGCTGATCAAGGCCCATGAGCTTCCAAAGATTGATGAGAAATTTCTTGAATCCCTTGGAGAATCTAGTGTCATCCGGCTGTCATCAAGGCCTTCTCCACGAAGCTATTGAATTTGTCTCGGTAAGCTCTTACCTTGGTCCTCTTGATGATTCTAGGAGGTATAACTGGTGCCTCGAGCTCTTCATCCTCTCCTTGGTCTGTTGGTGGAATGTCTAGAGGCGTCTCGCTCACATCATAACATCATCTTCAGGTAAGTGATTGTTGAGCCAATATTGGCCCTTAACATAAGAGTTTTTATCTTTTGTATAATGCAAAATGAGTTTGTCTTGACAATGATGCTGGGGAAGATAAATCTTTCTTGCATAACTTGCATCATCATAAGATAAAAAATTGTTGTAGAGCTGGTTCTGACCGTTGATTCACCACATTTGAATGAGTGATGAAAAAGGATCCTTGTGGGAGGTTATGATTTGTAGCCGATCTAGGAGGATGTGATTGTATCTAAGGGTCACTCGCAGACTTGATTGTACATCCATCTCCAATCTGGTAATGTAATCCTATAATTAATAAATCCCAAATATGGAGAATGGAGTGTCAGCCATGAGAAGGTTTGGTTCCTACATTGACATTCCTTATGTCATATCATGGAAATATTGGCTTTTTAAAAATTCTTGCTAGCAGACCATTTGGATTTTGAAATATCCGTCAAACTTGTTTAGCAAGGAGAACATTGTTAAAATTTTTGATATCGCGAAAATCAAATCCACCTTCTTTTTTAGAAAATCCTATATGTTTCCAACTAACCCAAGTAATGAATCTTTTATCCTCATCAGAACTTCACCAAAATTGTGATAAAGCCGAATTAATCTCTTGACAAATTGTGGTTAAAAATTTAAAGCAACTCATTGCAAATGTAGACATTGCTAAAGCAATAGATTTGAGTATTACATCTTTACCGGCTTTAGAAAAGACTTTATATTTCAGTTCGTTCCTTCGTTCTTTTGATAATATATTCAAACATTTGTACTTTTTTCCGAAAAATCTCTTCTAGAATTCAAGATATCTAGCACAGCCCCCGACATCTTCGATATTCGCTTAACTTCATGTTTCTTAGCTTCAGATACTCGACTTTCCAAATGTAATTAAAGACTTATCAAGGTTCACATGTTGTCCAGACAACGAGTCATATTGTTGCAAAATAGCTAATAGTGCTTGACTATTTTTCGCATTTGCTTAACAAAAAACCAAATAATCATCCGAAAAAAAGATAACAAACCCATAGACCGATGTTAGTAATAGATAATCCTTTGATCCTCTTTTTCTCTTCTTCGTATCGGATTTTTTGTGTCAGCGTAATTTTTGTCAACACGTTTACAACAGGGTTTTATCTTTGGTGAATACTTTTGTACTGCTGGATTTTTGTTGTTATCCTTAAAAAAAAATAAAAAAAATTGAATGGCTGAAATAAATAAAAAAAAATATAAAAAAAACCAGAGGTTCGGAACAACACGTTTCAGCCATTTCTGCAATTTCGCTTCAAAACTAATATCTCAGGCTATACCCAAAAACTCATCTCTCTCGAGTCTTCTCCAAGTAAAACTTCAAGTCCATTCTCATGGCAGATTCTCAAAACGATCATGAAAATGACGTTTTCTCCTTCTTCACCGCTCCTTACGATTCAACCTTAACCGCAACAGCAACGCCATCCACGCTTTTCAACCGTTCTGCTTACTCCTCTTCTTCCTCCGGCGAGGAGGACTCTCAACCTTCAATCGACGACAGTAATAAACGAATCGATTACATGATCCAATTTCTCGATCGGAGACTCAGCGAAGACGACAATTTCGACGGGATCGGACCGGAGAACGGTTCCGATTCTTTACCGGAATTTGTTGGTAAGTGTGGCGAAACCGGGATCTTCAAGGTTCCGATTAGGTCAGCAGTTCATCCAAATCGACCACCGAGTCTTGAGGTTAGACCTCATCCGTTAAGGGAAACTCAAATTGGACGGTTTTTGAGGACGATGACTAGTACTGAGAGACAACTATGGGCTGGAGGTGAAGATGGTGCGTTGAGAGTTTGGGAGTTTAGTGAATTGTATGGAAGTGGGAGAGGATTAGAGGTAGAGGATACGGCGCCGTATAAGGAGACTATAGGGAATGAGATTGGATCTTCTGTGGTTTGTATGATTGGTGATGAAGGTAGTAGAGTTGTTTGGAGTGGGCATAGAGATGGGAGGATTAGATGTTGGAAATTGAGAGGTGATCATGGTATTGAAGAAGCTTTGTCGTGGCAAGCTCATCGTGGTCCTGTTCTTTCCATTGCTATCTCAGCTTATGGTGAGTGTTGTTGTTCTATTGTAAGTTTCTGCTTTCCACATTATAACAATAGAGATTAAGATGGAAGAATTAGGATTTCGAATGTTGACATTGAATTTCTTATTGTGGAAGTCTTTGGGTGAGGACCTAAATTAGTAATCTTAATGATGTTTGGTTGGCGTGATTTGGATTTGGATTTTTATGCTGACTAAGACATTTATTGGCTCCTATAATTTCCACCAGACAAGCTGGCTTGAGTGATCATGTTGTAGCTAGTACATTATGAACAGCTTATAGAGTCTACAAAACCATCCTTTTTGTGATTACTTTGTATGACTCTGGTAATAATCTTTCCTCATTTTAGTCCCCAATACCTACTTCATGTTAAGGAATCGGAATTTGTTTTCCTTTGAATGGTTAATATGTGATGAAAAATTAAAAATTATAACGATTCTTCTTGTTCAATGTTTCATTGTTCCACTTTAAAATGTTACTTAATTAATATTTCGAGGGGAAAAAAGGGTGGCTTCTGATTCTTACCTTGAAATTTACTGTACTTGATCTTCCTTGGGTGGATTGATAGATTATCTGGTTGAGTTAGTGTTTTACTGCCTTTTGGCATCTCTATTTCATCCTCTTTGGTCAGAGTTGGTGCAATTTCAAATTATAAATAAACTATGGCACCCTTGAGGATGATTTAATTGTTGTTTAACCTTCTCTAGTAACACACTTTTTTGTTATCAATTATGTAGGAGATATATGGTCAGGGTCTGAGGGAGGTGCTCTTAAAGTTTGGCCCTGGGATGACGCTCTTGGGAAGTCTTTTTCTTTGAAGATGGAAAAAAGGCACATGGCTGCGTTATCAGTAGAGAGATCGTATATTGATCCTAGGAGCCAGGTTTCAGCCAGTGGTTTTGCTAATACATTAACGGCAGATGTTACATTTCTCGTAGCTGATCATACAAGGGCAAGAGTATGGAGTGCTAGTCCCCTGACGTTTGCTTTGTGGTAAAATCGAGACTTATTTATTTCTGCTTTTCTTATACATCATTTTTTCTGATTCTGATTGGTCAGCAGTAAAGCATTACTGCAATAAACTTAATGGAAATACTTTTGTCTATTAGATCTCTTGTCAATTGGCTCCGTAGTGTTTCAACTGCTAGCAGCCACTCCCATTCAGTTTATGTGTATAGTTGATTGCTTTCTTATTTTCTGTTAATATATTGCATGGCAGGGATGCTCGAACAAGAGATTTGATCAAAGTATTCAATATTGATGGGCAGCTCGAGAATCGAACTGACAATTCTATATATCCTGATTTTGGGAATGAGGAAGAGGGGAAGATGAAGATAACTAGTTCAAATAAAGAGAAAGCTCAATCTTCCCTTAGTTTCTTTCAGCGGTCTCGTAATGCAATTTTGGGAGCAGCTGATGCTGTTCGTCGGGCTGCAGCGAAAGGAGGGTTTTGTGATGATAGTAGGAAAACTGAGGCTGTTGTCGTGTCAGTTGATGGAATGATTTGGACTGGAAGTTCAAATGGAGTAATTATGAGATGGGACGGAAATGGTAATTGCTTGCAAGAGTTCTCATACCAGTCCTCTGGTATTCTCTGCATGTTCACTTTTTGTTCTCGACTGTGGGTTAGTTATTCCAACGGCACTGTTCAGGTATTGGAGCTTGAGGGAAAGCTGCTTGGAGGATGGATAGCTCATAGTGGTCCTGTTATAAAAATGGCTATTGGGGGTGGTTATTTATTTACCCTTGCAAATCATGGAGGTATTCGTGGATGGAATGTTACTTCTCCAGGGCCCATTGACAATGTTTTGCGGGCTGAATTGGCTGGGAAAGAATTTTTATATTCAAGGAGAGAGAATCTGAAAATATTAGCTGGTACATGGAATGTTGGAGAGGGGAGAGCATCGACCGACTCACTTATATCCTGGCTAGGCTGTGCTGCTACTGGAGTTGAGATCCTAGTTGTTGGACTGCAAGAAGTTGAAATGGGAGCAGGAGTTTTTGCAATGTCTGCAGCAAAAGAAACGGTAAGCTTTCATTTACCTACAATTAAGCGGGAAAGATGTATCTCTTAAGGCGTATACTAGTCTCCTTAATCGATTTTTCTTTTGTTTTGTGTAATCCTCGGGGCCTTTTTCTTGCTGCTATGTTAAATAACGAAAATGTCCACCTCTCCACTCTCTCAAACATACAGGCAAATAGGCCCATACGGGCACCCCTTCTTTTTATCCATTCTCTTTCTGGTTACAAACTTTTGTTGGGGGCTAAGTTTTATAATTCAAAACCTATGAGCCTCTGTAAATTAAGCTTCTGGTTTACTCCGTTTCCCGGAATGCAGGTGGGACTTGAGGGTAGTCCACTTGGTCAGTGGTGGCTGGATATGATTGGAAAAACTTTAGATGAGGGTTCATCGTTTGTTCGTGTTGGCTCTAGGCAGCTGGCAGGGTTGCTCATTTGTGTATGGTTAGTCTTTTGTGTTGATGTAACTTCTTTCTTCTCATTTATTGCAAGCATCAGTTACTGTTCATAATATGACAACTTTATCTATATTTTTGAAGCATATTTCATGCTACTTGTTCTCATTTGGATCCTTTAAATTTTAGATGCCAAATGTTATCTTTGAATCTTGCTTTGACTAATCTTCACAGAGACATAACAGCATAAGAACAACTTGTTATTATGAACTATTTTATTTCAGATTTCTTTGATTATTATTTAATTTCTTAAAATATTTGGTCCTAAAGCTAAAAAAGAGAGAGTAAGATTCTGATGTTACTTATCCTGCATGCTTTCTCTCTGGGTAATTGGTTTTTCCAATATCTCTTGTTCATATTGGATGAACTTGATAGGTTATAGTCTTATAAAGGAAATAATTTTTTCAGGGTTAGAAATGACCTTAAACCTCATGTGGGAGATGTTGACGCTGCTGCGGTTCCTTGTGGTTTTGGACGAGCATTTGGTAATAAGGTATGGCGCCATACTCGCAAAAGTTTCTCAAAAGTATTATTAACAATAAAAAAGATGTCATAAAAGTGAAATAGTGGATTATCTCAAACATTATCTGATGTTAACATTTATATATACTTGTCCCTTTTCCATTATTTTATCATCTTATCTCTATTATGATACGCAATTTTTTTCCCATCAGGGAGCTGTTGGTGTGCGACTCAGACTGTATGATCGAGTACTGTGCTTTGTAAATTGTCATTTTGCGGCACATCTAGAAGCTGTTAATCGGCGAAATGCTGACTTTGACCATGTTTATCGAACAATGACCTTCTCACGGCAGTCTACTTCACTCAATTCGGGAGTTGGTATGCTGCGAAATTTAATTCTATCATGCTGTGTTGCCTGCTCAGCTTATTACTTTTTGCCTATTCATTGGTCACTCTTGTTATTGGTCTCCTCCATTGCAGCTGGTGCTTCATTTGGTGTTTCAGTGCCTCGTGGTGGCAATGTATGTATTTCCTTTGATTGTATAGTTCCTATCATTTTCTTTCAGATACTGTAATATGTAACTTTTTCAAAGTCTAAGAACTATCATTTTACAGGCTATGGGTGTCAACACAATTGAAGCAAGGCCTGAATTATCTGAGGCAGACATGGTCATATTTTTTGGAGATTTTAATTACCGCTTGGATGGTATAACTTATGATGAAACAAGGGATTTCATTTCTCAAAGATGTTTTGATTGGCTAAGAGAAAAAGATCAGCTACATGCTGAAATGGAAGCTGGGAATGTTTTTCAAGGGATGCGTGAAGCAATTATCAGGTTCCCTCCAACATACAAGTTTGAAAGGCACCAAGCTGGTTTAGCAGGTCAGTGATTTGCATCCTCTTTGTCGATTCCACTAGTTTTCAAATTAATCCCATTGTTAACCCTGCTGTTCCAAATCTTTCCAAAAATAGAGGGTAAAATGTACATCATTATGAATTGTGAACCTCCAAGTGTTTCTCTGCTAGGTAGCCCATGGTCATATATATGAAAAGTTGAGAATGTAGATTTATCCTAGTACTTACAGATAAATACTGTAACAATATGAAGTTTGTCTCTTAAAAGCATTCGAAATTTACCCTATTTCTCTCATCCGGTGAGAGTAAAGTTTCTATTGACTTCTATGATATGGTCTTGGGGTTCTTTCCTACGGGAAGAGGCTAGCTCTGTGATAATATTACTATATCCAGCGCTTTTGGGAGTTTAAGGGCATTTAGTTGCTAAAACCGTAATTGTCGATTGAATCTATGTTTCTACAGGATATGATTCTGGGGAAAAGAAACGGATTCCTGCCTGGTGTGACAGGATTCTATATCGCGATAACAAGAAACATGTGGGAGCTGAATGCAGTTTGGATTGTCCAGTCGTGGCTTCCATATCACAGTAAGCTTCCTGTTTTTCCTTGGAAACGTTCAGTAAGTTTCCTGTTAGTTTAACTATAGAAAGAATACTGGAGACATGCTTGCCTTAATTTTCCGTATGCCATACTCTGTTTTAGATCAGGACAGTAATAGACTATGAAGTGTGTGTCATTCCTCAACTTATTCATGGGTTGTAGCTTTCTAAGCTCATTGGCTATAACAAATTGCTGCCTGTTTTCTATTTAATTCCTTCAGTTCTGGTACTTCGATTGCAATATTCACCAACCATTTACATGTTCTCTGAAGCTTAATATGCCTATAATGACGCCTATTAGAAACATTTTGTGACTTACACTTTCTTTGTAAAATTAACTTGTTTTAGAGAAAAGGAAACTGCGTCCGAATTTCTTGGTTTCAAAGTAACCGTATATGATATTATCCTACATGAGTCTCTAGGGCGTATTTCTCAGATGTTCTTTCTTATTAGTTTTAGAGCTTATTTGTGCGGACATAAATGTTACTTCATAATCTCAGAGACTAGGGTATAGAGTCCGTGAGATTCAGAATTCAGTAAATCATACTTTTCTGTGATCCTTTATAACATATATGATCATAAACTTTATAAGAAAGGGTTAAAACTTGGATTCTTTTTTTTCTTTTTCTAAGGTATGATGCCGTCATGGATGTAACAGACAGTGACCACAAGCCTGTCCGCTGTATATTTAGTGTCAAGATTGCCCGGGTCGATGAATCAGTTAGAAGAAAAGAATTTGGGAACATCATAAACTCGAATAAGAAAATCAAGGTCATGCTTGGAGAGCTGAGCAAGGTTCCAGAAACAATTGTCAGCACCAATAATATAATTCTCCAAAATCAGGATTCAACTATTCTGCGTATCACAAATAAGAGTGAAAAGCACATCGCTTTCTTCAAAATTATTTGTGAAGGCCAATCTAACATTGAGGATGATGGTCAGGCACATGATCACCGAGCAAGAGGCTCATACGGGGTTCCCCGGTGGCTAGAGGTTAGTTGTTCAATGCTTGCTGTTTGGCTTTTCGTTATTGCTGTCTAACTGTTCTATTCCTTAAGCAACAACAACACACTTATGACGTAACTAGCATTTTCCTAAAGTTATCTAAGCAGAATAATGATCTTGTTCTTTTGATTACTTGGATAGCTTAGAGAATCATAGGTAGCTGCGGCTATATCGGAGTGTTCGATGCGGTTTTTAATTTTATTTTCGGGTTTCAGTTTGAGAAAAATAGTGTTCCCAAAGTGAAACTAACTCTAGTATGAGTAAGTTTTGCGCAGTCTCGAATTCGGTTTTTAGTCACATGTATCCTTTAAAAAAAATTAAGTTTACAATCCTTTTTATTCGGATTTGGTTTGGTATAACCACTCTAACCCTATTAACGTTGGTTCTGTTTTTGGATCTGTTTTTTATTTTTGGGGTTCAAATTGGATCTGTTTAGATTGTGAGGATCAAAGCTGAGGTTTAAGATTATTCCTTAAACAGGTATCTCCAGGATCCGGCACAATCAAGCCAAACCAGATAGCTGAGATTTCAATCCATCTCGAAGACTTCCCAACAGTAGAAGAATTTGTAGACGGTGTAGCTCAGAACTCATGGTGTGAAGACGCAAGAGACGAGGAAGTCATATTAGTCCTAGTAGTACACGGAAGGTTCTCGACTGAAACAAGAAACCATAGAATCCGTGTGCGTCATAGTCCTCGTGGTGGATGCGGAAAGAGACATTATAAGGATGATAGACCCAAAACCTCGGGTCAAATAAACGCTCTTCACCGCTCCGATTATCAACAGCTAAGTAACACTCTTGATGTGGTTGAGCAGCTAAGAAACTTGCACAGTCCATAGAGCCAAATTCTAAGTGTGCAGTAAGCTGAACAGAAGGAGAAAGCAAACCTCGTTGACGTGTCCTAAGTAATTCGTACCTCGTTTTTGTGTGTTTAATGGGATTTTGTGAAAAGAGAAAGAAAAAAAAAGATTAGCCTCTTACGTTTTTTGTTTTAGAGGCTAATTACGTTACTTATGCAGGGGATATTGTTTTGCCAAAGTGTTATTAAATTTCTCCGTATAAGTATTGGGTTTGTATAATGTAACCTTAATTGTTTCTGAAGTTCTCTCAATAATCATCCTGATACTTGGATTATGTACTTGTAAACGAAACTCTTTTGATTGACATTTAACTTTTTAGTGTCTTCTATGTAAAATTATTTTAGTTTAATGAGTTGCCACAATTATATATCAGTTATTAAGATAATTATATTCTTAATGTGAACACATAACATGATATTTAATATGTCAAGTCATCTAACACGTTTTTTGGGTCGATGACTTTCATCGGTAGGGTTAATTGATAAGTTTTGTACACTTTTTATAAGCAATGCGATGCTTAACTTTCAACTAAGCATGTATGATATATCTCTTAAAGTAAGGCTTAAATAAATAAAGGACAAAAAATGAAGAATATACTAATGAATAACAGCATGAAGGAATTTTAAACAGCATAAAATAAGCTTTTAAGAAATGATCGTTTAACATTTGCAGTTACAAGAAATTAATTAAAATTTTAATACCATGAATCACCATATCCATATGGTTCAAATCTCTAATAATCTTGAGGTACACATGTTTTTCAATTTTTTCTCATGACCCCTAGTAGTAACATGATTTCAACCTATTGCAAAATATATCTTTTATTTTTTTTATCTAGATTGTCTTTAAATTAACCACCTTCGCATTTAAATAGAAGCAGTCAATATTGTTTTTTTTTACCCTTTCAAAAACTACATAGAACTCATGATATGACATCTCTCTTAGTTAAACATGTTAAAAAGGACTATTTTGGTCCTACCACCTTAGGTTGGAACATGGCTTGGCATTATAAGAAATAAAAAGATGCATGTCTTATGGATCAAATTTTTGTTTGGAGCTCGAGATACTTTAGGTCGACAACCATTTTTTGAGTTAAATCGGAATCAACTATCAAGGCTATATATGTTTATTTTATTTTAAATGATAGTATAACCAAATTAACTAACGATCATGATTGTATAAAAACGAATAAAGGTGAAGGATCACTTCATAGTTACTCGACTTATTATCAAAGATAGCAGGATTTTTCAACGTTACGTACGGAGGCTCCAAAATTACTTGGAAATCAAGCAACTCGCTTTCAAATACGTTAGAGAAATCAATGGCGACGCCCGCCGTTTGCTTCATACTTTGCTTCTTAAACCACAAAGAAACGTTATTCTCTTTATCCAAGATCCTAAATTACTTGTATATATACACACGTGCACACACATATCTTTCATCGAAAAATGCAATCTCAAACTTGAATTCGTTCCAATAATACAAACAAAAAAACACAAACACAAATGGCACATTCTCTAAGATTTGTTCAGGTCTTTAGCATTGTTATAACAATCATTATGTCTCACTTCGGTCAGTTTCACGCAACAACAAGTCTTAACGTTTTGAGTTTCGGGGCAAAACCAAACGGTGTCGTGGACTCGGCAAAAGCCTTTTCAGATGCATGGGATGCCGCATGTAGAGTGAAAGACTCAGTCGTGGTTTATGTGCCAAAAGGAAGGTATTTTGTTGGTGGAGAGGTTCGGTTCGAAGGAGAAAGTTGCCAAAGCCGTGAGATAACTCTAAGGATTGATGGAACTTTGATTGGTCCTCAAGACTACAAGTTGCTTGGGAAAGAAGAGAACTGGTTCAGTTTTAGCGGTGTTCACAATGTTTCGGTCCTTGGAGGTTCTTTTGATGCTAAGGGATCAACCTTGTGGAGTTGCAAGGCCAATGGTGACAACTGTCCTGAAGGTGCAACGGTATGTGTTAAGTCTTCAACTAGCAATTTATCCATTTTCCTTTAGTTGTGAGTTTTTCAGAACATAAAAATGAATTTGGTATTTAAATATATATATATATATATATAGGTTTTCGTTAAATACTTTTGCTAAGTGTAAAAGCAATGTGGAACGCTAACTAGACTTTTTCAGTTGTTTGATCTGAAGTTTGCGTTTACATTACATTTTTATGTAAAATACAATATATTGTGTTTTCGTTTGGAAAAAAAAATTATATAATACTAAATAGAGAATAAAAAATGCAAACTTTTAACAAAAAAGAAAACAAAATGCATACTAGAACATGCAACTATCTTGGTTGTGTTATCCGAATTCAAATCAGTATAATATATGTTGTCAGAAAAAACCGCATATGCATGTAAACAATCAAGACAATATGTATATATATACATATATATATATATATATCTATATATATATATATTATAATGTTATTATATGAAATGCAGACATTGAGATTCATGGACTCATATAACGTAAGGATCAAAGGAGTATTGTCACTGAACAGCCAACTGTTCCACATAGCAATAAACCGTTGCAGAAATATAAAAATCGAAGATGTCCAAATCATAGCACCAGATGAGAGTCCAAACACTGATGGCATTCACATTCAGCTATCGACCGACATTGAGGTCCGAAATGCTTCCATCAAAACTGGAGACGATTGTATCTCGATCGGACCCGGTACAAAGAACCTAATGGTAGATGGAATCACTTGTGGTCCTGGACATGGAATAAGCATTGGAAGCTTAGCTAAGGACATAAAGGAGGAAGGCGTGGAAAACGTGACAGTGAAGAAGGCTGTGTTTGTACGAACGGACAATGGATTAAGGATAAAGTCATGGCCACGTCATAGCAATGGGTTCGTGGAAAGGGTTCGGTTCTTAGGGGCTATTATGGTTAATGTCTCCTATCCTATTCTTATTGACCAGAACTATTGCCCTGGCGATTCTTATTGCCCTTCTCATGAGGTCCTTTCTCCTTCACCCTTTATGTATATTTATAGAAAGAAAAATCATTGTCATCTACACCTAGTATCCCCAACACGTGACTACATATCCAAACTATTTTAATGTGTTTAAACTATACAAAATATTGATAAGTAGTATACCGCTTTGACTGCTACCAATCACAAAAGCGTAAGAAACTCGTGGTATCGTAAAGAGAACTACAATTTATATTTTTCCTCTATATGAATAATAAAAATTCAAAAGTATATTCCCGAATATAACTTATAGTTTTAAGATAGATATTATTATTTAATGTTATGAAAATTTATCTTAAAAATATTATCTTTAACTTCATTAATAATGTTTATATTGATTTGATAACTAAAAACATAGTATAAAACGAAAAAATAATTGGAAATTAGTTTTTTTTTCTTTTAAGGTGAAATTAGATTGTTGAATAAAAATTTGATATTCTATTTAAAATTCTTTTTAATATATGAAACTAGATAGTTGAATGAATCAAAATTTCGTTAATGTTTTTTTTTTTCTTACAACCAAAAAAGATTGACGAAACTTTGATTTGGAAGAAAAATGAATTTATTTTAATATAGTAAGTATAAAAAGTTTAATTAATTCTGAAAAATATAAATTTCAGGGGTCGGGAATAAAAATAAACGATGTAATATACAGCGGAATCATGGGAACGTCAGCCACAAAGGTTGCTATAAAGATGGATTGTAGTGAGCGATTCCCATGCACTAAGATTCGAATGCAGGCAATTAATTTAACTTATTACGGTGATACAGCAAAGACTTCGTGCACCAATGTTTCTGGTAAGCAACTTGGTTTGGTTTTACCCAATGGATGCTTCTGAACTCTATACGTTTTGCTCATATCAAGATTTGTAAAATAAAATATGACATTGGTTGTACATAAAATTAATGTATCCTTATTCAAATACAATATGGTTTAAATACTTTGTAACCATTGTAAATGATTCTTTGTATAACACATATTGTTGTAACTACTGATTGTAATTAAATAAAAAATGTAGCTCAATGATTTTACGCAAAAATCAATGCTGCAATGCACATTATAAACAGACATTTGAAAGTATGAATAAAAAGGCGTGTTCTTTTACTTCTTCTCCGACCAACAATAGTGACTAAAAGTTATTTGTATTTTTTCTGAAAAGTTTTTCTCCATTATTGCTGGCATGAGAAGTTGAGAGTAAAGCGATCAAAACTATTAAAGAAAGTTGGTGTCGTGGGTGACGCTAAAAAAAACAGTGACAGATGTAATCTCTATGCCCGATCCGTAAGACAACCGGGGTAAGCCATGGCTTACAACCACCAAATTTTCTTAAAAAATTTAGGGTCATATATATTGGCACACTTAGTGGATTTTTACATCATACAATTTTCAGCTCATATTTAAACAAATTTTCAGTTAAAAATAGTGTTTTGTTTTATAAATTAATTATATATGGGGCGTATCTTTCTATTTTCCATTTTGTTATATATTATGTTACTCTTTTTCTTCTTTTTTCTTCAATTATTTTTATAAATAATTATATATATTTTTTATTTTAGAAATTATTATTGTCTTACCATAAAATATAAAAAGGGTCTCAATTTTTTTTTTTTTTTGGAGAATATTGTTGCTCCTGAGAGATGTTGGAGCATCGATTTTTTGTTCGGCGATGAGAACTTGATGTCTTGAAGGTATTGATTCAATGGCTTGTAATTAATTTCCAGTTTTAACTTTCCTCAACGGTGGACAAAAAGACAAATTGAAGCTGTCAGACACCTAAAGAAAGAAATTCAGAAGCTACCACCTTTAAAGATTTCTTCTTTGGGAACACAGGTTTGGACCATCAATTTTGTTGGACCGCCCCTCTCTTTAGACGACTCATCCCCAAATTCATGTAAATAAAGTTATTCATTTAGGTAAGTCTTCTTTTATTTTCAGTTCATAAGCAAATATTATAACAAAAAAAATTTCAACCGCGATGATTGCATTCTATAAAAAATTGTGTGAAATTTTGATAGCAGCGAACAATAGATCTCGAATTCGATTAAATTCACAAAGCTATGTTCCTTTGATTTTGTGTCATGTTTTCATATATTTGAATACATTAGAGTATTTTTTGTTGATGTTATTAATGATCTATCTTTTTGTGTGCATCAAATAACATATATCAAATCTGGTTAACCATTAACAAAAGGTTTGTTCATTCTAATATTAAATGAAATTTTCTGCTCATGTTATTTAAGAGTTAAATATATCAAACACAAAACTTATTTTTAATAAGGATCACTCTTTTATTATATATGTTTAGAAACTCTCTTAAAACTAAAATCCAAAGCTCTCTAAAAATTTTAGAACTTTTTTTTCTCTCATATTCAATTGTCACAACCCACCAATTGTATTTATAATAGTTTAAGCACCACCTATTTCTAATAGAACTAGAAAAACTTATTAGATAACTTTTAAATATAAATTATATTCTTATCCCAATCTCCTGAATCCATATTCGGTTAGGATTAGTTTTACTTGTTGATCAAGCTATCTTCAAGGTTACTCCAACATTCACCCCCTTAAACTTCAAGTTAGTCTTGGTGAGGTCTTGAACTACTATCAAGCTTCTCATCTCCTTGAATTTGATCCTTACTAGGGCTTTAATCAATATGTCTGCATACTGTTCTTCTCCGAATACATGTTCCACCTTGATTTGATCATCTTCAACCCTGTCTCGGATGAAATGATATCGCTTGTGGATATGTTTGTTTCGACCATGGAACACGAGATTCTTTGTTCCAGCGATTATAGAATCGTTCTCAATTCTCATGAGAACCTTCTTGGTAGTCGTCGGCTTGACAAACTGCAAGTGTTGCTGCCATAAACTCGTCTTGATGCAACTTGACTATATGTTGGAATTGTTGCTGCTATAAACTCAGCTTCTGGAACCTAAAGACACGGCTCTGTCTTTTGTCTCTCAATGAGGTGCGACACCTCGAACTTAGACTAGGTTCAGTTTTTATTGTCTTCTTTGTCAATAACTTGGCCCAGCTATATTTCAGGAGATTGACTAAGGCCCATAACTTGACAATCTCCACCTTGGACCTTAGTGAATCCAGCCCCAACTTTCCAACACTTTCTCTTGTTTTTGACAATGAAGGAAAAATGATGCTTTTCTTCTTGGATGGCTAAACCAGATGCACAAACCTTGCATCCACCAGCAATTTCTCTGGCAAAACCAGTGCCCACAAAGCTTCCACCAAAATCATGAGTCGCGTCTCTTCCTTGATGCAAGCTTCAAGATTCAATCTATAATTTCCATCAAGATCTCTTGTCACCGTTTTTTATCCTCTGGTAACTGGCGAAGCTTTTAAACCTCACCATTAAACCTTCTCCCTTGATATTGACTTTCCTGATGTAATTTCATCCATGAATGTCGCATCTTTCACTGTCAAACTCGGAAGTTGCTGTTTTGAAAAATTCTTAGGTACTTATGTGAGTTTTGTCCCTCCGAGATTTCTTCTGCAAAACTCTTGATGACTTCGTCTTGCAGCATTTCTGGTGAGCCACCATGGCTCTTTTGATGCATTGATGATTACATGTAACCATCATAACCTGAATCATATTTTCCACGCTTTGTTTCTTCTAACCTTAAGAAAAAATGTGTAATTCTTACTTGATTTCTTCATTCCTCACAACAGCTCCACCTAGAGTCAAAAACCATTTCTTCGACTTCATCTTATACCAAGTAATTCGTATTCTTGTAAATTATTCACTCTTGACTTATACCTTTAGATTCAAGAACACACACCAAAGAACTGACTTTTGTTCTCTTGAATCTCTTCCAACAGATACTCCACCTGAAATTAATATTCCTTATTACAATTCCAAATTTCCATTTCTCTGTACTTCTTGCGAGAGTGTAATATCGATAATAGAGTTACCTGGAGCTGCACCATCCTTCAAGCAGTGTTGAGAAGATCACAAAAATCTTGAAACTTCTATTCAGGTACTGCTTCTTTTTCTCCCCCTTTTTGATTGAATTTGTCAATTTATGTCTTCAATTTCCTCCAATGATCTTCCCCAACATGATTGGGCCAATTCATTCAAAAAATTTTGTAAATCAAAGAACGCTTGATCTTCCTCTTATTTCTTCTCTACTTAACCATCATTATTCCTCTTAAATGTCTCGTCTTTTTGTTTTACCTCTGGAGCAAGTAACTCTAGATTCTCTATCTTCACCATACTTTCATCCTCTTTTGTGCATATTTCCAAGGAAATTTGATCTCTCATCAAAATCTTGGGTCTTCTATTGTCACAAAATCTTACATGTCATTCAACTGAGCCCCTTGATGTGTAAGTGTGCTTCTTCCTTTGATAAAGATCATCCTTTCTCACATAACCATGTGAAAAATCATCATGACGTGGATAATACTTTTTCTCATTCATCAATGTCCTCAGCCTAGCTTAAAACTTGTAACAATACCTCCTGATATGTCCAAGTTTACCACAGTAATAACACCTACGTGGGGTTCTCCTCTTAATCTCAGTTTTCTGAAACTTTGTTGGAACAGGTTCTGGGTTGTTTCCTCTAGCAAACTGAACAGATTTCTCATCACTTATGGACGTACCTCCTTGATATCCAAGACCATAGGTTGACTTTTCAGTTCGGAGTCCTTGTGTTGGAACATGAGCAGAGTTGTTCCTTTCACGAAATTGGTCACACTTGAGGATATTTCTCCTTGGTACCCCAGACCATGATTCGTTTTCTCGGTCCTTTCCATTGAAATTTTTTTGTCCAGATCCCTTGTACCACGGTTGAGCATATAAATCTTCTTCTTTGTATCAGCGAGTTCTTGAACCAACAACTTGTTTTTTTACTTTTCCTTGCCAAGTTCTTCACTCATCAACTTCCCCTTCTTTAATAGTTGTTGGTTTTCTCTGCTGAGCTCAACCACCTTATTATCTATTTCATGAAACTTTGTATTCATTGATTCTAAATCCCTACTAGAATCTGAATTACTCTCACTTGATGAAAGCACTTGTTTAACTTTTCAAACTCTAAGGTTAGTTTTCTCTCTATCTTCGTTCTTACTCTCTGACAAGTTACAATATCCCGTTGAGTCCTTTCCTTTATCTTCACTTCTAAATTAGGTCATGAGGGTCTGAAACCTTGCTTCTTTGACACGATCTACTCTAAGATGTCTTGCTTTGATCGCTTTGACGAATCTAGATCACCAACTTGTATTATGAGTGTCTCGGGTATGGCTTGAAACAACAAAACAATTGCCATGTCGTTCTTCTCGTCTATGATTGATCCTGACTCAATCATCTCCTATACTTTGTGAACACATAAGCTCACTTTCATTCTCATCGACCAAATCGTGTAGTTCGATGAGTTGAGCATTGGACATTGAATCGATGATTGAATCGATGAAGGTCCAACCTCCTTCGACCTCGTCGTCGGGACGCTAGCATCTCTCATGGCTCGGGTATGCTTCTACTGTTTGATTGATTGATAACCAATAGCTCTGATATCAATTCAAGAGTTAAATATATCAAACACAACTTATCTTTTAATAAGAATCACTCTCTTATTATATATGTTTAGAAACTCTCTCAAAACTAAACATACAAAACTCTCTAAAGCTCTTAAAACTCTTTTTCTTTCATATTCAATTGTCACAACCCACCAATTGTATTTATAATAGTTTAGACACCATCTATTTCTAATAGAATTAGAAAACCTTAGATGACTCCTAATATATATATATATATATATATATATATATATATATAAATATTAAAACTTCTAAATATAAATCATATTTTTATCCTAATCTCCTAAATCTATATTTGATTTAAATTAATTTTACTTGTAGATCAATTTATCTTTGAGCTTACTCCAAGAATTATTAATTCTCTAATAGTCTATTTCTTTTTTCCCTTGCATCGAAGAAGAGATTTCAAATTCGATTGAACATTATCCAAAGATATGTTTATTCCACTTCATGTCAAGTTTTTAGATAGTTAAATATATTTTTGTGCTTCTATTGTCAATATTTTTACCATGACCTTTTATTTTATTATTTTTATGTTTTTTGTATTTTATTTCTACTGTTTGTTCTTTTGAATTTATATTCATAACTCCATGAATTTAAAGATGAAAACGGTTCTATTTAAAAATCAGTTAAAAGTCATATAAAAAATTGTAAAGAACCATTTTCAGACATATCATCTCATTTAATATTAGTATGACTATTTCATATTTCTGAAAAATTGTTATCACTACCATAGTTTTGTTGCAAAATTCTCTGATTTAAAATGGAAATAAATAAGCATATATCTCAACTTGAATATATGAGGTTGGATAATCGAAAAAAAGATATAAAAATTTTCAAAGTCTTTTCTACTTTTTTCCCTTTGATTTGATATTTAATTTATTTTGAATAATTTGGTGTAAATTTGCTTTGATATACGCAGTTTTTTAATATGAAGTCGTTTGGTTATGCTTAGTTTTTTTCATATGAGGTACTTTGATTCTAGATTGATTTCTTAGAAGCTAACTAATTTCAGGTGATTAGTTAAATAAACATGTATTACTGAATGAATAAAAAAGGGGATGAGGAATTGCAGAATTTGGACAAACATTTTTCAAAATAGCAATGATTTAGAGTATGGAGATCATAGAAATGTATAGTGACACTCAAATTTCAGTTCATTATTGGACTTGTCATAACTATTTCCCAATTATTTTTTAAAAAAGTAATAAAAAACAACTTCAAAGATTCAGTTAGGTACCATGAAAATGTATACGAGATTTTAGTATCATCAAAATACTGGGTCTTTAAATTCGATTACACAATCACATAACGTACGTATAAAAACTACATTCAAACATTTTATTCAATCTTCTTTCAACTTTTGAAATCGTCATATCATTTTTAGATTTTTCGTCAATGATTTTTCTCCGATCATCTATAAATTTTCCATTTTGCGTATGAGCATTTTTCCTTTTCCAATTTCTTGTTTGATTGTTCGTAAGTTTTTTAAGGGCCATTTAGCTCAATATACAGAGAATTAAAAAAATAAAAAAGTAGCGTTGAGTTTTTTAATTAGTTATTTCACATCAACAAAACTTAAAATGTCAAGATATGCTATGCTATGAAATCGAGCTGGAAAAGATATGCTAAGTACACAAAGTTTAAAGCATTAAATGCTCTGATATAATCTGAGAAACGATTTTTATTTTGGAAGATTTGCATCACACATATCTAAGAATATTTTATATATATATATATACTAACTGTATAACATGATTTAAGAGTTATCCTGCTAACTATATGGTTAACATATATTTTTACTACCTTCGATAAGTCTCAGTTATATAAACAAATCAAATGGGGGTGGGGGTTTGTGGAGAAACCAGTAAATGGTAATTTAATGTTTAGAAAGAATAAAAAAAACAATATATTAAGTAAACATGAATCGTTAAGTATTAATGTGAGTATGTCTTATCGGAGGAAGTGGCTATATATGTTATCGGTACAGATATGTAGATAAGTCTATTACCCTGTTAAGAGGCATCTACTTTCTCGAAATTATCTGTTATCTTTCTAAACATAAAATCACCATTTAGTTTTCTCCCGAACCTCCATGCAACATAAATTATTTTTCTAAGTGAGACTTATCAAATGTATTACATATCCGTATATGTTAAGCATATAGTTAGTTGGATAACTCTCTTATCTTTAAATGCAATTAGTAAATATAAAGGTAAAATATCCCTGGATCTCCCAATCACGCAGTGACTGTTCCTGCCCGTTAGTCCGTTTGTATAAGTAAATATTTGTGTGTGTTAAGCATCCAGTTAACCACAAAGACGGATCTAAAAAAAATATTTATGTGGGACAAAAATAAAAATATATAAAAAGCAAAGCATTAAAAAAAAAAACAATAGAAAATAGGAATCCACCTCTAACATCAACAAAGACCAATTTAAATAGGGATGGACAGTGGTGAAATAAATTATTTTTAAAATCAGTATGGGGCACGTGACCCCACCTACTGCCTCTGTACATCCGCCCCTGATTAAATAACTCTCTTATCTTTATTTCTGATTGTTTAGTTTGTGTAAAATTGTTTTCTTATAATTTTAAGATTATTTATTTTAACTTTTAAAACTTTACTCATTAGAAAGTTGTGATTTATTTCCTTTTTAAGTCTCACTAAATTGCATTTCCTTATTAAGTTTCACCCTTTTTACCGTAAAAACAATTAATTAATCTTTTTAAGAAAGGCAATTATGTTTGACCAAAAAAATTGATAATTATGATTTTTGTTAAAGGAAGATTGAAAAGGTAAAATACAAAAGAGAGAAATATTCTGGTCAAACGTGAGAGAACACAAGAGTAACTGATATAAAGTCATAGATATAAGATATCACACAAGCATGCAGACCAAATTTTTCATATTCACACAAACATGGAGTTTGGTCTCAAGCGGTGAAGATGAAAAATTTGACGTGAGTGCATATTTGTGTGATATCTATAGGGTTTTATAAGTTAACCTTGTGTCCTGTCACGTTTGACCACAATATTCTTCTCTTTTCTTTTGTATTCCACATTTTCGATTTTCCTTACCAGAAAACATAATTTTCTTTTCGAAAATTTGTAATTCATTGTCATTATTGAAAAGAGTGTCTCAAGTGTAGTTAGATGGATTAGAAAAAACTCTAGACAAATTGTGGAATATGACATATTGTGGTTTTGAATTTGTAGGAATTGCGTGATTCGTACAAAATTTCTTGATATTCAAAGAAAAAAAAAGAAGTAAAACTTAGCAAAGAAAAAAATTAATGAGACTTAAAAAAGGAAATAAATCACAACTCTCCAATGACTATAAGTTTTAAAGGTTAAAACAATCTTAAAATATAAGAATTTTTTTTTTACAAATTAGACATATATTATCAGAAACTAAGATACTTAACATATTTTCAGAGCACCTCTCTGATGGTTAGTAATTGTTGTATCTACAAGTACATATGGGAGAAACTACACTCGTTATCGTGTTACTCAGAGGACCATTCACATTTAACAAAAATTACTTTGATATGTTTGCAAAATCTTTAACTAGTATATACATTTAAGAGTTATATATATATATATGTATATATATTTAAATGAGTATATATAAAGGGATCAACTATGTTCTCATCTATCTACATCTCTGATTGTTTTGATTTGTTCTTTGTCTTCGAAGACATCGTTCTCTATCACTTTGCCTCTGTGAAAATGGTCTGAATCGGTTGGAGCTTTTAGTTTCTGATTTTCTAAAACCAAAAAATCAGAAATATGTGTAGAGAAATAATACTTTTAATTAAGAGAAATTTTGTTAAATGCAACTATTTGGATACCAATTTTCACAATTACTATTTTCTTTTGACTATTTTCAAAACTACCATTCTGAATATGTGTTTTAACTGAATTTCCCTTAATGAAGATAAAACAATTTCAATCTCAAATCTAACTATGTAAAATTCACTCAATCATCACCATCACCATTACCATCATCAAATTAATTTTGACAGGAAAATTATGGATCTATTTCTATTTACACAAAAATTGTGGATCTCTATTTTCGATAGAAAATTACAAATTATATTTTGGTGGAAAAAAATACAGAAACAATTTTTTACCAAGGAAATTATTAATCTTTTTTTTTTGCGTAAAAGTTATGATTTTTTTTTATTTTTGATGAAAAATTACATAATCAATTTTTTGGTGAGAAAGAATTTTTTTCACAAAAAATTTAGGGATCTATTTTTTGCGTGAAAATTGCAAATTTATTATGTTGATGGAAAATTACAAAATCAAGATTTTGGTGGAACAATTCTGAAAACAAAATTTTGCAAGAAAATTATGGATCCGTTTTTGCCAGAAAAATTGCAATTTTTTTATTTTGTCAGAAAATTATGGATTTTCATTTTAATGAATAAATACGGAATTGAGTTTTTGGCGGAAAAAATGCTTGATAAAACCTATATATTTTATAAGCAGTATTATAAAACATTATGAAATATTATAAATATTTTGCAAAAAAATCATTATAAAAACCTAATAAAACCGTATAAAATGTATAAGATTTAATAAGACTTTATAATACTTTATAAGCTTTATAATATATTTTTAAATCTTATAAAATTATATAAAACATTCTTATGGTTTTATAAGGCCTTATAAAACAATTTTTTAACATCTGCTAAAGCTTTATTAGATCGTATAAGGGTTATACAAGATGTTTATAAGCCATACGCGTGGTACAGAGAAACAAATATAAGAACTATCAATATCAAAACCTTTCTTTGCAACTTGATCTGCAGTTTGGTTTCGCTCACGATTTGTATAATCTAAGGATGAGTGCGGGAGTTTTGGAGTCCAAGATCGGATGTCTTGTAGATAGCTTCCTAATTCTTTGTGCTCTCCTCCTTTATTGATAAGTGTTGTTATTCCAGATTATCTCCTTCAAACCACACATATCTCCAACCTCTAACCCATAGTAGTTGTAAAACATGTAAAAATCCTTTAGCCTCCACTTGTAGTGCCATTGAAATTTGGGGAAGCCTCGAGCATCCTGATATAATATGTCATCCTGTATCATCTTGTACTAACCAGCCTACGCCATCTCCTCTGTTTCACTTCCGAAGCTACTACCAAAATTACATTTTATCCATCCCCAAGGAGGGGGTTCCCATTTGCTTTCTCGGGGTTATTTTCTTTGTCTAGCAGTATACTTTTCATCCGCTAAATTGAAGATCTTGATTCATTCAGTAATAGCATGAAGACTTCGCTCGACATCCTCTGAAGGGTGTACATTTCGTTTATTAAAATGAAATTATTTATTGATTTTCAAATATTCCATGATAGCCAGAATGGTAGCAAGGGGAACTCAATCGGTAGGGTCGATGTGCTATAGAAGTTCAATATCATGCACAAATTTTCTTCTAGGAGGTTAGATGGATTTACCAGTTGTATAATGATATGTATGGTTTTTACATGTTTACATCTTTTGTTTTGATCACTTTAATCTCATTTTACATCATTTAGGAGTGTAAATATGCAATCTCACTTTTTCATTATCCCGCATTTAGAACTCTTAGGTTTCATGTCTTGTATTCGCATAGTCTTTGATTCTTTTAGGTGTCTATGGGAATTGGAGTTTGAAAAGAATTGGATTGGTGAAGATCGGAAGAACTAGCGGCCAAGCTGCATCAACCTGAGGACGTCGATAGGAGGCAGCGACCATTTGTAGCTGTTTTGTGACGTCTCGGGCACACAGCGGTCTCACCCAACGGCTTGAGGTGCCCACTACGGAGTTGATGCAAAACCACCCGAGAAACTAACTGGCAGATTGCAGCGGCCTTGCGTAGTCGATAGGGTGCAGCTGTCTCCTCCACCGGTTTCATGTGACTGCTGGACCGGTTTTTGCTATGGGTTTAACTTGGTTTAAGTTAGGTTGACTCAGATTTTGTTTCCTCCCTATAAATACTTGTAAAAACACAAAATTTCGAAGTTTTCTTCTCTAAAAAGAATTGGTATTTAGTGAACTTATTGAGATTGTTTATTAATGCTTGTTGATTATGGGATTGCTAACAGAAGTTATGTTAACACTTAATTAGTAAAGTGATAAATGCCACATAAGTAAATTAGTCATAGTTGTGAATTGCATGTTTTAGGATAGTGCTTAATTCAATCTACTACTTCATTATTTAATTGTTAGTTTACTTTTAAGATAGTAAAACCCATTGTCCAATATTTTTATTTTGTTTTCGTTCTTCCATTTTATTCCTATTCGTTTTTTTTTTTGTAAGAACCAAAAACTATTTTGCTTTACATTAACTTGAATCTCGCATTTCTAGTGTATGATCTTTAACCCTTATGGATTCGATCATAAAGTGTTATGCAATATAGAATTATTTAATAAATCGGTTGGAAAACCACTTTATCATAGTTATATGATTTTTAAGCTCTCCAAATGACTTGAGCATGGGGCATGTGAACAATACATGATTTATGTTTCATCTTCCAAGCAGCGTAGTTGACATAATGGATTAATATGAACATGGCTTGATATTAACCTTGTTGTCGTAGGTATTCCTCTTGTAATGGCTCGCCAAAAGAAATGTTGTATCTTTGGACTGATATCCATTTTCCAGAACGCGAGTTTGAGATTCAAGGCTCTTGGAGGGAAAGCTATTTTGCGTTTCTTGGGGCAATAGATGAGTAGTTGTAACCGTACTAAGTGTGAATGTCCATATATATCTATCATGAACTGCTATATTGGATATAAGAATGTTTTTATACAGTTTTATAAGGTTTTATAAGATTTTATAAGCATTATAAAATTTTATAAAACTGTATGAAAGTATTTTTATAAGTTTTTATAAATATCTTTATAAGGTTTTATAAAACATTTTATATGGTTTTATAAAGTTTTATAAAACATTTTATATGAAAAAAAAATTGATTTCGTATTATTCTTAACAAAATGCAAATTCGTAATTTCTGCCAAAATAAAAATTAACAATTTTTCTGCCAAAAACTATTTCGTTTTCTGCAACAAATACTCATTCCGTAATTTTAAACCTAATGTAAGTCCGTAATTTTTCACCAAATTGAAAAATTTGTAATTTTACCGTCAAAATTTTTATTCCATAATTTTTTCGTATTTGATGAATTGAAATGATAATTTATTTATATGTTAAGTGATTATAAGAATATATTTTTCTAATTATCTAATTTTTTTCAACAGTGGTAGTTTGGAACATAACCACATGAAAATGCTAGTTTAAAAAATGTGTACATGAATAGTATTTATGAAATTCCCCCTTTAATTAATACAACAAATTAGTTCTAACTTTAATATATTATCAACTACGATTACGAAGCACATCCTTCAGATAATCAAGAATCTCAACTATTCTTAACTAGCAATTGATCAGTCCAAGAACAATTGCTTTATCTTTCTCGTACACATTTTTTGAGTTATCTGTAGCCATGTGTATCAAGTTCTGACTTCAATACATAAAAATATTTGAGTTCTTTTATTATGATCTGGTTAGTTTCATCTGTGTATGACAGGTTTATTTAACAATAACACTGTTATAAATTATAGCTTATGTAGGATAAGATGAGCACCGAACTGTGGGTGAATGGTCATGACTGTGTAAGGCGCGTGAACATAGGAGGGAGAAAGCTCGAAGGAGAATCTCTGTAGAATCAAAGCCATTGCCATCTTTGCCTCCAATAGTGCAAAATTCTGGCCGATGCATATCCTTGGTCCCCACGCAAAGGCAAAAAAGGAGAGCTGGCTCTTTGTTGCATTTGAAAGACCGTCTTTGAATCTCTCGGGCTTGAACTCTGCTGCATCGTTTCCCCAAAGATCGGTGTCCCGTTGGACTAGCAGAATAGGTAGACTGATCTGAACTCCGCTTGGTAATGTCAGGTCTCCTAGCTTCATCTCTTCGTGAGTGGTGCGGATCAACTGGGCTACTGGAGGATATAGCCTAAGGACCTCATATATTATCATTGTCATCTGTGAGGAAACAAACCATTCAGAAAAAATAAACAAAAAGTACTCAAAGTCACCTGAAGGTTTTTTTTTAATACCATAACATAACAGACGAGGGAGAACCCACGATGAACTAAGCAAGAACCCGACGATAGACCGTATTGACTAAGTCGGATCTCACGCTAACCGTATTGACAGAGCGAGGGGGTTTATGGGCTCCAGATTACAGCGAGCATCGTAGGCGCTACTCAGCCATGGCTCAAGCCGTCTCAATTAGGATCCAATACCCACGCCACCCCACGAAAGTCGTGTTGGTTACCGTAAGATCAAACCGTCGTGTTGATCTACCGGAAAATTCTTACAAAGACCACCGGAGTTTCCTCCGAATATTAAGCCATAGAAGCAGATCGTCAACTTATGAATGAAAAGAAAGAAACAAAGCTTATGAAGATCTATTGAAGTTCGGAAAACTTAGAGAGATTTAGAACATGTTTAGAGAGAGAAAATTTTAGAGAGAAGTTTTTATTATTTCTCGATGTATCTTTTACAATGGGGGAGCACACATATTTATAGGGAGAGGTGAAGACGCTGACATAAGCGCTTACCTCAGCGATGACATCATGTTTACATCATGATTACATCATCGCTTACATCACACTACTTATATATTACATCATCGCTTACATCAGCGATGATATCACACTTATATCACACTAATATCATGCTGATATCATTTATTTAGCATAATAATTATACATAATTAATCATCAAGCTTACTCAATGATTCATCTCGAAATCTTCAATGTGCTTCGTGCAGCATCCGTACTCTGTTCCCGGGCACTTATACTGTGGTTCTGGCTCAGAGAAGTCTTCGAGGGAGTCCATATTAACGTTAATATTGAACTCTCGTCCGATTTCGTCGAGATCCATAACAGGATTATCGTCTGGTGACTGAGCGTCTTGGAAGTATTCTGCTGGACAGCTTGGTGAGGATGGTTCTGGGTTTGCTGCTTTGAAATGACGTTTTTCTTCATTAGACATGAAGAATTGTAGATCCTCGTCGAGACTCATTTGATAGTCGATGGAATAGTATGACCAGTTCTGGTTGAACGGGATGTGAAATGTCTGTCGAGCATTGTTGAGGCGGAATGCATGAGTCTGAAACTCTTCATATAGAGCATTATCACGAACGTTGAAGTCTGGTCTGATTCCATGCTTGAAATCCTTGTGATGAATGAGGTTGGGTAGTGCGTGAACCTTTGCGGTTCTGTCGTTGACTTGAATTGGTCGATGGAAGAAATAGATAGTATGTGGACTAAAGAAAGGATTTAGACCACCTGGTTCTTTGAGTTTCTTGTAGGGGATTTGCATCGATTTTGCTGAATTTCGTAGCTTGCCACTCCAGTTGACTAGCGGGTTGAACCATGTGAGGAATGTTGAAAGTCCTTCTTGTTGACCTTGTTGTTCGTTGACGTATTGGTATAACCATTTGATATCGAATGAGATACCAATAGTGTATACTGCACAGAGATACCAGAGGAAACAGAGAACTTCTTCCGGCATATATTTGTTCTCGATCCTGTACAGATGAGCGAACGGGTAGTCGGGATGAATGCCTAGCGGTGCAATGTATCTTCCGTAGAGCCCGTGGTTAAGATTATTGATTGGTAGTGGAATATCTTGTTTCGTAAAGTTTCTCGAAAATGTCCTTTTGTGATGAGAGGCTTCACGTCTTTTGGCATGTTGTTGTCGAAGTCATAATATGTCTTTGATGATGAAGAACTCGCCATGATGTTTATGCCTTGGAGAGGCTTTCTGCTAAGCATATCGGCTAGAATGTTCTTCGTGCCCTTTAAATAGACGGTGTCGAAGTCATACTTTGAAAACCATTCACTCCATCGTAAGAGTTGTTGATGCGGGACCATCTTCTGCTTGAATTGTAACATCTTCGGAAAAGAAGACATATCTATTTCGATTCGAAATTTATGTCCTATCAGATGAAATTCAAACTTTTCGATTGCTCTTTTGACGGCTAAGATCTCTTTGAACGTTGAGTGATAGTGCATCTCCGAATCTTTAAAGCGTCCACTTTTGTATCCACATACTTGTCTTTTTCCATTTTCTTCTTCAAGTAATACTGCACCCCAGTATTTGTCACTTGCGTCAGTCTGTAGAACCCGTGTTCCCGTAGAGGGAATCTTTAAAGGAGGTAGCTTCTGAATCTCCTTTTTTAGGTGTCTGACAGCTTCAGTTTGTCGTTTTGTCCACTGTTGAGGATTCTTTATCAACATCTCTCTAGTGGATGAGTCAGCTGCGAAAGTTGCGGGATAAAGTCGCCGAAGATAGTTGATTACACCAAGGAATTGCTGAATTTGTCGCTTTGTCAGATTTTCTTCTGGGAAGCTCAGAAGTTCTGTAGCTAGATGGGCTTGGGCTGCGAACTGTCCTTGAGTAATTTCCATTCCAAGAAATTCGATACTGGATTGGGCTATGATCATCTTTCGGGCCGAAAGCATGATACCATATGATTTCACGATTTCGTGGAATTTCTGAAGGTCTCTGATATGATCTTCTTCTGTAGTTGAAAACAGTAGGATGTCGTCGATGTAGATTAACACCGTATGTATCAGCGGTTTGAATATCCTTAGCATCGCCTGTTGGAACAGCGATGGTGCTGTCTTCAGACCAAAAGGTAGAACCTTCCATTGTAAGTGGCGGTTCGGTAGGCAGAACGCCGTTTTGTATTGATCTTCAGGTTGAACACCGAGTTGCCAAAATCCTGACTTGAGGTCGAATTTGGAGAATATTGTTGCACCTGAGAGATGCTGGAGCAGCGATCTTTTGTTCGGTAATGGGAACTTGATGTCTTGAAGGTATTGATTCAGTGGCTTGTAATCAATTACCAGTCTTAGCTTTCCTCGTGCTTGTTCGGCTTGGTTGTTGACGTAGAATGCTTTGCACGCCCATGGTGAGTTAGTTGATGGCTTGTTGCAGTAGAGCTGGAGACATTTCTGCGTGACTCGCTTTAGTAGGAGTTGTTGCCATCTTTTCTTTGAACGGAAGTGATACAAAGAAGTCTTGGTTTAGCCATAGAGGAGTTTTGCATTTCGTCAGAAATTCAATATGTGAATCTGCACAAGAGAATGCTGCAATCTCCTTTTTGATTTCTTCAAATGTTGGAGCGATAGGATTTTCTATTGCAAATAACCTATGCAATGTTGTGAAAGCCTTGAATAGTCCTTTCCATTTGATTCCTCCTGGTTCGATTGAAATATCAAACCTTTTCTTCAGTATATTGTAGGAATCCCATCCGAGAATTAGATCTTTTCCGGGTGCGGATGATCCGAGGACTTCTGTAGTGAATTGGCATCTAGGGAAAACTTCGATTGTAATAGGCTTGGAATTGAGTTTGATTTTTAAAGCTCCTGAGTTTGCCACTCTGAATTCTTGCTCAAATGGTGTCCACATCGATGGAGGTAGAATCTTTGGATTTAGTATCGACGTGTGAGCTCCAGTGTCGATGAATGCAATGACATGGATTGGATCTTCAGTTTCTGTTGGATCAAAGATTGTGACCGGCAGGTGTGGAATCGTCATGATATCTTCTTGTTGCGGTATCTGACAAATCTTGAAACAACAATCATCAAACGCTTCTTCATCTGAAGTTTCTGAAGAAGTATCGTAGTCGGAGTATCCACATATTGCTTCATTGTCATCACTGTCGTAAGATATGACGGATTCGAGATCATGATTTTCGAGGTCGATATCCGGCGCTATGCGTGATATTGAGCTGATGAGATACTGCCTTTTCTTCGTTGACTTGTTCGGGCAGTTCTTGGCGTAATGTCCTTCTTTGTGACAAAGAAAACACTTGGGTGTCTTTCGAAAGCTCGTTTTCTGCTTGAAGAATCGTCTGCGTCGAAAACCTTTAAAGTTGTCTCTTCGTGTTGCTCCTCTTTGCTTTCTGTGTTTGTGTCTGGTGTTGCAGGAACATGTCTTTTTTGATTTCGAACATTTGATTGATAGGTCTGGCCTTGCAAAAATCTTGGATAGTTGTTTAGACTTATCCATGAATTCCATCCAAAACTCTTTCTGTTTGCATAACTTGTCAAGGGTCCGATTGATGTATTGTTGAATTTGACCGATTGAGATTTCTTCAATCGTCTGACCTTGATCTCTGATGTAGAGTTTGGTTTGCTGGCTTAGATATTCGTCTATTGATGAGAGGTAGACGTGCTTCAAGCTCGGATTGTTGAGTCCGTTTAGAGCGTAGAACCTTCTCGCTTGATGCTTGAAATGTTTTGCCAGATCTTTCTTCTTCAATGAACAACACTTTGCTGCAAAGTATTCTTCTTGTATTTGCTCCTTTTGATGATTTGGTGTACCGATAAATTCTCGATGGATTTCTCCGAGTAACATCGGTATTGTAGTGTCATAGACTTGGTTTTGTCTATAATCACCGAGTGAGTTCCACCATTCTTTGAGGGCTCCAGAAAGCCTTACAGTAAATTGTTGGATGACAGCGTACGTTGTCGAAGTTAGTGCTTCAGAATTCATCCAAGCGTGAAACTCGTCAAGACGTTCTTTCCATTTCTCGAACGGAATATCGTCGAACGTAAACGTCATGACTTTTGAAGCGAATTGCTTTTCTGGCTTTTTGTGTTCTTGAAAATGTTGATAATTCATCTCTTCATCGCTTGAGAAAATTTCGTTTACACTTGGCTCTCGCTTGGGTGTATAAGAACTTTCTCCAATAGCAAATTGTTTCAGCATTGATTCTTCTTCTGATTCGGTTTGCGACTCAGTTGAATTCGTGTCCGAGTAGTGCTCTATTATCGGGGTTGGTGATTTCGTTGTCTCCACTGGTTGCGAAGAGTATGCCTGTTTTGTTTCAGGCTTTTGCACTGTCTCGTTAGCTGATTGGGTTTGTGCTGCCGTTTGAGCTTGATTTGCCATGTCGTTGAGCAGATTGGTCATCGAGAATTCGATGATTCCAATGTCTTTATCTTTTCCCTTCTTCTTGCGATCATCAAGGGAATCTTGGCTCGAGTGAGATGAAGTAAGTGCAGGTGTTCGCGCTTGCTTGGTTTGAACACGGGTTCTCTGTACCGTCTAGTTCATTCTCGAGTTGGCCTAGGTTTGTACTGGTAAGGCGTCGTCATGGCATAACGAGAAATGAGCGCTTCATCGGATGACAAGAATCCTGGTGAAGATGTCTTTGGCTTTTGACTTTGACATCCAAAAAGGAATCCTGGAGAATAGGATGTTTGAGGCATTGGAGTGCTCAAGAACGTATTTCCGTAGGAAGGGTAATACGTTTCTGACGACCTTTGTTGCTGCATGCTCTCAAAGTATTTCAGCAGATCTTTTAACTGGAACTTGAGATTATTCATCTCGGCTTCTCTGCTCTGAAACTGTGAAGTATTAACCATCATTTGCTTTGACATTGTTAGCATCTCATGATGGAGCGTGTCGAGTCGAGCATTGATTTCTGCGATTGACTTAGTGAGAGACGTTAGTCTTCTGTCATAGTCTTTATTCATCTGGTCAAACTTCTGGTTCATGTTGCTCAAAATATGGTTTTGAGCGATAGCGTTTTCTGTTTGCCAGTTGAGGACCTTTTCTCCTTGGCTTAATTGCTCTGGTCCGGATGAATTGATAGCTTTCGATACTATCTTTGGACTATGCGCTATGTTATTTCTTGTGAAGTCTTCAGGCGGGGGAAAAGGAGGAAAGTCGTCTGGACTCATCATCATGATTTCTTTCTCCTTCTTCTTGTCCGAATATTGGACCAAGAATTCGTATCTTCCGGTTCCTTCGCCTAAAGTGCCGACCGTAGGATCACTATCAAGATATCTTCGATAGAGAGGATCCTTCTTCTTTCTTCTTCTTTGTCGGATTTCTTCATCAGATTCGTAATCGGCATCCATACATGCTGAACATGAACAGACATCAAAGTATTGATGACCGTTTTCGTCCTTGAACGGGAATACGACAGAGCCGTCTTGACCAAAGGATATTGGTTTTGGCATCTGTTCTTTGTATGGACCGTAGAACTCGTGTTCATCAATTCTAATGGAGAACTGAGTGAACAGCTGTTTGCGAAACGAGGATGATCTTGGTTTCTCGAACTTGATTTCGGTTGTACCGTCGTTTCGTGTGTGAAAGCTAGCTTCAAATAGTTGAATCGGAGTTTGGGCCGATTGATGTAGCTTTTCGTAGCTAGTTATCCATTTATCTAGTAGCTGCTGGATGAGTTCTTCTCGAGATATTTGTCAAGGAATTTGGACAGCGTTTGGAGCTTGTGATGCTGACGTGACTTCAAGGTAGAGTGCTTCGTCAGAGGATGACAGGATGAGATCAAGAGCATGGTCTTGAACCCGATAGACTATTTGATGATGAATAGTCGCCATGATACTATCTTCTTTCATTCTGGCTCCAGTGAGTTGTAGTTGGACCTTTAAAGTCTTTAAAAGATGTTATGTTATGTTATGGTATCAGAGCAATTAAGCCAAGGAGAAAAGGTCCTCAACTGGCAAACAGAAAACGCTATCGCTCAAAACCATATTTTGAGCAACATGAACCAGAAGTTTGACCAGATGAATAAAGACTATGACAGAAGATTAACGTCTCTCACTAAGTCAATCGCAGAAATCAATGCTCGACTCGACACGCTCCATCATGAGATGCTAACAATGTCAAAGCAAATGATGGTTAATACTTCACAGTTTCAGAGCAGAGAAGCCGAGATGAATAATCTCAAGTTCCAGTTAAAAGATCTGCTGAAATACTTTGAGAGCATGCAGCAACAAAGGTCGTCAGAAACGTATTACCCTTCCTACGGAAATACGTTCTTGAGCACTCCAATGCCTCAAACATCCTATTCTCCAGGATTCCTTTTTGGAGGTCAAAGTCAAAAGCCAAAGACATCCTCACCAGGATTCTTGTCATCCGATGAAGCGCTCATTTCTCGTTATGCCATGACGACACCTTACCAGTACAAACCTAGGCCAACTCGAGAACGAACTAGACGGTACAGAGAACCTGAAGTTCAAACCAAGCAAGCGCGAACACCTGCACTTACTTCATCTCACTCGAGCCAAGATTCCCTTGATGATCGCAAGAAGAAGGGAAAAGATAAAGACATTGGAATCATCAAATTCTCGATGACCAATCTGCTCAACGACATGGCAAATCAAGCTCAAACGGCAGCACAAACCCAATCAGCTAACGAGACAGTGCAAAAGCCTGAAACAAAACAGGCATACTCTTCGCAACCAGTGGAGACAACGAAATCACTAACCCCGATAATAGAGCACTACTCGGAGACGAATTCAACTGAGTCGCAAACCGAATCAGAAGAAGAATCAATGCTGAAACAATTTGCTATCGGAGAAAGTTCTTATACACCCAAGCGAGAGCCAAGTGTAAACGAAATTTTCTCAAGCGATGAAGAGATGAATTATCAACATTTTCAAGAACACAAAAAGCCAGAAAAGCAATTCGCTTCAAAAGTCATGACGTTTACGTTCGACGATATTCCGTTCGAGAAATGGAAAGAACGTCTTGACGAGTTTCACGCTTGGATGAATTCTGAAGCACTAACTTCGACAACGTACGCTGTCATCCAACAATTTACTGTAAGGCTTTCTGGAGCCCTCAAAGAATGGTGGAACTCACTCGGTGATTATAGACAAAACCAAGTCTATGACACTACAATACCGATGTTACTCGGAGAAATCCATCGAGAATTTATCGGTACACCAAATCATCAAAAGGAGCAAATACAAGAAGAATACTTTGCAGCAAAGTGTTGTTCATTGAAGAAGAAAGATCTGGCAAAACATTTCAAGCATCAAGCGAGAAGGTTCTACGCTCTAAACGGACTCAACAATCCGAGCTTGAAGCACGTCTACCTCTCATCAATAGACGAATATCTAAGCCAGCAAACCAAACTCTACATCAGAGATCAAGGTCAGACGGTTGAAGAAATCTCAATCGGTCAAATTCAACAATACATCAATCGGACCCTTGACAAGTTATGCAAACAGAAAGAGTTTTGGATGGAATTCATGGATAAGTCTAAACAACTATCCAAGATTTGTGCAAGGCCAGACCTATCAATCAAATGTTCGAAATCAAAAAAGACATGTTCCTGCAACACCAGACACAAACACAGAAAGCAAAGAGGAGCAACACGAAGAGACAACTTTAAAGGTTTTCGACGCAGACGATTCTTCGAGAAGAAAACGAGCTTTCGAAAGACAACCAAGTGTTTTCTTTGTCACAAAGAAGGACATTACGCCAAGAACTGCCCGAACAAGTCAACGAAGAAAAGGCAGTATCTCATCAGCTCAATATCACGCATAGCGCCGGATATCGACCTCGAAAATCAAGATCTCGAATCCGTCCTATCTTACGACAGTGATGACAATGAAGCAATATGTGGATACTCCGACTACGATACTTCCTCAGAAACTTCAGATGAAGAAGCGTTTGATGATTGTTGTTTCAAGATTTGTCAGATACCGCAACAAGAAGATATCATGACGATTCCACACCTGCCGGTCACAATCTTTGATCCAACAGAAACTGAAGATCCAATCCATGTCATTGCATTCATCGACACTGGAGCTCACACGTTGATACTAAATCCAAAGATTCTACCTCCATCGATGTGGACACCATTTGAGCAAGAATTCAGAGTGGCAAACTCAGGAGCTTTAAAAATCAAACTCAAGTCCAAGCCTATTACAATCGAAGTTTTCCCTGGATGCCAATTCACTACAGAAGTCCTCGGATCATCCGCACCCGGAAAAGATCTAATTCTCGGATGGGATTCCTACAATATACTGAAGAAAAGGTTTGATATTTCAATCGAACCAGGAGGAATCAAATGGAAAGGACTATTCAAGGCTTTCACAACATTGCATAGGTTATTTGCAATAGAAAATCCTATCGCTCCAACATTTGAAGAAATCAAAAAGGAGATTGCAGCATTCTCTTGTGCAGATTCACATGTTGAATTTCTGACGAAATGCAAAACTCCTCTATGGCTAAACCAAGACTTCTTTGTATCACTTCCGTTCAAAGAAAAGATGGCAACAACTCCTACTAAATCGAGTCACGCAGGAATGTCTCCAGCTCTACTGCAACAAGCCAACGACGAATGCGACCAACTAATCCGACAAGGAATAGTCTCATCAACTAACTCACCATGGGCGTGCAAAGCATTCTACGTCAACAACCGAGCCGAACAAGCACGAGAAAAGCTAAGACTGGTAATTGATTACAAGCCACTGAATCAATACCTTCAAGACATCAAGTTCCCATTACCGAACAAAAGATCGCTGCTCCAGCATCTCTCAGGTGCAACAATATTCTCCAAATTCGACCTCAAGTCAGGATTTTGGCAACTCGGTGTTCAACCTGAAGATCAATACAAAACGGCGTTCTGCCTACCGAACCGCCACTTACAATGGAAGGTTCTACCCTTTGGTCTGAAGACAGCACCATCGCTGTTCCAACAGGCGATGCTAAGGATATTCAAACCGCTGATACATACGGTGTTAATCTACATCGACGACATCCTACTGTTTTCAACTACAGAAGAAGATCATATCAGAGACCTTCAGAAATTCCACGAAATCGTGAAATCATATGGTATCATGCTTTCGGCCCGAAAGATGATCATAGCCCAATCCAGTATCGAATTTCTTGGAATGGAAACTACTCAAGGACAGTTCGCAGCCCAAGCCCATCTAGCTACAGAACTTCTGAGCTTCCCAAAAGAAAATCTGACAAAGCGACAAATTCAGCAATTCCTTGGTGTAATCAACTATCTAGGCGACTTTATCCCGCAACTTTCGCAGCTGACTCATCCACTACGAAAGATGTTGATAAAGAATCCTCAACAGTGGACAAAACGACAAACTGAAGCTGTCAGACACCTAAAAAAGGAGATTCAGAAGCTACCTCCTTTAAAGATTCCCTCTACGGGAACACGGGTTCTACAGACTGACGCAAGTGACAAATACTGGGGTGCAATATTACTTGAAGAAGAAAATGGAAAAAGACAAGTATGTGGATACAAAAGTGGACGCTTTAAAGATTCGGAGATGCACTATCACTCAACGTTCAAAGAGATCTTAGCCGTCAAAAGAGCAATCGAAAAGTTTAAATTTCATCTGATAGGACATAAATTTCGAATCGAAATGGATATGTCTTCTTTTCCGAAGATGTTACAATTCAAGCAGAAGATGGTCCCGCATCAAAACCTCTTACGATGGAGTGAATGGTTTTCAAAGTACGACTTCGACACCGTCTATTTAAAGGGCACGAAGAACATTCTAGCCGATATGCTCAGCAGAGAGCCTCTCCAAGGCATAAACATCATGGCGAGTTCTTCATCATCAAAGACATATTATGACTTCGACAACAACATGCCAAAAGACGTGAAGCCTCTCATCACAAAAGGACATTTTCGAGAAACTTTGCGAAACAGGATATTCCACTACCAATCAATAATCTTAACAAACCACGGGCTCTACGGAAGATACATTGCACCGCTAGGCATTCATCCCGACTACCCGTTCGCTCATCTGTACACGATCGAGAACAAATATATGCCGGAAGAAGTTCTCTGTTTCCTCTGGTATCTCTGTGCAGTATACACTATTGGTATCTCATTCGATATCAAATGGTTATACCAATACGTCAACGAACAACAAGGTCAACAAGAAGGACTTTCAACATTCCTCACATGGTTCAACCCGCTAGTCAACTGGAGTGGCAAGCTACGAAATTCAGCAAAATCGATGCAAATCCCCTACAAGAAACTCAAAGAACCAGGTGGTCTAAATCCTTTCTTTAGTCCACACACTATCTATTTCTTCCATCGACCAATTCAAGTCAACGACAGAACCGCAAAGGTTCACGCACTACCCAACCTCATTCATCACAAGGATTTCAAGCATGGAATCAGACCAGACTTCAACGTTCGCGATAATGCTCTATATGAAGAGTTTCAGACTCATGCATTCCGCCTCAACAATGCTCGATAAACATTTCACATCCCGTTCAACCAGAACTGGTCATACTATTCCATCGACTATCAAATGAGTCTCGACGAGGATCTACAATTCTTCATGTCTAATGAAGAAAAACGTCATTTCAAAGCAGCAAAACCAGAACCATCCTCACCAAGCTGTCCAGCAGAATACTTCCAAGACGCTCAGTCACCAGACGATAATCTTGTTATGGATCTCGACGAAATCGGACGAGAGTTCAATATTAACGTTAATATGGACTCCCCCGAAGATTTCTCTGAGCCAGAACCACAGTATAAGTGCCCGGGAACAGAGTACGGATGCTGCACGAAGCACATTGAAGATTTCGAGATGAATCATTGAGTAAGCTTGATGATTAATTATGTATAATTATTATGCTAAATAAATGATATCAGCATGATATTAGTGTGATATAAGTGTGATATCATCCCTATAAATATGTGTGCTCCCCCATTGTAAAAGATACATCGAGAAATAATAAAAACTTCTCTCTAAAATTTTCTCTCTCTAAACATATTCTAAATCTCTCTAAGTTTTCCGAACTTCAATAGATCTTCATAAGCTTTGTTTCTTTCTTTTCATTCATAAGTTGACGATCTGCTTCTATGGCTTAATATTCGGAGGAAACTCCAGTGGTCTTTGTAAGAATTTTCCGGTAGATCAACACGACGGTTTGATCTTACGGTAACCAACACGACTTTCGTGGGGTTGCGTGGGTATTGGATCCTAATTGAGACGGCTTGAGCCATGGCTGAGTAGCGCCTACGATGCTCGCTGTAACCTAGAGCCCATAAACCCCCTCGCTCTGTCAATACGGTTAGCGTGAGATCCGACTTAGTCAATACGGTCTATCGTCGGGTTCTTGCTTAGTTCATCGTGGGTTCTCCCTCGTCTGTTATGTTATGGTATGGTATAAGAGCCTAGACTTATGTTTTGATGGAATGAATCATTGTTTATGAATGATCGATTTGAATGTTCTGGAAAACTATTTTCTAATCATGTCTATTTCCGAAAATTCCGTTCTTGATTCCTAGTTTGCTATTTCTACTTTACCTAAAAATAAAAACCAAAATAAAAATCGTTCTTCTTTTCCTACTATAAACTCTTTATACGAAATCGAGTATGTTCCAGGAGATCAACGTCTCCCAGAAACTACTCTTCCTCTTGTAAATCCGTATGAAATCTTTTCCAAGAAGCCAAGTGCTTTTTCGGTAAACGGAGTTCGACAGCTCATCCGACCATCCTCACACAGGAAGGTTCGTGAATATGTGCAGTCAAGCAAATTCTCATCTTGCCAAGTTCCAGCTACAGAAGAGGAGCAGTTCATATCGCTCAATCTTCCAGAGAATCTACCACAACTATGGCAACACCAAGGCTATACGCATCTACACTTCGGAGTAGTTCGTATCGGTCTGACCTTACACGCACGGAAAGGTCTACCAGTCTACGCGAGAATTGCCCTGCTCGACTCAAGATTAAAGTCTTACCAGCAAGCATGCATTGGAACGGTACAGACAACGTTAAACGCCGGAACAGTGTTCATTACATTGTTTCCAAACTTTAATGTTTCTTTACAAGATCCACATCTTTTAAAGACTTTAAAGGTCCAACTACAACTCACTGGAGCCAGAATGAAAGAAGATAGTATCATGGCGACTATTCATCATCAAATAGTCTATCGGGTTCAAGACCATGCTCTTGATCTCATCCTGCCATCCTCTGACGAAGCACTCTACCTTGAAGTCACGTCAGCATCACAAGCTCCAAACGCTGTCCAAATTCCTCGACAAATATCTCGAGAAGAACTCATCCAGCAGCTACTAGATAAATGGATAACTAGCTACGAAAAGCTACATCAATCGGCCCAAACTCCGATTCAACTATTTGAAGCTAGCTTTCACACACGAAACGACGGTACAACCGAAATCAAGTTCGAGAAACCAAGATCATCCTCGTTTCGCAAACAGCTGTTCACTCAGTTCTCCATTAGAATTGATGAACACGAGTTCTACGGTCCATACAAAGAACAGATGCCAAAACCAATATCCTTTGGTCAAGACGGCTCTGTCGTATTCCCGTTCAAGGACGAAAACGGTCATCAATACTTTGATGTCTGTTCATGTTCAGCATGTATGGATGCCGATTACGAATCTGATGAAGAAATCCGACAAAGAAGAAGAAAGAAGAAGGATCCTCTCTATCGAAGATATCTTGATAGTGATCCTACGGTCGGCACTTTAGGCGAAGGAACCGGAAGATACGAATTCTTGGTCCAATATTCAGACAAGAAGAAGGAGAAAGAAATCATGATGATGAGTCCAGATGACTTCCCTCCTTTTCCCCCGCCTGAAGACTTCACAAGAAATAACATAGCGCATAGTCCAAAGATAGTATCGAAAGCTATCAATTCATCCGGACCAGAGCAATTAAGCCAAGGAGAAAAGGTCCTCAACTGGCAAACAGAAAACGCTATCGCTCAAAACCATATTTTGAGCAACATGAACCAGAAGTTTGACCAGATAAATAAAGACTATGACAGAAGATTAACGTCTCTCACTAAGTCAATCGCAGAAATCAATGCTCGACTCGACACGCTCCATCATGAGATGCTAACAATGTCAAAGCAAATGATGGTTAATACTTCACAGTTTCAGAGCAGAGAAGCCGAGATGAATAATCTCAAGTTCCAGTTAAAAGATCTGCTGAAATACTTTGAGAGCATGCAGCAACAAAGGTCGTCAGAAACGTATTACCCTTCCTACGGAAATACGTTCTTGAGCACTCCAATGCCTCAAACATCCTATTCTCCAGGATTCCTTTTTGGAGGTCAAAGTCAAAAGCCAAAGACATCCTCACCAGGATTCTTGTCATCCGATGAAGCGCTCATTTCTCGTTATGCCATGACGACACCTTACCAGTACAAACCTAGGCCAACTCGAGAACGAACTAGACGGTACAGAGAACCTGAAGTTCAAACCAAGCAAGCGCGAACACCTGCACTTACTTCATCTCACTCGAGCCAAGATTCCCTTGATGATCGCAAGAAGAAGGGAAAAGATAAAGACATTGGAATCATCGAATTCTCGATGACCAATCTGCTCAACGACATGGCAAATCAAGCTCAAACGGCAGCACAAACCCAATCAGCTAACGAGACAGTGCAAAAGCCTGAAACAAAACAGGCATACTCTTCGCAACCAGTGGAGACAACGAAATCACTAACCCCGATAATAGAGCACTACTCGGAGACGAATTCAACTGAGTCGCAAACCGAATCAGAAGAAGAATCAATGCTGAAACAATTTGCTATCGGAGAAAGTTCTTATACACCCAAGCGAGAGCCAAGTGTAAACGAAATTTTCTCAAGCGATGAAGAGATGAATTATCAACATTTTCAAGAACACAAAAAGCCAGAAAAGCAATTCGCTTCAAAAGTCATGACGTTTACGTTCGACGATATTCCGTTCGAGAAATGGAAAGAACGTCTTGACGAGTTTCACGCTTGGATGAATTCTGAAGCACTAACTTCGACAACGTACGCTGTCATCCAACAATTTACTGTAAGGCTTTCTGGAGCCCTCAAAGAATGGTGGAACTCACTCGGTGATTATAGACAAAACCAAGTCTATGACACTACAATACCGATGTTACTCGGAGAAATCCATCGAGAATTTATCGGTACACCAAATCATCAAAAGGAGCAAATACAAGAAGAATACTTTGCAGCAAAGTGTTGTTCATTGAAGAAGAAAGATCTGGCAAAACATTTCAAGCATCAAGCGAGAAGGTTCTACGCTCTAAACGGACTCAACAATCCGAGCTTGAAGCACGTCTACCTCTCATCAATAGACGAATATCTAAGCCAGCAAACCAAACTCTACATCAGAGATCAAGGTCAGACGGTTGAAGAAATCTCAATCGGTCAAATTCAACAATACATCAATCGGACCCTTGACAAGTTATGCAAACAGAAAGAGTTTTGGATGGAATTCATGGATAAGTCTAAACAACTATCCAAGATTTGTGCAAGGCCAGACCTATCAATCAAATGTTCGAAATCAAAAAAGACATGTTCCTGCAACACCAGACACAAACACAGAAAGCAAAGAGGAGCAACACGAAGAGACAACTTTAAAGGTTTTCGACGCAGACGATTCTTCGAGAAGAAAACGAGCTTTCGAAAGACAACCAAGTGTTTTCTTTGTCACAAAGAAGGACATTACGCCAAGAACTGCCCGAACAAGTCAACGAAGAAAAGGCAGTATCTCATCAGCTCAATATCACGCATAGCGCCGGATATCGACCTCGAAAATCAAGATCTCGAATCCGTCCTATCTTACGACAGTGATGACAATGAAGCAATATGTGGATACTCCGACTACGATACTTCCTCAGAAACTTCAGATGAAGAAGCGTTTGATGATTGTTGTTTCAAGATTTGTCAGATACCGCAACAAGAAGATATCATGACGATTCCACACCTGCCGGTCACAATCTTTGATCCAACAGAAACTGAAGATCCAATCCATGTCATTGCATTCATCGACACTGGAGCTCACACGTTGATACTAAATCCAAAGATTCTACCTCCATCGATGTGGACACCATTTGAGCAAGAATTCAGAGTGGCAAACTCAGGAGCTTTAAAAATCAAACTCAAGTCCAAGCCTATTACAATCGAAGTTTTCCCTGGATGCCAATTCACTACAGAAGTCCTCGGATCATCCGCACCCGGAAAAGATCTAATTCTCGGATGGGATTCCTACAATATACTGAAGAAAAGGTTTGATATTTCAATCGAACCAGGAGGAATCAAATGGAAAGGACTATTCAAGGCTTTCACAACATTGCATAGGTTATTTGTAATAGAAAATCCTATCGCTCCAACATTTGAAGAAATAAAAAAGGAGATTGCAGCATTCTCTTGTGCAGATTCACATGTTGAATTTCTGACGAAATGCAAAACTCCTCTATGGCTAAACCAAGACTTCTTTGTATCACTTCCGTTCAAAGAAAAGATGGCAACAACTCCTACTAAATCGAGTCACGCAGGAATGTCTCCAGCTCTACTGCAACAAGCCAACGACGAATGCGACCAACTAATCCGACAAGGAATAGTCTCATCAACTAACTCACCATGGGCGTGCAAAGCATTCTACGTCAACAACCGAGCCGAACAAGCACGAGGAAAGCTAAGACTGGTAATTGATTACAAGCCACTGAATCAATACCTTCAAGACATCAAGTTCCCATTACCGAACAAAAGATCGCTGCTCCAGCATCTCTCAGGTGCAACAATATTCTCCAAATTCGACCTCAAGTCAGGATTTTGGCAACTCGGTGTTCAACCTGAAGATCAATACAAAACGGCGTTCTGCCTACCGAACCGCCACTTACAATGGAAGGTTCTACCCTTTGGTCTGAAGACAGCACAATCGCTGTTCCAACAGGCGATGCTAAGGATATTCAAACCGCTGATACATACGGTGTTAATCTACATCGACGACATCCTACTGTTTTCAACTACAGAAGAAGATCATATCAGAGATCTTCAGAAATTCCACGAAATCGTGAAATCATATGGTATCATGCTTTCGGCCCGAAAGATGATCATAGCCCAATCCAGTATCGAATTTCTTGGAATGGAAACTACTCAAGGACAGTTCGCAGCCCAAGCCCATCTAGCTACAGAACTTCTGAGCTTCCCAGAAGAAAATCTGACAAAGCGACAAATTCAGCAATTCCTTGGTGTAATCAACTATCTAGGCGACTTTATCCCGCAACTTTCGCAGCTGACTCATCCACTACGAAAGATGTTGATAAAGAATCCTCAACAGTGGACAAAACGACAAACTGAAGCTGTCAGACACCTAAAAAAGGAGATTTAGAAGCTACCTCCTTTAAAGATTCCCTCTACGGGAACACGGGTTCTACAGACTGACGCAAGTGACAAATACTGGGGTGCAGTATTACTTGAAGAAGAAAATGGAAAAAGACAAGTATGTGGATACAAAAATGGACGCTTTAAAGATTCGGAGATGCACTATCACTCAACGTTCAAAGAGATCTTAGCCGTCAAAAGAGCAATCGAAAAGTTTGAATTTCATCTGATAGGACATAAATTTCGAATCGAAATAGATATGTCTTCTTTTCCGAAGATGTTACAATTCAAGCAGAAGATGGTCCCGCATCAACAACTCTTACGATGGAGTGAATGGTTTTCAAAGTACGACTTCGACACCGTCTATTTAAAGGGCACGAAGAACATTCTAGCCGATATGCTCAGCAGAAAGCCTCTCCAAGGCATAAACATCATGGCGAGTTCTTCATCATCAAAGACATATTATGACTTCGACAACAACATGCCAAAAGACGTGAAGCCTCTCATCACAAAAGGACATTTTCGAGAAACTTTGCGAAACAGGATATTCCACTACCAATCAATAATCTTAACAAACCACGGGCTCTACGGAAGATACATTGCACCGCTAGGCATTCATCCCGACTACCCGTTCACTCATCTGTACAGGATCGAGAACAAATATATGCCGGAAGAAGTTCTCTGTTTCCTCTAGTATCTCTGTGCAGTATACACTATTGGTATCTCATTCGATATCAAATGGTTATACCAATACGTCAACGAACAACAAGGTCAACAAGAAGGACTTTCAACATTCCTCACATGGTTCAACCCGCTAGTCAACTGGAGTGGCAAGCTACGAAATTCAGCAAAATCGATGCAAATCCCCTACAAGAAACTCAAAGAACCAGGTGGTCTAAATCCTTTCTTTAGTCCACATACTATCTATTTCTTCCATCGACCAATTCAAGTCAACGACATAACCGCAAAGGTTCACGCACTACCCAACCTCATTCATCACAAGGATTTCAAGCATGGAATCAGACCAGACTTCAACGTTCGCGATAATGCTTTATATGAAGAGTTTCAGACTCATGCATTCCGCCTCAACAATGCTCGACAAACATTTCACATCCCGTTCAACCAGAACTGGTCATACTATTCCATCGACTATCAAATGAGTCTCGACGAGGATCTACAATTCTTCATGTCTAATGAAGAAAAACGTCATTTCAAAGCAACAAAACCAGAACCATCCTCACCAAGCTGTCCAGCAGAATACTTCCAAGACGCTCAGTCACCAGACGATAATCCTGTTATGGATCTCGACGAAATCGGACGAGAGTTCAATATTAACGTTAATATGGACTCCCCCGAAGACTTCTCTGAGCCAGAACCACAGTATAAGTGCCCGGGAGCAGAGTACGGATGCTGCACGAAGCACATTGAAGATTTCGAGATGAATCATTGAGTAAGCTTGATGATTAATTATGTATAATTATTATGCTAAATAAATGATATCAGCATGATATTAGTGTGATATAAGTGTGATATCATCGCTGATGTAAGCGATGATGTAATAATATATAAGTAGTGTGATGTAAGCGATGATGTAATCATGATGTAAACATGATGTCATCGCTGAGGTAAGCGCTTATGTCAGCGTCTTCACCTCCCCCTATAAATATGTGTGCTCCCCCATTGTAAAAGATACATCGAGAAATAATAAAAACTTCTCTCTAAAATTTTCTCTCTCTAAACATGTTCTAAATCTCTCTAAGTTTTCCGAACTTCAATAGATCTTCATAAGCTTTGTTTCTTTCTTTTCATTCATAAGTTGACGATCTGCTTCTATGGCTTAATATTCGGAGGAAACTCCGGTGGTCTTTGTAAGAATTTTCCGGTAGATCAACACGACGGTTTGATCTTACGGTAACCAACACGACTTTCGTGGGGTGGCGTGGGTTACAACTTTGAGCTGGTTAAGGCCTTCTGTATTAGGTTCTTTATCGCCAAAAACTTGCTTCACTTCTTCTCGTGCACGAACCTGCCAGTCTTGGCGTTGGCTTAACAGAACCATTGTCCAAACAAGAAGAACTGAAGTTGTCTCTTGCCCGGCGAAATAGAACATCTTGCATTCCTCTATACTTCCTCAATGCTCATACCATTTTCTTTACCATATCCCAAATTCGATTCAAGAAGTGTACCAAGTAAATCATCGCTTGGTGTTTCCCCAGCTTTTCTCTCCCTTAACCTTTTGTTAACGATCCCTCTCATGGTAACTTGAATTTCTCTAACTACTGCATTTATCCTTCTATTAAGCTTCGTTGGGAGATAACTACACAAACAAAAAAAACAGAGAATATGACTAAACTATTGAGTCAAGCAGTAAATGGTTTTTTTTAGAACCAGAAAAGTTGAGATTTTTCGTACTTATAGCCAGAGATGAAAGCTTTTCCAAAAGCTTGTACGATGAGGTCAGGTAGTTCTGTCTGGAGCTCAAATATCATCTGTCCTTCTTTGTAGCTGCTGCCAAACGCAGTACGAGAGATAACATCTGCAGTCATACTCACAAGCCAAGGAAAAACATCAACCTCAAAGGACGACCCTTTATTCGAAACTAACTTGTCCCATTCACCAAAAACTTCGGTACAGCTCTGGTAAAACGCGGGTACCATATTCTATACATAGAAGCACAAGGCACAAATCAGAGCCAAATGAACATGCATATATACATTCATACATAAAAGGAAGCTAAAGCCTAAACCTTGATCTTTTCAAGATTGAAAGCTGGATTGATGATTCTTCGGTGTTTCGTCCATTTATCACCATTATAGTTAGCAATTCCAGTAGATATCAATCTAGCCAAAGGGAATGAATCCGGCTTTGGGAAATCATAAACGTTTTTTAACACTTCTTTGATTTGCTCAGGATCCATTATAGTGATGGTCGGTATAGGTCCAAGCCATGTAAAGAAAGTCCTTCCTGTTCCAACCACATAGAGACTATGTTGGCCTTAAAAGGTTATATATATATATCATTTCATTATAAATTATCAAGTGTGTATTTTCTTTATTGAACTTTTATGAAATAGATATGCAAAAAATATGTTTTCCTGATAATTTCCTCTAAATAAACAAATTGATTCTTACAGTATTTTAATATCTCTAATATGTATCAAGAATTACATATTACAATCCCTTATCTTATTGTTGGCGTCTAGCATATATTAAACGCTATTGAAGGGTTTTTCATTACACCTCAAATGAAATAGAAATGAAGTAAAATAGAGAGGAGTGGAGACGTCCAGCCAAGAAACATACCATAAGTCTTGAGCATTTGTAAGGGATAAGGCAAGATACGTGGTCTGATATCATCCGTTAGTTTGATGGGTTTGGATCTAGCTTCCATCAGCATGCTATAGTTCCTCTTCATATCTCCGACAAGAAACGTGTAAGGAGTTCCGACAAGACCTTGTCTTCTCAGGTAACTCTCAAGCATCTTAGGTTTAAACAAAACCCAGTTCAAAGTTCTCCATACCCACCATGACACAAGAGCTATAGCTATTGAAATTGTTACTGACACAATTGATATCTCCATTTTGAGAGAGAGATGATTTGGCAACATTCTTGGGATTTTAATGATTGAGAACTTTGGACAGTTATTTTGTTGTGACTGTGGATCTTTTGCTTTACTTTGGAGCCACACCGTCATATTCCACAAAGGCGCAAATATCTTATTTAAATTTGTTTGAAAAGCTATAGAAAGTGGAAATTTATTGGCCATATCTTATATTGACGGTCTTTGTCACTCCCCATTCATGTTGAAACCTATTGGCTTTAGTAAGTCGAAATTTATTATTGGCTATAGATAGTCGAAACTTGGGGCAAGTAGCTAGCTTATCTTTATTTCTGTCAAAACGTCGAGGGTTTGATCGGAAAACATAGCTAGAGTAAAAAGAAAATAGAGTAAAAAACAATTACTCTAGTCTACTCAAGAAAATAGAGTATAAGCCAAGTTACACATATAAATTATATTAATATTTTGATACATGTACCAAGTATTGGTATCGCATGATGATATTCACTAACAATCATAAGTTATATACGTTTGTACACCAAATATTTATAAGTAACATTCACCAACAATCATAAATTATTTATATAACATTATAATCATTTTTACTATTTTAATTTAAAAATCATAATATGTGAATCTGATCCTCATCCGTTTTTACATATATATTTTATTAAAATATATTTTATATTATATGATGAATATAATAATTTTTCAAATACAACAAAAATAAAGTTCATTTAAAATGTTTGTGTATAACATAAATCACATGATAAATATGTTTTTAAATTTTTTTATAAAAATCAACTTGAAAATTTTTCTATTAACTTTTTTTTTATATTTTTAAAAATAAAATTTACATTACTATTACAACACGGATTTCATATCTTGGAATTTCAATATACCAATGTTATGTCGGATCGGTAAAATAATTACCCAAATATGTCCAAGATTGCTAAATAATTGAAAGAGTGATATAAATTTTATTTTTAAAAATATAAAACATTTTAATATAAAAATAGTAATAAATAATGATTATAGTATTGCACGGATTATTTATGATTACTGGTGTTTGTCACCACGTGAAACCAATACTTGTGTTCATATCAAAACGTAAATATAGTTTACATGTGTAACAATGTCATAGATTATATTTGGTGTAGCTGGCAATCGATTTTTTTTATCTAATAGATTCAATAAAAAAATATTATTTTCAGCATGCAAAAATAAGATTTTTGTCATTTTCCTCTACTCTTTATTACCAAGGCTGAAAAGTTTTCCACCTAACATTTTAGATATAACATTTACCCTCATTTTTATTTTTTTTATTTCATCTAGTTTACTCTCTTTTACTCCAATCATATTTACTCTTAATGTTTTTTCTTTTTCTTTGGGGGTACTATTTATTACCACTATAATGTATATGTAACATAAATTAACTCTAAGACGAGAGACTTTTTAGGTAATTCTCCGGAAAATAAATTAAAGCGCCTAAATGTGAAAAAGAAAGAAAAAAAAATTCTCCAAAGTCCAAATGACATAATAATATGTAAAATCAACCTTCATCTAGAAAGCCTTTTTCAATTAAAAACCATCAAATTAAACATCGACATTAACACTGTCAATTATGATTATGAAACTCAATTTTTGGTTAGAAGGAGTATTTGATTTGCATCTCAAAACATTATATGAAATGTAAAGTCCTTCTGATTTAAAAAGTAATATCATTAGTCCATTAGTCATTTGACCCGACATTTTCCCCACAACTTGAGCTTAAAATCCTACTAATTACTTACTCTATTTTCTCATAACAAACAATTCCAGAAATGTCATCTTCTCCATTTGAAATAATATGTCATCTAATCGATAGCCACAAACAGATTTATGGCTGTAATGCAAAATCCGTGGACCGTATAGGCAAGATTGCCACACATTTCATGGGACAAAATCTATAGTCATAGAGTCGTAGCTCTTTCAGATCCGTCGATTTTCGTGGTTAATTAGCCTGATCCCTAACTGATAAAATAGGAAACTGACTAATAGTTTTATTATTTTAGGATACAGTAATATTATATAACTATGGAGATTGATGCTTTGTACGCCTTTATAACTGTAGTGGAATACACAGAGGAAGACACTGATAGTGCTATTTAACATGGTATAATAGTCATTGCTCTAAAATCTAAATCATTTTCTTCCTTAGCCACCTCCCAAAATTTTTTTTATTACTCCATTAATCTTCCTCTGCTTGTCTATATATCTCTCTGAAACTCTTCTGTCTCTCTCTCTAAAACTCGTTTCTCCTTCACTTCTCAACTAAACCCGCAGCCAAAGTGGTATCACTAAGAAACAAAAATTTTCTCTTCACACATATACGACTTCTCCTCTCCCTTCCTCTTCCTTTCTCTCTCTTCCTCTCATGTTCAAGCTACCAAACATGAACATCGGAACAATGCAATGCATGTTGAATGGTGCTCTTATTGAGAGTAGTACGTGGAAAATTGTCCCGTGATCACTAACATTGTGTGTTCTATGTGGCTTTTTAGACATAACCTTGGTGCAAGTGGACATCTCTCTTGTTATAAAGCATGCCTAGTATCAAATGACAAATCAAAACAAGTTGACATCGACAGTAATGATATTCATCCCCGTTGACAAACTGACTACAATTCGCACCGTTTTACATGTCACTGTCTCTCTAATGGCCCATGCAGTAGCTAGATGTCAAAAGCGCTTTTTGTTGGAACCCAAATTTTTATTAAACCAGTTCCGACATTACGTATACATTTTAACAGTCAATCGGTTATAGTCCGGGCATTAGATAATTTCTATAATAGTAAATTTCGTTATATCAGAAGACGGCATAAAACCATTAGACACTTGATTTCAAGTGGTGTAATAACGATCGATTACATCAAATCAGCCAACAACCTAGCGGATCCATTTACTAAAGATTTGCCTCGTGATTAAGTTTTAAAATCATCAAAGAGAATGAGTTTATTGCCTACAAACTAAAGAGTATATTTGATGGAAACTCCACCTACGTGACTGGAGATCCCAAGATGTATGTTCAAAGGGAAAACTAAATCAAACAAAATCTAAAAGCACTGATAGATTTTAATGTCATTACTCAATTCCCAAGATGATAAACAGTGCTTCCTGTATATAAACAAGGATAAGCATTAGCTTTTAGTGATTCGAGTTCATAGTTTTATATGTGGAGTATTACAAGATACTTCTTAAAACAAAGACTTATGGGGAACACCTAGTGAGTGGAAAGTGAGGCCGTTTCTGGGAGAATAAAGTTCGGGCTATATTCTCTAAGTTCACTCCCGAATAACCAGGCAAGTTCACGGCCAAAATGTACACAATAGAGAACAAAGTTCTATGAGAAAATAAGTTGCGTTATAACTGTTATCTCGGTTTACATAAATATTCGGGTGGTTCAAGACTTAATATTCACCTCATGGCCAGTAAACCCGACAGATATTAACAATAAGTGGTTCAAGACTGAAATACGCTACCATCTTAGCCATAGTAAATTTTCGTTTATACTCTCGAAAAGTCTTTTTATCGAGTCTGTCTAGTATGTCCAGTATGTCAAGTATTTCAAGTCTGTGCAGTCAGTAGAGTTAGTCGAGTCTTCATATGTTTAGAGTAATTTCTGTTTATGTGGGGGATTGTTGGAACCCATATTTTCATTAAATGGGTACACATGGTTTGAACCCATTTATTCACAAATGGGTCTTAAAATATGAATAAGAAATGATGCCCAAATGTGAATGGCTTGAAAAGCCTCTAATAACAAAACTTGCATTTTATCCCACATAAGAACTTGAGAAATTTATTCTCTAGTATATATAGAGGAGTGTTTCCAACATGGTTCAACATGCTATGGAGACACAATGGAGGTTATGCAAAATACTACACACACGTGCGCACAGTACCATGCCGAGCCGAGCTTGGGTTTGGTCTTGGGTCTTGGGTCTTGGTGAATGTGGGCCTTTGGCCCACCTCAAAGATATTCTTGTTGGACCCAATTATCTTTCATTGACTTTTAGTCAACATTTTCCAAGATTTTTTGCATAAGAAATAAATGAAATTCGAATTCGATTTCGAATCTAACCAAGTCAAAAACTGACCGGATTTTTCGCCAAAAATCTCGCCCCACGAGTGAGTGAAAACCGCCCATCTTCTTCCTATATTTTTGTCCATCTCTTTTCTTTGAAATTATCGTTTTCATTCAATGAAACCTCTTACAAAAAATCACAGAAAATTCAAAGAAATTCGTCTCCACTTTCTAAAAAACGTTATTTATTCTCAGAAAAAGAAATTTTTTTTAACGATTTGTAATGCTTTTATTAGCAATATAAACAAACGTTATTTTTGGAAAAATAAATCATTATATTAAAAGTTAAATACGTTTTGAAAAACGCTTAATAGCAATTCATAACTATTTTTTTTATAGCGATTTAAATATTTTAAACGCTATTTAATTATTTTATTTTCTTAATTTTTGACATTTATTTGTCTTTTGTGAAACAGAAAAGCAATGTCTACTAGTACCGTCGATGAGACAAATGGAGGTCTTACTGACGGCAACAAAACAAGTGAGACGACGATCCTACACGAGAAAGAACTTCCACTTACCGCGTCTGATGTCTCGAATGTTCGAAGTGCTATTATGACACCGGAAAAATTCGATGGCTACAACTTCAAGTCGTGGCAGCAAAAGATGCATTTTTTCTGACTACGCTAAAATTGGAGAGGTATCTCACCGAGGTTTAACCTGTTTTGCCTCCCGGGAATACTGATGTACACGCTTTGGCTAGTGTCGATGTGTGGCTCCAAGGGGACTATGTGTGCAGAGGCTACATTAAAGCTCGTCTAGTGGATCAGCTGTACAACGTCTACAGTGAGGTCAAAACTTCCAAGAAAATTTGGGATTCTTTGGAAAAGAAATACAAGTCTTACAATGTAGGCTTGGAAAATTCGCTACGGCGAAATTCCTTAACTTCAAAATGGTGGACTCTAGGCCCATCATGGAGCAAGTTCATGAGCTGCAAATGATAATCTAAGAGATAGCTGATGAGGGCATGAAGATCTGTGAAACATTCACAGTGAACTGCATCATGGAAAAGCTACCTCCGTGCTCGGTCGATTTCAAGAATTATCTCGGTCACAAGCAAAAGGCTTTAACTTTGGGAAATCTCATTTTTAGGCTGCAAAATGAGTCGTTCAAATGCAAGGTTGAACCGAAATTCACTCGCAATGCTAATGTAGCTGAGCACAAGAACAAAGGTAAAGGAAGGGGCGCCTAATAAGGTTGCACTTCAAGCCTCCACGAGTTTCAAGAAGTAAGGTGCGCCTAATAAGTTCACCGGAAAATGCTCTTATTGTCACAAGAAGGGGCACAAAGCTAAGGAATGTCACAAAAAGGCTAAAACGCTTAATCAAGTAAATTTGACGAAAAATGACCCATGTGCGGTGGTTATGGAAGCAAATGTGGTTGATGAAGAAATTAAAGAGTGGTTTTATGACACAGGTGCAACTACTCACATCTGTTTTGATAAGAAAATGTTCAGCACCTATCAAAAGACCAAGTCTAATGCCGGTATGAAGATGGGTAACAAGTCTGTCTCCAAGATTGAAGGCACTGGTAAAGTGGTGTTGAAGTTCACCTCTGGACATGCCATAACTCTCACCAACGTGAGGCACATGCTAGACATGAGGAAGAATCTCATTTCCTGATCTCTGCTGAGCAAGCATGGCTTCGCCACGAGTTTTGAGTCCGACCAGCTGATTCTTAGGAAGAATGGGGTGTTTCAGGGTAAGGAATATGTTAAGGAAAGACTTGTGAAAAATGTGTTGTATCACAATTCTTAAGAATTCTGATGTATCTGTTTCTGAAGTTTCAATGAATAAAAAAAACAGTTGCTTACTTGGTCGAGTCTTTTAATATTTGGCATGAACAGTTAGGACATGTGAATTATAAATCTTTACAAAGATTAATTAATTTGAACTTAATTCCGAAATGCAAATTTATTAAAAATAAATGTGAAGTATGTGTTCAAACGAAACTCACTAAAACACCTTCATCTCAAGTCGAAAGAACAACCAAACCTCTCGGATTAATCCACACAGATTTGTGTGACTTAAAGTTATACAAACTAGAGGCGGTAAAAAGTATTTTGTAACTTTCACAGACGATTGTACATGTATACTTACTACATAGTAAAGATAAAGTCTTGGAAAAATTTAGACAATATAAACTAGAAGTCAAAAATCAATTTCGGAAAACTATTAAAATAGTTCAAAGTGATAGAGGAGGCAAATATAGTGGCCCATTTAATGCATTTTGTCAAGAACAAGACATTATTCATCAAACAGCCACTCCCTACTCACCCAAATCTAACGGAGTTGCAGAACGAAAAAACCAAACTTTGAAAGAAATGATGAATGCAATGTTGCAGGAATCTAGGGTACCCCAGAATCTGTGGGGGGAGAAATCCTTACAACAAATTATATCCTCAACAAAATAACATACAAAGTAACTGGCAAAACGACATATGAACTCTGCACATGTAAAGTACCTTCGTAAAAATACCTGAAAGTGTGGGGGTGCCTTGCAAAAGTCGTAGTGCTGCCTCCCAAAAAGGTTTCAATAGGACCTAAAACCGTAGATTATATTTTCATCGGATATGAACACAATAGTAGTGCTTACCGGTTTTCTGGTTCATAAATCAGATATACCGGATATTCATGTAAACACAATTATGGAATCAAGAAATGTATCATTTTTTGAAAACATGTTCCATGTAAGGATAAACAAAATCCAAAATGAACTCGTGAAGAAAGAGAGATACATACCTCAACCAACAAGGCAAGCACTTCTGGTACTTCATTTAATGAATTAGAAGAGGTTGAAGATGAACCTCGATGGAGCAAAAGAGCTCGAAAGGAAAAAATATTTTGGTGGCGATTTTATAATGGCATTTCTCGCAGAAAATGAGCCAAAAACGTTCACTGAAGCTATGTCTACACCGAACGAAGCCTCATGGAAGAAATTTGTCAATAGTGAGATCGACTCCATTATCCAAAAATATACATGGGAAATAACTGATCTACCCCAAGGGTTTAAATCACTAGGGTGTAAATGGATTTTCAAAACCAAGTTGAAAACTGATGGTTCAATTGATAAATACAAGGTTAGGCTTGTAGTGCAATGTTTCCAGCAAAAAGAAGGTCTGGATTTCTTTGACATCTATTCTCCGGTGACTAGAATAACCTCCATCAGAATGCTGATAGGAATTTCAACATTAAGAAACATAGAAATACATCAAATGGATGTTAAAACTGCTTTTCTAAATGGTGATTTAAAAGATAAAATTTACATGAAACAACTTGAAGGGTTTGTCGTTCCTGGACAAGAACACAAAGTTTGTAAACTTGTGAAGTCATTATATGGAGTTAAACAAACTCCAAAACAATAGCATGAAAAATTTGACAACATAATGATGTCAAATGGTTTCAGCATTAATGAATGTGATAAGTGCATTTACATCAAAGTTACTCCTAGCGGATATTTTTTTTTATGCCTATACGTAGATGACATGTTCATTATTGATAGCAATAAAGACATAATCCAACAAACTAAGAACATGCTTAGCGGCCAGTTCGACATGAAAGACATGGGTCTCGCAGATGTAATCCTAGGGATTAAGATCACTAAAACTTCTGACAAAATCACTTTGTCTCAAACTCATTATGATGAGAAGAGTTAGTCGAGTTTTCATATGTTTAGAGTAATTTTTATTCATGTGGGAGATTGTTGGAACCCATATTTTCATTAAATGAGTACACATGTTTTGAACCCATTTATTCACTAATGAGTCTTAAAATGTGAATAAGAAATGATGCCCAATGTGAATGGCTTGAAAAGGCTTGAAAAGGTTCTAATGACAAAACTTGCATTTTATCCCACATTGGAACTTGAGAAATTTTTTCTCTAGTATATATAGAGGAGTGTCTCCAACATGATTCAACATGGTATGGAGACACAATAGGGGTTATGCAAAATACCACACACACACGCACGCAGTACCATGCCGAGCCGAGCTCGCGTTTGGTCTTGGGTTTTGGGTCTTGGTGAATGTGGGCTTTTGCCCCACATCAAAGATATTCTTTTTGGGCCAAATTTTGGACCCAATTAGTCAACATGTTTCGTTGACGTTATGTCAACATTTTTCAAGATTTTTTTGCATTCGAAATAAATTAAATTCGACTTCAATTTCGAATCTAACCAAGTCAAAAACTGACAGGATTTTTTGCCAAAAATCTCGCCCCACGAGTGAGTGTGAAACCGCCTCTCTTCTTTCTATATTTTCGTCCGCCTCTTTTCTTTGATATTATCGTTTTCATTCAGTGAAACCTCTTACAAAAAATCACAGAATCCCAGCAATTCGTTTCCACTTTCTATTCGTCTAACACGTAAGTCTCGAGAGTATAGCGTAGTTTTGCGTTCATATACTCTGTATTTCGAGTGTCGCGAATACGGTTTCTCAAGTGGTTGTATCATGGGATTCTTAATCGTAGCAAACCGTCACAGTACGAGCGATTATAAGAATTAAGGAAAGAGATCAAATCTTGCCTCCACTCTTATCGGTTTTTTCTCAAATCGTTTCTCAATTTGTTTTTCTTTCTGTAATTCCATAGTTTATTCGCAGTTTTCCACATCCGGATTTTAGCATCTAACACTTTTCTATACGGAAACCTCGACAAAACTGTCTACATGCATCAGCCTCCAAAATTCATTTATCCCACTCGCCTAACGCATATTTGTCTCCTCAAAAAGTCATTTACTCTTTAGCAAGCTCCTCGCGTCTGGTAACAATGTTTTGCAAAATTTGCTAAAATTGGCTTTAAACAAAGCAAAACAGATGTATCTTTGTTCATTTTATGTCGCGGGAAAGAACTGGCTTATCTCCTTCTCTACATAGATGAAAATTACATCGGCCTAACTACACCTACCACTTGTCGACTATGGTCGATCGTAACATCCTTTTAACTCTGAATTTTTATTGACTGATTTAGGTGAACTGTGCTATTTTCTTGGCATTGCTATAAACAGGGACAAAAACTAGATGTTCTTGAGTCAACAAAACTATGCTGCCGACATCATTCATCGTGCCGAAATGACAGGTTGTAATTCTAGCTTGCTCAACACCTGTGGACACATCATCCAAAATCGCTGCCCAGTTGCCAATCCCACGCTCTACCGCTGTCTTGCCGGCGCAGTCCAATACCTAACATTTGCACGCCCAGACATCGTCTATGTTGTACAACAAGTCTGTCTTCACATGCATTATCCTCGCGAGCCGCACCTCAATGCTCTCAAAACAATCATCCGCTACATCAGGGGACCATTACCCACGGTCTTCATCTCAAACCCACCACAATCCATAAGGCCCAATCAAACCCACCACAAAGTCATATTATTACTATCATACTCCCATAAGGCCCAATCTTCTAATTATGGCAAGTCTGCTATTAACTCCAATAAATAAAATATTATATACGCTGCCGTTTGATGCTTTTTTTTTTATCTAGGTTAAGCTTAGTTGTATATAAGGTTATTCGTCTAGTTCTTTTTGTTTTTTGTTTTTTCATTTTCAGTTCAGCCGCAAATGTTAGAACACAAATATTTCAAATGGGCAGATTGTATTCTATAAAATCTCGTGCGAGATTTTGGTTGCATCGAATAATAATAGATCTTGGGTTTGATTTACCACAAAAGGTGTGTTAGTTCGATTTTTGTGTCAATTTTTCAAATCTTTGAAAAAATTTGAAATTTTTTTTTGATATTGTTATCAATTCTCTAATTATGTTTTTAGTTTTTGCATCAAATAATAGTTATCGAATATGGTTAGCTATTAACAAAGGTATGTCAATTCAACTTTTTTTTATCAAGTATTCAAATAGTAAATAAAATTTGCTGCTCATGTTATCAAAATTCGCTGATCTTTAATAGTGTTTAGTTTTTCAGTTTTATTTATTTCTCTTTCACAGGGTTTTGTTTTCGGAGAAATCTCGTTTTCACTGGCTTTGTACCGGGAATATTAGGGTTTTTTTCTGGCTTTGTATCTTTTAAAATTATAATAATATTTTTAGATGACAACAAAAAAAAGAAGAAAACAAAATATAGTAGAACCTTCTCAGAGTATTAGAAGGTTTATTTCGAAGTTGAAGAAAACGAGAGAGTAGGGTTTATCTAAAGAGACAAGAGGCACGAAATAGTATAAAATATAAATTAGTAGATAGGGTTATAAAAGTAAACAACATTGACGGCAAGACCCTCTCCTTCAATGTCTTCTTAGATTCTCCCTCTTATCTCTCTTTGTACTTCTCAGGCAAATAGAGAGAAATCTAAGAGTATACGAAGAACAGGGTCTTGCCGTCAATGTTGTTTACTTTAACACTATCTAACTAAATGCTTCTTGCAATAAATGCTTCAACAATGCTTTTTGTTCTGTAATAATTTTTTGTGGACATATCTCAGCTTGATCTTAAAAACGAGATTGGGTTTGATGAAGCATTTAACTACAAGTAAGAGGCTGATCTTCATGCTGCTTTGAAGAGGTAAATATATTGCCAGAATCAGTAACCTTAATAGCTTCACTCGCTCGTTCATGCATTTTGTAACTTTTTTCCGGCATACCACCATAACCATTGTTTGATTCATTATAAGTTCCGTGATGGACTAACTAATGCTTGTCTTGAAGTTATCGTGGCTTGTATCCCCAGTCTTTTTAATGTGTCATAAGAACTTGATTTTCACCAATTTTGCAATTATATTTATACATCTTATCAATAGTTTATCACTCTAGTAAGAAAAAACCAGACCCAATCAGAAGACAAAAGTTGCATAGTTTGGAGTTGCTACTTAAGCTGATTTCTTGTGGCTAGCTCTTGGGAATGAGATAGGTATGTCACCTAATGTGAGTTTAAACAAAAATATGAAGCTGAAATGATTCAAGATCTTACTAATAACAGGTAGTTTCCAGAGGGGATCAATATCTACTTTGACAATGTGGGTGGATCCATGCTTGATGCAGCACTCGTCAACATGAAGGTCCGTGGAAGAATCGCGCTCTGTGGAATGATTTCTTTGCAAAGCCTCTCAAGCTCATCACAAGGAATCAATAACCTTTACAACGCGATGCCCAAACGTGTAAGATTAGAAGGGTTTTTGCAGAGTGATTATCTCCACATTTTCCCAAAAACAATTAGTCATTTGATTCATCGATGATGCTAAGAAACTTGTTACAATATTGGATCCGGACAATGGCAGATACTGAAATAATAAAATCAAGAGTGAGATCCTATTGCTTATTCGATGATTGGTATCCCACTCTTGAATTTATTATCTCACCATCTGCCTTTGTTGTGATCCAGTATTGTAACAAGTCATGTTCTATCAAACGACACACAATGTTTAAGAAATAAGCGGAAGAGGAAGTCAGGTCATCTTTTCTTTTAAGACTGAGTTTCATTGCAATGTATTTCTTATCTATCAAATATGTAAGTTATTGTCGCTGTAAAGATAAAAAGAATCGTTAAATATTTCATAACTATTGAAATTACCAAAGTATTGACTAATTGCAAAGAGATGGAAAAATGAACATACTTAAATTTCAAGTAAGAAACGAGGATTTGCTGCAATGGTGCGTTGGCATCCTTGAAGGATAAGCAATATTGTAAGATAAGACCGGTTCAATGGTATTTTATCATAAATTCATGTACCGTCTCAAAAAAAACTTAAATAGAATTAACTTCCTAAGATTATTAAAGGATACAAGTGTGTTCATCAACATTAAGACTGAGTACTAACTATTTTGTTATGAAGTTTTCAATAAATGCTTCAATTAATTTAGGCACCTTATCAAACAAAAAAATCTTGTGTCTTTTGTTGTTTTGTTATTTTACATGATTTTTACCATTTTTTTATGACATGACCAAATTTATTTATTTATTACTTTGATGATATTAGTAGTGTTTAAAAATATAAATGAATGTGAAAGAGTTGTTTACTTGTTTATCATGATAGCTTACGAATTCAAGTACAAAATTGAACTTGCGATAAGTTTGGTGAAGTTCGCTAGGGTAGGGGCTTGTTTATGCAATATTTTACCATTTTTGAGAACCTGAAATGTAATTCTTTGCTTGGATATGAACTCTCACCTTAAAGTTACTCCCTTTGGCTTGACCTGCAATGTTTGCTCAAACACAATCAAATGACAAGTCAGGGAGATTTTTTTTTGGTCTCGTTCATCCTTTTTGAATCTTGTTTCTGTCTTTATTTTGGTATTTTCTATTTGTTTCAAAGATTTTTAGAGCATTTGCATGTATTTTAGGTTCTTGAATAATGTTCAGGTGTATCTTGCAAGGAGGAGTTTGGATCACTTTCAAGCATAAAACAGCTCTCCTTATAACTAAAGCCTACATTTTTTGAGATAAAGCCGTTCGATGGTCTATTGGTCAATCGGTACTAATGGGGCTAATAACCAACTGATTACTAGTTTCCCTTCTGGTTCGAATTGGTTCGAATTCAACTATTTGGTCCAATTGTTTGACTAATTCAGCTACTTTAAGCTTTTGTAACAGGACATGGGGTAACATTTCATTTCAATAGAATATCAATTAACAAAAAAAATATTTCAGTTTTCAAAATTTCTATACTATTATTTAAACAATGCTAAAAGCAAAATAACCTTATGTTTATTTGGTATATTATAATAAATGTCATTGGGTTTAAATTATTCATATTATATAACTCAACTAGGTTTAGATTTAAATTTTAATTTAACTAAATACTTTCTCTTTCTTCCTATTTTCTTTCCAATTAAATCATACTAATTATTTTTTAATATTATTTTCTCTCATTTTTATTTGATCATATGCTTTATAAGTAATTAAATAATCACAAAATTTTTATAGTAAAATTATATAAAATTTCCACATATGTTATGATTTGAATTTTTTAAACGGACATAAAGTTTTTCATATATTATGATATCGTTTAAATAATAAGTTTGATTTACCAATAATAGTTTAACTTTTAAAATATAATAATTTTAATTCCCAATATATATTAGATACAATTTGTATTTAAATAATTAACTCTATGGATATTTCTAAATCACATAATATACCTATTAGTATTTAGTTGATAAAAATCTAATATTTCCACTAAAAATTGATATTATAAAACGTAATCCCAATATATTTTCGTATTAGATATTCCTATACTCATTCTAAAAAAAATAATTGTTTAGTATATATATCTATACTATTAACTAAGAATAAGAGGCAGTTTTTTCTCTGAGCCATATAAACCAGTTTTACTTATTTACGATTAATGTCATTCTAAATTATGTGGTACCAAAAAAATTTTTTTTAAAATAGAAGGAAAATTTGGCAAACTTACTTATGATATTGAGCCAGCCAAATGAAAATAGCTTAAATGTCTTATCATTGTATCCAAACACTTATTCACTTATCCATACATCAAAACAATCATTATACCTAATATAAAAAATCATTAAAAGATACAAAATGTCTAAACAATAAATTTTCTTAAATATTCTAATTCAGATTTTATATAATTCCTTATATATGTTCCGATATCATTTAAACTATCGTTCTAAATTCCATTATTTTAATTATAAATTCATAAAAAATTATTTGAATCTCTTTTTAAACTTATGGAAAAATGATTTTATTGTTTGTTAAGTTAAATATATAATATATAATAATAAATATAATAAAATAACTATGAAAAATATTGGAAAAATGATATATTATATAATTTTATATTTCTAAACTCATAAAAGTTATGAAAATAAAAATGAATGATTAAATAATATAAAATCCAATAAGTACAAATATTATTAGTCATAAAAGTTATATGTATATCATTTAAATTAAATAAACTGAAACATCATATATATATATATATACTATTAAAGGGGAATCATTATATATTGAAACTAAATAAAATGAAACAATATATATTGTTACAAATTTTCAATTGAGAAATATTAATTTTAATTAAAATATAAGAAATTTTCATGTTTACGATTTAAGATATATCTCATATAAAGTATTTTCATATAAAATGTATTTGAAATTATTTTCATATATTAACACCATATATGCTCTTAATTATATTCATATAAACTAACAGATTTACAACTATAAAATTCAAATTTGAAATATCTACTTATTTATTCCTGATTTTAAGAGCAATAACAGTTTACCAAACTTTATATTTCACATTAATTCAGTTTTAATAGAAATATATTTAAATACAGAAACTGAATTGATTTTTGCATCGTAAAGTTTTGTTTTTCATTCCGTTTTCAACCCTATATATGTTTCTATGTTGGCAAATCGATGTATTGCAAATGAATATTTATATTTAAAATTGTAAAACAAATTAACTAAGATTTAGGTATATATTGTGTTAATATCGAATTTTGGACACTAATTATTTGTTACAATTAAAAAATTAATATATATGAATATTGTAACAATCCGAATAATCTTTTAAATTTAAATTTTTACGGTTTAGAGTCAATATAAATTTCAAAATTATAGCCTTGATCAACATAATATGACTTAATTAGAATATTCTCAAATAAATGTTTAGTGTTAATTAAACTATTCGAATTTTGGAAATTAATAATTATTACAATTAAAATCTGATCTTAAAAATCAGTTCTAACTATCCAAATATTCTCAAATCTGATCTTAAAAATTAATTGTAACTATCCAAATATTCTCAAATTTCAACTTGTTCACTTTTAAACAATGAACTTAATATTCTCCATATTTAATTTAGAGTGTTATGGAAGCAATTTAAATTTCAAAACAATGATTGTAATCTTAAAATATTTATAATAGATTTCCAATTTTCTTTTCAACCTCATCGCTTTCCCATCGGCCATTAGCATATATGATGAGACTATAAACTGATTGTGTGTGTGTTTCTTTTGTATAAGGTGATAATGATATTGGAACTGGAAAAAACTCAATGCATAAAAGAACATGGCACAAAAGAAATTTGTTTTGATGATACACAGATTAGTCAGTTCTACACAAGTACATGTTAGTCATGTTTCTTCTGTCATGAATTATTTTTTATAACTTCATTAAATCTGTTATTCAGGATGTTATTGACTACACGAAGAATATGAATTCTCTAATGATTCTCTAATGAAGAACAATGAAGAAAAAATGAAGAACAATGACAAGTACGATGGACATGTTGCGACAACTGCTCTAAATGGAGAAGGTTACATGTAGATACTTTTCTTTCCTTTATTATTCAATTTTATATATTACTAACTTTAATTATATTATTTTCATATAAAAACGTATTACATATATATATATATATTTAATGTTAATTTTAAAATAATACTTTTTATAAACATATTAATTGAATAATGTATCATATAAATATAACATTGAATAATAACAATTAATAATATTATTATTATTTTCATATATTAAACGAATTTAATATATAATATATAATAATAAATATAATAAATCATTTATAAATATAATGTTATTAAATTCGATTATCTACACTAATAGAGATTTTAGGTATATAAATGAATATTCCTTTTAAAGAAGATTTGATGAATATTTCATAATAATTAGATTAAATTAAGATAAAAAGACATTTTTGCTATTAATGAGATTTTTTTATTCTTTATTTTATTGGCATTTCATGTAATTTAATTAGAATTAAAAAATTTCTTTACAAATTGTGTTTTCTAATTAATAGTATAGATTCAACAGCATATACGATGTTGTTAGATGTTTGTTATTCATCTAGGTTAAGCTTGAAAGTATATAAGGTGCTTTATCTAGGTAATCTTTTTCATCTTTAGTTCAGCCGCACCTATCTGAACACAAATATTTCAAATGTGCTGATCATATTTCATAAATATTTGAGTGGATTTTGATTACATCGAAGAAAAAGATTCCAAAGTTGATTAACCATTTACAAAAAGGTTTGTTCATTTGATTTGGCGTCGATTTTTCGAATATTTGATTAAGTTTTTTTGTTGTTTTCAAATAATTGAATAAACTTATCTGCTCAAGCAATTCTTTGACTATTCATTCTTTTATTGTGTTTTTTTTTGTTTTTGCATCGAAGAAGACGAGATCGGTTAACCATTAACAAAAGATATGTACATTATATTTTCTCTCGAATTCTCAAATACTTGAATATTTTTGTGCTTTAGTTATCATGTCCCTCATTATCTATTTTATTTATTTCTATGTTCTTTTGTATTTTATTTTCACTGTTTGTTTGTAATACATTCATGATTTTTAAGATCGAAAGATAAAACAAAGATTTTGTTAAGAAAATCATTTAAAGTTTCATAGAAAACTTTTTTAGTTTTCTACAAATATATCAACTCATTTAATATTAGTTTGAGTATTCCAACTTTCTCTGGAAATATGTTATCACTACCATAGTTTTATTGCAAAATCCTCTCATCGCCATGGAGATAAAGAAGCAAATCTCCAGACAAATATTTAAAGACTTGGAAAATCGTAAAGAGACATCAAAATTTCAATGTTTTTCCTACTTTTTTAATTTGGTATTTAATTAATTTAGAGATGGATTTACTTTGATATATGCCTATTTTATATGAAATATTTTGCTTACACTAAGACTGCCTTTTTTATAAGGTAATTTTAAATCTATATTCTCGTTGATTCTCTAAATTATTTTATATACATTTTAAATTGATTTCTTAGAACAAAAAAATCTTTTAAAGCTTCTAATTTGTCCTATGAGAATGCATATGAGATTTTGATTGCATCTTCGATTATTTGCAACATATGTGATTATGATAGTTTTTTCAAACAATCATTTCACAATGTAAATTTTTTCTCACTGACGGTTTTATATGTCTTACATCCTCATTATGGACATTCTCTCACTACAACATTCGGATCTACATGATTCTCTCTACAATATTCTGAAATCTCTGGTAAGCTTTACATCCATTAATTTATAAGAAATTCTATTATCTAAGACTCGAACCACAGAACTATGATATCATCTTCTAGTCTATTCGGCAGGTCTAAATTGTTTTGGTCTTAGTGGTGCAGAAGCTTTTAAACTCTTGACCAATAGATCAAGAGTGCTTCCACATTCAATCCATTTACAAGAAAAAATATTGTAGAAAATTATGTAGAATAATATTATTAGTCGTTGCTTGTTAATCAGATATGCATGTTCAACACATAAATCACGAGTTCTTAATTTGGAGTATCAACAATAGTATTTATGCATAAGAGCCCTTTAGAAAAGGTATGTGCCTCATGTTCTTCTTTCCCTTTCTCACGCTCTTGTTACATTGGAGTTTACCAAGTATATATTGTAAGTAATATTAGGGAATATTTTTTTTTTCTATCATGTAGTCTTATAGTTATCTGTTTTCTTTGGCATAATGTGATTCCTAGATATATTTTGTAACCAATTAAATTGGTAATAAATGAGTTTTTTTCTAATCAATCTTTATTTTGATGGACGGTTGAAAGTAAATTCTAATGAAACCTTAAAAAGAATTTGGTCCTCTCTCTGCCTAAATGTCTTTACTCCATCATAAAGTCATCCCAAATGAATCTCAGATAGACAACACACATAAAATAGTTTATAGGAAAGGATAGAGAAATCTAATCTCCTAACTTAAAAGATCAGAATTTCAGGAAATCATTCACAAAAAAATCTCTACTAAAATTTTTAGCAATATAATTAATCACATAATCGAATCATAAAGAAGGATTAGACGAATACTTCGATTCGTCATAGTAGATATTTCTTCTTGAATGGTATCTTAAAGTCATGATATTTTAGGTTAACAGATTAGATTTCTCTTCCCTATTATTATTCTTTTAGGTATCGTGAATTACAATTCTTTTGCGATATATATGTAAGGAATATTAAGGAATATTTTCTTTTTCTACGTGGTCTTATAATTATCTATTGTCTATTAGAATAATGTTATTCAGTGGTGTTATGTTTTAATACATTCTATACAATTATATTAAAGTCTGTACGACACTCCCAATTATATCCCAAATAGTAACTGAAGTTAATTAAATTCTTGAATCTTTTTTTTAGGTGCTTAGTAAAATATAAATTTAATATTAAATGATAAGGAATCGGAGCACTCTAACAAACATTTACAAAGAAATATAACAGTGCAAAGATTAATAGCCACTCCACCTCCGCCAGGCCCCTCTGCCTCCATATCCTTTACTTCCTAAAGCGTTCCTTTTTCTCCCCAGCTGAATTTACTACTCCAGATCTTGCTCTTCCCACTGTTGTTCGAATCACTCAGTCTTTGATTCCTGTGATTGAATCTCCTTCCCATCTCACCGTTGGTTTTCTTTCCTCAAATCTGAACCAACTGGCTTCTTCTTCACCTCTAACTGTTGTTGCTGCTTGTGCCTCACATGCGGTCAAAACTGTTACTGCTGTTTCAACTACTTTGGTCACGACGCCGGTCTTCATTCCAGTCAGGACTTCTTCTGCAATTACTCCAGTTACAACTACAACTGCTGCTGCTGTTTTTTTTTTTTTTTGGAATAGTATGTGAAATTATATTCAAAAGAAAAACTTTTTACAGAATTTGAGACTATACAACATTCATTCGAAAATAAGCTTTTTGATGGAGGTTAGTAAACGGTAGCCTCATTAAAACCCGAAAGTGGAAAACCCATTTGGGACAAAACCACTTTCCAGGAAAAAGAGTACACACCGTTTACTAAAGAGCAGAAAGTTTTAAATAAGCAGATTAAGTTCTCGTAGCAAACCATAGTTGCAGTCCATCCGTCATCTTCCCTTCCTTTTGTAGAACTGCCAGTCGATCCCGTGTCTTCTTTGATTTCTTTCTTTCCATAGGCAGTACGTTGTGGCTAGAAAGGTGTACTTGATCATGAAGTCTGATGTCGTCTTTGTCCCTTTGGCGTGGAGAAGTGAAACTAGCTCGCTGAACTGTGTAGTGAAATCGTTGCATAGGAGACCATGTGTTAGTTTGTACTAGACCTGTGAGGTGTAGGGGGATCCGAAAAAGATATGATCTTGTGTCTCAACGGGTTCTGGACAGAAGGAGCATTTTGTCGATGCGTTTGCTAACCATGTGATCATTCTATCTCATGTTGACAATATGTTTTGAAAAACTAGCCACATTATGAAATAGTGCTTCGGAGTAGCATTCGGGAACCATACCGATTTGTGCCAAATAATTTGTTGGCATGCCTCTCTTACCTGGTTCCATGTCGCTTTTGTTGAGAATTGCTCTTTAAACTTGTCACTCTTAAATCTCCATAAGACTACATCTTCTTCTTGATATGCAGCGTCTCTAATCTTACTTATCTCGTCTTCAATTTGCGATAGAGTCTGGGGTCTAGTGCTTGCCATTACCTCTGCTAGGGAGTCATCAGCCTTTATCCCCATGTCAATGAATCCTCTCTCACCCAGTATGTCTATTAATCTGCCAAGAGGAAACCACACATCAAACCAAAAGGATGTATTCATTCCGTTACGTACCTCTATCTTATGAAAATCCTTTGCGGTGCTTTGATACTTGAGGAGTTTTCTCCATATCCAGGAGCCTCTAGACCTTGTAATTTTTTCGGACCAGAAGGATCCTTTGCGGATCAGATTCTTCTTCACCCAGTTTACCCATAGAGAATCTCTTGCATAAACTAGCCTCCAAATCAACTTGTAACAGCTCACCTTATTTGCTTCGACTAGAGATTTTTAATCCAAGTCCCCCCTCTGGCTTTGGTCGACAAATATCCCGCCGAGCGACCTTTGCTTTGTTTGAGCTCAAAGCTGGTCCAGACCATAAGAAGGCCGAGCTAACTCTCTCTATTTCTTTTATACATGCTTTGGTAGCCTAAAAGCTGTCATCCAAAAAATTGTCACACTTGTTATTACCGTTAAGAGAAGTTGTAATCTACCTGCGAAGGACAGAAAACGGTTTTTCCACAAACTGATGCGAGTTCGTATTTTTTCTATTAGAGGGCTGTAGTCCGATCTAGACATTCTCTTTGTTAAGAGTGGCAGACCAATGTATCTAATCGGCAAATTCCCAATCTCGAATGGGAACCCATTCAGCAACTCCCTTGTTTGGGGTGAAATTCCCGTTATAAACAGTGTTGTCTTCTCCAGACTTATTCTTAATCCCGAGACTTGGGCAAATCTCTCAAAGACCTCAAGTATTCTGGTGATAGAGCGAATATTTCCGTCTGAAAAGACCATGATATCATCTGCAAAACATAGGTGAGTGACACTCAAGGTTCAGCAATTTGGATGGTATGCGATTTCTCCATTTCGTGCCGCTTTGTCTAACATTAAGGATAAGGTATTCATGCAGATCACAAATAAGTATGGTGAGAGATAACAGCCCTGACGCAACCCCCTCTCACTCTTAAAATATCCTGCCAACTCTCCATTTACCTGTACCGAGAAGGATGATGTAGTGATACATAGCTCGATCCACTTAACAAACCTTTCTGGCAGCTGCATTATTCTTAGTAGATTCCTGAGAAATTTCCAGCTCACTGAATCAAAAGCTTTTGTGACGTCTATCTTCATAGCACATCTTGAGGAGACATCTGGCTTGTGATAATCCTTTACCAGCTCCGATGCTAAAAGGATGTTCTCCATTAAGTATATGCCCTTTATGAATGCCGTTTGATTTTTTGTTATGAGGTCTGGAGTAAAGCCTTTAGACGGTTTGCTAAGATCTTTGAGATTACCTTATATATCACGTTGCAACATGATATTGGTCTATAGTCCTTCATTCCAATGGTCCCAGCCTTTTTGGAATTAAAAATAGGATGGTTGAGTTAGCCCCCTTTGGCAAGAAACCGTATATGAAGAAGGATTTTATCGCAACAGTGACATCCTTTCCAATAATAGGCCACAATTCTTTGTAGAATTCTACCGTGTACCCGTCTGGTCCTGGGGATTTATTTGATGGCATAGAGAAGATCACTTGTTTTACCTCATCATCCGAAACTTTTTTGATTAACTCTTGGCTTTCATATTCAGAGCAGTGAAAGCATAGTGGCTGGGACAGATCTGTCGCGGCATTCAAGTCAGTCTCATCTGCCTACGGGTCTTTGAAAAATTCAGTGAAGTGGCGGACTGCTTCTACTTTCATTCCCTCTCTTGATGTTATAGAGTCTCCTCCCGGCGACCTGATCGCATAAACAGAGTTTCTCGCTTTTCTGTCCTTTATTACATTATAGAAAAATCTATTGTTTTGATCACCCTCTTTTATCTAATGCAATTTTGCTTTCTGTCTTAGGTAACTTTCTTCTATTCCCGCCACTTTCTTCCATGCCTCATATGCTGCTGCTGATTTAACCCAGCAAAAAAACTGATTCTTCGACAAACCACCTCTTCACCACTTCTAGAGTGGCTCCAGTGGAAATCTCTGTAGAAGGAAAACTGAAAATTAAAATCTCAAATGCTATGTTTGAGCGAGGAGCTCATTTGCATTCTGACTACATTTATATGGAGAAAAAGACCCACCTATGGCCAAAATCATCTCAGTTTTAAATTATCTTTGGGGCAAAGGAAAAAACAGTAAAGATCTTACAAATTGCTTCAAAGGCATTTCTCATTCACATTCCCTCAACTTTCATACGTGCGAAAGCAATTGAGCAAGGTTTATTATGTGTTGGTGAGACACCTCTGTATTAATATAATTAAGTAATGATAGTCAAAGATTATAACTCTTTTTGAGTTGTCCCTTTGTGTTACTCAATTCATTGAATCTCTGTTTTAGATTCATCTTCTCTCTTTGACTGATGTATCTATAAATCCTCTACCTTAATGAAATCATTACTTCGTAAAGAAGACCCCAATAAGGTGGCTGAACTATATGAACGTTAACCAATACCTTTTTGATCTTGAAAAAGGCATCTAGACACTCTAAGCTCAAAAGCCACATCCTTACATAGAAAACGAGTGAGAGGCCTTGTGATATTTGAGAAGTTTATGATGAATCTTCTGTAAAATCCCGCATGTCCTAAGAAGCTCCTAATTCCCTTCATTGAATTAGGAGGTTACAGGCCTATCATAACCTCTATTTTGGCATTGTCAACCTCAATGTCATGCTCGGAGATCATGTGTCCCAAAATGATCCTATCGGATACCATGAAGTGACACTTCTCTCAATTAAGCACTGAATGCTTGTCTACAAAGTGTCGTAGTACCCTACATAAATTGGACAAACGACCACAAAATGATAAGCCATAAACCAAAAAGTCATCCATAAATACCTCCATGATTTCTTTGATTAAATAGGTAAAGATAGAGATCATGCAACGCTGGAAAGTGGTTGAAGCGTAACACAGTCTAAACAGAATTCATTGGTAAGCAAATGTGCCATAAGGACATATGAACATCGTCTTTTCCTAATTGTCCGGATGGATCAGTATCTTGAAAAATCCTGAATAACCATCTAAGAAACAATAAAAAAAGATGGTTAGTCAATCGTTCCAGCATCTGATCAATGAAAGGAAGAGGAAAATGATCCTTTCAAGTTGCAGCATTAAGCTTCATGTAATCTATGCACATTATGTGTCCTGTCATAGTGCACATAGGAATCAACTCATTCCTTTCACTGATGACTACAATAACTTCTCATTTCTTTGGAACAACGTTCACTGGACTGAGAATAGTGAACTTCCCTAGACTTAAACTTTACTTATCCTAAAGCAAACAAGAAAGTAAAGTCACAGAGAATAAGTTTCATCAGCAGCCACATTTCAAACTTTTATATGCAGACCACATTAAATAGAAATTCACATTAGAAGTTCCTTACTATAGTCTCATCACTTTTCCTACTCTGATCCGTCAATCCCATACCTACAAAAATCTTCATTCATGTTAGTGAACTCCATATATTCATTAAATATTGCATGAGTATTTTCATTGAAAGGACATCCTTCAGGCTAGACAATGCTCAGTGTAAAGGAAGTTTTTTGTTGGTGTTTCGAGGTGGATTTTAAGGTATTTAGGGTGATGGATGGTAAGGTGGATGCGAGGTATTATGCAAAACCATAAGAAGAAGTGGACCTGATGATGTCTACACTCTCCAACCACTTCTTCGCCATGGTCCTTTCTTCTTTTACTTCGGTTTTCTCCTAGACTTAGAGTTTGGCAGAGATTTCTCCTATAAAATAGATTCTTCTTCTTATATAATGATTCATGCCTCATCTTGAGATTTTTCTGTGCTATGAGACATTTATAAATGGTAACTATTTCCTTTCATTTCTGTTTTCACGTTTTTTAGAAAGGAGACATAGTACCTTATATGAAATAATGTCTCATGTGAATCTCATAGGTAGAATGTGTAATGAAATTGGATCTTCGTACTTTTCTTGTTTCCTGAAGCTTTTCTTCTTTGTGGTTAGAGAGCTGTGTGGTTTCTTTCACTCTATCATTTTTGCACATACATGCAGGTGGTGATGATGGAAAAGAGACGACATGAGGTTTGAAAGGAGGTTATGGTAAAGGATAGGGAACCACAAAAAATCAATGTCCATTCAAGATCAACAAGAGGGTGGTAAAAAGGGTAAAGATAATCCTGAATGTTTTTGCTCATTTCCCTGATAGAACACCTTCACTAAAAAAATTAAGTCAAGTTAAATGGTCAAAATAAGATGGAGTTAACGTTCGATCCAGCAGAAGGCTCTACAAGATGAAACTTCAGGGGAGAGATCTGGTTCTGAGCTTCTAGATGTTGTCCACTCTTAACGAGTTCTGCAAGTTGTCCTAAGAAAAATAATTCTCAATGCATAATGGTATCATCGTACGAAAATGTCATTATTCCTACTATTTTGATTCAATAAAAACTTTTCACTCAATAAAACCATAATGATGTAAAAAGTGGAAAAAGATCTTAAGTCAACAAAATAGAATATAACATTAGTAAATGATGGAACATCCTTCCCCCATGCTTAAATCACACCATCCTCGATGGAAACAAGAAAAAGAAAAAGAAAAAGATGCCATATGTAAATGAAAAAGAAAAAATTAGTTCCAGAACAATGTCACCTTGTTTTGTAAATGAGATGGAATGATGGTATGGAATGGATAGTGGTCTATGGTGAAGTGGATGGTGGTACAAGGTGATCGTAGCTTGGGTTTTTCTTCTTATTGCTTAACATCAATTGGAATAGACTAGTTCCAATCGAATTATATGTTATAAATTTTTGTTTGCGTCCTTTCTAAGACAAAAACCTAAAACCATCAATATTAAAATTAAATAAAACTAATAAAAACGTACCTAAGATAGTAATTACAGTGATACTGCAATGGTGATGATATTGGGATGCAGTGGAGACGAATGAATGGTGAACTGAAGAAGCAAAAATGCAGAATGGGGACAACTCCTTGCTGGCGCTTCTAGAGCTCCTGGTGGAGCGTTGGAAGTGCTTACTGACGCTCTTCTGCACTTTTTGGACCGTTGGGAACATTACAAGACAACATCGGGAAACCAACATCTATATCCGTCAGAATACCATCAGAAATAGCTATTCCGACGGTATTCTGAAGGATATGACCATCAGTTATAGGTCATCGGAAATTAATAATCCGTCGGAAATTCTTCAAAAATTTTCGACGGTTGGTCTTTTACCAGAAAGAGCGTTAGAAATCCGTCGAAACATAACTAAAACAAATTTCCGATGAAATTCATCGACAGAGTTACCGATGGATTTCCGACGGCACCTATTCCTACGGATTTCTGATGGGCACGTTTTCGATGGAAATCCGACATACTAGTTTCCAACAGAGTTTCGACGGACCTTTTTTTGACGGATTGTGTATTTTTATAATTTTTAAATATAACTTAAACTTAATTACATTTCTATTAAATTTAAATTAAATAAACTGAAATAAATTAAATTAAAACATTCAAATATAGAAAATTCCTAAAAAAAATTCAAAAGTAAAAACAACTAAAGTGTTTGAAAATGAAATAGAAATATACGGAGCTAGGAGAGAGTACTACACGAAGAAAGCGTTTATTAGTTCTTCCATAGCTCTCATCTTCGCTTGATCCTATGCTCTCTCCCGTCGCTTGATCATGTGCTCTCTCGTTGCGTATTGTAATGATGTCGTTCTTCAAATGCACGATCTCGACGGTCTTCTCCTCTAATTCCACTCTAAGTTCCACGGCTTCCCTAGAAATGCGGAAAAAGTACCAGATTGCGATGGATGGTAGTCTTGTGAAATCCCAAAAGTTCATCCTTTGGTCTGCGGAGTTTTCTGAGAAACAATCAAATGTTAAATACATAACAATATAAGTAACTTATCAAAAATACGTAAATAAGAACTAAAATGTTACTTAATTGTATGACCAAATCATTCCACATCTCTGTAAACACTTTCGGTGGAGCCTCTCCTTCAACGACCGGCTGGGATAAAATGTACTCTTCGCAGAGCTTCTTCACATTCTCAACTATTTTCCGAGCAACCAGATCTTGGATCTCACCGGTGTTCCGGTTGGTGTGCGCATCCTCTAACAACCTAAGAGCCGAGGGACACACACCATCTTGTTTGAACTGCACAAATAAACAATTCATAATATAAATAATGAATTACATAAACTAAAATTTAATAAATGAAAAAAACGTACGAGTTGTTCTTCCTAGGAAGCTCTGCTCGTAGCGCCTAAGTTGTGCGTCGCTATCCCATTACCGTTATGGTTGCTCATCCGATTGTTGGATTGGATCTTGTAGATTCTAGCATTTGCCTCCTGGTTCCAATAGTCCACAAACCCTTTCTATAGGTTTGTGTTCCCAATAAACTCCTTTGAGATCTGCTCGGTTCTCCCTTTGACTTTCCACTTGTTAAGCTTCCTCGAGTATACGATTTTAGCTTTTTCTCGAACTCTTGCCTAACTAAGACAGAAAATTCACGGTCCCAAGAAAATTGTTCCTGCCAAATTTTTAAAAATTTATAAAAAGTGAAACTAAATGAAAAACAGCAAATATTTAATTTGAAAGTAAAATAAAGAAAGTTAAAACTTACCGCAAATATCTTGAACCACAACTTGCGATCTTCTGATGGCATAGTAAAAAAACTCTCGTACAGATGCTTCAACATCCCGATCATCATGTTGTTGATCGCCTTAAAATCCCATTATGGGAAAAATCAAGCCTGTAAGGAATAAATTTGAAAATATATAATCAAACCGATATATATATATATAATATAATTATAAAAACTTATAAAATGTTAATAATTTAAACAAAATTTAAACTTACCAAGTAGCTTTATCAGCACGAGACGTTGGATGAAGTCTCATGGTGTGATCTCAGCCGAGTTGAGAAGCAAAGTTTTCCACGGAATTTTTTTTGGCTCAGGGGTCGGGTTGGTCTCCAGTATAGTCTCCGGGATATGAGTCAATTCGGTTTGCGAGGTACTCATTCCTCTCCTCACACGTCGAGCTCCCGGTGAAGCAACGTAATTACCGTAATTCATAAAAAAATATAAAAATTAAAATTAGTAAATAAACACAATTACTTATAAAATTATAAATTTGCAAAAAAATTCTACATCCATAAATTTCTAAATAAAGTTTCTAAATTTCCAATAAATATCAAAAATTCACTATAATATTGTAAATAAAATTTATAAAATTTATAAAAAATCCATAAATCAATATCCATAATTGTAAATAAAATTTAGAAGTTTCTAAATAAAACTTCTAAATCCATCTAAAATTTCTTAAATCACCAAAATAAATTCTGGAAATATTTTTAAAATTTCTGAAATTTCTTAATTCCAAATCAATTCCATCAAAATTCATAAATCCATTCCAAATAGATAAACCCTAAATCTAACAATCAAAAACCTAATAAAAAAATCTAACAACCTAAAACCTAATCTAACAATCTAATCTAACAATCTAACAATCAAAAACCTAATCTAACAATCTAACAATCAAAAACCTGATCTAACAATCTAAGAATCAAAAACCTAATCTAACAATCTAATAAAAAAATCTCAATTCCATAATCCTCAAAATCAATTTCAAATCTCTATAAACCTGTTAAACAATCTAACCACTAGAATACGTTAGAACTTACATTTTAGAAGGAAGATTGGCCATTGGTGTTGAGATTTGAGAGATATCGGATGATTTTGTGAGCTTTGAGAAAGGTTTGATGATTTTTTTTATTGGTTTTCCACATTAAGTCGCGAAGAAGATGACCTGATATATTTTTAACATGTTTCCGACGAATATATCCATATGTATTTTTTAAAAAAATTTACACGTGGTCTTTGGCATTTATCGAACATTCGTGTCTTTAATTTCACAATCCGTCGAAAATGCATCGGATTTTTTTGATGGATTTTCGACAAATTTCTGACGGACCAAGAAATTTTGGTAACCACGAGAGACAAAAAGTGATTTGCGGGTTAATAATTCACGGTCAGTTAGAATTCCATCAGAAAATGTCTGACATATTTCTGACGGACTGTGAAATTATGCATGTTATCCGATTGGTCAGTCAAAGAAAGAGAGGTCATGTGTATCTTTGAATCCATTAAAAATTCTCGACGGATATTCGATGGATTCAGGGTTTCGGTCTGAGAATCAATCCTTTTAACTATAAATGGATTTATATATGCTATTTTAGTCATTTGTATTGTGCATTATGTTTGAATCATCTTCCTAAGTATCAAAAATATCAAACAACTTATTTCATAACGTGTTGCATATATACATCATCAAGTCTAAGATTCGTTATCTAACACTTGACTCTAAAACGTATGAAATTTTGTAATCTTGTTTTCTAACTTGTTTCAGTGGTTATTTTGTCTTTCAAGTTGTTAAATAACAATAAAAATTAAGTTTCAATGGACATCATGTAAAAAACTTTGGAATATAACCCCTAAAACCTAAATCCATAGGAAATCCGGTCGGAAATTTTTGATAGATTTCCAACGGATCCTATATAACATGTGTTACATATGTTGCATATGAGGTTATATATATATATATATATTTATATGTCCATCAAAAATTTATGATGGATATCCGACGGATTTAGGATTGACATTCCCAATTCCCGTGAAATTTAGGATCAATCGATTACATCACATATCGATTGATCCGATTCCATATCAACATAAATCTGTCGGAAATCCGTCAAAAATTTCCGACAAACATATAAAATATATATACAATACATATCTTTTGTAATTTTCATCTTCTCTCCAATATATCATACAGTTGTCGATGCACACATCTATTGTCTGATACGACAAACCAAGACTAGTTACAAGTTTCTATACCTCGTAGTATGATGGTGATGAAAGATTGTGTTCGGAAAATATATCTTTCACAAAATTGGCTCTGCATTTATACATTCCTCCGCCAAATTGTACTCCGTCTTAATGGTCATCAATTTACTAGCAGATGATAAAGGCGAATGACCTTCTCTACAACCGCTATATAGCGGCTGTTTCCCTGCATCTAACATATAAAAAAACTTCTATGATTCTAAATTTGGTTCTTCAACCCTATCTCCATCTACAACTGTCGGCTGCATATTCTCTCTAAACGCATCATTCACCATCTTAACGTCCATACACCAAAATCTACTTCCGTTCTATGTTCTTCTAAACTATCTGCAACATATGGTTCACTAGTACTACCATGATCATAATTTATTTTTCCGTGTAGATATCAAACCTTGTAACCCGAAATAAAACCATTGTAATACAAATGTCTCCAAACAATCTTTATCTTAATATTATATGTATTCACACAAATAAAAAATGGACATTTCAACTTACGAGTCTTTTATGCTCCCGGTTTATTACAGCTAGTTCCATGAACTCGCATATAATTTGAGCATACTCATCTTTAAATATGTTTAAATCCGGATCCATCGTCGGTTCGTCCATCCATGATCGAAAACTATTAGAAGATGACATTTCTTTACAATATTTTTTGTTTATGTAAGATAGTGTGTTATGAATGAAAAAAGAGGAGTATGAAAACATATATATAAGATCGTTATCCATCAAAATCTGTCGGTATTTTTGAAGTCCAAAAGGCTATATGCAACAACTATATTAGCGTTAAGGACTTTCCGATAGATTAGTTTTGTCGGTATTTCGTCGACAATTTCTGACGCGGTAAGAATCCGTTGGCTAAATGAACTTGATTAAGATTCCTTAAAAAGACTACACTTAAAAACTAAATAAATGTGAAAAGTTGGTTTTGAATTGGTGGCATGTGTGTCTTGGTATCGGCTATTGTAAGAAAGTTAATACGTATGATTATGGTGAAGTACGAAAGAGTATCTTCAAGGACTTCGCGTTGAATCCATTTTTGAACTTTGTCGTTTTGAATCCCCATTTTAAATTACTTTCTCAAATTATCTCTTGGAGTTTGCTTGCGGACAAACAAGAGATAAGTTTGGGGAGTTGATATATTGTTTGATTTTCAAGTTTGATTTAGCATTGATTACTTGCTTTGAAATCCCATATAGTAGGCTTGCATATGCACTGGTATTTTGTAGGTTTTGAAGTGGAAAGGACAAGAAGATGAGTTAAATGGGCAAGAAGTGATTAAAGAGGAGCTTGAGTGGAGTTACAATGAATGCAACAATCTTGTGTACCGGCTTCACGACATCGACAAGCTCCAATGACTTCATGTAGCGTGTGATGACATTGGTGTGAGACTTGGAGAAAATCTAGAATTCTACAGAGGAACTGACAATGAGATAGTGACACTGAAACTATCCAGCGAGGTCTCATACCTATGAGACGACATTAGTGTGATGTAGTGGCTCACATACCGGCATGTTAACACCGATGAGACTTTGACGGAGACCCATGAAGTGTAGGGTCTTTGAGGCAGCGGTATTGTGTCATTGTTAACGAGTAGCAGTCAGGTATGGCGACATCATGACACTGATGGAGCACAACGACTTCACTTGGCAGTTTCACCACACTGCTGAGACTAATTTTCTTGTTTTATCCAATGGGTCGATCTAGTTTGTTGCGGGTTGACCCGTTTTTCATTTAGACATGTTATAATACTCCTAAAACCTAATTAGAGTGACTTATGTTATGTTTTAGACATCTCTTAGCATCATTTAAGGTTTTCATCAAGATTTTTGTATGAATCTTTAAGCTTTTGAGTTATAAATCTTTCTTTTCTTCTTAAACCTTTAACTATTCTCTTAAGAATCATGATTAACCTTAGATCAACCTTGTTGTTTTGTTATATCATGATGATTAATTAGTAGTCTCTTAGAATTCTTTGGAAATGTTAGATTTAGGATGATTAGGAGTAGATTAGTGGAGTTTAGGTTTGTAACATCATATATACTTGCTTGTTAGGTGTTTCTAATGCTAGATTTAGCTTATTTAAGTTTTATCAAACTCCACTAGTTTACAATTAGTCACCTTAAGTCAATTACCTTTCTTCCCGAAAGTTTGCTTTCGTTATTTGGATTTCAAAACCGAATTTTAGTATTTTACAAATTTGGTTTCATAAGCTTAAACTCTTTTATTTTGCTTAGATTGAAACATGATTTGTATTCTTGGTGCGCTACTTGCTTACTTCTTCATGGATCAATCCAAAAATATTCAATGTATTTAGGTTATTTGGTATGCCTAAAAAGAATTAACTATCACATTTCTCTTCCTCGTAATGGTTTAACAACTGATCTGCTCCAGAATATGGAGTTAATGATTTCGTTTATAGAGAAGGAGATGATTGAAGCTAAACTATGGAGAGCTATCCCTTGGAATGGGGGATCTGGAAAAACCACAACTCTGTTGTGTTTGCAGAAAAACAGGGTGACCCGGACATTATCATTGATAAGGCTATAGAGAAGCTGATCATTGGAATAAACAACAAAATAGTGTTAGGTGTCATTGCCCTGTGAATAGTTTTGGAAGTATGCATTGACTTGGTTCAAACCTCCTATGGGTATATTATGGGTTTTAAATGGCCCCAGGCGGGTGCGTGGCGAAGAAGACCCTTGAGGGCGACATACACCATGGCGGGAATAGCAAAACGCATCATCGACAAATGACGGTTCCATCTAATAAAATCTTGTAATTTTGAACAAAATTTAGAACTTTTACTTGATCAGTATGATTGATTATTCAATTCCATAAAGAGATCACTCTTAGACCATAGAAAGTTCAATTTTGTAATTGAGAAACATTTGTACTTTATGTGAACTCTTTGTCCTGTCTCTAATCGTTAACCAAACATTGATTTAAGGACAAAGAATCACGAAATAAGCAACATAGCTCATAAAATCTGATATAAATGTTTTTTTGTTCCGGGGAAAAAAAACTGCAGGGAATTGAACAAGTCTAATTATTAGTCGAAGAATCATGAACACAAAACAACACATCTAAAAAAAACAAAACACAACTAGATCCGAGACAATAATTTTATAAAGAAAGAAATCTTAAGAGATATATACTTTGGACTAAGGGACCTCAGTATGTACAACTGTCAAGAACATGTTTTCTGTTTTTTTTTCTCATTTAACATGTGTTATTTTTACCTTTTTTTTTAATTTCATCAAAAAACATGTTGTTGTGGTTGTTGGGTATTAGCAGGCGAGCCAAACTTAGTGGCACATCTCCTCTGAGCTTTCTGATCTTCCAACTCCCGAACACATTCTTCAAGTTTCTCTTCAAAAAACTCGAACTCGAGGTTTTTCTCTTTTATAACTTCGATCACTGCAAAAAATACAAACATAAACATGCGTTTGGTCGTGAGTCGTACAAGTGGTGACTGGCGTGGCTTCACCGTGAGTAACCCGTGAGTCTCGTGAGTGACCAAGGATTATAAAGAATTTTAAGAATCAGAAACTAGTCGTGAGTCTCGTGACTTGTGAGAAAATAGGGTTTTTAATTAGATGTTGTGCTGGAAGTTAATGTTACGCTCGCCTCTTGCCTTGCTCGTCTCGGTCGTGGCGCAGTCGTGACGAGCGCATTCTGGAAAATAGCACGCAACGTAGTCTGGTAACGATGACCTCCTCGCCTTGGACCGCCACGCACCATGGCGCGCTTTTTAAAACCAAGATGGATATAATTAAATGTAATGTTAATTCGTCTTGGGTTGGACCGGAATTTCTGTATGGGGGTGCTTGGATTGCTCGGGATCATATGATGTTGTCTTCCACGCTAGAGACTTTTTTTTTTGTGAGAAATCGCATAGCGTCGGAATTGCGTTGTGTTCTTTGGGTGTTGAAGGGTTTAATGGACTTACATATATAAGAAATTGAGGTTTGGTTTGATTGTAGCCCATCTATTGAAGCTCTGCAACAGCATCTGAGATGGCCTTGTTATAGATCAATTTTAGATCGTATTGCATAGGTGAAGGAAGATTTTAGGCTAGTTTGATTTAAACTCTCGTTAGTGAAAGTGAACAGGCTAGCTCAGGAGATAGCTCGAAATGTAACAAAGGAAGGACATTTCATATCTATTTGGTTAGAAGCGAATCATCGTGGCTTCGCTTCGGGCTAAAATCTCAAATGACTTTTTCTCTCTTCTCATTTTCTCATCTAACATCTTTTAATCTCTAAGTGACTATTTTTTGAAAAACAATGTATGAAGATTATTTTATTCTCATTTTCTTTTTAAAGAAAAATTAGAACTTAGTTGTACCAATACAAAGATGAGACTCAAACCCTATACCTCTGTACAAAGATCAATACCATCTGAACTATCGTGTTTTTCTTGATATCATTTACAATTATAACTATATATACTTAGGTAATACAATAGGCGTACAAAATTGTACCCGTTATGTCATAGTTGTACTGATTAAAAAACTAATTATACCAAGTTGTACCAACAAATAGCAGATTCGAACCTTGAGCGCACAACATGCGCGACGAATGTTTAAACCATCTAAGTTACCGTGTTTTTTTTGGTATCACTTACAATTATAACTATTTAATTCGATTTGACCGAAAATAAAATTTTATTAAGGACAAAATCATCATTTTAACAAAAAAACCAATTAAAAATAACTTCTCGTAGATAGGGTCATTTGAGCAATTGATTCGTTTCGGATCGAACAGGAGCGCCGTCTTTAACTTTTGTTCTATTTGTTGGTTAATGTTTTGTTTCAGTTTGGTTTATGTGTTAATGGTTTACTCTATTATTTCGAATGAATGATTGATGAAAAAAAAGTAAATAGTAATAAGTTCTACTTCTACAATCTATATACACTACAAGAAAAAAAAAAAGAATATTCACAACACATTCCAGAAGAGATCCGTAGCTGGCGGATGGACTTTGGTAATGTATTTACAGACCCGACCCGACTCAATCCGACCCGACCCGACCCGACTCGAAACAAACCGGTCAAAATCAGCAGACAAACTCGTTGAATCTTCTTCCTTCTCCGGCTCAGTGACGATTCGTTTGACGCTCTTTTTCTCGAATTATTTCGGATCATCTTCTACCCTTTGATCGATCTTTTCTCCTCCACTCTCGACTCTTTGTAGATGTAAGTCGATTACTCCATTTTCATCATTCCGATGAGTTTTTGATCTTTGGTATAATCTCAATTTCGTCGCAATCAAATTATATGCTGAAATTTTCAAAGATTATGTATCAGATTGCTTGTAGTATTCATGAAATGCTATAACTAGTGAATCGAGTGCGAAGAAGATGATCGCATCACAATTTAGGTGTTTAGATTTTTGCTTTATCTGCTGAGAAAACGGATTTAGGACTTTTCTTGTTCAACAGAATCCATATGAAAAATCTGAGTTATTCAGTTTTTTTTTACGCTTATTGAAATGATTTTTATATTGGCTTGCTGTTTTAATCGAATTTGGAGTATCTAATTTTGTGTATTTTTGTGATAAATCATCATATATCTGTATAGAGCATCAATGTAGTGACATATCTTCACTGGATTGGTTTAGAACTTGGATTTTACTGGTATGTAGCTGTTTTATACTGTACATATAGCTAAAACATTAATGCAATGTGGCTACAGATTTAGAATTATTCATCTTTTGGCTATTTTTGAATGTTTTTTCATATTTTTTTGTGGTTTCTTACGAAATATGAGTATGGACTTCTGTGGACTTTTGTGATAAATCATCATATATCTGTATAGAGTATCTTAAAGCATCAATGTAATTCATATCTTCATTGTGCAGATCGGTTTAGAATTTGGCTTTTACTGGTATGTAGCTGCTTCATACTGTATATAGCGTCTACATATTACTGCAATATGGCTTCAAGAGCGCTTCTTCGAAAGAGGAATCACTTTGTTCAATCTCTAAGTGAACATTTACACACAAATTATACGATCCAATGTGTTTCAAGCATTAGGGGGCTGAGTTCTGATTCAGGATATATATCTGAAAAACCTGATTTCAAAGATGTCAAGAAGAAAGATTCGACCGTGTTATTGGAGGGGTTTTATAGAAGTAGATTACTTCAGTCTCAAAATTTTAGTAATGGAGTTGGAAGATTAGAATTTCCTGATCCCTTGGGCTATAGATTGGTTCGAGAATCTATGTATTCCTCTCTGGCAACGGCCAACAAGCCTGATCATGATAAAAAGGAAGAAAAGCTTACCTCACAAACCAAAGAAGCTTCTCCCGAGGAGTGTGATGAAGCAGTTGAGGGATTAAGTTTGGCTAAAGCCAAAGCTAAAGCTATGAAATTGGAAGAGTCTCAAAAATCTGATATTTCTATTATGCAACGTGTAAGGTCATTTCTTCTGGGAATTGGTCCTGCTTTGAGAGCTATTGCATCGATGAGCAGGTCAGGCTGTTGTTTTTTCGTTCTAGCTTTTGGGTGATTTGATGGCATTTTGTTATTTAACATATGATCTATTCTGCAGGGAAGATTGGGCTAAAAAGCTACGTCACTGGAAAGATGAATTTAAATCTACCCTGCAACACTACTGGCTGGGGACAAAGTTGCTCTGGGCTGATGTCAGGATTAGTGTAAGGCTGCTTGTTAAACTTGCTAATGGAAAAGGTCTCTCTAGGAGGGAACGACAACAACTCACTCGAACAACTGCCGACATTTTTAGATTAGTCCCTGTTGCAGTTTTCATTATTGTTCCATTCATGGAGTTCTTACTGCCGGTATTTCTTAAGTTGTTCCCAAACATGCTGCCGTCAACTTTCCAGGACAAGATGAAAGAAGAGGTATTGTTGAAACCCTATTTTATTGCTTCTCTGTTCCTTAGACATCTTTTTCTCCTTGTTCCTTGTATTTCAGATCAGTTGTGTGAAATAGTAGTCGTCAGATTTTCTAGTTATTCTTTATTTTCCTTTTGGAGTACCAGAACTTTTTGCATGACTATTTGACACCAAACTCGAGAGAATTTAGGTGCTAGATTTTCATATTTTCATCTATGTTTTGCCTCTTCCATGCTCAGGATAATCTCCAATGATGAAATGCCTTTTGATTTTTAATAAGAAAAGAGAACTACCATTGATATTCCCAATTTTGTGTGTAATACACTTGAGGTTTAGAAGGAGTATTTACATGTATCAAATAATATAACGATTTGGTATTGCCAGTTACTTCTCTGGAGACTGGCATAGGATTGTCAGGGTAATCATACGCATGCAATGGAGTTATAATCATCATAAGATAACATGGTTACCTTTGTTCTCAGCTTTTGGCAAAATAGTGCTGAAGATATTTAATTGGTCTGTTTTATTTTTCCTTTGATGTGGTAGTGAAAGATCTTTTATGAGCTTTAACGTAGGGTTGACATCGGTATTTTGAAATTTGTAGTGTCTGAAATTATCCTGAACATCATAGCCCCACGTTTGATGTACCTGTGTAGCCTTTGACGTATGTTCCCTGTAAAAAATGAAATGTTTATGATAGGGCTCATCTGGATAGCGGAATTAGATTTTGTTTGATACTTAATATTGAGGCTCCTCGATCTTAATCACTTGCTATGGGAAGACCAGAGAAAATAGGTCGCAGATTATTAGTCTTCCAAGTGATTATGTGTTGTCAATCAAGTGATACTTAATAATGTTAAAGAAACACAAATCATATGATTTTATACTAATTTGAGTTACATTGATCTGGGAAATATGAATTGGTTTGATCTTTCTTTTCTTGCTGTCACTTTTTGCCTGTTTCTCAAGTATGAAGCTAAAATTCACGTTTCTTTTGCAGGAAGCACTAAAAAGAAGGCTGAATGCTAGAATGGAGTATGCTAAGTTTCTTCAAGATACTGTTAAAGAAATGGCAAAGGAAGTCCAAACCTCCCGCAGTGGAGAGATTAAAAAGACTGCAGAAGATCTCGATGGATTCATGAACAAGGTTTGCTTTCTTTGTTATTCTACACAATCGTCTTCCTTCTGTAATCTTCAAGCTGGACTGATAGTGTAATTATCAATTGTACAGGTTAGAAGAGGAGTCGGTGTTTCAAATGATGAAATTTTGGGCTTTGCAAAGCTCTTCAATGACGAGCTTACATTGGATAACATTAACAGGTTACACATTAGTCAAAGAAGTATTTATTGGTAACGATACCACTTCTGTCTTGACTTGTTTTGCTTATATTATCTTCCTAAATGCAGGTCTCGATTGGTAAATATGTGCAAGTACATGGGTATTAGCCCATTTGGAACTGATGCATATTTACGATATATGCTTCGGAAAAGATTACAAGAGTAAGTTCAACATTACTCGAGTAAGTTCAACATTACTCATATTCCATTTCTCTTTTCTCAATTTTCGGATTATGAGTCCTACAATAATTTTCTCCGTTTTTTGTGACATTGTAAAAGTTCTGTGGGCATCAAATTACTACAAGACACCCATTTCGTTATATACATTCATCTAAATTTATTTTCTTCTTTCTCACATAATCATTGGGCAATGCCATTCTTTGGACTTCATAGGATTAAAAAAGATGATAAGTTGATCAAGGCTGAAGGTGTGGAGTCTCTCTCAGAAGCTGAACTTCGTCAAGCTTGCAGATTCAGAGGAATGCTTCAATTAGGTTCAGTTGAAGAAATGAGACAGCAGGTTATTGCTCATTTATAAATATCATTCAGCATTCAATCTTTGCTGGAGCTGGTATTAAACAAATTGTACACTTTGGGAACTAGAATAATGACCCTGTATTTGGTTTGTGTCGTTCTAGAAGTTAAAACTATAGATATAGGTGATTACTGATCTGAAAATCTCTTGTTGTAGCTAACTGACTGGCTGGATTTGTCCCTCAACCATTCCGTACCTTCATCTCTATTAATTCTCTCTAGGTAAGCTTCTCCTGTAACTCAGCAGATATATCTCCCATATATGACAGAATTAAAAATGACATTGCTGCATTTGTCTTCCTTTGCGTATTGACAGATCATTCTCAATGGCTGGGAAGCTTAAGCCAGAAGAGGCTGTTCAAGCTACTCTCTCCTCTCTGCCAGATGAGGTTGTGGACACAGTTGGGGTTACAGCTCTGTCATCAGAAGATTCTGTATCAGAAAGGAAGAGGAAGTTGGAATACTTAGAAATGCAAGAAGAACTAATCAAGGTTTGCCTCTTTGTTTTCTTACCATGTGATTCCGTGTATTGTAGAGCCTGGAACTTCCCATGCATGTATGAACTTGCTGGGCTTTTATCAGGAAACTATTTTCTTACTTTGGATCCAACTGAATGTAGGAGGAGGAAGAAGAAGAAGAGGAGGAAATGGCAAAGATGAAAGAGTCCGCTTCGAGTAAAAAAGATGTAGCTTTGGATGAGATGTTGGCTTCTACAGCTAAAGATGCTAATGAACAAGCGAAAGCGAAAACTCTCGAGAAACATGAGCAGCTCTGTGAGCTCAGCCGTGCATTGGCAGTTTTGGCTTCCGCATCTGTATGAAGACTTAACCACACTCCCATTTAATTTACTCGCAGATATTTAAGAGTGTGCAATCTGGTTAATGATTCTCGTTTCTATTGACTTGTATTTCAGTCTGTTAGCATGGAGCGTGAAGAGTTCCTGAAACTAGTTAAGAAAGAGGTAAATCCGCGTAAACCGTTTGTCATTTCTCTTCATTGTGTTCTTGGATTTTTTTTCTGAGTAAAGTTGTCTTCCATATGAACAGGTAGATCTATACAACAGCATGGTAGAGAAAGGTGGTACAGATGACGAGGAAGAAGCTAGGAAAGCTTATTTAGCTGCTCGAGAAGATAGTGACCGAAGTGCTCAGAAAGCTATCGCTGATAAAACTTCTTCTGCACTGTTAGATAGGGTAAACAACAACTCTACTTTTTTTGTCGATAACAAACTGTAGTTTTTTTTTTTTAACATCTATGTAACTATCTTCATTTATCTTTAGGTGGAGACAATGCTCCAGAAACTCGAAAAGGAAATTGATGATGTCGATAACAAGATTGGCAACCGCTGGCGTCTCCTCGATAGGTCTGTAATCAATCAGAGTGTTTCTCACCTTTTTGTGATCTTGGGCTAATCTGATTTGTTATACAGAGATTACGATGGAAAGGTAAGTCCAGATGAGGTTGCAGCGGCTGCGATGTACTTGAAAGACACATTGGGCAAAGAGGGTATTCAAGAGCTTATCAAGAATCTTTCTAAAGATAAAGGTCACAACTCTATATATTCTAATTCTTCCATTGCCTTAACTTCGTTTTTTCGGATTATTCGCATTGCGGTTGTCTGATGCAACTTTCTTTTTTCTGGTTGCTTTAGATGGTAAAATACTGGTGGAAGATTTAGTGAAGTTAGCGAGTGAGATTGAAGATGCTGAAGCTGATGAGACGGACGAGCCTGCTACCAAGTCTTAGAGATTGTTCGTTTCTTTTTCATTATTCATATTTCTGATTACGAAAAAAAAGAGAGGAAATTAATATTCGGAGGAAATTTATAATAATAAGTTTCTTGATACATTTTTTATTTTCAACATTACTTGTTTATTCAAAAAAATATTTATATTGTTGGTATTGCCACGAAACAACATGAAATATATAAAAAATCAGGTTACACGTAAAATATGCTACTTATTTTGCCATATTTTTGTACTTATAATGCCATAATTTTTGACTTTGTACCGGATTGGCTTTGCCAATTGTAGAGGAGGAAAAGTCCGATCTCCGATGTTTTAAGATTATTCATTTTTTTTTCATCAAAGTAATTTGTTAAATAGTGGAAACATAATCACTCTTTACATACTGTTCTAAAAAAGTGGGACAGGAATTATACAATATCATTGTTGAGATAAAATAAACATGTCTTAGCAGGAAGATCACCACATGTGTTTTGTGATGTAGGATGAAAAGTAAAATTTATTCGATCAAAATGAGCTCTCTACATATTGATTTTCCAAACATCGTATTGAAGACGAATATTTGTTGAATGATTATTCATTAGATGAATATGGGTATTATTATCACCATCAAACTCTACTCTTCGAAAACCTAAATTTCATGCCGATTGTAGTGCTCAAAGAAGTGTAGAGGCCTCTGCTTCTTCAATCGTATATCTTCTTTGAAATGGTCACATCTTGTATTGAAGGAAAATACCGCAGTTGTTCCTTATTTTCCAACCTAATGCTGATGATTGACTCCCTTGATGATGGAAAACATCATAATTACATTTAACCGATTTCGTTAAAGGTTTTTTCCACCTTGAGTTTCTTGTAGCACTAGACACATTCCCGGGTGTACAATTTACACCGGTCTCTTCTCGGTTATTAAGCCATTCCTTCGTATCATCAATACCTTTCTCCAATGTATCTATATTTTCATTTGCTTTATGATTAAACACCAAATCATTTCTACTCTTCCAAAGTCTCCATAAGATCCAAAATGGGAGAAGACGAATTCGTTTCTCCAACTATGAATCCTTATATAGTCCTAGTAGAAATCGTTTTTTATCCTCAACAATAATATGAGGATCACATAACAAACCATATGGTATACCTAAACCATGCCAGACTGCAACCGCATGCATACATGTGAAAAATACATGATTTCCGTTTCATGATCAGTAGTAATACATTAGGGACAAAAATCATTGGTTATGATATTCTGATGTCGTAAATTATCTCATGTTGTGACTGCTCTTGATAGTACTCTCCATAGAAAATGACGTAATTTTAGAGCAATATCCAATTTCCAAATACCTTTCGCTATATCCGTATTTTCGTCCAGAGGGGGTTGTGCCACTCCTTTTTCGACTGTGTTCGTAGAGGCCAACCAATAATCCGGATTTACAGTATAATTTCCATCTTTAGTGTGACTCCATAAAAACGAATCTTGGACAGCCCGGTCAGGTAGAAATATTTTGGAAATAATATGATGATTAGATGGATCAACAAGTTGAAAATTGACATTTATCCCAATGTCTATTTTCTGCATCAATGAGAACATTTACTTTCATTTTCGGATCAACCATCAGACGTAAACTTGGTGCCCTCACCGGAACAGTCGGTAACCATGGTGCCATACCAATATTAGTGTTTTTCCCATTTCCAATAATTACTTGTGTGCAACGTTGAAGTAATTCAGCCCAAATCAAAGTGAAGTCCAACCATAAGAGGGTTGTGATCCCTTATTACCTTGAAGAAAAGTACCATCTCGGAAATAACGAGCTTTTAGAATCTTGTGGACTAGACTTTCAGGGCGTCTAAGTATTTTCCACACTTGATTTGCGAGTAGCGCTTGATTAAATTGATGGAGATCTCTGAATCCCAAACTTCCTAATCGTTTCGGCAATTTCATCTTATTCCACGATACCCATGATATCTTTCTATTCTCATCAGTACTTTCCCACCAAAATCTAGCTATCATTTTATTTATTTCCGAACAAAATTCTATAGGGAGTTGAAAACATTCATAGAATATACTAGCATAGTGAAAGCGACTGCTTTGATTAAGACTTCTTTCCAAGCTGTTGTAAGAAAATGAGTTTGCCACCCACCAATCTTGTTTTTCACTTTGTCTTTAATATATTGAAGCATCTCCTTTTTCTTCTGACCAAATTGTTCAGGTAACCCTAAATACTTTCCTCATCCTCCAATATTCGGGATTTTCAATAACCCCATGATACTATTTCTAGTATGTTGTTAGACACCATTCCCAAAAGTTATCGATGATTTCTGTAGAATAATACATTGACCCGAGGCTTTCTCATATACAGTAAAAATATGTAAAAGCTGAGTACTATTTTGGGGATCTTCTTAGAGAAAAAACAAGGAGTCATCTGCAAATAGGAGATGCGATATTGTTGGTCCATCATTACTAAGTTTTATACATTGTAGATGTTTTTCTTGTTGGGCCGAAGATATTAACAAGCTAAGACATCCGCACATAGAATAAATAAATATGTAGATTAGGGATCTCCTTGATGTAGACCTCTAGTTGCTTGGAAATCACGATATGGACTCCCATTTATTAATACTGAAAAAGATATTGTCTGCACACAACACATAATCCATGTGCTCAATTTCCTATCAAAACCTTTTTTCTCCTTCTAGAAAAATCCATTCTACACAATCATAGGCTTTGCTAATATCCATTTTAACATCCATATAGGAGTTTAAAACTTGTCTTCGTACTTGTAAGGAATATAATACCTCATGAGCGATTATTACATTATCTGTAATAAAACATCCCAGAATAAAAGCCGCTTGATTTTCCGAAACCGTATACGTCAACACCTTCTTTAATCTTTGAACCAAAATTTTCGAGATAATTTTGTAAACAACATTGCAAAGCCCTATTGGTCAGAAGTCCTTCATTGTCTTAGGATCACCAATTTTTGGTATTAAACACAGATTTTTGTGATTCTATTCTTTAGGAAAAATACCAGTTTTGAAAAATTCTTTTACCTCGGATATTATAGCTGATCCAACAATCTCCCAATGTTGTTGATAAAATGAAGCATTTAGTCTATAAGGCCCCAGCGCCCGTGTTGGTCCAATAAAGAACAAAGCTTGTCAAATCTCATCCGTATACACATTACCTACTAAATCTATAATCATATCTTCTGTTACCACTGCTTGTGTACTCTGCAGTACTGCTGACAAGTTCTGGTTGTTCGCACTTGTAAAGAGATCACTATAAAACCGAGTAGCTTCAGCCACAATATCTCGAATACCATAAATCCGTCAGGACCTTTGATTTTTGAGATACGATTTTTTGCGATTCTATTCTTTGTAGAGGCATGAAAAATCTTGTGTTAATATCACCCGCATTTAACCATTAATTCCTGCTTTTAATCTTCCAATATGTTTCCTCATTTCTGTAAGCTTGGAGTAGTTCAAATCTCATACCTCTAATTTGTTCTGTTGTAGTGATCCCATCCGTCTGAGCCTTATCGATACTCGATGTTAACTCCTTAATCCGTTTAGCCGAGTTAGTATTATTGTACCTTCTCCACAAAGCTTTCTCACGTCGATAACTTGTTATACGTTCAATCACACTGCATTGTTGTCCATTAACATTATCATTCCATCCATGTTTAACTACATCGATGATCTCCGGTATTTTCCCAACTCTTGTATCATACCAAAACATCTTCCTTCAAATTTCTGTTGTTCTTTGAATCATAATGATCGCCGGCCGATGTCAGACTTGGGATGCAGGAAACAGAGATTTTCATTCCTTATTAGCCATAGCACGATCTAACCACGATTCAGTTGAGTATCTTTTCCGTTTACCTGGCTAAGTCATATTGTTTCCAGTAAATGTAAGGTCTTGTACTAGACAAGTACTTACCATATTCCAAAAATCAACCAAACTCCAAGGTTCTTTTGGTTTACCCCCTTTCTTTTCCTATGCATTTAGGAGTTCGTTGAAATCAGCGCACATAAGCCATGGACTTTTATGATTTAACGTAATTCGCTCAAGCTTTTCCCATAGAATATGTCGTAATTTACGAATAGGGTGACCATAAATGCACGAGAAATAATAGGAAACATCTTTATTAATAATCTTACAATCAATAAGACGTTCGCTAACATGATAGAAAGTAACATAAACATGTTTCTTCCATAACAAGGCAAGACCACCACCAATGCCTAACGGTGAAACACACTTAACATAATCAAAGCCTAATGGAACAGCCACATCCCTGACCACATCATCTGGATTCTTTGTCTCGATAATAAGAATAAGTCTGGGGAATAAGTTTTCATTATTCGCTTTAGACGTCAAACCGCTAGGTTACCCCTTAACCCTCGGCAGTTCTAAAATTATGTGTTCATCCCGGTCCTTGTGGCTTTTAGCCCACTGTGCCCTCTCGATTAGTATGTTGTGGTGTCGTGTTCTGCGCGTCTGATGGCTTGAAGATCCCGTTGCGTATCTCTTCACACTCTGATAGTCTTCTCCGCCGATTGATAATTTTTTCATGAATATCATCTGCTGCAAAAGTATGTCTCATGTCGTAACAGGCCAAAGGAGATAAGTTATCCATTGGCGGAACAATATCTTCAGCCTTCCGCTTCTTCGAGTTGGATTGATTCACATCGTCACATTCATCAATCATGTCTTGATTTTCAAATGATTCAGGACCATCATTTCATTGTTTATCATCCTTTCCTCCGGAGGATAGCCATCAATATTTTCATCGTCATTGCTGTCTGGTTTCTCTGCATCTTCCTTTGCCTTAGATGGACACACAAACATGTCATGGGTCATCACACCACATGAAGAACAAAAACTCCTTAGTTTCTCGTAACGATCATCACGATATGCTCATCACCGAACTCGAAATGAGGTTTAAAGAACAATGGTGTCTCTATGTGCCACCAAAGTTGAACTCTCACATAGTCGACCAACACCGGGCCGTCTCTGTGTTTGTCAGTTTCCATATAATCGCCCAAACTTTTTCCGATTGAGGTGACCAATTTCCGAGAAAGAAATTTCAGTGGTAGTCCACGAACATGAACCAAGAATGGGATCCGCTTAAGTTTATCATCTGTCTAAAGGAGTCCAATGATGAAGAGTAATCATCCACTCATTGAAGGTCCAAGGGCCCCGACATAACACAAAGAGCTTCGCTTCCTCCGATGGAAACAAAAATTGAATTTTTCGATTTTCAACTATCCTCCTTGAAACTTCTTCGCTGACACCCCAAAGCCGAGGCCAAGCATTAAGCATTGTCCTGAGGTTTTGTTTCTGTGGATTAACGGGTTTAGCGATGAACGATGAAACTGAACTGTGTTTCTTCAACCGCTTATTCGCAAGGTAACTTGATCACATCGTTATCAATTCCAAGAGAGATATCTTGCAATTGTTTTTTCATTGAATCAGCCATGATCAAAATAAATAGAGGGAATTAATTTTCATTCTTATCGACATGATCAAAACAGAGAACGCCGAAAAAGCTATATAGGTTTCAGAAAATGGAAGTTATGTAACGGCAAACAGTTTTTCCGATAAACGCCACTAAAGAAACCGCCGTATGAACGGTCACCAACACATCCGAGATCGGGAGACACCCTTTGAGAGAAGATCGCTAATATGATCGCCTCTCTCTGTTTATTTTTTCGTAACATATATGTAACTTTTATCGAGTTTGCTGATTTTTAAAATTGTATAAGCATGTTTTAAGATTATTCATGCGAAGTTAATAACTAATACGTAATATAATTTTTTATATTTTTCAAAGAAATTTTACGGTCATGTACATTAGTAATTTTAAATTCTAAGAGTGGATTTGTACTCCTCATCGTGAGGAATTCTATTTAATATATTATTTATCATAATTTAATGGTGGTAACGACAAGTTATATTGCGTATTATTTTTGACTTGTTGCAAGATTGATCCGCATTTTTTAGAAGTGAAAAATAAAGTTGAAAAAAAGGCGACTTGCAAGGTTTTTTTCAAGAAAAACTTTTATAGAAGTATATGTTTATTTGCTGGAAAAGAATAATGAAGATTTGCTACATATGTATCTATTATCAGAAATAAAGTTATATGTACTCGCATACTTCATCAATTTACAACACACACTAAATCACACATATGGACAAGAAACAAGACACTTATTTTTTCACATAATAAACCCCAAATTCAAAACACTTCACTAGACACAGTTCCAAAAACCGCGTCTTATGGAGACTGAGTAGAAACAGGAACATATTTTGGACGACGTTTGCACTGTCGAGGTTTATTCGTCCATGATGCTGGAGAAGCTCCGCATGATTTTGACTCTGGGGTCGATACGATGGGCGTTCACCTGGCTGCACCATCAAGTTCAAAAACTCTATCAACCGATGCCAAGTTTAATTAAACTACACATATCCTGATGACTTAGGATACGAGGACACCAGATAATTATGAGAAGGTAATCAAATTTTAAAGATACTTACTAATTAGTTTGCGGCTTGTAGCCTCGACGACTCCAACTTGAGAGGAAATAGTGAATATCAGAATAAGAAGAGAGAACAGAAGAGCAACCATTCGTAATGTCTTCGAACCCGTTTTCGTTATCCTCACGGTTTGATTTGATCAATTAAAGGGTCTCATGACCAACATATATATAGAGCAAGCATGGCTACCTTAATTATGTAATCTTGCTATATACATAGTTTTCAAAGTAACTTGGATTTAATTAGCAGTAATAAAACGCGGCTTCTACGTATGTTATCTACACTATTCCTTTTCAATAATTTAATTACTACAAGTTTGAATTGCCTAGAAAATTTAAAGATATAAAATTATGTTCTAAAAGAAAACATACAACTTCTTTGCCACTTTTCTTCATATTACTCGAAATTGAAAATAACAGTCATGAGTCTCATGACTAACCAACTGATAAGTTAGAATACATAATTTTTCAATGCTTGACTTGACTCACGAAATTTTTTAATATTATCATTTTCTTTTAACGTGGACTATTACATTTGTTTTTAGTCCACTACAAGAAATCAACCGCAAAATCGATAGAATTTTTGACAAACATTTATTCCGTCGGAAATTTCCACTAAATTATGCGATGGATTTGCGACTGTAACACATATAAACTTGTCGGAAATCCGTCAAAATTTATAAACGTTAATTTTCCGATAGATTTCCAGCGGGCATGCACTAGAATCCGTTGAAAATTATAGCCGTTGTTGTAGGCGTTTGAAATTTGTAGATACATACAGATTTCCGGCGGAAGCAACTTCCATATATATGTTTTCATACTTCTTCATTCATTGACACTACTTATTTCATATAATCACACTATAAAAACCGCAAAAATTGAAAAGATATGTCTTTTGGTAAATATTTTCGTTCAGGGATGGACGAACCTATGGTGAATCCGGAGTTGAACTTACTAAATATTAGTATGCATGAGGAAGATGCAAGTTCATGGGATTGACCGGAAATCAACGGGGAACTAAAAAAAGTGGTAAGATGAAATGTACTTGTAGTATTTGCCAAAATTCTCATAATGTTAAGGTTGAATTAGTTTGGCATCACTTGTACAACAATAGGTTTATGCCGGGGTATAAGATTTGATATTTACACGGAGAAACAAATTATGATTATGCTAGTACTAGTGAACCATATGTTGCGGATAGCGTAGGAGATAGAACGGAAGTAGACGTAGGTGTATGTATGGTCGAGATGGTGAATGATGTGTTTAGGGAGAACATGTTGTTGGCCGGTTATGATGGAGATAGGGTTGAAGAACCAAATACAGAAGCGCAAAGGTTTTTGATATGTTAGATGCAGCAAAGAAACCACTATATAATGGTTGTATAGAAGGTCATTCACCATTATCATCTGCTAGTAGAATGATAACTATTAAGAGGGATTACAATTTGGCGGACGAATGTGTTGATGCAATAACAGATTTTGTGAACGATATTTTGCCTGAAAATAATTTTTCACCAGCATCATACTATGAGGTACGTAAACTTGTAGCTGGTCTTGGTGTGCCGTATCAGATGATAGATGTGTGCATCAATAACTGTATGATATATTGGAGAGAAGACAATATCCAGAAAAGATGTGGATTTTGTCGTAAGCTGCGGTTTCAAGAAACGAGTGACAGGGTTTCAGTTCCATTTAAACGGATGTGGTATTTATCATTAACAGAGAAGTTAAAGAGGTTATATCAATCTCAGTGCACAACAGAGGCAATGAGATGACATGCAGAGTATCGTCAAGATGGAGAGATTACACATCTTTCGGATGCATAAGCATGGAAACATTTCCAATCACTCTATCCAGTTCTTGCGTATAAGCGACGAAATGTATACCTCGGGTTATGTACAGATGGTATCAACCCATTTGGAAAACATGGAAGACAATATTTGTTGTGGCCAATAATTGTAAATCCTTACAATTTGCCACCATCTTTGTGCATGCGTAGAGAATTTTTGTTCTCTCCGTTTTAGTTCCCGAACCAGAGCATCCAAGGAGGTCACTTGATGTATTCCTCCAGCCATTGATCTATGATTAACAAATGCTATGAAAGCATGAGTTGAACCATTTGATGTTTTATTGCACTAGGGGATATGTGTTTAGGATTCATGAGGAGGGAAGATCGAGACCAACTTCAGACTATGGTATTTCGGCTCAATCAGGTGAATTAGTTTACTATGGTATTTTGAATGAAATCTTGGAAGTCTGCTATCCAGGAATGTTTTACTTGAGGTGCATTGTGTTTAAGTGTGATTGGTATTATCCATTCATTGGTTGTGGTGTTCAAATCGACCAATTCGGTGTGACATCGGTACATTCAAGACGGAGACTACCTAAGTATGATCCATTCATCCTTGCTTCACAAGAAAATCTGGTCTGTTACAATCTTTTAAATATTAATGTATTTTTACTTACTAATATTTAAATATTAACACATTATCATTATTTTATATAGATTTGATATATTCGTTACCCTCAGATTACTTATCGTTAAGATCTTTGGATTACAATGACTGCAATTAACCCAAGAGGAAGAATATATGGAGTTCCAAAACACAATGCTCTGCAGCTAACAAGAAGTATTCAAATTGATCATGTTGAGAATTTGTTTGACATTGAACTTGTTGTTGATTTCACACAAACCGGTGATGATAAAGTTCATTCAGAATTAGAGGAATCACGTGGAGAATTTGATGACGATTCTAAATCAATTCCTTCTGAAGGATCATTTGAAGATTCAGAGTAGTTAGTAAATTCCAGTTTTTTTGTAATACCTATTTTCTGAATTTCTATTTTTTCCGACGAACTTCCGACAGGTTTGGGGTTTTCGGTCTTTTTCCATTAAGTATATTAGAAATGTGTTAATTAAAATTTTGTAACACTTGTTTGAAATCATGGGTGACAATATAAACATATAACCAAGTTATATTTGAAAATTTTAAATTTCAAGATGATCAAGGTTAAGTATTAGATATTGTTACATATACTTAATGGATTGTCTATATCTATAACAACGTAAAGTTTTCTTTTTTTGTATATTTGTTATACAAACAATGTTTTTTTGGTATTTCATCATTGAAATACTAAATATAGCAGACTCCAAACATATTCTAAGTGAAACGAATCATAAAAATTCTCAAATCTCTAAATCCGTCAGAAATCAGTTGGAAATTTCTGACGGATTTGGGGATATACGTCTTAGGTGTTAAGGTTTGGCTGATTTTACTTGGGAGAGAGACCTCACGTCATCGCAGATTTAGATGATAAGGCATCACAGATGTACTCGAGAAAGCCTAACAAGTGGAAGAGGAAGTGGAAGCGAAATAAGGTGCTCCGGGAGTTTCTTGCAAACCCGAACCTATGGAACGGGTTCATTGAGTATTGGAGACAGCCTTGGTAACTCAATCTAATAACTGGAAGAGTGACAAGAAGGATAAAGGAGTTGCTACGCATAATTTGGAAGCAACGATCAAAGCTTACCGAGATCAACAACTTGTAAATTTACCTTTTCCTTAATTTTTATTTTAATTCATAACATTTTACTGAATTTTTCAATTTTTTTAAAAGATGGTGTGCATTCGATGCATCTTACGTTGCTGCAAGATGCACACACCAACCGGAAGACAGGTTAACTACAAGATCCACTTGCTTGGGAGATTATCTAGACCGTGACGAGGCTTGGTGACGAATTTTTACAATCCCAACCGGTTGTTGAAAGAACTCCTCCGTGTACCGAAGTTCTGTTTGAGATGATCAACGAAATGGTGTATGAAGTAAGTAACGTTAAAAAAAATTTCTTATTGTCTAATTCAATATCTAATTAATTTGTTTGCAGGCAACTCCAAAATCCAAATGTCGCATCTTCCACAAGAGTATCATTATTCTGCATCTTCAACTTCTACAAGGTTTTACGGTGGATTTTCCAAGCTTAGGGCGCAACTCGAGGAAAAGACAGACGAGATTGAAGGATTGAAGACAAAGATCGACACCATCAAAGAAAACTGTCAGGAACGACTCCAACAAATGGAAGCGGAGCGAAGAGCTGATAAGGAAGAGTTCAATGCAAAGAAAGTGCAGATAGAAGATTTCTTCCAATCATTCCCGCCTCCGCCACCGCAAAATTGGAATTTTGTGGTTTTATAAATTTTATTTTGAATAATATTTTTTGATTTGGATAATATTTCTTTTGATTTGGATAATTTATTTGGAATGTTTAATCAAAATTTCAATTTTTATATTATTTTCAACTTAATGTTATGTCAATATCTATTTATAATTTTACATTTGAAAAATAAATAAATTACGTATTTGTGGGAACGAGTCAGTCGAAAATCCGTCAGAAACGAGTCCGTCCAAAATCCGTTGGATAAACATCCGTTGTACATCCAGCAGACGTATTTCGATGGATTTTTGACGGATTCGTTTTTGTCGAATTTCTAACGGATCATAGATGTCTGAAATCCATCGCAATTACCAACGGATTTCCGACATGTGTTTCATTATCGACCATCTATATCAGACGGCCATATCTGTCAGAAATCCGTCAGAAATTATTGTTTCTTACGAATTTTCGACGAATTTGGTCGACTGTTTTCCAATGTTTTCTTGTTGTGGTTTTACAGCATATGCTTTTGATTTTAGTTTTGATCTATTGCAAAAATCTTCTATACACAAATTATTTTAAAACTACCTCCAAAACATATACACTTACAATAAACAATATGAATATGTTTTGGATTAACATATTAAATTTTTAAAATGGTCGATTCAATTTGGTCATAAGGTTGAGGAGACGGTTCAAAAGGAGATGAAACAGATCTTATGAATTTTCAATGTCGGTGGAATGGGATCATACTTAGGTCTCCTGGAAAGTATGGGTGACTCAAAAAGCAAAAACACTTTCCTTTGTTTGAGAGAGATTTCAAGATAGTATAAATGGATGGTCGGTTAAATATTTTATCGATGGCAAAAAATCATGATTAAATCAATCGCATCAGCTCTTTCAACTTATGTGATGACGTGTTTTAGGCTATCCCAAACAATCACCACTAAGCTTACTAGTGTAGCGGCTAGATTTTGGTGGAGTTCGAATGGCACACAAAAAGTGTACATTGAATGAAATGGATATGAATGTGCCAAATCAAAAAAGGAAGAATTGTTTTTTGGTCCATAGAGGAGTTCCATTCAATACTTTTAGCAAAACAACTATAGTGTCTAATGGAATACCCAAACTCTCAGTTTGCCAAAGTTTTCAAATGAAGATAATATCGGAAAATAGACTCACTAGGTCAAATTAAATCTTACTCTCCCTCCTATGGATGGATAAGTATTACTTCGGCTAGACCTCTGATTAAGAAGGACAAATTAAAAGAGTTGGTTATTAAGAAAACCTTGGATTTGGGACCATTTTTGCGAACACCGTTTTGGTCGCAAATATTAGCGACTTTTCGAAGACTCTTTTGCGACTAATAAACGACTACGCAAAAAACAGAGGTAAAACCTTTACAAATTTACAACTATGAAAAGAGTCGGAAAGATTCTCATATTTGCGACTTGTTTAATACCAGTAGACAACTATATCATTTTGGTCACAAATTACGACAACTTAGAGACTCTCCTTTTAGTCGTAATACTTGATGTTGATTATCTGGTTATGATGGTCGCAATTTGCAAGGACTTAGAGACTCCTTTTTCTGTCGCTATTTTTAATCGCAAAAGAGTCCCTAATTAGGCATATACATGTGACTTATTTGCGACTAACACATGAGATTGTGAAGATTTTGGTTCTGTTTAGTGACCCTCATAATTATTTAAAGATTTACCAATAGAAAATTGTCAATATGTTAAATTTCAAGGTTTTTACATTGATTTAAACTATTATCGATAGTGAATCAATATTATACCAAAAAACTTTAATTTTTCTATGGTTTTTTACACAAGTTTTCTAAACATTACATAAGTGTTATATGTAATGTTAACTAATGGTTTGGAATTTCTTAATTTCCTTTGTGTTTCATCTTTTTACTCAATAAAACTGATTGATCTTTTTTAATATTCTAATTTGAGTGATTGTAACATTATACATACATTTTGTTTACCTATTAAGTTTTGAAATTCATATGAACATGATTGTGACTCTTGAAAATAAGTCACGACAGAGTAATAATTTGCGACTATATACACATAAAGTTACAAAGTAGTCCCAAATTACCCACATTTATGTGATTTATTTACAACTAACACCTGAAACTGTCACGATTTTGCTTCTATTTAGCCACCCTCATGATTTTACTTAGAGACTTATTAATAGAAATTTTTCAATATGTTAAGTTTCAAGATTTATACATTTATTTGAACTATTATAGATAGTGAATCACTATTATACCAAACAAACTTTAATTTTCTATAGTTTACACAAGTGTTCTATGTAATGTTAACTAATGATTTTGAAATTTCTTAATTTCCTTTGTGTTTCATATTTTTACTCATTAAAACTAATTGATCTTGTTTAGAATTATAATTTGAGTGGTTGTAACATTAACATAGATTTTGTTTGGCTATTAACTTTTGAAATTCGTACGAACATGATTGTGACTCTTAAAAATAAGTCATGAAAGAGTAACAATTTGCAACTACATACACATAAAGTTACAAAATAATCAAAATTACCTACATGCATGCGATTTATTTGCGACTAACACCTGAGATTGTGACGATTTTGCTTCCACTTAGCGATCCTCATGCTTTTACTTAGCGATATATTAATAGTAAATTGTGAATATGTTAAGTTTTAAGGTTTATACATTGATTTGAACTACTATAGATAGTGAATCATTATTATACCAAAATTATAATTTTTCTATGGTTCACACAAGTTTTCTAAACATTACACAATTGTTCTATGTAATGTGAGTTAATGGTTTTGAAATTTCTTAACTTCCTTTGTGTTTCATTTTTTACTCATTAATACTAATTGATCTTGTTTAGAATTGTAATTTGAGTGATGGTAACATTATACATAGATTTTGTTTGCCTCTTAAGCTTTAAAATTCATGTGAATAAATCAATCACAAATTACCCATATACATGAGAATAATTTACGATTAACACCTGAGATTGTGACGGTTTTGCTTCTGTTTAGCAGCCATCAATATTTTATTTTGAGATTTACTCACAAGTGTTCCATGTGATGTTAACTAATGGTTTTAAAATTCTTAATTTCATTTGCATTTCATGTTGATACTCATTCGGCTGATTGATCTTGTTTAGTAGAGATGTGTCATTATTTACTAAAAAGTTACAAATGGGTCACAAATTACCCACAATTTTGCGATTTATTTTTCATTGTTTTGATATTTTATAAATTACATGAAAATTTTGGCTCAAATCTAAGCGAAAATTTCTTCCTCTGTTATTTCGTTTGAGACTTAATTGCGACTACTTTGGAATGCTTTAAATATCTGCACAAAACCCAAAATCAATCGACATTTTAGTTGTATCAAAACACTTTTAAGTTTTTTTCCATCTTCTCTCTCACTTTTAACTCATCTTTCTCTCCTCTTCTCTACGATTTCATTCTCTTCTCTTCGATTCCTTCAATTTTCTTCGAATTCCTTCTATTATCTCTTCAATTCTGTCTCTTCTATCTCAATCGAAACTGATTTCATGGCAAGATTCGCCACCAGAGCATAGCCCACTCTCTCCTAACCTTAAAATCTTCGTCAGTAACCTTCCCTTTAACGTTAATAGTGTTTAGCTCGCTCAACTCTTAGAGAGCGTCGAAAATGTTGAGATGGTTGAGGTAAGCAATTTAGGATTCTTTTTCCTGAATTAGTTTGATATATTTTTGCTAGTGAATGTAACGATTGCTCGTAATTTAGTGAAATGGGTTTGAATCTGTTTGTATAGTGTCAAATTGAGAACATAGCGAAAGTGTTTAAGAGAATGTTGTGTGGTCTCAGCTGCTCATTTATGGTCTCTATATATCAATCTTCTCCTTCTCTTTTTCGTGATGGCATAATGTCTGGATTACGTTTGCCATTGTGTTTTTTAATCGTACTATTATGTGTCTTTGCTTCAAGCTTTTTCATGATAAATGCTCTTTTTGTTGGTCTTCTGCTTGTCGTCCCAGCCAGATTCAAGCCCTCATGGAGTTCAAAAGCGAGTTTGATTCCAGCGGTTGCAACCAGAGTAACTACTTGATGTTGAAGTCTTAATACATGTTTGGTTCTGTTTGTCGTCCCAACAAGATTAATACTTGAAGTCTTACTTTTGTTGAGCACAGATTGTTAGCATAGAAGAAACCTCAAAGATTTTTTTTGAACATTCTACTCAGCGGAACCTCACCATTGAAGAAAAGAATGAGATCTTCCTTAAGGTAGTTTCCTTTGTCTTCTGGTTTCTGTTTATGTTTGTCATGAACTGGTCCATTATGATCTTGAATAATACTCCATGACTTTTTTTTGGAGAGCACGAATTCTTAGCATAGGTTAAAATATTTTATCTCGATTGAGTGATTCAAAGTGTATGGACTGTAAATGGATCATTTGGGTCTTCTGAATATATTGTTATTTTTTCTGCATTTGTTGTGAATTATTATATTTTTGGTTAAGAATCATTGTGAGTATCATTCATTCTTATATATGTATATATACTTGTTCTTTTGTGTTCAAATAATCACTGTGAGTAACAAGAAGAGGACTAAGTTTCTTTAGTGTTTTAGTATTTTTAACTTTCGGGTTCTTCTTACTTTATTTTTAACATTGAGGAAACCAAATAAAAAAAATTGTGACTATTTCTTGTTAGCATCCTCAAAATAGAGGATAATTCGACATTTTATTTTAATTTAATTTCTTTTAAAAAAATTCATGACGGTTGCAAATAAGTTGTTATATAGTCACCAATTTGCAACCACTTGCATTAGCATATTAGTCTTGAAAAATTCGCAAATCTACAACTACTAAAACCGTCAAAACTTAGTCACGATTATACGAATATCAAATTATGTCACAAAATAGTCGCAAGGTTGACGTAGTCACTATTTAGTCTTGTAAGTAACTTCTTTTACCTGTTTTGAAGTAGTCGCTTATATATGACGATAAAACATCGTCACTAAGTAGTCGCATATTTGTGAACATTAAAATTTGTGACCACATATTTGTGACTACTCAAAAAGTTCCGAATTAGTCTCAAATAGCAACTTTGCGACCACTTTGAGACAATTTCGTTGTTGCAAATCGCAGGTTTTCTTGTAGTGTCTAGGGATTCTACTTCAGTTTGGAATGATCCCTAGATACCAGTTAATCGCTCGAGACCATCATTATGTAAAAGACAACAAAATTACCCTAATTTTACTATCAACCAATTAATTGTCCCGACATCCAGTGAAATCATTGAACCGTTAGATATTAAATTGATTCGGAGTATCCCAATCACTAGAACAGTTAAGAAGATACATTTGGTTGGTATTTTAAAAAATCAGGAAAATATACGATCAAATCAAGATATTGGACGAAACATAATGATCGCTCATTTGGTACTACACCCCTAACTATGGTCCAGACATTCGGCTACTACAAGCTTATATGTAAATTAAAATGCCCTCCTAAAATACATAATTTTATATGGCAAGTTATAACATGTTGTCTATCATTTAATGTTAATGTTGGAAAAAGATGAGTAAATTGCGACATCCAATGTGCTTGTTGTGGAGCGAAAGAAGAGACAGTCAATCTCATACTCTTTTTGAATGTCCGCCAGAAGTACATGTATGGGCATTATCAAAAGTACCATTGGTAATTGGACAGTTCCCAAGAAATTTGATTTTTTCAAATTTAGATCATATATTCTGAAGAATTCCTTAAATATAAATAGATGATAGTTTGTCATGGATTTTTTGGTATATCTTGAAAGTGAGAAATAATAAAATCTTTAAAAATATTGATTAAAACTTGAAAGAAGTTTTAAATCTATCTGAAACTAAAGCTTTAGTTTGGAAGTCGGCACAATTTAAAGATCTTAACGAGACTAATCAAATAGCTCAGGGTACTAGTGTTATACCATATTCTCAGACTTTGGTTTTTAAAGGGTTTCAATGTTATGTACATGGTTCGTGGAAGGAGACGGATAATTTTTCTGCATTATGTTGGTTTTGCTTTCAAGATGATGTTAAGAGAACAATTTTGGGGGCATGTCACACTCGTAGGTATGTTATATAAACTATTTGTTGTTTTTTTTGTGAGTTTTAACAAATTTCAGAGATTAAAATACAATGCTCATAGGTAATTATTTGAAAAAAAAAAGTAATAAAATACGAAAAAAAAAAATTCAAAAGATAAAGAAAATAAGAAATTTTATTTTGATTTCAAGTTTTTTATTTATTTTTGTGTACACGTTGGGTTATTGAACTCGTTTTCTTGATCGATTAGTGTATGATATTCTTAAAAGTTAATATTTTATGGATTCTTGTGGAGATCATAGTGAATCGTAGGTAGAAAGAAATCAAAAGAATTGGTAAACACGAAATTACTCAGAAACGAGTACAACTGGTACAACTAGTAATATTGTGAGTACTAGAATACTAATATTCAATTTTTATTTTTATTCTTTTTCAGGAGAAAATGAATAAGAAGCAATGCATAATCATATATTTTGATTATGGAGGATATTATTCAAATAAATGAGGAGGTTATATGGAATGGATTTAAAGCCAAGACTGAACTTTCTTGATGAAGACATCTATAGAGGATGTAACTTATTATGAGTTGGTTCACAACATATGCAAGAAGAAGAAGAGAGATGAAGCTATTACGAAGCTGAAACTGAGTTACATTTCGAATGCAGATCCTAAGCAAAGACCATCATTTATCTCGGATGATGAAGAATTATTTGCCTATTTTATGTCATTTCCTGATGATAAATTTGGGAGTATTTTGCATTTGAAAGTTATGGAAGATGTTGTGCAAAATGAGGAGCATGAGGAAGTAGAGGATCAAGTAAGTGCAGTGTGTGTTAATGATGGTATACTTACTCCTTAAAGATAAGAACCAATGGAACATGGGTTGGTGAACAATGGTGAAAATGTTTTACATGATGATGAATTAGTGAACGTGGATAACCCAGATTTGTACGAATGCAATCAGCTCGCACATGATGTAGATCAACGAGGAGAAAAAGAACGAGAAAGAGAAGGAAATGAGCAAGTAAATATTGCATGGGAAGATAGTGTAAATGTAACTTTGCACCAAGATTTTCATACTAAGGAAGAAGTGCAAGATATAATTGAAAAAGCTGCACATATGAAATATTTTTCGAGTTTGATATTATCAAATCAGATACATGTTTATATGTGTTCAAATGTTGTGAAGCAAAAAGTGGTTGCAAGTGGAATATATGGACTGCAAAACTTAAGGGTGTAAATTATTTCTCATTAAGAACCCACAAAAAGATGCATACATGCTCTTGAGTTAGTAGTAGTAGTACTAGGAGAAGTAGAAGGAAAGGCAAAAGGTTAGTTGCATCTATTGTGCGTGATGATTCTGGTGAATTTAAAACCCAAGCTCCAAAAGTTCTCGTGGGTTGGTTCAACAAAAAGTTGGTATTGAAGTGTCATACTCTAACACATATAGAGAAAGAATACAAGCTCTAAGTGAGGTGCGAGGCATTGTAGAAAAAAATTATAATTTGGTGTATTCATTTATGCAAAATTTTAGAGCTCAAAACCATGGTACACTAACACGTGTGGAAGTAGACGAGGAACACAAGTTCAAGTACTTATTTTTTCCATTGGGAGTTTCGATTGAAGGGTTCAAGGGGATAAGGAAATTTATGATTATGGATGGAACACACCTTAAGAATGTACACGGTAAAATTCTAATTGTTGCCACATCTTAAGATACCGAACATCACCATTATCCACTTACCTTTGGTGTAGTTGATGGTGAGAAAGATGCAAGTTGGACTTGGTTTCTCAAAATTTTCAAATCCGTTGCGCCAGATTCCTATGAATTGGTGTTTCTTACGGATAAAAATCAAAGTATCATTAAGTTAGTGAGTGAAGTATACCCATTATCTTAACGTGGATATTGCATGAATCATTTATCGCAGAATATGAAACTAAATGGTCACACGTCAAGAAAGAATTAGTTGCTGATAAGTTCATGGAATACGCAAAATCTTATGCGGAGGCTGAGTTCACTATACTGTATGTCTCTTTTAGGAAGAGATACCCTGTTGCAGACGATTATTTGGATAGAAGTGTTGAAACAAAAAAATGGGCAAGATTTTATTTTCTAGGAGAATGATACCACTTGTTGACCACTAATCTTGTGGAATCGATTAATGGTGTTTTTAAAGATGCATGGGAGTACTCACTATTACCAATTCTTGATGTGATTTTATCAAAAATGTCTGATTGATTTAACAAACATCGGAAGAGTTTCATTGATGTTCCATCTGCACAAAATTTGATTCCTCATATCGAGAGTCTAATGATGAAAGATTACAAGAATCAAAACGGTTGCAAGTGACTGAGCTAAACATCTTTCATAGTAAATACACAGCTATTGGGCTTGACGAGATTATTTATATGGTGGATTTGAATAGGAAAACTTGTGGTTGTAAGCACTTTGATATACATAAGTATCCTTGTGTCCATGCATTAGCGGCAAATAGAGCAAGCACGAATGGAGAGGTCTCATTACATGAACTGTGCTCCAAATATTATTGGGTGAAGATGTGGGCATTGGCATATAGAAGGACGCTATGTTGAGTACCCTTTCATTCTCAGTGAAATGTTTCCGACAAGATACAGGAGATGTATGCATTACCTCAGAAATATGTCAAGAAAAAAGGGAGAAACCAAAAAATTTAGGTACCCATCAGTTGGAGAATATAGTCGTAGGGGACAAATATCGAGTAATAGTGGACAATATTCGACTGAAAGTGTCCCAAGTTTGAGTCAAAGGGGGGGAGGATCGACTCACCTGTGGGGGTTCGGGCGTGGTAATGGTTCTTAATATTTCAATGCTTGTATTGTCCATTTCTGTCAGGGTACAACTAGGTAAAATTGTGGTGCAGCTATGTTGAATTCGATATTAGGTTTGCTTATTTGTAATATAAAGATCATGGTTGTGTTAACTTGTGCTCATTTTAGATCAATATCATTTATTTTTACAACTATAAAACATTAATTTTCAATATGGTATAAGTAAGTAAACCTTATTCCATCAAAGTACAACTATGTATGTTTCGGAGTACAACTGCAAAATTTGGTACAACTATGGTCTATGTGAAATCATTTTCTAATACTCTATGTTACTTTTGTCGGATCCTAAATAATTTTCGGGTATCTTTTGTGAGATAGTAAATATTTGCAATGATTTCAATGAATAATCAAATTAATTTAATAATTTTTATTTGATAAAATTATTTAAATTAATGTAATAATTTTTTATTTGATAAAATTATTTAAATTAATTTAATAATTTTTTATTCTATAAAATTTAAATTAATTTAATAATTTTTTATTTGATAAAATTATTTAATTTAATTTAATAATAATTTTTTGAATTAATTTTTCATCAAATTATTTTAATTATTTTTTTTAATTATTTTTTGTTGGGAAATTAACAATAAACAATAGAATTAACAATTTAAATTAATACCAAAATTAAAAACAACATAGTTACGTCAATTGTACAAACGAGCCACAATTGTACCTACGAGTACTCATACCTGAATTCCACAAGCAACAAAAACTAAACAAAATAAGTGATCTCAAACGAACATCATCACAACATAACAAAAATAAGTGGTCTCAAACATTAATCTTTCCCTACTTCTTTTTCTTTTTCTTTTTTTCCGTAAAGAGAGATTGCTGGTACTTGGATAGTTTAGTGTCCTTGAAACTTTTCTTCGGCTTGTGTACAAAAACACATTTATTTTTACCATATGTCTTAGTACGCCTATGTGCCATTGGTTGCAATGGCTCAGAATTACCGCAGGGCAAAGGACCACTTACAGGAACTGGTATAGGCTGAGGTTCGGTTGAAGGAGGGCATGAAACATTTACAGGAATTGGTACCGAAGAAAAGTGAGGTTCACCTTCATCCATCTCACCTAATCCCATCTCATCTTCAAAGACAACTGGTACCAGAGAAGGCTGAGGTTAACCTTCATCCATCTCACATTTAGCTTGACCCATCTCACCTTCAGCCATACCTTTTTTCCCATAATCACCTTAACCCATCTGACCTTCATCCCTTGTTGCTGAGCTACCTTCACTAAAACCAAAGGTTTCATCTTCAAGATGCCATAGAGCTGAATGGTCATCACCAAAACCATATGCATCATCATCTTCAACTACATTCTCCTTCCCCTTGTTGTTTTGCTTTAAGATTTTCACCTCATACCGTCTTCAACCTATATTCAAACATATCAAGCCAGCTCAAAACATATATGAACCCACTTTCTATCATTTGTGTCATCACTTTCCACATTTATTCTGGAAGATGAGTGGATTGTGGTGGTGGAGTTGTAGGATCAACATGTTCTTCCTCATGTACTTTCTCTTCTTTTGCTTTAGCAGCGACATCCTGATCATACAGTTCTTCCCAAAATATATTCTTCCCATCCATGAGATGAGCCATTATACTTTTAGCAACTTCATTACGGAAATTCTTATAAAAGTCTCGAACCAAAATTTGACTCATCAGATGTTCTTCTTCATTAAGAGAAGCTTTCAACATGCTACAAATATCATGTATTACAAAGAAAACAACATTACCTACAATTACACTACATTACATAATTACAAAATATTAGTAATTATACCTTTGTATCACTAAATATAAGTAATTGATATCTTATAAACGAAATCCTTTCATTCTAGTACGCACGAACGTCTTCCTGCACATTTTTGGAAAGTCCTTACTTGTTGGAATATCTATGCGGTACTCAGCCTCAGAGATGGGATAGTCTTCAGTGCTAATAGCTACAATAAATATTTAAACACATTATCAAACACATTAAATTAACCAACACATTAAACACAAAGTTGTAACTATATTACCTTCAAAGGAATTATGAACTCGTGAAATGTCCAGGAAACCCTTTTATCTTTGGAAATACTATTGAAATGGTTCAACATATGCTCCACCTCATGTGAACAGTCTTCAAATGTATACCTCCCCCAAGAAAACTTCTTGCATTCTTGCATATCATCAACAATGCACAGAAAAAACGAGTCAATAACTTGTGGTATCTTTGACTTCCCTTTCATGATCGAGGCGACGAAGTATAGCACCGCCATCCTTAACCGATCATCACATGCTACAATGAAGGTTAATTTAGCTTCTACCTGTAACAGGTAGATCCCCTTCTCTTGCTCAAACTGTCTCTAAACAAAATTGACGTTCCCAAGATTCTCATAATCTTTTGGGTATTCACTTCACTTTAGGTTGGATATCAGTCCATGGTCCCACAAATAATAGCGGAAAAGAACTCCTTTGACGATAAACCACCACACTTTGCGCTTCTCTAGACGTGCAGTCCTCAAAGAAAGCATCCACAAGCCCCAAACACTTCTTCGTAATGTCCATGGACATGTGGAAAATGTGCTTGAACTTGTTCTGATGATCCCTAAAAAAATTCATCTCTATTTCTTCAAGTGTCTTCCTCAACAATACTAATACCTTGGAGATCAAACATCTATTCTGGATTTTGCAAGAATTCTTGTAATTCTCTGGGTCGTGGTAGAAGCTGGCAGGTTGTTGAGGCTGCTGCTTCTCCTCCTTGTCACTATCCTCCTACAACCTGAACAATTAACTTAGTAGTTGTACTAAGATTACCAAATCATTCAGTTGTACCAAGATTACCAAGTCATTTCTCTACTAGGTTTACTCAGTTGTACTAATTTTACCTGACTCAATGGTTCACCCGTGGAATGATCTGAGGACCTTATGTTATCTGGTTCTGGAACGTTCGAGGAGGATCTCTCTAGCATGTCTGAGATGTTATCTTCCATCCAGTTGATGAGTATTCCAACTCATCTCTATCTTCTACTGAAGACTGACACATGCTTCGAACTTTTGCGTTCCTTGTTCTAACCATATTTGCAATTCAAGAAAAAAACACACATTAATCAAACACTTAACACAAAACCTAAAATTTTTAAGTCTCACATATCCGGTTTCAACACGCGTAACTCAAACACGATTTCTGTAAAACCCTATTCTACATTTCTCACACACATCACAATCAAACCTTCACTCAAAATTTTTTTATCCAAATTAGTAGATTTCAGACTCATTTAACCCTAAACAAATTTCCAATAAACAGATTACTGTAAACCCTAGGTTTTTGAAATTGAAAAATAACGGTTTCAAAATACTAACCTTACAGAGGTGACGATGAACGATGATTTATAAAACGGCGGCTGATGAAGAACAGAAGAGCACCAAAAAAAACTATTGGCGAAGAACAGAGGAGCATCAGAAGAAAAACGACGGCTGATGATGATGCAATCCGAGAGAAAGACTCAACGACAATGGAGTAACAGTGAAGAAAATGGTCCAAGATAAGAGATCTTTGCCACTGACGATTTCATATTCCAGCCAAAACCAGAGTGGCAAAGTCCACCGCCGAGAAACCACCACCGGCCAAGGTTAGAGACTGAATTACCAAGGAGGACACTCAAAGTGGGAGGAGAGAGTTACCACGCCTCTGAGAACCCGCTAATCCGTTGTGGAGAAAAGCTCACTGGAATAGAACCATAAACACATGAATCAGAGAGAATGGAAAGAAAACATCCTCGATCCAAGCTTAGCAAGTGGGAGGAGAGATCAACCATACCTCATCTAGGTCAGACTTTTGACCACTGCTAGAAACAGCTCAAGCAAGCTGCAAACAATTAGAGAAGCCACCGGCGATTCTAACTCCACAAATCTCCTCTTCACTGCCTCGTCCCTCCATCCCGGGTTGCCTCCACTTCCGCGGCGTCGGAAAAAACACCAACAAACTTAAATCTCAAAATCAAGAAGCAAGGGAGAGCCGCTTGAGGACGCTTCACCAGACTCTCTCCTTACCGAATATGGATCTACAAAATAATGCCGTCGCAGATGCACCACCAACCAACATAGCCCCACCGATAAAGAGCCTGACCACCAACCTGTTCTGGCGCAGCATCAAATAGCTGAGTAAAAGACAAAAATAAAGTTAAAACAAACAAAAAAGAAAAAAAAAAGATTTTCTCACAGCGTCGACAAGAACACGGAAAAGGCTACAGAGCAAAATGTGGATGACTCTAGCTAGGTTAGAAAATAGAGACCAAAATATGAATGTTGCCTCTATTCTTTTGGGTTCGGTTAGCTTTTGTTATAATATCCATTAAAATTTGAAATGTTGCCACTATTCTTTTGACTTGTTCGATCAACTCACTCATCAAACTCATCTATCAAGAAAAAGAAAAAATATATTTATGCATTTTTAGTTTTTTTCATTAATCCCTAAATTTTGACTAAATAACTCTACAATTTCTTTTTCTTGTTTCCTATATTTTTTCTAAATAGTTTCTTATTTTTGCCTGCGAATTATCGCATAAATTGGTAAGCTTTTTCATAATTTCTCTATTCTACGTATTTAGACTTCTTCCATGTTTAGAAATAAATTTCTCTGGTTTAACATATTAAGAAATAATCTTACAAATATCATTATCTTAATTCCAAAAAATTAGGTTTATATTTGAAGAATACTATTCACAATTTGCTAGTTACTTATATTGTCAAGTCAAATTGATTAGTAAGAGATAGACACAAAGATGTGTTCATTAGAGAAGCGTGGTCGACTTTTCATACTGAAACTCACCGGCGACGGTGAACACCGTCTCAACCCCACCTTACTCGACTCAATCCGCTCCGCCGTCAACCAAATCCGTTCCGATCCATCATCTTCTCAATCAGTCCTAATCACAACAGCAAATGGAAAATTCTTCTCCAACGGCTACGATCTCGCTCTTTCCAAATCAGATCCTTCTCTCTCTGTTCTCATGGACGCTAAGCTCAGATCTCTAATCGCCGATCTAATCTCTCTTCCTATGCAAACTATCGCCGCCGTCACAGGTCACGCTTCCGCCGCGGGATGTATTTTAGCGATGAGTCATGACTATGTATTGATGCGTCGTGACAGAGGATTTTTGTATATGAGTGAATTGGATATTGAGCTTATAGTGCCGGCGTGGTTTATGGCCGTGATTCGGATGAAAATTGGTTCTCCGGCGGCGAGAAGAGATGTGATGTTAACGGCGGCGAAATTAACGGCGGATAAAGGTTTGGAGATGGGAATAGTTGACTCTGTTCATGGTAGTGCGGCGGAGACTGTTGAAGCCGCCGTTAAGTTAGGTGAGGAGATAATTACACGTGGAACTGATGGACACGTGTACGGTAGGATGAGGGAGACTCTCTTAAGAGAGGTTCTTCTCCATACGATTGGTTTAGATGAGAGCTCTTCGAATGGGGTGCGAAACACTGGATCTAAACTTTAGAATATTGAGCCATTTATTTGTATGCAAGTCAAATTTGCTAGTAGGACTTGTATGATGCCATAATTACCAGATTTACTTCTACAACTTGTAATGGCTGAAGCTTAATGTTTCACGTTATTAATAATAAATATTCATTTTCTAATAATAAAAAGGTGAAATTTAATATAATTTTTTTCACAAAATGAATACATTCATTTGTACGGATTCGCAAAATGTGAATTTCTGACGTTTAACTAGTAAAGTATTGACGTGCATAAACATTAAAAAAAAAAAAGCGATTTCTGGTACGGGCGTTTTTGGCAAGAGAATCTGCGTTCATTACTAGTTCTGGGTTTCATAAACCATTTTAACTTCATTGGAAAATCCACTTAAATCTTTAAGTTCGCTTAACTCAGTCGTAAAAGCTGGTCACTCTTCCGGTGTTGATACCATTGATACTAAATCTTGGGAGTAAATAAAATGGATAAAGAACGGTGATGTTTGTCTAGGCATCTTATCAAACTATGCATTCGAGATGGAAAGGTGAACTACTCTATCTAGTATTTACATAATCAGAAATAGAGTTACACAGATTTTCATATTTCATTAATTTATATATAGTACACACTAATTCACAAATTCGGACGATAAACTAAATAAGAAAACAAGAAACTTTATTTTCTTGACATAAACCCCAAATTTAAACAAAACAAAAGCTATGTCTTATGTCTTATGGAGAGTTGAAAGAGGCAGGAGCAGTTCTCGGAGGGCGTTTACATGGTCGGCGATTCTTCTTCCACGATGCATGAGAAGCTCCACATGATCTTGAGGCTGGAGTCCACACGATGGGTCTTCCGTTTGCTAAAACATCAAGTGCACAAATCAAAATCAAAGCATAGTCTTTACTCTAATTTCAGTTTACGGATTATAATCTTTTATATATTTTGATTACTATATTAGCCTATGCGACCGGATAAGTACTTACCGAGTTTGCGGCTTGTAGCTTCAACGACTCTAACTTGAGAGGAAAGAGTGAAAATCAGAATTAGAAGAGATAAGAGAAGAGCAATCACATGTGATGATATCTTTGAACCCATTTTTGTTTCTTGTCACGTTTTGATTTGATTTGATCTTATGTTTGATCATCTATTGACCAACATATATAGAGAGAGGCCAATTTAATTATATTTTCTTGCTGTTTACATCATTTTTAAAATAACCATATTTTTAATTCGAAATAACATAACGTGAACGCGGTTTCTACATACGTGATCTACAAGATTTTCTTTTAATAATTAGATAGATGATTTACAAGTTTGACTTTGAATTGTATAGAAAATTTAAATATAATGTTTTGTACTTAAAAAAAACAACATACGACTTCCTTGCCGTTGTATATTACTCGAAAATAACAGTCATGACTCATCACCAACCGATTGATGAGTGTGAAGACATATTTTTTTTCAATGCTTGACTTGACTTTAGTACCTTAATATTAGTCTCACTATCAACGATCATGGAATTTTTCAGCATTACTAATTTCTTTTTACTTTGACTATCTCATATTTTTTCTTTGTTCGTAGTCATACATCTCACACTTACCGGTTTTTATGTTATCATATTGTAAATAATAGATCTTCCAAAGTGACTTATTCAGAAGCCAACAAAGGTGCATCTCTCATAGGTCAAAATATGACTTCGGATTCACGTCTTTAGTCCTATGTGGCGCGGCAAACTTTTCCTTTTGGCTGCGTAGATTCTTTGTTGATGAGAGTGTTCAATCTTCTGTTTAAGGCTTAGTCTATTTTTGGTTCTCTCCGCATAATTCTTTTGATCTTTTGGTGTTTGTTTTTGTTAACACTATTTACCGCTCTCAATTGGCTTTAAAAGGGGGTTTGTGGAGGTTACTACTTTGAAATAATATACTTCTACATGACTAAAAAAAAGAATGATAGATCTTCCACTTACAAATGATTAACTACAACGTCCAACACATAATTGCAAACGGCGCCACATGATTCCACGGCACACATTTCTTCGGCAACAAGTGGGTTTGTAATTCTATCGTAGTACACGAATTGGCGACAAAAGATCTTGGAATAATTTATAAGTTTGCATCCAGAAGTTAAAAAAATTGTTGAACTTATGTTCAAGTTATTAACTAGGATTAGATCACGTGTAAGAATTGATTTTATATTAAAAAAAATAGAAAAGCAAAGAATTGATTTTATAAAAGAATCAATCAGATCATTTTTTTCTTGAATTTCTTACTTACTAGTTAAGGACTGAAATTTCATATTAGATTAAACAAATAAAAAATAAATATCATATTAATAAATTATAGGGAACTTAAGGAAAAAAAAACTCCTCAACTTTGGCTCTATTTATTTTTAAACTCTTAATTATTTTTTTAGTAAAAAATCATCTCACCTCTAACCGGTTAATAAATTTGACCCTCTATAAACAGTTTCGTGTATGATGATGAAAAATTGCTTTGAATGATATAAAACGCCGAAACATTTCTATTTTTTATAGAAACAACAAAAAAATTAATGAAAAAAGAAACATAAAATGTATGTAAAAATCTTAAATTAGAAACTTAAGATTCAAGTTTGGTGAATGGTTTACTTTGGTGTTTAGAAGTTGTAGAAAAAAAGAAAAAACATAGTAATGTGAACAAATATCCAATAGTCCTAAGAAATACGTTGCAACATAAGAAACTACATATATCCTAAAGTAGACACTGTCAAAGCATTAACTGTGAAGAGAAAATTGTGTTGGCTCAGTGTTAGAGATTTTTTTAGCCACAATCTTCTGTTTTTGCTTTGGTTTTCCTTGAGGTTTTTTTGGTGGTTTGCTACCACTTAACGCTTGCATGAGCGTCTGTTGTGGCTAATTTGTTGGCAGTTTCTACAAGTCTGCAAATACAAAAAAAAAACAAAAGGTAAAAAACTTGACATTGAAGATTTTCTAAAACAATATTGTTCATTGTTCTTCGATATACTATTTGAACTTTTTTAGTGTAAAAGGAACTTTAGATAGAAGATCTTCAGTTGTATCTAGGATATTGTCATTGTTCTTTGGTCTTCCTGACATGATCCTGACATGATCCTGTCTGTAGGAAGCATAACAACAACATCACTATGGATTCTCCACAATTACATTCCATTAACATGAAGAAGCAACGAGCTGTAATAGAGCTTTCTCTTCTCAACTGAATACCAATCTGAGACCACATTTATTGGTAGCTTTTTTTCCTTATATTCCTCCCATATAGCTGACATAATGTGGCAGCGTGGTATGCCTTTCACATCATATGCCCTGCAAAAACAAGAAACAACATCGTATACACACCCGATACTTATTTTTCCCATAGTCCATCAAATACCATCCTCTTCCAGTCCTAAGTGGATAACACGCTGGAAGTTTATCATTAAATTCCCTAAATTATAAGATATATTTCAAATTATCAAAAAAATTATTTTGCATGTAATATAAACATCGCAATATTTTGAAGAGAAAGTTAAACAAGTCAAGAAGATGTTGAATAATCCTTACGTTTTCATTCTCTCTTAACTTTAGCCGTTTTCATGATTGTGTCTTATGTAGGCCTGATACAAAAACCCTAAGCACATAACTGTAGCCTCAACTTTATTACACAGCAATAACTATCAAAACATTAAATTTGTTTTGAGTTTTGATTTTGAAATCCATATTACAAAGCTTCAATTTTGAAGGTCTTCTGGTGGAGAAAACCGTTGCAAAGTCTGAAGCGGAGGACCTTTCTTGGCGGGCTTCTGTTCTTTGATTTGCTGAGTGGAAATGACTCGTGGCCCATATGTTTTGTCTTCAGTGAAGACTGCTTTCACTGAGGAGATGAAACTGCATCATTTTGCAGAACATCTTGTTGAAGTGAATTCTTTACATTGATGTAGTTAAGGTATGTTTTAAATTAGATATGTTTTAGATATAGAAAATTTTCATAAAGAAAGATATATATATATAATGCAAAATTTGTGTAGTATTTACTATTTTCTCTATATTAATTAAATTTGCAGTTTTCGTAATTTAAATTGTAAAACTGATTGTTTGACAATTAATTCAAGATTTATAGTCTCCATGATTTATTTTATGTAGGATTTGTATCACTAATTTGGATGACCTTAAATATTTTTATTTATGAAATTTTGTTGAAAAATAAACAATTTCTTTTAAAATTTAAAATAAATGAAAAAATTTATGTTTAGCATAGAGTAAAGGTATATTAGGTTTTGCATAAAGTTTTTTAATGCGTACAAAACGTTAAACATGTTACTAGGAAGGAGTATGATGCTATTGATGACAATGGATAGTATTTGATCATCAACCCAACCTTATCCATTGGTATTCGTTTACTGACTCATAATACGTGAGAAACATTCATCTACTTACTACACTTGAGGTTAGTAACCAAATCAGAAAATCACATGCACATTATTCTAATTTTTGTTATAAATCAAAATCGAAAGTGTAGTTTTTATTCTAATTTCTGTTAATGGAATATAATATTTTTTTGTTTGATACCATATTTAATTAGCCTATGCCATCAGATGATTGTGAGACTAAATAACAAGGCACAAATGGTTTAGTTGTATATGATTCTTAGTTGCTGAAAAGGTAAGCTTTTGCTTAGCCTCAACTCTCTGAAATTGTTTAGTTGTATATGATTCTCATTAGAGTTTTTTTGTTTAGTACAATTGTATCCACTCTTGCTGCGGTACTCTGTGAGAGCTCTAAGTTTTTAATCTCTTAACAACTGATATCTATTCAATATTAGCATGAACTTAGCAGATTATATGTAAGTACATCGATCTAGGAAGTTTCAGTTTAAAAGTGTTATTTTTCTCTCTATTTATGAAGATAGTTTTGTCATCTTCTCTATCAATTGCTTGACAGTTAATAAGTTCACCATAGGGTGTTTTAAACAGTTATATAGAAATAAACTAAATTATGTATTGACATATGTCTTTCTAACTTTCCAATGTGCCACTTATATATATATATATATATATATATATATATCTTAATTTTTAAATTTGTTTGTTTTATTTTTAGTTTCAGAGATATATCTTATGATAATTTTACAATTTAAACTTCAATTCTTAATGGTGATTATGACTAAGTTAATAATATTTACATTAACAAATAACTCTTATAAGCATAACAATTTACTCATACTCAACTAAATGATAATGTTTTTCTTCATTTTTAGGAATTTGGTAGAACGATTATTCATGTGAATGAATCGGAAGAAACTATATTACCAAACAAAGTTTTCATTTAAAGAGGTAATTTTTTTTAATATGTGTTATAGATATTAGTATGAAAATTAATATTTTTTTAGTTTACCATAATCCTACGTAAATAAAATCCAAATGTAAAATTAAAAAAAAACACCACAACAATGAACAGCTGGGAGAGGCGGCTCAACCTCATAAATGAACAGCTGTGGGAGGTGGCTCAACCTCATAAATACAAAAATGTTTAAATGAAGTAAGAAAAACTATCATAGAAACATTTACCATTTAATCTTGGATGCATGGAGTTGTGGAGATGCAACATAAACAGTTGACATCCAAAATATATTGGAGATATGACAAGTTTAACATAGTAAGTCATCAATGTGCACTAAATTTGAAACTAGATATTTAGAGTTAAACTATATATAGTGATTACATTTGTTGTGTAATGACCTCAGTCTTAATCTTGTAATAAATAAGATTCCTTCATCATCAGTCAACATAAAGTTAACAGATTAGACAAGTATTTCGTTGTAGAAAATAAATTTTTGTTTAAAATATTTAATTTTTTCTCCATTTATGAAGATAATTTTCATAACTTTTATGTGAAACAAGTTCACATTAAGTGTTCCAAAAAAGTTTATAGAAAGGAACAAATAATGCATAAAGATATGTATTTCTAACTTTCTAATAGACCATCTATATATAATTTCAAAAATTATTTTTTTTTTATTTGTACAGTTATATATTTTAATAATTCCACTCTTTAAAGTTCAATTTCTAATGGAGATTGTGACCAAGTTGAATAAGTGTAAGTTTTCTCAAATAACTATTATCACTACAAAAAATGTATGTTGCATCATTTATTTTATGTATTTACATTACTTATAGTTCATGCAAAATGATTTTGCATAAATTAAGTGATTCTACAAGAAATGATGATGCAAATACATAAATGATGCAATTCTTGCATAAATGATGAAAAATTATCTGGAAATATTTATCTTTTAAAAAAATTTGATGTTAATTTTGCATCATTTACAAACAAATGATGTTGATTTTGCATCAATTAATATAAATAATATTAGTATTTGTTACAGTTTTGACAACTAATGCTACGTAATTGCACCATGAGATAGTCCAGTTGTATTGACTATGAGATTTTTTGCTTCTATTGATTGACATGTTGAGAAAAAAACAAGTTTTCTGAATGTCAACATAAAGGTCTGACTTTTTACTAAAATTGATCTCTACGTATTTTACATGTTTTACATCTTTGATCACTTTTAATCTCATCTTGCATCATTAGAAGTTAAATATATGTATATTACTCTCATATTGCATTATTTTATATTTTTAGAGTCATAAGTTGTATATTGCATTTTGCATAGTATGAATATTTGTAGGTGTTTATGAGACTTGGAAGATCTTATAGTCTTAAAAATGTAGAGAGGAGCAAGAAGAGATGAAAAAAAAGTAGCGGTCACCTAAACTTTTTGGAATCCAAAATAGCTGAAAGATTGCATCAGAAAAAGTTTTCCCGTACCCACTTTAATCATATATTGCATTATTATTATAGTGATCTGTTTAGAATATAACTAAAATTTTGTAAAAAGTTACACTAAACTCCATTATCAAAATATCATTTATAGAACAATTTAAATAAATCCATTAAAGATAAAAATATCTAAAATATCTAAAATTTAACTAGTTTCAAAAATAAAAATACTTTAATAATTTTGAAAAATATTTAATATCCAAATAGGTTGAATAAATTATTTTGATATCCAGTTATATCATATTAATTAATTTTAATCATTATTTTCACCTTTCATGATCTCATTTTTTTTATTTTTTGTTAATTAAACTCATCACATCATTCATATTAGTAAAAAAACCAAGACTTTTTCGCATGCTTGAACATTTTTTTGATGAGTATAAATTGCTTAATCAGGGAAGAAAAATATTATTGTGTAAAAGTCGGTGCTATGTGTTGGATTTGTGGATGAGTTGTTGTTCAAATAAATCTTATAAAAATGACGTAAATGAGTTAAAAAATATGAGTATTAAGTCTCACTTAATATGAAATTTCTTATTGGTTTAATTTAATTTTTAGTCGAAATGTTTAATTATATCACGTAAATAAAATATAAAAAATAATTTAAATTGATAAAAAAAACTTTAACTTTATACTTCTGATATATATTAGAGATATTTAATTTGATAAAATAAAATATATTTTGATTTTAAGAAAAATTTTAAAATAAAAAACAAAATTTTTACTATAGATTATTTAACTTGACAATTTTTATTTTAAGAATTTGCAGGTCATATGGTAGGATGGGTTGGAATTAGTAACATGTTAAATATCGTGTGTTAGCCCGTTTGAAAACACCTAAATGTGTGCAAAATCGATTATGAAATTCTGTCATCTGTTTGAATACAATATTTCAACATTTAACCATTATTTTTAGTTGCATAATTATCCCAGTCCACATATTTTCAATTACATTAATATAAAAAATAATCATAAATTAAAAAAAATTTAACCATTATACATATTAGTCTATAATACCATACCGGGCATAAGGCAGGTATTTTCTAGTATGATATATTAAATGAACTATTTGCATATATTACTACTTCGTGTCTTCCTCGTCAACATTTAACAAAAAAGTATAATATATTGAATTTTAAAATTTAAAGTTGATTTGTTATGGATTTTGGTCAATTTAAGAATATATATTAAGGTAAAATGTTTTTGTTCAAATTTCAAGGGAGATTCTGTAAAATAATATAAAAATTTCTTATATTTTGAAAAATAATCCATGTTTTCAAATCTATGAAATATTGACAATTCCACTCTTATAAAATTTAAGAATTTAAAAGAAAATTACATTTGTTTCTGCTTTACATAGTCAAACTCTTTTAGTAATAATATATAAATAGATACATGTCAATATTTGTATAAAATCTAAAAACTTACCTCCAACTTATATTTTGACAAAAGATTTTCTATCAAGATTCATGAAAAATAATAATACAAATGAAGCCATGTGACTGAGTTTTATTCTGCACAAAGTTCAACAACATATTAATTGCAACCCAAACATGAAGTATCCATTCAAAAGTAATAATAGAACGTAGTGAAATTCGATCTTATATATTAAATGAGGAGTCGTGTTTAAGAGTATTTTTTGGTTCGAAAAAAGTATGTAGGGTAATCTTAGAAAAAAAGGAAACAACTTCTATTTTCTCATTTTTCCACCTCTCTATTAGAGGGCTAACTCTTTCTCTCTTCCACCCCTCCCCCCACATTTTTAATAAAAAAATGGCACATCAAGTATCATTAGTGTGTTAACATAGAATTGATATTGTTGTAAATGTTGATATTGTTGTAAATATAGAGAGTAAGTTCTCAATCTTTTCTATATCATTTAATTGTCCTATGATTTGAAAATATAAATGCAGACTTCGAAACCCATATGTTATACAACTTTTATGTAATCTCTCCTAACATACAAGCATAACAAATTATTCCACTACGAGAAAACCAATAAAAACCAATGAAATGGAAATGTCCAATGAATTTAAATCTATCAGAAATTTTCCGAAAGATTTTCGAAAAATTTTCGACAGGACATGAACAATTTATCTAAAAAATATACATAAATATAACCGTTTAAGATTTTGAAGTTTATGACAGATTTTGAACATATTTTTCTTCAAGCATGTAACATTTTTTTTCTCTTAATAAGGTTCTATCATGTTGCATGTGTATATATATTATAAAGGAGATATATAAGCTACTGAAGATAAACATTTTATAAACAAGCAATTATGACTTTCTTTAAAATCTTCTTGTCACGTGTATAAACTATCCTATAGAAGTTTAGAGTATAAAATGGGATAGGTGGACATCCACAGATTTATGGATGAGGGCTTTTTTCACCATCAATTCTATTATGAATCAAAATCATAGACTAATTCAAATCAAGATCTAAATATAAAAAATGAGTGTTAATTTACATTTCAAAACATAGAAACCAAAACTTTGCTTTCATGAGCTTTTTCAGGTTAGCGCAACTTTTTACGAGTTCGAGCTATGTTTTCAGACTCGTTTCATGATAAGTTATATAATCGAGTTTAATTAAATTGGCAATGTATATGAGCAAGCTCAGATAAATCATGACTTAGCTCGTGAGATAAATCATGACTTAGCTCGTGAGCTAAGTCTGTTTTTTAAAGTTAAATAATTATATTCAAACTACAAATACATATATTCCTTTTTCTTTTCTACTTAAACAAAATAGAAGTATTTCTTAACAGATATATCTTTGAAAAATACGAATTTGTTTTGTTTTATATTATAACTATCCTGTCGGATAGCCATCGGTAAAATATCTGTTGAAAATCCGTCGAAAAATTTGACGGTCAAAAATCCATCAGGTCATGTTTCCATTGAAAACTTCCGACGAATTTTGGATTTTCGATGTCCTAGAAAACTAAAACTAAAGATAAGTTCCATCAGAAATTCGTCAGAAAAGTGCTTTTCCAACGGCGTTCCAACGGAAATGACCGACACTATCCTTATACAATGTCAATATAAATCCTTAAAGAAAGCATGCATGGATGATTCTACTAAGTGCTCTATCAAGTCTTATGCATTATTGCATCAATTAATATTTAAATAAAACATTTTCCACTGTTGAACACGAGTAATCAATATCATGTAACTCATAAATCACCTTAGAAACAAAACCAAAATCATCCATGCATGCTTTCTTTAAGGATTTATATTAAAATTGCATATTGATCTTTTTGGGTTCCTACTTCTATTTTGGTTTTAGGGTTTATATTCATTATTGTCAAATTTTATTACGGATAATATATTGTACGTTGATTTGTTTGCGGTCTTACTTCCATTTGGGATATAAGATTTAGATTCCTACGTGTTAAACTTTATTTGTACATTGATTTGTTTGGGTTCTTACTTTCATTTGGAGTTTACGATTTAGATTTTTTTTCTTGTTAAACTCCATTACGGAAAATATATTGTATATTATTTTTTTGGATTCCCACTTCCATTTGGGGGTTGGAGTTTTTTTTTTTCTTGTAAAAATTTGTTATGAAAGTATAGTGTACACTGATTTGTTTGAATTTTCACTTCTATTTAGGATTTAAGGTTTATATTCTTTCTTTTTTTCTAAAATATGTTACAAAAGTATATTGTATATTGATTTATTTGGATTCCTACCTTCATAAATACGTAGATATCTATCAATATTATATAAATCTTAACAATCTATTTTTAATATTCACGTCAAATAATATTCCTAATACCTAAGAGAATTAAATTTCTATCAATATTATATAAATCTTAACAATCTACTTTTAATATTCTCGTCAATATAATATTCCTAATACCTAAGAGAATTAAATTTTTCATGTCATTTCCATCTACGGTCCAAAATAGGCAACTTGGTAAATAATGTAACTTTTGGAGACAAAAATGATCCCAAAAAAGTTATCACCTTTCTACTTAATTAAATTATATATATTTTTAATAATATGTAAAATTATATTCAAATAAATAACCGTGTTTACCAACTATTTTCCAAAATCAGATATAAACTAAAGCTTTTAAAGATAAATCAATAAATGATGGCCTCGTTAAAACCCGAAAAGTGGAAAACCCAATTGGGATAAAACCACTTCCGGGAAAAGAGTACACACCATTTACGATTGAGCTGCATGATGTGGCCTAGTCGACCCAATCTTGATATTTGAAGAATGGGACATTTTCTCGAAAAACTCCTGATACCAGAAAACTAAAAATCAAAGAGAGTTTAAATCCTTGTAGCAAACAAGATTTGCACATCATCAGTCATTGTTCCTTGCATCTATATAGTCTAGAGTCTGTTTGGAACTATCTCTCCTACCTCGCGAATCAGACTGTCTATGTGAAGTGGGACTTTGCAATGTCTTCGTTGATTCCGTTCTCTCCATAATATGTATGTTAACGCATGGAAAGTATACTTCGCAATAAATACTTTCGTTTTCTTGCTACTCTTGGCGTGAAACAGAGATATCAGCTTGTTAAACTGAGTTGTGAAGTCTTGACGCAGCAATCCATAAGAGAGCTTGTACCAAATTTGTGATGTGAAGGAGCAGGAGAAGAATAAATGATCCCGTGTCTCTATGAGTTCTGAGCAAAAGACATATTTTGTCGAAATGTTGGCTGACCAGGCAAGCATTATATCTCCCGTTGCCAAACGATTTAGAACAGCTAGCCACATAATAAATGAATACTTCGGTGTAACATTCGAATACCACACAGCCTTGTACCATGAATTCCGGATACATACCTCCCTCAATTGATTCCATGTTTCCTTAGATGAAAACTACGCTTTAAACCTATCATCCTTATACCTCCATAGAGCAACATCCTCATCTAGATAATCACAGTCCCGAACCTTGTTAATTTCCTCTTCAATCTGCGTTAGGACTTGTGGTCTCCTTCGTCTAGGCTTATGGCTTACTAGAACCTCCGCCAATGTATCCCCAGCCTTAATCCCCATGTCAATAAAACCTCTCTCTCCCAACACATCGATTAATCTTCCAAGTGAGCACCAATCATCATAGCAAAATGAAGTTTAGGAACCATTATGTACCTCAACCTTGTGATAGAGTTTTGCGGAATTATAATACTTGAGAATTTTTTGCCACATCCATGATCCTCACGCCTTAGTAACTTTTTCTGATCAAAATGAGCCTTTTCGGATCAGGTTTTTCTTTATCCAGTTAACCAATAGTGTGAATCTTTTGAAGATACCAACCACCAGATCAGTTTATAGCAACTCACCTTATTCGCCTCAACCAGAGATTTCAAACTGAGCCCTCCCCCCTAACCGAGCCCTCCCCCCTAACCGAGCCCTCCCCCCTCTGATTTGGGCCTACACATATCATTCCAAGCTACCTTATCTTTCTTTGAGTTTAGGGCCGGATCAGACCATAAGAAAGCGGAACTAATTTTCTCAATCTCTCTTATGCATGCTCTTGGAAGTCTAAATGCTGCAATCCAAAACTTTCCCATCTGCAAACACCATGATATCATCCGCAAAACATAGATGGATAACACTCAAACTCCTGCAACTGGGGTGATATCTAAACTCACCATTCCTAATGGGGAGAGAGAACAACCCTGGCGTAAACCTCTCTCACTTCTAAAAAATCAGCCAGCTCCCCATTTATCTGAACTAAGAAGGATGGAGTGGTAACGCACAGCTCAATCCACCATACAAAGATTTCCGGCAACTGCATTGCGCACAACAACTTGACGAGAAACCCCCAGTTCACCGAGTCAAAAGCTTTTGTAATATCAATCTTCATGGCACATCTAGATGAAACATCTAGTTTATGGTAATCCTTTACCAATTCAGACGTAAGCAGGAGATTCTCCATTAAATCTCTATCTTAGATGAAAGCTGTCTGGTTTTGAGTTATAAGATCTGGGAGGATGTGTTGTAAACGATTCGCTATAACTTTTGAAATAACCTTATATATCACATTGCAACAGGATATTGGTCGAAAGTCCCTCATCCCTAGGGTCCCCGTCTTCTTTGGAATTAAGGCAAGAATGGTGGAATTCATTCCCTTCAGCAGAAACCCATAAGTGAAAAAAGATTTCACCGCTACGATGAATTCGTTTCCAATGATGGGTCACATCTCTTTATAAAACTCTATTGTGTATCCATCCAGCCTTGAATATTTGTTTAATGGCATTGAGAAAACAACATGCTTTATCTCCAGCGCTGAAACTTCCAATGTTAAGCCACACCTCACATCCTCATAACAGCGATAATCCAGAACCTAAGTCAATTCGGTCATTTGAACTTTGGTATCATTTAATGGCAGAGCCTTGAAGAAATCATAGAAGTAACACACCGCTTCAGCCTTGATTTCATCTCTTGTCGAAAAAATCTCTCCCTTAGGAGACCTTATCTTAAATATCGAGTTTCTCGCTTCGTTTTCCTTAATTGCATTATAGAAAAACCGGTTGTTTTGATCCCCCACCTTTACCCAATGTAGTTTCACCTTCTGTCTTAGGAAATTCTCTTCTACCCCCGACACCATCTCTCAAGATTCGTAAGCTTGAGCTTCTTCTATCATGTTTTGGCCATCCGGGTTACTAAGGGTGGCTGTCTGCTTGTCACACAAAAAAGCATAGGCATCTTCTTTCCTTTTGGTCAAGTGATGAATCTTCTGCCTGCTAAAAGCTCGAATGATTGGTTTAAGAAGCTTTAGTTTCTTCGAGAACATGAAAAGCGAAGAGGATGAGGAAAATAGAGCTACCGAGTTCGTCCAATAATTCTCCACAAGTTTTTAAAATCTGCCATAGTAACAACTGCACTTACTATCTTGAAAGGGATTGTTGGCTTGTGCGGTGTTCCATATAGAGAGATAAATCCACATACATGATCTGAGCGACCCCAACCTTCAAATACACAGTAAGAGTTCAAAGACCGCTGCAACCAACGATCATTCACAAGAGCAAGATCCACCTTTTTACATATCAGCCCCTCTTCACGTTTATTACACCAAGTAAAAGCTGGTCCATGGAAAGTCATATCCACTAGATCACAATGCCGAACCATATCTCGAAACTCCAACATACCTGGATAATTTAATTGCACAAGATTAGCTATTGAGCGCTCCGAGATATCCAGAATCTCATTGAAATCCCCAGCACATAACCAAGGTAAGCAACGAACTCGAAAGTCGTCACAATGAGTCCTTAGATCATTCCAGAGCTCACGCCTTTCATCTCGAGAATTAGATGCGTAAATAAATGTACATAAGAGGTCCTCTGAATAGCCCTGAATCTTAACGAGACACGATATCATCTGATTTTTCTTATAAACAACTGTCAAAGACATTGACTTATTCCACACCACCCAAATTCTCCCAAGCGGACTAAATTCATAGTTTGATGTCATAGACCAGTCTTTAAAGGTTGATTTGACAATCAAATCCGCCTTATCCTCCACAACCTCGTTTCCAATAAAGCTCCAAAAACCAATGAGTTCTTATTATTGATCAACTCTTTAATGACTGATTGTTTCCTCAACTTGTTAAATCCACGAATATTCCAAAAAACACGACATTATTGTTTTTCCCTTTGTTACTCGGGATTTGGTCCCCAGATTGTTGAGATGGTTTAAGGAGATGCTTTTGCGCCTGCTTTGCCGACCTTAATAAAGGAACTCTCGTCGTGATATCTTTCCTGTTCAAAGCACCTTGATGCTCTTTGCCAGCATTTTCCGGCGTTACTGTGTCCATTAAACCACCTACTTCCTCTACCAGTTCTGTATTTATTTTGTCTCGAAGCTCTGATTTATCATTTAAGATAGTCTGCAGCTGCATTTTCTCCATCTCCGGTTCTGAAACAGAGCATCCAGAATTTTTTTTAATTTCGTCCTTTAAGCCTATTGCTCCAGATTTATTTTTTGTCTCAGAGTTTTCCTTTTTCTGTAGTCGGACTTTTTATCTGCAGCGTTAGTCTCTCCTCAACGACATTTGAAGCACCTAGAATTCCTCAGTTCAGTTGAACAGCCTCCTCTGCAAAAGTTTCACCATTATCTTTAATTCCAGGTTTACTTGTCACATATGACGTCTGCACCTTCATCTTCTTCAACTCTGATTCCGAAGCAGAGCAAACATCTTTCCCGACGTCAGCAAACATATCCAACGAGCCCCTAGATGAATTTTCCAACCCAACAGTCTTTGTCCTACCCAGAGTTTGTTTCTTCGAATGCAACAACCTCGAGCCTGCCGTCTTAGTCTGCAGCTTCATCTTATCCAAACGTGCTGGAACATGGGAGGCATAAATCTCAACAGACCTTGAAACAACAGTTTCAGACTTTTCCATAATCTCTATTTGTGTTTCCTCCAACGTTTCAGACCCCTCAACTTCCAACTCTGAAGACATGAGCACCTCAAACCACGATGGAGTGGCTATCTTAACCTCTCCATAGACCAGACTTCTCTTCCCCGATCGCCTGCTCTGAGCTTGTGAAACAGTTTTTCACTCCTTATCAGATTAGACAGGAGGAATCTCTCTTTCCTCTCTCTCTAGACACCCAACAGCTTTTTCGACCTCTATCATAGAAAAGTTGCCCGGTTGTGACGTTACATGTTCCACCACATCCCCTTTCTCAACTTCCATTTCACTTGATGCTTGCATTTGAAATTTTGTCAGACATCCAGCTTCTGTGTATCCCCATTTCTGATAGCTTCCACAACGCATTGGAAGCCAAGGATATTCAAACTTCACTTCAACTTCCTAACCTTTGACATTGAAACAGAAACTCGATGGTATATGTGTTTTAAGGTAAACATCTATGAATATCTTTGCTTCGTCAAAGCTTGCGACAAGCTCAATATCTTGACGCATTCATAATGCAATGCCCACCGGACTTGCAACAAAGCTCAGTCCCTTCTAGGAGAACAGAGCTAGCGGAATGTTTTAAGCGTGACCCACATTGGCATTGATGATAATGCAAGCTGTGTCTCCTCCTTAAACGGCGTCCATTTTGAGACAATCATGGGGATTTCGCAAATGTTCCACATGCCTCGATGTAATACTCGATTTCGAGCATTTGAATTCTGAATTCAAAACTTGATAGATGTTTCGTTAACCACATAAGCATCAATTTTTATATTTTTGTCCCTTAAATTTCAGATTTTATTGACTATCATATGGACCTTAGCCACATGAGGGGCTGAAGAAGAAAAATTTCCAATCAAAAAATCTTCCCAGAGTGGAGGCGCGTTTTCAAGCACTTCTTCCGGCACGGTAACCACCGGTCTACCCTCTATATCCGAGACCATAAAGTCAAACTGTGATAGTGATGGTCGAGTTACTACGTTAGCCCAAGATTTTTTTGATGGAGCTTTATGAGCATTGTTTAACGCTCCATCAGAGTCTACCTCCCTGGAACCTCCAACGGCCCTTGCTACGTTAGCCACTTCCCCTGCTTCCCGCACAGAACTACATCACTCCTGATCACCCCCCCCCCCGATAACCCCAACAATGATGTCTCTGATCCCTCCTTACCCGACACAACACTCTTAATCACCCCCTCCGATAAACTTTCTTCAACACCTTCCTCCTTCTGACCCTCCTCCGTCAAGACTCTCTCTCCTCTGCGCATCTCTTCGCCAGCGACTGAAAGACTCAACGAAACTCCAGGAACGCACAGTAAAGGAGCCACCGTGCCTGGTGGTACAGCCATGCTTCAGAAAACCTTAATCTCATTTGCGATCACCTAGAAAATCCCCTCCTAAAATCTCGGAATGCCCTTCTTTTAAAAAAATGTAGTTAATATTACAATATGCTCTCGTTAAGAGTCGAACTCAAGACCTTTAAAATTTGAATATAGCTGTATATATTTTTTTCAAACTTATACCATCAGGAATTAACCACTACACCATATCACATTTTTCAATTTGATTTTGCTCTCATTGATATCATATCATATCATATAATTAAATTATTATTTTCTATCTCTTTTAGCAAATAGCTATTAACAAATAAGTTAGATTTGCAAGTGCCCAAAAGAAATCTTTGATAAATTTCTAAAAAGCCTTTCACTGAAAACTTCTCAATGATGGAGATTTAATCAAAAACATTTTTCTTTTTTTAAAAAGTGCATAAATCTCATGATAGTTACCAAATCGATGTGCTATTACGTAGTTTTGTTAGTTAAAACATTCTCTAATATGAATGAAACCATAATCGATGTGCTATTACGAACAATATGTGATCCTATACTGCTGCTTGGTCACAATTTGGCACTAGGAGTTTGACTCTTTTACCAAAATGGCCTTCCTATGTGACGTCCGACCAAATAAAAACAAATGAAAAATAAAGAGAAAAAAATGAATGAATAGATTAAAATGACCAGAAAAGAAAAATAAGAAAAAGAAGACATTTTGTTAGAACATTTAGGAGGATTTTCATTTTGTTAATTAGTTTACATAGTGTCATTCCGTTGATGACTAAACCATTTTTACTCACCTTTTTACATGTTTTAATGTACTCCTCGTTTTTTGAGTAGCTTTTGGTTAGAAAAAAGTAGGTGGATTAGTCTAAAGAAAAAAAACAACTTCTTATTACTAGTATGATTAATTTATAAAAAGACTTTCATTAATAACTCCTCTATGATGGTGATTTTGTCAAAAAAAAAATATTATCTAAAAAAACTCCTGCGGGGTTATTTTGTTAAATAACGTAATAAAATTTAATCAACAAAAAATAAAAGGTTGTCAAAGTGTTATAATGTCAATAATGTATATGTGCCTATAATATCTATATTATGAGAGTCTTAGTTACTCTAATATCTAATTTTTTATCACAGTTGAAAACACGTAAACTTTATAATGATTTTATCTTTAATTTATATATGTTTCAAAAAACTTATAGGATCCAAAATATAATATCTATTTAGTGTGTTTGGTATTTATGATTATCAAAGAAATTATAGAAAAATTATTTTAATTAGATTATATATAAATATTTTGATATATTCTAATATTGTTTTTGTAAATATTTATTTTCATTTATACAATTTTATTTTATTTCTTGATAAAAGATATTAATAATTTTTATGAAATAATTTTGTTTTATTAAGTATATATTTGGAGAGAATATTATTTAATTTCACACTTTTTACTGTTGTTATTATTTTAAAGATTATTAGCTAGGTAATATTAATTAATAAATCAAATTCTATACAATATTTTTTTGTGTCGTTTGTTACATCATTATTAGAAATATTAGATATAATCTTATCATGATATTCAACGACTTACAACAAATGTGATTATGATGAATAACTGTCACAAACAATGATTTCATAACGCGACACTCAGATCCACGACGGATGATTCTGCATATACGACATTCCTATGATAAACATGCTCATTCTACAACACTTAGATCCACAGCAGAGATTTCTGCATGTATAACATCTCATGATAGATATATTCTCCACACAACACACAAGACCACGACGAACGACTCTATCTACAACACTCTGAAATATCTAATAATCTTTGCTTCCATTACTATGCAAGAAACTGCATTTCTATAGAAATCGAACTGCATACCTAGTGTAAAAATATTTAAACCCTCGACCACAATACAAAATATATATTTTAAGCAGATTGTGTTTCCAGTTCACTTAAATATTTTTATCAAGTTCATTTTCCAGTAGTTGGGGTGTGTGCCAGAATATGAAGTTCATTTTCCAGCAGTTGTAGGTTTCGAAAAATTAAAGTCCATACATATAAAAAATATTATACACGAAACAGTAGCTCAAGGAACCATACAGTATAACTCTAACTCCCATACACTTTCTACATTATTTATCAAACTGAAAACTGGATTTTGGAGACTGAGTGATGGTAATGTAGGGCTCAACATACATTAGTAACTTTGAACTTTGCGCTGAGTTTAACCTACAAGAATGTCTCCACTGGATGGGTTATTGATCGATGTCTTTTAGACCATTGCCAAGAAGATTCTACTTGTTTTCTTCAAGGACTTAGCACCTTGTAAGGAATTTATAACCTCAAAGGCATCAACTTTTCTTGAGTAAAGACCAAAGAAACCCAAAATAATGAGTTGTTGAGACATACTTCAAGTGTGTTTCAGAAAACATTATAAAAACAAAGAATTTGAAGTAGAAGATGAATTTGGCAATAAGAAGAAATGAAAGCAGGAGCACGCATGCAATTTTAACGAGTTTGCGCCCGTTAACAAGAGTTGCTACATCTCATCGAGTCGATACTATAAGCGATCCACTCTAATGCTCTTCACTAGAACTTAAATCTCATTTTATCAGTTCATATGTCTAGAGAAAACAAGAAAAACTTATGAAATTACAAGTTTTCTCTCTTCTTTTTATCTCATGTATACTACCGTAACTCTCTCTCTTGCCTAATGTGTTTATTTTCTAGTGAAACACAACAGAATTTGTGCAATGACCTAACACAGCCGCCTTCCACTTAGCCACCAAAACCAGCTCCTTTAATCACATTTTGGCCTTAGACAAAAATGCCTTTAACATTTGAAAAAAATAGAGGACAACATGTACGGCTCCGTAGCTGTTAATGTATTTGTTTCCTCCAAATGTGGTCCCCAAAGTATATGTAACACTTGTTTAATATACATCAACCTGATTTAAATTTTGAGTTGCAGCAGAGTATGAATGTCTTTTTGTCTTTAGTTGGGCATCCTGGTCTCATCTTAACAAATCTCCACCTGAAATCATGATGATAAAACCACACACTTGCACTAAGTAGTTGAGAGTGTACCTTTAACACTAGTTGCAGGATTCCTAACTTGGATTCCCTAAATTTTACTACTTAGAATTGACCTGTAGCAAGTTCAATGTAGCCGAAAACTTGCTCCCAACCAATGTCATTCTTAATATATCAACCAGATTCTTCTTGAGAGATATCTTCATCGCATCAATGTCACCACTCGCTATCACTTCTATGATATAGTGACATATAACATCAATGTGCTTTGTTATTTCATAATGCACATTGTTCTTGGAGAGTGAAATATCACTTTGTGAATCACAAAAGATCTCCACACGCTTTTACTCATAGCCAAATGCTTTCAACAATCCTTTCAGCAACACCACTTCTTTAACAGCTTCTGTCAGTGACATATACTCAGATTCTATGGTTGAAAGTGAAACGATTCTATGCATTCCAGACTTCCAGCTGATGGTGTTTCCACTAAGTGTGAATACCAAACCAGTAATCGATCGTCTCCTATCCAGAATAGCAGCAAAATCTTCATCGCAATAACGCACTATCTTGAAATCATTATTCTTTTGTTTTGGTAGAAAAGTTTGGTAGTGAGGGTACATTTGATGTACCTTAGCACTGACTTGAATACAAGCCAATGATTTCTGATGGGTTGGCTCATGTTACGACTGATGATGCCAACAGGATAAGCAAGGTCAAGACGATGCATACATGATGCTTCCTACGACCCTAGAGTAAGGCACTACCTTCATATATTCTCCATCTCAGATCAGCTTCTCTTCGTTTGTTGCACGCATCTTCAAATGAACTCCCAGTGGGGTCATAACATGTTTAGCATCTTTCATGTTGTATGTTTCAAGAATTTTATTCAAATAAAATTCTTGAAAGCCATATAACACCACCAGCTTTGTTTCTTATAATTTTCATACTGAAAATCTTTTTAGTAGCTCCTAGATCCTTCATTTCAAATTTTAGACGGAGTTCCTGATTGAGTTGAGCAATTGCTTCTTTGTTCTTGGCTGCCACAAGTATATCATCTGCATAGATTAGTAGATATATAATTGAACCATCAAGCAATGCCTTCATGTAGACACAACTATAAAACTCGCTTCTTCTTGAAACATGGATTCATACCCTACCGTAAGACTCATGTAAATCTTCTCTTTCAATTCTCCTTAGATGAAAATTGTCTGAACGTCAAGTTTTTCTAGTTCCAGATCTTCTTGAGTAACAATTGAGAGTAATATCCTTATAGAGACATGCTTTACTACAAGGAAAATGATCTCGTGATATTATATTCCTTCTCTTTGAGTATAGTCTTTAGCCACAAGTCTTGCTTTGAATATTGGTTCTTCAACACCCGGGATTCCAAGTTTATACTTGAAAATCCATCTGCTACAAATATTCTTTTGATTCATTGGTCTCTTCACTACTGTCCAAGTATGATTTTAGTTTGAAAATTCATCCCTTCATCCATAGCAAGCTTCCAAATTTTTTCATGTTTGTGTCTCTTTAACTTCATTGTAGTCATCAGCTTTAATGTCTCCACCATTCTGTAGTATAAAGAGATTATGCAAGATAGGCTTCATCATTAAAGTGTATTGGTGCTTTGATCACTCTTCTAACTTTGTGTCGTAACAAATGATAACTTAGAGGTGATTAATTTACTTTAGTCTCTGAATAAGCACATCCGTCATAAGTTGTTGGAGTTGCAGGAATATGACTTACAAACATATGAAACTAATTCCTCTTATGTATCAAGATCCAGGTCCATATATGAGTTTGGATGAATATCATCTTCTTCATAGAGACTTTCCTTTCTCAACACCATTTCTTTATAAAATCCATTTTCCGGAAAAGATGAGATTTCGACTCACCACACATTTTTTCTCTTCATGCAACATGATCTTGTAGCCGTTCACTCCAATAGGATTTCCTACAAGGACTCGTTTATTAGCTCTAGGGCTGAGCTTACCATCATCAGTGTGCATGTAACCATTAACCGGTTGCTTTCCTCCACTTCCTGTCCAAAATTCAAAGATGATGATGGTGTCTTGCTGATGAGAATAACATATGTATGTGTTGTCTTTACCCAAAATTTCTTTGGGAGTCATTGAGCATACTTCTCACCTTCTCTGAAATGGTTTTGTTCATACGCTCTGCAACTCTATTTTGTTGTGGGGTGTAATCACATGTTCTTTGTAGTATCCGCATCCATCAAACTTCACAACCTCTATTCTAGATGATGACATGGTTCTTAGTTTTAGATCTTTACAGAAATGTGAACAACGAACCTAAAGCTCTGATACCACTTTGTAAGCACTTTATAACCTCAAAGGCGTCAAATTTACTTGATTAAAGGCCAAAAAAACCCAGAACAGAGAGTTGTTGAGACAAGATTTCAAATGTGTTTCAGAACAGAATAACAACAAAGACTTTGAGGTAGAAGATAAATTTATCGATAAGAAGAAATGAAAGCAGGAGCACACAAGCGAGTCAATACTCGGAATCAACTAGTGTTGAAGACAGAGATTACAAAAGAATCTATAATCAATCCATTTTAATGCCCTTTACTAGCACTTGAAGTTCACTCTATCAGTTCCTATGTCTAGAGAAAACAACAGCAGCTTATGAAGTTTCAAGTTTTCTCTCTTCTCGCTATCTCATGTATATTACCGTAACTCTCTCACTCGTCTAATGTCTTTCTTCTATAGTGAAACAAAATGGACCTTGTGCAATGACCTATCGCAGACGCCTTCCACTTTCAAATTGCCAAAACCATATCCTTTAATCATGTGTATGCATTAGACAAACATGCCTTTTAACATTTGAAAACAATAGTGGACAACGAGTATGGCTCCATAGCTGTCAATGTATTTGTTTCCTCCAATTGTGGTCCTAAAAGCATATTTAACTGTTGTTTAATATACATCAACATGAGTTAAAATTTGAGTTGCAGCAGAGCATGAATGTCGTGTTTTCTTTACTTGGTCATCACGGTTTCATCTTCACAGACCATTTATCTCTGCTGTTGACAATACCAAGGAACCTGAACCTGTCTTTGATAAGAAGCAATTCTTTTAGGCTTTTACTGACAAATATCCAAGCTTACATCCTTGAGGATAAGGATCTCCCCATCATGTGAGTATTGAGATACAAAAAACTATGGTTTGTCCAATAACTTGCATTCTTTACTTATGATTTCTTTTCGATTAAAATAGTTCATTTCATAAACTAGTTTCTTGGTTTGTTGCTTGGTAGAACTACAATATATGTAAGTCATTTGACTATTTAGAAAATATCATTGATAAGAAAAATATTCTCTTGTCTTCTCCTTATCTCTGTTAATCCATCATATCTTCATCATAAAATAATCTTATATCTTCTAGATGATTTTTCTCCCATTGTGACCACCTACTAGATTTTGATTTATTGTTCACCAGACTCACAGTGAGTTTCTAGATCCTATTTTACATATACAAAACATGTCTTGTATGTATACATCTTTCTGGAGTCACTGATTTTTTTAGACCATGTGAAGTTTTTGATGAGAACATCGACATAAGCTTACCCGAGATCAATGAAAAAATCAACATACCTACTATGAGTTAAAAAAAACAAGGACAAGGTTAGGGACAAAGAGCTTAAGGGAAGACTTCAAAAAGTTCAATTTCATAGAGCAAGAATAACTCAAAATAAACACAATCTCTCAAGAAATTGTCCGCAACACGCCAATCAAACCAACAAGCGAATCAAATCCATCAAAGACTCAAAACTTGGAAAATGTTCAAGACATCAAATATGCTGCATTATGAGCACATCAAGACGTTGATATCATCAAAAGAACTCACGGAAATTCTTGCGTGCAACTCAAAACTAAAAATGCTTTTTTCTTGCTGGTTTTCCAAAGAACTAAGAAATCAGCATTATTCATCATTTCTGATACACTTAGTGATAGACTGGAGCATGCATTAGGTGCATGGACATGCATGATTAATATTCCCAAGGTGAGTATTTGAATTCAAATAATTAAAAAATTTTGGTTTGTTGTTTTGCAGGTTTTTCCCTTTTTGTTTCAAGTATTTTCTTTTTAAGTCCTTAATTAAGTCTTAGGCATTTGCAAGTTAAGTACTTCATGTATGGTTTATTTTTTATCGTAAAAGGTCACTGCTGCTGACTATTAATCAAGATCCTTATTTAGTGTTGTAACATAAGTTTGCTTAATGAAATAAAATAAGTCGTTTTCTTCTATGAATAGTGGAATTGACTTCTTGTCTTCTTGTCTGTGAATCCTTGAAGCATGAGTATTGAATTATCACAAAGTTCTTCATCTGCTGTGTGACATCATTTACTCCATTTGGTTCTCTAATCATCATTTCCATCCATCCAAGTGGCAGAACAGAGTTTTACAACCATTTGTCTATTCCCATTAATCCACTTCCACTCCTTTGATCATCCACTGAATTGGCAGAACATAGTTTTACAACCATTTTCCTTTTCCCACTCTGCTACTATATCTATCATCATATTTTGTGCATGTATCATTTGGTATTAGAGCTGAAAAGTTCAATTTTCAACTTTATCTATCCCTTTTAGCGCTTCGGTTTTTCAGTCATCGTTTCTCTTGTTTGATCGATCCATTTGTTTTGTTGCAATCTGTTGTTTTTGTTTTCTATAGTTTGTTCATCTTCCAAAAATAGAAACCCAGAAAAGTAAAATTTTTAGTCTGTTTGTTCAAGTATTGAAACATTTCAAATTCTTGTGCACTTGATATGTTTGTTTGTTAGAGACGCATAAGCATAAGAACCATGGGAGAAGAAGGAAATGTGGATATGGCTCAGCTACTTGTTACTATTCAGGCTCAGCTCCAGACTCTTGAAGGACGCATGAATCAAATTGAACAACCCCAGGATGCACAAAGAGCACCTATTCGTGGTGTTAACATTCCAAGAGAAAACCAAGAGGAAGAAGATTTGTTTCACTTAGAAGATGTTCAACCAGATCTTAATTACAACCCGAGACCTACAAGAAAATACAACAGAGAAGGAGGACAAGATCTCAAACTCATAGCTTCAACCTTTTCTGGAAGGGTTAATCCTAAAGCATATGTTGATAGGGAAAGACGCATGGTGTATATCTTCGAATATTACAACTATTCGGATCAAAGGAAGATATCCCTACAGCTGCTCAACTTACTAATAATGCTCTAATGGTGGGACATAGATGTGTCCGAAAGAAGGAGATATAGGCCTGTGGCTATAACAACTTGGGAGGATATGAAATTTCCGTTGCGAAAAAGGTATATCCCAGCCTACTACCATCGAGAACTACAAAACTAATTCCGCAAACTTACTCAAGGACGTAAATATTTGGAGGAATACTTTGAGTAAAGCGCGGCGCTAGCTGCAATCAAACTCAAGCGCAGACTAGAAAGGGCTTGGAAAGGCCCATATGGATCTATTCTTCTTGCTACGGAATACTCTAGCTGTCTTTGTATATATACCTGTAAGCCCACCTTTTCATTCTAATGCTTGTCTTAGAACGTCAACGAGAAACGTCAGTCCAAGCTAAAGAGGAATGATGGAGAGCAAGAAAAAGGTAGAACCGTAAATACTATCCGATTTGAGGATGAAGAATCCAAAGAAAATTTAATGGCACAATTTTTAGACTGAATTCATGATCAGATAGCTAGGAAAGTAGAGAGGCAAACTTACCATGATAGGGATGAGTTGTTGCACTTAACAGTCTAGGCTGAACATCACATCAAAAGAAAGGCTGCCTCCATTAACCGTAACAAAACCCCATGGTCACCACAACTTCAGAAAGCCTTAGACAAAAGAAAGTCTATTGAAGTAGACCCACTGTTCCATAAGAATCCACCAGAAACATCCAAAGGAACCAAACATGAGCAAGGTAAGACTACTTATCAACGAGCTCATAATGTTACTTGTATTCAATGTTAGAAAAAGGACATTATGCAAAGGAGTATCCGAATCAGCGAGTAATTATCCTCAAGTCTAAGAAAGTATGAATCATAAGATGAGGAAGAAGATGAACTAGTAGGAACCAAAGAGGATGTTATGGATTATCCGGAGATGGAAGAAATTCTAGTCATTAGCAGGGCTCTTTCAACAATTTTTGATCCCGAGACAGTCCAAAGAGAAAATATTTTACATATTCAATTTTATGTGAACTCCAAGGTATGTAGCTCGATTATCGATGGTGGTTAATGCACTAACGTAGCTAGGAGGTATGTGATTGATAAGCTAGATCCCCAAAAGATAAAGCATCCTCTTCCATACCGACTCAAGTGGCTCAATGATGAGACAGCTAAAGATCTCCGAGCATGTCACCCTTCCTTTCACAATTGGCAAGTACATAGATTAATTTGTGTGTAATGTGGTTCCCATGCAAGCATGTCACCTTCTTCTAGGACGACCATGGAATTTGATAAGGAAACTCTACACAATGGGAGAACTAACTATTACACCTTCTCGCACAACAACAAGAAGCATACGCTAGCTCCTCTCAAGAAGTAAATGAAATGCAAAAGTCCATGTCAAAAGGAGTCAAACTGAACAAGACTAACCTTTACATTACACCTTCCACTGTTTTTAAATGTCTAGATTCACAAGATAAGGTGCTACCAATGATCTTTAGTTTTCATGTGATAAAGAGTTACCTCCAAAAGTGCTTGAGCTATTAGAAAAGTTCAAAGTGGTATTTCCCGAGGAGATACCACCAAGGCTGCCACCAACAAGAGGAACTGAACATAAAATTTATCTTGTTCCAGAAGCACCTTTACCTAATAGACCTGCCTCGCGAGTTAACCCTGACAAAGCAAAAGAATTGGAAAAGCAAGTCCAAGATCTAATGTCAAAAGTCTACATCCGAGAAAGCTAAGTCCTTGTGTTGTACCTGTTATTCTAGTACCCAAAATAATACAACATGGAGAATGTGTGTCAACTGCCAAACAATCAACAATATCACCGTCAAGTATATGCACCCCATTCTAAGGCTTGATGGCATGCTAGATGAGCTTAATGGAACTACAATCACCTCCAAAATTTATTTAAGAAGTGGATACCATCAAGTAAGAATAAAAGAATGTGATGAACTGAAAACGGCATTCAAGACTAAGAAATGGTTCTATGAATGGTTAGTCATACCATTTGGCCTAACCAATTCCCCAAGAACATTCATGAGGCTCATTAAGCACCGTCTTAAGGAAATACTTATGTAAGTTTGTGGTTATATACTTTGAGGATATCTTGACCTGTAGTATGAACCTTGTATAACACGTCAAGCATCTTGAATTGGTTATTGAAATGGTTAAGGCGGAAAGCCTCTATACTAATATTAAGAAATGCACCTTTTGCACTGAACAAATTGTGTTTTTAGGATTTGTTGTAAGCTAATAGGATTTGAAGGTTGATGGGGAAAAGATCAAAGCTATACAATATTGGTCGACACCAACAACCATTGGGCATATTAGAAGTTTTCATGGTCTGGCCAGTTTCTATCGCAGATTTGTGAAATATTTTAGTACCATAGGTGAACTCTGACCTTGGTGATGAAGAAGCATGTTTCTTTCTATTGGGGACAAACTCAAGAAGACACATTCAACAAGATCAAAGACCGTTTTACTCATATGCAAGTTTTAGTTCTTCCTAATTGAGTACAATGTTTCAAGAACATGTATAGGATTTGTTCTAATTCAAGGAGGAAAATCTGTAGCATATTTCAGTGAGAAACTCAATGAAACTTCATTTACTTATCCTAATTATCATAAGGTGCTTTATGCACTAGAAGGATCTTTTGAAACTTGGCAACATTATTTTTTATCCAAGGAGTTTGTTATTCATACAGATCATGAGACACTCAAGCATCTAAAAGGAAAAACTACACTCAAGAAAAGACATTCAAAGTAGCTTGAATTCATTGATACCTTTCCATACGGGATTTAGTATAAGAAGGAAAAAGAGAATGTTGTCGTTAATGGTCTATCTAGGAGACTCGCCTTAATCAGCATCATGGAGGCTAAGGTCATGGGATTCGAGCATGTCAAGGGATTATATGAAAAAGACCCATATTTCAAGAAACCTTCAAGGAGATAACAAGGCCGCTTATGGTTCATTTTATCAACATGATGGATTTTTCTTAAAAAACGAATTTGTATTCCTCAAGGGTCCATGAGAGAGTTTTTGATACAAGAAACACATAGAGGTGGACATATGGGACATTTTGGACGAGACAAGATTCAAAGTGTCGTCAGGGAACATTTTTATTGGTCACATTTGAGAAGAGATGTGGAAAGGTTGTATGCAAAATGAATCACTTTCTTGAAATTAAAATCATTGTCACATCCTTGTTGTTTATGTATGCCCTTCCCTATTCCTAACCAATAATCGATAGATAATTTTATGGATTTTTTTCTAAAATTTCCCAAGATCAACCAAAAGGAATCCATCTTTGTAGTCGTAGACATATTCCTAAAATGACTAATTTCATTAAGAAGACAAATGATGCGACTTAAACAACTGACCTTTTCTTCAAAAAAATTATTGATACATCGTATTTTTATCTATTATAGAAATTTTGTTTATATAATTTATATGATAACTAACGTTTTTTTATACAATTTTTGAATATTTGTGGAACTTAGATTTTTTACAGGTTCTTCGACAAAAAAAACAGAATGGGCTTCATAATTCAGCACCAGAAGATTGGTATTATTGGATGTCTTCCCATGCACCAAAATCTACATTCTTGGAGTCATTAGAAAGTTAGAAGATTCACCTTTCACCTCCAACTTGAATCAGGCCAAACCTCTAAGCCATTCAAAAGATACATACGATCATCTGAAGCCACCTATTGTTGCTCCAGGAAGAGTTGCAGGAGTGCCAGAACCCTCCACCAATCTTGCCAGAGAGCCTGCAGCAGCGCTGGCACCCTTCCAGCGCTATTTATTGATTAACAGATCACTCTCAACTGAACCTAGGCGAAAGAACACTCCAAATTTTTAATAGTTCGTTCCCCTAAACTAGCTAGATAGAGCAGACTTCTCCATCGTTTGCGACAACTGAGTGCATGGAGGGCTGTGAATAAGACAATTCAAATATAATGCTTGCTTGCATGTATCGATGCCTGTGACAGTTTAGCATTAAAGTATGATTTAGGGACAAACAACTTGAGTTACAACAATAGTCTTGTTATACATTAATTTTGAGGGTTTTTGAATCAACTTTAGAGCAAACTGTATGAAAATCGCTGAAATTATAGAGAAAAATAGTTCTCCAACTTTTATCGCTTTAGTTTTAGTTTATAAACCCCCAAAATACCAATCTTAATATTAGTTATATTCTCAAGAATTCATTTGTGTAACTTCACTCTTTATGTGGGATCGATCCTTAAGAACTACACGCGATATGGTTGTGCACTTGCAGCCTTTTTGTTGTGTCTACTGAAGGTAAAACCTGTACACATCAAATTTTTGGCGCCGTTGCCTGGGAGATTTAGTCACTTTTGAATTCTGTCTAGTGTAGGACACCTTTTAATGTTCTATTTTTCCTTTTATTGCCTTTGATAACTTCTATTTCTTTCACGTATGTGTCTTGCGTTTTGTAGTGCATGAGTAGGAGTCAAGACTCAGGAAGTGTATCTCCTTACCAAGACATCGCATGACTTGAACGTGAGCTAAGAAGACTTTGAAGACAACAACACATGGTCGAAGGAAGGAACCAAGACCAATTTGGTCTCAACCTCGTTCAACACCAATAAGTTCCAGCCTTTGACGAGCATGGGCAGCCTTTTTACGATGAAGAAGGAAATCCTATCTTTGAATCTGCAATGCTCGGAAATTCAGAGAACGTCGACCCTATAGTTGGTCGAGAACGAGCGTCACATGATGCTGGTCACTTAGGCGCATGAGACAACCTTGGTGTGCCTCTTCAAAGAGTTGATAACTTCATCAATGTTCAACACCAGCTCATGGTGATGTTAGACAAATCGCTTATATACCCCTGTTAAGAAGAAGAATAATCGCTGATCATAATGATCCAAATCAGTGTTCTAAACATCGGCGAAGTCGCCGGCTAGGCGGCCGATTAAGTGCCAGTCCACATCTCAGCACCACGAATTGACCTAGATCGGTGAGGCTAATCAGTGGCGCGGAAGAATCGGACAAAATCTGAAGAAATCGTTGACAATCGGAAGAAATCAGACTAAATCGTTGAAATCGGGTAAGTCAGAAGAAATCGGTTAGGTCGGATGAAATTGGGTTAATCTCATGAAATCGGGATAAACTGTTTGATTTGTTTAACTTAAGACGTATTAGTTTGTTAGGGATTACATTTAAGCCGTCAGTTTTCTTCAAATCTCTGAATCTTTGATCCTTCAACCTTCATCCTTGGCTTGGCTTAAACCTAAACAAAGAGAGCACAAAACGGTTAGAGATTTTGATCGTTCATCCGTGTATTCTTCTTTTTGTTATTGTTTTAGTTCTGTTTAGAGTTTACTCTTAGTTAATTAAGTAACTGATATGATGGATGAAGAACGAGAACCTTGATCTTGCTTGTGTGTGTGTCTCTTTATGTGTATGTGCTCTGTTTTTATGAGCCTTCTGTTTTTAGCAGCTCTGTTGTTAGGATTTTTCTGTACACAATTACACCCAAACGGCCAAACCCAATAGTTTTGGACCAAAACTGATATTGTGTTTATGTTTTAGACTTTTAGTAAATTTACTGATATCGTTTTTGTGTTTTAAACTTTTTGTAAACTCAATGATATTTAAAGCTCAAAAATATTTAATTTGGAAATAAAACATTTCAAAAGAAAAAAAACTAATTTTAAATATACTAATTTAACATATAACTATATAAATATAAAAATATTTTTAAAAATTATGTAAATAGTCTATTAACGTCTAGGCCCCGTCTAGGGCCCTGATTAATCCTCCTAGTCACTAGGCCCCTAATAAGCACCTAGGTACCACCTAACGAATTTTAGAACATTGATCCAATCAATATTCCAAGATCGTTCCGCTATCAACACTCTTCACCCATGACGAAAAGAATTTGAGATTAAACATGAGTCTTCGGGCACTCTAGATACACTTGTAGTGCATTACTTTCGATATGATCCATGGGATGGTCTCTCTACGGAAGATCCCATGGATCATATCAATCTTTCTGAAGAAATTTGTGGCAGTACAAGAGTAACTGAAGTGCCCGGATACTTCTTAAAGTGTAAGCTTTTTCCTTTCTCTCTTATGATAAGACACATAGATGGTTAAAGTCTTTACCAGCTGGATCAATTACTACTTGGAGAAAATGCAAAACAACTTTCCTTAACCACTTCTACATGAATTCTCGATCAAATCTTCTGAGAAAAAAGCTACAAGGATTCCAAAAAGGTCATGTCGAGTCTTTTCATGAAGCATATGAGCAATTTAAGAACTAAGACCGTGACTCTCCTCACCATGGCTTCTCGGACAATAACCTCTTAAGTAATTTCTACAGAGGACTACATCCTAAGTATCAACTCTCACTTGAAACGGCCAGCTGATAATACGTTTTTACACGTTTCAGTTATCTTATCAGGCTATATCACTTAGGGTTATCGAACAACATGGAAACAAGAACAACACACTAGGAATGCAAATCCCATTTATATTTAAGCAATAAAGAGTTTGTGTTTTTTAAATCAAATTTGAAAGTAAATAAAAGCGAGAAATGACTAAAACGATAAGGTAATTAACTAAGGTGATCACTTGTCAACTAATGGATATTAATATAACTTAACAAAGCTAATCCTTCGATTTAAGGTCATTAATATCAACTAATCCACTTCCATGGCACTAATATCTTCCTAAATCACCTAATCATCAATAACTTCCGTTAGCAATAAAGTAATCATTGATCATTAATTACAAGTCTAAATAACCACTAAACATCATAATCAACTATTCCCATATGCTAGGTATGTAGAACACTTAGTATATTGGTTCAAACATTTTATCAAACACCTTGTAGGCTTGAAAATTCCTAAGATCTAAATCAACATAATGCATTCAAATCTAGCATTAATAACACATACCATACCTAAGATCCACTAATCAACTCCTAATCACCGTAGATCTACCATTCCAAAGAGTCCTACAATAACTACTCAATAATATACATGAAAACACAAAGAAACAAGATTAATCTTTGCATAATCATGATTGATAGAGAATAGATGAAAATTTTAAGAAGAGAAAGAGTTTTAATACTTTGAAATTGAAAGATTCATACAAAGTCTTAACAAAAAGCTTAAGGAGGCTAAGAGAAATTTTCTAAAACAAAGCATAACTAATAAATTAGGTTTACATGTATTTATACGAGAAGGAAAACAAGTTTGGTCAACTAAAATTAAAGTAGGATTGATCCGGTTTAGGAGAAGGAAAATCAGATTCGGATGCATCACAGAAGTTACACAAGACCGCTCAAGTTAGCCACTAACGCCCAGCAGTATCACCAAACCGCTCAAGTTGGTTGTTGGTTCCTCCAGTGAATTTTGTCACTTCTCCAATGGGCACATGTCGCTGGGTCGTACCGCTCTTCACTAAATGAATTGTATCTTCTTAACCACTACTCAAATCACTCGAGACCACCTCCATTGGAAAGCTAATTAAATTTATTGTAACCTTTATTAAGGATTATGGAGAAAAATATCAATAAAAAGAATTTTTCTCAGTCGATATTTGAGATATTTTGGATTGGTTCTTGATAATCATTTCTCTTATTGTCTTACAAATGATCTCTCTTGTTTCAAACTCTCTCCAATACCTATAAAACAAAAAATATATGCAAACATGCATCTAATACTCTAATTATGCAATGAAAATACAAGAAGCTTTATGTGAAATGCAATCAAAAACATACTAAAAATACAACATATCAATTCCCCCAAACTTATCTCTTGCGTGTCTGGAAGCAAGCAACAAGAAGCAAGTAGAGGAAAAGGTGTGAAAGTGGGATTCAAAGCCAAAAATTTCAAAAATGAATCCAATGCGAAGTACTTAAAGATAGTTAAACAATGCAAATCCAACACTTTACTCTTTTGTACTTCGCCATTATCATACCAATCCAACTCTCTAATCATACTCAAAACCAAAGCAAACATGCAATCAATGCAAGTAGATCAGCATTTAAGTGCGATCTTGTTAAGGGAATCTCAATCGAGTTCATTTGGCTAGGTAGTTAAAGGTTTAAGTATGGAAAAGACAAGACTCAATGGTGTATGTGGCTTATCTCGAAACAATATGCAAGTGACCTCCCAAAAGCAATGGAAAATTTGACCAGATGTTGATAGAAGACTCTCTCTTCCACCATTCTACCCATTCAATCTTTCATCTAGTGTTCTATGTCTATCCCATGACTTGAATATCTTATTTCCCAAAACTCTTAGACACTCAAACAATGAAACTCAAGCGTTATAAGAACCTTAACATGAGTCTCCTCTTTTCCCTTTTGGCTAACTAGAGAACCGTTTCACATACAAACACATGCTTATTTTTCTTTATTCATTATTGTCTCTTCCTTTTTTCGGGTGCTATTTCTTTCCTTTTTATGATCTTTTTCAATTTAGAGAAGTAGTACTATCTATTTTTTTCTTTCTTATTCACATTATAGCAACTATTTATTTTCTCTTTCTTAAGTGTTCTCTATAAGTTTTCATATCTATAAGACTTTTTCGGGTTTTCCACTTTTTCATTAATTCTAACCGCCATTTCCCATCTTGATCATTATCCAACCCTAAACTATCATTACATTCTTAAACTAATGGAAGAAAGGACTTGTCGATCACCTTCTCTAGGAATTTTCCAAATGAAAGTGCACAAGAGACCTCACTCAATCAAAATCAATTTAATGATTTGAAAGCAACAGCTAGGATGAAGGTGGGGAAACCATCTTAAAGATGAAGATGGGCATTCGAGTTAATAAAAATGGTAAAATAGGTATAAAATAACTTGATTTTTTCTTTAAAAATCTATGAACATGCCTTTTAACTCCTTAAGAAAGAAATTAGATCCAAATTAGGTCCAAATTCATAGAGAGTTGTAATGGAAATCATGCAAAGCTCACAATGGTTGGGAGTTTTGTAAGAGAAAAGGGTCCAATCATGGATTTTCCGGGTTTTTAAGGTTGAAATCATGTGTCAAGTAACTATGAATAAGGGTTTCGATCTGAATCCAAATTTGAACTTCTACAACGCAAATATCCCCAATGCATATGCAATGCAAACCTATATGCTTCTAGACTCAGTCTTAATGGCAATATACAAATGCAAAAGCTACATGCTTACTTTTTTGTGTTTTTCAAAAAATTTGGTTTTTTTTTTGCTTTTTTCAATGAAAAGTTTCATGTAAAATCCAAGACTCAAGAAAAGTAAAATAAAACAAAACACATGATTAGTAGACAGGTCTCTTCCCCAAACTTACTTTACACCGTCTCAATGTGAAATTAAATTCAAGAAAGAGACCAAAATGCACAAAATGCAAAAGTAAAAATATAAATAAACAAAAGAAAATGGTATATTCAAGGCAAAGAAAGAGCCATACCTTGGCCCTAGTCGGGAACCTTAGGGAGAAGATTGAGATGAGGAGTTTTGAAAATCCTTAGTGGGTCCTTGAATGTGAGTGTGATGACCTTCTTCATTAGCTCTTCAATACCATGTTGTCCCTACTTTTCAACTCTGACGTAATTACTGCTTTAACCATTGCTAAAGGCTTAGAAATTCCTTTGAACTTGAATTTAAACTCAATTGTGTCATTGACACGTCTCCAAAGGTACAAGGTTATTATAGGGGAAGACTTGAGCTCATTTGACACATATTTTTCCTTTTTTGTGGCATCCACTTTCTTCTTCTCTATGTTCTTGAGGTTCTTCTTTGGTGAGGGTGGGTGGGCCTCTTTGTGTTCCTTGGAATCTTCTTTATATTTGAAAATAGAGAGCCAAGAAAATTTCCATCCAAAACCTCATAATAGTTGTCAAATTTCCCAAGCGGTGGCGATTTTTTTTCGACTTTGTCAACCTTAGAATCCTCCTTAGGGGTTACCTTCTCTACAGCCTTCTTGGACATGTAGCTCCTTCCTATGGTGAATTTCTTCACCTTCCCATCACACTTAAAAATTGTGTGTTCATCATTAGGAGACACGAAGGGTCTATCAATCTCCTTAATGACTTATTCATTCTCGTTGAATTGGCTCGTTGACGTTGTCTTCGGTTGAGTTTCAACTTCTTCTTCATACTTCAAAGAAATGAAATTGCAATACTCTTCTCTTACCCTGTTTGAGGCGGAGGTGGGTTGATTGATTTGGTGATGAAGAGATTTCACATTAGATGCAAGGTTCTTGAATTTTCCATTGAGTTTATTAGAAGAGGAGATGACTTGTGCAACTTGTAACTATACGGTCTTCATGTGAGAGTCCAAACTCCCAATCTTAACATTAAGCTCATTGTATATTTCATTTATATTGTTATGCATCTCAACACTTGGTTTGTCCCTTTAGTATCATTTGGAGCAATGTCTTGACTTCATTGTCTTGAGAAGGAGATTGAGCAGATGAGATATCTTGCCCTTGAAAATGTTAAGTTCCTTGGTTTTGATGAGTAACTTGGTAGTTGGAGTTGATAGGATGTCCTTGAACAAAATCTCCTTGTATATTTCTTTCCATTTGATGTTTTGAGTATCCATCATATCCTTCACAAGAATAAGCTAATCTTTGGCTCTCTTTCAAGATATTATCAAGCTTTTAATTCAACTCATCAGACCTTCCATTACTACCATCTCTCCCTTTTATTTTCCCATCATAGTCTTCTTCATACCTACCAATACTTTGAGCTAGATTCTCAACAAGTATCTAACTATTTTCAATGTCTTTCCTCAAGAATTTACCATTGCTCGCAGTATTAAGGGCCAATTAAAATTGTCGGATGAGACCCAGATAAAAAGTACCCAAAAATAACTCTTTGGAGAATCCATGATGAGTAAAAGCTCCCATATACCCTTTCAAACTCTCCCAAACTTCATAAAATGACTTATTATCTCCTTGATTGAAGCCTCAGATGTCCATTCTCAAGCAAGCGGTTCTTGAATGAGAGAAGAACTTTCTTAAGAAGACTATGATGCATTGATCCCTAGACGTAATGGAGTTGTGAGGTAGGTTACTTTCCCACACATGTGTCTTATCTCCTAGTGAAAACGATAAGAACCTAAGCTTAATTGCATCCTCTGAGATCCCATTGATCTTTGTCGTACCACAAAAATGATCAAAATGATTCAAGTGATCAAGTGGATCCTCCATAGCAAGTCCATAAAACTTTGATCCTTGCACTATGTTGATGAGACTTTCTTTGATCTCAAAAAATTTGTTGCCAACCGGTGGATGCCTAATACCGTTCCTATTATCATGAATATGCGGTTCATCATAGGCTACAATCACTATAGTCGGTCTCGTTGCATGATGAGATTGATACCTTAAATCTCTACCAGCATTTCCTTGACCATTCCCTTGGTCCAAATTCTCAACATCAACCGGTGGTGGATGATTAATGTTCATCTAATAGAAGAGAGATCAAAAGCTAAAACAAAATGTTAGATGACAAGTGAAAAGTAAATGCTTAGTCTCAAATAAATATCAATCCTAATGGATATTGCTTTGTTTCCCCGGCACTGGCACCAAATTATTAATATATTTTTACATGTTTCAATTATCCTATCGTGTTATAGCACTTAGGTTTATCGAAAAACAAGAAAACAAGAACAACACACTAAGAATGCAAATCCAAATTCAATCTAAGTAATAAAGAATTTGTATTTTTGAAACCAAATTTGAAATTAAATGAAAGCGGGAAATGACTAATACGGTTTTGAAAACAAGTAAAGGAAAATCAAACTCTCAGGATAAGGTAATTCACTAGTGTGATCACTTGTCAACTAATAGATCTTAATACAACTTAACAAATTTAATCTTTTGGTCTAAGGTCATTAGTATCAACTAATCCATTTTCATGACACTAATTTCTTCCTTAATCACCTAATCATCAATAACTTATGTTAACGATCAAGTAATCATTTAGCATTAATTACAAATCTAAATAACCACTAAACATCATAATCAACTATTCCCATAGGCTAGGTATGTAAAGCACTTAGTACAAGCATTTTATCAAACACCTTGTGGACATGAAAATGCCTAAGATCTAAATCAACATAATTCATTCTAATCTAGCATTAATAACAAATAATAAGCAACGATTCATAACATTCCATACCTAAGATTCACTAATCAACCCCTAATCACCATAGGTCTACCATTCCCAAGAATCCTAAAATGATTATTCACTAATATCCATGAAAAGAAAAAGCAACAAGATTGATATTTGCATAATCATTTTTGATAGAGAACTGATGAAAGATTTAAGAAGAGAAAGAGTTTTGATACTTTGAAATTGAAAGATTCATACAAAATCTTAGCAAAAATATTAAAGAGGCTAAGAGGAAATTTCTAAAACAAAGCATAACTAATAAATTAGCTTTACTTGTATTTATATGAGAAGGAAAACAAGCTTGCTCAACTAAAATTAAACAAGGATTGATCCGGTGTAGGAGAAGGAAAATCAGATTCGGAAGCGTCATAGAGGTTATACAAGACCGCTCAAGTCAGCCGCTCACTCCCCGAGGTGTCAACAAACCGCTCAATTTGGCTGTCAGTTCCTTCAAGACCAATTTTACCCACCAAAACCCGAAGCCATTTCAAAACAGGTTTCAAAATTCCAGCTATGGTGTCAACAAATTTCAGCCTAGAGTTCCTTTCAACAACAAGGCACCATTCCAAACCGGACCAGCGCAGGCGCCTATCACTCAAGAAAACAAGCTTGAGATTATGATGCAGTAACTGCTCAATTCACAAGAAAAGCAGACTCAAGAAATTAACACAATGATAGATGGAGTCTACAATGAATTAAGTGGTAAATTTTAAGGACTTTAAACCTTTTGCAAGAAGTTAGAAGCGCAAGTTGTTCAAACCGCATAAGCTATTGGAAGACAACTCCACATACTACCGGGAAAAATTGTAACCCCAAAGGATTTACAACGCGATTTCTACTGTACCACTTCCTAACCTTCAAAAGAACTACTAATAACAAGGCAAATTATATTGTGCCTAGTTTGGTTTCCATGAAGTGATGATTTACAAAACGCGTTTATTCACCGAGGAGCCAAATTGCCCCCACTGAAGAAACTCACGAAGATGGGAGATCTAGGATCCTTTGCTTTCCCTTGCTCCAAAAGAGGCATCAATTTTTCTAACTCTCTTTCTAATTATTTTTCTAATGTAATTTTTATGCCAAGAAATATTGCAAAAAGGCTTGGATTGAAACATATAACTCCATCCAAAATCGACTTAGTCTTTGAAGACTCATCACAAAAGACACCAGAGGGCCTAATTTGTGATATGTAGAAAGTCATATGAAAATACATATTTCCTATCGACTTTTACTTCTTGGAGATGGATAAGAGACGCAACAGACTTTTGATGTTTGGAAGACCATTCCTAAACCGACATCTAAGTCGAGCTAAAGACTTAAACCAAAAGCGCTTAATGGGAGACAACCCATTGGTAAGGTTTAAGTTTAGTTTATTGCATTTTATGTTCTTTGTTTTTCGTGTTTAACATTCAGGTTTTACATAAGAAAATAGAAAACAAATGCAAAAGGAAGAAGAAAGACAACTCGGAGCCAAAACAGGAAAAGAGCTATGGAGCTCCAGGAAAGGACTGTGGAACGCCAGCAGCCACTTCGTCTCATCCAGCTCCAACCTGCATAAAAATATCATACATTACATTAAGTTTCATTTAGGTTTATTTTAAAATTATTACTAATAGTTTTAGATTAATGTCTCAGAAAAAACACAAAACACACAAAAACAATTAGAAAACAAGAAAAAACAAAAGAAAGAAGGAAGGTAAACATAGATGATTAGGAGAACCGTGATAGCAAGACAAGGCCTAATAAATCGTTCAAAAGTTTTAAAATACCACAAAATTTACCTTTTCATGAAGCACAACCAAGGGATACCAGTATGCTAGCAAGATAGATCGAGAAATTGGAAGAGGGAGAATGAAGCCTTACCAGCACTTTAAGAAAAGTAGTGGAGCGCTAGGATGCACTTCCAGCGCTCAACCGGGAGCTCTAGGAGCACCAGCAAACTTCCATCTACAATCTGCATTTTGCATCCTCTGTTCATCACTCATCCGTTTCCACTGCATCCCAACATCATCCACCAACATTGCAGCAACACTGCATCAACTATATATTTTTATTTAGTTTTATTTTCTTTTAATATTGATGGTTTTAGATTTTTGTCTCAGGAAGGACGCAATTAGAAATTTAAAACATTATAATTCAATTGTAACTAGTCTAATCCAATTGATGTCAAGCAATAACAAGAAAGAACCAAGGCTAGTTCACCTTGTCTCCGCCAAACCATTACCCATCACCTACCATCATCCACCTCACCATCGCCAACCATCATCCATCCCACACACACACCGCCATCATTCCATATCATTACCAAAGCAAGGTAACATTGTTCTTACACTATATCTTTCTTTTCCCATTTATCTATTTCATCTTCTTCTATTTCTTTTTCCCACCAAAGACGGTGTGATTTAATTCTAGGGAGAAGGATGTCTCATCATATACTAATGATACTTTCTATTTTGTTGACTTGAGACATATTTCCACTTGTTACATCAATACCAATTTATCGAGTCATTTATTTTTCTGCTTTATTAAGTCAAAACTATGTAGGAAACTATGACCTTTTTATATGATGATATTTCACCATCATGTGTTCTAAATCCTTTTTTGTGTAACAACTTGACAGAAATGGCCTAGAGCAGACAACACCGAGAACACTGCAGCTGAATCTCATCTTCCAGAGATTCTGGTAGAACTGACATCAACTCTATATTATTGGATGACTAACCGGACTTAATCATTTCTCATTGGAAGTATTAGATCAGGAAAATGAGTAAAAACATTCAGGACTCTTTTCCCCATTTTTACCACTCTCTTGTTGATAATGAATGATCACTCACTTAATAACCTTTTGACTCAACCGTTCTTTTTGTTTTCTTTTTATTTGCAGCATATGCAAAGAGATTGGAGAGAAAAGAATGACATGGTTTCCCTCTATGGAAGACCAAAGCTTTAGAAATCAAAAAGAGTATTGAAATTTGAGTTGAGAGTCCATTATATCCATGGGATTCACGAAAATAAGGTATAAACTCGTAGCTTATGAGACCTATGTTCATAAAGAACCGTTTCCCCTTTCGAAACAAAAAAACAAAAAAACGGAAGGAAAGGAAACAGTTACTTATTAAAAAGTCTTATAAGCACATAAAACCCAAAAGATTTCCATGGATCACTTTAAAGAAGATCTAGATAACTTTACATAAGATTTGAGTCGTTTATAGAGGACCTTGCAAAAAATCTATGTTTGGAGGAATTGAGAAGAAAAGAAGGACAAAGAATAAAGACACTATATGAAGAAGTAGTAGGGAACCGTAGACATCAAGAGTTATAATCTCTCTTGCACAATAGCTAGCATTCTCCACCATATCTTGTAACCCTAAACACCTTATCCTCCACACAAAAACACCAAAAATTCTTCCCTTATACCAAGCGTTGTCTACCCTAAATGAAACTATCTGAGGAGAAAGTTCACGCCAAACTAAATGAATGTAGGGAGTTGACTGACGTGAATTTAGAATTCTTTTGTAGGTTTTGGACGGATGGATAAAAGTTGAAAAGGTCGAGGGACTACAGTAAGGATGTTCTAACGTGATTTTTTGTTTTTAGTAGTCCGAAGATTATTTTTTAAGACAAGGTCTCTGATAATAAGTGAGTTCCCATGATTTTCAAATCTTTCTTACAAGGTTATACTTTCTTGTTTACTTGAGGACAAGCAAAGTATAAGTCTAGCGTAGTTGATAACATCTTAAACCTTATATATTTTCACAAAGATTTAGGTAAGGATTTTTGAGTATTTTTGGAACTTACAGTTTTTTCATGTTTTAAGACAAAAAGCAGCCAAATGAGCTTTATAAAAAGTTTAAGAGCACCAGAAGTTTGGCATTCATTGGAGGTCTTCCCATGCACCAAAAACTACATTCTTTGAATCATTAGAAAGATATAAGATTCACCTTTCACCTCCAATTAGAATCGGACCAAAATTCCAAGCCATTCAAAAGATAAGGACGATCTCTAAAGCTAAATGCAGGTCCTCCAGGAAGAGTTTCAGGAGTGCCAGAACCCTCCTCCAGCGCTGCCATAGTGCCCGCAAAAATGTTGGCACCCTTCCAGTTGGTTTTGAGATCAATTACAACATTTCATTAAACTCTTCCCGAGAAGCCTCAACCTAATTTTACTGCCTCAAAACACTATATATACTAGTCCTTATGAACCCTAAAGAGGGATAGGGAATAAGGAGCAGCAGAGCCACCCCCATCCATTGAAGATGACTCCGAGTTCAGCACTTGCATTTTTGCTTCCTTGTTTCCTTTCTATTCTCTTTTCACATTGATTTATTTCTCCACTTTTTTGAGGGATAAGATCATTAATCTACAAATAAAATCCCTAAAACTCTCTTTACACTTATATTTTATTATGTTTTCCATCTTATCTTTTGCTATGGTTTGTTTGATCATGTTTGAGTAGTCTTTTTGGGCTTAGTGGGGGTTAATTGAAGGGAATTTATGGTTTAATTTGTGTAGGTTATTAGATTCATTTTTCTCAGTATATTATGATTAGAATTCTTCTTCTAGTCATTTTCTTCTATAAAGAGCGCAATTGACTTCTCGTCTTCTTGTGTGTGAATCCTTGAAGCCTGAGTTCTGACTTATCACATAATTCTTCATCTGTTGTCTGGCGTCATTCACTCCATTTGGTTCTCCAATAATCATTTCCATCCATCAAAGTGGCAGTACAGAGTTTTACAACCATTTGCCTCGTCCCATCAAGTCGCTTCCACTCCTTTGATAATGCATTGAATTGACATAACAGAGTTTTACAACCATTTTCCTTTTCCCATTCTGCTACTCTATCTATCATCATAACTCGTGCATGTATCAGTTCTACCCTACCACATTAATACACGGAGGGTAAACGATCTTTCTCTGCTTGCTTAATGTATATGTCATCCAAAACATTTAATTTTTAAAGTTAATGATCCATGAACGATTAAGGATCCTTTTTAATATCTTTCTTTTGAACCAAACAACCCAAATGGAGTTAGGTTGAAAGAAGATCAACTAGATAGGTTTGAATGAGCAAGCTTTTTTCTAGCTTGTGAGATCTCAGCATCTATTGCTTTATTCATAATCATTCCTTATCCTTTTCTTTTCAGACACTTTCCTATGACACTAATAATTGTATGGTGTTTTATATTTTAACTTTATACTTAAACTCACTATATAATAAGTTTGTAATTCTAGCAATAATCTAGTAAATAATAGTGATTTGCAGCCCAAATACTCATCATGCCTTTTTTTGGAACATAGGGACACAGTTTTACATCGTAACTATCTTTGTACAAAAGAGTACCCCTAAATATTTGAGTTTTATATACGAGTGTATTTGTGAAATTTTCAAACAAATTATCATATAACAATATAATATATATTTAATAGCTACTAAATCAAACGAATTAGAAATTTTCATATCCAAATTTATAATCAAAAATTAATATCGTATCTCCCATGAACTTATATATAGCCTTGCCAATTGAAAGACCTATCCTATGCGGAATCAGGTCAGGTAATAATTGATATATGTGGAAAATATCCAATGTGTGTATGTTCACGATAGATGTGGAATTGGAACAATGGCACAAGAGATTGAAACATTTAATCTTTCAAACTCTAGTAAAGCTGGTGAATGCTTGATTGGTCAGAGGAGTACCTAGGCTCAACAGGCATACATCAATTGTGTGTGGAGTGTGCAGAAAAGGAAAGCAAATCAAGGTACAATACAAGTAAATCTCTCAGATTGGGTCAAAGAGAATATCGAAATCAGTTCACATGGATCTTATGGGGCCAGTTCAAGTGGAAAGCATACATGGGAAGAAATATGTATTGTGCTTCTTGATGACTATTTGAGATACACATAGGTTATGTTCCTGCGTGAGAAGTCCAAAATTGTGGAGAATTTCAAAATCTTTGCGCTAAAAATGAAAATAGAAAAGCACAACGTAATTCAAATCCAAAGTGGTCGGGGATGAGAGTTTCAAAATGAAGAACTTCATAGGTTATGTCAAGTTCATGGCATAATACATCAATATTCTGCCCCACGCACCCCCCCCCCCCCAACAGAATGGTGTTGTGGAAAGAATCAAACACTGAAAGAAATGGCCATAGCCATTATTCATTGGACAATGTATCACAAGGATTTTGGGTTGAGGCAGTCACTACAGTACTAAAACCACTCCGTATAAGGTTTGGAAAGGTAAAACTCCAAATCTAAGTTATTTTCATGTATTAGGATGTGCGTGTTACATTCTCAAAAACAAAGATCAGTTTGGATAATTTGACTCACGAAGTGATGAAGGAATCTTTATGGGATACATACCACACAGTCGAGCATACATGGTGTATAATAAACGTACAAGGATAATAGCTGAATAAGTCAATGTGATCTTCGTTGATAAGAGCTAGATAGAAAAGAGTATAATTGTACAAAATAATAAGCATGATGATGAACTGAGAGAATAATCAAAACAAGCCCAAACTAAAAGGGAGAACACATCTTGTGCAGATCAAAACATGCTAGAGTTTGAGAATGTGGAAGCGCCTGTTAATGGTAATCCAGAAAAGATGTCACTGTCTAATGTTGGTAAGATATAAGTTCATAAGAATAACTCTGAGGCATATATCATTAGAAGCCTCGATAAGAGAGTTACACGTGGTGTGCAGTTAAATTTTAGGGAAATGCTTCAATACTCATGCTTTTTCTCTTTGATTGAACCAAAGGATATCAAAACTGCCTTGGAGGATGAGTTCTGGTATGGGGCATATCATGAAGAGTTGGAGCAATTCACCAGGTTTGTCGTGTGGGACCTGGTACCAAAACCTGATCATGTTAACATGATAGACACTAAATGGATTTTTTCAAGAATAAGATAGATGATGAAGAAAATGTTACTCGAAACACGGTAAGATTGGTTGCACAAGATTAGTCTCAAGTAGAAGGTGTTGACATTGAAGAAACATTTTCTCTAGTGGCTCGAATGGAATCGATTCGACTGTTACTGGAGTTAGCTTGCGTAGTGAAGATAAAAATCTTTCAAATGGATATGAAGAGTGCATTTCTAGATGGAGTTCTTCAAGAGGAAGTATACGTCACAAAACCAAAAGGATTTAAGGATCCAATACACCCATAGTATTTGTATAAGTTGAAGAAGGCTCTTTATGGTATAAAGCAAGCATCTAGAGCATGGCATGAGAGGCTTACTCAGTTCTTGATAAATCAGGATTTTAAGAGGAAGTGTGGATAAAACCTTGTTTAGTCTGAAAGTCTAGGCGGAGATACTTATTGTTCAGGTGTATATGGATGAAATTATGTACGGAAGCACAAAGCAGAGGCTTGTGAATGAGTATTTCAAAACCATGACTAAGAGTTTGAAATGAGCATGGTTGGTGAACGACATATATTCTTGACTACAGATTAGGCAAACAAATAAAGGCAGATTTGTCTCACAAAGTACCTAAGCTCGAAACCTAGTCAAGTGTTTTGAGAAGTCGACGAGTAAAACAGCCAGAACACCCATGAGTTCCATGTGTAAATTGTCCAAAGGTGAAAAAGAACAGAAAGTAGATGAGAAGTTGTACCGTCCCATGATTGGTAGCTTATATTGTACCTTACATCAAGCATGCCAGACATATGTCTTAGTGTTGGGATAGGTGCTATGTTTGGTATCAAGAAAACCCTTGGTTATCACATCTGAATATTGTCAAACTCAGTATAAAATATGTCAAAGATACACTCAAACATGATATGTACTATACCAAGCAAAGTAATGGGAATCTTGCTAATTTTTATGATGCAGATTAGGCTGGAGGTCTTGATGATCGGAAAAGCCCTTCTAGAGGGTGTTTTCTTTTCAGAAAAATATCTAATTTCATGGCACAGTAAGAAACAGAACTGTGTAACATTCTCTACAGCCGAAGCTGAGTACATAGAAATCGAAAGGGATATACATAACTCCTATGAATGAAGCAGATGCTTGCTGACTATGGTATGAAAACTGAAACTCTGTTAGTACATTGTGATAATATAAGTGCCATCAATATTTCAAAAAATTTTGTTCAAAGTTCTCGCACAAAGCATATTATATTAGACATCATTACATCAAAGAATTAGTTGAGAACAAGGTTGTTGAAATTGATCATGTTACACTTGAAAAACAGCAAACAGATATCTTTACAAAACTATTGGATATAAACAGTTTTTGAATCTGCAAAAGCATCTTGGTATTTCTGAATAATGATTTTCCCTCGTGTGCACAAAGTGTGTCAACAAGAGCTAACTCAGACTCGCAATTGTGTTTGTTTGTCATTTTTTCTTGTTTGGCAGATTTATTTAGACATAGAGATATCTCTTATATACCTCATGACTGTAATTCTTTTTAAAAAGTGAAAAATATGTATATATATTGATTGTATGGATGTGGGTCATGATAGTATATGCGATAACAGCTCGGGACATGGCATAAACTCATTAATCTTGAGCATAGGTGTGTTGACACATGTACAACAGAGATCTCGAGATAAGGCATAAACTCGTTAACCTGAGTACATCATTTGTTGCATGTATGTCACACTGCTATCATTATATATATATTTCTGTCACAACAGACGTTTCAGAACAGAGTGTAAACTTGTTGAACCTGAGTACATCATATGTTTGCTTGTGAATCACATTTACTATCATCAATATGTTCTAAGTCTATAGAATTCTGGTTAGTGAAATTCATAGGACTGCATAGATACTTCTAAGTTGATCAGTTGCTAATGCCATTTTTCTCAATCAAAAGCTAGTTCTTAATAAGTTATGGGTCTATGTGAATACGTGTTGCGCACACTGAAGAATGTACAAAGTTAGTCTATGATCATGAGTATCAAGTGCATTATGTATATATGAACCTCTTGTTGTTCTTAGTTGCAAATGTGAGATAGATGCATAAATATTCCAATGAGTAATCTGAATTGAATGGTGCTGAGATTCAAAACTGCTTGCTTTTCCTTAACATGCTTATCATTAAATTGGTTATTCTGTCAAAAAATAAAAGAAAATCTTGTTACATTTATTATGGTTAATCTTGGTTTATATTACCAAGACGTCCTAACGATCTCTAATCCCTATAAATGTTATGTCCTTCCTTTGCTCAAGAAAATGAATCTTCAAAATACAAGCAACAGTTTCATACCTCTCATGGCTTCATCTTCCGATTTCGCCGCTGCTAGGAACAACTCTATCATATCTTCTCAAAATACCATGTCTCTGGTGCATATACGGTAGACCCAGTCTCTTCGGTGGATGATGATATCGACCAAGTCAGCATGAGGAGTGGTCCAACTTCACAAATGGATGAAGAGGATTGGAATATGTCTGATTTCTAGAGTCTCACTAATTTCTAAGCCAGATATGTGGCTTGTCGACAAGCACAGTCTGAGCGTGATAAAGTGTATCCAACTGTGTCTTACCGACCACCGTTTGATGGTCAATTTGTTTCGGTTTATGCACTGTAATGATTTATTGGGTTTGTATCAAATAAGTTCCTTGATCAGAAGGTGTTTCTGTAAGGATTGACTAAACTCTGTCATGTTGAGCACATGATTGACATGGCTGACTTACTCACCACAGTGACATATATGGATACATACTCCATAACAGTGGTGCAGGAAATCTATGCAAATCTACGAGATCTAGAGATCCACTATATGTTTTCTTGTTTTGTGTATGTATGTGGGATGTATGAGATTACTCCTCAAATCATCAATAAGATGTTCCTTATTCCAAAGATGGCTACTTAGAAGGTGGTATATGTATTAGCAGTTGCAGAGACCTTAGATGATGTTGCTCGATGGTTGTCTGTTGGTCTGGAAAATCCTTTTGAGGATCTGAATTTTGCACATCTAGCACTAAGAATGGCCATACTACTGCATCTGTTGTGATAATTGCCTTTCAACCCCTAACAAGACAAAGATGAGTCTAGCACGAGTCAAGCTACTGTATATGATTGTGACCCATCGTCTCTTTAGCCTTGGTCAATTGGTTGAGGAACATATCACGGATATCATTCGTTACCCGGAGAAGATGTCTATGTGTCTCAAGTTTCCGAATCTCATTTATTAGTTGCTATGTTTTCAGCGTGTTCCTCCAGTGTACTCTGGTGACCAGATGTCTGATTCGCCTCTCAGGTATGAGCATGTTTTTATGGCAACTGAACTGGACACCACACACTTGGTTGACATATTTCAACAACTCATTTGTGCTCTCACTACATTGGTTGTCTCCTTGTTTATTGGTTTTTATATGAATGTGCACACAAACAGGAGAGATTTTAGGACTGGACGTGAGGAGTTTCACGGGGATCAAGTGGGAAATAAAGACAAGGATGGAAGTGATGAAAGATGTGTTTTAGAAATAAGGATGTTAAATGAGTGTTTCTTTTTACCATTTATTTTGTCACATCAGCTTAGAACGTAATTCCGCGTTGATGATTGTGTTTTGGATTACATTCGAATGGATTGATTTTAGTTTACAATCTGTGTATTTATGCATATCTTGTAGTATGGTCTGCCTTGTCTAATTTTGTGTTGCAGGAAGCTTGGGTGTCACACTCATATAAAAAGGAAGAGATTGATATTACCAAGCATGGTAGTTTGATAGGACTGAGTTGTGGTTTGCAAAGCAATGAGACGCGAGAAGATTTCAAGTATCTTGGAAGCTGATGTGGCAAGTAAGCACACGAGCCTTTGGAGTTTCCAGTTAAAGCAATGAGGATATTGAGCATATCGGCGGTGCACGATATTGACTAGCTGAAAAGGATATTCGAGAATCAAGAAAGGAGATATGGCAATGATGATTAAGGAAATATAGGTCTGCACTATTGAAGTCGCTATATAAGGAGTCAGATCGCAGCAGTTGGCTGCAACAATTTTTGGAGAATAGAAATCGAGTCTTAAAAGTTGAGAGTCGAAGCTTAAGTTCTTGATTAGTGAATTGAATGTTTTTGGACATTAGCTTGTGTGTAAGCTAATTTTTGTGAGATTGGATAGTTAAAGTTTTAAATCAGTATCAAGAAGTATTGAATCAAATTGATCAAACAAGTTGATTGTTTGTATAAAATCTTTTGCGAGAAATAGAGTTTTCCTTACAAAACCATTCTTCATCAAAGCTATACTGGTAATTTCAATTTTGGTATGTAGCTCGTTAGTTCTCTAGATATATTTAATTGAAGAATTAAATATTGAAAGTAAAAAAAAAATCTCTAGTTTATAAAGGCGAGATCTCAATTGACGGGTTCTGGTTGTCGTGTTTGAAGAATTTACAATTCTGACATATGGTCTTTTTATAAAATGAGATGATTGGCTTCCTGCATGAACTTCAAAAAAAAAAGCAACGAAAACAAAATTAGAATTACTTCGCACGCGGCCTTCTTTATATTATATTAGAATGATAATGAATAATAACATTAGTAACTGATCATTGACCCATAAGTATTACTTCGTTCGGTGATTCATAAAAGGTGACAAACATTCGTCTACACATGAGACAAGAAACCAAATCACAAAACCACACACTTTATTATTGCGTATAACTTCATAATTCTGACACAGAGATACACAAACTCGAAGTCTTAAGTAAGTGTTAAGGAGATTGAGAAACTGGGATATAAGTTCCTGGAGGACGACGTCTGCACGGTCGGCGTCTCGTCCACTCGGTAGACATTATTGCTGCTGGAGAAGCTCCACATGAACTTGAGGGTGGTGTCCATACGATAGGCGCTCCATTAAAGTTCCACGCTGCCAAATTAGAGAGATGTTTGATCTACATACTTTATTACTTATTGGAGAAGTATGTGTATTTATTGTAATGATACTTACCAAGTTTGCGACGTGTAGATTCCACGACTTCAACTTGAGAGGAAAGAGTGAAAAGTATAAGAAGCAGTGGTAACACAACTGTAAAATTTGGTGACTTCGAACTCATTTTCTTCGTTGTCTCGGTTTTGGTCAGCGTATGTCTTTTGATAAATATATAGAAGCCCTCATATTTTTATTTTATTTTTCGAATTAATTTCAAAATGTTGACTAGTACTGAAGCTGTTTCTACATTAGCTACAAGATTCCTTGTTGATAAACGAATGGCTATAATTTGAATTTTAAGAGATAAGTTTTTTGTCCCTTCTTTTGGAAAAACCCAATACGACTTCTTTGCCACTTCATATTAGTCAAGAGACGAATATTAAGTTAAACGTTGAACATTGACTTTTATATATAAACAACAACGACTTATATACCCTATTTTCAGTGCCACCACTATATATAAGTGGGCTGACGAAAAACTTTGACTTTTCTAGAAAAAGTAACAACGACTCATATCTTATTTTTCTTTTCCACCATAAATGATCGTTGATTAACTTGATTTGGTCATCATGCGGTTTTTGTTTTCCTAACGCCCGCTTGTGTTGTCCGAGTGAGCATTGGGTCTCGGGGTTTTGGACTTATGTGCCACTGCTAGTGGGGCGAGTCAGAATATAAGAAGGCACAAGAAAGAAGAAGGTCAAAAAAGAGCCCAAGTCGCGTGTTATTAGAACACAGCGTTTAAAGATACTACTTACAGTGGGAGGGTTGAAAACAAAATTCAAGTGTTGAATTGTTTTAACGGAGATATTGAACAAGTTGTTGAATCTAATGTGGATAAAATAGTGTTGAATCGTAAAAGAAAGAGAAAGGCAATGTCAACATTAAGATTGGTTGTTGAATAATCAAAGGTTTGGTATACATGTTGTGTTATCATTGGTTGCTAGTATTTTATATATATTTTTATCCTAATTATTTGGAGTCAATTATTTCTTAGAAATTAATTTTATTTTTATTTTTTATACCAAAAATCATATTTTTCATACCATATAAACAGAGCCTTGTTTCATTTGATTTTGACAAAAAAAAACATATTTTCACTATAGTTTTTATATTAGCCTCCAATAAACTCTTGTTTATAGTTTTAAACATATTTTTAGTGAAATTGATCTTAACATCTTTTTTATTAGTTTTAAACACATTATTTAAAAAAACCTATTTAATTTTTAATTATTTTAATTTAATTTCAATCATTTTGTTATTAATTTGTAGTCACAAAACAAAAACATAAAAAAATAAGAATATGAAATAAAAATGGTGGATAAAGTGTTGAATTTTGTTAAAAAAACAATTGTATAGTGTAAAATTTGAATATGTGTTAAATTATCAGCTGAGAGAAAGAGAATATGATATGGAATGTTAAAAAGTAAAAAAGTAGGATATTGAAATTCAAAACTATTGTAGATAATCTAACAAATAAACATAATGATAAAGACCGGGTTAAAACAAAGTAGAGAAGAAAAACTGAAAGAAATTTTCTTTTTCGACTTTTATGTTGTAATTCCAAGTAAATGCTTGTGATCTTAAAACTTCAAGATTACTGGTGTCCTCTCGTAAGCGAGAAGGTTTTCTGTTTTCACTTTTCAAGATGTACCTTGATGGCTTGATCAAAGGAACTTGTAAATCCATGTGTCGTCCTTTTTTCTCTAATCTTCATATTTTTTTCAAGAATAACATCTATTAAGCAAGGTCGGTCATATGAACTCTAGTAAAGAAGTCCATTCACAGAATCATACATAGATAAAGAAAGAAAGCTATCAATCTGTTATCTCAACAGAAGGTGAATAAGTGGAGATCGAAGGTTAAATGAAGCATAATCGAACAGGGAACCTAAACATTGTATCTTAGGCCAGTTCCATAAGTTATCAAATCCTTTATCAAAAAAATGTTCTATAGGTTATCTTTCAAAAAAAAAAAAAAATTCTAAAGAAATATTGGAATACGTAACACGTGTATCTGATCTTCGGAGATCTCCAAATAGTACGTAGTATTTCATCTTGTTGATGATTATTCTAAAAGGTTTTGGGTTTTATTTTCTTAAACACACAAGAAAATGTCAATTTTACCGTTAAGAAAGAAAAAATCAACAGCCCACAGAACTCTATAAAGTTAGAGAAAAGTGATTTGCAACTTTTAATGATTGACGTATTTTTTTCTAGTTTAAACTTCAAAGTTTTCACAAAAACTTTGGTTCAATTTTAGGCCAAATTTTTTTAATTTTTTCCTACAATGAGAAATTTTCAATTTATTAAAAGATAAACATAAAATAAAGGAAAAAATCACAAAACTAAGTAACATACTAACATACGTAAGCAATGATGTCACAAAAATCCATGATGGATGTTTGTTTGTTCTATAGTGTAAGCTTTTATCACAAAAAAATTGTAGAAGCTAATAGAAGTTAACAGATCATATGAATTTCTTCTGGATCTTCACGTAGACCCACGAGCAGCCCAATCCGGGTAAAGTCTCTCCTTTAGAATATCTCGCGATTCGTGAGATGCAACCGACAACACACCAAAAAATTAGGTAGATCTTACAATTATTTACCAAAATTTCCCATTTTCGAAATAGATTTTATTCCGGAAATTTGATATAAGAAAGGAAGAAGAAGATTTACTGCCCACTGTCAATTTATAAAAATAATATTTTAAGAATAAAATTACTACACGTACGCTGATAAACAATAATAGTGTTACTTTACAAAGTTAGATGTAATATACCAATAGAGGAAGAAGAAGAAAACAAATAAAAACTAAGTCAAGACACTAATCAGAACAAAAAAAAAATGGAGATATGGTTACTCATCTTAGCCTCTCTCTCGATGACTCTCCTTCTCCATCTCCTCCTTCACCGCCGTAACTCCTCCTCTCTTCCTCTACCTCCTGACCCTAACTTTTTACCCTTCCTCGGAACTCTCTGGTGGCTCCGGCAAGGCTTAGGTGGTCTCACCTCGTATCTCCGCTCTGTCCACGACCGTCTCGGCCCCATCATCACTCTCAGCATCACTTCTCGCCCTGCCATATTCGTTCTTGATCGTTCCTTAGCTCATAAAGCTCTTGTCTTAAACGGTGCCGTTTTTGCAGACCGTCCACCACCAGCTCCAATAAGCAAAATCATCTCTAGTAACCAACACAATATTAGCTCTGGATCATATGGAGCCACGTGGCGGTTTCTCCGTCGAAACCTTACTTCTGAGATTCTTCATCCTTCTCGTGTTAAATCTTACTCTAACGCTCGGCGTTGGGTTCTTGAGTTACTATTTGACCGATTCCGTAATCATGGAGGTGAAGAACCTATTGTTGTCGTTGATCATCTTCACTACGCTATGTTCGCGCTTCTTGTCCTTATGTGTTTTGGAGACAAGCTTGATGAGAAGCAAATCAAGAAAGTGGAGTTTGTTCAGAGACGACTTCTCCTTAGCCTCTCGAGATTCAATATTCTCAACCTCTGGCCTAAGCTGACCAAACTGATTCTACGAAAGAGATGGGAAGAGTTTCACAAGATCCGGAAAGAGCAAGAGGATGTTTTGCTTCCGTTGATTCGTGCTCGGAGAAAGATCGTTGAAGAGAGGAAGAAGAGGTCAGAGGATGTTGAAGACAATAAAGACTATGTGCAATCATATGTTGATACTCTGCTCGAGCTAGAGCTTCCAGAAGAGAAGAGGAAGCTAAACGAGGAAGAGATTGTGAGTTTATGCTCGGAGTTTCTCAACGCCGGGACTGATACAACAGCCACGTCGTTGCAATGGATCATGGCGAATCTTGTGAAAAATCAAGAAATCCAAGAAAGGTTACATGAGGAGATCAAAATCGTAGTTGGAGAAGAAGCAAAGGAAGTTGAGGAAGAAGATGTACAGAAGATGCCGTATTTGAAGGCAGTGGTGTTGGAAGGTCTCCGGAGACATCCTCCAGGACATTTTGTGTTGCCACATAGCGTCACGGAAGATACTGTATTGGGAGGGTATAAGGTACCAAAGAATGGGACGATTAACTTCATGGTGGCGGAGATAGGGAGGGATCCAACAGTGTGGGAGGAACCAATGGTGTTTAAGCCGGAGAGGTTTATTGGAGAAGAAGAAGCGGTGGATATAACCGGAAGTAGAGGGATTAAGATGATGCCGTTTGGAGCAGGGAGGAGGATTTGTCCGGGGATTGGGTTGGCGATGTTGCATTTGGAGTATTATGTGGCTAATATGGTGAAGGAGTTTGAGTGGAAAGAGGTCGAAGGTTATGAAGTTGACTTGACGGAGAAGCTTGAGTTCACTGTTGTTATGAAGTATCCTCTTAAGGCTCGTGCTGTGCCTAGGAGAAGTCACTAGTCTTTGTGATAATGTGTTTTATTTCATAGTATTTACAAAGACTTGAGAATGTATTTGGAGTAAACTTTGGAATCTGATTTTTAGTAGGTACATTCTATAATTTCCTATGAATATGATTACTAAAACAATAATTTCTACAATTTTTAATATTCACAAAGACTTGAGAAAATGAGTTTAGTAAGGTTTAGAGAAGTGGGATTCATGTGTATAGTGGACAAAATAATGGGTAAAATGACTGGAGGGTTGGTCAATGGTCACAATGGGAGAAAATAACGAGATAACTGATATCAATGAGTGCCAAGTTATAGAGGCTTTTTTGTACCCAAGAGCATTTTATCATAATTTTTTTTGCTGACATTGCGTATTTAACACTTTTTGGCATTAATTGATTATAGTTTTGGTCCCTTCAGTAGAACGTAAATGTCTAGGACGATTGTTATCTCCACGCTAAATCTAACAATCTGGTTTGATAAACAGTTATAAATAATTCCTAGGAAATTTTATTTTATGGTAATGGTTTCTACAACGTTTTTGCCAATAGCCATTTTGATTTCCATGTCAATGGGGAAAAAAATTTGATTTCGGAATCAATAACGATGACGTGATAAAGCGACTGTTAGATTCCAAATCTCATAGTGCATAGTTCAGCGAATCTGGCATCCAGAAATATAAAGATTTCGAAGAGAAAACGAATCGATGTCAGAGAAGAGACAATGAAATGGTGTTAAAGAAGATGCTGTCAATTTTAGACTTCGTAATTTCATCCCAAATATGATTGTCAAAAACAACTATCTCTTCAATTTAAGATTGATTCTAAGGGAGGAGAAAAACATAGATGAGTTATTTAAGTTGATTTTAATAAAGAAAAATTTTCAGAAAATTATCATTGATAACCGAATTTTACCGAGAAAATATATAAGAGAAAATATGTAGTAAGGCGAATAGCACAGTGTCTCAAAATATTAGGGAGATGGGCGTTAAAGTAACATTCCTCAGTGATTTTCAATCATTTTCTAACGTTCTATCATATATTTGAGCATAAATAAAACTTGGTTAGATATCATTCAACATCATAAGAGCTAGATGAAAACAAATGTTTCTTTCTAAATTATTAATTTTTTTCTCAAATAACAATATAGTTTCAAAATCTTAATAAATACAAATTTTTTTCTTTAAGCATTAAAAAAATTGCCACCAAAAATATCCTATAAGTAAGCTTATAAATGTAAAAAGAAAAATACTGTCAAAAAAAAAAAAACCTTAAATTATTTTCTTAAAGTTCAAGAAACTTACTTTACGTGATTAAATATTTTTTTTACCACAGTTTGGAACAAAATTGCTTTCTTATGGTTTGAAGGCCATCTGTGGTAAGTTATGGCCGGCGACAATTGGGCTTGTTTTTTAATTTTTGTTGCTTTAATGTAAGTGTCTATGAAATAGTAGTAGTTTGTGTGGACTATATTTTGTGTAAGCCTTCGAAGGTATATTGGTATGAGATTTCCCATTAGGATACAATTCCCATTGTAACATCTTAACTCGGTATTTACCGAATGCATGGGATGTATTGGGCTTCTCCGAGTCTAGTATTTGGGACAATACCAGATTATGTAATCCCGTTCTACATGATCAGTCCCAGTTTCTGTTATGATCTAATTTTATCTCTTTTAAGAGGTGTGTTAAAATTTTAAAACAATTTTGTAATATTTTTGTATGATTAATACATGTCGTAGTTTCCTACAAATTCATTGAAAAATCACGATAAAAACTTTTGTTGCAAAATTTTTGATCAATTCTTAATTTTTTTTATCTACATGAAAATCCTTTGCAAATTTTGCAAGAAAAATGTATCCCGTCGACTTTCGTTTGCTTTGCAAAAAATAATATAGAGTAAAATAGGTGATTTTTATTTCAAAATTTCAAATTTAAAGAATGTTATATACAAAATAAAAATAAAAATAGAGTTTACAAAATAAGGTAGGCAAAGCTATAGAAACGAAATAGACTAAAGATATTATAAATCTAGCAACTAGCCAAAGCGTCTTGTTTGGAATCATCGATGGAGAAAGACCTCATCCGAACAAAAAAAGGTTGAATATAACAATACAACCCAAATATAGGTGTTTAAACCAAATCCCCTAGACTTTTAAACTCACAACGCATAAAGTTAACGGTTTTTAGTTAACATTACGATCTATAAATTTCTTCATAATTCGACATATTCAATTAAAACTTTGATTTTTGTTTAGTAAATCACAAATATCATTTAATGCACCGCGTTTACATGTTCAATTTCAAATCTCTGATCCGATAACGCAAATCAAATTCAAAAATAAATATTTAAACCTTATAATACAGTAAAAAGATTTTGATCGTCAGACTTGATTTGAGTTATCGGATTAGAGATTTGAAATTGGATCAAAGGTAAATGCGGTATAGTGAACGCTATTTTTGTTTTACTAAACACAAATCAAAGTTTTAATTGGATATTTTCGAATCATGTAGAAATTAAAATATCCTAATGTTTACTAAAGAGCATTAATTTTCTAGGTTGTAAAATGAAAAAATCAAAAGTCTAGGAAACTCCGGTTTGAACATTTATACTTGAGCTTGATTGGTACATTCAACCCATAAAAAATCATATAAAATAAATTTATGATAATAAAAATATGAGTAAAAGCTTAAAATTATGATAGGATGGAGAGATTAATTTATCAAAAGAATTTTTTTTTTTTAAAAGACTAGGTTTTGCATACAAATGTCTTAGTTGGATGATATGGTGTATTCATTTGGTACAATATTGAGTGAAAATAAATGGTAAAACACATGGACTAATTGTTCCTTATTGAGGATTGGGCCAAGAGAATCCATAGTCGCTTTATCTTCGTATACTTTGTACTAGATCTGGGAATTTGGGTTAACCAAACCGAATCGGTTGGTTATTTTGGTGTTTCGGTTAATTCGGTTTTAAAACATTCAACCAAAGTTAATAAAAAAAATAACGGTTTGGTACGATTTGTTTATCAAGTAATTCAGGTATTTTAAATTGTACCAAAATTAATCGAAATTTTCTTTTTGTTAGAAATCAGTCAAATCAATAAATTCGGTTACATCGGGTTTGTTCGGTTAAAACGGGTTAATTCGGTTCTCAGTTCATCAGATTAAATGAACTAACGAATGTCTATGGCCAAGTGAACTAGAAGTAGTTCAAAGGATTCCATGTTTTTGGCCATAATTTGTGTATTTGGTCAGAATTTGGTCAGAGTATAGTCGGAAACATACCGACCAAATTTCGACCAACGGTTTTTCGACTAGTTTTCAACCAATATACGTTTTCGATTCTCAAATTCTGACTAATTTTGTTTCTTCAGAAAACGATTTGTTTGTCCTTATTCTGACCAAGTTTCAGCCAATATTGTGGTCGGAATAATGATATTTTCTTGTAGTGAAATGGTTAAGTTAGGTTATGGAACATCACACAAAATTTGGTTATCTGGAAACATGTATTTACAATATAGGTCAGATGTCATTTAAACCCACACATAGAAACTAAAATTCTCTCCATATATCAAATGTTTAATTTAGTAGGCTTTATACTACGTCCACTTCGCAAAAATGTTGTTTTGACCTATTTAATCATATTTAAAAACATTTGAAACATACAAATTTGCGCCATTTAAAATATTTTATCAACTAAATGAGCATGATTTAAATTCAAAAACTTTTAGTTTTTAGTAAGAGATAAATTAAAAATGTATTTAAAAAGTTATCTTGAAAACGTAAAATGATAGTTTTTGTAAAACAAAAAAAAAAGTTTAAAATGACAATATTTGTGAAACGGAGGGAGTATAGTTGTTATCGGTTAATCCGAATTTATGAAATCGAGAACTCGATTGTAATGCTTATTACTTATGTTATAGAGCAGAGTAGAAAACAACCCTTTTTGAGTTCTTCCGAAGTACTATGAATTAGGCATTTGCAAAGATATATATAATTCTTTTCATAAATTTATAACATGTCTTTCAAATTACAGATATATTCCGAATAGTTATAGTTAATAGTTGTCTAAGAAAAATATTTACAAATAAAATCCTTTTTCAAATGGAAGAAAAAGTCTATGCTAAACAAATATTGCTTACGTAAAGTTCCAACTAAAATGTTTTGCTTGGAGTTTCGGTCATGTCCCGGGATAAACATCAAAGAGTACCATTGTTTACGATAAATTTATTTATATTAACAGAAACAAAATCGTAGTACAAAAATAGAATTTTATATTCTATTGTTCTCTTCTTATTTCCTTAAAAGCGTAGTCGTGGACGTGGAGGTGGACTTGGTTTTGGCCCTCCTCCGCATGATACAGATGGAGGGGTTCGAGTACGTGGACGTCGGCATGGAATTGATTGTAGTTTTGGCCCTCCAAGTGTTTGGCCTCCGTATGATGCAGATGGAGGAGTTGCAATTTGCCCTCTAACAGGTTCTTCTGCTAAGATATTGAGTACGGAATAATATTAATATAGAAATTATAAGTTAAAATGGTAGAAGAAGATCTATTTTTATACAATACGGGAGCAGCAAAAAGAGCGAGGAAATTCTGGAGAAAACTCTTAACTATATTTCGTATCTCTATTATTGAATATCAAAAATAATTGATCTTTCCTAATAAACGGGGACCACGACTTCGAGATACTGAATATCTATAATACTACTTGCTGTCGAAACAATTCTAAAGGTTTTATCAAAAAAAAATTCTAAAGGTTAAATATATATTCTTAGATTAGTTATATATGGTTTAGGGGAGAAAAAAACTTCAGTGATAGCTTGAGCTATAGTCAGAAATAAAAACACAAATAAGAAGGCACTTACCTACTCTCTGGCTAGTGGTCTCAATCCCTCCAATTTCAGAAAAGAGATAAAGAAGTAAAAGCAAAAAGAAAAATAGAAGAAAAGCATTGCTTGACCTCTTCGAACGCATTCTTATTCTATCATGTTTATCATGTAAAGTAGCATATATATATATTATATATATATATATATAAAGGAAATCATTGGTTTTTTAGCAGTGCCAACTTCAATACGTTTTCTTTTTAACAAAGAAAATAAAATTCTAGGTAGACTTTTATAATCAACCATTTATGTCTTTCTTTGATGTTTCTTGGGTTAACGGAGTCGGAGAGGAAAGATAATATTGGATAAAAGTATTACGTTTGCAAATACAATGTATTTGTGCACTTACGTATGGTACGTTGAATTAATTGTCCAATAAAGTCAAATATGGGATACGTCACATCGATAGAGATATAAATGAGGAATTTTTCTGCTATCTATGTTATTTAAAATCAAAATCACACACAGATATATATATATATATACATATATATATATATATTCTTTTACAAAAAGATATATATTCTTTTCACATACCAAACTTTTCACATTTCTTAAAACACAGATATATATTCTTTTCACATACCCGATGTTTGGTAAAGTCAATGACCGATGTTTTCATGACGATCCCCTTATGAACTATAGACTTAGAAGAATCTCCTAAATAGGTCTGTAGTATTCCAATTAAAAAATCTAGATATCAACCACGATTCTCAACTTCTGATATTCCAAATTCGATTTTAGGAAATATTGATTTTCAGACACAAATTCCAAAATCTGTTTATACATCAAGATCTAGTTTTGAACAAAATGAATTTGTTATCAAATCTGAGCCAACTAACCCGACATTTTCGGCTATAACTGATAATATGGCAAATGAACTAAATATTCTAGAAAAAGACTTTGAAATAAATAAAAAATTCTTACGAGAAGATTTCTATTCAAAAAATTAATTTACAAAAAGAAATTAGTTTTTCAAAAAATTCTCAAAAAACAAAGAAAAGATACAAGAAGAATATTATGAATATCTTAAAAAACATAAAGTTCAAGTTTTATTTTTCAATTGGCTTGAAGATTATACAAAAGAAAATAACATTTATTTTCCTTATTCAAAATCAGCAAATCCCATCACAAATCGAAATAAAATTCCTGAGTGGGAAACACTTGCTAATGGAAAATTACTTCGTTCAAATCACCCCCCCTCAACAAGGAATAGAGTTTGAATTATTGGGGAAACCAATTGAAACAATCCCTTTTAAACTCCCTCAAGAAGATGATAAGACAAATGTCAAAAACATCATTCTTCAAAACAATTTTTCAAACACAAACCTTGGTACGATAAGCAAAAAACTTGATAGAATTGAAAAAACAATTTTAAAACAACCGAACCTTCCAAATGAAACTTCAACCAGCAAAAAACTAAAACTTTCAATTTTCGAACCTTTCCAAATCTCAGAAACTAGTGTCAAAACTTACCAAAACACAAATATAGAATTCATTCGCGTCAACTAAGCCACATAGAAATAGGAGAAAGTAGTAAACACCAAACTTATGATGCCCCTGACACTCCGACTTCTAAGGTCCAAAGAAATTTTAGGCTCATCCAAACACCTAATAATCCTGAAACACAAAGCTCAAATATTCAAATAAATACTCTATATCACGAATCAGATTCTGATAAAACCCTACACCAATTCCAAAACAATAAAATAAACCGTCTTGATTGGAAAAGCAATCATGAAAACCAAACAATAACAGCACCAGATCTAGGACAAATTCAACCAGTAGAAAAATCTAGGTTTAATTCTTCTTCGGTCTATGACTGGAATCTAGATGGAATATCTAAATATAATATCTTAAATTTCCTCCAAAAAATGACGATGGCTGCAAATGCCTATAGAACACAAATAGGAAATGAAGATAAAACTGTAGCTGAACTCCTTATAGCTGGTTTTTCGGGACAGCTTAAAGGATGGTGGGATAACTATCTTACAAATCAGCAACGAGGAGAAATCCTTGACGCTATAAAAGTAGATGAAGAAGGCATGCCAATTCTAGACAATTTCGGAAATCCCCAACAAAATGCCGTAGCAACTCTAGTCTTAGCTATAACCCTTCATTTCATAGGAGATCCTTCAGTCCTTAGGGACAAAAACGCAAAACTCCTTTCAAATCTTAAATGTAAAAAACTAAGTGATTTCCAATGGTACAAAAACACATTCCTCACTAGGGTCCTTCTCCGACAAGATTCAAACCAACCTTTTTGGAAAGAAAAATTTCTTGCAGGACTACCAACACTCTTAGGAGAAAAGGTTAGAACAAAAATTAGAGAATCTAGTGGCATCCAAATAATTGGTTACGATGATTTCACTTACGGAGAATTAGTTAGTCTTGTCCAACAAGAAGGTCTTAAAATCTGTCAAGATTTAAAACTCCAAAAACATCTCAAATGGGAACTTAGAAGAACAAAAGTAGAATTAGGATCTTTCTGCAAACAATTTGAAATAGATCCTAGTAACAAAAAGTCATGTGTAGGTGATTGCAAGCCAACATACTATTCCAAAAAATCAAAATTTACAAAAAGAAATTTTAAGGAATATAAGCCACGAGAAAACACTTGGAATAAATCTCGAAACAGATTTAGACCAAAAGAAACCCAAAACAAACATTTTTACAAAAACCTAACGTGCTATAAATGTAACAAGAAAGGCCACACTTCAAAATTTTGCCGTCTAAATAAGAAAATCCAAGAACTCGATCTTGGAGAAGAAATCTCAGCCAAAATATCAAACTTTTTTCTAGACTACTCTTCCTCATCTAGTGATTATGATTCTGAGCCCTCTTCTGAAGAGGCCTTGCAAGTTGATAAACTTAATAATTCATCATCTAGCTCGGACTCAAATAATAAAAAACTCCAAGTCCTAACAAAAGATCAGGAGTTCCAACTAGAAATCTTGAATTCAATCTCAGACCCCCAACTAAAACAAAAATTTCTTGAAACAATTATTTGAACCCTAAATGAAAACCAAAAAATAGAAAATCTTCCAAAAACCAAAGATCCATCAACTTCAAACTCTTCGTATAACTTAACCACTATCCTCAACCAAGGAAGAAAAAATATTTCCAAAACTACTCTACAATCCCTTCAAATTGAGATCAAAGACGTAAAAAATGAACTCAAACATCTAAAAGAAAAACAAAAAACGGATTCCGAGTATTTTCATTCAATATTAACTTCTAAAAAACATGATGACTCCAGTTCAGAGGAACAAAACAACATTTGTTCAGAAAATATAGAAGATGATATAATAGAACAAATACAGTCCCTAAACACCATGCCAAATGATTTCCTCTTTGTACTAAGAGAAATCACATCTCGGAAATATAAAATAAAAATTACACTTGTTTTCTCAGAAAATTACAAAATAGATACAATTGCACTCTTTGATACTAGTGCCGACCTTAATTGCATAAAGACAGGTCTTGTGCCAAGATGTTTTCATCACAAAACAAATGGAAAACTATCGGCAGCAAATAATTCAAAACTTAGCATAACTTCAAAAACAGAAGCTTCAATATTAAAAGAAAATATCCTTTTCAAAACAGCTTTTGTTCTCACAGATGATATATACCAAAATATCATTCTCGGAACACCATTTATAAACCTAATAACTCCGTACAAAGTTAAAGATGATTCAATTTCTTTCAAAACACAAGATAAAAAATTATCTTTCGAATTTATGGAAACTCCAAAGAAAAGGAGTCTAAACTTAATAAAAGCATGCTCAATACAAGAAAACTCTATAAATTCTCTAATTAATAGCAAAAAATTCCATTTAGAGAACTTACAGACAGAATTTCTTGTTGAAAAAACAAAAGAAACATTAGAAACTTCAATTACAAAAGAAAAATTTTCAAAACTAAGTAAACTATTCGAAGAACAATTATGTTCGGATTTACCAACAACCTTTTGGGATAGAAAACAACACATAGTTGATCTACCCTACGAAGAAAAATTCGATGAAAGGGAAATTCCTACAAAGGCTCGTCCAATACAGATGAACTCTGATTTAGAGAGCCATTGTAAGAAAGAAATTTTAGAACTTCTAAACAAAAAATTAATTTCGAAATCAAGATCTCCATGGTCTTGTGTAGCTTTCTATGTGCACAAAAATTCAGAAATAGAAAGAGGAACTCAGAGACTTGTAATAAATTACAAACCTTTAAATACGACGTTAAAATGGATTAGATATCCAATACCAAATAAAAAAAGAACTTCTTCAAAAACTCCACTCTGCACACATATTTTCAAAATTCGATCTAAAATCAGGATTTTGGCAAATCCAGATATCTAAAAAAGATCTATATAAAACGGTATTTACTGTTCCTTTTGGGCAATACCAATGGAATGTAATGCCTTTTGGTTTAAAAAATGCACTTTTGGAATTTCAAAGGATAATGAATGACATATTTTTAGAATATTCAAAATTTTGTATAGTATATATTGATGATATACTTATCTTTTCAAACTCCCTTGAGGAACATTTTAAACATCTAAAAACATTTTACTATGTTGTACGAAAAATGGACTTGTTATTTCAAAATCAAAAATGGCTTTATTTCAAACTAAAATCAGATTTCTTGGTCATTACATATCCAAAGGGATGATAAAACCAATAGAAAGATCGTTAGAATTTGCGAACAAATTTCCTGATAAAATCTTAGATAAAACCCAATTACAAAGATATTTAGGAAGCCTTCATTATGTTTTAGATTTTTTTCCAAACATCAATAGATTAGCTAGACCATTACATGACCGTTTAAAGAAAAACCCAACCCCCTGGACAGAAGAGCATACCGTTGTAGTCCAACAAATTAAAAAACAAGTTTTAGAAATCCCGTGTCTACATATAGCAGATCCAAATTTAGAAAAAATTGTAGAAACAGACGCCTCTGATATTGGATACGGAGGTATTCTGAAACAAAAAGAAACAACAGGTCGTGAAAATATAATCCAATTTACTTCATCTCATTGGAATGAGACCCAAAGAAATTACTCGATAATTAAAAAAGAAATACTAAGTATAGTTTTATGTATACAAAAATTTCAAAGTGATCTTCTAAATCAAAAGTTCTTACTATTTTTTACAAAAAGATGTTAAAAATCTTGCTTCAAAACAAATTTTTGCCCGATGGCAGGCATTACTAAGTATTTTCGATTTTGATATAGAGTATATTAAAGGAGAAACAAATTTTATTCCAGACTTCTTGACTCGTGAATTTCTCCAAAACAGGTACGATGCCACCAAAGACGATTGACAAAAGAAAAGGCCTTTTTTTAGGCCCAAACCAAGAAAAATTACAAACTCCAAACACTTCCAAACCAAAACCAGAACCCGAAACACAACCCTGGATTACGGTTACTAAAAGGAAACCAGAGAAAGAAGAAAAAACCCTCCAAACGCTTGACGAAATTTTGGAACAGATTCGGACTTTACAACAAGCTTTTGAAAAAAGTTTTTCAAAACAAGAGAAAGGTAATTCTTCAAAAATGCCTTCTTCTCTTGAGTTTTCCAAAATCCCTGAAGCCTCCTTAAAAATGATTTCAACACAAAACCAGGCTTCGAAACAAATTTCAAACCCTTTGAATAATTCACAAATTGTTTTAAAAGAATTTTCACAAAGTCCTCCTTCAGAGTATTTTGAAAAAACAACTTATCAAAATGTCATTACAGTTGAAAAAGACTTTTTTGTGGAAAATGATCCGTTTTTAACCATCAAAAAGTTTTTTGGGAAAAATCAGTTTTATAAACCATTCAATACAGATAAAACTGTATTATTTTATCAAACAATTCTGGAAATTACGGGATCTGTTACTTTCAAACACAATTTTTTGGATGAAAGTCACACGGCTCCTGCTTACTCTACTTTCAAAATCCATGACATCATTTCTCCAAGAGATTGGGATTATGATCTCAATGACAATATAAAATTTTCAGAAAGCTTTTCAAATCTCTCTTGTTACGATGTCCCATTCAATTACTGGGACTATTGCCAAGCTTGGTATAATTCTTTCTTAATCCAATCACCCAAACACAAACACACTTGGTTAATCTTTTTTGATACCACCTGTAACCTATCTAAATCACCAATTTGGTTCAATCAATGGTGGAACAACTTCGGTTCTGTCATAAATATTTTCAAACCTCAGATAAACAAATCTTTCCAAATCTTCAAAAACAGTTTCATACCATCTGATGACGAAAAAAGATTTTCCGCTCTAACCCTTTTCCATTCCAAATTTCATTTACCTTGAGTTTTTTCATGGACCTTTGAATTTTCAAATGATACAATACCTGTCGTCAGACAAAAATTTAAAGTCAAATGGTGGGACAAATATAGAATCCCCTCAAATTTATATCCTTCAAATATCCCCGAATGGATTCGAAGCCAAAATTCTAAATCCCTTAACCCACCAAATTCACAAATACTTATCCAATCATCCGAAATGACCCATTTCTTAGCCCAGAAATCAAAAATGCTGTCTATGCTGGCAGCCGCAAAATCAGAGGAAGAAATCAAGACAATCTCGATGCGATTCTTACCAACAATTTCAACACAGAACTCTCAAGCGTCAGGAAGTGAACCTGAGATAGACGAGGATGACTTGTTTGGTAACGATCCCATGTAATATAAAATTCAGATTTTATACTTAAAAAAAAAAATTCGGAAAAGAACAAAACAGGTACAAACATCGGAGTACAAAGAAGACAACAAATTCAAAATCCACAAATCCCCAATCAACCACAGTAGGTATCGGCAAAATCAACAATCAACTACAATAACTGTCAGATCCACTACAAAAGGCGAAAGACAAAAATCATTGTTGACCACTACGAAAAGCAAAAGACATGAAGCATCTCGAGGAACACTCAGAAGCCATCATTGTCCACTACGAAAAGCAAGAGATAAGAAGCATCTCAAGGAAGCACTCAGAAGATAATGCGCTTAATGCGCTTGTAATAATTTAAAATTTCTATTAAATTTTAATCCAAAACCGCACTTGTAAACTTCTATATAAGAAGAGTCGTGCATCTCTAGAACAACACCTTCGGACTCTCTCTCCATTTTTCCATCTCTAAAACCTTTCACCCCTTCCATCTCGACTCAAGAACTCTTAATCCGTTTTCATTTGTAAGTTTAATGTTTTATGTTTGTTTTCTAAAAATCTTAAATAAAATACAAACTTCTGTTTCAAACTAAATCATTGTCTTTCAAATTCTGAGAATACCCTCTATCAATCCTTCTTCACTCTGAGACTAAGTCCTCAAAAGTCATTGACTTTTCACATACCAAACTTAAGGGGAACTTAAGACATTGTATAACAAAGATTTTTATCAAAAGTCATTTACTCTTGAGTTGTGATATATATATATATATATATATATATATATATCAGTATTAAAGGCCATTATCATGTAATTTTTTGATTAATTATCTAAAAGTATAAAACTATACTATGACAATCCCAAATTTATTTATTATGACTGCAAGATGAGATAAAATTTCACATTTTATCCATAGACTAATATAAGTTTGTCTTTAGGATTATTTTTCAGTTGATCATTATCACGTATTTTATATACAACAAATTGAGTAAATTAGTTCACAGATCCAGACGTAGTTTTCTGAATGTTGATGTCCATTTAAGAAGATATTTAAGAGACAATTCAAAAAATGTTAAATAATTATAAAACAAGATGAAGTTTTTGTATTTGGAAGAAGACTGAAACTTTCTTTAACTTCTTATTTCATTTCTTTTTAGTTTTTACATTTACCTTTTGAGTTTTTTATATTGACATTCAAAGCGTGAATCCAAAACTCTACTTAGACACGTCGCCATTTCAACATGTGGCTGTGAGAGCAAAAGGTTCAAAACTGTTTTTTAATGTGAGCAGATCCATACCACATCTAGCTTGTTTTTCTGCATTTCCTCTGCTTTTATTGTCTTTATTTGCAGGTACTATTGCAGAAGACTGTTGGGAAGGGAGCTTGGCTGAGTGAGGAGGTTTATCATTTGAAGCCTTCATTTTGTCGTTGGGTCCATTTGCAGTTTTTGCAGGTTCTGTTGCTGCTGAAGGTTTGAGATTAGGCGAAGACTCTGTTTGAACAGAAGGTTTACTTTGTTAATAGCCCCTCTCAAACTCTGTGTAGACGGAAAGATAACACCGAGTTTGAAACGAAGAGAATTAAAAGCAGTCTATGGTAAAGATTTTGTGAAAATGTCAGCCAGCTAATGGTAGGCTGGAATAGGCTGGAACATGTTTGACAACGAGAGTTTCTAAGGCAACACGCTCTTTACGTAGTGGTAGTATGCTTCAAAGTGCTTTGAGCGGACATTAAACACTGGATTGGCCGATAGATGGACAACAGACATATTGTCGCAGGAAAGCTCAATAGTAACTGACTGAGGAACTTTAAGATCACGGAGCATAGTATTCAACCAAGTGAGCTCAGAGGCAGTATCAGATAGACATCGGTATTCAGTTTCAGTGGAGCTTTTAGCGACTATTTATTGCTTCTTTGATGACCAGGAGATAAGATTTGTGCCAAGGAAAGTACAGAAGCCTCCAGCGGAGTGTCTTGTAGTTTTGCATCCAGCAAAGTCACTGTCACAACATGCTCGAATAATGAGGTCTGTATGCTTGCTGAAGGAAATTCCCATGGTAATAGTGCCTTTAACATAACGAAGTACACGTTTAAGAAGGCTGAAGTCAGAGACTGTGGGAGCATGCATTTTTTGGCAAACAAAGTTTGTTGCAAACTGTATGTCCGACCTTGTGAGAGTGAGATATTGCAGGTGGCCTGCTAAGCTCCGAAAATATGTGGGATTTGAGAAAGGTTTTGTCTGCTCAGTAGTCCTGTTTGATTGCGAGGAAGAGGAGTTGGCATAGGAGAGCAGTCCTCCATTTGTGCAGTAACTAAGAGTTCTTCTGCGTACTTTTGTTACGACAAGAAAAGCTCTTCTAAATGAAAGTGAGCTTGAATTCCAAGAAAGTAATGAAGCTTATCAAGATCTTTCATTTGAAATTGTTTGTTTAGTTCACTAAGCAGTGATGTGAGCAGAGAGGAACTGTTGCCAGTGATCACCATGTCGTCTACATACAAGAGCAGAAGAATAACATCACTGTTGCAGATGTAGATGAATAGAGATAGATCAGATTTGCTGCAGATGAAGCCAAACTCCAACAGAAAGTTGCTAAACTTGTCAAACCAGGCTCGAGGCGATTATTTCAAGCCATAAATAGCCTTATGTAGTTTACAGACATGAGTAGGCTTTGTTTTATCTTGAAAACCTGCAGGTTGAGTCATATAGATGTTTTCTTGTAATTCCCCATGTAAAAAGACATTTTTAATGTCCATCTGCTTCAGTTCCCATTGCATTATTGTTGCTATATGTAGTACGAGTCTCACAGTTGCTCTTCTCAGAACTGGACTATATGTCTCGAGATAATCAATCCCTTCTTCTTGATCAAAGCCTTTTGCTACTAATTTAGCTCTAAGCTTGTCTAGAGTAACATCAACATGAATTTTTGTTCTAAATACCCATTTGCAACCCACAATATCAAGATCTGGTGAGAAAGGGACTAGATACCATGTCTATGAGCATGTTTATATTTCTTCTTGCATTGCTTTTGTCCAGCCATCATGTTTCAAGGCTTCTCTTACGTTTTTGGGTTTAGTGTAAGTTGTCTTCTAGAACATGAGTGCACATCTGGGGTTAGGCTTCCTGATGCCTTCTTTTCCTCTAGTAGTCATTTGATGCAGGTTTATAGGTAATGGCAAAGGCAGATGAGGAGCCAAGTCTGCAGTATTGTCAGAGGAAGACGAAGAAGCTATAGGTTTTTCATATTCACTTGCGGCAAAGGATTGTTGAATGCTTGAGCTAGAAGGAGAGGAGTTAATGATGTCGCCTATAGGATCAGGATCAAGGCATGCCGTACGCCCATAACATTCTCCCCTCTCACTAGCAGAAGCATTCTCAAGATGAGGTAGAGAGGAGGCGGTGATTTGCAGATGAAGAAAGTCTGAATCATGTAGTGGAGAGAACTGATGCAAAGGTAATGATTCTGTAAAGATTGATGTTTGATGTAGTGAATTCATGGGAGTATCAGCCTCTGTAGCTGTTTTAGGTGCCCTTTGATGGAAGCTTTGAAGCCATGCTCTAGTGAGAGGATTGTTTGTAGAGGGATGCAATGCAGAGTACCTATCAGAAAAAGGAAAGGCATGTTCATCAAAGAGAACATGATGACTGATGAAAACTCTTCCTATGGGTGGATAAAGGCACTGATATCCCTTGTATTTGTCATTATAACCAAAGAAGACACAATTTAGAGACTTTGGATCAAACTTGGTATAAGAGTAAGCTCTGAGAGTGGGATAAAAGGCACATCTGAAGGATCTAAGTGATGAGTAGTCAGGCTTCATTCCAGTGAGCTTTTTAAATGGAGTGATGCTGTTCTCAAGAGCCGTAGTAGGTAAGATATTGATCAGGAAGTATGATGTCACAAAGGCCTCTACCCAATATTTCTGAGGAACCTTTCCTTGAAACAGTATAGTCAGTCCAAGTTCTGTTACATGTCGATGTTTTCTTTCAGCTAGCCTGTAACACTCCCGATCATTTCTAATCAAAGGCGCTACAATGACACTTAGAATATCTCATCCAAAGCTTCAGAACGAATCCAATACCTCAGATGAAACATCTTTAGCACCATTCCTACTTATCCTCATTCCTAGCTTTTCAACCGGAACAAGAATTCGTAGTTAGTTTAGCTCGGACAAAGCCAAATATCATACCGGAACTTAAGTCTTAATATACAAAACCTTTAACTTTATTTACTTAAGTTCCAAAACCACATTTTCAAACTTTCATAAGTATATGTGCGCACAACAAAATCCATAAAACGTTAAGTCATTTACAACATACATTTTTACAAAAAGGCCAACTCTACACCGACTTTACTTCGTTCCTTCTTTAACTCCGCTTTCTCTACCGCTTTCCTGCAAGGAAGGAGAATGAATAAGCAACTAATTTGCTTAGTGAATTCGGGTGCCTATCATGCATAAAATGATCCCACCAAACCCCAAACAAAATCACATCACATGGATCATTCACCGAAAATGAGATACAAAAATATGAACAATACATAGAACATTTTCTCGTCGATTCTCGTTCTCATGCACCATCCACAGCATCCATATTCCTTAGTTCGTTCATCCTTTTACCTCGCCAACACACAGTCACTCAGACTGAACGTGCTAACGATCCTGAATCTCGTTCATCATCTTACCTCATCCGACATGCAACCACTAAGGCTGAACATGCCAAGTGATCCGAACAACGCATCGTCATGCGACATACGGCTGGTGGTAGCGACCCAATCCCCCGTATGTATCACGATAGAGCGAGCTACGCCCACAGCGTACCGCTCTCATCGGACAAAGAACATATAGATCTGTCTCACCGAGCACGCCTCACTGCACCTCGGAATCATAACCGCGCACGCCTCACTGCGTACTACGCTGACCACACTTAAACATATGCATCATCCCACATGAAATTATGCATGTTTCAATCCATATCAAGCCACTTTACTTGGCTACTCAACAAATTTCCAGTGGTGAATCAAATCAATTCAAGTCTCGGCATCAAGGAAATCATCAAGTAAACCACCAAATAATTCCACCGAGAACTTAACATACTAACCATTTAGTATTCATGCATCTTACAGCTTATTCATGTATATGCATCATTCACCACGAAATAAACAAAGAAAAACTGAACTCACAGTCTAGGTTTAGGCAATACTGTTCTGCCGACCGAATAAACTTGTCTGCGGAACAGAAATTCCTCCGAAAATCAGTCTTTTCCTTGTCTTTTCTCACGAAATCCTATTCTTTTCCTCTCCGCGGATTCTTCTCCACACTTAGAATTTCTTAGAGATTTTTGCAAACGTAATGAGAAAGGAAGTGGACTAATATTTATAGGATTAGAAGACTTAAGGTGAAGGAAATCTCAGCTCCAAACTTGGTGACACCTCCTCCATGAGTCATCAAGAAGACTTCATAGGAGGGTAAGCCAAGCTGCTTGCCACCACCTTCCTCCTAGGTTGCTTCCCATAAGCACCTAGCCACCACCTATCTGCTAGGCTACTTCACAGAAGCACCTCGCCACCACCTACCTGCTAGACTACTTCACCGAAGCACCTCGCCACCACCTACCTGCTAGGCTACTTTACAGAAGCACCTCGATTCCTCTTAACCGGTCTAACTCTTTCTCCCGCTTAGTTTTTCTCATTCCGACTAGTCCACTGATTACAATCAATTCCCCTACAATGGATTCCTTCTTTCCGAGGCTGCCTTACTTCGTTGGGTCACCACTTACTCCAAATTCCCACTTTCCCATCCATAACTTCCTTATGTTCCCGGGCAATTCTCGTTCTCTTTCCGGTTTAAAGAGAGGGTCACTACATTCTCCCCCCCTTATTAGAATTCGTCCCGAATTCTTAAGTTTTGTATTTATGCTTCATCTGTAAACATTTCCGGATAATCTCTCCGGAAATTTTCCTCATTTTCCCAAGTCACAATTATTCGGTTTCGCTTTCCCCAAAAGACTTGGATTTGTCAGAGCTCTCGGTTCTTTAGTCGTTTAATCCTTCTTTCTCCCACCCGAATTGGTCCTTCCGGATAAGTAAGATTAGTGCGGAGCTCCTCTATTCGCTGTGGTTCTACCGCAGTCGGATCCCTTATGTACTTTCTAAGCATAGATACATGGAACACTGGATGTAAGGCCATATCCGAGGGAAGTTCTAGCCGGTAAGCTAGTTCTCCAACTCTTCCCACAATTTTATAAGGCCCTATAAACCTAGTAGCCAATTTCCCAACTTTTCCAAAACGGTATTTACCTTTTTGGGCTGCTACTTTCAAGTACACCCAATCTCCCACCGCAAAGACTAGTTCTCTCCGATTTTGATCCGCATACTTCTTTTGACGATCCTGGGCTTTCTTCATATTTATCTGTACCATTTTTATTTTCTCTGTGGTCTCATCTACGATACTTGGTCCAAACAGTCCTCTTTCCCCAATTTCAGCCCAACACAACGGCGTTCGGCATGGTCGCCCATACAAAGCTTCGTAAGGAGACATGCCGATACTCGAGTGATAACTATTATTATAAGAGAATTCTATTAATGGTAAGTGTTGTTCCCAAGATCCGGCCCAATCCAATATGCACATTCTGAGCATGTCTTTGATGGTCCTTATAGTCCTTTCCGTCTGACCATCGGTTTCGGGGTGAAAGGCCGTACTAATATGCAGTTGAGATCCTAAGGCATTTTGGAAAGCTCGCCAAAACTGAGCAGTGAATCGAGGATCTCGATCCGATACAATACTAGCTGGTACTCCATGGAGTCGAACAATTTCCTTTAAGTATAACTCTGCTAGCGTCGCTACTCGATCTGTCACTTTGATCGGTAGTAAATGTGTAGACTTAGTCAAACGGTCTAATACCACCCATATTGTATCATTGCCTCTTCCCGGTGGAGTCGGTAATCCTGTTATAAAATCCATTGCAACAGCTTCCCATTTCCACTCTGGGATCGGTAAACTTTGTAATAATCCTCCGGGTAATTGGTGTTCGACCTTGACTTGTTGACAAGTCTGGCACTGAGCCACCCACTGAGCTACTGATCTTTTCATTCCCGGTCAATGATAGTACCGTTTTATATCTCGGTACATCTTAGTACTTCCAGGATGGATACTAAGTAATGATTGATGCGCCATCTTTAGAATTTCGTTCCTTAATTCCCGTCCAGCAGGAACTGTAATTCTTCCATTTAATAGGAGTGTACCATCACTAGCTATGTGATACCCCTTCTCATTTCGTCTATTAGTACTTTCCAGCTCTTCTATAATTTTCTTTAAGTTCGAATCTTCTTGTTGTTTCTCACGGATTCTTTGAATCAGTCCAACTTGATTCACCACTTGGAGTCCTAATGGTTCACTACTTTCTCCTTCAAGAGCCGCTAGACTTATCTTTTTAAATCCGTCTTGTAAAACATCTAAGTCCTTTTGGACGTTTACATTAACCTGTCTGCGACTTAGAGCATCTGCTACCACGTTTGCTTTCCTGGGATGGTACATGATTTTCAAGTCATAGTCCGCGATAAATTCCATCCATCTCCGTTGTCTCAAGTTAAGATCGGGTTGAGTGAATAGATACTTGAGGCTTTGATGATCTGTGAAAACTTGGACAGTTTCTCCATAGAGATATGATCTCCATATTTTCAGTGCAAACACCACTGCGGCCATCTCTAAGTCATGAGTGGGATAGTTCTCTTCATGCTTTCTTAACTGACGTGATGCATAAGCAATAACTTTATCATTTTGCATCAGTACACAACCCAAACCTACTTGAGATGCATCAGTTTACACCGAGTAAGGTTGACCACGTTCAGGTAATGTTAAGATAGGTGCTGTCGTCAAGGCTTCTTTCAATTGTTCAAATGCTTCTGATGTCTTTTCATCCCACTGGAACTTAACTCCCTTTCCCGTTAATCGATTTAACGGCTTAGCTTTAGTAGCAAAGTTCTTGACAAACTTACGATAATACCCAGCTAAACCCAAGAAGCTTCGGACTTCAAAGACATTGGTTGGCTGGGGCCAGTCCTTGATTGCAGCAATCTTCTCGGGGTCAGCAGACACACCATGTTCCGATACTCGGTGGCCTAGGAACCCAATTTCGTTTTTCCAAAAGCTGCACTTGCCCAGCTTAGCAAACAATTTTTGTTCTCTTAAACGGTCCAACACCAGCCTTAAATGCCTTTCATGATCTTCGGTACTTCGAGAATATATAAGAATATCATCAATAAAGATGATTACGAACTCATCTAAGTAGTCTCGAAAGACTTCATTCATTAATCTCATAAAAGCTGCTGGGGCATTAGTTAAGCCAAAAGGCATTACGACAAACTCATAATGTCCATACCGAGTTCTAAAGGCGGTTCTCTGAATGTCACCTTCTGCAATCGGAATTTGATGATAGCCAGAAGCAAGATCAATCTTAGAAAATACTTTGGCTCCTTGTAACTGATCCAATAATTCATCAATTCTTGGCAATGGATACTTATCCTTAATGGTTACGTTATTGATTCCTCGATAATCAATACATAACCGCATACTCCCATCCTTCTTTTTCACAAATAGAACCGGGGCTCCCCAAGGTGATGAACTTGGTCAAATGAAGCCTTTATTCGAAAGGTCTTCCAATTGATTCTTAAGTTCCGCCAATTCCGCTGGGGCCATACGGTATGGTGCTTTCACTATCGGTACTGCACCTGGTTCTAAAGTAATTGTAAAGGGGTTTGCGCGTGATGGTGGTACTCCTTCCAAAGGTTGGAATACATCCTGAAATTCCTTGACAATTGAAATTTCTTCTAACTTCAGTTCCTCCTTTGTATTGTCTTTAGTTATAGTCAAGGTGACTAAGTATGCTTCTCCTTTTCTCAATTCCTTTTCAGCTCTTATAGCCGATATTATGGTTGCTCCAACACTTGGACAAATTTCTTGGAAAGAAACAAACGATCGTCCATCTTTTTCCCATGTAACTAAACTCTTTCCACAATCCAATAGGACCTGATAAGTGGATAGCCAATCCATTCCCAATATTACCTCATGATGGACTAGCGGGACAACCAACAGATTTGCTGAGAAGATCATCTCGCCAATCTTTACCGGAATTCCCATTACACAGTTCGTGGCATGGAGTATTTGGTCACCAGGTGTTCTAATTGGCACACTTACTTTTACATTCGTAAAAGTTCCCTCAAAACCCTTTACCACTTCGGGTGACACAAAACTATGCGTAGCACCCGAATCAACAATACGTGCGTCAAAATACCTCCTACACGTAATGTTCCTACCATCCAATCATTTCTTACTTTTACTCACATTATTATTATGCATGTAATCATCATGTAAACAAATGCATCAAGTTAAATCAAAGTAAGAACCCAACATACCTATAATGGGTCCTTTAGGAGGACAAGACGGTCCGGGTTTCTCTGCGTCTAAAGCATATACTCTACCGGCAATCGCATGTCTCTTAGGGGCTTGTCCTATAACGGGACGGTTTCCTGGAGCATCCATAGCTAAGGGTTGCATTATTGCTGCTGGTTGTCTTCGTGGACAAGATGTGGCATAATGCCCCCTCTCGTTGCATACAAAACATATAATACTCTCCGGCAACACTCTGGCTACCGGGTTTGGGCATGCTCTTTGCAAATGCCCCTGTTGTCCGCAACGATAACATCTCGGTAGTCTTTCTACCGGTCTTACAGACATTCGCGCGCCCCTACTCGGACGCCCTCTGCTTCGGTTTTCTTGATTCCCTGGACTTGGCCTGTGTTATCCGGAATCTCTTACCAAACTGGGTCTTGCAGCTTGAGCTCTCTCCGCTGCTAACCCTTCCTCTACATTCACAGCCCTTTCTACTAGAGTGGGCAGGTTATCAAACTCTACTACTTGCAAGCGACTCCACAGTTCTGGTCGAAGTCCTTGCATGAACTTACGGGCAACTGCCCGCTCATCATTTGGTCCATAACGTGCATATTGTCGAAGGCGCGTAAACTCAACTTCATAATCTCGTACTGTTCTATTCCCTTGTTCCAATCCCAAATATTGTCTTTCCAATCGGTCCTGGGCTTCGACAGGAAAATATTTCCTCAGGAATTCTCCACGGAATTCAGACCATGAATATGATGACGAGTATCGTCCGTATCGTCTATCCAAGGCACACCACCAATTAAATGCATCTCGGTTTAGGTAGTGCACAGCCACATCCTTCTTGAACTCCTCTAGACATCGAGTAGCACTAAAATTCTTCTCGATATTCCTCAGCCAAGCATCGGCCTCAAAGGGATTTGTTCCTCCTTCAAAATGTTCTGTTCCCAGGTTTCTCATCATTGTTACCACTTTTAAGTAATCTGGGGGAGGGGCAGAACGACTTGAACTTGCATGAGGGTTTTGGCGGTCTAGACGATCAATCAAATCATGTACGAGGGTCATCAAAGGATCCCTCCTTCTCGCTAAATCCCTTTGTATTTGATCTCGTAGACTTTCTCTATTGCTTGACAATGAGGCTTCTCCTCGTTCATTCACATTTGATTCCCAATTTCCAGGATTGTTCCTTTCCAGATGCTCAGTGTTGCCTAATGTCTCCCCCACCGATTCTCTAGGTGAGGATCCTTCAGGTTCTTGAGGTAATGAATCCTCAGAAGTATCTGAGTCGAATATAGTCCTGTCATGTCGGACTAATGCTTCACGGAGGTGAACACCCCCTCGAAAGGCTCTACGTGGAGGCATCTGCAAGGAAATACTACGGTCAAAACTTAATCAACGAAGACAAAGAGGAACAAGCCGGTTTCCTATAAGCCTTTTTGCGACACATTTTGACTCGATAAAACTCAAAAATTTAAGTCCCGAATGAGCATCATAACCATGCTCTGATACCACCTCTTGTAACACCCCCGATCATTTCTAATCAAAGGCGCTACAATGACACTTAGAATATCTCATCCAAAGCTTCAGAACGAATCCAATGCCTCAGATGAAACATCCTTAGCACCATTCCTACTTATCCTCATTCCTAGCTTTTCAACCGGAACAAGAATTCGTAGTTAGTTTAGCTCGGACAAAGCCAAATATCATACCGGAACTTAAGTCGTAATATACAAAACCTTTAACTTTATTTACTTAAGTTCCAAAACCACATTTTCAAACTTTCATAAGTATATGTGCGCACAACAAAATCCATAAAACGTTAAGTCATTTACAACATACATTTTTACAAAAAGGCCAACTCTACACCGACTTTACTTCGTTCCTTCTTTAACTCCGCTTTCTTTACCGCTTTCCTGCAAGGAAGGAGAATGAATAAGCAACTAATTTGCTTAGTGAATTCGGGTGCCTATCATGCATAAAATGATCCCACCAAACCCCAAACAAAATCACATCACATGGATCATTCACCGAAAATGAGATACAAAAATATGAACAATACATAGAACATTTTCTCGTCGATTCTCGTTCTCATGCACCATCCACAGCATCCATATTCCTTAGTTCGTTCATCCTTTTACCTCGCCAACACACAGTCACTCAGACTGAACGTGCTAACGATCCTGAATCTCGTTCATCATCTTACCTCATCCGACATGCAACCACTAAGGCTGAACATGCCGAGTGATCCGAACAACGCATCGTCATGCGACATACGGCTGGTGGTAGCGACCCAATCCCCCGTATGTATCACGATAGAGCGAGCTACGCCCACAGCGTACCGCTCTCATCGGACTAAGGACATATAGACCTGTCTCACCGAGCACGCCTCACCACGCCTCGGAATCATAATCGCGCACGCCTCACTGCGTACTACGCTGACCACACTTAAACACATGCATCATCCCACATGAAATTATGCATGTTTCAATCCATATCAAGCCACTTTACTTGGCTACTCAACAAATTTCCAGTGGTGAATCAAATCAATTCAAGTCTCGGCATCAAGGAAATCATCAAGTAAACCACCAAATAATTCCACCGAGAACTTAACATACTAACCATTTAGTATTCATGCATCTTACATCTTATTCATGTATATGCATCATTCACCACGAAATAAACAAAGAAAAACCGAACTCACAGTCTAGGTTTAGGCAATACTGTTCTGCCGACCGAATAAACTTGTCTGCGGAACAGAAATTCCTCCGAAAATCAGTCTTTTCCTTGTCTTTTCTCACGAAATCCTATTCTTTTCCTCTCCGCGGATTCTTCTCCACACTTAGAATTTCTTAGAGATTTTTGCAAACTTAATGAGAAAGGAAGTGGACTAATATTTATAGGATTAGAAGACTTAAGGTGAAGGAAATCTCAGCTCCAAACTTGGTGACACCTCCTCCATGAGTCATCAAGAAGACTTCATAGGAGGGTAAGCCAAGCTGCTTGCCACCACCTTCCTCCTAGGTTGCTTCCCATAAGCATCTAGCCACCACCTATCTGCTAGGCTACTTCACAGAAGCACCTCGCCACCACCTACCTGCTAGACTACTTCACCGAAGCACCTCGCCACCACCTACCTGCTAGGCTACTTTACAGAAGCACCTCGATTCCTCTTAACCGGTCTAACTCTTTCTCCCGCTTAGTTTTTCTCATTCCGACTAGTCCACTGATTACAATCAATTCCCCTACAATGGATTCCTTCTTTCCGAGGCTGCCTTACTTCGTTGGGTCACCACTTACTCCAAATTCCCACTTTCCCGTCCATAACTTCCTTATCTTCCCGGGCAATTCTCGTTCTCTTTCTGGTTTAAAGAGAGGGTCACTACATAGCCCATTATGTTGGGGTGTGTGAGGGCATGACATGTATTGTTGTATGCCATAGTTTTGCAAATGTGTCAAGAACTGGTTACTTACAAACTCTCCACCCCATCACATTGAAAGATTCTGATTTTGTTGTTATATTGATTTTCAACAAGCTTTTGGAACAGGAGAAATATAGAGTAGAAGTCTGATTTCTTCTTCAAAGGGTACAACCAACAAAACCGAGACCAATTGTCAATGAAGACTACATAATACCATAATCCTTGAACTGAAACTATAGGAGAAGGCCCCCACAAATCATAGTGGATCCTTTCCCGACGCCTAGAAGCAACAAAAGAAGAATGCGAGAAAGGTAAACTAGTGCGTTTTCCCAGCTTACATGTCTCACACATGGAGTTGGTTCGCTTATTGATAGAAATAGTGTGACTTGTTGAAAGATGTTGAATGATCTGAGCATTGGGATGACCAAGCTTTTGATGCCAAATCGCATCACTTGCAGCTTGTTGACGATTTGAGAAGAAGACTTGTCGATGATGATCATTCAACTTGTAGAGCCCGTTATGGCTTATTCCCAGAATGAGAAGCTTCTTTGTTTCATTGTCCTTAACACGCACCCCATCACACTCAAATTTCACAGAGCAACGATAATCATAAGTAAGTTTTGAAACAGAAAGTAATGATTTTGCTATATCTAGACAGATTAGGACGTCTTTCAGAGGTAATGTACCTGACAGAGTAGGCAAGGTTGTTGATTCTGTGTGAGTAATGAGAAGAAAATTTCCATCTCCAATCATTACGGTATCATTCCCAGTATAATTGTGAGCTTGCTGCAGCTTGCGTGGGGAGTTGGTAATATGAGCAATTGCTCCTGAATCAGGAAACCATTCTTGTCCATTTAGCTCAGAGATGTCATTTATCCTTAGAGCAGTAAGTGCTGATGGCATATCTTCATACTGATAACTGTTGTTGAATCTGTGCCAACATTTTAGAGCCACATGACCTGTTTTGCCATAGATTTGACAAACATGTTTATTTTCACCATTGATAGAGTTTGAGGATGTTACTGCTGAGGAGATCTGTTGATGAAAGCCTCTTCCTTTGGTTGAGAAGAAGCTACGGCCTCTGCTTCCTCTATTATAAAATTGTCTTCTTCCTCTGTTGTTCTGATAATTTGAGTTAAAGGGTGTTTGAATGGTGGTGAAGGCAAGATGAGGAGAAACTGTGTGTTCTGCTTCATAACTTATTAGACGGTCAGCATAACTCGCCAGCCTTGGTACTATGTCTTCAAAGATAGGATGAGATGAGAGATCCATGGAACCTTCAATGGAAGTTTTGATTGGCTCATAATCTCTTTCTAAGCCATGAAGAGCCGTGAAAATTTTCATTTTATCGCTCACAGGGTTGCTAATAGAAGATAGTTGCTCACAAATGCCTTTTATTTCCTTTAGATACTCAGACATAGATATGTCTTTCTTCTCTATAGTTTGTAACTTTCTCTGAAGCTCAAAGAGACATGAAGATGATACCTAGTTGAAATGGTTTGCTAAAGAAAGCCATACTTCTCGAGATGTGTTTGCTGCAACTACTTAAGAGAGGATATCTTCAGACAAGGATCCCAGGAGCCAAGCTTTGACAACCTGGTCAGATTTATGCCACGAGAGATAGTCTGGGTTTGGAACCTCATTGTCTTGACCGACTATATTAGGAACTGGAAGAACAGAAGCAGGTGTAACAAATGAGCCATTTATGAATCCAAGCAGATTTTACTCAGATAGGAAAGATTCGAACAGTGTTTTCTAGAGTGTGTAGTTTCTCTCAGTTAATTTCACAGTGGCACAATTAGAAATGTTTAGAGCTGGAGCAGTGTAGAGTTCAAAAGCCATAACTCTGATACCATTAAAGAAGATGGATTTTTTGTATTTGGAAGAAGACTGAAACTTTCTTTAACTTCTCATTTCATATCTCCTTAGTTTTTACATTCAGCTTTTGAGCTTTTTATATTGACATTCAAAGCGTGAATCCTAAACCCTACTTAGACATGTCACCATTTCAACATGTGACTTTGAGAACAAGAAGTTCAAAGCTGTTCTTTAATGTGAGCAAATCCGTACCACATCCAGCTTGCTTTTCTGCAATTCCTCTGCTTTTATTGTCTTTATTTGCAGGTACTATTGCAAAAGATGTTGGGAAGCGAGTTTGGTTGAGTGAGGAGGTTTATCATTTGAACGGCTCGCATTCATATTGTCGTTGGGTCCATTTGCAGGTTTTACAGGTTCTGTTGCTGCTGAAGGTTTGAGATTAGGCGAAGACTCTGTTTGAACAGAGGGTTTACTTTGTTAATAAATTATATAGTGTTAACGGATTGATGAAAAAAAAATTATATAGTGTTAACTAAATTTTAAAATGAAAAGTTTATAATAGAAAGAGGAACATAGAGAATAAAGATGGAAAATAAAGAAAAAGTTTATAATACTTGCACTCCACTATGAATTTCATAATATGTAGACTTAAGAAATTTTGTTTAGAAAAATCCAAAATAAGAGGCCGATGAATCCATAAAACCTTAGAAGAGGCACTTGTCGTAGAGAGAACATTATCTCGTCTTCAATCTCCATAACTTTGCTTGGGAATGAAGAAATCAGAGCAAAACTTGATAGTTCTTCATCTCTTCAGCCCTTCTTAATTTTCTATCACAGTGTAAAAAATCCTTGATGGTATTTAATCTTAACCCTTCCTGTATTGATTAATTGCATAATTTCATTTTAGTAAACATTAGACTTTACTATGATAGTTGTAATTGTAAGGTAAAACTCATAATTTTACAATAAGAATTAAGTATTAAAGATGAACACTTCATTATGCAATTTCAAAATCGGAAACCTTGACTCCATAAGAGACTGGAAAAATGAAGAAATAGATGGAATTTTCCAAATATTTTTTTGTTAAACGTTTAGTACTCTGCAAATATTAGTAAAAAAAAAATTGATTACTAGAAGCATCTTACAAATTCTATCACGGTCTGTCATTGTTTACCTTCGGATTATGCTCCCTTGGATTGTTCTTGTGTTTCTATTTTATATATAAAGAGGTAAAAATATCAGAGATCCAATTAGGGAAACCTTGAACATAACCAAAAAAATATATATAGGAATACCGTCAACAGGAAGCGATAAAATGGCAAACATAACAAATTTCAGAATAGAAACATCTAAATGAAATCTTAGAAACTGCTCTTGTAATCTGATGTTAAAAATCTTGGAAACTGTCCTTGTAAACAAGATTTTACAAACAGATTAGGAGAATACATTGGCTGCTTTGCTTTGTTCGTAAGAGGAGAATATGGAGAGATTGTTAACAAACCACTAAATTTGAAATGAAGAAACTACTTCAGTTGGCAGAATCGTAGTATGATGATCCATGTTTAATATTTTATATGTACAATAGTTCACAGATATTTTGGAGGAGAAGAAGTGGAAAGGTGGAGATCGTGGGTAAAGAGGTTTTTATTTTTATTTTTTATTTTACTTTAATTAAACAAAATACAATATACAGATCTATAACAGTTTTTCGAGAAAGAAAATGAATTTTATATAAACTGCCAAAAAATAATAAACAAAAATAAATTGTAGAAATTTTTTGGCTGTGACACATGATCAAAAATTAACATTGTCAAGAGAAAAATATTGCAATTTAAAAAAAAATGTGACACATCTAACTCGAACTAGAGTAACCACTCTACTTTTTTAGACTAGAAAAAAATATTTTTTGGCTTGTCCAATTCTACAAATGTTTGATCTCTCAACACAGAATTTGACTCATATTTATTTTGAAAGATTAAGTCTGATTTGAAATTATCCTAACTAGATTAGATACACATAAATCTCCTAACTATCTCACGAATATCTTTTCTTCCCGTCTTACTTGATCATCTGTAAATTGAGTATCTTCCAGTTGTTAGCCGATCCACATTAGCTCATTGTTGCGCCAAGTCCACGTCATCTACGGTCCATGTTATTTTCTTGCTGACTCGTTGTTCATCTTTTGAAGCAGACATATTATTTTTTGTTCCCACAAGTTGTAACTTCATCAAGGTTACACTTTCAATCTCTCTCTTTTTATTGTATTTGTCAACTCCATCAATCCTAACAAAATAAAAACAAGACTCCAAGGAAGCACAAATTATCACAACATAGCGAATAATCATTCACACGAAGACAATGAATCCATTTACCAAATTTGAAACTTAAACAAGAAATCAAAATCAAGTCCATTTTAACCAAACTTAAAACCGAATGCATTGTCTTAGCAAAAACGCTGATTAACTTCCCCAGAATTCATACTCCCCCATAATCCTAACTCCCCCTGAACATTAACTCTCTCTCATATTTTGACTTTGACTCATAATCATAACCAATTTCTTCAAAGCTTTCACAACCATATTCAGGTTCTAAATCTTCATTAGATGTGAATTCTTCATTAGTAAGTGCATGTCCTTCATTATACCCAGGTTCAGGTTCTGCTGCAACATTAGTCTCAGCTTCTAGTTAGTACCAACAACTTCAGCATCAACATTCACATCTTCATGAGGCTGTGCATTAGGAAACAGTTGACCATACTCTACCCCTGACCGAGTGGAATAATCAATCAAAAACCAACTATAAAATTACCAAAATTTCCACAAAAAGTACTGGAGAAAATTTACATGCAAGACGATTAACAATGTCGGTGAGCAGAGAGGCAACAACCTTGATATCCATAGCCAAAAAAACACCAAAGTTGTGATCCCCATATGTACGCATGACCACTCCTTGACCAACACGATCTATGGGGATACACTTCTTCGGTTGTGGCCTAAGCAACTCATATGGCTCCAACTGAATTTCCTTCTGAAAGTTGAGTACTCAATATATCAAGTTAGGAAAAAAGAAGACCACGATCCTTAAATTTCTAAGTTAAGACAGCCTTCTTGAATTGATCATACACAAAATTGAAGAGAATTTGTTGCTTCAAAATATATACTAGCTTGCATCTGTCAATTGTAGATGTAGTGTTGTTGGTAGAGGAAATACAGTTCATGCAGCATATGAGATACATATTCCTGAGAAGATTGGACATCAATGAGGGACAAATATCCTTCCATCTAGATATTCTCTCATTCGGCAGATGCTTTGTCACTGTGTGACTAGTCAGATTAACTCGAGCAACTTCATATTTCTTGTGCCATGCCACTAGTGATGTGCAAAAAATCATATTGATCATCATGTGAAAGAACTTGTACATCTTACCTCGCACAAAGATTGGTGCTTTCTTGGTCTCCTCCAAAAAATATGTGTATGTTTGCATAGAATTCCAACAATCTCTTGGACATATGGATCAATTTCTGTAACAGTCTCAAATAGATAATTGTCCTCGATGATCTTCATCACAATAGTTTTGTATGGACCTTGATGAACCACTCATTGATCTAGAAGCAAATTTTTATCTGTAACGAATCTCAGCTGGTGTAGTGAGGAATTACCGAGATATGGGTTCGAACGGAAGTTGTCATAATGTCGGATCTGCTCTGTCACGTATCGACTACTCATGTTGATGTATGATTGCTCGATCGGAGGGATCGTATGACAATTGAACATGGTGTCCAAAACCTCAGAGAAGCAAGTTTAGAGCCAGATCATTGATTGGTGGTCAAAAATATTGTGAAGCTAGTGCCAAAAAATTAGGGTTTACGGAAATAGAAGCCAAAGAAGGAGCAGATGAATCGGCAACTGGGTCGCTTGGCGAAGCAGGCGACAGAGCAGATGAAGCAGGCGACAGAGCAGATGAATCAGCGACCGGTTTGGTTGGCGGAGCAAGCAACATAGTAGATGGGTCGGTGACCGGTTCAGTTGGCGGAGCTTTGTATTTTGTGATTATTTCTAGGCAAACTTCTTCGATTGAAATATTATAATTGACGAGCTCAAGGCGATCTGATGTTGCCTTGCGCTTGGATGTGCTAGTACGCGTTCTCGCCGGTGATGCAGAGGCTAAGGCGGCCCGAGTGAGAGACGAGGTTAAAGCTTGATTACCTCCATGAGTATTCACCATCGTGCTAGAGTTTGGAGTTAAGAGAAATTGTGCAAAACATGAAAGGTGTTGCGCCAACAGTACTCAACCACATAAATTTTTGGTACTTAAGTGTGTGTCAGTTGACCAAGTAATGGGTTCAAAAGTTAATAAAAAAACCCTTGTCGTGAAGAAGTATTGTTACCAATTTCTTTCATGTCATGTGCCTAGAACATCCACCATCGAAATATCATGCCCCCTGGAGACTTTACTTACAGATGCAAACCCAACTGCCTGATTGTCTTCTGTTTCAGATTCTTCCCATTCTTTACTTTCGGAAATATCCATTATGCCAAACAATGTTGAATAGGCCATGATCTTTATCTGTTCAATTTTCTTGAGTTATTGATATAAGTCATCCTTCTTTATCCACACTCGAGAGAGTTGTTTGCGATTTGGATGACATATGTTTTGAATCATTAGTCTTTTCACAAGATGGTTGAAGTTACAACATTGCCTTCTAATGTGTCCAAGCTTTCCAAAATGATAGCAACTTCTTTAAAAAAATGTCATCGTAATCCTTTTTGTAGTTGTTGTTGGAGCAGATCTAAAGTTGTTCCTTTTGACAAAAAAATTTTTTTTCTGCAGATGGCCCTCCTTGATATCCTAGACCAAAGTTAGTTTTTTTGGTTCTACCTATAGTTAAAATCTTGTTTAGATCCTTTGTTCCACTGTTCAACATCATGATCTTCTTGGTAGTTTCAGAAACTTCATGTTCTAGTGCTTTCATCTTTGAAGCTTCCTCACTAAGTTCCTTCTTAAGTTCGTCATTTAATTCTTTGAGCAGAATCTTCTTTTTTATTAACAACACATTTTCTTGACTTGTCATTTTCCAGTTCAGTTACATTGTCTTGAACTCCTCCTGAAATCCGTAGTCTCTTCTTCATACTCACTATCTAATACACTCTTGGTATCTTTGTTTGTAATGACTTCTTTGTCGATGTCAGATTCACTATCTGATGAACTTTCTTAGTCTTCTATCAGTACAAGAAAAGCACAATATCATGTAAATATGTTGTAACCAGTAACATCACCATATTTGGAGTCACTCTCTGAATCATTGTCACTGACCCCAATGTATGATTTATCTTACTATTCTGATTCATTACACAATTAGCTTTTGTGTGACCAACACCTTTGCAGCCAAAACACTGAGCTTCCCTCTTCTTGATGGTGGGATAGTCGGCTTTAAAGTGGCCTATGCCCTGACATTCATTAAAATTTTGATCTGATATGCGTCTTGACTACTCAAACTCACCTGAGAGATTTTTGAGAAATGGTCTTCGATTACCATAGAACATTTGCTTTACTTACTATTGCACTCAATTTGGTGCTAAACTCAGTGACACATTCTCCTTCCTCCATACACAAATTCTCAAATTTTGAGGCAAGAGCATCCAGACGACTGCATCTAGCATTTGTGGTACCCTCAAAGTACAACTGCAATGTGTCCCAAGCTTGCTTCACACTTGTACAGTCTTGGATTTTTTTGAACTGATCATCATCCAGCGAGTTCAATATTGCCGATACAGCTCTAGAGTTCATTGTAGATAGCCTTTCCTTTTCATCTGTCCAATGTTCCTTTAGCTTAGGTACCCATTTTCCATCTTCTCCTTTAGCAACATGTTCTTTCCAACCACTTTCAACAGCTGTCCATGCATCTTCATCTATGTTACGAATAACATATCTCATTTTCACTTTCCAATGCCCATAGTTTACATCATGTAGTATGATGTGTCTCGGGCCGACAAACGGATCTCCTGCTGGGTCCATCTTACGTCTCAGGATCTTCACGTTTTGTTGAGTAAAATAACTCGGTTCAGATGCCTGCTTTGATACCAAATGTAAAAGTAAGAGGATCTTAATGCACACGAATTTTACGTTGAAAAACACGAAACTCTCCGCTTCACACTTTATTAGAAATATCTCAAGATGCTCACACACTCTTAATGGATTTACAAAACTTAAGAACTACCCTTCTTAATCTAAAACCTATGATTTCTAACACAAATTAGAGTAACCACTCTACTTTCTCAAACTCAAAAAGCTTATTCTTTTGCTTGTTCGATTCTACAAATGGCTGACCTCTCAACACAAACCTGGACTCCTATTTATCTTAAAGGATCAAGTGTGATTCGAGGTTATCCTAACTAGATTTAGATAGACCTAAATTCTTAGATATCTCACGAATATCTTCTCTTCCCGTCTTACTTAATCTCTACAAATTAAGTATCTTCCAGTTGTTAGCCGATCCACATAAGCTCATTGTTGTGCCAAGTCCACGTCAGCTACGATCCATGTCCTTATTTCACTGACTCGTTGTTCATCTTTTGAAGCAAACAAATTCTGCTTTGTTTCTTGTACCTTCATCCAGTTTACACTTTCATTATAAACATCAAAGAATACCATTGTTTACAGACAAATTTATTTATAGTAATGAAACAAAATTGGAGTACAAAAATAAAACTTTATATTCTATTGTTCGATTCTTCTTGCCCTCTTCTTCAAGGGTTTGTAGTAGATTTTTTGAATAGCATGGACGTAGTTGAGGATGTGGGCTTCGGCGTGGACGTGTTTGTGGGCATGGACGTGATTGTGGTTTTGGTTTGGCTTCAGCACGTTCCAGATGGAGGGTTTGTAATTCGCCCTCTAAAAGATTCTTCTACTAAGATATTGAATACGGAATAATATAGAAAATTTATAAGTTAAAATGATAGAATACAATCTAGTTTTTATACAATATGGGAGCAGCGAGAGCCGTGCCTAAGAAGGTAGAAAAGAAGCACTCGCCTAGGGCCCTTAAATATCATAGAAATTTAGAGGGCCTTATTCAGAAAATTTTATGTAGCATATTGGTGATGTTATCTTCTTGAAATAGATTTTAGTCCAAAGTTCAAATTGCCACTAACGTGAGTAAATCACTATCGAATTCATTCATAGACAGCATCCTTCCTTACATAGTTTAAATAATATTTCTGTATTCAACTGTTCCCATTTTTATTATCTTTCACCATGTTGATTTTTTTCCATTCTTTTATTAACTTCTTATTTGTCCTTTTTTGTTCTATTATCGTTTCTTTACTTTAGTCATTGTTTTTGATACTTTAAATATATATAGTAGTTTTTTCAAAATGTTACACTATATTATTATTTTATTTAAGTTATGTATGTTGTCAAAAACAATTAAAAGTGTCTAGTTTCTAATTTTCTTTTTTTGTCAACATTTAATTTCTAAGTTTCTTTCACCACTTTACTATAAATACTTTTTATAAAAATGATAGGATTTTTTGTTAAATTTATGGCCAAAGAGTCCTAAGTACAGCCCTGGGAGCAGCAAAAATAGCGACAAAATTACGGAGAAGACTCTTAACTTGTCCTACAATTAAACAACCATAGAATCAATAATTAACTTTCGTATCATAAAATTCGTTTATAAAAGAGGACTACGACTTGAGATACTGAATATCTATATAGTCCATGAAACTCGTTCAGTACTTTCTATAGAAACATTTCTTAAGGTAAAATAATAATTTTAGATCAGTTAAATATGGTATAGACTCGCAATACCTTGAGCTATAGACTCGCAATTAAACCGGATTGCCACGAAATCTTTATCTTCTTCGTACTTGGTGTGAAAAAAATATGTGAGATTTGATTGAATCGATCCAAAAATTGTATCCTCAGAAATGGCTAGAACACAGAAGATAAGCTGAAAACGAACGCGAGCCTTAGACAGTAGAATCCGCTTGGATTAACTAGTTTGTTTTACATATGTCTAACATAATTTATTGGCTTTACATATGTTTTACAAACCTAACATAACATTTACACATTCCGGAAGTGTGTCTGATAGAAAGTGCGCTTGGATTTTAGGTTTCCGGTGCATGCCGACGACTGCCGCACACTGGTCGCCGAAAAATTCTTCTTCCTCTCTCCTCTTTGATTTCTTATTTGTATTCTCTGATGTCATTAGAGGGGTCTCTGCCCCCCTCTACGGATCCGGCCGACCCAACGACGAAAGAAACCCTATATCCTCTAGTTTCTTCTGCTGATCGTATTACCTCGGATTCATGTTTGGTTTTGGTTACTGGTGAAATCGAAAGATCCAGTCATAGCTTTCGCCTCTGTTGGTTTCTCACATCCAGCAGCCACCTCCGTTATTACTCCAAGCTTCGATTTCTCCTCAGTTTCGGGATATGTGCCTTCTGTCTCTGTTCCTTCCTATGCGTCGAGATTCAAGACCTCTTTATGGAATTATAAGAAGATGTCTTCTCCTACATTCCTCGAGGGTGATACCCCAGTTGTACAAGCTATGCTGTTAGTCATCCGGAAAGTGTCTGAGTTGTGGAAGGGTTATATCGTCGCTCATTTTCATATGCCCGCCTCTCCTGAAGATCTATTTTGATATGAACCCGATTTAGAGGAAATTCGGGATTATCTCGATTTGCTCGTTGTCAGATAACCTTCTGAGGCTACTAGGGATTGGATTCTCTAGACCCGTTATTCGCATTCCGGTAACTGCGGGTTCTAAGTTTGTCCTTGGTCCTCTTTCGGTCCTTTCGAGCTTGCCGAACTGATCTCAGTCCCGATTTGGGCTGTTTTGAAATGCATCCTCCCCAACTATACTTTCTTGACGACACAAGTGTTATTGGCAAAATCCTGCTCACAAAAGATCGTGACTTGAACCGGTTAACATTGGTGAAACAAAGGTCAAGTTCAACATCCTGCTGGACAGATTCCTTCCAAAGACAATCATTGTCAAGGACGTTGCACTGAATCAGCGAGGGTCAAGGTTCCTTAGCCGAGACCTCCCCCAAAGTGTATCAATTACGGGCGATATGGACATCTTTTTAGCAGATTTCCTAAACCTTTAATGAAAAATAGTAAGTTCAAAAGGACGTGTCTTCGGGCTATGCTCAAGTCACACCCCAACAGTTTCTCTGGAATAAGCAAAAGAAACTGATGCTGGTATAGTTACTAAAGCAACCTCAGTCATCTCACCAGCTGATCAAGCCACAAATTCTGAACATGGGTCTTCTGCAAAGGATGTCGTGGTAACTACAGAGAAGGAAGCGACAATAGTGACTCCTTAGAGGGCTCGTAAACGCTTAAAACGTTTTATAAGAGCTCCTCGCTGAAAATTGATCATGTCACATTCACTACTCGAAAGAGTCAGGGGAAAAGGATCTTAACTGAAGAAGCTAGTGCTCTAAGGTTGTCCTCCTAATACTATTAGTCAGGTGCAAGGGAAAATATCGGTGGCTGATCCCAAGTAAGAAAAAGCTTCGATAATCCCGTTTGCACATACTTATTTTGGAAGTGCTCCTTCGGATCCAAAAGGAGATCCACCGTTCTCTCAACCTCCAATCAGGAAGTTATCTGCTAGTGCGAAGAACCGAGCTAGATATAAACATAAGCATGAGTTTTAAGCATCGCTAGCTGTTAGGAATAAATTAAGTTCTTCATCTTTCCAATTTTGGGGTAAATCCTCTAAGAAGGGAACAAACCTTTGAAAGCATTGCTTTCGCCTTCACCTTTTGTGTAATTAATGAAAGTTTATTTTTGTTGGAATTTAAGAGGCTTAAACAGCCAATCTTGTCAAGGACTAGGTTAATAGTAAGAAACCCCTCATCGGAGCATATTTAGAAACACATCTTGGAAAGTAATGCTAGTGTTATTTTGGCTTCATCTTTACCAGGTTGGAGAATGGATTGTAATTACTCGAAAATAGAAAGTGGAAGAATATGGGAAGTCTGAGATTCTGCGATCTTAGTTTTTGTATACAAGAATTCAGAACAATTGGTTCTATGTGGTATTCACGATCCTACACTCAAGTCTCCATTTCAATTGCATTCATCTATGGCTTCAACATTGAAGTCTAGAGAAGAATTCTGTGGGGGGGAGATCACCACACTGAACAGTGGTAGCATCCTCATAAATTCTCCTTGGCTGCTCACTAGCGACTTCAACCAAATTGCATCTGCCGATGAGCACCACTCTATTATCACGTCATCTCTCCCACTCTGAGGAATGGCGAATCTTTAAGAATGTCTTCAAGATAACAATCTATGTGATCTTTCGAATAAAGAAGTCTTCTACACTTGGTCAAATCACAGACCAAAAGACCCAATTCTCATAAAGTTGGACTGAGTGGTTACTAATGATGCTTGGTTGTCGGTTTTTCCGGAATTTGTTGAATTGTTTGATCCTCCAGAGGACTCCAACCATTCCTCTTTCTTGATCAACCTTGATTATTTTGGAGGTTAGGAGCAAGAAAAGGTTTATGTACTTCCATTTCTTTTCTACTCACCCTTCCTTCATATCAGTTGTTGCATAAGCATTGAGCAGTGTTGAAATAGTGGGATCACCATTTCAAGAAAAGGTTCATTATGATTGGAAAAAGACTTATAAATTTAGGATTTGTATCAGAAGGTTGAATATATAGAGATTTGGGAACATTCGGCAAAAAACTAGGGATGCTCTTACACATCTAGGAGATATTCAATATCCACTTCTCACTAAACCTACCTTTGATCTTTACATAGTAGAAGAAGAGGCTAGATAAAAATTGAATTTCTTCTCTCATGCTCTACATGAATTCTACATGAAGAAATCAAGAATAAGGTGGATAGCCATGGGAGATGCTAATACCAGATTTTTCACAAAGCTGTATTAGCCAATTTAGTAAAAAAGGCCACCAGGTACTCAAGGGATGATAATGGTGATAGGATGGATGATCCATGTTAAGTCAATGATCATATTATTACCTATTTCTGTAATCTACTATGTTCCAAAAACAGAGGTATATCTCCCTATTCAGTTTCTCAGATCAAGGAAATTCATCCTTATTGTTGTCCTCCGGAACTCATGCCTCCTCTCACAGCAATTCCTACTAGTGAGGAAATTTAAACAATTCTTTTGTTTTTGCCTAAGAGCAAGGATCATGTACCTAATGGGTTCCCTATGTAGTATAAGGAAGCATGGAAAGTTTTAGGAGCTGATCACATCAAGTCAATAATAGACTTTCACTTCAGGTCATATGGTTAAGGGTTGTAACTCCATGGCCATCACACTGATTCCAAAGGTACCAAGTGCAGACATGTTAGATCAATTTAGGCATGTCTCATGTTGTACCATAGTTTACGAGATCATTGCCAGAATTATCACCAAGTGTCTAAAGTTAGTGATTCCTCAGGCAGTGCAGAACAATCAAGTGGGTTTCCTTAAGGGTCGTCTTTTGTCTAAAAATTTCCTATTAGCTTTAGAGTTAGTGGAAAGCTTCCATAAGCCAAGATGAATATCCAAGGGCTGTCTTCAAGTGGACATAACGAAAGCCTATGACAACCTTAATTGGTCATTTCTGCTCAACATTCCGCAAGCTCTAGAGTTCCCAACAGTGTTTGTAAACTAGATAAAGGAATGTGTGACTTCTCCTTCTTATATCATTGCCTTTAGTGGGGAATTAACTGGGTTCTTTTCAAGAATGAATGGGCTTCGCCAAGGGGATTTGATGTCATCACTGCTCCATGTGCTGGCTATGATTATCCTTAGTACTCTTTGTGCTTGCTATATATATATATCCTCAACAAGAAGCTTGATCAGGGAGTATTTCAGAATCGATTTACTCAACATCCATTATGTGAAGCTCCACTAGTTACACACATGAGCTTTGCTGATGATATCCTAATATTCTGTGATGGCTTTGAGAACTCCTTTCAAGGTATTCTCAGCATTCTAAATGAGTTCAAGCTTGCTTCTGGTCTTGGGATTAGAAGGGAAAAGTCAGCAATGTTTATATATTGTGGAAAGTTTTCTTATATGCAGCAGCAAGTTGAGCGCCTTGGTCTCACTCTTTGATCATTCCATGTGCGTTACCTTGGAGTTCCATTGACCTCCCAGAAACTCAGGAAGCAAGGCTACCAGCCTCTCATTGATAGAATCTCAAAGCGATTTTCCTCATGGACCGTTAGGCATCTGTTTTTTGCTGGTAGACTTCAGCTGCTGCAATTGGTTATATACTTTACAATCTCTTTTTGGGCTTCAATATTCATATTGCTTAATCAGTGTTTTCTGACTCTGGAACAAATGTGTAATGAATTCCTATGGAAGGAAGACCATACCTCATCAAGAAAAGTTAAAGTAAGCTGGAAATTAGTATGTTCTCCAAAGGACTAGAGACTGGTGGCTAGTCTAAAATTGAAGCCAAAACCCGACAATTACTCTCCTCTGGGAATGTCTTCCTCAAACTCAAGAGATAGTTGATTCTGAAGTTGATGACTGTTACCTTTGGAAGGCTGATCAGAACTTGGCCAAGGAATAATTCTATTTCTCTGTACTTGGTTCGCTCTTAACTGATATGTTAGCTTTTTAGGATGTTTATGATTACATTATTCATAGATTTTCTGTGTTTGCATTGCATATTTAGGTATTTAAGTAAATGTTTGCAAATACATTGTTGCTTTTGTAGGTTACGGAGTGAACTATGCAATGATATGGATTAAATGGGTGTAAAGGAACAAAGGAGAATATTTGGTACAACCCAACGGTCATGTCCAGCGGCATCACGATGCCAAGGAGGTCCAACGGTCATGTCCAGTGGCATCACGATGTCAAGGAGGTCCAACGGTCATGTCCAATGACATCATGACACCGGTACAACCCAACAACATCATTCTGCGGTTTCGTGACACCGTTGAAGATTTGGCGAAACCCACCTGAAGATCTAGCAGGGAGATGAAGCGATGTGAGCACCACCCATCGATCAAGTGCAGCAGTTATGTGTAATCGCTAGGTTCCTAACGGCTAGATGCAGCGGCCAAATGACCCCCACTGAAACACCTCCGAGTTTTGTTGACCAATATCTAAACCGGATTTGACTTGGTTTAATTTTTGTTGATCCAAACTTTTGCTTGTCGTATAAATACTCTAAACCTAATGAGGGTTAACTTATGCTTTGCTTAAATACTTTTGCTTCATCCTATAAATACTACTTAAGTTTTATGATAAGACTTTGTATGAATCTTTCAATTTCAAAGTATCAAATATCTTTCTCTTCTTAATTCCTTTATCTATTCTCTATTAATCATGATTATGCAAAGATCAAACTTATTGCTTTCTATTATTATGGTTAATTGTGAGTAATCATTTTATTACTCTTGGAAATGGTAGATCTATGGTGATTAGAAGTAGATTAGTGAAGTTTAGTCTTGTGACAACTTAGAGCCTAGTTTGATAGGTGTTATTAATGCTAGATTAGCCTTGAAAATGTTTGTTAGGACTTAGATAATTTCATGTCCACAAAGTGTTTGATAAAATGTCGGAATCAAGATATCAAGTATTGTACATTCCTAGCATATGGAAATAGTTTACTAGCATATGGAAATAGTTGATTAGGGTGTTTAGTGCTTATTTAGGCTTGTAATTAATGGTTTTTGATTATTTGATCGCTAACAGAAGTTATTGATGATTAGGTGATTAAAGAAGAGATTATTGCCATAAAAATAGATTAGTTGAAAATAGTGATCTTAGACCTAATTTTTACTTATGTCAAGTAGATTAAGTTCCACTAGTTAACAAGTGATCACCCTAGTCACCTACCTCTCTCATGAGAGTTCATTTTTTGTATCTGATTTCAACCCGATTTTAGGTTTTTCTGCTTTCATTTAGATTAAAATTTGGTTTCAAAACACAAAACACTTTTATTGCTTAGATTGAAATGAAGATTTGTATTCCTAGTGAGTTGTATTGCTAGTTTTCTTGTGGATTTGATCCTAAAGTTCTATGCACAATAGGTTTAATTGATAGACCTTTATCGTTATATCATTGACCCTTCTCCATAGTCGGTTGACTGGCACCATGCGGTTTGGTTCAAAGGTAGAATCCCAAAACATGCCTTTGTTACTTGGGTGACTGCAAGAGGCAGACTCTATACTAGGGACAGATTAAGAAGCTGGGGTATGGATGTATCGAGCCTCTGCCTCTTATGTGGAGCAAGGGATGAGTCTTGCAAGCACCTGTTTTTTTATTGTTCTTATAGTTTCCAGGTGTGGTCTTTCTTCACCTCTCGAGCCCATCTTTCACCTCCTTCAAATTTTCAGGATGTGTTAAGATGAATGAAAGAATCATCCAGAGATAAGAACATATCTCTCATCCTCCATTAACTCTATTTGAAAGGAGAAAAATGGTCGTCTTCACAATTCCTCACAATCTCCTCCCACGTGTATCATCAAAAAGATATTTAGTTGACTCTTCGGAGATGCCTAGACCCGCTGTCACGGGCGCAACGAAACCTCCCCTCTACAGTTTCTCTTCTCACCACTTGGTTTGCGGTGTTCTAAGAGACAAATATTGGTAAACTTCTCCTTCTTATGTTTATTTGTAGCTGCAGCAGCTGTTGCTTCTGTGCTTTGATGTAATCGGCTGCTGCCTCTTTTCCCGTTGGGTATGTTTTGTAAACCTCCATGCTTTTGTGTAACCGTCTTTTTATTGGATATTTAAAGAAAAAAACATAATTTACTGTTTTAAATATTCTTTGATAGGTTTATTATATCTGTGATTTATAAGATTTATCATCCAGTAAAGATTTATAATTATTCTGTCCTTGCCAGAAGTATGTAACCGTGAGCTAACCTATGATAATTATAAAGTTAAAAAGAAATATTTTACAAATTCGTAAAGAAAAGTATAATTTACAAAATTAATATTTACCTATATACAAATTATTCAATGGAAAAATTATAATAATATATGTACCTCAATATAAACAACTATATCTCAATTTTTTGTTAAACCGTGCGTGAAAGTTTTAAACTTTTGGTCCATAATCTCCTCCAATACCTGAATCAGCTTTCAGATATTTTGATTTAAACAATAAGAAAAGGAGAATTGAATCTAGAGAACAAATGAATCAATTCCCTTGTATTGCCACCAGGCCATCAACCCTTTGGTAACCAATAATATATCACTAATTAGGCACAATCTATGTAAATAGTATATAATATACAAAAAAGAATAACTTTTGTTATGAAAAATATAAAAATTATTACAAAAATCTATCAAATATTAGCAAACTCTTCCATATATCCCCAAAATTTATCATATATCTATAGTGTGCCTAATATTCGTAAAATTTGTCATATGTTTGTAGTGTCTGCCATATATCTGCATAGTCTGTCATATGCTCGTAGAATGCCAAATATTCGCAAAGTCTGCCAATTGCTCGCAAAATCTGCCAATTGCTCGCAAAATCTGCCAAATGCTTGCAAAATTTCGCCGAATCTGCCAAATGCTCGCAAAATCTTCCAAATACTCGCAGACTCTGCTAACTATTGGGTAAAGGGTCTTTTTTGATCCGTACTTTTTCCAAAGTGCATTTTCCTACCTGTGCAATAAAATAGTGCTAATAAATATCCAAACACTCATAAAATTCAAATTTCATACCAAACTAATGATTATATTTCGAAAGAAAGAAATTGTACAGGTAGGAAAAGACACTTGGAAAAAGTTTGGGTAAAAAAAGACCCTTTAGATTCTGCCAAATATTTGTAAAGTTTGCGAACTATTCCCGTAGAGAGTACCAAATATTTGCAAAGTTTGCCACCTATTTTGTATAGTCTATCAAATAGCTGCATAGTCTGCCAGATTCTCACATAGTTTGCAAGATTTTCACATTCTGCCAGATTCTCGCAAAGTATGCTAGTTACTCTACAAAGTCTGCTAGTTGCAAAATGTCTGCAAAGTCTGTCAAATGTGTGCAAAATCTGTCAGATGCTTGCATAGTTTGCCAACTATCTGCAGAGTCTACAAGATGCATGCACAATCTATCAAATATTCGCAAAGTCTCTGAGATGCTCGCAGAGTCTGCCAAATATGTCATCTAGGATACATTTGGAAACTATTATCTTTCAAATTATAAAAGTTTTAGGCACCTCGTTGCGATAGGAGGATTTGCAAAGGCCTCGAAAACTTCAGGTTTATATGTTCCTCGGATCAGTCCAGACTATCCTCTGTTTGGTTGGTGTCTTAACTAACGGTGATGTAGGGATTTATCCAGAAATCGTAAGATTCAAGATATCAAAAGCAGTTTTGAATAAAATAAAAGTAATATATCGATTCAAGACCCGACAAAAAAGAAAGCTCGAGTGGAGAGAGTTCGGAGAACTTTTGGGATCTTGAGAATGATCTGCATGGTAAGAAGACACTTTTACGTTTGGAGCCTGCAACTACAATAACTAATGATGTCAAAAAAGAATAAAGGTTGGTTTTCTAATTTGAAGAGAAGAGAGATTCAGTTGATCCGAGTTCCTAACTATCAGCATCCGCTATTTGTGCTGGAGCAACATCACCACATCACTCCTAGGCTTTTCAATCTATTACCAATGGTAATGCTCACAACAAGAGTACTAGTTCTATGGTTTTTCGGGACGGATACTAAAGTTGGGAAGTCGAGGCGGAGACCAAGCCAATGAAAGAGAAAAGCTTAAACAAATAATAAGGCCACAGGTACGTACAAGAAGAAAAAGAAGGAAGGTTTGATTGCAAAAAAAAAGAAGTTGCTGATGAAGTTGTCTCATCAAAGTCGCCAAACGATGTGAAATTGAGGTGGTTCTTTTTCACTTATTAGTTCATATTAAACAATTTTTAAATCCTTTGATGGTCTTCGTTATTTTCTTTTAAAGGAGCGGATCACATATCCTCTATATTCAAAATTCTTTCCATATATTTAAATTTTATCAGTGCAAAGCAGATCACTTGTACTCGTGGTTTCTAGGATATATGTCATGTGCCCAGTCCTATTTCATAGCAAACACAATCCTTTCATAATTTTTTTTTTTAAGTTTGAGTGGAACAAAATAAACATGTAGCTAAAGGGAAGAAATAAATAGGGGGCGCTCTTTTTCACGCGCCAAATCAATCTCTCTCAAACTCACTTTGTCACGACAGCCAACACCGATTAGATCTGTGGTGGCTACGGCAGCACCAGCTCCGGCCCACCCACATATGTTCCTCCTTTGTTTCTTTTGTCTCCGAAGTGGTGTTTTGCTAGCGTCTCAAGTGCTGTGGAGTTTTGGTGGTTAGCGCTCGTTGGGAGGCCTTCGTTGTGGATGTGCGATAGTGGCTTCTCCGGGGTTCCTTGTCCTCTACTCTCTCGCGTCCAAAGCTTGGTGGTTCATGATACTCAGAGTTTTAATCCAAGAATATGACTGTAAGTGCACACAAAGTAGTATAAATGGGATCGAATCCACATAGACCAATATTGTATTACGATTTTTTATGAATGAATGCTAAGGTAAGACGAAAAGAAATGTTGTTTGTTGAAAATGACGAAAGATAAAGCCCTATTTGTGTTTGATTCAATGATTCTTCATTCCTTTGAAACCCTAAATCCTAAGTAGAAAACTACTCAGACATGGAAGTAGTGAAACAACTAATGATTGAAGAAGAACTCATAAATATCAAATAGAAATAACAAAAGAGTCTTAAGATCTCAAAGAATCAAGAGATCTCAATAGAACATAAAGCATAGCCTCAACAATGACTCAAAAACTAGTATTTATAGGTAAAAACATGTCTAGGTAAAAATCCTAAATCAAATAGGAGAAGAAGCAAAGTTTCTTTTTTTCCTGAGGAAGGTCAATCTGGTCTCGATCAATTGATCTCGTTCTTCACGGCAATTAAGATCGGTGGGTCTTGATTCTGGATCGATCGTTCCAAAGCTGGATCGATCGGTCCAAAGCTGGATCGATCGGTCCAAAGCTGGATCGATCGGTCTGAGCTCGTCTGGTTGATCTGGTTTCTTATGGCAATGTGCTGGTGAGGATGGATCGATCAATCCAATGAGATTGATCGATTTGGAAATACACGGTAACCCCACAGATTTGGGATCGATCGATTTAATGTCAAATCAATCAATTTGGCTAGGCGTGACCAATTCCTCAAATCACTTTAAATGACTCATTTGTGCTCCTTTTCTCTGAACTTCATTCCAAATGCAACATGACTCTTCCTAGCATGATTAAACCTTAAAAGATTCTAAAAATACCTACAGGACTCTAAAAACCAATGTTAAAACACATTAAAACTTAACATATCAGTTCCACTATACTTGAATCCTTGCTTGTCCTCAAGTAAGAACAAACAAATAAAGACAAGTTTAGAAGAAAGGTTTAAAAAGGGAACTTACGCACTATTTTAGATTCCACCACGCAGAACTTCCAATCCTCATAACTTAGAGCAGGTCAAAGACCAATTAGTACTACATGTACTTTACCATAAGCATAGCATACAATATCTTAATCTAGTCCCCGAAATCATAAGAAATCTCTAAAATTTCTATTGTTGACTCTTTAACATTCATTGATTTCTCTACAACGTGCAGTTTCGCAAAGAGATTATCAATCACAACAAGGGCTTAGAATGAAAGGCTAGTTTGATGGTGGTTGAGGTGTTTAGGCTCTAATGATTAAGACGAATGCAAATCAATGCGCAAAGTCACAGTGATACGAAGACCAAATGTTGATACACAACCCCCTTAACCTTTGAATCTCTGTAAAAGCTCTATAAATGTCCTAAATGAATTGCAATGGTGCTTAAGATAAATCATTAAACATATAAAGACCTTATTCTGATTTCTTCTTTGTCTTCTTTCCCTTCTTGGCTTTTTTTTAATTTTTTTTTCTTTCTTTTCTTTTTATTATTTTTTCAAGAAGGGGAAGTTGTAACCAGTCCTAATCACAGAATACATGAACCAAATACAACTCAACTGCAAATGGAGATCTTTGGAACATAAAAATGTGTCGGTCTGCATACTTTGTAGTTTTTGCACTTGATTGCACATGATAGTGATGATACAGAAGACCTGTGGTATGAAAGATAGGATAAGTTAAACGTGTGATACCAAACTTAAAATGAGATTGGCCATTCGGAGTTCTGAAAAAGTGGTAAAGAAGATGGAATTGAACCCCGAATGTTGTGATTCTTGTGCGATTCAAGCCCCTGAGTGAGAAAATTAAGTCATGTTAAAAGTCACGTAAGATAAATTCAAGGTTAGATCATTCAGACTTCCAAAGGATAGGGAAATTTAGATAAGTTGATTTACTGATGGTGTTTTCAATCTTCATATGCTGAGAACAATCACTGTTAGAAGCCTATTGTAAAGTTAGTGAACACTAGATGAAAATGAAGAACAACATAATAATATTCTCATTGTTTGACTCAATAAAAATGAGCCAAAGACTCAAAAGAAAACCAAAACAAAAAATGACGTTAGTCCCAACAAGTACATTTCTCCAGACTTACTTCACACCGTCTTGGTGTGAAAGAAAATCCTAACTAGGATACGACAAACGAAAAACGTAAAATAAGATAAAAGAAAACTAAAACTATAAATACTTACTAGTGGGTTGCCTCCCACCAAGCACTTATTTAACGTCATTAGCTCGACTGCAGCAACGCCTAAGCGTGATGAGAATCCTTAGAAGGATCAGGGTGTGGTGGAGGTGGATTGAGACGTGGTCCGCGAACTTTATTGTCATGTAGATCCAGTTTCAGAACTCTACTCAACATATCATCCACAGCTAGTTGCCCTTTTTCCTTAAGGTCTGTAGTGATAATCGCTTTGACTTTAGAGAAATGTTTAGACATACATTTGCACTTCAGCCGGTACTCAATAATATTACCAACACATCTCTGTGGTGTCAAAGTGATTTGAGAACTTGACAGCACTCCCCCAAACTTTGAATTGTCACTCTTATCGACCTTCTGGGATTCCTTTATAGAAGAATGAGTATTTCTATTCAAGACTTCATTAATCTCATTCTTAGGTGCTACAGTGATCATGACATCCAGTTTCTTCTCAGTGGCAACATAGGAGCCATAATGTTTGTCATTACTTTTAGAGACTGCATCGTAAAAGACAGTTTTATCAATGTTTAAAAGACAAAACCTCTTATTAAGTAAATCAACGACTGCATATATTGTAGCAAGGAATCTTCCCAAAATCAAGGGCATATAGGCATCCTTACTTATCTCGACGACCTAAAAATCAGTAGGCATCAAACAATTCAAAATTCATACTTGAAAGTCTTTAATGTAACCATGTTGAGTTGATATTTTAGCATCCGTGAAATAGAGTCTCATGTGCGAAGGTGTATAGATTCAATTCCCAACTACTCTGTAAGTTAAGCGGACATGATGTTCACCGTAGATCCAAAATCACAGATAAAATCGTCAAATTTAACTCCAAAGATGGAGCATGGCACAACAAACTTCCATGGATCTTATAACTTAGGTAATTGCTTCACTAAAGAGGCTTGAGCTGTTTTTTGATGTCTTGGGTATGAAACCTTAGGAACATAAGCAACTATTTCTAAGGAATGGATCGATTGATAGGTAGAGGAGATCGAGCATTTTTGGTCGGATCAATAAATCCTGGAGTGAATTGATCAATCTGCATTCCCTCATTGAAGTTGGTCAGCTATGGATCAATCAATCTGGAATATTATGATGGTCTTTGGCCTTAGTGGATTGATAGATCCCGGAGTGGAACAATCGATCTGGAATATTCTGATGTTCTGTAGCACTAACGGATCAATCGATCTTTGGTTGCATCGATCAATTTGGAGACTGGATCGATCGATCCGTTGAGTTGATCGATCGGAATAGAGGTTGGATCGATCGATCCGATAAGTGGATTGATCGATCAGAGATTGAACACTAAAGCTTCCATTCTATATCAGTTATCTTATCATTAACTTCTTGTGCACTCCTGTTTTGTCCATCCAATATGTTCTACAACACAAGTTCAAGTTTACTCTCCTCAGAAGGTTGTGCTTGATCTTTAACAAAATGCACATTTGCTCTTGAGCCACTATAACCATCTCGATTCTTTGGATTTTTTTTCCCTTCGCTGAAAGGACTCCTTGCTGTCCTTTCATTGCCTCTATATTTTGAGAAAATTGAGTGTCTAGCAGGTTAAGATGTGTTGAGACAGCTTCAAAATTTTCATTCAAATCGGTATACATGTGCCTATCTTTGCATTGATCACATCCGTAGACTTCTGTTGGGTATCAAGGAGATGTTGCATAAGAGTCTTGAGGTCTATTTGAGAATCATTAGCAGTGTTCGAAGGTTGTTGGAAGTGTTGTCCCTGCTACGGATATACCTGATGTTAAGAATTCTTGAAATTCATGTTTCAATAAGATAGATTGGGGTGGCTTCTATAGTTCTGGTTGAACCCTCTGTTTTGCACAAACCCATGTACTTACACAAACCCCTGCTTTTGCGCAAAGTTAACCTCTTTTGAATCATCATCTGACCGTTAGCAATACCCATGAAACAAACTGCATTTGATCCATCTTAACATTAATTCCCTCCTCTTTGATTTGCTATTAGTAACAAATTTACCTTAGTAGTCAGCTCACCGATCTTGTGAGACTCCATGCTGTTGACTTTTCTAGACCGATCATACTCAGGACAACGATTATAAGAACTTGCAGTCAAGTTCTTTATAAGCTTGTATGCTCATGTAATACTCTGAGTCATGAAATCCCCATTACTTGCAACATTTAGAACAGTCTTGTAATCCCAATCAACTCCTTTATAAAAGATGCTCAGAATATGCTCTTCTGAATATCCATGATGAGGATACTCTCCACGATACTCTTTGAATCTCTCCCAAGCCTCACAAAAGGACTTTTTGGCAATCTGTCTGAAGGTAACGATCTTATTACGCAAAACAGCTGTCTTATACTTGCTGTAAAAATGGTCTAGGAAAGCAGCTCTGCATTCAGCCAAAGACCTCAAAGAACCAGCATGTAACGACTTAAGCCATATCCGCTAAAGAGAAAGAGAACAACTTAAATCTAAGGTAGTCAGCGTGTACCCTATTAGACTTTGTTGTGTTGTAGTTTTCCTTAAGGTTCTCAATATGATCCATAGGTTTCTCAGCCGGTAACCCATGAAAAAATGCTGCTTCACCAATGAAATTAACCGAGACTTGATTTCATAGTCTTGTCTCGCAATCTTGGGTGGAAATATAGCAGTTATTTATGGTAAAAAGTATGGGTGTGTCAACGTCCCCAATATCATGTTGTTGCACTTGCTGTTGTTGTTGCTGTTGATGTAACTGTTATTGTAAGTCTTGGAGTTGAACAGCTGCAGCGGCTTGAACATCAACAACCGCGTTGTTGTCGATATTTTCACCTATGTTGGCTAGTTTTAAATTTTCTTTCCTTGCTCTGTTGTTAATACGCTCTGTCCTTGCTAGTTCTTGATTAGTTTAATGCAAGATATTTTCAGAACCGTCACTTCTCCATTGAATGCACCTGAAAATAAATAAACAATTTTGTTAGTAAATCTTAGATTAAGCTTTAGTCTTAGATTTGAAGGCAATAATTGGTCTCCGACAACATCGTCAAAAAATTGATACGTAGAGTTTCACCAGTGCAATTAACTGAGACTTGATTTCATAGTCTTGTCTCAGAATCTTGGGTGGACAGATAGCAGCTATGTTATGGTAAAAGGTATGGGGAGTGTCAACGTTCCCAATAGCACGTTGTTGCACTTGTTGTTGTTGTTGTTGTTGTTGACGCAACTGTTATTGTAAGTCTTGGAGTTGAGCAGTTGTAGCGGCTTGAACATCAACAACCACGTTGTTGTCGATATTGTCGCCTATGTTAGCTAGTTTTAACTTTTCTTTCCTTGATCTGTTCTCTGTCCTTGCTAGTTCTTGATAATGCAAGATATTTTCAGAACTGTCACTTCTCAGTTGCATGCACCTGAAACTAAAAGAACAAAACTAGAATTTTCTAAGTAAATCTTAGATTAAGCTTCAGTCTTAGATTTGAAGGCAACAATTGGTCCCTGGCAACGGCGTAAAAAAATTGATACTTGGAGTTTTAACCCAAGAATATGACTGCAAGTGCACAAACAAAGCAGTAGTATAAATGAGATCAAATCCACAGAGACCAATGTTGCACTACGATTCTTTATTAATGAATGCTAAGCTAAGAAGAAAAGAAATGTTTTTTGTTGAAAGTAAACTAAAGACAGCAATTAAAACGAAGTAAACTTATGGATTAAAAGCGTTAGCCTTTCGGGATAATCGCCGTAAATCAGAGATCACGAACCAGACAACTATTTAGGTATCAATAAGAACTATTTCAAACTCGAACATAAATTTCTAACTAATCTACTGTTGTAGTATCAATTACTATGTCTAACCACCTAAGTATCTAAATTGTCGTTTGAATTAAACTCCTAGATAAACATTAACAAGCAGATTCGATATGTTCATGTATCTTGATAGCATCAACTTTCATTGGCTAAAGACAATACGTTCACCTATGTTCTATCAAACAACCTATAACACTTTAGCGAAAAATTTAAACCCTAGATCATAGACTAAGTGATCAAATTAGCCTAAACAATGAGAACAAAAATAGATGATGATGACTAAAGATAAAATCCTATTTGTGTCTGATTCAATAATTCTTCATTTTTTTGAAACCCTAAATCCTAACTAGAGAACTACTCAGACATATAAGTAGTTAAAAAACCCCGCAAGAATATGATGAGCTTCCATAGGCAAAACATCACACAAAACTTCATCTTTGTATTTGCCTATGGTTAATGGAATCAAACTTGCCTTTTCATTGTAGAAGAACTCATAAATATAAAATAGAAATAATAAAAGAGTTTTAAAATCTCAACAGTAAATAAAGCATAAGATATTAAAGCATACTCTAAAAAATGGTTCAAAAACTAGTATTTCTAGGTAAAAACACGTCTATGTCAAAATCCTAAATCAAATAGGAAAAGAAGCAAAGTTTCTTTTCTCGGGTAGGTCAATCTGGTTCTTCACGGTAATTAAGATCGATCGGTCTTGATGATGGATTGATCAGTCCAAGGTTGGATCGATTGATCTGAGCTTGTATGGTCGATCTGGTTTCTTACAACAATGTGGTGATGAGGATTGATCGATCGATCCAATGAGATCGATCGATTTGGAAATACACGGCAACTCCACAGATTTGTTGTTGGATTTGTAGATCTGGCTAGGTGCGGCCAATTCCTCGGATCGACAAATCGATTGATTCAAATGGGGATCGATTGATCAGATCACTTCAAACGACTCCTTTATGCTCTTTTGCTTCGAACTTCATTCCAAATACAACATGAATCTTCCTAGCATGATTAAACTCTATAAACACCTAAATGACTCTAAAAACCAATGTTAAAATACGTTAAAAACTCAACATATCAGCTCATGTCTCCAGCGAAGTACTGCTTAAAGCGATAGTAGATCTGGTCCATATTCCTTGGTGGCTAGGAGCGTTACTTTGATATTCTGGCGTGTGATGTCATCCCCTTGGACTCCAGAAGTCTCTGCTCTTGATGTGGGCTAGATCAGGTGGCATTCTTGCCTCGGCTGTCTCCTCTCTAGGCTATTGGTGTGTCATTGGCTTGGTCGTGCTATCATCGTGTTTGACTTCTCATTTTTTTTGGTGTGGGTGTGTTCTCAGTGGTGATAAGATCTTTCCACTGGTGTCTTAGGTAGTATGTCCTTGGTTGTTTAGGCTGGTTTTGTGTGTGGTTTGGTTGGAATTTTGGTTCGTTTGGTTAGGTGGTGGCTCTCCTTTCTGGATTGGATCTTCCATGTGGCCCAAATCGCTTCACCTTCCGGGAAAGTTCATCATCTCTTGCTCTCTTAGTAATTTGAAACTTGATGACGCCTTATGTGACTCTGGAGTAAGCATGAATGTGATATCACTTGAAATGGAAAAGAACTAAGAGATCAAAGAGACGAAGCAACATTCTTCTTCCATCATATTTGGAGATGCTTCTTCAAACTGCCACTTTTGACTGAGGGCTATCCTCTTATGGTTGAAGATTGTTTAATCCCAGCAAATTTAATAGTTGTGGAGAAAACACAATCCGACAAGCTTCCTCTCATTCTCGAAACTCTATTTCTCAACACTACGAGAGCAAGCATCAACTACCCTAGAAAGAGAGTGACTCTCCTCTGCGTGGATGTCGAAGTCTCTTATCCAATCAAGCCTTCATCTACAAATTTTTGTGGAACAATCACTAATGAAGATGTGGAAAACAAAAGCCTAGGAATATGAAGATTATAGAGGCTCTAAAGCTTGATGAAGAGATCTTGGATGGTGAATGTTTACACTCCTTCTTTGATGAGTATAAATTAAGTGTTATAGATAAGAAGATGGGAGACGCTACGAAGGTTCTTGAAAGGAACTAGAGGGTGATAAGATAAAACCACCCTCCTACCCTTGTCCATTCACCATTGGCTCCTGCTTCAATGATCGTAACACCTTGGAAGCATATTAACGAAATGGTAGAGTATAAAGTCAAGTTCAAGAGTCAGTCCAACTCTTTTTCATCGGTTAAAGGATTCTTCTCACCAGAATTCAAAGAGAAAGGCTTAAAAGGTGTTGAAGAGTTAATGAATAATGTCCTCACATTCGCATTCAAGGACCATCCACGGAGTTCAACAACTCCTCCTATCTCTCCATTCCCTAAGGTTCCCGACTAGGGCTAAAGTATGCCTCTTTCACTCCCTTGTATATACCATCATCTTTCATTATTTTTATTGTTCCTTTTCAAATTTGTTTGTTTTGGTCTCTTTCTTGAATTTTATTTCACATCAAGATGGTGTGAAGTAAGTTTGGGGGAGAGAACTGTCTACTAATCATATGTTTTTTTCCTTGAGTCTTGCATTGTACATGATATTATGCATTGAAAAAGCCAAAAATAAAAATCTTGAAAACACACAAAAAGAAGTGTGTAACTTTGCATTTTCATATTGTTATTAGGATTGAGTTTAGATCCATATAGGTTTGCATATGCGTTGGGGATATTTACTTTGTAGAAGTTCAAATTTGGATTGAGATCAAAGGCTCAAAGTCTTTGATCATAGTTACCTAATGCATAGTTTTAACCTTGAAAAACCGGAAAATCCATCACTAGATATTTTTGTTACAACTCTCTAACCATTGAAAGCTTTGCATGATTTTCGTTACAACTCTCTAAGAAAGAAACTTATATTCAAGCTAAGTCCAATAGCATAGGGTGGATAGTGATCATGATGAGAAATGGTGATTAGAATGAAGGAAAAAGGTGATAAACCCAAAAATAGTCTTTTATATACAAAATTTTCTAGAGAACACTTAGGAAAATAAATAGTTTCTTAAATTTGAATAAGAAATAAAAATAGATAGTGCTACTTCTCTAAAGTTGAAAATATCATAAAGTGGAAAGAGACAGAACCAACAAAAAAGAGAGAAAATAATGAATAAATAAAAATGAGCATGTGTTTGTATGTGAAAAGACACGGGTTAAGGTTCTTATAAGAATTGAGGTTCATTGTTTGAGTTTCTAAGAGTTTTGGAAAATAAGATGGTCAAGTCATGGAATAGACATATTATTTCCCAACACTACATGAATGCATGAATCAGTAGAATAGTGGAAAAGAGAGTCTTGTATCAACATTTGGTCATATTCTCCAATGCTTTTGCTAAGTGACTTGCATTTTGTTTTGAGATAAGCCACAAACACCATTGAACCTTCTCTTTTCCATACTTAAACCTTTTTCTACATAGCCAAATGAACAAGATTGAGATTCCCTTAGCAAGACCGTACTTAAAAGCTAATTGAATGTGAAGAGTTATGAAATTGATTGCAAGTTTGTCTTGGTTCCGGGTATGGTTATAGAGTTGGATTAGTATGATTATGTTGAATTACAAAAGATTAAAGTGTTTGGTTGTGCATTGTTTAACTATCTTCAAGAACCTCGCATTGAATCTATTTTTGAACTTTTTGGCTTTGATCCCCGCCTTCAAACTCTCATTTAATTATTCCTTCTTTGTTTGCTTGCGGACAACCAAAAGATAAGTTGAGGAGAGTTGATATCTATCGTTTTAATATGTTTATAACCTTTTTAAATCGTTTTCTCATCACATTGTATCATTTAGGATCATTTGCATACCTTTTAGTTTAGATTCGTACATTCGACATGCATTTTAGAGTCATAATTCATAATTGTTGCATATTACATAGTTTCGAGTCCTTTTAGGTGTTTGAAGACTTGGAGTGATTTGGGGATTGCAAATAGAAGATACATGAGAAGTTCCAAGAAAGTCTCAATAATGTGAGAAACCACCATGACTAGATTGAAGAGTATAAAATGAGATTTTTTTTTTGTCGAAATGAAAGTGAATTTGGGCTTACGATTAGAAAATTATGAAGATTTGAAGTTTTAACACGTACAGGAAGCAATCCTAACGGTCATGACCGCCAGAACTAACCGTTAGAGACAACACAGATCAAACATTCTTCAGGGTATGATCTTAGCGGGCTACAAACCGCCACAGATGACCGCCAGAGCTTGCAAATGTGTATCCTGGTGGCCTAGACTGCCAAAGATGACGGCCAGGTGTGTCTCGGAAGCTCCCTTCTTGGATCCAACCCGGTTTGTTTTGGGTCGACCCGTGACACACTTACATAGTATTTAAAGCCTTCTAAACCTAATTTATTGATCTTATGCATGTTTTATGAGATTCTCTTAGCCACTTTTGGATCTAAGAAAAATTTTGTACTTGATTTCTTATCAATCTATGTATTTCTCTTTATATTTACTTTTCATTTCTCTAATCTTTCATGTTTATGCAAATATCCATCATCGGTATTTGTGTATTCATTATGATTAATGAGTAACATTTAGATGAGTTTATGGTTGGTGGATTATGATGATTTGATGAGTTAATGATGATGTTTAGGACTAGATCTTAGGTTATCCTTCATTTAGGTTGGTAGTAATGATAGATTTAAGGTTGTAACTTGAATCTAGATGCTTAGAATTTCATGCCTGGAAGGTGTTTGATGAAATGTTTGAAAAAACCTAAATGAGCTTTTCTTCCTTAGCCAATGGAAATTGATGTTAGAGTGATTAATGATTTAATTAGAATCGAATGTTAATGATCATTGATTCACTTTTCACGAGCAGAAGTTTATTGTTAATAATAGTGATTAGTGAATGGATTAGTACAATGAAAGTAGATTAATGTCGATTAGTGATATATAACCAAGGATTGTGTTCATAATATGTTCTTAGCATCATTACTGATTCATCATCTCATATAAATCATTTTCATGCCCTTGAATCATTGTTTTTATCATCTTAGTATCAATCTTATTCTCAATATTTACTTGTTAGATTTGGTCATTAGTAGCATTCTCTTAGTTTTGATTAATTTCTTTAGATTAAGTTGATTTTCTTTGGTTTTAGTGAGTTGACTATATATTCTCTGTGAATCAATCCTAAAAATGCTACATCATTTGGGTTAATTGATAAATAAATTTGTTAATCACTGGTAAGTTTTATTTCACATGTTTATCGTTAGCTTTATCAAATTTTGTCTTTTTTAATACTAAAATCAACAACATGTAATATTAGTTTCGTCCTCAACGTCACTCAGTTATGTGACCTCTAACCTTTGTCTAGATTTTTTACAATCAAGTTCACCACACTTGGTAATTTTGTCCATTTTTCACTTTGTCATTAAATGATCATGTCTATAAGAGTTTGCTTCCACCTGATAAAGCTAGCGTGTAATTAGCCACGGATACTTAATTCATTTATGCCGCACTCTCAAGTCCCTCTTCGCTGACGCCTGGTTTCAAAATCTATCATCTGTCCAAACAGAATTTTCTGTGCACTAGGTACGTATTATGTGGAACAGTGAGTGCTAACGCGTCAATCAATGTTTTACTTTTAAAACTATATATTGGGTTTTTACGTTAAATACATATGTTAATTAAACTAAAAATGTAAAAGTATAAATGTCGCTAAATACCAACAAAAAAGAAACTAGTAATTAATTGGCTACCATTTAAAATTTTAATCGTCGTTATTTTCCCACACCAAAACGTAGAAAATTAACATCGATGAAGACGTTGGCAAAGCATCGCTAAGTTAACAACAGTTTTAAGTCTCAACTGCATCGTTAATTTAAAGACAGTTTAAGCATCGTTAACTAACAATAATAATTGAGGTTATATATATTGAAAGGACAATCGTTCCTCGGGGGTTTCTCTCTTATCGCTCCTCGAAACCAAAAAGTAGATCTTGTTCTTCCCCTTGATCTTCATTGAGGCTTTTGTGATTAATCGAAGAAGCGGGAGAGTGCTTCTTTCTTCTCAGGCAGGGTTTGGACGTGGTTTCCGCTCCTCGATGCATTTGTGGCAATCACGGCGGTGTGAGTTGTTCCCTGGAGATTCATCTTCTGGTCAAGGACTCCAGAGGTTTCAAGGTCAAATTTCTCACGGCTGGACTGTTCGTGGTGGCTGCTGCGACATGCAGCGGAAATTGAGTAGCGGATTGGTGGGTTTTCTCTACGTAACAAGGCGATTAACTGTGGATCCGTTGGATCCTAGAGGGCTAGTCTCATTTTCCAACAATTCTGGGTTTGTCTGAGCCTCAAATCCTCTTTAGCTTTCGAGATTTTGCATTTGCGTCTCCGGATCGAAGATAGTTTGGCACAGATGAGTTTTTTTTATGGTCGGCTCCTGCGGCGAGGGTAAGCTTTTGTGTTCTCTCTTCTTGCTAGGTAGGGGAGTTTGAGAGTTGAGGCTCCAGTCGTCTGAGGTCTTATCTATTATGGGAGAAAAGCTCAGAGTTCAGCCTGGTGTAAAATTGATGTCTTTTAGTCTTTTCTTTAGGTCTCTTCTTTGGTTTATGTTCTGAAGAAGAATAGATAAATACAGTAAATGTGTTCAATATCGACTTTGGAGTATGTTGAGGTTATTAACAAACTGATTATGATGGAGGCAAATGAGATTACACTTGTGAATTACTTTCTTGACAGTTTGTAATCCTAAAGAATCTTATTCGGAATTAGAGTCAGAAATATACAAAGAGTATCGTATATCCACAAAGCACAAAGCGTTCTCAAGGGTGTCAGTTTTTCGTCGATTGACATGCAGCTGCTTCTGTCGGTGAGCACATGAACAATGTCATTGAACATCAGCGTAGGAATGATCTATTCTCATGAAAGTTGCAGTTGCTTTATTAGAGTTAGCAAAAACAGAAATAATGAGAAAAGTTAAGAAAAAAAGGAGAATAATCATTTGTAATTTTAGTTAAGAAGAAGAATCATTCGTAAAGAAGAAGAAGAATTATTCGTGATTTATGTTTTAGTGACCAATCAATAAAACATTTTTATCTCATAACTTAAAAAATTTATAATATAGAGTCAACAATATTAAAATCTTAAAATAGGGCATTTTTCAAAAACTGATGAATATATAAATAGGACATTTTTCAAAAATCTTAAAATTATTTACATTAAAATAATTAAAGTAGAGTCAACGATATTATATTAGTGATCATATAAACAACTTAAGAGGAGAGACAAATTTACTATTATATATATAATTTTAAATCATCCTCAAAACTTTATGGTGAGTGGCCCATCGAGGGGTGATTATCTCAATAAGAAGTATTTTCTTTAAGTTCATAATAGATTATATGAAATTTATTTTCAATATGTACTAGACATCGTGTTTTGCGATTTCAGAGAACTCGCTAATTTTTGTTGGTGTTAATCATTCTTTATTTGTTTGTGAGGGTTGCGTAAGAAAATTCTATGCAATGTTGGCGAAAAAGTGCTTGTAATAACGACCAGATTAATATATTATTGTTGACTCGAAAGCTGGGCAGATGGTCCATGACTGATTTGAGTACTTTGAAAAACATTTGACGAAATAAAGAAAACATTTATAGACTAGATTAATGATAATCGAGTTTATCAATTAAATTTATCGTGTATATAATATTTTAGGGTCAATCTATAAGAAAACAAACGTTTATTACATTGAAAATATGAGTAATGAAATCAATCTAAGAAATGACAAATTTTTTGATTTATAATAAATAAATTTCAAAAGTAAAATAAGCGGGAGAAAAAAAATACTAAAAACAGTTTTAGAAATTCAAATAAGATAGAGGAAAAGGATGATCAAATGCTAACTAGTAGATGTTAATTTTATCTCTTAAAACTAATCCATTGGTCATAGAACATTAATATCAACTAATTCACTTTCGTGGCACTAATCTTTTTACTAATCATCTGATAATCAATAACTCTCGTTAGCTATCAAATGATCAATAAGTATCATTACCAAGCCTAATTAACCACTAAACATTCTAATTAACTACTCTCATAGGTAAAGAATGCATAGCACTTGATATTTTAGTTCGGACATTTCATCGAACACCTTGTGGGTGTGAAAAAGTCTAAATCCTAAACTAGCAAGATCAAAGCTAATCTAGCATTAATAACATCTATCAAACATGGATCTAATTAGTTACAGTCCTAAACTCCATTAATCTAAAAGTAATCACCATGAATCTATCAATTCCAAAAGCTCTTAAAAGACTACTCATTCATTATCATGTTAACACAAAACAGCAAGGTTGATCCTTGGTTAATCATGATTATCTTGTGAATATATGAAAAATTTAAGAAGAAAACAAAGATTTGCTACTTCAAAGATCAAAATGCATACAATGTTTTTGAGAATATCAAAAAGAGGCAAAAGAAAATCTCTAAAACAAAGATTGGTCATTAAATTAGGTCTAAAATACTATAAATACTAAAGGGAAAGTATATCCGGTCGACTCGGGACAAACCGGGTTGGATACTAAAAGTCACAAAATGTACAGGTCTTGATGGCTTACTCTGGCTGTCCCAACCGCTAGGATCGTCTTCATGCAGCTTTTGGTGGTGGAGTGACTGCTAGCCTCGCCACCAGAAATATTGAATCTTCAGAACACTCCATGTTGATTCTGGTGGCCCTCCTTGGTGGTGCTGACCGCTAGATTGTCACGTGAAGCTTCTGGTGGTCAGGGGACCGCTACATTCAACACCAGAAATTGTGATCTTCAAGGTGAAATATGATGATCCTGGCACGCCTCTAATGGCGGTGGTGACCGCTACAACATGTTATTCTTCATCAAAACCGGTTTTGTTCGCTTTGACCACCTCAAATCTCCTCTCTAGTGCTCTAAAATCTCACGTTCATCTAAAAAGGACTCAAGACATATGCAATATGTAAGACTCCAATGCATATTTACAACACTAGATGATGTGAAATGCAAAAGAAAAATGATCAAAACAATGTAAATATGATGTAAAATTCATAGATATCAACTCCCCCAACTTGTCATTTGTTTGTCCGTATGCAAACAACAAAGAACGGTTAAGGGAGGGATTGAAAAGCAGAGACTCAAAGCCACAAAGTTCGAAAATAGATTTCAACGTGAGGTCCTTAAAGATAGTTAAAAATGCATAACTTAACACTTTGCTCATTCGTACTTCGCCATAAATCGTATCAATACAACTCTCTAATAGTCCCAGAACCAAAACTAACTTGCAATCAATTCAAAATAACTTTTTACATTCATTAATAACATTAAAATGCGGTGTCACTAAAGGAGTGTCAATTGTTCTTAATCGGTTTGGTGATAAAGATTAAATGAATGAGGCGGTTTATGCATTTAGTGGAAACTCGCAATGGCCGGGAGATTCAAGAGAGGAAAGAACCAATGATTGATTTTCCGAGTTTTCAAATTTAAATTCATGCATTGGATAACTATGATTAAGGGTTTCGATCTCAATCCAAATTTAAACTTGTACAAAGCAATCTTATAATGATCCCCTGTGCATATGCAAATGTAATCATATATGCTTATACACTCGATCCTAATGTGCAAATGAAACTACATGCTTGTTTTTGTGCTTTTCAACATTTTTAATTTTTTTAATTTTCCTTAAAACGTAACTAGTAACAATGCAAGACTCAAGAAACTAAAATCAAAACAAAAAACGTCATTAGACGCCATTTTGTCTCTCCCAAAATTATTTCACACCGTCTCGGTGAGAGAATAAATCGAAGAAGAGCGAATCAAAAGCAAAAACACAAAGTGAAGTAAAAAATATATATATACAAGAGTGAGTGTGGTGGTACCTTTGAGCCACATTTTGCTCACTATGAGCTTCTTTAATTCCTTGCGTTTTCACGTGCTTCTTTTTCCCTTACGAACTCGTCTTCGTCCGAGACATATCTGGGAATCTTCTTAAACTTTGACTTGAGCCAATTGAACTTATTCTTGGCCATCTTGTTCATCCTCTTTTTGCATCTTGTAGGCGTTGAAGAATATCTTCTCCCGAGCTGTCTTCGGCTTGATAAAGTTAATTCTAGGAGTTCCCATGGGTCATATGTGGCTTGAGGCTCATCGGTTTAGGGCTCCTCGACTTGAGGTTCTTTCTCCTTTTGAGACAAGACTGTTGGAGCTTCTCCGTCATGCTCAAAACGGATGTTGGACAAAGATGTGAGTGTTTTCAATGCGGTGATGGGGAGTAAAAGGGTGTGTTTTTGGTGGAGACGGTTCAAATACATGTAGAGGCTCTCTGTTGCATCCTCAGAATCCTCAAGAAAGTAACACAACAAAAATTATGCGCAGTAGAGGCTCTCGAGTTTTATGTCTTGGTAGAAATTTGTGTGCTCAATCCCAACTTTATGGAAGATCCCGTTTGCAAACTCCCCCAGCTCCGGTGTCGTTTTACCCCATCCCTAGATCTTGACTAACTCTTAGGCAAACAAACATCCCAAGTTCACATCATCTTCCGCAACATTACTAAAAAACTTCCCGTTTTCATCAACCATACAACTTTTCACACATTTGAAAGTAGTCATAATTCATCTCTCTTAATCCCTCTCGATTGCTTTCTCGCAAACAATGTGTTTGCAAGAATTTATGGGTATAGCGGATCGCGGGATTTCATATGAGAGTGGCTTAAGGATTTCCATTTGCATTTCCCTCCGCTATCGTATCCCAAAAGGCATCCGCTTCATTGAAGTCCCTAAACTTTTTTTTGCTCCCATATTTGAAACCATAGAGCTTGCAAATCTCTGAAATGGTGAGGCTATAGGATTGTCCCCAAAAAATAAACTGCAAGACCCCTTCATCATGTGTAGGCTTCCTCGGTCTCTTGTAGACTAGCTCCATCGTAGCAAAGAAGTCTCGCACAAATTTGGATAGACGTAGTCGCAGATTTCTTGGAACTTGGTGAGTCTCATGCCCTCGATAATCTTACACACATCCTCTTCAATTACCACCTTCCCTAGGAAATGTTTCGTGGTGAAACGGTGGGGCATATATCGATCTTCTTGAAGCATTGAAAATCTTCCAATTGCTTATATGTAAGCTCAATCGACATTAACTCGGGGATTCTTTGAGAGGTTTAAGCAGATTCTTGAATATTGAGCTTCTTCTTAGAAGGCGTGGAATCATTTTGAGCTTGATTTCCCGTTTGTTTGGAGCTCTTGGCCTTCGCTTTCCCTTTCCCTTTATCTCTGGGAGTGGTGGCTTTGGAGCGGTAGTCTTTGCATCACGTTGTTGGCAAGTGTTAATCATTGTGCCTACAAAATCAATAAGACAATGAGAACAATGTTAATGGTTCGATACAAAATGGTGCAATTTCAAAACAATGTCGAGATACACAAATTAAACTATAATCAACCATCTTATGAAACAAAATCATTCAACACTCGTTATCACCATAAAACATTCCAAAGACACACCATTATCCTTGATTAATAACATCAAAGGGCCATAAAGCTAGAATTACCATTGCTAGCATAATTTTATTTGCAAAATCACATGATTGAAATTTATGTCAATTCAATGCAAGACATCTAATAAAATCACTTAATCCTCCTATGTGTTGCATAATCTAATCAGAATCCCAGCAATCAACCATTTTACCCAAAAAAATTTCAAATTCGTCACTATTCCCCTCAAGAACCCTAAGTGGACAAAATTTTTTCAAATTTCACCATTAATCATGCAAATTCTTTCTCTAATTATGTTACCCAACCTATATGCAACGCGAACTAAGCCTAAAAATCCATCAATTCATCATTTCAATCATTAAAGTTCAAAATCCCCTTAGAAATTGATGAGCAGTAGAGATTGAGTCACATACCTTGTGAAGTCAGATGAGTGGACGAAAATAGAGAAGATATGGAAGAAAACTAGTGAAAAATCAAGCCTAGGAATGGAGATTTTCGTGAGTATTGAGTGTTGGAGAGTGAAGCGTGAAGAACAGTGAGAGAATAAGAGAAATAAAGGATTTTCACGTGGAGAAGTAAAAAAGAAAAAGAGTATTTTAGAATTACTTACATGCGTGTGGTGGTGAGGGTTAGCGGTCACAACCATTATAAGTGACATCGCATCAAACATGATGGTCCAAAGTGGCAGTCAAAACCGCTAGAGATGTTTGTGTGACTGTTCATTGTGGCGGTCCACCGATTGCTACAACTTGCCCAGAAACGAGATTTTGGATTTTCAACTTGTAAGTCTGGTGGTCTATCATAGTGGTCAGCACCGCTACGTTGTGCAAGTGACATGTGTGGTGGTCGAACTTGGCGGTTTGGGGACCGTTACAGAGCACTCTAAAACCTAGTTTTCAGCCTTTGAGATTTGTAACTTGTAGCGTTAGTCTGTGGCGGTTTGAACCTCTAGAACCACCAGTCCTTTTTTTCTTTTTCTTTTTTTTATAGAAGGTTTTATGGATGGTTATATAGAAGATAGAAGCATAAGGGAGTATGTACAGAGATAACATTTGGAATGCCTCCCAAGAGCACTTTTTTTAACGTCGTTAGCTCTATTTTTCTTGGTTTTACACGGATTATGGTTCCAAGAGGGACACCATGGTTCCTTTTCCAATCAAATATTTTTCCAAGTATGGCTTAACTATTTGTCCATTAATCACAAACTTTTCGACAGTCTTGTTCCCAAGCACAATGACACTGTAGGGTTGCACTTTTTTATCGTGAAAGATCCTAACCAATAGGACTTTAGCTTTCCCGGAAACAACTTCAAAGGCGAGTTGAACAACAAAACTTTGTCACCAACTTTGAAATCCCTTGGAATGATTTTCTTATCATGGAATGATTTGGTTCTCTCTTTTTAGATTTTGAGTTCTCACAGGGTTCAAGGCGGATCTCATCAAGGTATTCATTTGAATCAACCGCTTCTCCTCTGTTGTTTTTATGAGCTTAGGTGCCCACATATCCTTGTATTCAAGTTCAACCAGTATGTGACAAGACTTACCATACAAAAGATTGAACAGAGTTGTACCAATTAGGGTTTTAAAACCGGTTCTATATACCCAAAGCGCATCATCAACTTCACCAATCAATCCTTCCTAGTTATACTAACCATTTTCTCCAAAATAGTCTTGATTTTCCTTGCAAAGATTGGGAAAATAGGGTTCATCCCAATAGTAGCAACACACGTCTTTAACGATCTTCTTCCTTTGGTATCTTGCAAGAGTTGATGGCTCTTTTCTACATGCCAAGTAATTTATGTAATCTACATATCACGGTAATCTTTCGCTGAAGCCCATGGCTTCCTTGAGTTTCTTTTGAGTCAATTGTAGAATTTGGATCACCATTAGTTGCTCCTTAGAAAAAAAGTCATTGATTGGTATGTTATTGACAATCTTAAACCAAGAGAGATGATCCGCTAACCCATTTTTAGTTCCCTACTTGTCTTTAATCTCAAAGTCAAATTCTTAGAAAACAAAATCCATCTCAAAAGCCTTGGTTTGGCATCCTTCTTAGCCAATAGGTGCCTCAATGCCACGTGATCCGTGTGAACAATCACATAGACCTAACAAAATAGGACCTAAACTTCTCAAATGTGAACATTATGGCAAGTAGTTCATTTTCTGTCGTAGCATATTTTACTTGCATATCATCGAGGGTTCTACTTGCATAGTATATCACAAGAACCTTTTTGTTCTTTTATTTGATCAACCACCGCACAATCCTCATAATCACTCGCATCACACATGATCTCAAAGCTAAAATCCCAATTTGGTGCTTACGGATGCTAATCAACTCGCGCTTTATCTTCTCAAAGGCCTCAATGCATTCTTCATCAAACACAAAAGCCACCTCCTTACACAAAATCCTTGTGAGTGGTCTTACAATCTTTGAAAAGTCTTTGATGAACCTTCTATAGAACCCAACATGGCCCAAGAAGCTTCTTATACATTTTACTGAGTTCGGTGGTGCCAAACTAGTCATCATGTTGATCTTTTCTCTATCCACTTCAATCCCTTTCTCGGAGATCTTGTGATATAACACTGTACATTTCTTGACCATGAAATAACACTCCTCCCAATTCAACACAAGTTTCGTCTCCTTACATCGCTTCAAGACCCTATAAAGATTAACAAGACAAAAAAAAAAGAATCTCCATCATAGCCCAAATGACACCTTTTGATATGCAAAGGTACCATAAGGGCATGTAAATTTTATCTGCTCTTGGTCATTGGGGTGAATCGGGATATAAAAGAATCCTGAAAACTTATCAAGGAAACAATAGTGGATACTGTTAGCTAATATTAAAAGCATTTGGTCTATGAAAGGTAATGGGAAGTGATATTTCCTAGATGTAGTATTCAATTTATGGTAGTCTATACACATCCAATATTGTGTTATGGTTCTAGTAGGGATCAATTCATCTTTATTGTTCTTAACTACCGTGACTCCACCCTTCTTTGGTACAACATGTACTGGAGAAACCCATGTGCTATCCGAGATCGGGTAAATTATTCATGAATCCAAGAGTTTAAGGATCTTTTTCCGTACGACATTTCTAAGGTTAGGGTTCACCCACCTTTGATGCTCAACGGAAGTCATAGATTCATCCTCTAGGTGGATTTTATGTCCACAAAGGATTTTGGAGATTCTTTTTATATCATCTAGTGAGCATCTTATGACTATCCTAAAATTTCTCAATTCACCTAAAAGGGTGGAAGTCTCAAGATCACTTAATTTGTCATTAATGATAACCGGATAGAATGCGTACCTTAGCCCATTCGAGAGTGGTTTGAGGTCTACCTTTGTAGCTTTGAGTTCACTTTAATCCCATCGATTCTAGTTATACCATTGCTATCTCTATCTTCATTAGCCACCTCTCCAACCTATAGCACACTAACTTCATGGCTATCTTGTTTCAACTCAAGGAATAAACTATGACCACAAGATGGCTTGTATGAGGCTAGGATCTTCTCATAACCTACATTATTATCCTCAAACAAACCAAACTCTCCTTTCCTAACCGTTAACGCACATTGGAGTGAGTTTTCTAAGGAAATCTCCTCCAATAATTAATCCGCCAATGCATCCATCTCTTCAATGTAGAATAATTGGCCCTCAATGGTTGGTTTCTTGATCACTTTGTTTATATCAAAGGTTAAAATCTCATCACCCAAGTGCAAATTTATCCTACCTTTTCGCACATCAATCATTGAACCCGCGGTACGCAAGAATGGACGACCCAAGATGAGTGGATCCTTTGGTTTTTCATCCATCTCAAGCACTACAAAGTCTGTAGGTATATTAAAGTGATCTACAAGAAATCTTATTAGAGTTATAATAGAGCGGTCCGCAAGGACACGCGAGATCCCAAAATCCTTGTATCTCATGAATTCCAATCGCTGAGCAACTGATAGCGGCATCAAACTCACAAAAGCCCCTAAATCACATAAACATCGACTAAATGATAGAGGTTTAAGGGAACAAGGGAGTGTGTAGCTGCCCAGATCATCCTTCTTCTTAGCAACCACTTTCTTTTGGATAATGACACTATACTCATGGGTTAAGACAACAACACGTTCCAATGCCTTTTGTTTCTCTTTTACCACGTCTTGTAATGAGAAGACAAAAAAATGCATCAATAATTAGCATTTTTATGGTAGCCGCACTCATTTACTTGTCAAAAATAGCTCGATACTTCTCTATTAGTTGTTTTTTAAACCTACCCGGGAAAGGAAGCTTTGGTTCATATGGTGGTGTATGAAGAGAGTTTCATTTTTTTGAAAAAATTGAACCTTTTTTTAAGTTTGTTCCTTTGTCTTAGCTTTAGAAGTCTCTTCAACCACTTTTCTTTTTTCTTTTCTCAAGCACAACTCTCTCAATGACTACATCTTCATCCTTCTCTCTTAGTACCTCATCATCATTTATCTTCTCGCTTTCTACCTCACCATTCACAACTTTAATCACTACCCCCCCCCCTTCTTTAGGCTCAGGCTCAATGTCCCTATTGAGGTCTCCACTAGGTAACTCCTTCTCACACCTAAGTTTGATGGTGTTGATGTATTCTTTTGGGTTTTGTTCGGGCTTACCCGGTAGCACACCAATGGGACGATTAGAAGATGACCTATTCATTTGATTGAATTGGGTAGACAAGTGTCCGAACTTAGAATTGAGGTCCTTGTAAATCCTATCAACCTTGTTATTCATGGCTGCCATTTGAGTTCTGAGCTCTATTGCTACCAGTCATTTTCCTTCTAGAATATTCTTGAGGAGAGAATTAGTGTCATCCTCATTTCATTGTGGCTTGGAGGCACTAGCTTGCCCTTGGTTTTGGTAGTATGGTTTATTTGACGGGAATTGATGCTTTGGTTTGAAGTTCCCTTGTTGGTTATTGGTTTGGAAGTTGGTTTTTGGTTGGTGGTTTGGAAATTCCCTTGAGGCTTCATAGGTGGATATGTTTGATTTTGGGGATTCTCCACATTTGGATTTCTATAGGAGAATTTATGATACCGTAGTGTGGACCTTGAGAAGTATATCCTTTGAAACACTTTCATGCTTTACAAAAAACTCTCATTAGCTCGTTGTGAAAAACTTGAGATATCATTCCTTATATGAGTCGTGCGTGAAGTTGAGAAAAACTTAGCTAAGAACACTCTCTTTCATTGATCCCATGAAGTAATCTAGTTGTGAGGTAAGTTCTTCTCCCATAAATGAGCTTTGTCTCCTAACGATAATGGGAAGAGATTAAGTTTGAAATCATCTTCCAATATCCCATTTATCTTCACAGTGCCATAAAACCGGTCAAATTGATCCAAATGATCTATTGGATCCTCCATTGCAAGAACATGGAACTTCGAGCTTTGTACCATGTTGATCAAACTTGATTTTATCTCGAAATTGTTGTTCTCAACTGGAGGAGGCCTAATCCTGGTCCTATTGCCATGAATGTTTGGCTCTTCATAAACCCCAATCACTAGTGCCGGTCTTGGCGCATGTTGAAGCGAATTCTTTTGATTACCTCTAGTGCCTTGACCAACCCCATCGTGCTCAACATTGCCCTCAAAATCCGGTGGTTGATTGTGTTCTATATTGATCCCCAACCATTCTTCGTTAGCTATCAAATGATCAATAAGCATTATTACCAAGCCTAATTAACAACTAAACATCTTAATCAACTACTCTCATAGGTAAGAAAAGCATAGCACTTGATATTTTGGTTAGGACATTTCATCAAACACCATGTGGGTATGAAAATGCCTAAATCCTAAACTAGCATGATCAAAGCTAATCTAGCATTAATAACACCTATCAAGCATGGATCTAAGTACTTACAATCCTAAACTTCAATAATCTACAACTAATCAACCTAAATCTATCAATCCAAAAAACTCTTAAAAGACAACTCATTCATCATCATGTTAACACAAAGCAACAAGGTTGATCCTTAGTTAATCTTGATTGTCTTGTGAATAGATGAAAAAATTAAGAAGAAAACAAATATTTAATACTTAAAATATCAAAATGCATACAATGTTCTTGAGAATATCCAAAATAGCCAAAGAAAAATCTCGAAAACAAAGCTTGGTCATTAAATTAGGTCTAAATAATACTAAATGGAAAGCGTAGCAGATCGACCCGGGACAAACTGGTCAGATCGTAAAAGTCACAAACTATGCAGGTCTTGGTGGCTCACTCTGGCGGTCCCAACTGCTAGGATCATCTTCGTGGAGCTTTTGGTGGTTGTCTTCTGGTGGTGGAGTGACCGCTAGCCTCCTCACCACAAATCTGAATCTTCAAAACACGCCATGTCTCTCCTTGGCGGTGGTGACCGCTAGATTTTCACGTGCAGCTTCTGGTGGTCAGGGGACCGCTACATTCGACACTAGAAATGCTGATCTTCAAGGTGAAATATGCTGATCCCAACAGGCCTCTAGTGGCGTTGGTAACTGCTACAGCCTACTATTCTTCATCAATACCACTTTTTGTTCGCATTGATTGCCTCGAATCTCTTCTCTAGTGCTCTAAATCTCACTTTCACCTAAAAATGACTCAAAACATATGCAATATGCAAAAATGACATTATATGATCCTAGAATGTGAAACATGTAAATTCAAGACTCCAATGCATATTTACAACACTAGATGATGCGAAATGCAAAAGAAAAGTAATCAAAACCTACAAATCTGGTGTAAAATGTATAGATATCAATTAAGATCACATAACCCTTTGAAATTAATCGACATGGAAGGCTGTAACAATGGACGGGCCTTGCTACAGACCTTGACCTCTATGTGAATTTGAAGGTGATGCGTTGATTCGTGATATAACCGGGGAACGAAATGATGTTTGGCCGTGTCCCCCGATTAAAAGAAGAAAAATAAGAACTGAAAAATAGAAGAAGAGCAACATGTGATGTCATCGTAACCATTATTATATTGCCTTCATAACATATATCAGCCTATGATATAGCGCGTGTTCTTTTGACTGTCGTCGTGACAGAAGTGTGCGACTAAAAACTCTTCATTTTCTATACAGTTTTCTTCTCCACCAGTTACCGGAAGAAAAAGCAGAGATGCAGCGACCATAAAAGTAGAAAAGTTCTGGTGATCTATTTTTTTTCGGCTCATCGCATTTGGAGTAAAAATATATTTTGTAAATGAAAAAAAAAAATTCAGCTAAAGAGTTTTTTTTTTTCTGAATGTCTTTGTTAATAAAAAGTGGTTTACAATAACAAAATATACTAAATATGAAATAGCCATAAAAGTACAACGAAAAGTCTCGTCTATAACCCGACCAAACACGGATATCACCGAGAACCTTGTACCACAACCGAAGATAGGGTTGCCATTGACTTCCACCAACGCATCATGTCTTGACCATTACGATGACAACGCATCTTGTTAATCCAAATCCGCGTCTGGGGATATTGAGCGCCATAAAGGCTAGCAAATCGGTAGATCCACCATTAGGAAGAACACCGAACAAAGATCTATATATTTACTGATTTTTCTTATAAATAAATCCTATAATATAACTAGAAAGAGTATGGCCGACGCCGAAGTTGACACCAGCCAGCAAATTTACCGAAAAACAAAAAAAAATTTGATTTGAAAGATTACTTGTAAAAATTTGAGAAAGAAAAAAGTTAGAGAGAAGTTGCAGCTGAAGAGTTTTAGCCAGGTAAGAGTGGCTGAATATTTTCAACCAATATAATGATTAATGAGCCCCATAAAATTTTCTTTTCAGCCTAATTACTCTTAACTAAGTTTCCAATCACGTCCATATTATATAGCAAAGCGACCCAATTATGGTTGAAACTTAAAATTGACTCTCTCGGTGAGTAAGAAATGGAAGAGAAGCTAAAAAGGCTTCTAATACAAGAGAATACCTAGAGCTCTGTAGAGAGATTAGGCCACTCATCCGGTCTCTCAATCATACGGATAATGTCTTGGCAATCGGTTTCAAAGGATTGGTGCTTGGTTATAAATTGTATTGCCATATGATGTAAACGCATAATGTTAAAAGACATATTCTCAATGTGAGAAGTTGTAAATGTTTTTAGTGCCTAGCGCTGCTAATTTAATAAAAAATTAATAATTGGTAACTAAATTAAATATTCCATCCATTTCATTATAAATATGGTTTAAGGTTTCTTTACAATAGTAGGGATAAAAATCAAAACTTTTATCAAAAATATGCACTGAAAATATAAAAGACATTTATTTCGAGATAAAAATTAAATTCTAAAATAACATAATTATATGAAAGAGAGAGAGTATGCAATAGGATTCTCATAAGTATTTTAGTAACTTGTAAACATTCTTAGCTCTTGGATTTGAGTCAAAGCTAGTGACAAAGAATAACAGAGCATGGAGTTGAATAATGGTTTGTTCCATTTGTCTCGGTGTCAGGACAACAAATTTGGTGACATCAAATGTGAGACTTGTTAGAACTTGTAGGAAACGAGAGTGAAAATGAGTACTTTTATTTAATCTGGGAGTTTTAGACAAAAGGAATAGGAGACCTACTTCACAACATCCAGAGAGTCATAATAAACCACATTTAATGGTCTGTAAGTGGGCCTGCCGAAGATCAAGTCCAACTCCCTCAAGTCATCCGTGCGTGTCAACACACGTAGCATGTACAATTGATATGCTTCTTCTTTTTTTGGGGTTTTACAATTGATATGCTTCTCTTGTCACGTGTAATGGGATCTTGAATGTTCATATAACATTTGCATATGTAACCACGAACACCTTAGAAAAAATAACACATTCCTTCAACTCTCCAGCTATTTTTCTCCGGCTTGCAAATATCTTCCCCATGTCTGTACTTCATAATGTCTTATGCTCTAAGCGTTCAAATTCGATGTGAACTCTCCATTCAAACCTCATTTGAGGAGAGATTGATTAGCTTGAGTTTAAAAATCCAAAAGTATAACACAAGTGCACGAATTTATCCATTTGTAGTTATAATGGAGTCGAATTCTGCAAAGAATTACTAAATTTGTGCATTTGTGGTTATAATGGAGTCGAATTTTTCAAGGAATTAGTAGTAAGTCACCAGGTTTTCGAGATGATTGGAAAAGAGACTAACAAACACAAGAACAGAAACAAGTCAACAAAACAATTAATCTAGCTAGTCCTCTATATTATTTAATGCGGGATATATTTTTAGGATAATAGTATCTACCTTAATTAATAACATCAATTACCCTCTATTTGAATTAGTTTTACTGTAAATATTTTTTCCTATTTTACCCCTAACCTTTTTAACAATGATATTTTTTTCCTTTAGCTCTCTTTATGTGTTACTAACACATGCAATTTATTTATCTCAAGTTATATTGCTATAAATATAGTAAATCCATGTCTAATATACCATTACTTCTAGAAAATAACTTATTGTTGATGTTAACACCCAAGAGAAAAAAATATTTCATCGCCAGCAAGAAAAAAAAAAAGACATGTCACTTCTATCTAAAGTACCATTTCGACAATAATGTATTTTTTGGAGGTTAAAATAGGTCAAAACATTAACATCAAACAGTAAAGAGGTAAAAATCCAATTAATTTTGATTTTTAAACTCTTTTAACAAATAAGGGTTAATAAAAAGGGTAATTTTGCAAGTGTCCTTATATTTTTCAACCTACAAAATGAAAATACAAAAACCAAAATATCAAATGAATTCCTCTAGATTATTTAAAAAATATTTTATTTTAAATATATAAATGAAAATTCGAAAACCAAAGCATGGAGTTGAAAAGATTTCTTGAATCGTTATTATATATCTATATATATATATATATAGGGTTTTTATTGGTGTGTTGAGTTACGGATATTTATAAATTTAGGAGATTCTATTGTTATTTAATTAAGATATTTCAAACTCTATTAAAGTTTAGTATTATTAGTCTACATATTTATAGCAAGTAATCTAAAATCTTTCAAATGTCTTGAGTTATTCTATTTATGATTTTATAAAATCAGTAAAAATGTTATGTTATTCAAGTAAAACAAAAGAATCTCATTTTGTTATTGTATTAAAATTTACGGTTATTAGTTTAATGATTAATAATAGTTTCTTCACAAAATACATTTATCGAAGTATTGCAGGTTCAAGAGATACTTTCTTTTTTTGAATAATATGTAAAAATATATTCAAGAAAAAATCCTTTGTACAACTAGTGTGGTCCGAGAACTTAAATAGAGCTCGAATGTATTGGGGGTGATGACCTCATTAAAACCCAATTTCGAAAACCCAACTGGGACAAAACCGGAATTGGAAAAAAGAATACCATCAATCCCCAAGAGCTGAATATAAACATAAAAAAAATACAAATCCAAAAAAAGCCCAAGAAAGTGCGTGAAGATCAAATCCTTGAAATGCTAAACCAAATCTGCATGCTATCCAGAAGCTTTCCTTGCATCTTTAGCGTTGATAGACGGTTTCTCATAATTCTGTCGATATCCTTGATAAGAGAGTGTTGATCCTTTGGCTGCTCTCTGTGGCGCCTCTTGTTACGCTCCTGCCATACAACATAAATTGAAGCTTGGAAAATGTACCTTAAGATGAAACGAATCGTCCCCCCAAAAGCTGATCCGGTAATGTGATTTACAATGGTGTCAAAGTGACATGTGGCTCGATGTTGTAAAATCCTAGAAGAGAGCTGATTCCAGAGCTGAGAGGTGTACCTACAATCAAAGAAGAGATGATCTCGAGATTCTATAGCCTGACTACAAAACCCACAGATCGGATCACCCCTATGTTCCAAAGAGCCATGCAATCTCTCGTTGATAATCGATTATGAATAGTTAGCCAAACAATGAAGGAAAACTTTGGTGTCGCCGAGGTAAACCAAACCCCACGAAACCAGGTCTTAGGAGTGGTGTGTGTCTGTAGCTGAGCCCATGTGTGCTTAGATGAAAAAACATGCTTGAATATATCTGACTTATGGCACCATAGATGAATGTCTTGATCATCACTTCTAGCTGCTCGTAGCTTGTCAATTTCGTCTTCAATTTGATTTAGAACCGTGCCTCTTCTCCTGTGCCTTCGATGGGTTGCGAAGACCTCCTCCAAAGTAGTGGTGAAGTTGATCCTCATATCAATGCAGCCTCTATCTCCTAGCCTGTCATGTAACCGCCCTAAAGCAGACCAATCATCAAACCAAAAGGATCATTCGTCACCCCGTCTTACCAGAACTTTGTAGAAGCTTTTAGCTTGATCTTTATACTTTATTAGCTTTCGCCAAATCCAGGAGCCAGCCATTGCATTTGTGTCTACGGACCAGAAAGAGCTAACCCTAATCAGATTCTTCTTTATCCAATTTACCCAGAGCGAATCTCTCGATGCGACAATCTGCCAAATGAGCTTAAAACAGCTGACTTTATTTGCCTCTGAAATGGATTTCAGTCCGATTCCACCCTTTTCCTTTGGCCGAAAAATTTCTGCCCATGCCATTTTTGGTTTGCAAGGATTCAGATCTGGTCCCGACCAAAGGAAAGCAGAACAAATCCTCTCGATTTCTCTGATACAAGCATTAGGCAAACGAAAAACAGCAATCCAAAAGTTCGTTAGACTTGCAATGACAAATGTGAGAAGCTGAAGTCTATCGGCAAAGGAGAGAAACCGATGCTTCCATGATTGAATTCGGGATCGAATCTTGTCAATGAGGGGCTGGAAGTCCAACTTAGACATTCTTTTGGTGAGGAGAGGAAGCCCCATGTATTTAACCGGGAGAACTCCTACACTTAAAGAAAAGCGTGATGCGATGTTGGAGCGTTGTTGGGTGGAGACGCCAACAAGGAAAAGATTAGACTTTTTGGGGCTGATCTGAAGTCCCGAGAATCTACTGAAGGCTTGAAAGACGTCAAGGATAGCAGTGAATGATCCCGGCTTCCCATCCGCTAATACTAAAATGTCATCTGCAAAACAGAGGTGAGTAACTTCCAAAGCACGACAACCTAGATGGTAACCGAACTGCCCTGCACTCGCTGCATTATTTAACATTAGAGAGAGGACATTCATAGTGATGACAAAGAGATAAGGTGAGAGTGAACATTCCTGTCTTAGATCTCGGGTGCTCGAAAAAAATCCATCTAGCTTTCCATTTACTTGGACCGAGAAAGATGACGTAAAGTTATTTCTATAGTTTAAATAACATTTTTAATGGGAAATTAGCATTCACATTAGATAAAACAATTCATAAGTCTTTCTTTTTGTTTCTTTCACAAATATCTTGAGTAAATTTCACTGATAAATAGATCTATTAGGAATTTAAAAACAAGGTGAAGGAGAAACAAAGAGTTGAAGCACACAAACACATAACTAGTTTATGTACGAACACACAAACAACAATTAGAGAACAAAAGAAACCTGAAAAAAGTGAAAAATAATAATGTATGAACCTTGACTTAGATAGTTTATAAAAAAGTCAACAAAATCATTTAAAGATAACTTTCTATAGATTTTTATAATTTTTTGTCAATAAAATCTAATAATCCACTATAGTATGTATAATTCTTTTAAATTCAGTAAATCTTATTATTTTTAAATTTTTTATTAAAACTCTATGTAAAGTAAAGATCTAATAACACCCTCTTTGTAATCGTTATTGCAAAGTTAAAAATTTAGTATAAATCTGTTTTTCCGAAACTCTTATCCAGTTTTGAAACAATTATATTTTAGTAGATTCTCTTATAGCATTTATGAAAATATAATTAAATCAGATGTTGCTTTGAAAGAAAAATGTAAATCATTTTAATGATACTATATAGCACCTTAAATATCCATATATTTTGACCCAAAAAAATAACCGTTATCTCTCAAATCAAATCATATAATTTCTACTATAATTAGTTTGATTTACATTGTAATGGATCACAATCAGTCATTTTAAATTGAATAATTCTACGACACTTTTGTCTATGCTTATTAAATTTAAACCTAACAATAAAAAGTGTAACAAAATACCAACCTGAATAACATCACATAACCGCACATATGATAAACCAAAAGGTTCACACAAGATGTGACAAAAATTCCCAGGACAACTTCTTCACCACTTCTCTTTTCGAATGTTCAGAATTTAATGTCCTGTCTTAATTTATATCACTTCTCTTGAATAAATATGTACTCCATTCTGTAGGAATTGAGTATCAATTATCACCGCTTTATCGATTTCTGTTTAGCACATACGTTTTGGTACTGATCATGGTCTATTCAAGTGCTAGATGCTGATCAGATAACATATTATCGCTTATTTTACTATATTAAACTTTTTCCACGTTTATTATGGGTGAAGATTGGCACTGTGAACCTTCTTGGTTTTGAAAATTTTAGGATATTGGATTTTCCTATGTACTTAATTTAACGCGTTTAGTTATAGGGTTTACTACCAAAACAATCTGGCTAATTATGAATCGATGCGTGATACGTAGATGCTCATAACTAAAATGCATATCGATTTTTAAGATATACGGCTAGACATAATTAGTTGATAAATCTTGCAAATTTCTAGACTACAAAATCAATGGCATGAGAAAGGTTAAGCCCTTAATGGCTTAATCTAATAGTGGGTCAAATTATGTTAGTCCTACATAATAAGAATGCTAGGATGCTCGGAACGATCCCATAGGTTGTGAATGAAAAGAATAAAAGATGGTGTGGTGCAGGATATATTGGACGGTACGATAGAAAAACTTTCTTGTCTCCAGACTCCACTAATTTAAAGTAATTTTAAAACTTGATTTATCGTGCCGGTGAATTTTTGTGGACGAAAATTATGATTTACCTACGGGTCATGTTACGCACCATATGTTTGTTATTTAGGTGCGGTTTTTCAATTGTTTGTAATTTTGATTTTTTCATTAAAAATGTATAGATTAAGGTATCGTACAGTGTAACAATTTTAGCAAAACAATATATTTTTATTTTGTTAAAACTACTCAAGTTTGATGATAACTACATACTTGCACCCATGGCCAGTTCTGATAATAGATAGGTGAAACATTTAACTAGGATCTTCACGTTTGTGGGGTCTCCGTTTATAATTTTTTTATTATATATATATATATATATATATATATATATATTTATAATATAAAATTTTAAGTGTATATTCTTAAGAGAAAAGAAAAGAAAACAAAAACATAATGATGCAGAAAAATATAATATTTTAAAATTTAACTAGAATTATTTTTTTATCGATATTTCTTTTTATAAATAATTCCTATTTTTGTTTTGGTTAGGATCCTCAAATTCTCAGAACCGGTCCTGTTTGCACCGCATCTATTGTGTTTACCATTCCCACACTAACCATACCTGTTTTGTTACCATTCCCACACTAACCTATATTATCGTAACTATTTGAGCCTCAAATACTAGATGAACCGAACTGAGCTGAGATTGCATACACATTTCTCACAAACAAAATAGCAATCATATGTTCAGGAAAAAATGTCACAATTTTTTAATTGAGATATGTTATACTCATTATAATATATATATATATATATATGTTATACTCCAAATTCTATAAATAGTGGTTGGATCGGGTTAGGTTTAAAAATATTGCCGATGGTCTATATGAAAAAAAACTTTATATGAATTTGCTGAATATAACTATGAAAGAACAAAACTTTTATAAGATATTTTAGAAGTTTTTGTTTGTTTCATTTTATTTGATTTTCTCACTATTTATGTAGAATTTAGACTAATTTAACATCTTATTACTATTATATTCTACAGCAATTTTTTTATTTGGTTGAATTTTTTTTATTAACTATTAGTAATAGATTCTTAATTTTTATGTTTTATGCCAAAAATCTTATAAGAAAAACATATGGAATATAATAATATTTAAAACTTTGCGGTTAAATGTATTTAAGTTGAGATACTTTTAAAATGAAAACATGGAAGTGATTTAAGTACACATTACAAGTACAACTAAGAAAAGAAATAAAAAAAACCAAAAATTGTTGTAATGTTATAAATGGTCAACAGAAAAAATCTCACGAATCTGTGAGCATATTAAACCAGCTGTCAAACATAAAATATCATCTACAAACCAGTACTAGTCAACTAAAAAATATTAGGGACCCACTAACAAAAGTAGTCGAGGCGATACATTCTCCACTATTCAAATCCAAAAATATCTTCATGGACAGTAATACACCAGCAGTGTTACCAACTGGTTTGACAAAACTGTCCGTATGATGGAGTAAAACTGATTCGTTGGTTAGTGACCATAGTGACATGTTATATTCATAGTACTATCACATGCGAATGATCAAGTCCCAAGAGGTGGTACACGTGCACCAATGCAACTACAATCAGTCTTTATTTATGATAATATTCTCTTATCTTCTCTTCCAAACAAATCATTCCACCTCTCCTTTTTGTTTTTTCTTTTGTTAAAAATCTCATATTGCTTTTTATCTCTAAATTACTTTGCTTAATAAAACTAGACACTTGCCTTTTTTTGGAAAGAAAATTTTCTACCTCTTGCTATTTCTGTTTAAGATAAGCACGGATGTATTCGAGCATAAGATTCTTGTAACCTTCTTCTATGGCTGCCGTTTTATTTAAATATTAATTTTTAACCATTTAAGTATTATTACGGTATTGAGTTGGCTATTGTTGCTTGTGATGTTGGTAAATAAGGTAATGGGGAAACACTTAGATGTAATGCATCGTGGAACAAGAGCAAAAGAGACCCGTAGAGCTCCTAGGTCCTGGCAAAGATAGTTCATAGCCAGATATGTCCTCCGATTTGTTGATAAATTTTCACCCTCCTATATCAATTGTTTTTTGTATCGTAATTATGTCATAATTTATTGATCAATAAAAAAGGTTAGCAAACTAAATCAAACGGTTTTGAGACGGCTAAATGTCATCCTTCATCAAAATTTTGAAAGACGAATGTTTTTGAATGATGGAAAGTAAATATAAATGTTAACATTTTTTCATAACTAAGGGATCTCATATCGAAATCTGTTACTAGTCATTTTTATATTTTACAACTACTATGTAATTTTCACAATGATTAAGGAAATTATATGTCTAACAGAAATATACTATTGGCCCCAGAATTATCAAAGAGGCGAGAAAGATTTAATTTCTCATTAATCATATGAAGAGTATATATACATAGGTATGTGCATCTAAGAGAAAATTATAGACTTGCTATAGAAGATACAATTTAAGAGATATGGAAATATAACATAATATTCTCTAATACTTTCTTTTAAATTGGTGCGTGAAGGTCTCAAATATCCAACTTGCGAAGAAAATAATCGAATTGTGGAGAGCTGAGAGCCTTAGTAAGCATGTCGGCCAGCTGATTGGATGTGTGAACTTTAGATGTGGCCAACACTTCAACTTTGATTTCATCTCATATAAAATGGCAGTCTGTTTCGATGTGTTTAATGTGTTCATGAAATACAAGATTGGTCGCAATGTGGAGAGCCACTTGGTTGTTGCAGAAAAGGATCATGGGATCGTTGTGCGGAAGACCAAAATATGAGAGTAGTTCATGATCCCATTTCAACCTTCTACTATTAAGCATGTTGTATATTAAGCCTCCGTAGAAGATTTAGATACCGTCTTCTGCTTCTTGGTTTTCCAAGCAATCGGGGACCCTCCAAGAAGAACAATGTAGCATGTCAAAGAACACCGAGTAAGAGGACATGATGCATAATCAGAATCCGTATAGGCCGTTATACGAAGATCCCTATCAAGCGTCAATAAAACTCCCTATTCTGGAGATCCCTTTGGAAAACACACAACTCCAGTAGCTGCATCTCAATGCTTAACTTGCAGTTTTTGAAGAAATTGAGCAAGCATATGCACAACATACGAAAGTTCTGGTCATGTGATCGTCAAGTATACCAACCTTCCTACAAGGCGACGATATTGAACCAGATCTGTATACGGATGATGTGTCATGGTTTTAAAGGTTTACACTTTTAATTCCATATGTATTTATAGTCTTTATCGAGTTTAGGATTATGTTTTATGTCTTTTTCTTTCGTTATAGAGTTTTTACAGGTTTACAAGTCATTGGATCTGAAGTGATCAATTGAATTTTCTCTAGACGTTTTCAGACTTCAAAAATAAAAATGAGATGCATTAGGATTGACCAATAGAAAGAAGAATCGACCCGCTTTTATGTTTTAATGAAGTGGTTCATTTTGAAGCAAGGATCGACTGGTCTACTTCGGGATCGATCGATCTCAGACGCATGGAATTTCTTTATTCTTTTCCAACCGACTTTAGGCCTTAGGTTTTACTTATAAATAGTGTTGCATGAGTTTTGTGATGTCACAAGTTGTTGTATTGCTTTTTAGTTTTCATTTTCATAGCTTAAGGGAGAAGAATCTCATCTTTTCAAGAAGTGATTTATGAACTCTTGTTAAACCGATATCGTTACTTTGGATTTATTTTATGTAATCATCTTTTTTATCATGATTTCATCATTTATGTTTGAGTAATCCACCAGTTGGATTTAAGATTTGTTCAAATGGATTCAATGATTGATTAGTTCGAGTTATAAATTAGGGAGTTATCTTATAATTCTTCATCTTTTGTGTTCTCAATGTTATTGTTAGACTGATCACCTAACAACAGATCAATAGGTTTAATCTATGCGCTGAAAGCGATAGTTAGGTTACTGGAATCAACAAGTGATGATCTTAGTATCCTTAGCCAACGGAAATTGATGTTAAGTAGCCTAAGTGAACATATCAATCTTGTTAAGAATACTGATGTACTTTCTAAGGCTTATTCGGAATTTAGTATCTTTTGGAATTTATATTTATATAGTTAGTAACTGCAAAAGTAAGCTACCTTTATATTAGTGATACGAGTTCAAGAACGGTCCTTTACAAGTCTATGTCTAGTTAGATAAGTCTATCGATCATTACTACATGAGACATTTCCTGCGCCCAGCATTTTTCTCCAGATAAGAACTTCGTTTTAATTTATTATTATTTAATTTCTTCATCTTGACTATTACAAAACCATATTGTATCTTACCTCTATTCGATTCTTGCAAATTCATAGTGTTACTCTATTTTAGCTATATTACGAGTTAGCCTAAGAGTTTTTGTTTCGGATCTAACCAGGATTTATTAATTTTTATCTTAGCTCTACTTGGAGATTGATCGATCCCTGCTTTAATTCTTTGTTACTCATCATTTTGATTGCTTTTTGTTCTCAGGTGCATGCAACTACGAAGCTACGTGTATGACAACTTGCAAATCCTAAATAATGACGAGTTAACCAGAACAATAAGAGCTGATATCAAGGCCAAGAAAGACGCTACAATGGCTGATCAAAGGAATCTTGGTATTAGGCTACATGGTCCTCTTGACGAGGCTGAAGTTGCTGTTGCGAAGAACGTGAAGCTGCAGCTGAGCCGCAACACGTAGAGGCTAAAGTTGAGTATCAACAGGAGCTTGCTACTAGATTCTCAATCAACAAATTCTTGATGGGCAAAGAAGTTTGCTGGTGAGATCAACACTAAGGTTGATGAGATGTACAATGAGCTTAGTGAGAAAGTTTGAGAACCTGAGTACTCGTGTGCGTGTTTTGGAAACACAAGTCTCTCAGACCATTGCAATTGGTAACGCACCATCAGGGACTCTCCCAGGCAAGCCTAAAATCAACCCTAAAGGGTACGTCCAAGCTATCACACTCAAGAACAAAAAACAAGTTTCTCCGAAATCATAGAAGACTGGGATTGATCGATCCGCCCAGGGGATCGATCGATTTGCTGAATAGATTTTGGATGAATTAGATGATGATGGGGATTGACCAATCCCAGTAGAGATTGATCGATCCCATGACTCTTCACATGAAAAATTTTCCAAATATTATTCGACAGAGGAGAAAGGGACTGGAACCGCTGTTGCTGCTGAGAAGGAACACCCTATGTGCTTCCACCACCTTATGTGCCTAAGCTTTTGTACCCCTCACGCAGAAAGAACAAGATCCAACGGAATGAGTAGGAGCATATGAAAAACATTGTGGGATAACTGCAAGTGAGACTACCCTTCGTAAATGCTCTAAAAATGGTCCCAACACTGAAGATGTATATAGAGGACATCCTTACAAATAAGTTGACACTAGATAAGGGTGCAATGGTCCTTACACACGAGTGTGGCCCTCTGTTGCTGAACAAGATACCAGAATAGTGAGAAGACCCCAAGAGTTTCACGTTGCCTTGCTACATAAGTGATCTTAGATTTGACTGTTGTTTATGTGATATAGGAGCTAGTGTGAGTTGCCCAACGACTTAGTATGAAAATTTTCAAACCATGCAAGATCTCGTTGATATTAAAAAATCGATCAGTTTCTTATTCGGTATGACTTCTTGAGAACATGCTTGTAAGGATTGGTGGATGTTGGATTTTGAAAGACTTCATTGTGCTGGAACTAAAAGATGAGCCACAAGATCCAATCATCCTCGATAAACCATTCTTTTCCACTGCATGAGCAATCATCATTGTGGATAAAGTAACAATCGATCTTCATCTCAGTGATTTAGTCATGAAGTTCAACGTTGACAAGATGCTAATGAATCCTACTATTGATGTCCAGACCTTCTGGGTAGATACTGTTTACGAGATCACTTAGGGGTCACAATTGTCCAAGAAGATAATGAGTTTGGATATTGTAGGATGGAAACAAGTGGTTTGCCAATATGGAAGACGATATCGTTTGCCAATATGGAAGATCCTCAATAGAAAGTCCTAGATTCCCTTGTCAAATTCAAATAAGAAAATTTTTTGCAGAGATCAATCGATCCACCACTCAGATCCATATGAGGATATGTTCATTCCTCAGACGGATTCATACCATGCTTAGGTGTTTTTATAGTCAGACTCGCGACTTTAAACGAGCCCTTATGGGAGGCAACCCACAAATTTTTCTTTTATATTTCTGCATTTTTAATAAGTTTTTTATGTACAATTTTGTTGTGTGTTGAGTGTTCAGGAACATGTACCAAACGCAAAGGATAAAATTTTTCCAAACATTCTAAAACTCATAGATCAATCAATCCACTGTTGGATTGATTGATCCCTGAAGCGGGGAAGTTCCCCAAAATAACGATGGATCAATCTTTCTCCTTAGGATCAATCGATCCTCCATCCATTTTTTGGTTTGCTTTCTTCCACTTAATTATTTGTTTCAGTGTTGTATCGCAACACGGTTTTCCTTTGATTTTATTACATAGCGAGACACAGTGAAGTCGATATGGGGGAAGGGTATCTGTTTTCGTTACTAATGATGTGTTTTCTTTTTAGTGAGTCATTTTATTGGGTCAAAATATGGGAATGTTTATGATGTTCTTGGATTTTATCTGGTATTTACTAACTATCTAACAGAGTTATAATAGTGATTGTTCTTAGTCTAGGAAGATTGGAAACACCATAAGAAGATCAACACTACAAGAAGTTCCCTATCCTTTGGAAATTTGAATTATCTAACATTGACTCTGAATTAACTTCTCACTCAGAAGCTGGATATCGCAAAAAGGATCACAATATTCGAAGTTCACATCCATACTTTTTATCACTTTGAATGTCCAAGCTCATTTTTAGCTTGGTACAACACCTTCACCTTATCATTTCATTCAGACCACATGCCTTCTGCTTCATCATCTTTATATGCAATCAAGTGTAAAAACTACAGGATATGCGGACCGACACAATTTTCTTTTCTAAGGATCTCTTGTAAGACTTATGTTCTTTAATGATTAGATTATATATGTTTGAGTTGTCTTTGGGGCAGAAAATTTATGACTAGAACCGGTTCCAGCTTTTTCATTTCGGCAAAATAAAAAAAAATAAAAAAATAAAAAAATATGCAGGGATCGACCGATCCAAAGCCAGATCGATCGATCTCCTGAACGTAAAAAAAAAGAAAGAGAATAAATGCCGAGAAGGGAAATAAGATAAAAAAGGAACCAGAATAAAGTCTTTGTAGAGTCTAATGTGATATCTTAAGCACCATTGCAACTCAGTTAGAGCATCTACATAGCTTTACAGAGACTCCAAGGTTCATGAGGTTGTACAACAACATTTGGTCGTCTTCTCACTGTGACTTTGAAATATGACTTGCATCCATCTTCATCATCAGAGTCTAAACACTTCAAACACCATCATACAAGCCTTCCATTCCAAGCTCTTATTCAGATTAATACTCCCTTTGTGAGACCACACTTTACATAAATAATGAATGTCAAAGGATAAACAATAGAGATTTCGGAGATTCCTTAGGATTTCATGAGCTAGAGTATAGTAATGCTTACTATTCTTATGGTAAAGTACATATAGTACTAACTGGTTATTTGATCTGTTCTAAGTTTTCTAGGATTGGAAGTTCAGTATGGTGGAATCTAAAATAATGTGTAAGTTCTCGTTTTCAAACATTTCTTCTATATTTGATTTGTATGTTTGTTCTTACTTGAGGAAAATCACGGATTCAAGTCTGGGAGAATTGACATGCTATGATTTTAAGGGTTTTACACATTTGATTCCATATATATTTATAGTCTTTATCGAGTCTAGGATTACATTTTTTGTGTCTTTTTCTATCGTTATAGAGTTTTTACAGGTTTACAAGTCAATGGAGCTGAAAGGATCAATTAGACTTCCTTTAGACATTCTCAGACTTCAAGAATCAAAAGACGATGCATCACGATTGACCAAACCAAAGAAAGATCGATCATATTGATGTTTTAGTGAAGTGGTGCATTTTGAAGCAGGGATTGACCGATCTACGTCGGGATTGATTGGTCCAAATGAGTGGAATTTACTTATTCTTTTTCAACCGACTTAAGGCCTTAGGTTTTAATTATAAATAGTGTTGCACGAGTTTTATGCAGTCACAAGTTTTTCTATTGCTTTTAGGTTTTTGTTTTCATAGCTTAAGGGAGAAGAATCTCATCTCTAACAAGAAGTGCTCTATGAACCCTTGTTAAACCGATATCGTTACTTTATGTTTATTTTATGCAAACATCTTATTTGGTTATCATGATTTCATCATTTATGTCTGAATAATTCACATGTTGGGTTTACGGTTTGTTCAAAGAGATTCAGTGATTGATTAGGTCAAGTTATAGATTAGGGATTTATCTTAGAGTTCTCCATCTTTTGTGTTCTCAATGCTATTGTTAGACTAATCACCTAGCAACAGATCAATAGATTTAATATATACGCCAAAAGTGATAGTTAGGTTACCGGAATCAATAATTGATGAGCTTAGTATCCTTAGCCAACATAAGTTGATTTTATGTCTTCTATGTGAATATATCAATCTTGTTAGGAATGTTTATGTAGTTTCTAAGGCTCATTCGGAAGTTTAGTATCTTGGAATTTATATTTAGATAGTTAGTAACTACGACATGCTAGCTTTACATTTGTGATATGAGTTCGTGAACGGTCCTTTACAAGTCCTTGTCTAGTTAGATGAGTCTATCAATCATTGATACCTGAGACATTCCATGCGCCCAACATTTTCATCCATATAAAAACTTCGTTTTAATTTACTGCTATTTAATTTCTGCATCGTGACTATTACAAAACCATATTTTGTCTTAGCTCTATTCAATTCATTTCAAAATTTGTAGTGTTACTCTAGTCTCTGTGGATTCGATACCTTATCTATACTACTGTGCATATTTGTGCACTTGCAGTATTGAGAAGGTTTAAAACATGAGACATCAATGGATCATCATCCTCTCAACTTGTAATCGATGATTTTGCTCGATAGGAGTAACTGTCAGTTTTCTTGCCAAGTAACCACACTCGCTAATAATATCAAGTGCATATTTTCTATGAGACAAGTAATTACCTTCCTGGGATCTCGCAACTTCAATGCCAAGAAAATACTTTGCAGGCTCTAAGTCTTTCATACGAAAACATTAACTTAGATAACCCCTAAAACATGAGATATCAGCATAATCATTTCCTCCAATCAAGAAATCATCCATATAAACCAAGACATAAAGCCTGAGGTCTCCACGCTTCAAGAAAAATAATGAGTAATTGGAAGACGTTTAGACAAACCTATATCCAATTAAAGCAATTGTGAGTTTTGCAAACCAGCAATGCAGAGCTTGGCGTAAACCATATAAAGATTTTCAAAATCTACAAGCTTTGTTCTGGTTAGACGATCAGAATCCTGATGTTAGTTTCATATATACTTTTCATCTAAATCTCCATGGAGAAAAATGTTGTGTACGTCTATCTGGTGAACTTCCTAACATTTCACGGTTGTAATCTTAAGAAAAATTTGGACCATTGTCATCTTGGCAAGGGGAGCAAAGGTCTCATCATAATCTTTTCCTTCTATTTTTCTATCACTCCGCACAAAGTTGTGCCTTAAAACACTCAATCAAACCATCAGAATTGTATTATACGGTAAACATCCAACGATAATCAATAGCCTTCTTATCCGGAGGAAGATACATTAAATAACACATATCATTTTCTTCGAGAGCTGTAATCTCTCCTCCTGTGGCATCACACAACTCCTTAAACAGAATTGCTTCCTCATATGTTTTCGGTATGTAACTTGATGTAATCGTGGCAAGAAAAACCATGTGCCAATCCAAAAAATGATCACACAAAACATAATTAGAAATTGGGTAAGGGACCGTACCTTGTGAGGAAGACGCTGAAGCAGGAGGAAGGTGTGTGGGTCCGTGGTGCATTGTGTTGTACATAAAACATAGTCTTGTAATCGTACATTTGGAGTACGTACATGTTTTCCTACTCCCAAATTTTATGCGGGTGTCGTTAAATTCGTATTAGCAAACAACAATGACTGGAGAAGGGCTAGGATCAACAGGCGAGCTCTCCCTCTCTCTTCTACATTCCCATATGTGTCAGGAGGAGCCATGTCCGTGGTAGGTATAGTTTCCAGCGTAACAACATCAAGTGGCCAAGTATGAACCAAAAAACCATCATCACACACCCCATGTGGCAACCGTGTCGGTAAAGGATCCAAACCCTAAGCCAGTATCTTCGCAAAAAGAAACTACTTCTCATGAAAACAACATCTTTATAGACAAAATAATCTTCTTTCTCATTGTCAAACAAGCGCCAACCCTTCTGGCCATAAGGGTATCCTACAAAAACACATTTTTGACTCCGTTCTCTAAACTTATCTTTATCCAGAGACTTTTTGTGAGCATATCACAAGCACCTGAAAACTCTCAATACATCAGAATATGGAACCAAACCATATAACATCTCATAAGGTGTCTTACCTTGGAGAAGATTAGACGGTGTTCTATTAATCAAATAAGCTATAGCAAGAACACATTCTCCCTAAAATCGAATTGAAAATTTTTCCTGGAACATGAGTGATCGTGACACATTCAAATTATGTTAGTGTTTCCTTTGACACGACCATTTTGTTGTGGTGTGTAAACATAAGATGTTTGATGTAAAATTCCTTCTTTCTCAAAAAATGGCTTTAAGCATAGAAATTCAGATCCATTATCGCTATGTACTATTCGAATTTTCTTGTCAAATTATCGTTCAACCATAGCATAAAATTTATGTAGTGATTTTGTGACTTATCTTTTCTACTGTAATAAAAAAATTCATACCGCACGAGAATAATCATCAACAATCGTGAGAAAGTAAGCAGCTCATGATGAGGAAATAGTACAATAAACTCCCCAAATATCACAATGAATTAAACCAAATAACTCAGCAACTTTATTATAACTCTCATGAAAGCAATCATGGATTTTTTAGCCCAAAAACAAGTATCAAAACAACATATGTCTTAGCAGGAATCCCAACATCAACATGAATAGATAAAAATGATAAAATCCTATTAGATGGATGTCCTAAATGACAGTGCCACATATCACGTGTCCCTAAACTCATTGTCGTATGATCGTGGACACCAATAGAACCATGAAAAACATAAACCCATCGCACTCTTCATCTGCACCAATCAGCGTCTTCGAAGTACGGTCCTGCAAAACACTTAAATCTTTAGTAAAGGTAATAGATCTCTTAGTTATTTTCAACAACTTAGCCACAGAAATCAAAGAACATTTCAGTTTGAGAGAATATAACACTCCATGAAGCATCAATTTCCGCCAAAAAAATGCCCTTTGCTTAATCGCAAATCCATAATCTCCATCAGGTAGGTCAATAGAACATGGATACATATATATATATATATATATATATCAACAATATTAGACAACATATCTAAGTTCCATGTCATGTGATTGTGATGCCCCTGAATCAATGATAAATTCAACATTATCTCTCTTACCAGTCAAAGTGTCAACTGCTTAGTATTGAGAAACTTCACAACTGCAGTCTGTTGATCATATGTATGATTTGGTAGAGTGCTGCGATCAAACTCCTTTTTCGTGTCCACAACTTTGATGATCGGAGGCGCATGACATGCGTGAGCTGTGTGGGCTCGACCTGCAGCTCTCATCCCACACCCTTGACCTCAAAAGCTGCTTATCATCCCTCCACCACGACCAGATCGACCACCACAAGCTCCCCCTCTTGTATTATAATTTTGACCTCTCTCCCCCACCATTCTAGATATCCTTTTAGCTGAAATCAATCAGTCATCGCGTGACCATGCTTGCCACAATGTGTGCAAGTCACATCTTTCTAATGATCATGAAATTGAGTAGGGCGAGCTTGATTTCCAGTATATGCAGCAAAGCCAACGCGTCTGTCTTTTTGTCCCTAGACCGAGGCATATTTTGTTATCGTTCTTCTCGTATGATATGTTGATAGACTTGAGAAAGCTTGGGAATTTTCTCCATGCTAGTGATGGTGGAGCGCACCGTGCCAAACCTAATTGTATCCAAGCCATTATGGAACGTATTTGTACGTTCTTCATCACGATCTTCTTCCCATTGTGCCGATAGTTCCCCACAAGTACAAGACCTTATTGGCTTGTAAACGGAAATTTCATCCCACATCTTCTTAAGCTTTCCAAAATACATCATCACGGTGTCTATCTGCAATTGGCCAAGTTAGCTCAAAGTTCACTAATCATCGGTTTGTTTCTAGCCGAGAACTGTAACTTCAAATCATCCCACAAGAGTTTCGCTTTTTCTACCATCGAGATCGAGATTCGTAGAGTCAGGTCGATGGTGTTCATAATCCATGCCACAAGTATGGAGTTAACAACCTCCCAAGTTTGTTTTCGTCAAAGTCTCATCAATAAAACCAAGTTTTTGCTTCGTTTGCAAAGGTATTCTGCATATGCTTAGACAAATCTTCATAGTTTTCTCCTCTTAATTGCATAGTTGTAATAAAATTCCCAGATCCATCTGAAAGATGGAGGTAAAGCAGTGAGAGCGTAACTTCGTCTGCCGCACGCACCATCACGGTTTTGCCTCCATCGTTGGCCATCGTCTTCTTTCTTCTCTTCTTTTGCGTTTCTCTCTATTTCTTTTTGTTTTTTTTTCTTATTATATGTTCCTGCTATGATACCATATCAAAGAGGCGAGAAAGAATTAGTTTCTCACTAATTATAAGAAGAGTATATATACATAATATGTGCATCCTAAGAGAATATTCTACACTTGCTATACAAAATACAGTTTTAAAAGATATGGAAATATAACATAATATTATCTAATAAGACTCGCAAGACTTGTAAATTATATAAGTTTTCCTCCTTTTTTAGTGTATGTATTTGATGCAAAGTTTGTTGTTTTAATGACAGTATATACCAATTGTTTCAAACTTAAATGTTTATGTTTGCAATTTAAGTTTATATATTCAATACTTTGTTTTGTACGTCAACCACACGTTTAAAAGCGAATTCCCTAATTGGTTAGTCAATCGGGAGAATAATAAACTACATTGTTTGCTTCAATAAATCTTTTCCTAGAATAAACTACATTATTTACATGTAAATAAAATATTACAATCTAACTTTTGTAATGAATAACATGTAACTAGCTATTTCAAGTCCATAGTAATTATCTCTCGACATAGAAAACAAAATGCATATGTTTTTCTAACTTTATATATATGTGATGATCGGCTTGGATATTATGTAGCTTCTTAAAGGTGTATTATGGGATCATCATGATGAAATAAAAAGTAAAGCAAAAAGAAGATTCTCCATCTTGTTTTTCTAGTCCCTCTTTTCTCTGAATGTTAAGAACCCATTGCGTCGAAAATAAATGAAATGCACGTTACGTATCTATATAATAATTTATTTCATATCGAATGGTATAAGATATAACATCACACACCATATAAAATAAGTAAAACACTCTCATTTTCCTCCCCCTCTCATTTATTACATATATATTAAGCTACTATAATCATCATGACCACTCGTTACTTGAATCATTAACGGGTATGGCAATACTATAGATACTTCAGGGTTTGCAATATCAATTGATTAATGGAAGAAACCATTAAATTTTTTATTTTTTCGTTTTTAACCATTTAAATTCTTCTTCCTCCGCAGCCACTCTCCCTCTGACAATTGAAGAAAACTGCGGCCACGGGAAGGCCGAGATTATAGATCTCAGCAAACTCACGAGTGTTGAAGTTTTGACGCCACCCTGGTGCATAAACTGTCTGCCTCCCGAGCTGTCGGAACAATATCAGCACGACACGGTGAATACCCGAAGAGGGTCTTGGATTTTCATAACACACAATCTCATTGCCTGAAAACAATCATCAAACAGATGTGAATTCGAAACCTTTATAAAAGAAGAAAAAGGAAAACACAGGTAAATTCTTTCTACCTACTAGTACTAACTAATTAATTTTTCATATTATGCCCAAAAAAGAAGATTTTACATTCCATGTGTATAACTCTTTATATTAATTTCTTCTGTCTATCTAGCGATCAATCTATAGATTAAAACTCACCAAAGTTTGTTCCAGTTGTCGCAGGGATATCAGTCACCAACCTGTAATGAGAGAGCACCCATGAAGATTTTTAAGCAGTGGCACAACTACATAATTAAAGTGCTATTTAAACTTAAGATTCATACAAGAAAACAATGACATAATTAATAGATTTTTAGTGCCTACTAGTGATTGCAAAACATGCATCAACATTCAAATCGATTCTTTGAGAGTTTGTTTGGCTCTTTATCAAAAAAAAGAAAAAAAAAAGTTTTGTTTGGTGACTGCATATAAAAAACAACTTGAGAATAAAAATGTATTATGACGTAGCTGTGATACAACAGGAAACCTAGTCCTGCTCACCACTTCCAAGTCATAATTAAAGACACCACTATAAAGTGGAAAACCAAATCTTAGTGCAAGTCATGTCCTATATTTCTATAGAGTCTATCTGTGGTCAGTAAAATACGAACACACATATATATAGATAGCCTTGGTGTGGGCTTTGTTAGGAGACAAAATGATAAATCACTCCCATGAAGTCGAATTTACATGTCCACTTCTTTTAAAACGTAACATGTTCTGACTTTTGTGCCATCAGTGATTTACTAAATTTCACAAGTCTCCAATACACATATCCATGTTTCCATGTGTGGTTGAGTGTATATATATACCTATAAAATTTCAAAGTCAATATACATGTCTATCTAATGCAAGCAACATGTTTGAGACTATAACTTGAAGTGAATGAAAGAGGTGAATTAGTGCACCAACCAATGGAGATATTCTCGGAGGTGAGGGTTACTAGGACTTGGAACATCTGGATCCACCATAACCTTCATAAAACAATCAACAGGAAAAACCATTACAAATAAGAAAAAGGTAAGATTATCATTCCCAAAGCAATTGAGAAAGCAAAAGAAAACTATGAATAGAAAAAAGCTAGTAGCTGCATGTCTATAAATAGCAGAGTATCTCAAAGACTGGTTTGAATATCCTTATTCAAACAGTCATCAAATATTCCACAGCAGAGAATCATCAATATACCTATATATTGATATATTTGTTTAAATGAACATCAGTTATTTTATGTTTTTGCATATTCGAACCCAGATTTTTTTGCCTTTCTAAAATATCGTACAATTAAAAAAGGAAAAAAACTAATTATTAAGAGAGTCAAGGAAATAAATAACGCAAGAAATTGTTGGAAAAACATCTGGGATTTAGTAGAGAAGAGACCAAAAAGAAGAGAATTTGTGGTAAATTATAAAACTATCTAATTTAATTTGGAATTGGATGAAATATTTAGTGGGTTCATCTTCATGGGAAAAAAAACTGAAAAATAATTTACTTTTTCATTTGGGTATCTAAAAGTAAAACCAAATAAATCATAAGAAATTTGAAACAGAATTTAAATAAAGAGAGGGGGCATTTAACTAAGGAATCTTTGTGGGTCTACATGTCCAAGATATTTTTTTTGTTTTGTTTTTGAAAGAAGATTAAGGAACCAATGAAGAAATTACAGAAGAAAGGAGACAAAACAGAGTTTAATTGAAAGAACCAAAGTGTAAAAATTCCTCAGGTCTTCTCCACCAATCTCAACTCTTGGCTTGTTCTGAACTTGAGAAGGCCGTAGATCCAACCCATTAGTCACCTCTCTTTGGCCATAAGTAACCCTTAGAGAGATCGTTCTATTGAAAGGATCAAGAACGTCTCCTACAACTCTGCTTACCAGAAGAGGGTCTCTCACATTTATAGACATCTTTGATCGCAAAAAAAACAGGTGGTTTTGTTTTAAGTGTCTTTGTTTTTGTTTCTTCGTATATAATGAGCCTATACACACATATATATAGTCTTTAGGGATTTGTATTAACTCGGGTCGGTGAACTCATCACCTCTATCTTTTTCTTGTCTAGTGATGTACTAGAATCTAAAACCGATTCTACGTACATCACATATTGTCATGTTATTTCATTTTTTTCTTCTGTTTGTGGCATTTTAAGCCCACCACGCTAATAATAGACTGATAATATTCCAAATTATATCACCCACTTGGTAGCCACTAATATATTTGATTTATTTCCTTCAACCAGATATCTCTCTCGACCATATAGTAGATACTTTTAATACAAATATATCATTAACAAAAAAAATTTTACAGAAAGAATAATCTTATCTTAGAAGTCTTTACAGAAACATTTCAATGCATTATATGGAAAAGTAAAATTATTAGATGACGTGTTATTGTTGTGGAAGGAATTTGAGGAAACATCTTTATCATCCAAATGGCAAGTTCATATGCGTTGCCAAAAAGAAAAAAAAAAAAGAAAACAAATAACAAATAAACAAACAAGTTTAGAGGTACTGTACTATGGTTCTTTCAAAGTGTAACTTTATATAAGCTAATTAAGAAAGCTTCACTCTGATTTGCTCTGTGAACAAAAAAAACTAGTTTCAAAAAACAAAATTGTGACTTTATATATAACCTTATAATGATTCAATATTAGGTTCAGAAAATTTATTTATGATAAGATATATTATAACTTTAAAATATAAATCTAAGAAATATATTAGGTAGCATAGAATACTCGTTGGAGGTCCGCTTACTGCTTCAAAATCGAAAATGGAATCGGAAGTTTTTGCAAGCTCCATTCATGAATAAATTGCTTTTGAAGCACTTTCAAAACTTGCGATTCCGTTTTAATAAAACGGTGTTCGTAAATAAATAGGATAATTTTAAATATTTTTAATTTTAAAATAACTTTCAATCTAATTTAGGGATTGGTTAATGATTGTTATGATGATTTTTTATGTGAGCCAAAAAAAAAGTTTGTGAAAAGAAACAAAGATAATGTGTGTTATTTGGTTAACGTGAATGAAGTTGATTAGTTTCTATAAAATTCTTTCAAAACTGAAATATGATTTTATTTCTCTACGTAACTCGTTTTCCCCTCCGAAACATCTAAAGACCAAAAACATTTTTATTTAGAATGCTACTTTTGTAGGAGGGTTTCTTAGGTTCATACTGTCGTTAATATTTGTGCATATTAATCTTCATCTTTTGTTTGGTATGTTTGATGAATTTCATCTTAATGATACAAAAATATATTTTTATGAAGCTTAAGAGAAAAAGAAAAAAGTCAGTGTCATAAAATTTTGGCTATCAATCATAATAAAATTGAGCTATTAAAAACAAAAATAAAGAGTTTGTATTGTTCATAAAACTATTTCTACTATATATATGTAGCTAAATATTACATATATACACATTTTTAATACGTATCTATTTCCTAATTTTAAAAAGAAAATTGCTTCTGCATACTCAACATCACTGTTACATTAGTTGGTCGACATACGGAGATGAAAGCAGTTATACCTACCATCTTTATGTATTTTTATCTCTTAATATTGTGTGTAAGTTGAGTTGATCTTAACATTTTATAGCGCATGCAAAAAAAGATTTGGTTAAAGATATCATTTTTATTTATGAGTGCGTGAATTATTAAAACGTGATAATCTCTTTTTTTTAATAATATGTAAAAATATATTCAAAAAATAATTGTTTTTACATCAAATGCAACTATTTTTTAAAAATTAATTGAAAACAAAACTGAGTGAATAAATAAACAGTGGCTTCACTAAAATAAAAAAAATGAAATTCAGTTGGGACAAAACCATTTTCCGGGAAAAAAAGTACACACCATTTACGATTGAACTGAAAATATTAATCCGATAAAAAATCACAACCTCGAAGCAAACCAAACCCGCAAACCATCCATCATAATTCCTTGTGTTTGTAGAGTTGATACCATGTTCCGTACTATCCCTCCTACCTCATGAACCAGTCTATCCATATTAAGCGGGACGTTACCATGTTTTCATTGATTTTTTTCTTTCCATAATGTAAGATTAAAGCATGAAAGACATACTTAGCCACATAAGCATCCGTTGTCCAGCTTCCCTTCGTCTGAAAAATAGTTATAAACTTGTCAAATTGTGATGTGAACTCTTGACGCATCAGTCTATAAGCAAGCTTATACCATATTTATGAGTATAGGGGCAGGTGAAGAATATATGATCTCGAGTCTCTAGGGGTTCTGGGCAACGGGTCATCAGCTTTAATTCCCATGTCGATTAAACTTCTTTCCCCCAACACTTCTATTAATCTACCAAGTGAACATCAATCATCATACCAAAATGATGTGTGAGAGCCACTACGTACCTCAACCTTATGAAAATCTTTCGCGGAGTCACGATACTTAAGAATTTTCTACCACATCCAAGAGCTCCTGTCTTAGTGTCTTTCTTCGACCAGAAAGAGCCTTTGCGAATCAAATTCTTTTTAACCCAGTTAACCCATAACAAGTCTTTTGAGGATACTATGTGTCAGATCAATTTGTAACAGCTCACCTTATTCGCTTCTACCAAGGATTTCAAGCAAAGGTCTCCCTTTTATTTTGGTTTGCAAACATCACTCCAAACCACCTTAGCTTTTCTTGAGTTCAAACCCGGTCCAAACCATAAAAAAGCAGCACTAATTTTCTCAATCTCCCTTATGCATGCTCTCGGTAATCTAAACGCCGCAATCCAAAAATTCGTTAAGCTTGCAATTACCAAAGAAAGAAGTTATAATCTACCTGCGAAAGAGAGAAAACGATTCTTCCAGGTGCTAATGCGGTTTTGGATTTTGTCAATAAGTGGTTAGTAATCTGATTTTGTCATCCGTTTTGTTAACAGAGGAAGCCCTAGATACTTCACCGGCAAGCTACCAATCTCAAACAGAAACCCGTGATAAACAAGGTTATCTTTTCCAAGCTTATGTTTAATCCTGAGATAAAAGCAAACCTCTCAAATACAGTAAGGATACCCCTGATTGACCGAACCTTCCCATCTGCAAACACCATGATATCATCCACAAAACACAGATGGATAACCCCCAAACTTCTACACCTCGGATGGTATCCAAATTCACCATTCCTTGCAGCCTTGTTCAACATAATTGATAAGAAATTCAAGCAAATAACAAAGAGATAGGGAGAGAGAGAGCAGCCTTGGCCCAACCCCCTCTCACTCAAGAAATACCCCGCCAACTCTCCATTTATTTGGACTGAGAGGGATGGAGTGGTTACACACTATTCAATCCACTTAATAAACATTTCTGCCAGCTGCATTACTCTCATCAATTTTACGAGAAATCCCCGATTCACCGAGTCAAAAGCTTTACTGATATCAATCTTCATGGTACATATGGAAGATACATTTGGCTTATAATAGTCTTTTACCAACGCAGATGCAAGGAGAAGATTTTCCATTAAATATCGGTCTTTAATAAAAGATGTCTGATTCTTGGTTATAAATCCAGAGAGAATGAGCTTTAAGCGATTCGCTAGAATCTTTAAAGTGATCTTATAAATCACATTAAAGCAGGATATCGGTCGATAATCTCTCATCCCTATAGTTCCTTTCTTCTTGGTAATTAAGGAAAGAATGCTAGAGTTTACCCCCTTCGGCAAAAATCTGTAAGTGAAAAACGACTTAACTGCCACAATGAAGTCATTACCTATGATAGTCCACATCTCCTTATAAAATTCTATTTTATAACCATCCGGTCCTGGTAACTTATTTGAAGGCATTGAGAAAAGAACATTCTTTATTTCTAATGCCGACACTTCCATCGTTAACCTACGAACATTGATAATCAAGAACCTGAGTTAACTCCGAGATTGGAGTAATATTGCAATCAGTTCTTGGTGGGGCCTTGAAAAAATCTGAAAAATAATGCACCACTTTAGCTGTAATATCCTCCTGCGATGAGAAAATCCCTCCCTCTGGAGCTCTAATCTCATTTATCGAGTTTCGCATTTCCTTTTCTTTTATCGCGTTATAGAAAAATCGATTATTTTAATCCCCCACCTTTACCCAATGAATTTTTGTCTTTTGTCTTAGGTACTTCTCCTCCAACCCCACCACACTCTCCCAAGAATCATAAGCTTGAGCTTCTCCCAACATGTTTTCGGACGTCCGGGTTCATAAGATACGTAGATTGCTTCTCACACAACACATTATAAGCAACTTCTCTTCTTTTTGTCAAGTGATGTAACTTCTGTATACCAAAAGCTCGAATGATTGGCTTGAGTTGCTTGAGTTTCTTCGAAAATCTAAAGAGTGCGGAAGTTGAAGAGAATAGAGCTTCCGTGTTAGTTCAATGATTCTCCACAAGATGCTTAAAATCTGGCATAGTAACGACTGCATTTACGATCTTACATGGAACTTTCAGCTTGTGGGGTGTTCCATAGAGTGAAATAAGTCCACAAACATGATCTGAGCAACCCCGACCTTCAAAAACAGAGTATGAATTAGGAGGGTGCTACAACCAAAGATTATTCACAAGAACACGGTCCAACTTCTTACGTATCAAACCTTCTTCACGTTTATTACACCAAGTAAATATTGGGCCATGGAAAGCCATATCCACAAGAGCATAGTGGCTTACCATATCTTGGAAATCCGACATGCTCGGAATAGTTGCTGGCGTAGAAATAGATACTGAGTGCTCCGAGCTATCGAGGATCTCATTAAAATCGCAGCATATAACCATGGTAAGCCTCAGACTTGAGAGTCGTCCTGATGAGCCTTTAAATCCCTCTAAAGCTCACGTCTCTCATTTAGAGAGTTAGATGCATATATAAACGTACACAAAAAGTCCTCCAAATAACTCTGAATCTTAACCTTACATGATATCATCTGGCCCGTCTTATACACCACCGTCAATGACACTGATTTATTCCACACCACCCAAATTCTCCCTAACAGATTAAATTCATAGTTTGATATCATTGACCAATCTGTAAATGTTGATTTAACTATCTGCTCTACCTTGCTCTCAGCAACTCTCGTTTCCAGTAAAATTCCAAAGACCATTGATTTCTTATTTATCAAATCCTTAACCACAGATTGCTTCTTTGACTTGTTAAATCCGCAAATATTCCAAAAAAAACACGACATTACTTTTTTTTCATTGGTTCCGACGTCCTAAGCCACTCGGATTGAGTCCACCATTTGCTGAGACAGTTTCAGTAGATGCTTTTGCACCAACTTAGCCGATCGGAGTAGAGGTACTCTTGTTACGTTCTCCTCCTTGCTCGGAACATCTAGATTATTCCCGCCAATATTTCTTATTTTGATTCTTTCCGGTGAATCTGAGTCCATCATTCCTCCGGCCTCCTCTGTTAATACCATATTTTTATCCCTCCAGTCTGTGTTATCTCAGTTAAAAGAGTCTGCACCTGCAACTTCTCCAATCTCGTTACTTAAACAGAGCACGCAGAGACTTCGACAGCCTTAACCTTTGATTCTTCTACAACGTCAGACCTCTCTAAACTCAGATCCTGTTTTTGAGCCTGCTTCAACCCCAACTCTGAAACAGAAGATTCAATAGCATATGTCTTTAAGCTACCGACTTCAGACTTATCCCCTCTGCCCAAAACTAAGTTTTTCTCCACGTCTGACTTTCTTGTACTTGGAATCGATAATCTAGTTCCCGCTTTTTTCCCCTCCTCAACAGCGTGAGTGACAGCTGGCATTTCTGAGTCCCTTAGTACTATCTTCTCTGCCAATTTCATATTTCCTCTCACTCTAGTTTTGTTTATCACAGTTAAAGAAGTCTGCACCATCCTCTTCTTTACCTCCAATGCAAAAACAGATCAGTCAGATATTTCATCAACTTCAGACACTATTTCCTTCACCGCGACAGAATTCTCCATACTTTGAATCAGTTTCTTTGACTGCTTCAACTCCGATCCTGTAACACTTTGTTTAACTGCCGATTCTTCCAGAACTTCCATTCACGCTACATCCTTAGCTGATGATGAATTTATTATTTTCTCGATTTTGCAACCTCAGTTAATGGAATCTGCGACTTCATCTTCTCCATCCCCACAGCTGAAACAGAACAAGTAGACATCTCAACAGACTTTTCCACCTATTTTGTTTGTAAATTTCCTGCCTCTCGATATATCTCTCTGACTTCATTCCTCTCGGTATCTTCCTCCAAAGGTCTTAGCACCTCAAACCGCAACGAATTTACGATCTTAACCTCTCCATAGACCAGGCTCCTCTTTCACGATCTCCTATTATGATCCGGTGAAACAATTTTCCACTCCTCTCTAGATTAATCAGGTATAACCTTTCCTTTCTCTCTCTCTCTTGACAAGATTTTCCATTACATCCACATTACCCGACCGCGAAGACCCTTGTTCCATTTCATCGTTGTCTGTCTGGAACTTAGTTAGGCACCCTGCTTCCGTATGACCCCATTTCCAACAGCTACCACAACGCATGGATAGCCATGGATATTCAAACTTTACTTCAACTTCCTCACCTTTGACCTTGAAATAGAAACTCGATGGTATATCCTTTTTAATGTTAACAAGTATGAAAATCTTTGCTTCATCGAAACTTACAACAAGCTGAGTGTCTTGGTGCATTCTCAACCGAATTACCACAGGACTAGCCACAAAGTTTAGCCCCTTCCAAGAGAACAATGCTGGCAGAACGTTTTTCATTGTGACCCACATAGGCATTGATAAAAGCTTGGGTTGTACCTCGTCTAGAATCGCAGTCCATTTTATGACAATCATGGGAATTTCACAAATGTTCCACATGCCTCGAAGTAGAACACGACTTCGAGCACTTGAATTGCAAATTCAAAACTTGACAATAGTTTCATTCACAACATAAGCATCGATTTTTATGTTCTTATCCTCTAAATTCTAGATTTTGTGGACTATTACATGGATCTTAGCCACATGTGGGGCTGGAGAAGCAAATATACCAACCACGAAATCTTTCCAAAGCGGAGGCGCATCTTCGAACACCTCCTCCGGCACGGTAACCACTGATCAACCATCTACATCTGAGACAGTGTAGTCAAATTGTGAGAGAGAAAGCCGAATCACTACCTTATCCCATGATTTCTTTCATGGGACTCCATGAATTAGGTTCAATGCTTCAACCGAAACATTATCCCTGGATAAAAACACTGCCTCCTCCAACACGATAGGCCTCGCCACCTCAACCCCTTCCACATGATCCTATGCAGCACTCCGGTTTACCTTCCCCACATAAACCGAGCCCCCCTCAAGGGCCAAGTCCAACGTCAAAACTAACCCTTCTTAATTTATCTCATAAACAACCCCCAAACCGTCGCCTCCCTCCATCCGGCCAACCTCTTCCAAGATGCTCTCTCCGGCCATGCCATGTGGCGGAGACTCCAGCTCTACAAAACCCTCAGAATCGCTCTCTTGATCACCTTACCTAACTTACCAAAAAAATTGCTCCAAGAAATCCCACATCCGTCTTTAATTATTACTATTATAGTCAGTTATGATTCCAAAAACAAAAGTTTCTTGGCAAAATGTGATAATCTCATCCTCTTAGATTAACCTAATTCTAAGTATGAAAATGAATTACATAAGTCATTCGAGCACGGACAAATAAAAAATCATGGAACCTCTATCCAAAACACATTTATCTTCATTTATGGTGGTTTTGCAACCAAAAACGGTTGGAGCCAGTTCGATGGAGTAAGAAATTTTTTTATTGATATTAAAGGGTCACTTTTTTATTGCAAAAGTCAATATTAACTCACTTAATAATGAGAAAGGTTTTTTTAGGTAAGTGGCACCTTGCGGTTTTACGAAAAATTGATTTTTACATATTCCCACAATTTGACTATGTTGAATTCATACTTTCTCATTTAAATTGTTGAAAACATACCTCAACCAACCATTGATTTGAATTTCAAATCTCAATTTCACCTTTTATGCTAAACCAATCATTAGCCATAATGACGTAATGATACTGTCAAATGTTGTCAACATGGAATCCATGTGTGAGATGAATCCATTTTGGATAGACCACAAAGTTGAATTTTAGAAGAAAAATACCATTGTTTTGTGTTACTAAAAAGACATGAAATTGTTTTGGCAAAGTAAGAGAAATCTTATTCTTGAATGTTCTTTCTCTCGACAGAGAAAATTACGAGTTGGGAGTTTTAGCTAGTGGAAATTTCCGGTGTTGAAGACATTTTGGAAGTTGAATTAGAGATTGAAGATACGCGTTAGCCAAAATGAGGTAATTTCATAACGAAATTTAGGGATTTTTTTCATTTTTCTAGTACTTGTAAGTAAATTTTGATGGATATCTTAAATTTGGAAGTGTGTATGTTTATAGCTTAGATTATATGAGTGTGTGTGTGTGTCAATATTTTTTTCTTGAGTTGATGAAAGACAATGTTGTGTTCTTGAACACCAAGTGTTTGATAGAATGTCTGATTCTCAAAAATGTGTGTTTTGTGGGTTTTCAGCTGTGATGATGCAATTTTCCAAATCTAACACAGTGGAAAGTTTGAAGTTTTGGGCGGTAGTATATTTGCTTATGTAGGAGGGAAGACTCCCAAAATCGAATGAAAACCAAAAGCAATGTTCAACTACTTGATGGAGGCTCTGAACATGTCAATATATGGGCAGAAAATTTGGTATAAACTACCGTATGAGAGCTTCTCGGAGCTGAAGATGATGTGTAGTGGAGTGATGGTTTTCAGAGAATGTGTCTAGCTGCAAATTGGACAAAAGTTTTTGATGTTTTTTTGGAGAAGGTAGAGGTTGGTGAAGGTGATTGCAATGATGATCGAGCTCATGGTGATGACAAAAGGATGATGGAGCTAATGGTGATGACAATGATGATAGAGGTCATGGTGATGGCAATGACGATATAGATGTTGGTGGTATGTTTTATGATAAAGATGTAAATGATGGGTTGGATTATAGAGATGTTGGTAAAGATAAGGAAAACGTAGAAGGCTTTTCTGAGGGTGATGAGGATTGAAATTCTGAGGATATTCCTCAAAATTTAAATTGTAATCAAGGTGAAAGAAACTATCCTAGGTGAAAAAGGTGATGGAGACATTAGATTAGATCATGTATTTGACAACATACCTCAATTCAAAGGGTTGTAGTTAAATATGCTATATAGGAAGGAGTAAATGTCATGTTTGATAAATGTGGTCCCGATAAATGTTCAGTGGTATGTTCAGTTGGTGGTGCTGGTAACTGTAAATTCAGAATCTATTGCTCCATAGATAGAGATATAGGAATGTGCATGGTCAAGACATTTAATGATGTGCATTCATGTATCAAAGAAAAGAATAACAAGGTGTTAAAGGACGGTGCCATAGCCAGGTTTTTCTTGAATGACATTAGAAAAAATTCTATATACAAGCCAAAATACATGCAAGGGAAAATTGAGAAGACATAACTTGACTATCTCAAATAACCAATGTAGAAAAACCAAGTCAAAAGTATTGTCCAGTATTCAAAATGAGAGTGATAAGAAATTTGCATTGTATAAAGACTACTACCGTCAAGAGCTAATAAATTAAATTAAATATGTCTCTATCTCTAAATTTTGAGTTTTAGAGTTTGATGTGTTTTCCATGTTTTTAACTTAACTTTGCTTCTTGTTTTTAAACTTCAAATTCATTATTAACTGTGGAGATGAGAACAGTCACTACTGATGATGATATAGAGATTAGCCATGGGTGTTCAGTATAAACCGATTAAACCAAACCGACCAAATCGAGAATTTCATTTTTATCAATTTTATATTGTTATCTAAACCGATTGGCGAAATTAATTATAGGTTTTGGTTTTTGGATCGGTTTGGTTCAGAATTCGATAAACGATTGAATTATATATAAACAAAAAACACTATTACTTCAATTATTCTCATATGTTGCGTATCATTCACAACATTTACTAATTTTCTTCTTATTTTTTTCCTTCGAGAACTCTCATCACCTATGACGAAATCGAGTCAAAACTTGGAAGAGAAATCATCATCACTTCATCACGTGTCTTCTCCCTTTTGATCTTTTTCTGATTCTCTCAATTGTGCCATAACATAAGCTCTCTTTTCTCTGGTAAATTTGATTTCTTAAAGTTCAAACCCTAATTGCAATTCCAGATTTTCAAAACTGAGGGTTTTCTAAATCTCAAATTCTCTTGGATTTCTAATTTCAATGGTTTGTAGCCCCTTTTCTCTGCTACGGCTCATTTTTCAAACCCTAATTGCGATTTTAGATTTTCAAAATTGGGTGGGAGTTTTCTAATTCCTAGACTCTCTTGGCTTTCTATGGTTTGTAGATGTCTTCTCAAGAACCAGTAACTGGTGAAACTATCGACACTGGAAACAAAAAGCCAACAAAAGTTGGAAACTTAATGCAAATGTTGGAAGAAGTTGAGTTCTTTGAGGCGCTATGTAAGTAGAATTAATTTTTTTAAAAGTTAAATGGTGAAAGTTATATAGCAAAGTATGTTTTCTTGTATAAATTATCATAATTCAATGGCAACTCCTAAGTGATTCATGTTGATATATAAGATACGGAAGGTATAGATTGTTTAATTTATGTTATATTGTGTTTCTTTGAGTTAAGATCTGTGATTGTTTTCATTGGTTTAGTTTTTGTTTTGTCTTGAAGATTTTGTTAAGGTTTAGTTTATGTTTTGTTTCAAAGGTTTTGTTAAGGTTCAACTTTTATTTTGTTTTGTTTATTTGAGATTTTGAGCTATTAACTTTTATTGGTTTTGTTTATGTTTTATCTTAAATATTTTGTTAAGGTTTATTTTATATTTTATCTTCAAGGTCTGTTAAGATTCAGTTTCTGTTTTGTTTTGGTTCTTTGAGACTCTGAGTCATGGTTCTGTTTTGGCTTTCATTGGTATAATTTATGTTGTTTCTTGAAGGTTTTGTTAAAGTTTAGTTTATGCTTTGTCTTGAAAGTTTTGTTAAAGTTTGGTTTAGGTCTTGTTTTTTGTCTTTTTTGAGTTATTGTTCTGTTTTGGTTATATTAATGATTAGTGTATGTTGTCTTGAAACTGTGTTATGTGGTTTCACACCCTTCTCATTGTCTCGTGTCATCTTCAACATGTTTGATTGTTGTTTCTTTTTTATGAAACCAACCTTCACAATAGATTGAAAACTAAAAATATGATTAAACCTTCAATTCGGTAGATATTATTCAAAACAAAAAAACTAAAAATCTGATTAAACCATAAGCCCATAGCTAGTGGAGATATTTGAGAGATTCTATGTGTGCTTAGCACATCTCCTAGACACATGACTTGCTCATTGTAGACCAATATTTGGAATAGATGAATGTTTCTTGAAGAATAATGTGAAAGGTCAACTATTGGTAGAAATTGAAAAATATGCCAACAATCAATTCTATCATGTTGCTTGGTCTACTCTGTTGTGTCTGTCGAAAATACAGAGAGTTGGCTCTAATTTATTAGGCTTCTTACTTGAACCTTCATAATGAAAATGGTTTCACTTCTATTTCAAAAAGGCAGAAAGTAAGTTTTCATCTCTTTAATTCGGACTGACATTCTATTTCCACACGATAACTATCGTATACGACCACATATACACAAACTAAGATCCATCATCTATATCCATCTAGAACGAAAGTTTAATTTCTTAATACACACAATAAGACAATTTGAATTCGAAATCCACATAGATTCAAAGTTTGAATCCTAATTACTCATAACCAAAAAAAATTAACCGCTAAACTTCTACTGTAAACCAATTTTAAACCGATTTCAACCCGATTTCAACTTGATTTCAACCCGATTTCAACTAAATCAAACCAAAATCAATCTCCAACCCGATTTAATCATAAGATCGAGCAAGAACCCGTGTGCTCCTAAGCTGGGTGTCTGCAACATCGAATTCAAATCCCATAAGAAATAATGATTCTTCGGAAGCTTGTTATGTCCCATAAGAAGCCAATCATTTTTTGGGTTTGATGAATTCGATTGGTTTGAATTAGTTTCTGGGTTTGAATTCAAATCCCATAAGAAGCCAGGTTTCTTGCATGGTTTTGTAAGTTTTCATGTAAGCCTCTGATTTGGTTTGTTATGTACAAACGTTTAACGACCATTTATGTCAATAAAGCTTTTAATCTTAAGTCAATACAGGATGTTATTTCTTACTATTAAGCTCATTATTTTGAAACTTTCATAAAACAAATTCACAAGTTCTTAATCTTAAGTCATTACATGCTCATAAATAAGATACAAACTCTTATGAAAAGATGAAAACATAGGCCACCAAAATGACTAAACCACACACAATCAAAAATTTGAAACAGTGTAGCTCTTGAATCTCTTTCTTATAGCAACTGACCATGTATCTAAGCTTTCTAATTTCCTTTTCACAACCTTATGCAACTTCTTTGATGGTTTGAATCTTGTTTGAATCTTGTATAGAAGAAACAGAAGATGATTAATATTTCTATATTCTCCTTGTTTATAATTTGAGCATTTATATTTTATTTTGGTCAAACATAATTTGAGCACTATATACACAAATTAATCCTGTTTTACTAAGACTCCAAATGGAGATTGTGTTGCACTCTTCTCACAATTGTCTTGCATGTCACCAAACTTTATCGAGTTTAATTACACACAATATAACATATATCTATTATTATTATTTTCTAAATAGGCCACATGAGAGCTAAGTAGAAGAACATAAACAATACAAAACCATGCAGTTGTCATTCAATATATGTTCGAAACAAAATGTGGGATATAGAAAAAGATAGGTCGCAGTCACAGACAAGATTAATTGTTCGCTGGATGGATTGTCCGCCATTTGCATTTCATTCTTCTTAACCTTTTCTTTCGTCATCTAGTTGTTTATCCCATTAGGCCACTATATTATTCATTATGTATTAATTTTTAAAAGACTTACGTTAACAACTAGTTTTCTTTCCTTTTTTGGCTATTTTCTTTTTAACCTCAACTAGTTTCTTTATAATCTAGATCTTTTACTTATCTTCTGCTTGTCTTTTGTTTTTCCATAAGGTATTTATGTTATCTTGTAACTTGTAAGATATAGTTATCAAAATTAGCATGACTAAAATCTCATCTATATTAACAAACTTACAACTTTTCTGGAGAGACGATTACATTTCAGAGGTGACTACGGTTTTTGATTTGGGAATAAAGGAGATGACTTCGCCACCATTTCTTTCAACAGACAGAGGTTCAGTGGAGGATTCACAGCTTTCTGTAGAAGCGAGAGAGTATCACATCAAAGGTTTATCGTCTTCTTCAAGCTTCGTATCGGAAAACAGAGAAGAGGAGGGAGAGATTTTGGCTATTGTTGTTTCTACAGAAAACAAAGCAGAGGAGGGAGAGATTATGGCTGATGTTGTTGTTTCGCCAAAAATAGAGCATGTTATGTGGATGAAGCTTCAGTGTCAGTTTCGAGAGAAGTTGCATCTGGGATTTTGAATGTTGTAGCTTTGGGGACAGAAGTGGATTCGCATGAGTTACAGATTGTAACAAAGTTTATCTCCAGTGTGATATCGGTGTCTACTTCTGATAGAACAGAGAAAGTTGTTTCAGATGGAACAAAGGTTGGTTCAAGTGATCAGGTTAACATGGAAAAAGTTGTTTCAGATGGAACAGAGGTTGGTTTAGGGTTTTTGAAGGAACAGAGGTGGGTTCAGTTGCATTATCGGGAAAAGAACTTCCTTCAGAGATCATGTATGGGGATTCTACAGTAGCATATGTTTGCTTAAAGGATGCTAATCAAAACAAAATTTCTACGGAAATGATCAAAGTTGTAGCTGCTTTAGTGGAAACTCGATCGTATTTGTCAGTGGTTCAACACAGGCTTTCACTAACAAAGGATGACATTGTGGTGTTATTGGAGGAGGATGATCCAGTTATTCAAGTACCAGATAAAATTATTCATGATTCAATTCCGCTATGGGAAGATTTTACCAACAGGAAATTTCCAGAATTAGCTCCACATATTGATGCATATGTTATGAATGCAACAACAATAAAATTCAGAATATGTGATCGAGTTATTAGAGAAAGGGTGCTTAGACGGGGAATGTGTAACATCGCGGATAAGCCTATAATGGTCTCTAACTACAGACCAGTAAGTGAGGAAGAAAATCAAGCTCTACGTAAGATGCCACTCTGGGTGGAGATAAAACAAATACCACCTTCATTCTTTTCGTGGAAAGGTTTAAGTTTCATTTCAAGTGCAGTTGGAAAACCAAAGCGACTTCACCCAGAAACAAAGCTTTGTAATCATTTTGATGAAGCAAAGGTCTTCGTAGAAGTTGATCTCACTAAGCTTCTTCCTAATTCATTTTGGTTTAAGACTAGACATTTAGGTCCTAATTCACCCGGAAGTAGTCTAATCTACCCATGGCTCCCGCCTAAATGCACTACTTGTTTTAAATAGGGTCATTTAAAAGAGGTTTGTAGAGTGAAAAAGCAGTCAAAATAAATATTCCAAGAATTCTAAAAAGAGGCGAGACGACTCAATCTACCATACCAGAATCTTCCTCTATTTCAGTGGTTATAGGATGTGTCACGATAATGAACTCACATGCCGTCAAGTCTCTGAATAAGGCACAACAAGATCTGTCAAGTGTTAAGTCGATGCTTCTGATTCCTACGCCAAAACATTCTGAAGAAGGCGCCAATAATATTTGGCGATTATTATAGAAGGCTTATGTGAAACTGCAACTGGGAAAGACATGAGAAAACAGTATTTGATCAGTTTAGAGGATGGGATAGCAAAAGCTAGAAGAGAAAGGTTCCAAGCTACAACACATCTTGTGTATAAAGACACAAATGCTAGTGTTGTAGGTGAGCATTTTGGGAGTATTGAAAAATTGAATGAAGCATAGGAAAAATTTTCTCCGAAAAACTCAACTAAAAGTGGGTTCAAGGGAGAAAAAGGTTTATTTGTTGAGGTATCACCATCTCGGTATGATGTATTAGCGATTCATTCTACTGGTGATATTTTGTAGGAGTTACAAGTTCAAGAAATGGTTGTCAAAGGGATTGAGAGCTATCAAGTAAACGAGGAGGAAAGAGCTTCACCAAAGGTAGATAAGAAACCTTTGCGTATTGCTTTCCTAGAACAACTATATTTGTTTACAAGTCAGCTCAAAACACGCTCTCTAGTGTGGCGAGTAAGAAGGCCGCCAAACATAAATAATTTTTATGTCGACTTTCTTTTGGAATGTTCAAGGTTTCAACAAATCGACAAAGCATTCAGTGGTTTGAAAATAGATTAATTCTAGTATGATGCAGTTTGGAGATTTATTGGAAACTTAAGCTAAAGAGAACAAAGCGGAAAGGATTGTAGGAAAAAATTTCAAAAATTGATCAGTCTTGTCGAATTATGATTCAAATCGTTTAGGGAGGATTTGGATAGTTTGGAGCCCTCTTGTGAGACTAACACCTTGTTTCACTAGCGGTCAGTTGATCACATGTTATGTTCTTATGGATGGTGATGAGGAGAAAATTTTATGTTTGTTTGTTTACGCATCAAAATTTGTAGAAGAAAGAAAGCAGTTCTGGGAGGATTTAAGAAATCACCAACAGTCTTCAGTGTTTAGAAATAAACCATGGATGATAGTTGGAGATTTCAACAAGATAGTGGATTTTGAAGATCACTTAGGTTTTGCGACTTCACCTTCGGTTACTTTGGGTATGGGAGACTTCCAAGAGGTAATTAGATTTTGTTTGCTCTTAGAATTAACAACGCATGGTTCTCATTATACATGGTGTAACAAAAAAGAATAAGATTCGATATGCAAAAATAGGATCGAGTGCTGGTAAATGATTCATGGTTTCAGACTTTCCCACAATCTTATTGTTGTTCTGAAGTGGGTGGATGCTCGGATCACATGCGTTGTCGTATTCAAGTTAAAGCATCACTTTTAAGGCCAAGAAAACCATTTAAAACTCACAAACGCTTTAGCTACTCTACCTGGGTTTTTACCATTGAGACAAAGTTGTTGGGATGCTACCGAAGAGCTTAGAGTTTCAACTTCGTCTCCTTTTTCCTCTTTCAAAAAAGTTAGAGGCTTTGAAACCAGAAATCTATGAGTTGCATAAACAAAGACTTGGTGACCTGCAAAACAGAACAAAAAAGCTTATGAAGTTCTTTGTACTTGTCAAACACAAGTTTTGCTGCAACCGACACAAGTGTTAATTGAAGAAGAGACACGAGCTTACAATAAGTGGAACCAACTTTCAATTTTGGAGGAAATATTTTTAAGACAAAGATCAAAATTACATTGGCTGAATGTGGGAGATGGTAACAACATGTATTTTCATCATGCTGCTAAGAACAGAGAGGCTCAGAACTAAATTAAATCAATAAAGAGAGTTGATGGAACTTTGGCTCTAAATCAGTGCGAGTTCAAAGCGGAAGCTGAGCAATATCTTCATTCGTTTTTTACTAGATCAGATCCAGAGTGTGAAGGAATGGACATAGAGAGCTAGGGAATTTGTTGGGTTTTACGTGTGAGGAGGAAGACAGTAAGTTGCTGATTAAAGATGTTACAGATGAAGAGATTAAAAAAAGTAGTATTTGCTATACCAGAAACAAATGTCCAGATCCGGATGGTTTGACTTCAAAAAATTTTAAGAAGACTTGGGAAATTGTGGGAAAGGATTTCGTAGCAGCAATTCAATCTTTCTTTGTAAAAAGTTTTCTTCCAAAGGGTTTGAACTCTATGATCTTGGATCCTTTTCCAAAAAAGAAAGAAGTTCATTAGATGAAAGACTATCGACCTGTTTCTTGTTGTAACGTCTTATACAAGGTAATCTCTAAAATTTTGGCGAATAGATTGAAGCATGTATTACCTAAATTCATTTCTCCCAATCAATCGGCATTTATCAAAGATCATCTTTTGATGGAAAACGTCTTATTGGCATCGAAGCTGGTTATAAGTTACCATAAGGATACAGTCTCGTCTAAATGTGCAGTTAAAATAAGTATATCAAATGCTTTTGACCCAGTTCATTGGCCGTTTTTTTGTCTACATTAAAAGATTTGGGGTTGCCTAAAAATTTATGCATTTCAACAGCTTTGTTCTCAGTTCAACTAAATGGTGAGCTGGCTGGAATTTTCAAAGCACAAGAGGTCTCTGACAAGGCTATTCTTTATCCCCTTATCTTTTGGTGATCTGTATGCATGTGCCATCAAAACTGTTGGAAAAGCGGCAAGGGAGAGAAAATTTGGATACCATCATTATTTCCAGAACCTTGCGCTTACTCACTTATATTTTGCAGATGATTTATTGGTTTTTTCAGATGGAAAGAAACAATCGATAACGGGAATTCTTCAAGTATTCCAAGAATTCGCAGCAGCTTCCGGTCTAAGAATTAGTCTTGAAAAATCAATGTCATTCATGGCTGGGGTTTCAGTAGAAAATAAGGACAAAATTCTTGCGCTTTTCTTTTTGATAGCGGATCGCTTCCTGTCGGGTATTTAGGTCTTCCACTTTTGACAAAGCGTATGACTCTCAATGGTTACACGCCATTGTTAGAAAAATCCGATCGAGAATAAGTTGTTGGACTGCAAGGTATCTCTCTTTTCCGGGCTGGTTACAACTTATTGCATCATTAATTCATAGTCTTATTACTTTCTGGATTTCAGCATTCCAGTTACTTAAAGCATGCATAGAAGAGATTGACAAAATTTGTGCTGCTTTTTTATGGTCTAGACTGGATTTGAGTTCGAAAATTTGTGCTGTTTGTAAGCTGAAGATCAAGGGAGGACTGGGATTATAGTCAATCTCTGAAGAAAATAATGTAAGTTGTCTGAAACTTCTTTGGAGAATACAATGAGCTCATTCCTCTATTTGGGTTAATTGGGTGAGAAGGCATTTAATTCAAAATGGTTCCTTATGGTCGGTACAGGAATCAACTTCTCTTGGTTCATGGATTTGGAAAAAATTGATGATGTATAGATAGTTGGCAGCTTCTTTGAGTAAGACAAACAATGGTGCTTGACTGCTTTTTTGTTTGACAACTGGTATTCGTTGAGTAGACTAATTGATGTCACGGGTATTTGAGGTAGTAGAGATTTGGGGATTCCTCTAGATTTGACAGTGGAAATTGTGTTATTAACTTATACAAGTTGGCATCACCGTGCTAATATCTTAAATGGAATTGAAGATGAAATAAGATTACAAAAGCAAAAAAAGGCAAATAGAGGAGGCAGACGTTGTCTTGTGGAAATTTAATGAAACAGAGTTTAGAGTGACATTTAATTCAAAAGCAACTTGGAAGTTGATCCGAGATAAGTAGCCGAAAAGAGAGTGGTTTAAAGGTATGTGGTTTACTCATGGTTTGGCTTGCAGTAAACAATCGTCTGTCAATGGCTGATTGAATGCCTAGCTGGAATAATGGTGCTTCAACGGTATGCTCACTATGTGGAGAGCTAGTGGAGACACGAAATCACATATTTTTCTCTTGTCCATATTCAGCAAAGATTTGACATAGTCTAACTAGGAAACTTCTTCAAAATCAGTACACAATTCACTCGGACGCTATTCTTGTTCTCCGCGGAGACAAACGTCTAGGTAAGATAATAGACGGCATGGCGAACTGTCTATTCCTCATGCTTCACTCTGCAAATTTATCGATAAGCAAATCCGAAACAGAGTATCGACCATTCGGGCCATGGGAGACTCGAGATAAGAGTTAGGAATAGAGACTTGGTTTGCAACAAGATAGTATGTTATTCAAGGCACTGAGGGTTCTCATTTCGCCAAATCTATCAGCCATTTTTCTTAGTTTTTCTATTTTTTCATCTATTTCGAAAGTGATTTGTATTTTTTTCAAAACTGGTTTTGTCACAATCAAGTTTTCTACTTTTAAGTTTAAGGAGACAAACACTTTTCGATTTTCTAAAATAGATTTTTTATATTTTTAATTAAGTTAAAAAAAACAGCTGCACATATTGTAAAGTAATTTAACATAATATTTTTTTTTTAAAAGCTCATATATATTAGGGGTTGATCGTTTTTCCCACTATCATTGTAAATGTTGTATTTTGCAGGAAGTAACGATTCTTACCATTTAACAATAATCACAAAATTTGGTTTTGTACCTTTGTTCCGTTTGAAACCGCTCTAAATCAAAAGAATATTTGTTTTAATGTTTGGGCAGATGATTACCAAAGATTAAAAAATAAAATATTAAAACCTTTTACCATAAATAGTAACAAAATTTATCAAAGAAAAAAGAAAACTAAAACTTTTTTACTCTCTCCTATCATATATTATCATATCAAACTTATATACACTATCTATATTAAAGAAACTAAAATATACTTGTAACTATAGAAAGATTTTTTTGTATATAAAGAAATATTCTAAACCTCTTAAAAATATATTTTAATTAGTTATCATGTGATTTATCTAAAAATTTAAATTTAAAATTTTATTACAATAATAAATTTTTTGGTTTTTATATGAATTATATATTATATATATTTTGCTAGGTTTTATATTAAACTACTACTGTAACTGTTGTTAACCAATCAAAAATTTCTCATAAACTAATCAAAAATTTCTCATAAACGCATATGTTTCCAGCCGCATACACCTCCACTTTCATAAACTCATGCATCTACACCCATCTGTTATATTTAAAGCAGTTGAGCCTTCACTAACATTACTGAAATTAATCTTACTGTGACGTATAAAGATGAAATCTATTAGCTCTGATTTTCCTAGCAATATTTAGCTGGTATTTGGCATGTTCTAATTTTATTATTATTTTTGATAATGTGCATGTTCTATTTTTATCAAATAACTTTGACAATTCTACAAATCGCATCTTTGAAAAAATGCATATATTTTAATAGGTATCAAAGTTTAACAACTAATATTGATGTTATGTTTTTTGTTCGCAGCCTTTTACTATAAACAAAAGAAACGATGAATCAAATTTGTCTGTCATTAAAAAAAATTCTTCAATTAGATTTGTGTTTTTCTTATGAAACTATACATTGTGTATCACAGAATATATTCTATGTTTCCTATTAAAAAAGTTGAAACAAGATTAATTGTACTCTATATTCTAAGTGTCCTACAACTAAGATCAATGTTGTGTTTTTGTTCGCAACCTTTACTAAAATAGACAAGAAAATACGATTAGTTGAATTTTGTCTGTCGTTAAACAAATTTCTTTCATTGAATTTTGGATTTTCCTTATGAAGCTACGCATTGTGTATTTCAGAATATATTCTAAATTTTCTATTAAAAAGTGGTAACCAAATTAATTCTACATTTCTACACTATATTTTAGTTAATTAGACTCATGCACATGTTTAAGTTCATAATTGTTTTAGAAGGTTCCCACGGTGAAACTTTTGGAAAAATAAGTTGAAACTAAATTAAAAATAACTTATGAAATAGCATTTTCATTTCAAAAAAAAAATTTAAGACTTTATTTCTAAAACAAAAACTATTTAAACATTATTCTTTACCCAAAAAAAAAACTATTTAGACTTATATTTTTGGGAAAATTAGCTAAAAGGGATTATTTGACCCATCTTTGTGAATACCTTTTTAGTTAACATATATTAAATGTCGAAAATAGCCTTCAATTAAATCTTTTGTGTATCTAAATAATTAAAATAAAATCTTTTAAAATTTTACAATCGTATTTCTAAAAAAAACAAATAAATTTTTATCTAAATAAATAATTTTTCTACCTTGAATTAAATCTTTTAAATATTTCCTAATCTCATTTTTCTTTTCTAATATAACCTATGTTTTTAGATCCGATCTTTTAGATCCGATCCAAACTGGCGGTCGAACCGGTAAACCCGATGACCCGATCACTATATCGGTTCTGGTTTATTGTTAAAAATTGCTAATTATAAATTTTCTAATTTTTATTTTTATTATATATAATATTTTGGATAAAATATGTTATTTATGAAATTTTAGATTTTGATAAAGATTTCACTGTGTCGTTTGAAAAAAATAAACTGAATAATAATAACAATAACCAATATTAGTTGATGTGATGCATAATTAGTTTATTTCATCATTAATGCTTTACATCTTAGTATTTATTCATTTTATTAAAATTTGGATTTAGAATATTCAATCACTTTATTATTATTTTTGAAATATTATTAAAATATGAATTGTATTTTTTTCTTTTATATACAATAAACTATAAAAGATGTACTAATATGTTAACCCACGATTAACCCAGATCGATCTGTGGTCGATCCAATGACCAATGATCCGGAAAGTAATGTGGTTCGTCATCCCGATCGGGTTTAAAAATATTGAATATGAATCATGTTCATATGCCATTAAATTGAGAATTGAGAAATAAAATGCTCATAATTCATATCATTTTATTTGTTATATGAATTTAACAAATAAATTCACATATTTTTATTTGTTTTTATTTGAATTTAACATAATTCATATCATTTTTATTTTTATATGAATTTAACAAATAAATTCACATATTTTTATTTAATTTTTTCATATCATTTTTATTTGTTATATGAATTTAACAAATAAATTCACATCTTTTTATTTTTATATCAGTTTGTGTTATATGTATTTGTTAAAAGCTCATAATTATGAATTTTGAATTATAAATCTAGAAAAATATCTCTTACTTTAAGTAATCTAGAAAACGTATTTACCTTATGTAATATAAAATACACTACCTTACATAATATAGATGATGTCTTCTAATTTACGTAATTTAGAATATATTTTCTACTTTATTTAGAATTCATATTCTACCTTAAGTATTCTGTAATACATTTTCTACCTAATTTAGAATTCATCTTCTAGCTTATACAATCTAAAATAAATTAGTTATGATTTATAGTAATCAGCAAACACTAATGAAACATAATCACCGTTCGAGGACATGACTTACACCGAAGTGTTCGTTGGAGGATTAGCATGGGAAACTCCCACTGAAAATAAGTGTGGTTACTTCGATTAGTTCGGTGAGATTCTCGAAGCCGCCATCATTTACTTCGATAACACAAGTTACGAATGAGTGGAACAGAAATTGAGAATTGTTCCTGTATGTTCAACTATGTGATCATTTGCATTCTGTTTGAACTAGTTTTTCCACTTTATCTAAATACTTTTATTAGATGCAACTATGTTTTAAAAAATACAAAGATCAATGATTTATCACCCAATTTAGAGTATTAAAATCACTTTAGATGCAACTATTATAAATAAATAAAACAAAACTCAATGAATAATCATACGATTTAATCACTGAGACTCAAGAAAACACAACATTAGGTAATGAAACAATAATTAACTGTGAATTCCAAAACCATAAACATCAGTAAAAATATAATCAAAATTCCTTTACAAGGTTCCAAAATCTCTCTGTTAACATGTTTAGATCATAAACATCAAAAGATCAATCTACTAAGTCCAAAAAAGGGATTGAACTTCCGGAGAGAAAGAACTTATGTGGAACAAAGAAATGGGATACGATATGAAATAGAGGGAGAGAGCAGAGAGTCAGGTCTTTGAAATTATAATCGAATGTGAGGTTAGAGGCTTAGAACAACCAGACGCATGTTTTAATCGATCAATTTCGCATATTATTAAAAATATTTCTATATTTCCTTTTTCCCCCAACACTTGTTTTTGGTTATTTTTTAAATTCTGTTTTAAAAACCAAATTAATATGTTAGTATAATTATAAAGGCACTGTTGACTTTATATTAATATAAAGTATATGTTATTAGTCTCTTCTAAAAATGGTTATAGATTCAAAAAGATGAGGTCAAATAATCCTTTTTACCTCATTTTCCCTATATTCTTTTGTTTTTTGTTAAAGGTATTTATACATTATTAGTAGCAACATATATTAAAACTTAAAAAAAAAAAGACATATATGATATATCAATACTTGTTCCAAATAGTGAAACGTAGAAGGAGCCAGAAAGAAGTGAACCCTCACAATCTTTTTTGTTAAAAATGACCCTCGAAATCATCAGAGCAACTGAATAAGTTCGGTGCATGGAAAATCATATATATGACAAAATTTTGTTGGGTCTCATGTCATTGTCTTTTTCTTTTATTATTCCATTTTTTGTCAGGTCATTGTCGCACGCAAGTTTTACTTTTTTTTATTTTTCTTTTTCTCCATGTTCATTCGTACTCTCGCGTGTATCAAATCCGATCCAGAAGACAAACAGGCTAACCAAACATTTAGAACCATCAAGTTATTTTATAATTTACAAAGCCACATAAATTATATTTTATGATAATTTATATATCTCAAAAGCTATAATTTAGATTTAAACTAAATAATTTTTGTTTTAGAAAATATTTAAACAATTTCTAAACTAATATTATATAAAATTTTAAATAATAAATATAAAAAGGGTAAAAAATATTTCGATTCCGGCTATCATTTTTGTTAGACCAACCTTTCATGTGTGTAAAATTAGTGGCTATAAAATATTAATAGTTCCAAATATACTCGGACCCCCACTTATTATATTCTCCTACGTGGAATAAGTCAACATATTTTTAAAAGACATTACTTGCTAAATAACCAAAATTTTAGCAAAATTGCATGGACATGTCTACCTATGTTTTCTGTTTCAGAAACATTACAAAATTGAAAAATTTTGAAAACATGAGGAAATATGATAAAACACGATGAAAATATTCGTTTCTGTTTTGAAAATGTGATTAAAACTTAATTTTTTATTTGAACAATTAATTCATAAATAAATAATTTAGAAACATAATATATATATATAACTTTTTTTTTACTTTTGATGGTTATGATCTTTTATCTTTAGTTAAACTATTTAATATATATGTATTAGATATTTGAATTTGTATTGTTTCAAATATTAAATATAGTTTTGGTGTTTCACTATATATTTTTAGTTATATACATATGTACTTACGTTTTGAACACATATTTATTTCCTAGTTAAAAATAAATTATTTTCATGTTTTTTATGTTTTACTTCTGCTTATCCATTTCAGTTTTGCAGCATAGAATAAAATTTTATATAAATTATGTATTTTCAACTATTTAAATAAATAATATTATATTATTATACTAATACCTCTTGTAGTGCTACTTTTTATGGAGTTTGAATTCCTTGATTGTGTTTCAACCATTTTTAGCCATCCATAGATAATCTTAGTAGTAAAAACCTATATTTCTATAAACTTTAGAGAATTAATCAAAGTTTTGGTATGCCATTCTTCAAATTAACAAAAGAAAATTTATTAAAATATTTTATTATTCGATAAAATAATATGATATTTATTAAAAAAACACATACTGTAAAAGTACCAACTTACTCACGATTTTTTATCCGTTATTATTAGATATAAAATTGTAGAATTTGGTTATCTAGTGAATTTTTTTCATCTATTGAAGATTGTGATTTTTTTTTAACGAGAAACCCCCTAAATAAATGAGACTGAGACTCGAGAACGAGATAGAGGAGAAGGAAAGAAGAATAAGAAGAAAATGGAATCAGGTGGAAGAGAAAATACAAAAGATGGTTATAATTAGGAAGTAATGTAAAAATCGAATATAAAAACAGGAAAAAAACACAACCACCTAGAAAGACGTCTCTAAACTTTTGCACTCATCCAATGCTTTATGGAATCTTATTCTATGTTGGCCAATATGTCCTACTTCCCTTTCAGACACGTATCTATCTTCATACTCTCTCATTCCTTTCCCGATAACACGAAAGATCTCATTATTCTTTTTTTTTATGTTGTTTTTAAAGAAGATCTCATTATTCTTGATAATCTTCTAATGATCAGATTCATCGTTGGAATTTCTCTTTTAAAGTTAAAATAAATTCAAGCGAACTGATTCCGATTGTTTTTGTTTTGTTGTGAGTTGTCATTTTTTTGTATCAATGATATAAATCTAATAAATAAATGATTGGATGTTACTAAATGTAACTTCTTTGATCATGCGAATGTAATTTGAATTGTTGTTATGTTTATTACTGTCCATCACCAAGTCTAATAAGAATGTAATTTTTTAGTGAGAAGAAAATAGATAAAATTCGTTTAAGGATACATATATCTTTATCAAAATATATATATACATATATATTTATATATTGGTAAAGTTGTTCAAGAATATATTTGATTGTTGGAAGTCAATGGAATATTTATTTTATAGGGCTGTATTTTTGTAAAAAAAACATTTGCTACAGTGCATATGCTACAGTAACAGCACAGTTTTTCTACAGTGACAATTTTACCTTTTTTACTAAAACGAAATTTTAATCCACTAAATCAGATGGATATTTTATGTAAAGTAAATTTTCTATTTATAAAATACATAATTTATATTTTAACTAAACCGAAAATATAATTTTAAATTATAAACTTTAACCAAAATAAAAACTAAACCATAAATTATAAAATAGATAATCCAAATGTCTTCAATACCAAAATATAATTTGTTTGTGTACAAAATATAACATAGGAAGGGAAGTATATGTTGTACTGTAGATAAAAAATGTACAATTTTCATAAAATAGCAACGGACAATTAAATAAAATGATTGCACGAGGTTTGAATCGATTACTAAGTTTAGGTTTGAGAACCCAAACCATCCTTATGAAAGAAGAAAAAAAAAATAAAGTGACAAAATAAACCAATAAAACATGTATTGTGTATGTGAAAATCGAATGCGTGGAGTAAGAACAAAAAAATTTGATCTCATTATGCTTGAATAAATGAGTAAAAGCTATACCCTGATTTTGAAAATATGATTTTACACTATTTATTTTATAACAAGGTTAAAAAGAAGAACACTATACCTTACATCCATATGCGATAGGAAATCCAAACATATAATTTTACAGTATTTATTCTGTAACAAGGTTAAAAAGAAAAATAATATATCCTACATACACATAGAATGTGGAAACCAGACATATATTTTATAGTATTTATTCTACACTAAAGTTATATGAATGATTTTATATCCTAAACACATATTAGTAGATAAAATACATTGCATATTGTCTATGAAAACACAAGGACAAAATAAAAAAAATAAACAAAATTATCTTGTGGACAAATTGCATAACATATATATGTCCATGAAAACTGATGGACAAAATAAAAATTTTTGTTTCCTAAAAAATTGCATATAAAAAATTATAGATTTTAACCAAATTAAAAACTAAACCCTAAATTATAAAATAGAGAAATCAAACATATGTCTTAGCTACCAAAAAATAAATTTTTTCGTAGACACAACATAACATAGAAAGTGAAATCCATGTCGTACTATAAACAAAACAAAAAAGTTTTGTAAAATTTTTTTAACAATAACAACGGACAATTAGAAAAGATGATTGCATGAGGTTTAAATCATTACTAAGTTTAGGTTTGAGAACCCCAACCATCTCCACGAAAGAAAGAAAAAAAACAAACTGACAAAACGAACCGAATAAAACATATGTTGTGTATGTGAAAATCGATGGTACAGAGTAAGCGCAAAAAAGTTGATGTCATAATGGTTAAATAAAAGGTTTTCTGCTAAAAACATCAATCTTTATTTTCTATGCAAGTTCGATCCCCACCTCAAATTTGTGCAGGTCAATCCCACAAACTTGAAGGTTACTCGCAATATAGTTACTATGTATATCATTACCGTGACACCGTTTCAGTCTGTGAAAAACTAACATAAGACTCAAAACGACATAGTTTTAGAGATGAACTACACAATGTTTTTTACTAGGCAATACAACATCATTTTTATTTGTTTTCATTAAAACAACATGATTTATATTTGTTTACATCAAAACAACATGATTTTTTTCCATTGCTTTGGCGTAATCTAGCTAAGGATCTAGGGCAGTGATCCCAAATGCCCCAAATCAGAAAAAATGATCTTGCATGGCACAAATTGATCTAGGTGCCACCCAGAATGTGATATCCCAAAATTATCCTTAATGAAATGGTTTAGTGACATTTGAGATCAAACTTCTTCATCCCTTCAAAGCCTTCTTTCTCTTCATTTCGTGCGCTGCGCCCCTTCCCCACCGAGCATCTTTCTTCTTTGCGTGTCCGCCGCCCGCCGCCGGAGCCGGTCATTTTTTGTCTATCATCGCCGCCTCCATCCATCTGTAACTCAGTTTGTTCTCCTCTCTCATCATACATTGTTAAAGGATTTAGGGACTTTATAAAATTAGGAATTTGATATTCAAATTACTTTTTTGGGTAAGCACATTTGGTTAGTAATGGGAGGCTTAGGTATTTGCATTGGTAATTTATCAAGTATAGTTGTTTAATTGTGTTGAATCGAGTTGGATCTCAGGTAAATTAGAATCGTAGTCTGGAAATCTGCAGACATATGACAAATGGTACAACTGGTATAACTCAAAGATAAAGGGACAACTGGTACAAATGGGATAACTGGTAAAAATGGGACAAATGGGATAACTGGTAAAAATGGGACAAATGGTACAAATGGTACAAATGGTATAACTGAGAGATGTGACATGTGTAATTCGTAATTGTGTTTTATTTTAATCTATTTACAGGATGAAGAAGAACAACCACACAAAAGTACATTTCGACTATAGAGGATACTATTCAGAAGAGCATGATTGGATTTCAAGAAAATCTATATACGGTATAACATTTAAGACCTCATCTTTGGAGGAGATAACTTTATCGGTGTTAGTAGAGAAGATCTGCAGGAAGATTTCGATTGATAAAACCTCGGGAAAGCTGAAATTGAGTTACAGTCTATCTAAATCTCGGAAGGAGTCATATATTGTAGATGACGAAGACGTATATGTTTTTATAATGTAATTTGATAAAAAAAGAACTTAAACCTGTTTTACATGTGGAGTTATTAAAGGATTTAGAAAATAATCAGAGGATGGAGCAAGTTTCAAGAGTGGAGCAAGTTTCAAAAGTGGAGCAAGAAAGTTCATTTGGTGTGAATTATGGGGAGCTAGGTTCAAATGGCAGAGTTGAAAATCTAGGAATCCTTACTATATTGAGAGAGAGTGATACAGACGAACAACAAAATGAGCTGATTATTGAAGATCCGATGGAGAATGCTGGTAATGAAAATATTGTTGATGAAGATTGTGAGAATGTATCATGTCATGAAAGTGCGGCTGCGGATAGGCCGATAGATAACCATGTGAATGATGGTTTAGATGGTAGACATGAATATATTGAGCTTCCATTTCATGTAGAAGAAATTCAGTATGTTATAGAATGGGAAGATGATACGGGTCTTGAAATAGATCAAGAATTTTGTTCTAAGGAAGCAGTGCAAGATCTGGTTAACAAATCTGCAAATAAAAACTGTTTTGGGTCCAAACTGTTAAGTCAAACACGGAGCAACTTATGCTACGATGCCATCAAGCTGCACAAGGTTGTACATGGTATTTACGAGTTGCAAAAATTAAGAAATCAATTTTTTTCAGTGTCAGAGTACATAGAAAGATGCATACATGCTCTCGATCTATTGAGACTACAAGCAATAGTAAACAAAGAGGCACACCACGATTAGTAGCATCGGTTTTGCATGAAGACTATCCAGGTCGATTTGAGACCCCGAGTGCTAAGGCAGTATTTGAGGTGTACCCGAGCGCACTGCATGGACATTACATTTGGCATTTGTCTCAAAACGTGAGAGGACATGTGAAGAATGAAAAGGATCAAACTGCGATGAAATTTAGGGATTGTGCTCATGTTTATACTAAGAGTGAATTCAACAGAGACTATAGTAAATTTAGGAGTACGTTTCCTAAAGCCGGTGCGTATTTGGATAAGAGTATAGGACTGGAGAAATGGGCACGGTCTCATTTTGAAGGAGACAAGTAGAAAATAGACACCAGCAATTCCACAGAATCAATGAATAGTGTGTTTAAAACAGCAAGGAAGTACATCATATTACCTATGATTGATGCGATTGTTGAAAAAATATCTGAATGGTTTAACAAGCATAAGAATAAAGCTGTTGGTGCATCAGACACAAAGAAATTGGTGTCTTTTGTGGAGATTGAATTGCACACAAGATGTGTAATTGTGTCACGTTTAACGGTATCTGAGTTGAACAGCTTTCAGCTTGAATACAACGTTATTGGGCTTGATGGGAAGATGTATTTGGTGGACTTGAAAATGAAAAGTTGTTCTTGCAGATGTTTTGATATAGACAAGTATCCGTGTGTCCATGCGATAGCCGCAGCCAGGAATGTCAAGAGGAAGGAAGATAGAACAGAGACTATCCAAATCTATGATCTATGCTCAAAATATTACTTGATTGAGATGTGGGCATTAGCCTATTATATGACGATTTATGTAGGGCTGCATGAGTCTAAGTGGAAAATTTCTACTGAAATTCAAGAATTGTTCGCCTTACCGCTAGAGTACATCAAACTTTTGGGAAGAATTCAAGAAAAACGGTTTCCATCCACCATAGAACATCGCTCAAAGAGGTTAAGGATAAACAATAACAAGGATAATCATGGCATGGACTTGGAGAGGTGGTTGCAGCCTGAAAAGGAAACTTAATTTATGTGTTTGTATTTGTGTTTCTATTTGGATTTCTCGGATTTGTACATCCAAGTTCAAGTAGGTACAACTAAGAACATGTCTGATTCTCTTAATTATGTTCGATAACTTTGAAAAAATTAAAGTATGTTTTATAAAGATAAAAAAACATCTTGAAATGGTGAAGAAACAATTTAAAATCAGGACAACATAATTTATTATTTTCGTAACAAATAATGTTGTTTTGACATAATAACTCCATATAGTGTAAGGAGTTTCTTGTATGTTTGTCACCCTTTTATGCTGAAAATAGGTGAAATAAATATTTCATGTAACTTTTATGATGAAAACTTCCAAACTTATATCTACAAACTTAAAATAATGTGTCCAACTACAAAAACTCATTTTACGTGAAAGTCCAACTAAAAACCCCCCAAATAAACATTTGTACAACTTAAAATAATGTGTCCAACTACAAAAACTCATTTTACGTGAAAGTCCAACTAAAAACCCCCCAAATAAACATTTGTACAACTATGAAAAAAAAAGTCCAACTGTACACTTAGGGACAACTATTAATAATATACCGCCGACTTTTAATAAATGGTGGGACCAGACGTTTAGTAAACAAAGGGAGACTTTTCTACTTTCACAATTAATATACTGTGGGCCCCAAAAATTTTTACTTTCATGATTAATTAATGACTTTCTCTCTCTCTCACTTTGTATTCGATCCATCGGTGCCGATAGAGTTGGAAAGAGAAAAAATAGAGAGATTTTTTCTGGGTTTAGGAAAAAGGGGCAAAAGTTGAAACATACCTGAGAGATCGAAGTATATTCACTGATTTATCTTACATCTAATATCTCTTATATATCTCTAGATCTAGGATCTAGTGTTTTTAAGATCTAATTTCAACTTTTGTTTCTATAGTGATAATGCCGCTCAACTGTCCAAATAGTTGCAATGATAGTTCAAATTGGGCATCAAGCTTCGATAGTGGAGGCGCAAGAGCGGATGGTGATTATGGTGTTCCGACACGTTGTTTCTATGGTCAATTTTTTCGACTTTGGCTACAGCCGTCGAAAATCAAGGTAGAAAATACTACAAATGCCCATTAAGTGAGGATGGTGGAGAACACCTATCTAAGTGGTGGGATGATACAGTTGATGAGGAACTTAAAAAGCTATGGTTCGGATTAAGGGAGCAGAAAGAATCGGTTTAGCACGCTTTTCGATACAAAGGTAGTGCTAATCATGCTTTGGAGTCAATTCATGAATCAATGCGTCAACTACGTGTTGAAGTATCTGAACATAAGGAGCAATTACTCCAGAAAGACGGCGAGATTGGTAGGCTAAGGGAGGAACTTGCTACTAGAGATATGATTTAGTTTATGGTTTACCAATGCCAACTGTTGTGTATTTTTTTTTTTTTTTGGTAAGACACTAAAATGTTATGTTTCATTGTGAAATTTCGCTGTTTTACTAAAAATTTGGACCAAATACTGAAAGCAAATGTACGCAGTTGTACCGGTTGTACCAAAATACTGAAAGCAGTTGTACGCAGTTATACCGGTTGTGCTAAATACTGAAAACATTTGTACCTAATAAATCTAGTTATACCAAATCCTCAAAGCAGTTGTACTTAATAAACTAGTAGTACCAAATATTGAAATACATGTAGTCAAATACATAATAAATAACATATTTTTCTCTTCAACGACACTACTCCTTTCTTGGTCGCTTCTGCTCAGTTACATTGGTGTCCTTAGTAACTTTAATGATTGCCTTGTTCGCTTATTCCTAGTTTCAACAACAAGTCCACTGTCTTTATTTTTCTCTTTTTTTCCTTTCTTCTCTTCCTGGCCTTTCTTTTCTTTCTTACCCCCAGTTTCCTCACCTGCATCAAAGTTCCAAAAAGATGTAAACACAACAAAAAACCCATTAACTCCATCAAATTTAATCATTCACTCAATCAAAACACTCACTTATCTTAACGATATTTGGATCAGAGACTCCACTTGGATGAGAAGGTGTTGGATCATAGACTCCACTTGGCTGAGAAGGTATCGGATCAGGGACTCCACTTGGCTTAGAAGGTGTCAGATCAGGGACTCCACTTGGCTGAGAAGGTGTCGGATCAGATCAGGGACTCCACTTAGCTGAGAAAGTGTTAACACTGAGAAGGAACAGATATATGTTACCATCAGACTTAGAATTTGCTTTCATTGCCTTGCATAAGAAATACAAGATAGTCATCTTCTTCCTGTCCACTGAACTCTTCTTCTTCATTGCCTCCAACTTCTCTTCCACATCTAAGATTTTTATTCTCTTTCTCCTTTTAAACACCTATTCCACAAACTTCAAATCCCCCAATTCCTTCCAGTTGTTTGGGTCATGGCAGTCCAATCCTGTTAACAACGCGTGCTCTCTCAGAGAATACCTAATAGGCACTCCATTGGCCACAAACCAGCACTCTTTTTCCTTCTCCGTAGATGTTGTTCGAAGGAGAAGCATCCACATCCCTTGAAACATGTGGTTTGGCTCCTTATGCATGTGGAATATATGCTTGAATTGAGAATGCTTCCTGAACCATTTCAGTTCTACAGGAAGTTCATGTATATACTCCACTATCTGGGTCACACTACACCTAGTTCCTATCTTACAAGCCTTGGTGTATTTGCTTGGACCAAAAAACATCTTCTCTGGCTGCAGTGGCTGGGTATCATCATCATCATCCTGTAAATTCATACACAAATTATTAACAAACCTACTTAGTTATTCCAGTTATCTAGATCCCACAAAATGATCCTAAGTTGTACTAGCTGTTCCAGTTATCTGGATACCACAAAATGACCACAAGTTGTACTAGTTGTACTAAAATGACCTTTCCTAAACTAGTTCCTAATTTCGTAACTAGTTCCTAATTTCCACCATTACTAAAACCACCATTCCTAATTTCCTAACTAGTTCTTACTAAGTTGTTCCAGTTATCTGGAAACCCCCTAAGTTGTACTAGTTGTACTAAAGTTTCCAGACCTAAGTTGTACTAGTTGTGTCAGAAGCACCATTCCTAAATCACCTAATTAGTTCTCTTAACTTGCACAATTCTCAATCTAATGTACATACCTGCGATGATGATGCTGGTACTGGATCATGAGCATCCTCTTCAGCCTCATCCTCCCCATCACCTTCACTAGAGTTTGTCTCCTCTTCCCCTTCTTTCTCTTTCCCATCACTTTCATTTGTCTCTGTCTCTTGGTCCTCTTCTTTCTCTTCTTCCTCTTCCTCCCCATCACCTTCATTTGTCTCTTCCTCTTCTTCACCGCTTTCTTCCTCCCCACTTGTCTCTTCCTCTTCTTCACCGCTATCTTCCTCCCTAGTTGAATGACTCTCTTCTTCATTTTTTTCTTCCTCCCCATTTGAACTACTCTCTTCTTCCTTTTCTTTCTCGTTTTTCCCCTTTGCTCCTTCATCCTTGAGACCTTTTGTTGACTCATAAACACCTCGTTTGTCTCTTACACGAGCCATTACTAAAGAAAAAGAATAACATTACACGAAAATCCCATTCTCAAATGCCAATTCCAATGAAGTAAAAGTGAGAACAGGGGTTGGAAGACAATTCTTACGCGAGGGTATGAGCGGCGATTGGCGGAATCAAGGAGTACACAGGATTTGGGGTTCCGACGCTAGGGTTCTGACTTAGGGTTTGAAGCCCAGTTTCGCAGCGGCGGAGATGGATGGACTCGAGTTGGTCAGAATCGGATTCCGACGCGAGGGTTGTCGGATCGAGAAATTGAGTTCTCAAACTTGCACTTTCGCAGTTTCGTTCGAGAGAAAGTTCTCGTCGAAGATTTTTTTTCAGTTTTCTTTACAAATAAATTTTAAACCGCGAAAGAATAATTGATGAGATCCGAAATTGATCTGGGTCGGGTTTGAGAAATTGGTTTGGATCGGATATTGTGGTTGGTTAGTAATATTACGTTTAGACTTAGGTTTTTTGGACTTTTACTTTAGTTTCGATTTAAAAATAATTGTTAAAAAAATAAAAAACATAACGGTGACATTTGAGAACTCAATTTCTGGAAAAATGGCATTTGAGCACTTGATCCAAGGATCTAGAACAACCCTAGTTCTAATCTTGATTCTCTTTCTCAACTTCAATTAATTGAACCCATAAATTGATGAATCAAACGCATTTCTTCTTTTACTCTTACTCTTATCCAAGATCAGAGCAACACATTGATGAATTTGCTTTTACGGTGGAAAATGCATTAATCTAGATTTCAAAACCTTCTTTTTTTCAGAGATTTAACAAAGGAAGCAACAACAAAAAAAGGTTTCAATTTATTGATTGAAGATTAATTAAATCCAAAAATTGCAAAATTTAAAACCCAGAAAATTGCATAATTTAAAACCTAGAAATTGCTGAATAGCTCAAAATGATCATATTATTTTCCTGATTTGACCACGATTGGTCTCCATTACAGCTTTCTAGATTCTGGGATTTGGATTCCCATAACAACCTTTGACCTCTCGATAAGGCGTAGGATAGAGATAAGGCGGGATTGTGCATCAATTATACATGTGAATCTCATTAATATGGAATAACGGACTTCGAACTAAGTTCGTGTCTTTCAATTTCATGTCATTTCTCTCCAAGTCAAGTAGCTTAGATCATCATCATCGTCCTGAACGACTCCGTCGTGTAGCCAACAACCGTCGCAACGACGCCGGAGATCACTAGTAAGTTCTATGGTTGACTTGGAGAAGGGAATGTTTATGTCTGTGATTAAGGGGTGAGTGAGAGATGTGTAACTTCAATTTTGTTTTTTCCTGGGAATTGTTCGATCTCTGTCACGTAACAAGAACTCAGAAAATGATGAATCTAATTTTAATTTTCTTAATTATATGGTTTTGGGAATTTATGATGATTTAAAAATTATATGGTTTTGGCCATAAAATGATAAGAAATTATTAAAAATGTGTGTAGTTTTGGAGTTTCAAAATTATGTCGTTTTGAATTTTCTGTTAGTTTTTAATATATTAAAACGGTGTCACGTCAAGATATACGTAGTCGTTATATTGCAAATGCCTTTCGAATTTGCACAAATTTGAATTGCACAAATTTGAATTAAATGTCGAGTTTGCAAAAAAAAGGTCGATGGTTTTTTTAGTAGAAAACCTTTAAATAAATGACTAAAAAGTATACTCTAGTTTTGAAAATATGATTTTACAGTATATATATTTCATAACAATGTTACAAAAGAAGAGTATTATACCTTACACTCACATAAAATAGATAACCCAAACATATAATTTTACAGTATTTATTATGTAACAGTGCTAATATATATATATCCTACACCCACGTGGAATGGTAACCCAAACATATAATTTTACATTATTTATTTTGTAATAATGTTATAGCAATCCCGTAACAAGATTATAAAAAAAATATTATATCCTACACACACATAGAAAGATTTTATAGTATTTATTTTGTAACATGATTATAAAAATGAATCTATACCAAATACCCAAATTAGCCCAAAATTTTAACAATATTTTTTTCCGTAATAAGGTTACAAAAGAACGATACTATATCCTACACCCAAATGCAATAAGAAATAAAAACATGATTTTATAGTCTTTATCCCGTAATTAAGATATAAAAGAAGGAATTTATACCCTAAACACAAATTAGGAAACCCAAACATATTAGGAAATCTAAACAAATTATTTTACAATATTTATTTTGTAACAATGTTATAAAGAAAGATATTACATCCTACATCCAAATGGAATGGAAAACCCAATCAAATGATTTTATAATATTTATCAAGTAATAAACTTACAAAAATATGATATTATAACCTACATCACATGGAATAGAAAACCCAAACATATGATTTGACATTATTTTTTTCATAAAAAATTATAAATGAATATATATATAGCCTAAACACACATTAGTGAACAAAACACATTGTATATATTTGTATACAAAATATATAGAAAAAATAAAAATTAAACATAATTTCCTCGTAAAAAATACATAATATAATTTGTCCATAAAATTTCATGGAAAAAAAAAACGCATTGAAAAAAAAATTCATATAGTCAAAAGGCAAAATGGTATTTTACACAAAAATGACTTTTTCGGTGGATGTTGGAATGTGACAATTTCCAAAAGTCCTTTTGATATTTATGCATTTTAATTAACTTTATTTTATCTCCTTAATCTATGTTTGCCATTATCAACGTTTTGTTAGTTTTTGGATTAGCTAAATGTTAAATCAGCAGCATAAAAAATGCTCCACGAAATAACATAATTGTTTTTGTTTGGTGCGTTTTATTTGGACACCATTTTAATTCATTTGATTGCAAGTTCGAACCACGAAAGTTCAAGAAGTCAACTTTTGATTTAGCAATAAATTATATGATTTAAAATTACATCGTTTTAATTTATAATATTCTTGGACGACCAAATCAAAATAATCTTAAAAAGTCAATCATCGAAATTTATATTTGTAATTTAGGATTTAATTTTCATATCTGGGTTTTCTATTTATAATTTTAGGATTTAATTTTTATGTTTGAATTATTTATATATAATTTAGGGTTTAATTTTTATGTTTGGATTATCTATTTGTAATTTCGGGTTTAGTTTTCATGTTTGGTTTCTCTAATTATAATTTAGGATTTAATTATCATGTTTGTATCTTCTATTTTTAATTTGTTCATTCCGTGCATGTAGACAAACATATCCAATGTGTTTTGTCCATGAGTAGTTAAGAGATTTTTTCTGGGTTTTATATTTATAATTTAAAGTTTAGTTTTTTATTTGTAATTTAGGATTTAATTTAGTTATAGCTTTCTATTTGTAATTTGTTCATCGGTTTACATAAACAACTATATGTAATGTGTTTTGTTCACGATGTTTAAATAGTAAAGACATTATTTAGGTTTTATATTTATAATTTAGGATTTATATTTTATTTGTAATTCATGGTTTAGTTTTCATGTTTTAAAACTTTCATAATATGTTAAAAAAATTGACAAAAAATTAGTTAGAAAAGAAAAGTTTAAAACCGATTTAATCACCTATTCGGTATTATGCAAATGGCATATCCAACGGAAAATCAAGGTGAGTGTCATAGGGGTGGACAATCGGGTATCAGGTTCGGGTTCGGGTAAAACTCGATCGGGTTCGGGTATTCGGGTATAGAAAGTTCATATCCAATGGAATAATTTTTTGGATTCGGGTAAAAAGTTTCGGGTTCGGGTCGGGTTCGGGTACAAGACTTGATAGCCGGAAAAAACCCAAAAATTTCGGATATTGATTCGGTTCAGGTTCGGGTTCGGGTTTTTTGGGTTTTTTGGGTTTTTCGGGTTTTTTTGTGTTTTCGGGTTGGGTTAGGGTCGGGTTTTCCGGGTTTTTTCAGGTTTTCGGATTGGGTACGGTTCGGGTACGGGTCGGGTACGGGTCGGGTACAGGTCGGATACAGGTCGGATTTTCATGTTTTCGGTTTTTTGTTTTCGGGTCGGGTTTTCGGGTCGGATTCTGGGGTTTTTCGGGGTTTTTTCAGATTTTTGGGTTTTTAAGATTTTTTTGTTCGCATTCGGCTCGATTTGTGTATATTATACGTAAAAAATTTCATATTAATAGGATCGAGTCCTCGAGTTAGGATATTTTCTTATGGGTAATTATGTATTTCGGGTATGCTTTCGGGTTTCGGGTTCGGGTTTTCGGGTTTAGAGATCTCGTACCCAATAGAATAATTTGGTCGGGTACGGAACGGATTCAGATACATTTTATCTGTTTGGATTTAATTCGGATATGCGGGTTCGAGTTTTTTGTCCAGCACTAGTGAGTGACATGGAAAGTCGTCGTGGGGAAGAATTCAAATGCCCCATCAAATTGTATCACCTTTTTGAATTTAAAAATAATAAATTAATTCTTTAAAATATAAATTATTTCCCACGATTTTTTCCTATTACCGAAAACGTCAATTCAACGAATTTTTTCCTATTTTTAAATATAAATCGTCATTTCGTGCTATTTTTCATTTGTTAGCATGCCACAAATAAAAAATAACTAGTCACTCACTTTATTTGTTCTATTAAATTTAGCCAAGAAAATATTTTATGGTGTTAGGTTGAAAATGTTATATTTGACAAATGGATAAAGTAAATAGACCATTTGGCGAACACTAAACAGTACTTACGAAAATATCTATCAACCTCTTTTTCCCTTATTTCTCTTTGTGTGCACAAGAAATATTGATTGCCCTCTCTCATTTTTTTCCGATATCTTTAAAAAGTTGATTCAATCTCGCTATCATTTCACATATGTCATAGTTTACATTTTTTAAAATGCACAAAAATTCAAAAAATAGATAAAATACATTTTTATTTTATTATATTTACTAATAAACAGTGAAGTGACCCAATGGGAAGATTGACTATATAAGTCTACAATATTTTAAGGGGGTATATTGGTTTTATGATTTATAAAGAGTTAAAATTCTTAAAAATTTTAATTTTATACAATCTTGACTTGTCAAAACTCTATAAAAATAATATGTTACTGGTTTTGGTAGTTTTAAAATTTTGTACACAATCATTTAAAGCCATAAATTATTGTTTGAAGATTTTGGAAATTTAATCAAAGTTATGTGTTATTCAAATAAAATGACTTTAATAGACTTTATGATCATGTTAAAGTTTGGTGTTATTGGTTGATTGAGTTTAAACTTTTTTGTTCATATAAAAATTCTTTCAAAATATTTGATGCTACCATGATGTTTTCAAAAACTTTACAAAAACTCTCTACATCTAATATTTGAACAGAGGTAATAAACAATGTATATACATTTCTTTATTTAGTGTAGGTCTACCTTGATTTGAATTAACATATAAATCATTACACTGTTTTTAATTGCATAGATATTTTTTAAATAAAAATATGAGTGCAGTTTGCAAATTTAAAATTCATATGCAAAATATCTTATAGAAGTATTCCTCCATTGTTGACAAAAAAAGAATTATTCCTCCATTAATTGTCTTTCTCTATTAATGAAAAATCACTAATGTCAAGTTAAAAAAATACTACCATTATAAAATCATCATTTACAAAACAAAAGCAATATAAATTTATAGATAGAATTTATAAAACATCAAGTATACGATAATATTAAAAAAATTTAAAATTTTTTTTTGTATAAATAATTGATGTATACTTCAATTTTACAAAGTAACATATCTTACTTCCTGCAAGTGAAAGTATGATTGCAACTAAATTCACCAATCTTACCATTGTTACGCAGAAGTGAAATGATGAGATAATAGTTACAAAGTTAATAAAACTTTACAATAATATTGTTTTAAAATTTGTGAAAATATGTAAAATTTCTTGATAAAATATTTGAAATTAGAGAGAATATCTAAAAGTTCACAAAATTGCAAAATTATATAGTCACTAAAACTCTACATAAATCAGATTTGAATAAGCCCCTCTAAGAATATTCAGACTTTTTCTTTTAAACCTCAAAATTCAAGATAGATGTGAGTAAAAAAAAATTTTAATTGTGCTTATACTCTTTTGAATTGTTATTTTGAATGTTTGAGAGATAATAATGTTTGATTTAAGTTCTATTAACTTTTCAGTTATGAGCATATAAATTTGTTAATTCTAAAATCGGCACTACGACTATGGGAGGAGTTATAACTTGGGTCCAAAATGATATATGTTACAACGTCCGAAGCTCTCCAAATTAAAAAAAAAAAAAAAAAAACGATTCAAATGTTCGAGGCCCATTTTCCTTCGTTATGGGCTAAAAATAAACAAAAGGCAGGCCCATATGTAAATAGGCTTCTCGTTTCTGGAAAACAAAGTGGCGCCAAACAGTGAAATTGCATGTGTCATTTGGAGGCAAATCCACCCGTCAAATTCATGGCGGGAAAATCTATGGCTCCCTTTTTTTTAGTGAATCCTCCTTTTTTGTTTTCCTTCATTTTTTTCTTTTCAAACTCATCATCTTCAGCTCCACAGTTCTCTTCTTCTCGAACCTCAATACTCAGAAAAAAATCCGAAGTTCGATAAATCCAAAACCAAAGAACCACAAATTTCAACTCAGCTATCGATTTCGTTCCTGGGGATTTCTAGATCTTGTTCATTTCTCCTGTATTTTGAACATTTCCTGAAATTTAGGGTTTCGCGATGGAAAAAGTTGAAAATCGGAAGACGATGAACGGCCAGGAGAAGCCGAAGAAGCGGAAGAGAGATGAGAATCTAACTTCTGAGGAGAAAGAGATTCAGATCTCATCGTTGAATCAAGAGATGAAAGGTCTTTTCGAATATTTCAGAGAAGTGATGAATCAGAATGCAAAATCAGATCTGATTTCTGGATTTAGTGATTGTTCATCTGTGAATTCAATGGTGGCTTTGTTAATGGAGGAAATGAGTTTGCCGCTATCGAAGCTTGTAGATGAGATTTTCTCGAAACTGAAAGAGAAGATTGAAACTGTAAATATGGTTGCTGTGAAGAGTGCTGTTGTTTCTCTAGGTCAAAGAGTGTGTTATGGTATGATTAACGCTGATGTTGATGTTTTAGAAGATGATACTGAATCTTGTCTTTGGTGCTGGGAGGTAATTTTTACAAACTAATCACTTTTGTTATTGCTTCTGTGTGGCGTTTTTGATCTTTGAATCCTGAATGAAATGTACATTTGGTGATATCTTATTGATGTTATAGACGAGAGATTTGAAGATGATGCCTAAAACTGTTCGTGGGTTGTTAAAAGTTCGTCGGACTTGTAGGAAGAAGATTCATGAAAGGATTACAGCAGTTTCTGGTAAATGTTGATGATTCTTATTTATTGATTGTTTATAAGACGTGAGGGCTTATACTTATGATTTATGTTGTGTGTTTACAGCAATGTTAGCTGTTTTACAAAGAGAAGAAACTGAAAAGTTGTGTAGATCAGATTTGAGTAAAGCTGGTGAGAAGCTTGGTAAAGTACTGAGTGAGGCTGATATTCGATTGTTTATGGATAATATGTTGCAGAAGAACAGTGCACAGATGTAAGCATATTTGGTTAGTTACTTGGTTTATGTTTTCATGTTGGTTGGTTTTTTTCTGATTTGGTTATTGTATTGATTGTTTAAGGGCTGAGAAAGATGCAAAGCGAGAAGAGAAGATGATTCTTAAACAATTGGAGAAAAGTAGATGTGAAGCTGAGAAGGAAAAGAAGAGGATGGACCGTCAAATATCGAAAGAAAGATTGCAACAAGTGCGCTTATCATTTCCGTAATTGTCTTCTTGTGTTCTTTTATGTGCTATCTGATTTTGAATTCTGACTTCTGACTAAGGATTTTTTTGCTGTTATTAGGAAAAAGAGCAGAAGCTGCTGCAGAAGGAAATTGTTGATGAGAATAATAAAGAAAAGGAAGGGAATGAGTCAAGAAAACGGAGAAAGAAACAGCAAGAGGAGTCAGAGAGAGAGCAGAAGCGTAGAGAGAAGGAACAAGCTGAGCTAAAGAAGCAACTTCAAGTACAGAAACAAGCTTCAATCATGGAGCGGTTTCTTAAAAGAAGCAAAGACAGTTCATTGGCCCAACCCAAACTTCCTTCCAGTGAAGTAACTGCTGAGGATCCGTCATGTACAAAACATGAGAATGAAAGTAAAATTGTCATTCAGGCTATTGACAATGCCTTTTCAACAACTTGTGAAGCTACAGTTGATGATATTCGCAGGTATGACAGTGGTTTTTCCTTGGTGATTGATCTGTGAAGTGTCAATTTGGGTATTGTGATCTGAATTGTATTTTTTATAGGGCACACTTTGCTTCCTGGCGTCAGTTGGGTCATTCGCTCTCTACCATGAAAAAGCATTGGGGGATGCGTAGGCAGCCTAAGAGTGAACTGTTTCCAAAACTAAAACTCTCTACAAATAAGGAAACAACATCTGATGGTGAACCCAACATGGAGAAGCAAGGGGATGGATGTGAAGAGAAAAATTTTGATGGTTTATCTTGCATTAGGCGGTGCGAGTCTTCGTCATCTGGTCGTAAGAAGTCAAGGAGGACCAAGCAGTTGTTACAGTTTGATAAAAGCTGCAGACCAGGCTTCTATGGTATCTGGCCTAGCCAAAGGTTAGTACTTATTTTGGAATTTTCATCAGTAAGCTAAGATAATATAGACTAGTGGTTAGGTTTTGTAATCTAAAGATATTCATGAAGCCTTGACTAGTTCCTAGCTTTCCTTGAGTTTATTTGTCACTGCATTTTCATCTTAGCTTGGTTGCACAACATTTGTCACTGCAAAGTCATTAAGTTTTCTCATCTGCCTATGTGACTACTATTTAATGGTGGTTTATAAAGCATGATAAAGATTCTCTGAAGAAAACATAGTCCTGCTTTATGTTCCTTTATCTCTATAAATTAACCAACCATACATGTTATGTTAGATACGTGGTTCTTATCATACTATGCATTTGAATTTTGATTGAACATTCATCATTTCATTGTGGCTAATTTGTTATGTATAGAACACTTTCATTACACCATTCATATTCTGATATACTTCTGGCCATCCAACTTAAAAAAGAAGATAAACCAGTGTTCACTTTCTAAGTTTGCTTACAATGGTACTGATGGTTCTTCTGTTCAACATTTACAGTCAAGTTGTAGGGCCACGTCGTCCTCTGATAAAGGATTCGGAATTGGATTATGAAGTTGATAGTGATGAAGAATGGGAAGAGGTAGTTTTATTAATTTCAGTACTTTCTTTTGGAAATAATTATGTTATTACAATCCAAAAGATCAGTGGGTAATAAGATGTTTTTTGTATACAGGAAGAACCTGGTGAAAGCCTTTCAGATTGTGAGAAAGATGAAGACGAAAGTTTGGAAGAAGGATATTCAAAGGCTGATGATGAAGATGATAGTGAAGATGACTTTATGGTTCCTGATGGATATCTCTCAGAAGATGAGGTAACAAAAGCAATTTTTAAATAACTCGTCATCAATTCTTCTAAATCGATCTCTTATGGAAACTTTGTGATTGTTTCTTTCAGGGAGTTCAAGTGGATAGAATGGATATTGATCCATCTGAACAAGATGAAAATTCTGCTCCATCTAAACAAGATCAGGAGTGCCAAGAGTTTTGCTTATTACTCCAACAACAAAAACATCTGCAAAGTTTAATTGACCATGCTCTGGCGAAAACACAGCCTTTGATTATATGTAACCTAACGCATGAGAAGGTCTCTCTTTTAGCTGCTAAAGATCTTGAAGGGACACAAAAAGTAGAACAGATATGTCTTCGAGCTCTCGTGGTACAACCATTCCCTTGGTCTCCTCTCATTGAGATATCGATTAGTAACACGGAAAATGAGGATGAGGAAGCTGCTGCCAAGTCATCTTGTAGTCAAAGCACTCCTCCATCTAATTCAAAAGCAAAATCCATACCAGACTCAGATTTGCTTACAGTTGTGAGTCTAATTCTCCAAACAAATAACTTTGTTTTGTATATATATCGTTACTTACCTCTAACCAAAACTTTGGTGTTTAGGTCTCAACGATTCAATCATGCACTCAAGGTATCAATAGAGTAGTTGAAACATTACATCAGAAGTTCCCTGATGTTCCGAAAACCAAGCTAAGACAAAAAGTTCGTGAGATCTCAGATTTCGAAGATAGCCATTGGCAGGTTAGTTCTACATTATACTTTGATCTTTCTCTTCGCAACATTGTTGAGTTTTTGGTTTGAGACAGAGTTGCTTATCTAATGAACAGGTAAAGAAAGAAGTATTGACAAAGCTTGGATTATCACCGTCACCAGATAAAGGCAGCGGTAAGAGACCAAAAACGATATCTACATTCTTCTCAAAACGTTGTTTGCCTCCATCCGTAAAGCCACAACCTACCGCAGTCGATGAAGCAGAGAGATTGGAAAATGAGAATGCTGCCTAAGTCTTCTCACAGACTCCATTTTTTTTTTGGTTACATCCCTCAAACTTAGCTATACCCTTGTTTTTGCCTCTTGTGGATACATATGTATGATGCGATTTTATCGGAAATGTTGGGAATGATAAATTGCTCAAAGAAGCAACCTGAACTGTTTTATTTGGGTAAAAGTCTATGCACAGCTTTTATAAACAATGTTTTTAGACCGGACTTAGATTAATTCTTAAAATTTGTTAAAATCTGAATAAAATCTAGTAAAACTTGAAAAACCTGTGATGTGGTTGTTAAAAATGTTGATTAAACATTCTATTTTTTTATTTGAAATGTTTGAGTAAAATATGTTATTTGTGATTTTTAAGATTTTAAAGAATATTTCACTATTTTATTTGAAAAGAATAAATGGAACAATGATGAAAATAACCGGTTGATCTTAGTTATTATTAGTTTATTTCAACATTTACGATTTTAATGGTTTTTTTTGTTTTTTTTTGTCAACAAAAGGTAAACTTTTATTTGTTTAATTTAGAATGTGCAATTTTATTATATAAACCTTGGTTCTCTGTTTTTTGAATCAAGTATTGTGCCGCCAAAATTAAATCATATTCATATTTGTTCGATAAATCTAAGAAAATGAGTGATTATATACCGATAAGTCTCTGTAATACTTCATACAAGATTATTTCCAAGATTTTCACCAGGAGTTTGAAGAAAATCCTCCCACAAAGTATATCTTCTAAGCAAATGACTTTTGTCTCTCGACGAACTATTACAGATAATATTTTAACGGCACATAAACTACTCCATTCTACAAGGTCCAAAAAGGCATATATGACGGCTAAAAAATATTAGTAAGGCCTATGATTGATTGGAATAGATTTTCTTAGAAAAATCTATGTTTCGGCTAGGGTTCAGTCCAGTTTGGATAAGGTGGATAATGTCGTCAGTGAAATCGGTTTCGTATTTAGTTCTTATCAGTGGAAGTCCTTATGGAAAAATTATTCTCGAAAGAGGTTTACGACTAGGTGATACAATTTCTCCATATTTATTTTTGTTTTACGCATAAATGTTTTCTCAATGGTTACGCCAAGAGGAAATAAAATGTTAGATCAAAGGATTATCCATAAGCAATTTTTGACAACGGGTTAGTCATTTCTTATTTGCAGATGACTCATTATTTTTCTACCGTGCAAATGAACGTAATAGTAAGGCATTAGCATCTATTCTCCATGAATATAGTGAGATTTCTGGGCAGCAGATTAATGTGGACAAATATTCTATTACGTGATTTGGAGAAATTTAACAATGCATTACTTGCAAACAGGCTTGAAGATTACTGAAAAATCCAAACTCCTTACTCGCCCGTATACTTCGAAGCCGCTATTATGCTGATGGGGATATTATGGAAGTTGTGAGTGGAAAACAACCATCGCTTGGATGGAAGTTGATATTTTCTGGTCGTGATCTTCTTATTCGAGGATTACGTTGTCGTATATGCAATGTTAATACGATTAATACCTTGGTGCATTCATGGATACTGAATCATCCACCAAGACCGGCCATCAATCATTCTCTTGATTCGTCTTTCCGTTTATGTGATATGTGGTCCCCAAACAGTAAAAGATGGGATGAGGATAAGCTCAAGAGGTTTTTATCACCGGAAGATGCAGACCATGCGAGACGTGATATATACCACAACAATCAAGGGTTGATGAATGGGTATGGCATTATACTAAAGATGGCTCATATTCAGTGAAAATAGGATATTGGTTAAGTAATCATCTACTCGAGGAGATTAATAATGGTATACAACCACCAGCATGAAATCCTATTCTAAAGAGTATAATATGGAAATCAGAGGTTCCCTTAAGCTAAAACATTTTTTTTGGAGAATTGTATTGGGTTCTTTGGGCACTGCTTCCGAACTCTCTCATCGCGGTATACCTATTACACTACCTACAAGCGTTGTTGCAATGATACATAATATATTAATCATCTTCTATTCCAATGCCCATCATCGTGTGCGGTATGGCGTTTCTCAAATATGATTCTCTCTTATAATGATTTCCTTTCCAATTCATTGGAGGAAATATTGAATTATTAATTGCGAAGTATAAGCTTACAGTATATGATACGACTAAGCATCTTCCATTATGGATTTGTTGACAAATATGTAAATCAAGGAATTCTCTAATCTTCAACAAAGAAAAAGGGAATGCAGTGGACATTTTAGAGAAAGCAAGGGATAATGCGGAAGAATGGTGAACGACATCATCCTCAGATCAGTCTAATATGCATTCTTCCTCAAAAGGTTTTTGCAAGAAGAAATGGTTACCATCTCCGCCGGATTTTGTTAAGGTAAATGTTGAAGGTAGTTTCCATCTAAATAACCATTTTATCGGAGCAGGATGGATCATACAGGACGACCATGGTTTTTCTCGACTTGCCAGAAATTCTCGGTTAGTTCAAGTTGCATAGCCAATTGAAGCAGAAGCATTGGCCACATTACATGCAATAAAATCGGCTTGGTGTAGGGGTTTCCACAAAGTAATGATGGAAACTGATTGCAAGTTGGTTTATGAAGCCTTAACTTGCCATATGACAAATATTGCAATTGCCAATATCATTATGGATATCCACTAGGTGGATAAATTTTCAGATATTCGATAACTCTTTGGTGTTAAGAGAATCTAATCAAGATGCTGATATGTTAGCTAAACTCTCCTTTAGACAATATGTTCTCTCAGACTTTCTTCTATCCTTTTAATTGTTTACAGAGAATTTTATTCAACAATCATGTAATTTTTTTAAGTTTCAAATAAAATATTACTTTGACGTTAAAAATAAACAAACTTTGGTTTCTCTCACGAGAGCTCGACACTTGTCAAAACAATAATTAACAGGATCATGGTATGTGTCGATTGATTGATTAGATTCTGACACGTGTAAAATATTTGTGTGATTTTTGTTTTCCTTAATGAAAATGGATAACCAACGAAAAATAAATAAATAAATAATAAAATGGATAAATTTTACCTTCTATTTTTCTAATATATGTTAAATGTTTCAATAAAATTTAAATTTTCCTTTTCAAATTTATATTTTATATTTATATTTATATAATAAGATATTATTTAAGCTCTAATAAAAAAATTCACATGCTTCTAATTATTTGAACAAAAAATGATTGAGTATAATCCAATATAATTCATTATTTTACTTGATTGTTTGATTAGATTAAATCCATGAATCTATCAAATTTGATGGATCGAATTAACAGATAAATCTATTCAATTTCATGTATTGAATGGTTAAACATAGAAATGAGAATTCAAAAAATGATGATTGTTGTCTACTTGCAACTTATAAGAGAATATAAGTTATGCATGGACACGGAGAGGATAATCAGCGTCAACTCAGTAAGCTAAATAGGCAAACCTACGAATCGAAGAAATAACATCTCTATTGGATAGAGAAACTGAATGAAATGTTTTCTCCATAAAGAAAAAATAGTGCGTAAATAATCTCTCCCGAAGGAGCAAGTCATAATTGTTCTCTTCCAGGAAAAAATTGAAACAAGAGACAGAGACCAACTCAAACAAATTTTCTTTCATTGGAGTCAATTCTTATACACAAATTTTGATTCAGAGGAGGGGTGGAGACGATCTTCTGCTTAAGATTGAAAATGATGGTAGATGGGAATCCGACGAATGAAAGAAAAGACACCACAAAACCAAACATCTTAATGTATAGAGTCCGAAATGGGAATAAAAACTGAGAACTGGTGACAGAAGTGTTTAGCTAAAGGATTTTGTCGGAAAAAGGCAGGAGACAAGAAATGACAAAAGATTTTGGCGAATAAAGGTACGAGAGAGAGAAAATATTCAGTTAGGAACCAAGATAAGATTTGAACCAGAGGAGAGCAGAAGAACAACAAAGATCTTGACAGAAGAACATCTCACCTAGATATGAGCAAAAGTATAGCCGCCGGTCACCGAATCTTTTTTTTCCAGATCTTTCACGATGGTCGAAAAAACTAACGATAATATGAAACAAAAATTTATGGGGCGTGATTTAGATTTTTAATATATTAATAATAAAATTGTATTATAAAAATTTCACTTAATTTATTAATGTAGAAAAACAAACTTATGTAAATAATTGTATTCTCTCACGAAATATGCTTTCTACTTCTTTTCCTGAAACAATTTTTAGATATATCATTTACAACAAAACTTTAATTTAAGTTTTTTTATTTAAATTTTAATTTATAATTTATTGTTTGACATAATATAATTACAATTTAGTATAAAACTGATAAATACTATGAAGCATAAAAATTTCATTAGTTTATTGATTTGCAGTTGACCCGAGTTGATTTGGTGATCTGGAAAGTAGACAGGTTTGTAATCTGTGTTAATGTAAAAACATTGTTTAACACTATAAATTTTAAAACTTTGGAGATTTTAGATTGTCCGATATAGGGGTGGGCAAATTAACTTTACCTAAAAGAATCGAACCAAACCATAATTAGGTGATTCGGTTTGGTTTTGCTTTCACCTAAAAAACCGTTTGCATTGGTTTAAAACAGTAAAACCGTTTGATTTTTTTTTAGGTTTTTAAAAAATAATATTATAATACTTGTTTGGTTAGTATTTAATCTTTCATGTGGTTTTAGGATACATGGATAAAATGTTACCTTTTAAGGAACTTTAATTATTATAATACGTGTTAGAGAAGAAAAAATAAACCGTATGAAAGATAATATACTACTAATACCATTTTATTGATCAATATGTTAAAATGTAGTTATAATTTGATAGAGGGTAAATAGAAGATGATACAATTCGAGATAAAAAAAAATTGTTATGTTAAGAAAATACTTCAAGAAAATCTTATCATATGATGGTAATGTGCTTTATGTAGTTTTTATTTTTGAAGAATTATGGAGTACTCCGAAAATAATCGAAAATAACTAAAATTAAACCGAAATCAAACCGAACTGAAATGTACATAATTTTATATGGTTTTATTTTTTTATAAAACTGATAAACCGTAAATTGAAAAAAAAAAAAACAAACCAAATTACATACAATTTTAATTTTTATAAAACTAATAAGCCGTAACCAAACCTTAAACCGGAAAGCATATATTTGTGCTTTCATTACAAGGACTTAAAATAGCAGAACAAATGAACAATACGTAGGTTGCGCTATAAAATCCACTTATATACCGTATTATTAAAATACCATAATGTCTTTATAATCGTGTAGTGAAGTAAAAGTAAGTAAAAGCTCATAAATTAGCAGAGGGTAGCTTGAAAGCAATTCTGAAACTTGATCATCTCCTTAGAAGGCAAAGCAGCTAACACATAAACACCTTTACTATCTCCATCAATATCGGGAAATAGCAAAACTATGTCTTTCCGATGATACACAACCGGACAGCTATACTTAGGCTTTCCCCATGGATACTCAACTTCCGCGAATCCGAGTTTCCACCACGAAGAAACCAAAACTTCTCCATGTGGAAACCCTTTATACAACTCTCCCCAATCTATAGCGGATCGCGCATACTCATCCGTTATCCGCTTAGCACCTTCTCCTACCATTTCCACAATTCTCCCAAATGGTTCTTCAAGCAATACCTTGCATTTCGCCTTTGCGTAAGCTGTTAAAACCGCGTTTCCAGTGTATGACGATGGAAGCTCAGGATTTAGCCTTCCTCTTATGTTTACTGCGTAAAGAACCGTTGATTCTCTTTCAAGATTAGCTTCTTCTTCTCCTTCTTCTGATGATGATGATGCTACAGAGAGTGCTTTGCATTTCCAGACCAAAGCGGTTACAACGTTGAAACCCGTCACACGAACACTACCACTACTATTCTCGGAGGCTCTCTCCTTGAGTCTTTGGATTTGTTCATAGGATAGCTTCAAGATGTTGAACTCTAAATGCTGTGAAGTGGCTTCAAAGACTGTTGCAGTCTCGATGTCTTGGAACTTGACAAGCTCGTGGTGTGGGAATGTGACACGTGGTGGGATACGAGCTTTGAGAAGAGTACGGTCGTTGCAAGGAGGTGTTGATAAAGGCTTGTCACTTAGTAGAGAGGATAAGTTTTCGAGAAATGTTTTGAAACCAAGTCCATCGAACATTGTATGGTTTGTTGAGATTCCCATTGCAAATCCACCGCACTTGAATGATGTCATCTGTCCACAATTTTAATGTAAGTACATATATACATCTCCATGAATCCATGATACGATACACACTCAACTAAAAGGACCAAAACATAAGAAATATTATTTTGAATTACTTATTCTCTAGTTATTTATACGTATCTTGGTATATTGTTCTCATTTTTTCTAAAGATAAAGTTTATGTATTGTTTAATTTTGAAAATTTACAAGATGGACAAAATTGTAAAAAACAAAAATGTCGGCCACGCATAAAGACATGAAATATTTGTACCTTTTTAACATTAATTCTTTATTTGAGAATAAATAATAAATGAGTAAATGACCATGAATTCTAAAATATTTTAAGTAAATAATCTTGTGTCAGTTCTCTTTTGTAAATAACCTCAAATGGGTGGGAGGTAAATTACATTTTTATCTCCATCAAAAGTTAATAGATTCTGCGTGATATTAACCAGAGCCATCTCAAACTATTTATAGGTTATGTTCAAAAATTCTTATTAAAAGAATATTTTATATGATAAAATACTTTTCAAAAAATTTATAGACCTATATATATGTATTTTTTTAAAAGTTAGATCTCAATATATATGTAGACCTATAATTACAAAAAATTAATATACAAACGAATAAGATTATAATTTTTTGACGACGATTTTAATCATATAAAATATACATTAATAAAAAAAAATTTGAACAGGATCTACAAATAATTTGGGGCAGCCCTGTCAATAATCAAACTGACAACCAATTTAATTTAACTTATATCTATAAAATAGTTAGGATTTCTTTCCAGTTTCAAAAATATCCAAGAAATTAACCCGTAAGGATATTTTACTATTTTCTAGTGCCTTGTGATAATTCGTGGGGATATTCTGAGGTAAGGCGCCAGAGAACACTAAAAGTATCTATACGAATTCGTTTCGCCCTCACTCCTCAGGATATGATTATAGCAGACATGTGTAAATCACTTAATATCTATAGTATATGAGTCCATATACTAGAACACCTTTAAAAGATGTAGACAATGACTAGTTACTAATTTAAACGTTGGTTAACTTCTGAGTAATCTATGGTATATGCAAATTTCTTTAGAAAGTTATTGCATTTGGCTGTATATATCAAACAAAATTATGTCACATTAATTTAGATTGCTTTAAGTTTGGTAGGACTCAATTAATAAGCAACCAAGAAAACCAGCGTTTAACTTCACGCGGCACAAGTAGATTTATGTTACAATCATATATTATAAAGTTTTAATTAATACTAACGGCAAACTAGATTGAAATTTATTTTGTTTTTTAAATAATGAACATTTTTCAGTTGCTTCTTTGGTTTGCTTTCTAACAAGTGCTAATGTGTAAACCTCGATTGTGTTGGTTGAAATTTGAAAACGTATATCTAGTGTTTATGTAACCAATACATAAAAATAAAAGCAAATCTCTGTGTCAGTATTGTATAACATTGGAAGAATTTCAAACTTATTTTGGAAGAGTATATGTCTGCAGGCGAATCCGGAACATGTCCGAGTACATATGTCACATGTTACGTTGTGTGCTACATATATTATATAGTCTTTGTTAAAGTTTGAGTAGGTTAGGTTAGTTACTTAAAAGATTTCTTAAAAAGCTTTATTTGAGTCAATATCCCAAATACTTACCTTTCGTTTGTGGTTTATTACAAACAAATAGAAAGAAAAATCCTTAATGCCAAAAGAAGTTTTAAACTATACCCGTATGGTCCTCGACCAATGACTTGTATGAGTTGTATTTTAACTATTTATATCATGAAAGTACTTGATCCTAGATACATTTCCCTCGAGGTTGCAAAATAACTTCACCTAATATTTTGTTGGTGATCTTAAATTTTTAGATTCTGTGAAAGTTTATTTGTGTGTTTTACTGATATGATACATACTCAAAACTTTTGGTTAATTTTTTTTCTGTGATGAAAAGTATAGGCTTGGGATTAATTAGGAACAAAAAAAATTAAGAAACAATAGTTAGTTTACCTGAAAAGCAAACAAGGGTTGATCATCTTTGGGCAAACTCTGAAGCTGACTTGTGACCAATTGAGCAAAAGCTGGATTAGGATAAACCAAATCTCCTAGTTCCTCCAACGTTAACTCACTCTCCGCTGTCACAAAGCCAGCTCCAGCGCCGTTACAGTCAACATCTAGCCGTCCAGAGCTAGGGTCCATGCGGAGTCTCCCGGCCAAGAACTCATAAGCATCCATAGCTCTCACCAACGCCTTTCTCAGCTTCTCCAACACAATCTCCGGAGGAAAATCTTTGTTTGGTCGGAAGAAATGAATAGTTTGGACATCAAAGTTGAGAATTTGGTCGACGTTGGACAAGAACATGGATTGTTTCTTGTAGGTTTCTTCAAATGGGAGAATGAGCGATGATTCTTTGATCGTCACTTTGAGATCTTGTAGAAGCAATGGTGGAGATTCTTGGTACTTAGCACCCATTTTTTGCTCTTTCCCTCTAATCTAATGAGGTTTTTGAGTGAAGTTTGTGATTTGGGTTTGAGACTTAATCTGTATTTATATAGACTTAAGGTATGGGGAGAGACTTTTTTTTATCTTTTTTATCTTGGCTTTATGATTATTTGCTTGTAGATTATAGTATGAAATTATCCATGGAGAGTAATATTGATCCCACAATAAATGTGATTTGATACGATATTACAAGAACAAACAAGCAGTTTTGTGCTACATCGACGTCGTTTTAATAGTATCACATGAAAGAGTTTCTTCTTTAAAAGCAAAACTTGTCACTGTTCTAACTTTCTTTTATCTATGTTGATTGATTTTGGAAGAGTGATGGGCTGCTTTGGTGGGTGTGAGTAGGGTTGGTGATTAATTTTTAAGGATTTGATAGGAAACGTTTGATTTGTCGGTGTTAGATACAGAATGCATTTGATCAGCCTTTTTCGAGTCAAATCCATATTTTCTATATGTTGACTTCTGCATTTGTGGTTTATATAATTAGACTAGATGAGATAGCGCGGATTAGATGTTTAATTTAAAAAAATATATATTTATAATTTTTCTTAATGACAATAAAATCGATGAAAATAAAAAACTTATTTGAAATAAAAATCCAGCAAACTGATAATTCTCTCTCATCGAAAATGAAAGGGCAAGGAAAAGGTTTCTCCGGGCAGATCTCACCTCTCCGGCATCGGGTGGCCTGTCGGTGTCGGAGAGGTAGAATGAAATCTTCTCCAGGAGATTATCAATTCGTGAAACTTCCTAAAGATAAAAGGCAATACCTCAAAAACCGTACTCCAGTCTTCTTCTTCATCCAACCAATCATCATAATCGTCATTGTCATCATCATCGAACCACCACTGCCTCTTCTTCCTACGGTTCCCGAACTCAAATCGACGAAACCCTTCGTCACGGGAGGCGCAGCACTGAAAGGAACCGCGGCTCACGATACTTGGCCAGAGATCAAAATCGCAGTTTTATAGAAGAGTATCTGCATCTGACGACGTAAGTGGCTAAACGCGAAGAAGAAAGAGAAGAAAGCTGAGGATACAACAGATTCGTCATACCCAAGCACAAGTGACTATTACCGTTAACATTCGGAACCAAAATTCAGAAACGAAATAAAAATCGATTATTTTTCCTCCACAAACAGTTAAATCGCTCGTTGCTGTGAAGAAGAGTGATAGAGATGGAAACCAATTTAAACCAATATTAACCAAACAGAGTTTAATTCTATTTGAACACCTCGAGGTCCAAATCCTAAATTAAAACAAACTGGTCTCAAAAATACACTCCACTACAGAACCAATGTTAATTATACCGAAAACAAAGCCTAGAACCAAATTGGAATTAAAATAACTTGATAATACCAAACCAGCCGAGTAAGGAAAATTACACTTAAACATATAGTAAACATATTTTTTTGGTGCACTTTAACATATCTACTACTATATTACTTAAAACATATTTTTTTGGTGCACTTTAACATATCTACTACTATATTACTTAAGCAACTGTGAAAATTTTTTAACCTACATTCATGTGTTATATTACAAAATATGCCACTGTATTTTGATAAAATTAAGAGAATATTAACCAACATCTAGAAGGTTAAATTAGTTTAAACCATTCTAACTTAAAATTTGAAAACACGCGGATCCTACTATCCAAATTAATACACTCGGATCTTTATCCATCATAAATCACACGTTGCATTGTGATCCAAGAGTGGAACGATACATTTAAGTATCTTCGGGATCTACCCTATCCGTATTGGTTTTCCAGCCTATATATCTTATAGTCAATAGGTTTTAAATGTTTTATATATTGTATATGATTGTGGTTATATCGTAGAGTTATTAATATTTCATTATGTTTCAATTAAACAATAGTAGTTTAATAAAATTAAACTAATTTAAAATAATCTATATTAAAAAGTTATAATAAACTACATATAATCTATATCTTAAAATATAGTAAATTCTTTTATCACATACCTTAAGTAACTGAAGTCATGGCTGTCTCTTCGTTATTTTTCATCTACTTAGTAAGTAACCCATGCTTTATCTATTAAACAAGAAGACAAATATACAGAATTAGTTCATTAATCAAAAACTTTAACAGATATATGTAAATTATATCCACAAATTACAAATGAAATTACAGATACTTATCTTCTGCCTTTGGTTATACGCAGTATTAGTAGATCGATGAAGATTATCCAATGACTTATCCATTAGTACATATTTTATACTTTGGTTATATTCAAAAACTTTTTCAAACCTGTTTGTAAAACATGAACATTAGTGTTAGATAATGACATTATTATACAAAGTTTATGAGATTTAAAAGTGACTTACTTATGATCAAAATGGCAGACATTGTTGCTAATACCCGAGGTATTAGTTTCCAATCTTAATCCGACTTCAATAGCTTGACTTACCTGACACATGGTTAATGTCAACGATGAAATATAGGATATCCAAAGATAATTGAACAGAGTCATTAACTTATTACGGTTTATAAGCACAAGTAAATTAATATGTTTTTATCTAACTAAACAATGTAATCTCATCTAAGTACAAAAGATTACCTCATCAGAATCTGATCAGCATTTTCTCTGATGAACCTGAGTTGTGCAACAGTTTTAGCAGGACCTGCCTTCTTTGCAGTAGGCATTATTTTCAAAAAATAAGTAATTAGAGATCTGTTCGAAATTATATAAGCATATAATAGTAATACATGAAGTAGCAAAATGACTTATAAACAAAAGTTTGAGTTAAAATGAATCACCTTTTCCATAGAATCATCATCATAATCTTCACTAGAAGATGTTTCTTCTTAAGCTGGCTTGGCACTCTTAGCAATAGCTTGACTTCAACAATCTTACTATTTCAAAGAAACATATAAAGATTCATGTCAGACAAATGTACTATATATTATCGTATAATACTCCATAGGTGTCTTAAGAAGAAACATTAAGATATTCAAAAGATAAACTTACTCCGTTTCATGATGAACCTTTGATTCTCTTCTTCTTTTCTATTGTTGTTTTTGAATCCATCTTCATCTTCGTCGCCTCAGAATAAAAACAAAACAATTTGTTAGTAGACATAAAAAAAAGAAAGAACATATGAGACAACTAGCAATTTCATATTTTAATATACGGGATATAAGATTTCGTTGTAACCTACATAAGTAAACTAATTTAATTTTAAGAAATCAACTATATATTATTCACAACTACATACATGCAAATTTGGAAGACTGACCTCAAAATACAACTCTACAGATTTGGATCCATAACGTTACTAACCAAGCTCTGCAGAGTTGAAGCTTTATTATCCGTATTTAGATCTTTGGTCTGTGACAATCCAGATTCTTCTTTGTAAACAAAGCCCTTGAAACTTACAACTTATAGAGAAAAAATAGAGATTCGTACAAAATCGATAAGGTAAATAAACATGCAGAATAGTCTGTAAGAATGAATCGAAACATAATAGAAAAATTACTTACATTTTTTAAAAAATCAATCAAATCCGTTTAAATAGAAATTAAGGAGAAGAAGAAGATGATTATCGGGAGATTTACCCATTCTCAGATAAGGTGAAGCTCAGTTAAATGCAGTTTGAAATCCATAACTCTCACTCTTTCTATAAATCTCCCGATTGAGATTCGGATTTTCTAGGGTTTGTCGTTGTTGTTATTCAAATAGATAACAGATCTCCATCTCCCTATAACAAATTTAGACGATGAATCAAAGAGGATACGAGAATGAAGATGAAGATCGATGTTTCGATTGATGAAAATCGACGAGAAAAGAAAGAAATGAAAATCGGCAATAACGCAAAAGAGAGAAATGAAGCATCAAACCCTAAGTTACAAGAAAAAAAAATCTGAGAATGGGTAAACTGAATCGTTTTGCTTCATCCTCTCAATAGCATCAATTACAATATGGGTCAGATTGGGCTGATTGTAATACAATCTAAGCCTGTTTAAAAAAAAAAATTGGTTCGAAAATAAATTTGGGTTTCATGGATATTGCAACAACAAAGTTAATTATGCAATCTTGGGTCCAACAAATTATTTGGATTTGTTAAACATTTGGTCCGAAAATTTCTTTCAAACAACAATATAGACTTGGACCTAATATTGTAATTGATTGGGTCCAACAAATTATTTAAATTATCTGATAAAAAAATTATTACATATTGTTATAATTAAATATTATAATTTTGATTAAACTGTTTTTTTTGTAATATATATGGTATATTTAAATAATAGTTTCTAAATTAAACTTATTCCTTAAAAATTAATATTTAGAAATTCTATTCATAAACAATTATATATTTTGTTAAAGTAAAAAATATTTATATGTCAAACTTTAATTAATTATTTTGATCATAATTTAAATTAACTATTTGTTTTAATTTTAGCAAATTTTAAATTATATGATGATATTTAGTAAGATAATATGTCTACTATAAATTTATATTTAAATAAATATAACATTGGTTTAATAAAAATCCTACATATTATATTCGTTTTAATAGTATTTTATATTCCCAATTTTATTTAAATTTCAAACATATTAAATAAAAAAACTATCTAATGTAATAATAATAATATTACTTAACATAAATTACATACTAAAACCAAAATTAATTCTATTCTACACCAAAAAAATAGTAAAAGATTATAAAATATAAACAACTTTGACATAAAGATGCCAAAACATAAACAACAACTTTAAAATATTTTGTATACTTTAATACATTTTTATACTTTTAATGTTAACAAAAATAACATCTCTAATCTATTAATTTATAATAGTTAATCATATTTCAAATTTAATTAAATTTGTCTATATATTAAATTAAAAACCCAACCAAATGTAATAATAATAATAGTAGATTACTTAACATAAATTACATAATGTTACCAAAATAAATTTATATTCTACACCATAAAAATAATATTACATTATAAAATATAAACAAGTATAAAAACATTAAATGCCACAAAAAAACTAAGAACCAAACATTTTCGCGCGCTGCTCGTGTTACTATCTAGTTTTATATTGTTTTCATTTATTTATCTTGAGTCAATTAGAAAGTCAACTCCGATTTTAATCGCCCCATCGCCGGAAGTGTGTTTATTTCTCACTCAATAAGCATGTGGCATTGACGAAAATCCACTCGTAATCTCCATATTGTGAGGGAAAAAGAAGTGGTTATTAGTGGCATTGAAGCCATTATTTTTCATTTTCATAATCTCTATAATTGATATACATCCGAAGTGAAATGAGATAAGTCATTGAATGAGATATCCACCCGTAATCTAGATCCATGTTGTAAGCAGTAAAAAAAGAAAGAAATGTTTAGAAGCTTAGAAGTGGAAAAGAGCTCGAGGAAGTTGTGAGAGATCATGATAATAAGGCTTAACACATAGTCAACTGTTTTCATTGCTTTCTGCAAGACGTTGCGTTTCGGTTTGAAACGCCCCTTTCCATTGACTTTGACCGCAAGAAGCAAATTCAACATGTGGATGTGGAGTAGAAAGAACAATATCAACCCATTGCTTCTATAAAACTTTATAAATAACTCAACACAAGAACACAAAAAAGCAAGAGAACTAGGAACAACAAAAAGATGAAAACATTTCGATTGATCATCATCTCTTTCTTGCTCGTTGCAATAAGAACAACATGTCGTGTTGCTGCTGAGGGGAACGACGTAGTTTATGATGGCGAAGGAGAGCCCGTCAAGCCCAACTTTCCGTATTACATCAGCTTCATGACGTCGGATTACAACATGTGGATTTGCCGGAAGAATATGGGATCATCAGATCCCAAGGCATGCCCACAACAACCGGTAATGTTCACTAAACCAACCATAGCACCAACACCAGTTATGTTTATATTACAATCAAAATCAGATACCGTCGTACGTGAATCAGCCAAACTTAAGATTAAGTTCGTAAATCCTCGTCACTGCGGTGAATCCGGGTATTGGAGAGTAGCTCAGAATAACTCAAGTAGTTTAGAAGGTGAAGTAGTCCTGAATGGATCAAAGTCGAGAAATGACACTACGTTCTCCATCCATAAAACAAACGAATATTACAAGTTTACTTTCGGTGACGGTGACTATCCAACGACTATCAGTTTATCCAATGAATATCCGATTTCTAAGTTGTTATCCAAGAGGTATTCTGGAGAGATGGAGATTTATTTCTACCAGAACTGGAGTTAAGGCTCACGTTCCGTTTTTATTACTTGCTTTCTCATGTAATCTTATCCTTTTAATATCAAATAATACTATTTGTAAAAGCTTGAATAAGCGATAAATGAGCCAACTTTATTTACTATTTTCTCGTCATATTTTCAAAATCATTTAGAAAGAACAATGATATAATTACACAAGAAAGAACAAAACCAAGATTTCTTCTAACAAATTAAAAAGATCATAAGTTGTCAAGAACTCATATAGAAGTTTGAAGAAGTGTGTTATTGGATGTCGATGCAAGGCATCTGAGTATATACACATATAGAGCTAACTGATTTAATCTTATCCTAGATACTTAAAGATACAAGTTATCGGATGGTCCAATATAGCCCAATACCTTCCCTCAAGCTGGAGTGTGGAGGTCACAAACACCCAGCTTGACGAAAAACTCTTCAAACTCGTAACGGCCTAGTGCTTTCGTCATGATATTGGCAAGCTGAGATTTTGTAGAGACGTGTTTAGTAGTTATAGTGCCCCATATAAGCTCGTCCCGAATGAAATGGCATTCTTTTTCTATGTGCTTAGTCCGTTCGTGAAACACCGGATTAGCGACCAATTGAATGGCGGAGAGACTGTCCGAGTGAAGTGGTGTTGGAAGAGAAAAGTCAATTCCCAGAGAAGGAAGCAATTCGCGAAGCCAAAGAAGTTCACAAACGGTATCGCCCATGGCTCGATATTCAGCTTCAGCATACGACCTTGAAACACGATCATGTTTGCGTGTTTTCCAAGACAATGGGGAGTCACCGAGTTGAATAAACCAACCGGTCAAGGAACGCCGAGTCAGGGGACAAGGACCATAGTCGGAGTCACACCAGGAAGAGAGAGAGAGAGACGTATTTGCGCGAAGAAGAGTGCCTTGTCCCGGGTTGTTTTTCAAGTAACGCACAGCGCGGAGAGCCGTATTCCAATGATCAGACTTTGGATTGTTCATAAACTGAGAAAGTATATGGATTACGTATGACAGTTCTGGCCGAGTATTGCCGAGATAGATCAACCGGCCGACCAGACGACGGTAGAGCATGGGGTCCGAAAGGAGATCACCTTTGGCGAGAGCAAGTTTTTGATTTTGCTCTAACGGAAAGGAGACTGGCTTAACCCCGAGAAGACCTGTTTCAGTGATGATATCAAGCGCGTATTTCCTCTGATATAAGTAGATCTCCGAAGGACTGCGAGCTACCTCAATACCCAAGAAGTATCGAAGAAGACCAAGGTCTTTCATGTGGAAACAATGAGACAAATACACCTTGAATTCATTTATAATTGCCAGAGTACTACCCGAAATGATGAGATCATCGACGTAAACCAATATGTGAAGCCTAGTTCTGTTTCTTGTATATGTGAATAAGGAATAATCTGATATGTTTTGCTCAAACCAATACTCACGCAGAGCACTTCCAAGCTTTTCGAACCAGCAACGTGGAGCCTGTTTAAGACCGTATAAGGATTTATGTAATCGACAAACTTTGTTCTTTTCATTAGTTTGAAAACCCGGCGGAAGCTGCATGAAAACTTCCTCGTGGAGATCTCCATGTAAAAACACGTTATGAACGTCCATTTGATGTATTTTCCAATTCATGTGAACCGCTTGTTGTAGAAAAGCGCGAACTGTAGTCATTTTTGCAATAGGAGCAAAAGTTTCAGAGTAATCCACTCCTTATGTCTGGTTATTTTCGAGCACAACTAAACGAGCTTTATGCCTTTCAAGTGATCCATCGACATTAAACTTGAGATGAAAAACCCATTTACACCCAAGTGATCTTTTACCTTGGGGAAGATCTTCAATTGTCCAGGTTCTGTTGTCTTCAAGAGACACGACTTCATTCTTGATAGCAGATCGCCAGTTTGTATCAAGAATAGCCTCACTGTAGTGTTGAGGTTCTTTAGCGGAAGTAATATCTAGGATGTAAGCTTGATAGGCTGACGAGAACTACGAGCTGGATAAAAAATTATCAATGGGATACAGAGTGACAGAAGGTGGCGGTTCACGAAGAAGAGTTGTGATGTAATCAGCAAGTCTGATTGGAGGATTTTTGGTTCGGAAACCTCTTCCTAGTTGTTCCAGTGAGGACACTTTGTCAGTCAAAAAAATTGGAGAAGGGACCTCCGTCGTTAGATGTGGAGGTGACGAAGATGCTGGTGACAAGATATCCTCTTGTGGAGAGGGAGATGTGGTCGCGATCGATGGTGAAGGAGCAACACGGTGTCATCAGAATGGGAAGTCTTGGGAGACAAAGAAACAGAGTGTTCTTCAGAGATCATGGGTTCCGCGATATTTGGCGTAACAGAGGAGGTGGTTTGCGGCTGTGGAGAAGAAGATGAAGCTGGGACTAGAATATCGAAACCATCAAACTCGTCTATGATAACACGTTGCGGAAAGCTGATGGTCGGAGAAGATGATGACGTGACGTGAAGTGGGAAATAAGTTTCCAAGAACATAACTTCTCGGGACACAGAAACAACCCCTGTTTCAATGTTGAAAATGTGCCATCCTTTCTTCGTGAAGGGATAACCGATGAACACAAAAAGATTGCTTCATGGTGCGAATTTGTCACCGCCATGTTTTTGATTATAGACATAACACAAGCAACCAAAAGTTCGAAGATGAGTCATCGGTGGAGGACGTTGATATATTAGCTCAAATGGTGTTTTCCCGTGCAGAAGTTTGGTCAGTGTGCGATTGATAAGATAGCCCACTATCAACGCACAATAACCCCAAAATTCAATATGGAGATGAGCTTGAAAACGCAATGCTCGTGCCACATTCAAGATATGACGGTGCTTCCTCTCGACTCGACCGTTCTGTTGCGGAGTCCTGACACATGATGTGTCGTGAATGATACCCTTTTGTGTAAAGAATTCCCGTAAACATATGAATTCTGAACCATTATCGCTACGAATAATTTTCACATTAGTAGATCATTGGCGTTCAACCAAAGCAATGAAATTCTTGAGATGTTTTGGAGCCTCTTGTTTTGAAGTGAGAAGGTATATCCAAATAGCTCGAGAATGGTCGTCAACCACTGGAAGAAAATAACGAGAACCACAAATGGCAAGAGTCCGATATGGACCCCAAAGATCGCAGTGTACCATTTCGAAATTTGAACTTGATTTATTGACGCTTAACTGAAAACTCTCTTTGGTTTGTTTTGCACGAATGCGGACATCACACTGTTGAGAATCAAAAGAACTATTGCTAAAATCAGAAAACTTCAACATCTTCAATGCTTTAGATGATGGATGTCCGAGTCGATAATGCCAAGCCTCCATCGAGTCAGAGTCGTATCTTTGCATAGCCGCAGTAACAACCACCTCTCTAAAGAAATATAGTCTGTTGCATTGTTCACCCGGTCCTGAACAACACATAGTCTGTCAGTTATCTGAAACATACAACCACTATCCCGAATCAATTGAGAAACCGAAATCAAATGACATTGAAGTCCATCCACGAAAAACACATTTTGTAAACAGAGTGATGAACCCAGTTGGACTTTGCCTTGTTTAGATAAAAAATTAAACCGTCCGTCTGGCAACTTAATCAGAATTGGATTCATATCTGAAATATCTGTGATATAATCGAAGCTTCCTGTCATGTGATTTGAAGCCCTAGTATCAATAATCCAAGATTCCAGGAATTGCTTACCCATGAAACGTTCTGTTGGGATTTTTTTTCTTTCTGCAAGCATTTGAACAAGAGTTTTCCATTGATTGTTATTCAAACCAACAATCCCAGTTCAATCTGAGGTCACGAGAGTCGAATGATTTGCAGAGAAAACCGGTGCAGATATCTGGAGAAGCAGTATTGTTGGAGAAGACATGATTTATTCGAGCTGAATCAGAACCACGATTCTTCGTCTGAGCATTTGGAGTCGGAAGAAGACTACGGCTTGGCTTGTTACGAGTTTTCTCTTCCCACCACCGGGGAAATCCAATTTTTTGAAAACAATTCTCGGACCGATGTCCTGTTTTACCGCAGTGAGAACAGAAAACATAGTTACCTCTAGTTTCGGGAGACTGTTTGAATCGTGATGTTTGAACCAAGAAGCTCACACCGTTGTTTCTATCTTCACTCATACGTCCAAGTTGTTTGGATTCTTCGTCTTGAGTGACGACGTTGTATGCTTCATCAAGGCTGGGAAGAGTGTCTCGTGATAACAAAGAAGATTTTACCGATCCGTAAATATTTTTGTCAAGTCCCATGAGAAATTAATGTAGTTTATCCTCCTCGCGTTCTTTTTCTATTTCTTCTGGAGTTTTTGCTCGTTGATAGTCAGAAAGACTGGTCCATAATTGGGTAAGTTTACCATAATATGCCTTAATCGCAAGTCCTTTTTGACGAGAATTTGCAAGTTCTGTCTTTAGGCGTTGAACTCGTTGTCCATTTTTGACTGAGAACCTTCTGCGAATGTGAAGCCATAGGTCGTGTGAGTTATCGCTGTGGGAGATAGAAGAACGCAGTGTTTCTGTTATTGTGAGTTTAATCCACGATATAACAAGTGCGTTATTGGTGCACCAATCCTCATAATCATCCGAGTCCTCTTGAGGTCGAGGAATAGTTCCATCGGCAAAACCAAACTTTTTACGAGCTTGGAGTGCGAGTCTGATATTGGTGGACTATTCATCGTAGTTGGATCCACAGAGTAAAGGTTGACAAATCAGAGTTCCAGGGTTGTCGCCTGAAGTAAGATCATATGGGGAGATGGTTCTCCTAACGTATTCCCCTTTTGGCTTCGAAACACTTGAGGATCCTTTAGATCCAGGAGTTTGTGAAAAACTGGACATGTTTTTCGTAACAGAGAGCTTAGATCGAGAAGTAGAGATCGATGGAAGCGGAGGTCAAGAAGAGAGGAGATCGATAGAACAGAAGTATGTTCAAAAAAAAAAACAAAGATCGAGTGACCAAATAAACCTTATGTGCAGTTATGTTTAGATGGCTCTGATACCATGTCAAGAACTCAGATAGAAGTTTGAAGAAGTGTGTTATTGGATGTCGATGCAAGGCATCTGAATATATACACATATAGAGCTAACTGATTTGATCTTATCCTAGATACTTAAGATACAAGTTATCGGATGATCCAATATAGCCAAATATAAGTTGTGTTTCTGAGTTACATTGTGACATACTTTTAATGTGTGTTTTTATGTATCAGCAGATTGACTTTGTTCTTGTCGTGTCACTGTCTTCTATACCTTTGAGATACCATCTGATCGTGAGATGCTCTGAAGCATAAGTCATGAACGAAACTATAACTATGGCTACCGCTACCATCAGATCCAACCTGCTCAAGATGTAGCAGAAACCGACCAGTTAGTATATAAACAACATACAGTCAACATCAAGAAGTAAAGAAAAGAACATACAATCAACATCAAGAAGGAAATATCAAAGAACTACAGACCAAACGAACATAAGCAAGTGATTTAAGATTTCCTTGTCATAGGATTTCCTTGTCAAGTACAGAGACAAGTTTAACTAACCATTCAATATCAACTGCAAGCACCGGTGGCAGCTCCTAGGCTGTGTACTTAGCTAGTACTGCTTTCTTTAGTTGGGAAACATGGAAAACTGGGTGAATTGAGCTAGTAAGGGGTAGCTTAAAGCGATAAGCATTTCCCAATGCGAGTTTTCACGTACTAAGGACAAAAAAAATAGGATATAATTTTTTGTTTCTGCTCTTCGCGAGTGAAGTCTTGCGGTAAGGCCAAATCTTCAAGAATACCAAGTCACCCAGGGTAAACTCTACTTGACGGTGATGCTTGTCTGCTTCAGATTTCATTCGCTGCTGAGCACGGATCAAATTTTCTCTTAGCTCTTCTAAGATGTTATCGCATTCTTTCAGCAATTCTTCCATTGAAACATTTGTAGATAGATATACACCTAGTTTACAATCTTGGGAGGGCCCCTCCTGTATAAAGCACGAGAAAAGTAGTGTTGATTTTCGAATGATAGGATGTGTTGTACCAATATTATACCCACGATAGACACTGAGCCCACGTTGTTGGTTTCTTTCCTGCAAAACAACATAATATGTTTCTAAGCAATGATTCATCACCTCGGACTAGCCGTCGGTCTATGGACGGTAATCGGTGTTGCGGTGTAGAAGAGTACCTTCAGAGTGAAATAGCCTAGTCCATAAATTCCTCAATAAAACTCTATCTTTGACTGAGACCATCGTCTCCGGAAAACCATGAAATCGCAAAATGCAAGTCACAAACAAATCAACTAGACTTGGCCGAGAAGGGATATTTCAACAGCAAGGAAGTACCCAAATTTCCTGAGTCGGTCTACCATAGCAAGAATAACATCAAAACCATTTGATTTTGGTAATCCTTCGATGAAACTAAGGTTGATATCATACCACACTTGTTGAGGGATATGCAAAGGGGTAAGTAGCCCTGCTGGAGATATGGTAGAGTATTTGTTTTGCTGACAGATTTGGCATTGTGTAATATACCTAATAACATCTTGCTTCAACCCTTCCAGTAGACTTCTCTAGACAGTCTCTTGTATGTTTTCAACTATCCTTCATGTCCTCTAATAAAACTGGCATGGAATTTCTTGAGCAGTCTTGGGATGAAGGGATATCTAGGCGGAATGACCAACTTATTATCTTTTCAAAGTGTGCCCTTATTTTAATGAACAACCACCATCCACACATATTCTTTCCCGTAACTTAGAACAAATCGCTTGTAGTTCAGAATCTGTAACTACCCGAGTTGCCATTTTTCCTAGTATCCAAAGAAATAGGTGTTGACAAAACAATTTGAAGCAGCCTGTCAGGATGTATGCGTCTTAACAACGTATATGCTGCTCGGTTCTCCTACCCAGGTTTATATTCAATCACATAGTCTAAGTTCGTCAGTTTGGTCGCCTAACATTGATGCTCAGTGTTTGCAAAACGTTGTTCAAGTAGGTATTTCAATCTCTTATGATCTATTCGAATCACAAAGCTCTACCTTTGTAACTAATGCCTCTAGCGTGTGACATCCAATACTATAGCTAGTAGTTCTTGTTCATAAGTAGACTTCAAACTACCTTTAACTGAAAAACCATGACACCAATTCCATTACTTGACGCATCAGTTTCAATTACATAGGGCTGTTGAAGATTGGGTAATGCCAGCACTAGTAGATGTGTGATTGTCTTTTTCAGGGCTTTGAAAGCTGATGTTGCTTCTTCAGTCCATATATACCCATTTTTCTTTAGCATGTATGTGAGTGGTTGTGCTATTTTTCGGTAATCCTTCACGAACTGAGTATGTGTGTGTACCCTAGTTGATTCTAGTCTCTCCCAAGGTATCCAACCATGAGTAACCCAATACCACATTCGTGGTAAACCAAATCAAACAACAAGAATGACAAGTAAACCACTTCTTCTTCCCAAGATCTCGGCTATGAAGTTGGTTGTGGTGCCCGAGTCAATGAGAACAATGACCTCATGCTCTGAAATATAGGCTTTCATTCATGCTCTGTAATATAGGACTTCATTCTCATCGAGCTGTCGGCTGTCAATCCTATCATCAACTACAATGAAAACTGAACCAGCTCTTAAGCTTACTATTCCACAGGATTGTCATATGCTTCTTCATGCATATCATCTTCGTAGTCGTTATGTTCATTACCCTTTTCCACTACCAAACACTTAAACGCTTGAGTTTTGCAGAGATGGCCAGGGAAAAAATTACCTCCACATCGAAAACAAAGAGACATATTTGAAAGAAGAAGAAGATTTGAAATGAAGAGACCTGAAGCTTAAGACTGTTTTGTTGATTTCATTTTTGGTTGTCTTTTACATTTGAGATTCATGCCTTTTTATAGAGAAATACAGAGTTAGTAATCTAAACCCTACATGCCATGTCTATTTTTTCATTATGTGGCTGTATTGGCAAGTAGGATGAATATGTTCTTTAATTCAAGTGAATTAGTGCCATCTTATTCTAAAGTTGCTTTGTTTTTCTTGTTTTTAAATGCAGGTATGATTGTTGTAGGTTGAGAGGCATGTTGTCCTTTGCTTTGGGAAGCACACTTGCTTAGTAGAAGAGAAGACTCTGTTTCAGTTGGCGGGTTTATTCTGTTTTGATGAGTTGTTGAACCTTCTGTTTGATGCACAGGTTTTACTCTGTGCACAACCCCTCTCAAACTCGGTGTGGGCGGGAAGACAACACCGAGTTTGAATCACAGAGAGTTGAAAGCTGCTTGAGGCAGGGGTTTTGTAAAGATCAGCCAGCCGGAGGTATGCCGGAACATGCTTGACGATGAGAGTGCCCAATGCGACACGTTCTCTTACGTAATGATAGTGTGTTTCAAAATGCTTCGATCGAGCATAAAACATTGGGTTTGTAGAGAAATGAACTAAAGAGAGATTGTCACAATAGAGTTCCGGAGTCACATGTTTAGGAACTCCAAGATCACGCAGCATTGTGTTCAGCCAAGTGAGTTCTAATGCAGTGTTAGAAAGGCATCTGTATTCAGCCTTGGTGGAGCTTTTTGCCACAGTTTCTTGCTTTTTGGAGGACCAAGAGATGAGATTGGTTCCAAGGAAGGTGCAGAAACCGCCTGTGGAGCGTCTTGTAGTTTTGCATCCTGTAAAATCACTGTCACGATAGGCATGGAGAGTTGAGTCTGTGTTTTTGCTGAAGAAGATGCCCATGGAATAAGTGCCTTTTACATAACGAAGTATACGTTTGAGAAGGCTGAAGTCGGAGATAGTAGGTGAATGCATTTTCTGACAAACGAAAATTCACTACAAATTGTAAGTCAGGTCTTGTGAGAGTGAGATATTGTAACTTACCTGCTAAGCTCCGGAAGTAAGTGGGACTGTTGAAGAGTTCTGTCTGATCTGTAACTCTGTGTAGTTGTTGAGGAAGAGGAGTAGGCATAGGTGAACAATCTTCCATTTGTGCAGCCAGTAAAAGGTCTTCTGCATACCTTTGTTGAGATAGAAAAAGCCCCTCTGAATTGGATTGAGCTTGAATTCCAAGGAATTAATGGAGATTGCCAAGGTTTTTCATTCGGAATTGTTTGTTTAGTTCACTTAACAGTGATGTTAACATGAGAAAGTTGTTTCCTGTTATTACCATGTCGTCGACATACAGAAGCAAGAGAATAACATTGTTGTCACTAATGCAAATGAACAATGATGGATCAGATTTGCTGCAGATGAAGCCAAACTCTAAGAGGAAGTTGCTAAATTTATCAAACCAGGCTCTTGGAGACTGTTTCACACCATAGATGGCTTTATGTAGTTTGTAGACATGAGTAGGCTTCTGTGGGTCAACGAATCCAGCGGGTTGAGTCATGTAAACGTTTTCTTGTAACTCACCATGTAAGAAAGCGTTTTTGACATCCATCTGTTTTAGTTCCCACTGCATTACAGTTGCTATATGTAATATTAATCTTACTGTTGTTGTTCTCACCACTGGGCTATACGTTTCAAGGTAATCTATTCATTCTTCTTGGTCAAAGCTTTTTGCTACTAGTCTAACTCTGAGCTTTTCCAAAGATCTGTCAGCTTGTGGCTTGGTTCTAAAGACCCATTTGCATCCTATAATTTGAAGGCTAGGTGAAAAGGGGACTAAAAATCATGTATTTGTCTCGGAACATGTATCTATTTCTTCTTGCATTGCTCTTTTCCACCCTTCATTTTTAAAGCTTGCCTAACTGTTTTAGGCTCAGAGTAGGATGGCTTGTGCAGCATGAGAGTGTATTTGGGATTAGGCTTCTGAATACCTAGTTTTCCTCTGGTTATCATTGGATGTTGGTTTACAGGTGTAGGCAAAGGTAAATGTGGAGCCAGATTTGTATCATTTCCAGGAGAAGAAGTTGAAATGGTATTGTGATCCGGGTGGCTTGCAACAGAAGATAATGGATTGTTTGAGCTAGAAGTAGGGGAATAAACGATGTCGCCTATACGATCAGGATCCAAGCCCCCCATACACCCAAAACATTCTCCTTTTTTTATAGCAGAAACAATTCCCAGGTTGGGCAGAGAGGAGTTGTTTGTTTGTAGAGGAGGAAAATCAGATTCACTGAAGAAGGAAGGTTGCTGGGAATATTCTGTAACCTGTGCTGGAAGAGTAACAGTTTCAGTAACTATTTCTGTAGGTATGGTGTGTCTGCTTCGCTGAAAACTCTGTAGCCACGCCTCTGCAAGACATGAGTTTGTGGAAGTATGCAGGTGAGAGTACTTATCAGAGAAAGGATAAGCATGTTCATCGAAGAGAACATGGCGACTGATAAAAACTCGAGGATAGAGACATCAATATCCTTTATATTTATCATTATAGCCCAAGAAGACGCAATTTAGAGATTTTGGATCGAACTTAGTATAAGAATAAGATCTAAGAGTAGGATAGCAGGCGCATCCGAATGATCTAAGGGCTGAGTATTCTGGCTTTGTTCTAGTGATTTTCTCAAAAAGAGATTTGTTGTTTTCCAAGGATGCTTTAGGCAGAATGTTGATCAAGAAATTTGAAGTCACAAAAGCTTCAACCCAGTATTTTTGAGGTAATTTTCCTTGAAACAACATGGTTAGCCCCAGTTCTGTGACATGTCGGTGTTTTCTCTCTGCTAACCCATTTTGTTGGTGTATGTGTGGGCATGAGATGTACTGCTGAACGCCACATTTTTGCAAGTGAGTCAAAAACAGATTGCTTTCAAACTCTCCACCTCCATCGCATTGGAATATTCTGATTTTGTTGTTATATTGATTTTCAACTAGCTTTTGGAATGAAAGAAACACAACAAAGAAATCAGATTTCTTCTTCAAAGGATACAACCAGGAATACCGAGACCAATTGTCTATGAAGACTACATAATACCGGAATCCCTGAATTGATATTATAGGAGAAGGTCCCCATAAATCACAGTGGACTTTTTCTAGGGGTTTAGAGCTAACAAAAATATATTGATAGAAAGGTAAACTCGAGCATTTTCCCAGCTGACATGCCTCACACAACACGTTTATCCTTGTATTTATAGCTATGACTTGATTAAATGAAAGCTGCTGGATGATTTGATAGTTGGGGTAACCAAGCCTTCTATGCCAAACCTCGTCGCTAGCAGCTTGTTGACGGTTGGAAAAAAAGATTTGTTTGCGGTGATCATCCAGCTTATAGAGCCCATTATGGTTTTTCCCCGAATGAGGGCTTTCTTTGTTTGTTTGTCCTTAACACACACTATCATAGTCAAATTTAACAGAACATGGATAATCATGGGTGAGTTTTGAAACAGAAAGTAATGACTTTGCAATATCTGGGCAGACAAGAACTTCTTTCAAAGGTAGTATACCTGACATAGTTGGCAAATTTGTTGAGCCTGTGTGAGTGATGTGAAGATAGTTTCCATCGCCAATCATTACAGAGTTTGATCTAGTGTAGTTTTGTGACTACTGCATGTTTCTTGAGGAGTTAGTGACATGTGAAGTAACTCCAGAGTCGGGAAACCATTCTTGTCCATTCTGTTCTGAGATATCAGTAATCCTTAAGGTAGTGAGAGCACAGGGCATATCATCATTTTGGTAACTATTATTAAATCTGTGCCAACATTTTAATGCTACATGACCCATTTTGCCACAGATTTGGCAGACATGTCTGCTTTCACCACTAACAGAACATGTGCTTGCAGCCGATGAGATTTGTTGATGAAACCCTCTACCTCTGGTTGAGTAGAAGCCTCGAGTTCTTCCATTTCTGTTATAGGACTGTCTTCTTCCTCTGTTGTTTTGGTAGTTTGGATTGTACGGTGTCTAATAGTTGTGAAAACTAGGTGAGGAGAGATGGCCTGGTCTGTTTCATAGCTTATCAAGCGGTCTGCATAGCTTGTTAATCTTGGTATTATGTCTTCAAAGGTAGGAGGAGGTGTAAGATCCATGGAACCTTCTATGGAGGTCTTTATTGGCTCGTAATCTTTTCCCAGGCCATGAAGAGCCGTAAAGATCTTTATTTTCTCACTCACAGGAATTCCAATCGAAAACAGTTGTCCACAGATAACTTTTATGTCTTTCAAATATTCAGACATAGGTTTTTCTTTCTTTTTTTGCAGTCTGCAGCTTTCTCTGAAGTTCAAAGAGACGTGAGGAAAATACCTTATTGAAGTGATTTGCTAAAGAAAGGCATACTTCTTTAGAGGTGTTGGATGTGTCGACTTCAGATAGGATGTCTTCAGACAATGATCCAAAGAGCCAAGCTCTTACAACTTGATCAGACTTGTGCCAGGAGAGGTAGTCCGGATTTGGAGCTTCATTGTCTTAACCTGCTATATTTGGGACAGGAAGCACCGTTGCAGGCGCAACAAAGGTTCCGTTTATGAACCCGAGTAGGTTTTGCCCAGAAAGAAATGATTCAAACTAAGTCTTCTAGAGAGAATAGTTTCTCTCTGTGAGTTTCACAGTAACACAGTTTGAAATATTGAAAGTTGGTGCATAGTAAAGTTCAAGAACCATAGCTTTGATACCATGAAAGAAGAAGAAGATTTGAAGTGAAGAGACCTGAAGCTTAAGACTGTTTTGTTGATTTCATTTTTGGTTGTCTTTTACATTTGAGATTCATGCCTTTTTATAGAGAAATATAGAGTTAGCAATCTAAACCCTACATGCCACATCTCTTCTTTCATTGTGTGGTTGTATTGGCAAGTATGATGAATCTGTTCTTTAATTCAAGTGAATCAGTGCCATCTTGTTCTGAAGGTGCTTTGTTCTTCTTGTTTGTATATGCAGGTACGATTGTTGCAGGTTGAAAGGGACGTTGTCCTTTGCTTTGGGAAGCACACTTGCTCAGTAGAAGAGAAAATTCTGTTTCAGTTGGCGGGATTGTTCTGTTTTGATGAGTTGTTAAACCTTCTGTTTGATGCAGAGGTTTTATTCTGTTCACACTATTACGACGGTCTGACTTATCTGCGTCTAAGTACCTCCGCGGTGGAATCATGTCGCTAGAACGACATGGGTAATGGCCGCCTGACCTACCCTGATTTCCCAGGAAATGAGCAGAGTTTGTTTTTGGAATCTGTCATCTTGACCTGAACTTCATGTTCTTACGCTCGTCATTAAGCAATGTCCTTTCTACAATCTCACTAATTCCTCTGGTTTGTGCAACAAGACTTGATCTTGGATGTTTTGTTTCAGCCCCAAGAGAAACACTTCTTCTAAAACCTCATCAAACAAATGTGGAGCCTTTACGGTAAGCTTTCAAATTGCTGACAAAACTCCTCTACTGTTCTGGTCTGCTTGAGCAACAAAAAATGCCTTAATATCGATTCTCCCTTAACAAACCCATATCGATTACGTAACTTCTGCTTGAAATTGGGCCAGTATGTGAATTCCTTACGATCATGTGTCCATCAAAGCCAGGTGAAGGCTGGATCTATCATACAAGCCGCTGTTTGGTCTAGCTTTTCAGCTTCCTGCATACCATTCACATGAAAGCATTTTTCCGCTCTAAAAATCTAATCATCCGAACTTTTACCCTCATATAGTGGTAGATCCATCTTTTGATTAATCCGATTTAGGTTCAGGAGAGTGCACCATGAACCCCTCATTCTGCCTAATCGAAACAGAAAACGCATGCAAAGGTAGGATTCCAACACTCTTGGAGAGGCTGCTTGGTAGCGCTGGGTTTACCGGAGGCGATGAGTGACTCACCGATGACTAGTTTTGACTCGTCTCATCCTTGTTACTCGCCTTAAGCAGCTGATTCATAGCATTCTTGAGCTAAGACAGATCTCCTTTCATGGTTGTTGCGTCGTATTTCAAGATCAGGTTGTCATTTTTCATATATGAGGTTGACGAAGAGTAAGAGGTATGAGAGAAAGTTAGAAGGAAAGAAACTTATGGTTTTTCTCATATATTCAATGATCTTTTTCTACAAAGAATTCTCATCTTAATACATGAGATTAGCTAGACTACAATATACTAAGATAAGATAACAAATCATCATTTATTTTAACTATAATATTCTAATTTTTCCAGAGTCTTTGCTGGCTTCACTCTTTACTCAACTTGAAATTTACTCACCCCACGATTGCATTCTTCCTCTTCTCCCACTTCCTTGCCACTCTGTCTGATGTTCTTGGTTTCTTTCTCACCTTTGACCGGACTGACAAGATCCGATAATCTCTGATAATTTGGTGGAGACCTCTGCGATTAATCAAAAAATGGCCACCGGGTTTTCAATCTGAAAGTTTTGTGCTCGCTTTGATTCTACGGGAGTTCCAATGGAGGTGGTGCGATTGGCTGGCTCTGGTCCACAGCGTGAAAGTTTGGCTCTGGTCTTGTTTATCGTTGCCAGCATTGCTCGAACTGCCGGAAAAAGCTTAACTCGTAGACTAAAAGTATCATGTTTGAGCTTCAATTAGTCTTTACCCAGTTTAATCTATTTGTTTTTCCTTTGGTTTTATCCGTTTTTTGTAACCTGGTTCAAATCAAAATAGATCCTAGCTGTGTCCAAATTTGTTTTGGGTTGTAATTTATTTTATACACTCTATAAATGAGAAAAAACCAACCATTAACAAAAAAGGTAAAAGTAATATGATTTTGAAAATAAATTATAAAATAGTAAATAAATCTCTCCATATAAATGATTGGGATTCGAGTAAAGTTTTGTATATGTTTCCTTATTAATGACTTTTATGTTTTAAATGCATGCATACAAAATTATAGTAACTTTGCATAGAAAATTAGCCAATATTTTTTTTTATAAAAATGTCATTAATGAAATTATATCTAACATTTATATTTGTATTGATTTTTTAATGGCATGACAAGTAAATTCTATCATATTGAAAGGTTTTTTTTTATAAAGATTATCTTTTTATTTATATAATAGACTTTTACCCAGAGACACACCATCTTTTTTTTTTTGGTCGACAAACTCCATGTATTACGTTATCGGTATAAACCGATTTGATTACATGGGAAAGGAAAGACACGGAGTAATGCAATCCTAACGAAACATTATCCGGATAAAAGTACGATAAAATACAACACTAATCCAAGACAGAAGCCTAAGACGATAAACTAAAATACGAAAGCTAAGAACTTTAGAAACTGCGGAACACACCGCGGGGATATGCTACTTGAAGTGGTGCAAGGTTAATCGATGCTTGATGGTCGATCTTCGGGAGATGCAATACCGCACAAGATACAAAACTATCTGTTGTATTTTGAGAATCACTACTTGTGTTTGAAAAGTCGAGGCTCTCGATCCCTGGAGAGGGTGATCACAAGTAAAACGAGAGAAAATTCTCGAGAACCCCGAGAAGAACGGGGGCTTAGTTGCCCACGACGAGGGAGCAAAGTCTTGATCTCCTAATGCCGTAGTCGCAATCCAACTAACATCAGTTTTCATAAATAAAAGTGACGCTTTATGTCTCTTCCTGGTGAAGGATTTTTTTAAAAATAACATTTTTGATAGGAAATTCCTTAGAATATAAGAACCATCGTTAATGAGACATAGAGCCTCAATCTTGATAGATCTTACCGAATTGTCAGGGGAAATGTCGAGGTTAACTAAAACGACTATATTCGTATTAGGGGCAATCGACCACACGAGACCATCAAAATATAAAGCAAAACTCAACAAACCTAGTGCTTTATTGGAAACCACTTCCTTTGGCGAAGGGATTGAATCTGTCTCACCGCTCCTAGAGCGGGAAAAGAATAGTAAAATTATCTCCATTTCCTTGGAGGATGTTAAAACAATTTTAGTGCTGCCCATGGACCAGATTTTACAAAAGTGAAAAGGCTTTAGCCCCATGGGAAATAATGGGCCATTGAAGTCCCAAATTCTCCAGCTGATGGGCCAGGCCCAAATTGCCCTTTTGCTCAGCTTTTGGTCAACACATGTTAATGGGCCAGACATGCACCAATTACCAAAATAAGTGGTCCAGGCCCAAAATAGGATCTTCCTCTTCCCTTTGCTTTCCCTGCACCGTACACCAACCTCACTTCGCCGCCGTCTTTCAGCAAATGGAGAACTATTGGTTACAGAGGCCGGGAACTGGGGCCGGGAAACCGCCGGACTCCATCCCGAATTGAAAAGCCTTCTTAGGATAGTCGAGATTCCGGTCAGTCAGGAGAAGAAACAAGAGATGATACGGCCGACTCGACATGTCCACGACGCCCTGTATCTCTTTAACGGAGAGAAACCCAGCCGACCAGTGAACTCTGGGATGAGAAGAATGGACATGTCACCGGTGATCTCGAAGGGTGATCATCGATCTTCCAAAGCATCGCGCAGGTCTCGGGAAGGTTCCCGCTCCAGTAGATCTGAGAGATCCACCGGAGTACAACCTGGAGTTGGTGAGGCTTAGGCTCTTTGGATCGCCGGAATCTTCAAAGGGATAAATATCTTCTTGGTTAAAGGGGATTGAGGATACTCTTCGGGGCTTTCCCGAGATTGATTCATAGCCGATGGACTCTGCTCGGCGTTTAGGAACGGCGGTCACCGAGCAGAAAGGAGGAGAGTGCCCAACCAAACTCTTGGAGAAAAGGATGCCGGCGGTTTTACTGACTACGCATCCCGACTTCCTCAAATGGTGAGCCGAAACAGGATCGTCGGAGCAGCGGGTCTGATGAGATAGGGGATCTTCTTTGGGGATGAAGCCCCAGACAAAGTCATCTCCGCCTTTGGGGTTAACGGTGGAGAGAGGAGAGAGGGCTCGCCGATCGAATAGGCTTCGAACTCCAGCCCCTGAGTGTTTAAGCCTCCCACTCTCGTCGGAGAGAGATAGGGTTCGTTGTTGCCAGGAGGAGCTCACCGGTGCCCGAGAGATCTCTCTGGTGATCTTGAGGCAACCGTAACAAATACACGCTGGTGACAGGGTCACCGAGCAGAAAAAAGGGAATGGGAGTCTTCGGGCTTTGATGACGCTGCAGCAGGGAAAAGAGATGGGCGACTGTCAAAAGTTCTCCGACCACGGGATACGACATTCCGGTGATGCTACCGTGGTTGGGAAAAGGAAGAGGAGGGTCCGGAGTAGCGGGAAAGAGGGAGGGGCGACGTTAAAGCGGAGAAATTGATGATGCATCTCGATGCTAGCGAGCAGCCGCTCCGCCGGCTTCGGAAAATAGAGTCACTAAGATAACCTCGATAGTCGTGTCTGGGAGAGTTCAAAATTCAAATCTCCGTACTATAATACAAGTGTTTCTGAAAACGTGTTAGATACTTTGATAACATCTTTATCCACAGCCATTTTCTTTCTCAGAGACACTAGAATATTTTTTATTATTATAGTGTTTATTATTTTATTGAGTATTAATTTATATAGATTTTACTGTATATATAGATTCTGTTCCACTTAAATTATGATATAAATCAAACAAAAAGTTTTAAATTTGAGTTTAATTTTTATTCATATAATTTTGTAAAAATATTTAAAAGAAAATTACACAATAAATTATGAACATTTTTTTTTTCTTAAGTTAACTTTGTCTTACATTGTTATGAAAATAGATGGAGGCGTGTAAGAGAAAATTGTAATGACCCACGGTCGCCCATGACAATTTTAAGGCTTCAAGTCCAAAAGCTTTCTGGGCCTAATATACATTATTTAGAAAGATAAGAACTTTTAAAAATGGACTAATAAACACATGGGATCCGAACTCATGCCTTTGAGAACTAAATTTAGTTGTTTCCGCCACTTGAACCAGTAAATTATTTTACAAAAAAACAACCGATTAAATAAATATAATTTAAAGGCCCAGACACATGTTCCATCAATGGCCGACACTGGTAACAACCTCATCAATAGATTATATCGTAATGATACCCTCATAAATAGATCTTAGATCATAACGACATTCTCGTAAATAGATTTTAGATCGTAATATCAACTTTTTACAGATTGATTTCCGAAGAAAAAGCCAAATAGTTTAATTAAAAGGAAAAATACCACTTGAAACAAGCAAGAGAAATGACCGTCGAGAATCTAAGATTTCAATTAAACGAGATGTTTTTCTTTTTCTTTAATAGAATTGGAAAATCAAAATAAATTTGGAAACAAAAACCAAAGAATTTGAATTATAGTTTAAAGTTTGACTAAAAAATCCTAATTAATCTAGGTCATAAGTTTTGGAAACCAAATTTTGATTATTAAACTGAATTAAGGATTTTAACGGTCTTCCGTTGATTTTGCCAGTTCAATTTAAATATTGGTTTTTAACTCAATTAAAACTCAAATAGATTAATGAATTATAGTCAATTTAGTTTTCAAAACATTATATATATATGTTATTCAAGTATTTCTACTTAAACTATGAGATTTAATCAGACAAAAAAAAGTTTATGTTTGAGGTTAGGTTTTTACTCATACAATTTTGTAAAATTATTTGAGAAAAGAAAACCACAAAATACTTTGTCTCAGAAATATATATATTTTTTTCTTTCTTAAACATCTTTGTAAACCGGAGGAAAAAACAAAATCGAGGCAAAGCCAAAACTTGAAATTCCCCATCGCTGTTCCGTCTTCTTCTTCTTCGTTGTTCAGTTCCTTCTTGTCACCTCTTTTCACCTTTCGCTTCAGAAAAAATAATCACACTGGTAAGCTTCTCTCTCTCTCTGCCTTACCCAATCAATTTCTCTGCTTTAGCTCCTTCTGGGTTCGCTTTTTGAAAACCCTAAAAATCACTAAAATTATTTTTTTTCTTCCCCTTTCTGTTCGCTAAATCAGAAATCATAGTTACAATCTTCGTTTTTGCAGGTCTTAGGGTTCGTATTTGTTTCATCGTGCTTCTAATTTCTTGAAATTAACATGGGGAGGAACAACAATTCTGATGATGAAGGTAGCATGAATCGCTTCGTTCTCAAACCCTAACTTTTGTCTGTGTGAAACGGCGTAATTTTCTCTAGGCTTTTTGTTTGTTTCTTGTGATTTTGTTTAAAAAATCGAATCTTTTTTTCTTTAAACAGATGATCATGAGCTCGAGGATGAAGATGGAGAACCTATTCATGGAGATCCAGTTGATAACGGTGACAACGATGATGAAGAAGATGATGATGACGGTACAACGTTTTGTTCTTGATTTTGGGCTTCTACTAGTGAGAAATGGGTGTTCTTTTTGATTGTTCTGTCTATCGTTTTTGCTTACCATCTTATACCTGAAAGGTGTAGAGTCTGATTGCGTTGAATGAAATTAGTTGTGCCTGCAGTTCATTGTCTTTTAGTCGATTCATTTGGAGAAATTTAGAAGCTTGCTGCATTTGCTCCATTAGGAGATGCAGTGTTTGCATTTTGGCAACTCAAAATATAGTTAGGAAAATCAAAAATGTTGGAAGGGTCGAAGTATGCATAGTGAATGAATAGATGTGTGTGTTCTTAGATGTTTATCTGCTGGAAAAGATTTTCCTTGTTTAAATTTTCCCTGTTCACATGTCGATGCTTGAATTATGTGTCAATCTTCCCTTGTCAGGTTCCTTGTTAGACTTCATGGTTTTTGTATATTAAGCTTTGAGTTTCACATTTCTCTTACTTTTGGATTTAGTCAGTGTGGTTTGCTGATTCAGCCTTTTTTTGTTCCATGATGTGAGATTATTTGTTTTGTAGTTGGGAATGAGTATGAGGATGATGGGTTCATAGTGGGTGATGGAGATGAAGACGAAGAAGAAGAGGAGGAGGACGAAGAAAGGCAAGATAGCGATGAGGAGAGGCAGAAAAAGAAGAAGAAACGAAGAAAAAAGTGAGTATTATTTCCCTACTCGTTCTCTTAAATTTCATCCTTTCCTAACTTACAAAAAATTTAATTTCAGTTTCGACGTGCAGGACACACTTGATAAAATATTCCTGTAGTTCTCAGTAGTGTTTATTTGTGATTACTTTATAGTTTACTGTTAAATGAAATTTAGCAGCTCTGTTCTCTTTCTGATTAACCTTGCATGTATGATGATTTTAATAGGGATGAAGATCTTGATGAAGATGATTATCTGCTTCTCCAAGATAACAACGTCAATATCCAAAAGGTTAGTCATATTTGTGTATATCTCCAGATTTGTACACACACTAAAAGTATATGTGTGGTACTAACACATATTGATTTTTTCTTCTTGAACCATGTCAGAGGAAGTATAAGCGGTTGAAGAAAGCTCAAAGGGAACGGGATAATGGTCAGGTGGGGTCATCTGATGATGAGTTTGATGGGAGTGGTGGAGCTAGAAGAAGTGCCGAGGATAAGATCAAAGACAGGCTGTTTGATGATGTTGAGGGTATGTTCTCTTGTGCCTTGTGATACTCTTGTGTTGACTGTTGGCACTTAGTTGACTATGTACTTTTTGTGCTAGTAGATCTACCTGATGATGTAGGAGATGAGGAAGATTTAGTTGTGGAAGAAGATGTAGTTGGGAGCGAGGATGAAATGGCAGATTTTATTGTAGATGAAGATGATGGGCTTGGTCCTCCTAAGAGGTATTATTTACTGTTTTTATCTCCCATGTGATCTGATATCTCTCTTAGGTCACACATTTCCTGATTATAATCAACTATTTTTTCAGGGGAAACGCAAAGAAAAAGAAATTTAGGCAGGGCTCAGATATCAGTGCTATGCGAGACGCTAATGAAATATTTGGTGACGTTGACGAATTTTTGACACTTCGGAAAAGGGGTTTGGCATCTGATGAAAGGATGGAAAGAAGGCTTGAAGATGAGTTTGAACCTACTGTTCTTTCTGAGAAGTACATGACAGGAAAAGATGATGAAATCCGCCAGCTTGATATTCCTGAGAGAATGCAGGTACATTATCTGGTTTAGTTTTTTCTATGCGTGCGTGTGGTCTATGTTTTAGTTGGCGTTCGTGGGTAGATGTAAAGATATTATGTTAACTTTGACAGATATCTGAAGAAAGCACTGGAAGTCCTCCTGTAGATGAAATTAGCATCGAGGAAGAGAGCAATTGGATATATGCTCAACTTACTTCTCTACTTAAAGAACCTGATGGACAAGGACTTCATACCTTTGAAAGGCAGGGTTTCTCAGTTAACAAGGATGACATTTCAAAATTTTTGGAGCTACATCATGTGCAGAAATTAGAGGTTTTTGGAGTCATTCTTTAGTTGGGTTTTTCTCTTGAATAGTTGATTAGTATGCTAATGTTTTCTGTCGCATCTAGATACCATTTATAGCTATGTACCGAAAGGAGCAATGCCGGAGCTTGTTGGACACTGCTGATGCTGATGGCATCAATCTAGACAAGAAACCTGAGACCAAGTGGCATAAGGTAAGCAGTTTTCTTTTTGGAGAAATAACAAGTATTCAGGTTAACATTAAAATTCTGAGGAAATTTGGTAAATTAATGTTATTTTCCAATGTAGGTCTTCTGGATGATTCAAGACTTGGATAGGAAGTGGCTGCTTCTTCGAAAAAGGAAAATGGCTTTGCATGGTTACTATACTAAACGTTATGAAGAAGAGTCTCGGAGGGTCTATGATGAAACTAGGCTCAATCTAAATCAGTATCTTTTTGAATCAGTCATTAAGTCCCTTAAAGTTGCAGAAACAGAAAGAGAAGTTGATGATGTAGATTCCAAGTTCAACTTGCATTTTCCTGCTGGGGAAGTTGGTGTTGATGAAGGGCAGTACAAGAGGCCGAAAAGGAAATCACAGTATAGCATCTGCAGCAAAGCGGGGCTCTGGGAGGTAGCAAACAAATTTGGGTATAGTGCTGAGCAACTGGGACTTGCATTATCCCTAGAAAAACTGGTCAGTATGCTTTGATATTTTTATGATCTGTATGTTGTGGTGGCATGACAATTCTGACGCTGCTTGAGTTACAGGTTGATGAGCTTGAAGACGCAAAGGAAACACCAGAGGAGATGGCAATGAACTTTGTGTGCGCAATGTTTGAAAATCCTCAAGCTGTTCTGAAAGGTGCACGGCATATGGTATGCTCTGCGATAAAATTATTTTTTATGAACTGTTTTTATCTGGATTTAGAATCACAAGAACTTCTCCCCTAATTCATGGTGGGATATCCAATTCTTCCCTGTTAGGCTGCAGTTGAGATAAGTTGTGAGCCATCAGTCAAGAAGTATGTCCGTGGCATTTATATGGAGAATGCAGTAGTCTCAACAAGTCCAACAGCAGATGGAAATACAGTAATAGACTCTTTCCATCAGTTTTCTGGGATTAAGTGGTTACGTGAAAAGCCATTGAGCAAGTTTGAGGGTGCACAATGGCTTCTCATTCAGAAGGCAGAAGAGGAGAAACTTCTTCAAGTAACCTTCAAGCTGCCTGAGAATTTCATGAATAGGCTTATTAGCGACTGCAATGAACACTATCTAAGCGTCGGTGTTAGTAAGTATGCTCAACTCTGGAATGAACAAAGAAAGTTGATACTGGAGGATGCAATTCATGCTTTTCTTTTGCCATCAATGGAGAAAGAAGCAAGATCCTTGCTAACTAGCAGAGCGAAGAGTCGGTTACTTTCAGAATATGGACAGGCTTTGTGGAACAAGGTGTCTGCAGGGCCATATCAAAAGAAAGAAATGGACATTAGCTCAGATGAGGAAGCTGCACTGAGGGTCATGGCATGTTGTTGGGGACCTGGAAAGCCACCAAATACGTTTGTGATGCTGGACTCATCGGGCGAGGTGCTTGATGTGCTTTATGCTGGATCCCTCACATCGCGATCTCAAAATGTGAATGACCAGCAACGTAAAAAGAGTGACCAGGATCGTGTTTTAAAGTTTATGATGGACCACCAACCTCATGTTGTGGCTTTAGGAGCTGTCAATTTGTCTTGTACTCGTTTGAAGGATGATATTTATGAGGTAAGGATTCATGTTATGCAACTATGTTTGTTGACTCATGCTAATGCAAGTTACATGTTCTGAGTTTGATCTTTAGATATAGGAATTATATCCATATAATTCTAGATAACTGTGATCACTGGTTTACGTAATTAGTTCCTCAGCTCTATAGAGGCCTGGATTTTGTGTTTTATCATCAGTACTTTCAAACTAGCTATCCCTTTTCTGAGTTTGACTGCTTTCCAGAAAATGATATAATGTTATATCTGATGAAATAAGCTTGAGCTCCTGCTTTTGTAGTTTGCGCAAATTTTCTGGTTGTTTCAATTTTTCACTGTCAATTTTCTTTCATAGTAAAACTTGGTTGTTTTATTCTGTATATCAGGTCATATTCCAGATGGTGGAGGAAAAACCTAGAGATGTCGGACATGGGATGGATGATTTAAGCATTGTTTATGTGGATGAGTCGCTTCCTAGGCTATATGAAAATTCTCGAATCTCAGGTGAACAACTACCTCAGCAGTCAGGGATCGTGAAACGTGCTGTTGCTATTGGACGCTATCTCCAGAATCCACTAGCAATGGTGGCCTCTTTATGTGGTCCAGGTAGGGAAATTTTGTCTTGGAAGCTCCATCCCCTGGAGAATTTTCTTCAGCTAGACGAAAAGTATGGAATGGTTGAGCAGGTTATGGTTGACATTACAAACCAGGTTGGAATCGACATAAACTTGGCAGCTAGCCATGAGTGGTTTTTTTCTCCTTTACAGTTTATTTCTGGACTTGGGCCTAGGAAAGCTGCATCCTTGCAGAGGTCGCTTGTAAGAGCTGGTTCCATATTTGTCCGCAAGGACCTGATAGTGCATGGGCTTGGTAAAAAAGTTTTTGTAAATGCAGCCGGTTTCTTGCGCATCCGTAGAAGTGGGCTGGCTGCTAGTGGCAGTCAATTTATCGACTTATTGGATGACACCAGAATACATCCCGAGTCATATAGTCTTGCGCAGGAATTGGCGAAAGATATTTATGATCAGGATGTCAGAGGTGATTCAAATGATGATGAGGATGCTATAGAGATGGCAATAGAGCATGTGAGAGATCGGCCAGCCTCTTTGAGAAAAGTTGTCCTTGAGGAATATCTTGCCAACAAGAAACGAGAGAATAAGAAGGAAACTTATAGCAATATCATGAGAGAATTGAGCTGTGGTTTCCAGGATTTGCGGATACCGTTTAAAGATCCAAGTCCAGATGAAGAATTTTATATGATTTCAGGTGAAACTGAAGACACCATAGCTGAGGGCAGAATTGTCCAGGCTAGTGTTCGGAGATTGCAGGGTGGAAGAGCCATATGTGTATTAGACTCTGGGTTAACTGGAATGCTTATGAAGGAAGATTACTCAGATGATGGCAGAGATATTGTTGAGCTGTCTGACCGACTGAACGAAGGGGATATCCTCACATGCAAGATTAAATCAATTCAAAAGCAGAGGTATCAAGTGTTCCTTATTTGCAAAGAAAGTGAAATGAGAAACAACAGACACCAGCAGAACCAGAATAGGGATCCTTATTACTATGAAGATAGAAACAGTCTCCAACTTGTAAAAGAGAAAGCTCGAAAGGAAAAAGAGCTAGTGAGGAAGCATTTTAAGTCTCGGATGATTGTCCATCCCCGCTTTCAGAATATCACTGCAGACCAAGCGACAGAGGTATGCCCAATATCTCCGTTTGGTACTTATTTAGTCTTGATGAATGCATTTGTTGTATAGTTAAAGAAATCTTTGTGTTCACTTGTTGGTGCTATGTACAGTATTTGTCTGACAAAGACTTTGGAGAAAGCATTGTTCGGCCAAGTTCTCGAGGACTCAATTACTTAACTTTGACGCTCAAGATTTATGATGGAGTTTACGCTCACAAGGAGATAGTTGAAGGTGGGAAAGAAAACAAGGACATCACAAGCCTACAGTGTATTGGGAAGACCCTGAAAATTGGAGAGGACACCTTCGAGGATCTAGATGAGGTTCTTCTTTTATCTATCTGATTATACTATCAATGAACACATTTATTTGATTCTTGAACATCCTTAAGCTTTTAAAGACTCCTCGACTTTTGCAAGCTTCTTTGGATCTAATTTAGTGCATCTTTAAAATAATATTAACCACACCATCTCATAACGACAGGTCATGGATCGATATGTTGATCCTTTGGTATCTCATCTTAAGACCATGCTCAACTATCGGAAATTCCGAAAGGGGACCAAATCAGAAGTAGATGATCTTCTTAGGCTCGAGAAGGGCGAAAATCCTTCAAGGATAGTTTACTGTTTTGGGATTTCACATGAACATCCAGGCACCTTTATACTGTCTTACATAAGGAGCACAAATCCACATCATGAGTATATCGGTTTATATCCCAAGGGATTCAAGTTCAGGAAGAGGATGTTTGAGGACGTTGATAGGCTTGTGGCATACTTCCAGAGGCATATTGATGACCCGTTGCAAGAATCAGTGCCATCGATCAGGTCTATTGCTGCTATGGTACCGATGAGAAGCCCTGCAGACCGTGGCTCATCTGGAGGAAGTGGTTGGGGTGGTTCTCAGAATGAAGGAGGCTGGAGAGGAAACTCAGATCGCTCAGGCTCAGGTAACGAATTTCAATGTTGGTTTTTCACTTGCACAGATGGGCTTGCGTGGTCATTGTTTTGCTTATCAGGCTTTTGTTTTAACTTAATTTCCGGCAATCTGGATTTTGGATGCAGAGAAGCATTTATATTACAATAATATTATTTCTGTAATCTGAGACTATGATTCTGCATGTCCACTCTTGAAAAATTGTGCAAATGTTTTCTAGGAAGGGGCGGTGACTACAGAAATGGTGGTGGACGTGATGGGCATCCAAGTGGAGCGCCAAGGCCATATGGTGGTCGTGGCCGTGGAAGAGGTAGAGGACGGAGGGATGATATGAACAATGATCGACAAGATGGAAATGGAGATTGGGGTAATATTGATACCGGAGCTGGAGATGGAGGTTGGGGAAGTGGCGGTGGTGGTGGTGGTTGGGGAAGTGAGTCTGCTGGCAAAAAGAGTGGCAGTGCAGGCGGCTGGGGTAATGAGTCTGGTAGTGGCGGTGGTTGGGGAAGTGAGGCTGCTGGCAAAAAGAGTGATGATGCGGGTGGTTGGGGAGGTAGCGGTGGCGGTAGCGGTAGCGGAAGTGGAGGTTGGGGAAATGATTCTGGTGGTAAAAAGAGCAGCGAGGGTGGCGGTTGGGGAGGTGGTTCTGGTAGTGGCGGCGGTGGTAGCGGAAGCGGTTGGGGAAACGAGGCTGGTGGTAAAAAGAGTGATGGAGGAGGAGGCGGTTGGGGGACTGAATCCAGCAGTCAAAAGAGCGGTGGTGGTGGCGGTGGATGGTGAATAAACTTAACCGCCTAAAATATTAGTTGGGTAATTGCAAATGTTAAGACAAGACATAAATACATTAGTCGTAATTAGCTTCTCCCTAAATGGCATTTTCTTATTATTTTTTTTTTTGGTCAAAGGCATTTTCTTATTTTATACTCTGCTTTGTTGGTCTTAACCTGACGGTTATTATTATCGGTTGTGTATTGCGACTTTTAATGGTCCAAGTAAAGTCTTTCAAGCGATGCTTACATAAGTAATTAGAGGTACCTAAAAACTAAAATATGGAATGTTTCTTTCAAATATGAAAAAAATAAAACATAAAACAGATATATTATATGTTTTAGGCCTCTAAATTGGTCTTACCGGTCTTGTACATATCATATGTATTTGAACACATTCAAGTTTATATGATACAGATTTTACAATTTTTAATTGCTATTGTGAGTTGGGAAGGAGACAGTCATCACGCATTTTCAACAACTTACCATTTTGGTATCTAAATCAAGTTGGTTTTATATCTGTTTGTTTCAACTTGAACACTTAAAAATTACATTATTCGTACAATTAAGGCTCTTACTAAATCAACATATTCACACAGCCATTTAAAAATATACTGTACTGATTCACTCACTAAAATTCAAACCACATTTTGTTCCAATCGTGCCTTGTGATAAAATTGGACAGCAGTTGAAAGGACACTATTTGTTCCAATTTTATCAACAATTTATAATTTAAGAATGAATTTAACTAAGCTTTTGACCCCAAAATAAAAAATAAATGAATGAATTTAGTTGGCTAAGCTTAATTTACCATTTTGCCATTCTTCCTCTTCTATTGTCTTAAGAGCCTTTCTGTTTCTTAAAACTGAGCTTTGTTGAAATCGAATCGAGTTGGGGAAGAAATTGTAATGGATGCTGATGACGATTTCTACACCGGCACCGATAACGATTCCGATTATGCCGATAGTGTTGACACCGATTACGAGTTCGTTGAAGATGACGCTGATGATTCCAATGGCCTCATCTTCCGCCGCCGCCAGGTTTCTCCCGATCTAACATCTCGTATAAATATATTAAAAAAGTAAACTGAACATTTTATGTTCGTTTCCTTTACAGAGATGCATTTTGAATTCAATTTTGCGAGTTCTCAAAAATAAAATAAAAAAACAAATACAGGACTTGTTGTAAATGTTGATGATGAATCGATGATGATTTGAATTAACATTTGTAGCTTTAGCTAATGATGATTCGTGTTGTTCTTGTGTATTTTCTATTTTACTAATATAGTTTTTTTTTTTATGGTTTGTAGCAAAATTATAGTGTGTTAAGCGAATCAGATATTTGCAAGCTTCAAGAAGATGATATTTCCAGAATTTCATCTGTATTATCGATTTCAAGAAATTCATCTGCAATCCTGCTTCGTCATTACAATTGGTGATTCCAAATTCCAAATTCACATTTCATAATGTAGTTTATTTTTATTTTTATAACAATTCTTTTGCAAATGTTTAGGTGTGTGAGTAGAGTTCATGATGAATGGTTTGCTGATGAGGAAAAGGTTCGAGACGCTGTTGGTTTATTGGATAAACCTGTTGTTGATTTCCCAACTGATGGAGAAGTATGGCTTTCCAATAGTTTGACATTGTAAATTTATCTGATAGAATTAAAGTTTGTTTATTTTTTGTGCTTCAAGCTTTGTCTTTTGTTTATACTTGTTTCTTTCTCATTTTTGGCAGCTTGATTGTGGAATTTGTTTCGAGACTTTCCTTTCTGACAAATTGCATGCTGCTGCTTGTGGTCATCCGTTTTGTGATTCTTGCTGGGAAGGTTTGTTTTGTTGCCATCCTGATAATATTGAGACCCGTTTCCAAACTTAATGCTTAGATTTAACTAGCATTGTAGCTTATATTCCTTTACAGTCTTCATTTTTAAATAATGCAGTGTATAAGTATTACAGTAAATGATGGTTCTTTGTTGTTTATCTGATATTTTCCTCCATCTGTAGGTTATATCACCAACGCGATTAATGATGGTCCAGGGTGTCTTATGTTACGGTGTCCAGATCCCTCTTGCAAAGCTGCTATTGGTCAGGATATGATCATTTTGTTAGCTCCTGATAAAGATAGGCAGAAGTACACATCTTATTTTGTGAGATCATACGTTGAAGATAATAGAAAGGTAAGCTAGCAATTTCAGTTTGATCATCATACGTTAGACATGTGCAGTGGTGTTTATTTTTCTTATATTAACCTTCAAATGAAAGGAAGTGCATACTTTTATTGTTCTTTATCCTTCTATAGTATGTGCTTACCGAGATAGTAATGCATCTTTTATCTATAGACCAAGTGGTGTCCCGCTCCAGGCTGTGACTACGCTGTAAACTTTGTTGTTGGGAGTGGTAATTATGATGTGAATTGTCGCTGTTGTTACAGTTTCTGCTGGAATGTAAGTCGTTCTATCAGTTCGAAATAGAATAGTTTCATCTTTCCATTGCATTAAAACTAACTGTACCATATGACTCAATCATCATGGGACTGCAGTGTGCAGAGGAAGCTCACCGTCCCGTAGATTGCGACACTGTTTCAAAGTGGGTCTTGAAGAATAGTGCAGAGTCTGAGAATATGAATTGGTACGTTGATTTATCAGATAGAGTTGATGTATATAGATGCTTAAGATGTTTGCGATGTGGTGCTCGACCTTAAAAGGGCACTCATAGTTCTTTAATATCTGGGTTCTTTACATTGTATTGGTAGTGATGGCTACCATTTTGTATAGTCAAAGGGAGCCAAACCGGTGCTGCATTTATCGAATGTTAGAAGAAAGTGTATTCGCTTTCTTCTCATTCATCTTCTAGCATTAGGGTGCATGATGCTTCACATTGTGTATTGTAGCTTCTAAACTTCGTTTTTGACTTTCAGGATTTTGGCCAATTCCAAGCCCTGTCCAAAATGTAAACGGCCAATAGAGAAAAACCAGGGTTGTATGCATATTACATGCACCCCACCATGTAAATATGAGTTCTGCTGGTAAGTTGATAAAGTGGTTGATTGTACAGACTACAGAATGCCATCATCTCAAGTTCTCCTTTTATTCTCTCTATACTTCCTGGAATCTTAACTCTGAATTGAATTATTTTGTTTTCTACTCTGAAGCAAGATGGAAAATAAGTGAATTGTTCTATTTTTATCAGCATATAGAAATCGACTGTGTTTTCTTTCTGCAGTTTTCTGCATCTTTATATCTGATCCTCATATGAATTTGGCCATGTAAGATTATTCGGTGCTCCCAGTCAATTCTCATTATATGTAGTTGTATTGTATAAATATAGGCTTTGCCTCGGAGCGTGGACAGATCATGGTGAGAAGACAGGAGGCTTTTATGCTTGTAACCGTTATGAAGCAGCAAAACAAGATGGCATTGTATGAGTTCTGTACATTGTTTCTGTTCCTGACCGAAAACTAATATGTCTATTTTATCGTTGAATACACTTGATGTCTTCTGTAATTTTTCTCTGCAGTATGATGAGACGGAAAAACGCCGAGAGATGGCCAAGAACTCTCTTGAGAGATATACCCACTACTATGAAAGATGGGCGACCAATCAATCGGTAAGTAAATATTTGTTCAGTTAATTTTCACTTATATTAGGGGGAATGTAAGAAAGAGGTTTCAGCTGTCAAATTCAAATCCCTTGCTATGGAACAAAATATCTCTTCATGTACCTTCAAAAGTAGATGAACTATTTCATAGTTTGATTTTGAATGACGATCTAAACTTCATATGTTTTTAATTGTTCGAGATTGAGTATTATGTTTGTTGGGGGCTTGGGTATTCTGACAAATCTTTTATTGGAGTGACAGGTAGTTAACAAGTCGTGTAACTGCTGGAACAAAGTACTCTGTTAAAAGTCTATGTCATGTTAAACATATCACTGAAATTAGGCTTAGGAGATGTTCATAAAAATACTTGAAATTTATCTTATCCTTATCATCTGCCTGAAGTTTCATGTTTCCTTTTTGGTAAAATTATTCTTTATTGAATAATGACCCTAAATTTTATATTTGCAAAAAGCATATTGGCGTTTACTTGAAAACAATTTACAAGTGTTTTCATTGCTTGCTGCAGTCTAGGCAAAAGGCGCTGGCGGATCTCAAGAAGATGCAAACCGATGATGTGAACAGTGCAACACTTTCTGATGTAAATAAGAATCACTAAGTATTGGTTGTTGAAAAAAATGTGTGAAATTTGTAGAATAATCGTTGGTCTTGCCTCCTCTTTCACCTTCTTGTTGGTCTTGATTCCAGATTTTATATCCAATGAAATTCAGGAAGTTTGCTTAAGTTATCTTTATCTTTTACTAGAGATAACATTTATGCCCTTATTGATTTTTGTCTATTTTGGCATGACACTTCTAACTTTCAATAAATGCTCTTGCTCTTCATATTGTTGGGTTTCGCTAAAGTATTTTTTGATTGACTTAACAGATTGAGAAGCTCAGTGACATACAATGTCAGCCTAAATCACAACTGAAGTTCATTATAGAAGCTTGGTTACAGGTAAATTCTGTTTCTCTTGTGGCATTTCTGGGACTTTTGGATTTTGCTCACGAATTTGCTCTACAATCATAGATAGTCGAATGCAGACGAGTTCTAAAATGGACATATGCCTATGGTTTCTACTTACCTGACCATGAGCATGGAAAGAGACAGTTTTTTGAGTACTTACAAGGTAACTTAATCTAGCCCTCACATTTGACATTAACATTGCTTTCAAACTTTTGGTTTTGATTCCTTGAGTGAATTACTTTGTGTGTATTTTGGTCTGATTGATCTCTCCAAGCGGGAACAGTTGAACAAAAGTTGTCAAAAAATGATAGGAAATTTGTAAGGGAATGGATGGGTGGGAAGAGGAATGTTCTTCCTGCAAACACGACCTTTCTAGAACCAGCAACTTTTCCAGTTCAAAGGTCGCGTTCATGCATGAAGATAAATATAAAAGATTATACAACCTTGATTAATCTTTTGTCTTTTCCAGTTGTTGGGTATTATATGGAGGTAGAACATTTATTGATGGTTAAATCCATCAGTGGTTCATACGTGCAATGATCCATCATGTAGTCTTAGTAAGATAGGGAATGGTTTAGGATATGCCCTGTGAGACTCTATGGTCAAGTGTCATTCATAACAAATTCATACAGCTCCTTAATCCGAATCTTAACCATTTTGGTGAGGGATCAGTTCCATATTTATCCCGCTAATTTTAGTGTGTTAATAGGTATGGGGACTTTTGCTTGTAACAGGCTTTATTGTACTAAAATTTGTCATTTTGTTTCTTGTCTTCGTTTATCATGCATTTTAGGTGAAGCTGAGTCAGGCCTTGAACGACTTCATCAATGTGCTGAAAAAGAACTGCAAACGTACTTAGACGCCCAAGGTCCATGTGAAGATTTTAATGAGTTCCGCACAAAACTGGCAGGTTTAACAAGGTACTTTTCAAACTTACAGAACAAACTGATATATAACTGCCATTGCATGTTTACGCTCTCTACATCTAAATTTTAGTAGCTGTTCTGAAACAGTTTCAAGGAAATTTAGTTATGATTGACTTGCAAACTGAAACTTTAGTCCTTAGTAAAAGAATATGGAGAAAACTTAAGGAAGCCTTCACTCGTTTAGATGGCTCTGCGTGATGAAAGAAGCTTATAACGTTTTATTACCGTGTATGAACAGTGTCACCAAAAACTATTTTGAAAACTTAGTTCGAGCGTTGGAGAATGGGCTATCGGATGTGAGCTCGCATGGTGTATGTGGTAGAACCTCAAGTTCAAAGAGCTTAGGAGGGAAAAATAAGGGATCCACTTCTAAAGCCAGCAGCTCAGATTCAAGCCATTGGTCTTGTGAATTTTGCACTTATGTAAATCCAAGGACAACCAACATTTGCCAAATGTGTGAACATGGCCGGTGAAATGCCAGTACGAAATCCGCCTTGTGGCATTAAAGACTGTAATAGTAAGTTTGGTCACTTCTGGTCATACATATGGCCAAGTGAAGTGTCTTGTAACTTTGTATGTTTTCCTTACTGGAATAAACGGATCCAAGAGATTGGATGTATTGGACTCATGATTGATATGCCAATGATGAAATCTCAGAAACATAAGAGCTGAATAAGTTCTTACAAGAATGCTCTTCTGTTTTCATATTTCTTTTCGACGAAATTTTCCAGAATCGGATTTTCCTCTTTTACTATACTTTGTTCCACAACATCTGTTTCCGTTCCAGTCGAGGTTGAGTGAAGGTCGACCATCACTGCTGCCAACTTTGTGGAAGTTAGCTAACGGAAAAGACTTTTTTTAAGGTGATCGATCTACATCTCCACTCGTAGTTTTAATTCTTCCTTCAAACACAGTATAGTCCTTTAAACCGACAACAAAATCAGTCGGTAGGTCTCTGATTATGTTTTCTTTGACTTTATTACATGTTTCCTTGCGTCTAGAATGGGGTTGCACTTGTGCATCAAAATGTCCGGACAAACAAGTTACCCTCGTTTACTATTTAAATTAGGTTTGATCTCTTAACATTCAAAGAGTATTTTTCCAAAGAAAAATTCAAAAACCTACTAAGAACGGGAAACAAACATAGAAACTAAATCACTAGGAATTAAAGATAAAATATAATAGGAAAACACAAGGTAAAACCAGAGTTGGAGAACATGTTAAGACACCTAAACATATGTTTTACTAAACAGATCAAGATGCACAGCATCATAATGAATATGTTGGGGGATCCATGTAGGATCGTATGGCGAATTTTTGAGACTCGATCCTCGATCTCCATTGTTTTGAAAGAGACTTGAGTCGGAATAATTCGTCCATCGGAAGTCTCAAGAATATTTCCTCCATGACGTCGTCTGGTAGTGATGGCAGAGCAATTGCTTCCATCTCTTTCTTTTTTTGATATGAAAAATGAATGAAGCTCTTGTTATATATCTCGTTTTATATTAGACTTTAGAGTATAGTTTAAATTTGGTTCATTTCTAGAGGGTTTTAGTAATTTTAATTTAAATTTGACAATAAAAATGAAGTTTAAAAAAGCTATAAAGTGATATGGAATACAAATTTGGACTAGATTTTTCTAATGCTAATTATTATTTTTGGCAAGAAATCTTACATACCACTAAAAGAAAAGTTAGTAAAGAGAATATATAAGTTATAATCTAATAAAAGTGCTACATGTCACATATATCATTTATTGTGTTTAATTGTTTATTTTATTTAATTTTAAATATATCGTTAACACTGCTAAAGAAATACTAGGATGTTAAGGGTTACAACTTATTATCAAGTAATATTTTTCTATATAATTTTTCTGCAATTAATTATTTCCAAAATTAAAAAATTTAACATATATAAAACAATACAAAAAGTTGTTACTAAAACTAAATGAACTTGTATTCATTCAGTTTTAGTATATATAATCCAATGTTTAACAAAGTTGTATATTGGATTTATAAAGATTGGTATTATTAGGTGGACAATCAGATTTGGCCGACAATGCGGTTATTAAGCAGGATAGATTGTTATTAGACGGATATGCGGATTTGGGGCATGAAGCCACAACAATCTCACATTTGGATTTTCAAACATATTTTAATGCTGAGAGGACTTGCAACACAATGGTTTGAGATTTTACCTGGTAATTATGTTTCATGAAGGTTCTGGACAGACCCGTGGACCCCTTTTGGCCCCCTCTCGCCAAACAGGGATCTACCTATCGCGTTCAGTAGCTTCCTTGTGGCGTCGAGGTTCTTGGGTCCTTCCCTCTTCGTTGCCCATATATGGAGCAGCTCCATTGTCACCTAACTACTGTTATGAGATTTTAGAATCTCATCCATCAGTCAACTAGCATCCTCTAGTCTGGATAAAAAAACAGGTATCCCAAAGCACAGAATGCTCACATGGATGTTCATGCTAAACTGCTGCCCTACTCGATACCGCATCATTTCTTGGGGTCTCTAATCGGGACCACTTATGTCTCCTCTGCAACCATCACTCTGAGTCTCGCAACCACATCTTCTTTGACTGGAGCTTCTCCTGTGTTCTCTGGTCTAAACTTGCTTCCAAGCTGAGCATACCAACTACAACCTTAGATTGGGAAGTCATTATCTATTGTAATCTATGAAACTCAAAGATAATAAGAACAATTTTTTTTGTTAATTTAGAAAACTTCTCAAAAAACTAAATCTCTCTCTAAATCTCATTCTCTCTTTGAACTCTCATTCTCTCTTAGAACTCTCCTTCTCTCTTAGAACTCTCCTTCTCTCTTAGAACTCTCGTACAATTGTCACAATCCAACAATTGTACTTATTGTGTTTCTAGGTAACACATATTCCTAATATAACTATAAAAACCCTATTAGATAAATCCTAAAATATATTAGATAAGTCCTAAATATAAATATTAATTATCCTAATCTCCTAATCCATACTCGGTTAAGATTATTTTTACTTGTGGATCAAGCTATCTTCAAGCTTACTCTAACATTCACCCCCTTAAGATTCAAGTTGGTCTTGGTGAGGTCTTGAACTCCTATCAAACTTCTCATCTCCTTGAACTTGATTTTGCTAAGGCTTTAGTCAATATGTCCGCATATTTTTCTTCGCCGAATACATGTTCCACCTTGATTTGATCATCTTTAACCAATTGTAATCTATGAAACTCAAAGATAATAAGAACAACTTCTCTTATTGATTTAGAAAACTTCTCAAAAACTAAATCTCTCTTTAAATCTCATTCTCTCTTAGAACTCTCATTCTCTCTTAGAACTCTCATACAATTGTCACAACCCAACAATTGTATTTATAGTGTTTTTAGGTAACACATATTCCTAATATAATTATAAAAACCCTATTAGATAACTCCTAAATATATTTAGATAAATCCTAAAATATATTAGATAACTCCTAAATATAAATCTTATTCTTATCCTAATCTCCTAAATCCATACTCGGTTAGGATTATTTTTACTTGTGGATCAAGGTATCTTCAAGTTTACTCCAACATTATCAACTCTCTCTAGCAATAGGCAGCAACAATACCTTGCTCTGCTCGCTTGGCAAGCTTCAATTTATGAGCTTTGGGGTGAACGAAATGCACTGCTCCACCGGAACAACTTCTCTGCTATCGATCCCATCTTCAGGCGAATGGTTCGGACCATTCGCAACTGGATCTCTACATTTCGGCATCAGAATGATCGTCAAGCTAGACTCTGTTGCCACTTTAAAATTAAATGCATAAAAATTTTCAAAAAATAAAATAAATGTATCCAAGTTTTTTTAGTTTCAAAAATATGTTATTTGGATAAATACAACTTGATTTCTGAGAACTAATTTGAGGACCTAGGTCGAGCACCGGAGAATGGGCTATCGGATGTGAGCTCGCACAGTGTATGTGATCGAACCTCAAGTTCAAAGAGCTTAAGAGGGAAAAAAAAAACAAAAAGGGATCCACTTCTAGAGCCAGCAGCTCAGATTCAAGCCAATGGTGTTGTGAATATTGCAGTTATGTAAATCCAAGGTCGACCACCATTTGTTTTTTCTTGTTCTATGGGAGAGGACATCCACCCAGAAATTTCGAACGACTCATCCTTAATCAGAAAACTTATTGTATTTGTATGCTTTAAACCCATACCAAAAATCGATCAATGGGTTTCTGATTGTGTTTCTTTATTTTCTATAACATGTTTCCTTTTGTCTAGAATGGGGTTAAACATGTCCATCAAAATGTCTGAGCAAACAAGTTGAGAACCCTCTTCTCTATTTACAAACCTATTTAAATTACGTTTGAATATCTTAACATCGAAAGAGTTATTTTATAAAGAAAAAATAAAAAAACCTAATAACTAGTAAGAACAGGGACTAAACATTGAAACCACATCACTAAGAAAGCAAGATAAAACATAATAGAAAAATACAAAGTCAAACCAGACTTGGGGAACACGTTAAAACACCTTACTAAAAGGACACAAGAAACGTAGTATCATCATGAATGTTGGGTGGACCATGTGGGATCGTATGGAGAATTTGTGAGACTCGATCCTCGATCTCCATTGTTTTGAAAGAGATTTGAGTCTGATTATTTCTTTCACCGGAAGTTTTAAGATAATTTCCTCAATGACGTCATCTAGTAATGTTGGTAAAGCAATTGCTTCCATCTCTTTCTTCTTTTGATATGAAAGAATGAATGAATGCCTCTCTTGTTATATATGTTGTTTCGTATTAGAATTTAGAGTATAGTTTAATTTTGGTTGATTTCTAGAGGTTTTTAGTAATGTTGATTTAAACTCGACAATAAAAAGCAACTTTAAAAAGCTATAAAGTGATATGGAATGCAAAATTAGACTAGATTTTTCTAATGTTAATCATATTTTTTTCGGGAAATTTTACATACTACTCAAAGAAAAGTTAGTAAAGAGAATTATATAAGCTATAATAAAGTTATTACATGCCAAATTTATCATTTATTGTGTTTAATTTTTTTATTCTTTTTTTTAAATATCATTAATACATACTACTAAAGAAATATTAGACTGTTCAATGGTTACAACTTATAATCAAGTAGTATGCTTCTATATAAATTTTTGCAATTAATTATTTCCAAAGTTAAATTTTTAAAATAAAACAATACGAATATTTATTTCTAAAATTAAATGAACTTCTATTCATTCAATTTAGTATATATACATCCAGATCCAGGTCTCAAATAGTGTATGTAACTAACCTAATCTATAACCAAGTTAAAGACAATGAAAATTTCTTTATGCGATTTGGATGACTAAAGATAGATAGAACTTGAGGATGTCATTGACTCTTTCAGTGAGCAAAGACAAGCAATTTCAATGTGAAATATCTGGTTCTTCAAAGAGAGGTGATTTCTTGCCTATTCATATATAATATTTTGAACAGGTTTTGAACTTAATCTTAGATTCCGATGCCTAAAAATATATGGGTACAAGTTTTGTAGCTTAAGTTTAGCATAAATTTTGTAGATGAGATCAAGAAGATAAACTGCATATTTGACGGTATTTTCGACAGACTTAATTCTGTCATAAATTTCTGACGATTATACGACTACTACAAACCGTCGAAAATCCGTTAGAATTTTTGACGTATTTCCGATGGTCAACTCGGTAAATTTTTGATGGAAATACATAAATCCATCGAAAATCCGTCGGATAATATGAACGTTAAATTCCAATGATTTTCGACAGGTATGCGTAAGAAATCCATCGGAACTCCGTGAGAAACACGTAAGTAAATATGAACATCAATATAGTTGTTGCTATACCTGTATGAATTTCGTACATTCCGACAGATTTTCAACAGCAAAACCGCGGGTTCTTGCACAACGGGGAAGAAAATCAGCAGGCATATTCGATGTTCTAGGAACATACGAGAGATTAAAGAGAGGAAAATTTCCCTTAAGTGAAACAAAATCTGCAAGCTCCGCATGATAGACTGGCCAGTCTCTGGGATTCTTCGTAATGGCTACTAGATCCTTGCAATCTGTTTCAAAGAAGACACTTGATGACTTAATATCGATCATACAAGAAAACCAACATATTTCTTGTTTAAATATCCGTTTGATATCTTGTTAGTGTAGACACCAATGATTCAATGATTTCAGGATTATCTTTTTTTTTTTGTTGGTTCTTTACTACTAAATTGACTCATCTAGTAATAATTGGTTCACAAAAAAAACAAATGAAAATTCTTGAGGGTCTTAAAAAAATTGGAATTCTAATATTTTTTAAATTTTTTTGATAATTTCAATCAATATTTCTTTCAAAAATTTAATAAAAAACTTATTTCTTAAAGAAAAAAATATTGGTTGCGTCAATAGAACAAAAATCTATATTATATAAAAGTTGAAGTTGCTTGTCTAGGAAGCCGTCCACATGGGATTTAAAAAACTCGATATTATTGGTGCACGTCAGCACTTAACATAAATTATATACGATAATTTGCCAAAATAAAAAGGAAAATTAACACCTTCCAAAAAATTAAAACCCAACAGTACTAGTCCATATACTCTTTAACATAATTTTTTACAATAACTTTCCATACAAAAGAAAAACTGATACATTGCAAAACATTATAAAAATTGACGTTATAAAATCAACAAAATAATGAAAGTTAATATCAAAAATAATTTCCTTATTTTTGTTGAAAAACAAAAAAATCTAATAATAAATAAAGCCTATATTCAATTATTTACTTTATTATTTACTTTAAACCTATGAGTTCAATTAAGTAAATAAATAATAATAAAAAGTCACTGGAGCTGAGGAAAACTAGGAGAATATAATATAAAAAGCCATAAGATAATATGATAAAGAGAAACATATTATTATATAGTATTGTTACTAAGAAATAGTATTTTAAAAAAGAAAACTTTCATGGTTTTCGTAACGAAAATATTAACTTAATATTAGAGTAGAATTTTTCTTTAATTCTATGATAATAATCTTAATCATCAATAATTACCTTTGCATGTTATGAATGTATTTTTTTAAATAACACATTTTGTACTTTAAATTTAACTAAAAACATTGTAATTATTTTTAAAATTTTATAATTTGAATCAGAATCTCAATAGATTATTTATAAAAGACATTCGAGAGAGGTCAGTGAGAGTTCGGAAGAAAAATATAGAAAGAGTGGTATAAAAAGCCATCAAACCACATGGTAGAGATATTTTATACGTTTTGACTCCGTGAGTATATATGACCCACTAATAATCATCATCAAATTTTTAAATATTATTAAATATTGAGAAAGGTGCAAAATTTCTATGAAACTAACATACATAGAATTGAAAGTAAATTTTCAAATATCACTGATTTGAATGGAACTTTAGAAGTCTGAATTAATTAAATTAGGTTTTCCTCTTTTTCTTTAATTTTTAGGTTGATTTAATAAATATAATAGACTGGTTTCTTAAAAAAACACGCACACATTTGGAAAACTACATAGTTAGTTAAATACTGAAGATTTATACATTATAACGTGAATCAATAGCCATTAAAGTGATAATTTAACAATAAAATTAATAAAATGTAAAGGAAAATATATTTGTATTTGATTTATATGATCTATGTCATTTAGTTTAAATATTCTATATAATTTAGCAAAAAAGAAGGTAATTTTAATTCTATAGAATTTTAAGTTCTTACAGAATAATAAAGAGTTTCTAATAGTCACAAATTTTAGTTTTCTTAATACTTATTTATACATTTTATGGCTTTGTAAGAGAAGAAAGTTTACTTAATATTTACTCATAAGCACACATAAATACATAATCAAGATGAATTAGAGTTTCAATTTAAATTTCAAATGATTAGTTGGGAAAACTGTCAATTTAGGAATGTATGTGAGAAAATCATAATTAGTTTCTAAAAATAAATTTTATAGATTATTCATAGATAAAATATTATTTGATGTTGAGGATAAAATTTTCTTAACTTTGTTAGATTATATAATAAACTGTATTATAATAAAATTATTAAATTTAAGAAATATATGATCAAAACTCAAATAATTAGAAGGTAAAGAATATTGTAAAAATATAGTTTTTATAGATTATTCATAGGTAAACTATTATTTGATGGGGATGATAAAATTTCTTAATTTTTAGATTATATAATAAATTATTTTATAATATATTTTTAAAATTTAATAAATATACTATCAAAACTAAATAATTAGAAGCCACAAAATATTGTAACTGAAAGTCATAATTATTTTGTAAAAAAGCTAATTTTTATATATTTTTCATACATAAACTATTATTTGATGTTAGGGATAAATAATGCATAATCAAGATGATATATGGTTTAATTTAAATTTTAAATAATTTTCAGTTAGTCAAGAAAAGCTATCAATTTAGGAAAAGTCATAATTTTTAAAAAAAATTAATTTTATAGATATACATAGATAATCTATTATTTGATGTTGAGGATACAATTTTCTTGATTTTGTTGGATTATAATAAATTACGTTATAATATATTTTTAAAATTAAGAAATATATTATCAAAACTCAAATAATTATATGCCAAAGAATATTGTAACAAAAAATCATAATTATTTTGTAAAAAAATATTATTATAGATTATTCGTAGATAAACTATTATTAAATGTTAGGGATATTTTTTTGTACTTTAGTCAGATTATTTAATAAAACTACATCATAGTGATTATTATTTTTAATTTGGAAAATATATTATTAAAAGTAAAATAATTAGAAGTCAAGTAATATTGTAATTAAAATTGATATATTTAAATATTTATTTTTATCAGAGAAAAAATTAGATATAAATATAAAATTTTATATACACCTACTATATACTATATGGAATTTGAATCTAGTATATACTATATAATGTTTTAAAACCAAGTATATACTATATAAAAGTTGAAGCTACTTGTCTCTAAGGCCACCTACGTGGGATTTAAAAAATCCGATGTTATTGGTCCACATCACCACTTAACATAAATTATCTATGATAACTTGCCAAAAAAGTGATACCTTCCAAAAAATAAAAACTCAATGCTATTGGCTCACATAATTTTTAACATAAATTTTTTAAAATAACTTTCCACAAAAAACAAATACATTCCAAAACATTAAAAAAATTCAACATCACAAAAATCAAACAAAATAATAAAAATGAATCTCAAAATAAAAATATTTTCCTTACTTTAGTCACAGATAAATTATCAAAATAATGGAAATTAATCTAAAAATAAAAAAAATTCCTTACTTTATTCAAAAATGAAAAAAATCTAATAAAAATAAAATCTCTACTTAATTATTTATTTTATTATTTACTTAATTATTTACTTAAAACCTATGAGTTCAATTAAGTAAAATGTATTTAAAAAAATCATCAAAGCTGAGAAAACATGGAGATAATATAAAAAGCCATTAGATAATATGATAGAGAGAAACAGATTATTAGATAGTATCATTACTAAGAAATATTCTTTGAAAAAAGAAAATCATAACGGAAAAATTAGCTTAGTATTATAGTAGAATTTTTATTTTAATTCTATGATAATAATCTTAATTAACAATACTTAGCTTTGCATGTTATGAATGTATTTTTTTAAATATACTTTAAATTATGAATGTAGTTTTTAAGTATACTTTAAATTTAACTAAAGTTAGTTTTAAAAGTTTAGAATTTGAATCATATACTTAATAGATTATTTTTAAAAAATAGCCAAAAGAACTTAGTTAGAGTTCGAAAGAAAAATAAAGAATGAGTGGTATAAAAAGCAGTCAGACCACATGTTAGAGATATTTCTTGTATTTAGACTCTCACAATATATATGACCCACTAATAATCATCATCAAATTTTAAAATATTATTTTGTAAACTTTTTAAATATTACTGGATATTGTGAAAGGTGCATAATTTCTATGGAACTATTATACATAGAATTGAAAGTAAATTTCAAACATCAGCGGTTTGAATTGAAACTTTAGAAGTTTGAATTAATTAAATTAACTTTCTTATTTCTCTTTATTTTTAGGTTGATTTAGTAAATATATTAAACTGATCTTTAAAAAACACACACACACACGCTGAAGATTTGTAGATTATAACATGAACCAATATCCATTTAAGTGATAATTTATCAATAAAACTAATAAAATGTAAAGAAAAATATATTTGTATTCGATTTATATGATTTATATCATTTGATTTAAAATTCTATATAACTATGCAAAAAAAGTAATCTTAATTCCATAGAATTTTAAGTCCTAACAGAATAATAAAAAAAATTTAGTAGTCACAAATTTTAGTTTTCTTAATAATTATATATGCATTTTTATGACTTCTTAAGAGAATAAAGTTTACTTAAAATTTATTACTCAAAAACACACATAAATACATAATCAAGATAATTTATAGTTTCAATTTAAATTTTAAATGATTTTAGGTTAGTTGGTAAAACTATCAATTTAGGAATTTTCGTGAGAAAATCATAATTATTTTGTAAAACAAAAACAATTTTTATTGATCATCCGTAAATAAACTATTATTTGATGTTGAGGATAAAATATTCTTTATTTTGTTAGAGTATATAATAAACTATGTTATAATATATGTTTTAAATTTAAGAAATATATAACCAAAACTCATATAATTAGAAGCCAAATAATATTGTAACTTTAAATCATAATTATTTTGTAAAATTTTTTTTTATAAACTATTTATAGATAAACTATTATTTGATGTTGAAGATAAAATTTTCTTAATTTTATTGGATTATATAATAAATTATGTTATAATGTATTTTTAAAAATTAAAGAAATATATTATCAAAATTCAAATAATTAGAAGCCAACAAAATATTGTAACGGAAAATCATAATTATTTTGTAAAAAAATATTTTTTTATAGATTATTTGTGGATAAACTATTATTTGATGTTAGGGATAAAAATACATAATCAAGATGATATATGGTTCAACTTAAATTTTAAATGATTTTTAGTTAGTTGGGAAAACCTATCAATTTAGGAATGTTCATGAGAAAATCATAATTATTTTGTAAAAAAGTAATTTTTGTAGATTATTTGTAGATAAACTATTATTGGATGTTGAGGATAATATTTTATTAAATTTTTTACATTTTATAATAAATTACATTATAATATATTTTTTAATTAAAAATATATCATCAAAACTCAAATAATTAGCAGTCAAAGATTATTGTAACTAAAGATCATAATTATCATGTAAAAAATAATTTGAGATAAATTATTAGTAGATAAACTATTATTTGATGTTGAGGATACAATTTTCTTAGTTTTGTTAGATTATATAATAATTAACGTAATAATATATTTTTTAATTTAAGAAATATATCATCAAAACTCAAATAATTAGAAGCCAAACAATATTATAACTCAAAATCATAATTATTTTCTATAAAAAATATTTTATACTTTATCCCTAGATAAAATATTATTTGATGTTAGAGATAAAAAATCTTAATTTAGCGAGATGATATAATAAAATTATATCATAATGATTAAGTTTTTAATTTAGTATATATATTATTAAAACTCAAATAATTAGAAGCTAAGTAATTTGTAGTTGAAATCGATAAATTTAAATATTAATTTTATTTTCAGAAAATTTTTTATAAAATATAAAAATTTTATAAAAATATGAGCGTAAGGCAGATTAAAACCTAGTTAAATTTAAAAAAAAGTTGCTGACTTGTCCCAAAATATAAATTGTAAAAATGTATTTTTAACTAGATGAAAAAAAACTAAAAGAACTTTTTATCATTTTTGTTCATCGCTCAAATCTCCCTCATCCTCTCCAATCTCCATTGCTTCCTTTTTTGAGCAAACTTCTTGCATTCTCCTCTTAAACCGATTCAAATGCTTCTTCATCCCTTCTAGATATGACAGGTTAAATTTCGTTACGTCTCGCTCTGACGTAAAAACCATAAAAATCTCAAAACTCGACACTGGCTCCAATGGCATCTCAAATTCAATCCTCACGCCATTTCCCAATCTTGAAAAATGAAAAAGTTCAATCCTTTATGATCAATATCTTCCACAAAAGAAGAGCTTCGTCAATTAAGCTTACTTCATTCCCGTATCCAATTAAAAGGTACAATTTTTGCGTTTGCGTTTGAATTTGAGCATAATCATTGGTTCAACACTGAAAAAGTCTCTTCCTTTTTCAACAGTTTTCAGATTAGAAGATCAAACCAAGAAATAGCGTTTGCGTTAGACACAGGTTCTTCATCAATTAAGCACACTTCATTCCCCTATCCAATGAAAAGGTAACATTTATGCGTTTGCGTTTCAATTTGAACATAATCATTGGTTCATTACTGAAAAAGTCTTCATTTTTTCAATAGTTTTCAGATTAGAAGATCAAACAAGAAAATAGCCTTTGCGTTAGACACAGGTTCTTCAGTTCCTGGAGACAATGGAGGAGGAGAACAAGAGATCAATGGAGACAGAACAGGTCTTGGTAGCACTAGATTAGGTCGAATTGCGATTGCAGGAGGCAAACAATTACTCTTGAAACTAAACACTGCAAGAAAAAACTTCCCAATGAAGATATTTTTGCTACTTCTTGGTTTCTACACTGCCAATGCATTAGCTACGATTCTTGGACAGACTGGTGATTGGGATGTCCTTGTTGCGGGAATTGTCGTGGCAGCGATCGAAGGAATCGGTATGCTAATGTATAAGAAACCTTCTTCTTCAATGTTTTCAGGTAAGTTTCAGTCGTTTGTTGTGTTTATGAATTTCTGGAAAGCTGGTGTTTGTTTAGGTCTCTTTGTTGATGCTTTCAAGTTGGGTAGTTAGAAAAAATGAATCTTTTCTTTTTGTTTCACTATATGAGTTATGTTTGTGTGTGTATATATGTATACATTTGTTACTACTGTTTTGGAGATTCACAAGTATCAGTTTTATTGGAATTTGTCTGAGAATGCAAGCATTGTTCTTTGGCACATTAAATTCAATTCTCATTTATGCATTATAGTGAAAATCCCAACTTACAATGCTTTTATGATCTATGGATCTAATATAAAAGAGTGTTTACAAGTAAACTAAGCTTTGTTTTGGAAGGATTGAGGTATCTTGTGAACCAATTGCTCTCGAAGGTTTCTTTAGAATCTTCATGGGAGCTAGAAGCATATGTTTGCCAGAATCCAGACAATGTATTCATATGTTACATCTCAGCCATGCCTCGCAATGCCTCCTAGTATCTGATTGGTCCGTCAAGGCTGCCTGTAGCAAACTAAGAAATACCGGAAAAAAAATGAATGACTGAAACTGCAAACTGCATCGCAAGTACTTCGATTTTGAAAATGTGAATATGTGAAGAAAGAGACCTGCTGAACAATTGGATTTGTTGAGGTTGTGAATTCATGTGTCATTCCTTGCCAAACGATCTTTCCTTCATGCAGAAACAATAACCTGAATAGAAGAAACATAAGTTCTTAAGGGATGAAGCAAATAGCTACAAAACCATATGGACTAAAAGCAAAAGAACCTGTCTACAGCTCTTTGAATGGTGCTATGTTGATGGGTAACAACTAGATAAGACGCGATTTTTCCAGGTTTTCCAAGTGTATCCTCGTCTGTCATGTGAACAGACCGTATAAGATCTTCAACTACAGTTGATGCAATTGGATCAAGTCCAGCAGTTGGCTCATCATATAAGAGCACCTAAGAAAGGGAAAACCCATAAATGAGTTAAACTTTCATCAAGAACTATAGAGATGCAGCATTTGAGCCTCTAAAGAAGAAACACATTCATGAAGTGCAGTAGATTTTCAGATTGACCTCTGGCTCTATGACTTCTTTAGTTATATCAAAAATTATTGAACGAGCTAAAGCAACCCTTTTCTTCATCCCACCAGATAGCTCAGAAGGTAGTCGATTTTCAACCCCCTGTTTATATTAAAACACAAACAGATAATAAGCGGGATGAACTATTTACCAAGTACTGAACTACCCCATGTTATGAGAATTGTATGCACCAAAAATCAAAAAGAAAAAAAAAATCATAAGAACCAGGAGTAAACAATCATCATTTGATGCAAACTTTGATAAGTGATATAACAATTAAGATACCTTCAAACCAACAGCTGCCAAGGTTTGTGTCACAAGTTCAGATATTTGGTTCTCGGGCATCTTTGAACGTTCATAACTGAGTTTAGTTACCATAAAAAAAAAAATTAATATGACTAAAAACAAAAAAAGCATCATCCACCACTTGGTTAGAAATGAGGTTTATGTAGGACAGTAAAGAATAATATCTTACAGTAGGAAACCAACGTTTTCACGAACTGTTAGAGAATCAAAGAGAGCTGCACTTTGAAATACCTGTGAGATAGAAAAAAGAGGCCATTAGATACGAACACCAAACAAAAAAAAAATGCACGACTCATGAGAATTATATCTCCTAATAGCACTTACCAGGCCAATACGAACTCCTGCTATTTCCTCATCACTTATCAAACCAGCTCGTTTTTTCCCTCGTATATAAACCTCTCCCTGCAAACCAAGTATCAGAGACATTCCATAATCTGTAAACTATGATCTGCTAGATAGAGAAAGGAAAATAGCCTACGACGTGCAACAGTTGCAGACCTTGTCTGGAGCAAGAAGACCAGCTATAATCTTTAAAATTGTTGATTTCCCAGTCCCAGAAGGACCGATCACTCCAACAGCTTCGCCATGTCTAATCTGCATACAAAAAATTGGTTAGGATGTGGTGTGTTTGTGTGAGTTTCAAAATCTTCAGGTTTTGCATAATCTAAAGATCCAAAACAATTCTCGGAGTATATGATCCTACGATCTCATCAAATTCCAAGGGTCTAACTAGAGAAAAGACTTGTAATTTACACTGAGCAGATGCCCCAAGATTTCAAGAGTTTAAAATATGGCAAAAACAGTGTACTTGATCAAACTTCATACAACAAATAGACAAAGAAGTACAATCTTCTGGCATGAGGTTAGTCCATGTGATCCTTAGAGCAAATGATTAAGCAAAGAAAAATGCTGAGATAGTCGAGACTAATGACAAATCGCGCAGAAGCCTAAAGCTAGAAGCATCCTTTTGCAAATCATAAACAAAAATCTCTTACAATTATAAAATGGAAGTAGTCTAGTCTGAGTCTAATGATTTACCGCGCAGAGCCTAAAGCTAGAAGCATCCTTTGGCAAATCATTAACAAAAATCTCTTAACAGTGAATTCAAAAAAGGAAATAGTCTAGTCTCAATGTAAAATGTGAAAAACAAATTACCTTAAAGCTAACACCTTTCAAGATATGTTTTTCTCCAAACGATTTGTAGACATTTCTACATTCTATAAGAACATCAGAATCATTCTCAGGCTCTCTTTGTTTCCTCATACCTCCTCCTGACTTGGTGAGATTCTACAAATATCATCACATTATCAAATATTCGACACAAGTCAAGTTCCAACCAAAAAGCGCAGAACATTTGATATACACTAACATAGAACTCTAAACTATAACAACGATATTACAAATGAGAGTCAATAGCAGACTAAGGCAGATTCCACCATAATCCATGAAATTACTTTGTGAAAAAATCAATTTTTAAGCTAAAAGCGACTAACACAGATGACCAAATTGTGAAATTATTACATTGAATTTAGCAGATTAAGGCAGATTCGACTATGATCCATGAAATTACTTTGGAAAGTCAATTCTTTGAGCTAAAAAGACTAACAAAGATGGCCAAATTGTGATAATTGATTACATCGAATTTGGTGGCATCGTTCTCCAAATTCTGAGGTGGAGCTATGCAACAGCAAGACACTTTTCGACGGACTGAGATATTATTACGCTTTCTTGCCACAACGATGGATCGATTAGAAGAACAATGGTAGTGTAAACTTGGACGAAGCAACGAAGAAGAAGAAGATAACGAAAGCATAATTCTGGGTTGAGATTTTGAAGATTGGGGCAAATTCGCAACCAATTTGGATGATTTAATTTGAATCAAGATCGATCAAAGGTGTGGGCTTTACGTCGAAACTAAACCTTTTCTTCACCGACTCACTACGATTGAGAAAATCAATAAACATATTACGTAAAATGCCAATGCAACCAAAATCTAATAAAAAATTCAAACATAATCTTTTAAATAATTATTAGTTTATGAAAATAAAACTTATTTCTCTCTCCTAATAAATATAAACGAAAATTTTAAATTAACTTTAAAAAATTTAATAAAAAAATCCAAACAAAATTTTTAAAATAATTATTAGTTTTGAAAAAATAAAACTTATTTTCTCTCTCTCCTAATAAATATAAAAAAAATAAAAAATTAAATTTTATATTTTGATTATATTATTACTTTATAAGTAATATGGTACATTTAAATAATAGTTTCTAAATTAGACTTATTTATCAAAAATTAATATTTATCATTCTATTCATGTACAATTATATATTTTGTTAAAGTATAAAATATTTATATGTCAAACTTTAATTAACTATTTTATCATAATTTAAATTCACTATTTATTTTAATTTTAGCAAATGTTAAATTAGATCAGAATATTTACTAAGATAATATGTCTACTATAAATTTATATAATAATTATGAATAATAATTATTGTTAATTTCATAATTTATCCGATTTTGTAAACTACTTAATATCTCTACACTCATATAAAAAAATTAAAATATTTGATACGATTTGATTTTAAATAAAAATTAAAAAATCAAATCTATTCAAAATAAATAAATTTAGATCAGTGGAATAAATTCAAATTAAATTATGGACGAAAATTAAAATTATTTTGAAAAAATAACATATCAACTTCAGATTTTATGTTAAGATCTTTTATATTATTTTATGCAAATAATTAGAATTTATTTTATATATCAAATTAAGATCCACAAAATATTGTTTCCTAAATCTGATTTTTTGATATCAAATCTAACTTGAGAACCAAAATTTGAATTCAAAAATACCGCTCATGTTTTTAATTTATTTAATTTTTTAAAATTTAAACTTTCGTAGTAAGCTAAACAGAATATTCTTCTTTACAAATCTCTAAATTCGCATTACCCGTATGCTATATAAAGATCAAATCATCTAATTAAACCAAACATCCATTTTTCTTTAAATTTTACATATATTTTTGTTTTGTTTTAATTGTTGTTTTAAATTAATTAATTTGTTTCAATTGACACTTTTTATATACATGTTGTTTATAATTTGTGATGTTGTATATCTTGATTTCAACAACAAATAACGAATTGAAAAGAGGCCCGTCTTTGTATTGAAGAAGATAATATAGAAGAAGAGCTTCATTTCAACAAGAGACAACCGAAAGAATCTTCAAATGACGACATTAGGTTAGAAATATCAAACCCAGTCGCGTCTCCGGTAGTAGAGTCTCAGATTACTGAAGTATTTCCTTTGTCATCTCAGGTATGCTTAATCTCCTCCTCAATTCAATTCGCAGTTGATTGACACGCCTAACCCAATGCACTTTTTAATATTCTGAACAATTTTCTTTTATAAATAAAAAAGATGAGTTTTTATTTTATTTAGGGATGATTAGTTTAAGGATCTATTTATGACGAGGTTGACATGGTGGCCATGGTGGAAGTGACGGTGGTGGAGCAGGAAGGTGTTATGAAGTAGCAAAGTTACACATGCATGAGCAACAACGTCATTGGAGAAACATGACACGTGCTCCGACGCAAAGGCATCCATGATCAAAGCTATAGCAGATCCGACATAAGAGAATTCTCCGGTGACGGAAATATGAAACAGATATTTCTCCGCGCTGCAAAGCGTGGGTTACCATCTAGTTATTATTATTTGGGGACATGAAATTTATATGATGAATTGATTACTTTTCAATTTCGAATGTTGTTTAATAAATATCCGAATATTTATGGTTTTAATTGGATATCAAAGTTGGAAGAAAAGTATTTTCAACGTGTTTGATTCGAAATTTCGGATTCAATTCGGTTTAAGTTCAGTTTTTTTTTTTGGATTTTCAATCTAAAGTAAAATTTAATCTAGTATAAATGGTTTGGTATAAAACTGATTTCAATTCTGATTTGGTTTTTATTCAAATGATTTCCATATTTTTTTTAAATGGTTTTAAATTTCCCTTTTAATTTAGATTTAGATTCGGTTTTCGGATTTTTAAAAATGAATCCATCTAAACAATATTGAAGATATCATGTCTTTTTTCGGTCTAGACAATCGGATTTTGAGTTTGGGTTCGGATAAAATTCGATTGGGTTTGGGTTTTCGGATTTACTTATTTACTCTCTAATAGAATAATTTTGATATTTCGGTTCGGATTTGGTTTGGATATTGTCGGGTTCGGGTCAGTTCGGATTCCAAACTTTAAATCTTATAAAAACCCATAAAACTGGATACCCGATCAGATTAGGGTAATTTATACCCAAAAATCCAAAATTTCACATATTTACCCAAAATTACACCTAATAACCCGAAAACCCGAAATTTTATACAAAAAAACTTAGAAAACAGAGAATGTAACTCCAAATTTAAATCCAAATATAGAAGGGAGCAGGGAGTTTTGAGTCTAGTGACAACAAATCCAAGTTACACAAAGCCAAGACAAAGAAAAGAGAGTAAAAAGTAGTACATAATGACACCTAATCAGCAAATCCAAGTGCATGTATCTAGTGAAATGAAACTGAAAGTATGAAACATTGATAGAAAACTAGAAGTAGAGAAGTAGGGTACTGTAAATACGGTGAGCAAAGACGATTGATGACTTAGTTTTTTACTTTTGATCTCTCCTGAAATACAAGTAAAAAGATAAAACAAATGCCAGTTTCATGATTAAAGTATAAACAATGTCAAATACAAATACCTTAGAGTCGAGCATTGAGTTGAGTCAATTGTCACTGTACCTTAGTCTCAGTCTAAGACTCAGTGACTTACTCTAAAGACCACCAACATGTTTGAATTCAAGTTCATACTCTATAGGAAAATGAAAATTAAATAACAAGAAGTTAGAAATCAAACTTGTTAAATATAATTTTTGAAGCAAAAATTAATAGAGATTTCAAAGGAAAGCAATTACCTCTCATAAGTTCATCTTCTAACTCTACTTCAGCAAGCATTTGTTGAACTGTTGAGACTCCTTTTTCATTGATATGATTTCACATTTTAACTATTGTTGGGTGCAAATCAACACTTCAATTATGTAGTGTGTTAAACAGCTCCTCTAAGTATCTAAAACTCTCCCACTTGTGCTAAAAGCAGATTCAGATGCCACTGAAGACACTTGCATTGCAAGTATATCTTTAGCTATTAGGAATAACACTGGAAACTTCCCACTGTTGACCTTCCATCAAGATAACAAATTCTATTCTGCACCTTTCAGAATCTATGTAGTATCCACATTCTCATTCAAGTACAAATCCAACTCATTAGATGAATTCTGAATTCTTGTTTCTTTCACAATCTCATCATAAATGTTTTCCATATTCTCATATCGTAGAATTGTTCTTTCACAAAAATCACTTCCAACTTGATCTTGTGACTGAGACTAACACCAGGACTGACTGTGACTGCGTAGATGTCACTGACCCACTACCAATTTTGTTCAACAAATTGGCTCTGTTATACTCATCATACAAATCCTTCAAGATCTGAAGCACTTCATCTTCTTTCTAGGGTCAAAAACACTAGCTACTATCACAAGCCTAATCATTTCAACCTTACCGCCAAAAAGATCCCAATACTTTGCCAATTTTGTTAACATACCTAAAGCTTTATCTCACAATTATGCTTCAATTCCTAGACTTGTGCTTAATGCACTTAGGTTTTCGGTAATAGTGACTATCTGACTGTAGAGCTTATTTGATACAACAAAAGTTGAAGCAGATAGCACTAATGTGGATTTATAAAATAGAACAAGAATTTGAACTAACATGTCCACTACATCTCAATCATTTCTCACAGGTGGTCCAACCCTTTTCTTTCCCTCCTCATTTTTCAGAAAGTAGTCGTTATAACTTTTATCTTTAGCCTTCATCTTCTCAAATGACAATATAAACTTCAGAACTTGTTTTATCATGAAATATGTAGAGTTCCATCTAGTCTTCACATCTAAAGGTAGGCTTTCCTATTAATCTTTCTTGTTTCAACTCGCTCAAATGATTTGAGCCTATTTTTTGAAGACCTCACAAACTGAATCCCATTGCGAATAGCAACCACATTGTTATCAACCTCCTGTAAACCTTCCCTCACAATCAAATTCAGTATGTGAGTAGCACACCTTAAATGCATATATTCACCTTTCATGCATATATTCACCTTTCAGTACCAATGCATTATCTCCAATCTTTTGCATTGCTTTCTTAAACTTAGTCATTGCAGAACTGTTGGATGTAGCATTATCCACAATGATGCATAACACTCTTTATATCCCATTCGTCTAAACACTCAAGAAGAACATTTCAAATTGTTGACCCCTTGTGATCATAAACATTATTGAATCATATTATCATCTTCCTTAGCTTCCACATATCATCAGCAAAATGAGTTGTTATTACCATATAGCTGGCTCTAGTAGTGGTTGAAACCCATATATATGTAGTCACTAACAACCTCTTCTTTTTATGCCCAAGAATCCTTTTCATAGCTTCTTTCTTCTTAACATAAAACTCCACTATGTGTCTTCTGGCTATTCTCCGAGAATGAGGTATATACAAGTTAACTTTAAAGGAGAAATGTCTCCAAGCTAGGATTTCTATGAAAGCTAGAAGTTTCTTTAAACACTAACTCATAGACTTTACTAACTCCAACACTAGCACCACCACCATCAGTAGTTAAGACAGTTTGAACATTGTCTTTTTTAGCATTAGCACTTTGTCATACCTTGAATGCCTTGTAGGCCCCTTCGATATGATTCTTCAGAGTAGTGGTGCTAGACTTGGTAGGAAAAGCCAACTCTTTCCCACAGTAATGGCAATTGCACTTGTCTAGATTTTTTTCCTGTTTGGTGAAGTGATCCCAAACCCACGATCTTGTCTTCCTCCTTTTAGAACTACTAACTCCTTCACCTTCATTACCTCTCTCTTTCCTCTTGCTTTTACTTTCAGGATTTTTATTTTGAGCATCATTATCGGGGCCACTTAACTCAATATTATCATCAGGTTGTTGATTATCACAAGACGCTATCTGCATAAACAGGGTTAAGACATAATTCTTAGGCAACCAATGCACCATTATAGTAAACACAACAAAGTGACTAACATAGAATCGAAGAGAGATCCACTCACAAAACAAAACAATCATCATCGCTAGAATCTAAAGATAGTCGAGAAATCATAATCCAACTCGAAGTCTAATATACATAAGCATAGCAGGTTTTACAAGTTCATTACGGTAGAGCCAAGATCCTTTATTATTGAGTTTTAGTGTCCAAAATTGACTCAAATAACACACTAGCACTTACATTAACAATCGATTTTATTCAAAAAAAAGAACACCTATAACATCCGTATAAGATTTTACAACATTCCAATACAAAAAAGAACACCAAAACCTTCATACTCAACTCTATCGGATCCCTAAATTCTTAGGCAAAGCGTGCACCATTATAGTAAACACAACAAAGTGACTTAAATAGAATCCAAGAGAGATCCACTCTCAAAACAAAACAATCATCATCTCTAGAATCTAAAGATAATCATGAAATCATAATCCAACTCAAAGTCTAAATCATTGCCGCAACCATCTTTAGATTACGGTACAAAGTAACAAACCTCTGATTGATTTAACGACAATGAAGATGGCTGCGAATTGATCGGAATCGATGGCGAGGAGGGTAACCTATCCAAGAGTTGAGCTTCAACGACTAGGGGTTACAGGTTTGTATTGGGGAATTGATAAGGTATTAGCGAATAGGTTCAACAATTTGCAAGGATCAAGCTTCGGAAGACAACTCGAGTGAAATATAATGAATCGGGAAAAAAAATTTCCAAAATGAAGAAAAGAAACTCTAATAAAGAAAAAAATACAGAACAATGACCAATAAAATGAGAACATGGGGAATGTCTCCGGTTCATAAATATAAACCGGTCAAAGCTATTTACACAAGCACCATTTGGTAGATAAAGCCTGAGTTTTATCTCAAGACCAACATATATGAATGTTACAACTCAATGTACATCAATCAATCTTCAAACTTTAACCTTTACTCTGAAGAATATAACTCCGAGCACGAGCTGAGCAGAAGATACCAAGCACACCAAAATCGAAGCTAATAAACGCGCTTAAGCAAAATATCCAAACCGATATCGGTCCTTCAACCAATTCATTTTGATATATTTCCTCTTGTGATGCATCAATGTTTGCTGGATCACACTTGCTTCCAGATGATTCCACACATAGTTCTGGATTGCCAACCAACGCGCCTGGAAACTTCCCAAGCCCTTCTTTCTCGGTAATGATTCCAGAGAAACAGTTGTGAGATAGATTCAGAAGTGTTAGTCCTGGAGGAGCTGAAATGTTTCCAGTGACTTGACCTGATAGAGAATTATGTGAAAGATCTAAAGCCTTTAACTTTGGAAGCTTCTCTAAACGCGGAAGCTGACCTTCGAGGAAGTTGTAGGATAAGTTCAAGTACTCGATATTCTTCTGTCTGAACAAAGCTTCCGGGATTTCCCCGTGTAAAAGATTGTCAGAAAGATCAATCCCAACCATGGACAGTAGACTGTAGCTGAAGCTTAAATCGTCTTTCGCAACCACATTTGCTGATATTTTGATCTCTACTTTTCCTGGTGGCTCTACGAATCTTTCTTCTCCAACGGTTTGAATATCCTTGAAGCGTGTACTGTTTAAGTTATCGTCTGGTATGAACCAAGAGAATCTGTTGCTGGAGTAATCAATCATTTGGATTTTATCAAACTTGAACAACCAAGAAGGAAGAGTTCCACTGAACTTGTTCCGGGCAAGAGAGAAATACTTGAGATTAGACCATTTAGTAATGGCTTCATTCAAGTTTCCAGATAGATTGTTAGAACTGATATCAACAATCTCCAACGACTTTAGGCCAGCCAAAGTAAGCGGGATCTCACCCGAAATCTTGTTGTTGCTTATATCCAGTATCTTTAGACTGTCCAACGCATCAAGCTCAGGTTGTATTTCACCCGAGAGATTGTTATTACTAATCACTAGAGCAAGTAGCTGAAAGCAACCAACAATGTTGAGAGGGATAGACCCGGTTAACGCATTGTGTGAAAGATCAATGACCTGGAGATATGTCAGATTCCCGATTCTAGCCGGGATATCACCCGTTAAAAGATTGTGAGAGAGACGCAGTGCTTGTAAACTCTTTAACTCAGTGATTCTCAATGGTATATCACCAGAAAACTTATTGTAAGAGAGGTCAAGAAGAATCAAACCCAATTTATCACTTGTTTCTGAGATTCTACTAGGAAGACGACCGGAAAACCCGTTGTGACTCAAGTCAAGCATAACAAGCTTCTCCGAAAACATAAGCCTAGGAGATATCTCGTAGTTGAAGCCATTAAAAGATAGATTCAAATGACTCAACTCTTCTAAAGAACTCAAACAAGAAGGTAATCCACCAACCAGGGAGTTCTCAGCAAGATTCAAAACACTAAGAGACGGACGCGAGGCGTAGAAACAAGGTAATGTACCCGAAAACCGATTTGAAGCAAGATTAAGAACCATCAATGGCTGTTGAAAATCTCTAAGTGTACCAGTCAAGTTATTGCTTTCAAGATTCAAGTACTTCAGAGACTTCAAATACAGCAAACTCTCAGGTACTTCTCCAAGAAACGAGCAGAAACTTAAATCAATCCTCTCAAGATTCATCGAGAAATCTCCAAACCAATGAGGAATCACACCACCTAAATCTCTATTCTCACTTAATACAACTTCTCTAAGCTCCTTAAGACTCAAGAATGTGCTCGGAATCGAACCAACGAACCTGTTTAGACTAAGATTGAGTGCTCTAAGATCACGCAACGAACCAAAGCAAGAAGGGATGTTTCTAGAGAAGTTGTTGTGAGAAAGGTCTAAGCTTTGAAGAGAAGTGAGCTTACAGAGAGATGGGTGAATCTGACCGGAGAGATTTAGACCGGATAAAGTGAGGGAGACAACTTTTCCGCTTGGATTCTGACAAGTTAGACCTGTCCAGTTAGAACATGTTGAGCTGTACCATGTTGATAAGCTTCGATTTGGGTCGTGAATTGAAACTCTGAATATCGATAAAGAGGCTTTGTCTTGAGGGTCGATATCAGGAGGTTGAGATTGAGATAGAAGCGATGAGGGAGAGGAGAAGAAGAAGAAGAACAAGAAGAGAATGAAATTTGCAATTCTCATCGTAACTTAGAGGAAAAGAAGATGAAGTATAGGTATAGCGGCAGTTGAAGTAAATGAAGAAGGTTTCAGGGGTGAATTATAGAAAGGTTTTTGCAATGGTGAGTGGAGTGGAGCAACGCAACCTGGAAGTCGACCAATTTCTAAAATACTCTTATTGGTGAACAAATAATCTAATATGAATTATTTTGTATGTTTTTTTATTATTTTTAATTAAAAAACAAAAAATTATGATTTTATTTTTAATGATGTCTAAATATCTATTAAATCAGGTTATATAGTTGTAATTGTAAGTGATATAAAAAACACAATAGTTCAAATGGTTTAAATTCTAAACATAAGTTCAGAGTTTGAATCTAATATTTGTGGTACAACTGATTTTTTAATTAGTACGACTACACCATAACTGGTACAACTAGTACAATTTGTTACAACTATATGATTATTGACTAACTAAATGTTATATAGTTGTAATTGTAAGTGATACAAAAAAATTGTACGTGATGCCAAGAAAAACACGATATCTCAGATGGTTTAAAGTGCGCGTTCAGGGTTTTAATCTGCTATTTGTAGTACAATTAGTACAACTGGCTTGCACAAATTTGTACAATTATTTGAGAAATTTAAGTATATATAGTTGTAATTGTAAATGAGACAAAAAAATACGATAACTCAAATGGTAACGAGCATTATACAGAGTGGTATAACTGAGTATTACTGGGTACAATTATATTCAAATTTTAATTTGAATTCTAAATGAAGGTATTTTCAGGTTTTCATAAAATTATAAGGTATAAAAATTATTTTTAAATGTTTAATGAGTGAAATAGATCGACGAAAGATATAAAAATTAATTTAAGTGGATATTTTATAATTTGATCTCTAGAAATGGAGAAGTAAAACATATTAAAGAGACAGAGAGAACGAACATTCTCTTTCCGTTTTTTTTGTTTTAGCCGTTCAGACCATTTTGGAGTGGAATGATTTGATTAATATAATTGTTTTTTGTTAAAAGCAAATTAGTATGTCGTCTAGTTGTTCAATAATACTAAATCATCTCCAATTGGGCTATAAATATGTTGATCGCTTTGGTTGAGTTTTTTTTGTCTCTTTAAACATGAAAAAACTAAACCAGTTTATCTAAATGGTGGATTACAAATTACTTTGTACTTTAAAAACCTTAAAATTCATACTATATAAATTACTAATTTCTTTGTTTGTAACATACCTGTCTTAATATATGCATTATTTTTTCAACACTAAACAATTGCCAATAACTGTGAACCAATAGTATTTTAATCAATTTAATTATTTTGTATTATTTTTTTTTGAAATGTAAAATTTATTAATAAAAAATATAGAGAAATCTAGTAAATCAAGTTTTGTGAAAAAAATAGAAAATCAAATTTTTAGAAACAGAAGAAGTATTACATATTTGCTTCTTTGTTAGGCATTCCGAACAACAATCTACATTTCGTGCCACCAAAATGAGACGCGACATCAACACACTCACTGGTCAGAAAACCATTTTATCCGGATTATTCAAAATCAATCCAAAATAGGATCAACTTCCTCCGTTACCACGAAAACTCAAGGTTTCTTAGCTTCCTTCAATGATGGTTCCAAACTCGAGGATTTCACTAATTTTCAATTGTTTCAAAATTTGGTTGTTATTTACTTATTTTCATTGTTTTCTCTCTTTTGATTCATAATACATAATTGTTGAGTATACTCAGCATAAGACAAAAGAAGAAGTAAATCAACTATTTATCTATAGTTTTTTTTTACTTTTGTTTGAAACTTACATTTCTATTAAAAGCATCCTTTAAATTGTAAAATTTAGAATTAATTGGAAAAATATATAGTTTTTAATATATTTGGCTAATTAGATAGTTCAATATTCCTAATTTGCTAAATAGACAGTTTTTACTATTGACACTATTCACCAAAATTTCTTATCCTTATAAACCTATCATATTTACAATCTATGTCATCCACACTTCTAAAATCTAAACTGTACGCTTTTACTCTCTCTATCCTTTCGATCTGAAAACTAAAAAATAAAAAAATTTTCTCTCTTTTCTATCTGCTTCTTCAATTCTTCCTGTAGCCACAAAATTTATAATTTTTGATTTTTGGGTATAAATTTTGTAGAGGGCTTAGGGATGAGCCGACAAGATGTGTGTTTGGAGAGGAATCAAGGAGATATTGATGGGTTTAAGAGGAGATAAAAGGTGCATACGAAGATTCTAAAATTTCCTTTATGTTCTTATTTGTCAAACCGTCAATTTCTCTCTCTAAGCTCTCTTTCCCCTCTGTTTTATCTTGTTGAGAATCAAAGATTCGTGATTCTAGGTTGCAAAATTAGGGGTTAGGGGTTTTCATCAATTAAAGAATTCACTTTTTAAAATTTGGATTTCTTCCAAATAAGTTCGACGAGAATTGTTAATGCTTTAGAGAATTCTTCAATTAGAGAACTCAATTTCCTTTTCCGTGGTTTTACGATAATGTTTATTTTAATCTGTAATGGGTATTTATAGATTCTAATAAAGTTTGGATTTTTATGGTGGAATTAGTTTTTGGCTCCACTTCCTCGTCGTCTTCATGGTGCATTTGGCAACTATCTCCATTAATGGAATTGGGATTAACCCAACAAGAAACTTTGTTGCTGCTGTTATCTACAACAACGAGAAGGCTTGAAAGGAGCACTTAAGTGTTTAATTCTATTATTGTATTATTTAGGTTAGTTAGGTTAATTAATTAGTTATTAATGTCTCTAATGTTGGTTCTTTTTTTTCTTTGCAGTGGATATTTTGGTTTGGTGCATTCGTGGGAGAACTAGCAAACTAGCACCATCAGCTTACCACCAATATATTGAGAGATTCAGTAATCAAGACCCTTGGCTCGTTTCGAAGCAACAAACCAATTAATGAAGGCTTAAAAATGTGAAGAAACAACTTAAGATTTATATCATTTATTGTTAGTTGTTGTTTTTTTGTGTGTAACAAGAGAAAGATTGGTGGATGATTAATTATGAAATGACTCTATGAGTTATATTTCTTTCTTTTTCCACTATGTTACATTCCACTAGCTCAGTTTTGGTGTGTCTTTTGTGAATCATTTGTCCTTGGTTTATCTTTAGATGTTGAAAATTTATTTTTACTTAATTTCATACTACCCAACTATCCAAAATAAAATATAATATCCTTCACAATTTTAAATTTTGTCAAATACTTAAATGTATCGCAACAAATGTCTAAAGAAAAACAGCATTGGCTGAACATGGTATTGTGAGAGATATTCTTGTATATCTTTACAGAAAATCAAGATTGTTGATGTTGATTCGCGATTTGTAAGCATATTTTTAGGAACAAATTAGTTTTAAAGATGAGTATCTCTAAACTTTCTACACTCAACTAATCTTTAAATATATATTGAAATCGCAGAGCTTTGAAAAGAAAATACTTATGAAAACATGCTCTATATAATCACAAAACTAGTCAATGTTTATTTCTTACCTTCTGTGATATAAGTCACTAGAACCCATGTCTTTTGATCTAATTTGTTCATTCCTTCATTTCTCTTGGCTACATACTTTACGACACATTATGTACACTTTGTACACTCATTAGTGTATCACCATTTCCTTTGTACACTCATTAGTGTATGATACACTCATACTTTTAGTACATCTTACGAGTGTATACATGTAAACAACATAACCGTTATTTATGTACACCACTATTCCTTTTATATACCACCATTTCATTTGTACACATTACGGTATATACATCATAATTGTACGATATGTTCTGTACAATTACAAGTGTACAACATGGTCAGGAATCTACAAGGTAGACTTGAATGTCATCTAAGAACAAATTGATCCATTTGTCATAAAAATAAGGTTTATTGAGATTTTTTATATGTTTTATAATAAACTGGTAATTTTTTGGAAATCTCATCATTTATTTACACCAAATTTATCTAAAGTATACCAATATAGGGTCACAAGTGATCACTGATTTATGCTTAAGTTTTCTTCTTGGCTATATACTTGTGATGTATTGTAAGTAGTGCTCATATAAGAGTTTATTATTTTTGTGAATTTTAATATTTTTCAACCATTTTCTACTTTTTTAAGAATTAATAAGCAGACTCTTGTTTGACATAATTTTTGTTATTCTCACAATTTTTTTATTCTAATTCTAATGAGGAACTTAATTTTATTTTTAGATGAATATATTATTAGATAATTTTAAGATTCATTGAAACACATACCATTTCGTTTTCATCTTGTTCTCAACGCAAGACAATAAAGCCATAATATAAAATTTAATTTTATGCTTCTTGCATTCACAATTGGTAGTTGGTAGAAATTTAGCGAGATATATGTTTTATTGCTTGTGCATGGTCCTACTGAAAGAGAAAAGGTTCTGTCTTCGGTGTTTGACAAGTATACAGAACTAATTGAGGTTGATTATGCAATACCTTTTTGCAGTAAATGGTACATCTACTTAATCCTATTCCTGTAATCTAATTGAAAATAAATTGTAAAGCATCGAAACCGTTAAAATGATTCTTGAAATCTGATGAAAGAATTTATCTTCTATTTTAAAATGAAACTATGAATGTTACAACTGCTTTAGCATATGTTTTATACATAATTAAGGGTACAAATATCGGCGTATAAGCATCAATGTATAATATTTTTTGTACAGTTGTTGGTGTACAACTATCGGTGTACAATTATCGATGTACAAACATCAGTGTACAGAACGTGTCATACACTCATTGGTGTACAAGAGAGAGTGATGTACATGATAAAGTAGTGTACATAATAGTGCATTGTAGAGAATAAATGGTGTACAAGATATAGAGGTGTAAAGAATATGTCATACAGTTATTGGTGAACGTGATAGCGGAGTGTACATGATGGAATGGTGTAAGGAATAGAGCGATATATGAGATTAAATTGTGCACATGATGGAGACGTATACAAAATAATTTTGGTGTTTTGGTGTTCCATTGTAGGTGATGGGGTGTACATAGAATACAAGGGTGTATAAGATAAAAGCGGCATACTTATCGTACATTCATCGGTGTACAAAATAAAGCGGCATAGTTAATAGAACGATGTAAAAAATAAAATGGTGTATAAGATAAAATTATGTATATGAGAGCGGTGTAAAAAAATCAAATGGTGTAGATTTTGGTTTAGGAAAAGGGAAATTGAATTCCTCTTTGCAAAACAAAAGAGGATCACAAAAAAAAACTCATGTGTTTTTTCTTTTGGATTAAATTAATATCACATTTGATGTTTAAGTATTAGAGATATTAATTGTGTTTTAGAAGTGCCGATTTAAGATAAACATGTATGTATTGACTCAGCTTGTCTATTTTCTAGATTATCCAACTCGCATGAGCCCATTAGCACATTAGCAAGACCTCTTGTGCTCATCCATCAAATTCCTATTTTATTTACAAAAGCATGAAAAACAAGAATCAATCATGAAAAAAATCAATATAGTTTCTTCAGATAAACACTATTGAAAAAGCTTGGGATGACCACATAAAGAAGCTCTGGTGCTACTGTTATCTACAACAATGAGAAGGCTTGGGATGACCACATTAAGTGTTTGATTATGTTATTGTATTAAATGGATTAGTTAGGTTAATTAATTAGTCATTAACTTCTCTAATGTTGGTTATGTTTTTGTTTGCAGTGGATATTTCGGGGTGGTTCATTCATGGGAGCACTAGCAGCAGCTTACCACCAATACATATTGAGAGCTTCAACAGTTAAGGCCTTTGGCTCGTTCCGAAGCAACATAACCAATTAATGGAAGCTTAAAAATATGAAGAAACAACTTAAAATTTATATGCTTTATTATTATTTGTTGTTCTTCTGTGTGTAATGAGAGAAATATTGGTGGATGATGTTAGTTATGAAATAACTCTATGAGTTGTGTCATTTGCCATTGGTTTGTCTTTATTTGTTGGAAATTTATCTTTACTTTATTTACTAGTATCGAATAATCTAAATTAATATATAATATTCTTCACAATTTAAAAGATTGTTAAATACTTAAATGTACCACAACAAGTGTCCAAAGAAAAAAACATACTACAAGAAAATAATGTAAAACATACGTCCTTATCCGTCGGAAACAGTTCTTTCTGGCGGATTTATGACAAATATATCCGTTTGTTCTAAATGTCGGAAATAAAGTCATCGTCGGAAATCCGTTGGTATTTCTGATAGATTTTTGACGGATTTCAGATATCTTATATCCGTCGGAAATTCAATATCTGGATTATTTTCTGACAGAATAACTAACGAATTTATGATGGATTATATTCCGACAGATTTCAGATGAATTCTGGTATGTTATTTCCAACGGATTCTCTATATCGGATAACTGACAGAATTATGACAGATTCCCGATATCGGAGATCCAACAGAATAAGTTTCGATGGATTTCTGACGGAATAAGTTCCGACGGATTTCCGACGTATTTAAATAATTTTTTTTAAAAAAAATATATAATAAAATATGAATATTAAATAAAATTATAAATAAAATAAAATAAAAAGAAAAAATTAATTTAAATTATTCAAAACAAAATAAAAATTATCCAAAACAAAAAAATTTATCTAAAGAAAAAGAAAATTATTCAAATTTTTTTTAAAAAATGAAAAACTTGAAATGTAAAAATTTCGAATTCTGAGGAAGGGGTTGGAAGGAACGGAAGAAGACATCATTTGATCATGCATTGCTTTGAGCTGTGCAACCGTATTTTCTTTGATAGTCTCAATCTTGTTGTTGAGAGCTTCGATCTTTGCTGAATTTTCTTTCAATTGCACTCCAAACTGAGGATCTTCGCAATACCTCGAATTTGTCAAAGATGGCGACAAGTACTCCTCTGGAAGTCCAAATATTCGATCTTTGGAATGATCTACAAAAAAAAAGATAGTAAATCATTAGAAAAAATTAAATTGCTAAATTTCAAAAAAGAAAAAAAAAACAAATGTTACTTACTTCGTAGACAAATTCATTGAGCTTATCTATCAGAACTTCGGTGCACGGAATAGTTTTCCTTCAACAATCAGCTATGACTAGAGAAACTCCTCTCTTAGCCTTGTCACGTTCTCCACGATCTCCCGAGCAACCGGATCTTGGATTTGTCCCGTCTTGCTGTTGGTGTGCGTATCTTGTTTTCTTGTAGCAAAACAAGATGTGAAGGTCGGACACCTTCTTCACGAAACTGAAAAAAATTTAAAACTTTCAGTAAGTTAATAAAGTGAAATAAAAGTTTAGATTTAAATAAACTTACCACTTGTTGTTCTGGGGAAGCCTTGCTCGTTGCTCCCAAGTTGTGAGTGGTAATTCCTTTGCCCTTCGGTCAGTCTTCCGATTGGTTGATTAAGTAGCCAATGTTGCCTAAGTTTCATCCATCCTCCAATACTCAACCAACCCGTTCTAAAGCTCCGGGTTTCCAAGCAACTCTCGAGGCATGTCATTCATATTCTACTTTTCCTTCCACTCATTCAGCTTCCTTGAGTACACCTTCAATGCCTTAGCATCCAACTCACGTTTAACCCGAGACGTGGGGTCTCTATCCCAAGTGAAATCTTGCTGCAAAACGAAATGGTAAAGATAAAAACTTCACAAAAAATCTATTATTATAAATCTAAAAACTTGAAATTTCAATGTTAAAATGAAAAGTAAAACATACCGCAAACTGACAAAACAATAGATCCTCAGACAACGACATAAGGGAGTATGTCGCATATGGACATTGTAGCATTCTGTTGAGCATACGGTTGATGGACTTCGTTATCCCATTATGGGATATATGGAATCTATAAAACAAAAATAGTTGTAAATTGTTAAGGAATAAAATATTTAAATAAAAATATGAAAAATAAATTTACCAAGTGTTGTTGGCATCACAATCGAAATTAATACGAGGTAATCTTTTCCGGCCGGGTTGAGAAACGAAATCCTCTATGCTCATTTGGGTCAGAGCGGAAGCCGCTTGATGAGTATCTAAAGGAGATTGGGTCTCCAAAACAGGATTAGAGCGGTTCAAACTCGCTCCCGGCCACATCTCAACCTACCCGTCTCGGAAGCGGATCTATGAAATCGACCATAATGCCTGAAAATGAAAATAAAAATGTGATTAAAAACATATATAAATAATCATCTAAAAATCTAAAAGTATTTACAAACTCATAAAACTTTTTAAAAAATTTAATAAAAACTTTAAAAAATTCTAAAAGTTTATAAAAATTGATAAAAATCTTACAAAATTTTAAAACTACAAAAATATTATTAAAAGCTGAAAAAATTATAAAACTATAAAATAGTTATAAAAAGCCAAAAACTATCTATGAAATGGTAAAAATAAATTTAAAAGTATGAAAAACAATTATAAAAAATTTAAAAGAATTATAAAAACTTTAAAACACATAGAAAATTTTATAACACTAGAAAAATAATCATTAAACTTTTTAGAAAGGTATAAATATAAAATTATAAAACCAGTTATAAAAACTATGAAAATAATTAAAAAGTATAGAAACTTACATATTTGATCAGTTTGGATCCATTGGAATAGAGATCGATGAAGGTTGAGATGAAGAATAGAAAATTTGACGGAGGTTTGAGATTTTAGGGTTTTTCTTTCGGTTTTTGCGAATGGTTTTGCGAAGAAGATGGCTGGATTTATAAAACGAAATTTCCGACGGATATAACCATCAAAACACTGAGATAATTAATTACTAGTGTCTTTGACAGTTTCCAATGCCTAAAATTTCACAAATTCGACGGATTCGTGAAATTTTAGGTTACCCGGGAAGTCAAAAGTTATTTCCCGCGGTAAATATCGCGAAACTTGCATCTCACATTATTGGTCAGTCAACCTTAAATATCCACACGTGTATCTTCAAATCCGTCAAAAATCCGTTGAAATTTCCGATGGATTTAGAGATTTAAAGGTTTTCCAAAATGTGGGGGTTGGAATAATTTTGTACAAAGCCATAGTAACCATTTTAGTGAGTAAACTACAACATCAACCTTTTACAAGTCATTAATTTACAAAAAGAAAACTTCAACTTAGTTTACATATATATGTTATATAATTGATATGTATCAGTATCTACCATTTAATCAAAATTGTCTAGAAATGTTAGAATTTCTAAAATACGTCGTTTACTGGGATAATCTAAACCTCTAATGTTTAACCAAGTGTTAGAATTTTTTTTCTATACCAATGTCTAACAATTACATAAAACAAATATACTAAAATATCAAATCCATCGAAATTTTGCGACGATACATATTGAACCAGTCAAAAATCCGCCGGTAATTTTTGAGGGATTTCCGACGGGTTCGTGGTTTTAAAAAAATAATATACCATCGAAAATCCGTCAAAAGTTTCGTAACTAACTAACAATACATTAGAATAACAAACTAAAAATACAAACAAACTACTCTGAATCTTGAGATGATCCTTTCGAAGAAATTGAGTCTAAATCGTCCTCGAATTCTCCACGTGATTCCTCTGAGGTCGGATGAACTATATCATTACCAGTTTATGTGAAATCAACTACAAGATCAATGTCAAACAAATGTTCAACTGGATCCATTTGACAAATTCTAGTTGGCTGCAAGGCATTGTGTTCTGAAAATCCATCTATTCTTCCTCTTGGGTTAATAGCAGTTATGAGAATACACATGTAAAGCAACACAACAATTATTTTTGTACACAATAAGTATACGACTTGTTTTGTATGATTACGGGTGTACGACATGATCTGAATATCCATGGGTGTACGATACTCTTTGTACATCCACAAATGTATGATACTCTTTGTACATCCATAACAGTGCTCCTTGTAAAAAGATTAGTTCTTTGATTATAAATCTTATGAAAATGCATCAAATTTTATGTCTTGCAGATACGCTGGAGAAGTAACACTCATACTGAACTATGCAAGAGCAAAGGTAAAGTCAAGACTCAATTAGCAATACTGAGTCACAAGTTCATTCATAGAGGACAAATGTAGTCTAAACATACAACCCATTTCTTGTATGCCAAAACATGATTACTCTTCCATGCATCAACATGATATGCGCCTCAAATACCTGATTACTCAGCACCGCCTTCTACATTTCCATATCCAGCAGCACAATATTCTGGACTATCTCTATACGTTTGCTAATTTCTTACACTCTTTTTATGTACTTTTGTTAATCTCTTCCATTTCTTTCTTCATGTATTTATCTTTTGGATTCAATTGATTTCACATTTGACCATAGCATTTAGGATATCAATGGTGTGTTAGAAGTTTTGTTTATAACTTCTACTATGCAAAGACACATACTTCGAATTTAATCAAAACGAAAGTTTCAAAACTAAGACTGATTTCACCAATACCTATGTTGTGCTTTGAATGGAAAACTGTAATTATTGTCGGAATACTTCTGGGCATACCTCAGTAGTGGGGGTTTAAGAACTCGTTAGGCGGTGGTCGGGCGGTCAGTATGGATCTAGCATTTAGTTGTAAAATCGGAGATTAAATGAAGATTAGTCAGAGATTTATATTAAAGCTTAATGTATTTGTTTTATATTTAAAATTAGATATATGATGCGGTTTCAGTTGCAGTAGAACCAATAAAGTCTCGGTAGGTTTGATGGTCCATATCCATAACTTCATTGAGCTGTCGTGGGTTCAATTTTACAAAGTCTCATTTCTCCCTAAAATCTGCGGCATTTCTATAACCCTAGCTATGGCTGGGCAACTTTCCCAAATGCCACAAATTAGAAAAAAATGATCTGACATGCCACAAATTGATCTTGGTGCCATCCAAAATGTGATAACCCCAAATTACCCTTAATGATATGGTTTAGTGGCATTTGAGATCAGCTTCTTCTTTCTCCTTCGAAACCCCTTCTTTCTCCTCGTTTTGTGCGCCGAGCCCTTTTCTTCGTCAAGCCCTCTTCTTCTTCGCGTGTCCACCGTTCGCCGTCCGCCACCCGCCGCTGGAGTTGGTCATTTTTGTCTGTTATCGCCACCTCCGTCTCTTTAATTCAGTTTTTTTCTCCTCTCATTTTACATTGTTATAGGATTTAGAGATTTTATAAATTTAGGGATTTGATATTAAAATTACTTGTTTGGGTAAGCACATTTGGTTAGTAATGGGACGATTAGGTATTTGCATTGGTAATTTGTCGAATGTAGTTGTTTAATTGTGTCGAATTAAGTTGAATCTCAGGTAAATTAGAATCGTAGTTCAGGAAATCTGCAGACATAGGACAAATGGTACAACTGGTACAAATGGTATTAATGAGAGATCTGACCTGTGTAATTCGTAATTGTGTTTTATTTTATTCTATTTACAGGTTGAAGAAGAACAGCCACACAAATGTACATTTTGACTATGGAGGGTACTATTCAAAAGATTCTTGGATTTCAAAATATTACTTGATGAAGACGAACAACCACATAAAATATTACTTGATTGAGACGTGAGCATTAGCCTATTACATGACGATTTATGTAGTGCTGCATGAGTCTAAGTAGTCAATTTCTACTGAACTTCAAGAATTGTTCGCCTTACCGCCGGAATACATCAAAAGATCGGGAAAAAATCAAGAAAAGCGATTTCCATCCACCGGAGAACGTCGGTCAAAGAGGTTAAGGAAGAACAATAACAAGGATAATCATGGCATAAACTTGGAGAGGTGGTTGCAGCCTGATGAGGAAACATAATTTTTGTGTTTGTATTTGTGTTTCTATTTGGATTTTTCTCGAATTTGTACAACCAAGTTCAACTAGGTACAACTAAGAACATGTCTGATTCTCTTAATTATGTTCGATAAATTTGAAAGTACGTTTATAAGGATTAAAAAACATCTTGAATTATGAAGAAACAATTTAAAATCAGGATAACATAATTTATTATTTTCGTAACAAATAATGTTGTTTTGGCATAATAACTCCTTATAGTATAAGGAGGTTCTTGTATGTTTGTCACCCTTTAATGCTGAAAATAGGTGAAATAAATATTTCATGTAACTTTTATGATGAAAACCTCCAAAATTATATCTACAAACTTAAAATTATGTGTCCAACTACAAAAAATCATTTTACGTCAAAGTCCAACTTAAAAACCACAAAAAAAGCATTTGTACAACTATGAAGAAGAAAGTCTAACTGTACACTTAGGGACAACTATTAATAAAATTCCACCGACTTTTAATAAATTGTGGGCCCATACGTTTAGTAAACAAATGAAGACTTTTCCACTTTCACATTTAATAAATGACTTTCTCTCTCTCACTTTCAATTCAATCCATCCAACCCGAGAAAGTTAAAAAAGAAAGAAGAGAAAGACTTTTCTGGGTATAGAGAGAGAGGGGCAAAAGGAAAATGAGTTGAGAGATCGAGGTATTTTCATCGATTTATCTTACATCTAATATCATATATATCTAGGATCTAGTGTTTAAGATTTAATTTCAACTTTTGTTTCTATAGTGATAATGCCGCTCAGTTGTCCAAATAGTTGCAATGATAGTTCAGATTCGGCACCAAGCTTTGATAGTGGCGGGGCAAGAGCGGATGGTGATTATGGTGTTCCGACACGTTGTTTCTGTGGTCAATTTCTCCGACTTGAATCGGCTACAACTATCGAAAATCAAGGTAGAAAATACTACAAATGCACATTGAGTGAGGATGGTGGGGAACACCTATCTAAGTGGTGGGATGACGCAGTTGATGAGGAACTTAAAAAGCTATGGTTCCGATTAAAGGAGTAGAAAGAATTGGTTCAGCACGCTTTCCGATACAAAGGTGGTGTTAACCCTACTTTGGAGTCAATTCGTGAGTCAATTCGTGAGTCAATGCGTCAACTACATGTTGAAGTCTCTGAACTTAAGAAGCAATTACTCCAGAAAGACGGCGAGATTGGTAGGCTAAGGGAGAAACTTGCTAGTAGAGATATGACTTAGTTTATGGTTTGCCAATGCCAACTTTTGTGTATCTTTTGTTTGTTTTTAAGACACTAAATTGTTATGTTTCATTGTAAAATTTTGATGTTGTACTAAAAATTTGGACCAAATACTGAAAGCAGATGTACGCAGTTGTACTGATTGGACCAAATACTGAAATCAGTTGTACGCAGTTGTACCAGTTGTACAATTCTTACGCAAGGGTGTCAGCGGTGATTAACGGAATCGAGGAGTACACCGGATTTGGGATTTCGACGGGAGGGTGTGAGCGCCGCGAGGCTGTGAGCGCCACGAGGGTTCCGACGCAAGGGTTGAAGCCCAGTTTTGCGGCGGCGGAGATGGAGGAACTGGAGTTGGTCAGAATCAGAGGTTTCCGATTGCGAGGGTTTGTTGGATCGATTTCAGATTCTCATTTGGAAAACTTGCGGTTTCGTTTGACAGGGAGGAGGAACGAGGAAGAAGTTTTTTTTTTAGTTTTCTTAAAAAAATTAATTTAAAACCGTGAAAAAGTAACTGATAAAATCCAAAATTTTGATTTGGGTCGGGTTTTCTGATTGGTTTGGATCGGATATTATGGTTGGGTTAGTAATATTTAGTTTAGACTTAGGTTTTTTGGACTTTTACTTTAGTTTTGATTTAAAAATAATTGTTAAAGAAAAATAAAAACATAACGATGGCATTTGAGAGTTCATTTTCTCAAAAAGTGGCATTTGAGCAATTGATCTGCTATGGCCGCCACTCGTTTGTTCTTAAGTTAATCGTCATTTTTGCCACATTTTCCCTTGGATTTTTAAAAAAATGGAAGATTCAACATAAAATATCATTTATTGCACACAAAATCGAGATTAAAAAACGATTCCGCCTTTTCCTCTGATGTTGGTATAATCGTGGTGGCTCCCAGCCGATGAACGCTTAACCACTGTCTAAACGGCCGCCGAGCCCGTGTTTTAAGAAAAGAGCTTGAATTTTCTGATATATCGACGATTCAGGTGGCTTGCTCGTTGAAGATCAATTTTCATAATTAATTTGGGGATTAGATTGGATTTTTGAGTAATTAAAGTGAGTAATTAACGTGGCTAATTTTCATATTACTTTGGAGATGCTTTTAAAGAGATTCACATGAAGATTGTCACGGAAAGGGATTTCAACAAGATAAACATTTTTTGCTCTACTTTAATTTCTCAATTTAATCTTCATTTTCTCTCAATTTTGATCTTCGCCAGATTTCTCAATTTAACTTAATTTCTATGGCTAGAGAGCTACGAAGGAGGAGAGAGAAACTAAATAAGGTGATGAATGAAAAACACACAAAAGAAAAGTCATTTTTGTCATCTCAAATTTTTTTATTATACAATCATTCTACTATACGAGAGAAGATTAATAGAATGTCTTAAAATTATGATTTAATTGGTAGAATAACTCGCGTTTGTTTTTAATTAAAAGTGCAGTATAAATCCTAAACGTACCCTTGCGATGCTGTGTAAAGAAAAAAATGATTACGATAGTGCCATTAATATTTAATTCCAGCATAGCCAAAAATTACAAAAATGTCATTCCGTTAACGTTACCGCAGAGTTATTGAGTTGTTACTGCAGACTTATTTCAGTTACCGCAAACTTATTTAGTTACCGTAGAGTTATTTAGTTACCGAAGAATTATTTAGTTATCGTAGATTTATTTCGTTACTACAGACTTATTGAAACGTTGTCGCAAACTTATTGTAATTACTGCAGACTTATTGTAGTTACTGCAGACTTATTGTAGTTACTGCAGACTTATTGTAGTTACCGCAGACTTATTGTAGTTACCGCAGACTTATTGTAGTTATCACAGACTTATTGAGTTACCGTAGACTTATTGAACGTTGTCGCAGACTTATTAAACATTGTCGCAGACTTATTGAACGTTGTCGCAAACTTATTAAAAACGTTGTCGCAGACATATTGTAGTCACAGTAGACTTATTTAGTTACCGCAAACTTATTGAGTTACTGCAGGCTTAATGAGTTACCGCAGGCTTAATGAGTTACCGCAGGCTTAATGAGTTACCGCAGACTTATTGAAACGTTACTGCAGACTTATTGAAACGTTACCGCAGACTTATTGTCGTTATCACAGACTTATTGTAGTTACCACAGACTTATTTAGTTACTGCAGATTTATTGTAGTTGCTGCAGAGTTATTGTAGTTACCGAAGACTTATTTAGTTACCGAAGACTTATTTAGTTACCGTAGACTTATTGTAATTGCCGTAAATTTATTGTAGTTTTACCGCAGACTTATTTAGTTACCGCAGACTTATTGTACTTGCCGCAGACTTTTGTAGTTACCACAGACTTATTGAGTTATCGTCACCTGATCATCATCATCGTCACCTGATCATCGTCATCGTTGTCATCGTCATCGTCATCGTCGTCGTTCGTCGTCGTCGGTCGTCATCGTCATCGTCGTCGTTGTCATTGTCCGTAGTCGTCGTTCGTCATTCATCGTCGATAGTTTTTTTGTATGTAAACAGCAAAAAAATATTTTTACAAAACATAAAAACATAAATGAAAATTTTTGTAATTATAAAATAAATATTAGATTTTATTGTCTTTTAAACTTCTCAAAATTTATCCAAAACAAATCAAGTCAAATTAGTAGTTACATATTAAATTTGGATCGATTTATGTCATTCCCTCATTATATAAATAGTAAAAACTGTCTATTTGACTAATTCACCCTAAAATAAAGAATAGTGAACTATCTATTTAGCAAATATCTTTCAGAAAAGCTATATAATTGGTTAAATTCACCCTAAATTTTATTTGATAGAAAAGAAAAACAATTCCATTTATAAAATTTATTTAGTAGAAGCATTCCTTAAAAGCTTTTTGTTCTCGTTGTCTTTTCTTGTCTACTTTTGAAATCCTTTTACAACGTTCCATCACCTTTGATAGCACGAAGATATGGCAGAGATGCCTTACCAGAATCTCAACCGGGTAACTCACTCTCGAGATTTGACATAGATGCTCGAAGAACCCTCTCTTTACTTAGGAAGAAACTTTTTCAAATTCCATCGAGAATTAGGCTCTCCGGCGACTGATCATGTGCAACCAAGCCTTATGTTTTGTCTATAAAGTCAAACATGCCTTCTCCAACCTTCATGCTCTCTATTTGGCAGATATACAAGCGTTGTTGTTCTTGAACCAGATGCTATCTTCTCAGGCGGTGCTGGATCTCCATCGGAATCTCGATCTAACCCGTGAAATCTCACAAAATTAGTGTTATTGCATGTACGACATCCATATGATGGAAAATAGAGAACATGAGAAGTGAATGAGAAGGCCATTTAAATATAAAAGGAAACAGATTGAATGAGAAGTGAGATATTTGGCCTAACCAGGATATCCTATAGTTGAAATTGAGCCAAACCAGTTGGAAGAGTTCCATTGTCTTATTAAAGTGGTATATGTGCACAGAAAGTGATACTTTAATATGTTAAAACCCTATGATACATGGATTTAGTTATGTTTGAAATTATATATATAACTTAAAAGAAATTAATCATCCAAAATGTTGCATCTGTTATTCTCTGATATATATATATATATATATGTATATATATTTTTGGGGTTAAAATTTCTTCTATTTAGATGCATGAGAAAAAGACATTATATGGCCTAGCCCAATGTTTTGCAGCTCTTAAGAAAAGATGCTCAAAAGGCCATTTATATATAAAAGGAAACTGATTGTATGAGAAGTGAGATATTGGGCCTAACCAGGATAGGCCATAGTTGAAATCGAACCACATGAGTTGGAAGACTTCTATTGTAACCAGGTGACCGATATTAATGACCAACCACCCTATTTATGCTCACGGTGTACTGATTCCGAGTGAAACCCGTAGGAAATTTGTGTGTGTGTGTGAGAGAGGGAGAGTCACGAAGTCGATGAGGAAGCAGAACCTTGTAATTCATGACGATGAAGCTGGCGTATTAAGATCACGATCAACGTAATTCATTCTCCTTAAGTTAATATCACTGTACACTGTAGCTTATACAAGTTATGAAGCTATGTATTTACATAACTAATTGAGCTTATTTATAAGTATACCACTACTCTAATACACCCCCCCCCTCAAGCCTTTCAATGTGTATCCGGTTCAGGTAAGAAGAGGCTTGAAATGGGTCAAATAGAAAGTGGAAAGGATCTGGATGTAGGGCCTTAGTCAAGATGTTAGCATGCTGATTCGATGTGTGACCATGAAAAAGCTTCATAAAACCATCCTTGACCTGAACTAGATTCCATGATCCCCACAAAGACCCCAAAACTGGGTGTAGATAAGGAAAGTCAGGCACCCAACTTACCATCAGCTGAATCCACGAATTGGAGACCTTCTACGAGCATAAGAGGGTTCCCTTTTAGCCCAGAAGATACTCTAGACCACATAGAAGCTTTACCACAAGAACCTTGGTACATCTTACCACACAAGAACATGCGGAGACATTACTTATCATATTTGGAGCCAAAGGAGATCAATCAGCAATGGTTCTTTCTCTGATCACTTGTGCACATTCTGGAGCCTCATGAAAAGAACTTGGACGTACCAAGACATCACAACTTTGCACCTAAGCTTTCAAGACTCAAGCTAATGACCATTTTCTTATTTGGCATAAACCAAAATCTCGTCCAACAACCTTATGCATTAAATTTGAATCATTATTTTCTTTGATTATTTTCTTTGAGCCTATATAAGCTCAGTTCCTCCCCCTTTGTAAAGACACCTTTGATCGATTAAAAGTTAATATAAAAGTATTTTCCTCTTCACAAAGTTGTTGATTTCTTTGTATCTTTGTTCATTAATTCTTTGTGAGTGATTCACAAGGCTATTGAATCTGCGGAGTGAGTTTTTTGAGTAATTCAAATCCATTTATTTTGTTCATCAACTGAGCGAGTCAATCTCCATTCTATCTTTATTTCCACCTTCCGCGAGATTAGGCTTGGAATCTCTTGATCATCGAGTGATTATAGATTGGAGTGATTCTGATCATGTATCACTTCCTAGCAGTTGAGACTACATTCTAGATTTGGACCCATCATCTCATATGATCTGAAATTTCACATGTCTCAAAAGAAGCAAACGATTGTGGAAAGTGAGAGTACCATACACTATTTACCAAAACCCAATCCAATTCTTTTATGATAGGATTATCATCTTGACTATTCCACCATGTTAATGTAGGAACAACTGAAAAATATATTTTAGGCCACAAGATGAAACTGTAGCTTGAAATTCCAACATACTCCAATGATTAAACCTATTCATGAAACCGGAAATGCTCTACAAAGCTCAAGATTTCAACAAAGTCTCCAAGAACTATCCCTGGTGTGTTCTGTCATACAAACGTAGTCTCCATCGATTGTATCTCCGAACAAAGACCTCAACAGTCAACCTGAATGTTTGATGCATAAGTGCAAGACAAACAAATTGCTGCCTTGTACTCATAGATAAGTTGTAACATGATAAGCTGTGTACTGTTGTATAAAAGCTTATAAGCTGTGTACTGTTGTCACAATTTTATCAGTATTTAAACCTTTAATATCACTAACTTACATAGTATTTTATCAAGTCCAAGTCTATTTTCTCAGTTTTTTTTTTGTTTTTAGTCCTTATAGGTTTTGAGTCTTCATTGATGAACAAGAGGTTTTGGATCAGCTTTTGTACATTTTGAAGCAATGAAGATCCATTGAAGAAATTTTGTGATTGAATGATCCTCAGAAGATTTGTTTATGTTATTTTAAACCTGGATCAATTGATCCCAGATCCGATTCCAAGTTTTATTTCATTACGATTTATTTCTTTTTTTGACATTTTTAGGTTTTAGATAATTTCTTATATATTATATACTCGATTATCCGAGCAGAACATCATACTTTTCATTTTGCAAGCTTGGGGAGATGATTCTCTTACTCTTCCATAAGTGTCTACAAAAAGACCCATCCCGGACGTTCTGGCGTCTGGTTTAACCTATTCCCAGTTTCCGAGTAACTATCATTGGTCAGTTTCCTGTTTCCCATGGTCTATCATTGGTCCGGTCCTTCAGAGGCAGGAGAAGTACAAGATGCAAGCTCATAAACGAGACGGTAGGATGGCGCAAGTCATCCGAGTTCATGCCTTAACACGGCCGAACCTCTTTGAATATTTCCTTATAAATGTTTTAGCCTATTCTTTACCCTTTATTATGTAGCAGATTTTCCTTTCTTTTCCATGGTCTATTTCTGATCAATCCCTTGTATCAGTTTTATCGTCTATCCCATAGGCTTTAGATCGATCCTTAACTCGGCCAATTCTTGTAGTCTATCGATTTCTCATACGTTTGCTTAGAACGTCCTACATAACCAATAAGTTAGAATCATATACATACCTTGGCCAACATGAAGAATTGAACCTTCCTCGATTTGTTCCTTGTGTTGCCAGATTGTTTCCCAAGTATGCCGATAGATTATGCGTGTCTACCTGGTAGTATGTTTACTGACTATGCATATTTGGCTCTGTCTATTACCCCATCACTTCGTTACTTAGCCATACAACTAACCATCCCCATTGGCTAAGTATACATTAGAATGAGGGGACATTCATGCCATTTAGTTCCCAGTGGCCAATCAAGCCCATAGCTTACCAGTCGATCTGTAATCCCGTATCAGTCATCACCGCCGATATGCCCTCTGACTTCCAATCGTTTTTACCCACCCGCCATCGATGACACATTGGTACACCTTTGACTGATACGTACTTGGCCGATTAGTTTGCTTGTGGGATGATCACGCTTTGTCCATTGGTTTCGCCCAGGATCTACTTGTTGATCAACCCACCAAGTCACGCATGAGATTACCGATTTTTCAATCGGTTTTACTCTCGCTCTAAGTCTATCTTCTCTTAGGTGATTCCAAGTTGTAGTCTTTTGATGGTCATCCTTTGCTCTCGACCTTTTCCTCGTGATTCCTCTCATTTCTCAGTGAGCTTTCACTCTAGGTGAGAGCTTTCAACCCCTTGGGTGAGAACTATGATAAGTCTCATAAATCCTAGATCGCTCATCGATTTGATCTCCACCAAGCGCTTTAGCTGAATACCCGGGTAGTCGCGTTTCAGAGTCACGATTCGTGCTTTGAGCTGCCAGGTAACCAATTTCATGGAACTTCTAAGGTTCATCATCTTCATCGATGTCCTTCGAGCTAGGTCAGTACTTGATTAGTAAACCCAACTGGGCCAGTCCTCGATCAGTCCACCGAACTGGTTGAGCTACCGGTCAGCTGAGCTAGGTAGTACTTTCAACTACCTAGCTATCACTTCAGCTACCTAGATATCACTACAGATATCTAGCTATCACTCCAGCTTATCTAGCTATCACTCTCGCTCATCCAGCTAGCCAACACCCCTAGCTAGTTAGCTCGAGCGTTTTCTTTTTTTTTTCAGACGACACAATCATTCAGTCTGTTTCTCAGCTGTGACTATGATGTTTTCAATTCTTTTCTGTAATCTTTTTCCAAGATCACTAGGTTATTATCCTTGCAATCAAACCCCTTATCTGAGCCATTTACCACCAAACCTTCATAACCAATTTTTCTGGGATAGGGTCGTTACAGACTACACCTTAAAATTAATTCGTCCTCAAATTCGGGTGTGACCTTGGTCGCTTATGGAATCAGTCATTCTCCCTGACCTTGGTCATTCTTTGACTCGTTCAATTCTCGATCTTGATCTTATTGATTCGGTCACATTACCAACCTTGATCCCTAAGGATTTATTCAACATTACCCCACCACTTGCCATTCATTGACTTAGTGAATTCCTGACCTTGATCCTTTGACTCAATCACATTCCTGACTTTGATCCTTAAGGATTCTGTCAAGAGCATTTATCCCTACAAGGATTAAGCATGATCTGATACCAACTAAAAATACCCGTTCTGGATGTTTCGTTGTGCAGTTAATGCCTTATCACGACCGAACCTCTTTGATTTTTTCCTTATTTCCTTAAAAATGTCTTAAGCTATTCCTTACCCTTTATTAAGCAATGGATTTTCTTTTCTTTTCAATGTTCTAATTTTGATCAATCCATTGTACTAATTTTATCGTCTATCTCTTAGGCTTTAGATCAATCCTTAATTCAGCCAATTCTTGTAGCCTATATGTTTGTCACCTTTAACTTACGGCTTCCTAGAACGTTATACTTAACCAATAAGTTAGGATCATATACATACCTTGGCCAACATGCAGAATCGAACCATTCCTCTACATGTTCCTTGTGTCACCAGATAGTTTCTCAAGTATGTCGATAAGTTATGCGTGTTTACCTGGTAGTATGTTTACTTACTTTGCATACTTGGCTCTGTCTATTACCCTATTACTTTGTTACTTAACCATACAACCAACCATTCCCATTGGCTACGTATTCGATAGGGTGAGGGGACATTCGTGCCCTTTAGTTCTTGGTTGCCGATCAAGCCCATAGCTTCTCGGTCGATCCGTAATCTTGTATTGCTCATCACCACCGATATGCACCTACAAATTTCTCTCTTTTACCCACCCAAGGTGTTGGGGACTTGACATCGATGACACATTGGTACACCTTTGACTGATACGTACTTGGCCAATTAGTTTTCTCGTGGGATGATCACGCTTTGTCCATTGGTTCCACCCAAGATCAACCTGTTGATCAACCCACCAAGTCACTCATGAGATTACCGATTTTCTGATCGGCTTTACTCTCTCTCCAGGTCTATCTTCTCTTAGGTGATTCCAAGTTGTAGTCTTTCGATGGTCATATTATGCTCTCGACCCTTTCCTCGCTATTCCTCTCATTTTTCGGTGAGCCTTCATGTTTGGTGAAATCTTTAAATCCCTTGGGTGAAAGCGATGAAAATTCTCATTGTTCCTAGATTGCTCATCGAGTCGATCTCCACCAAATGCTTTAGCTGACTACCCGGGTAGTCGCGTTTCCGAGTCACGATACGTGTTTTGCGCTGCTAGGTAGTCAATTTCCTGGAAATTCTAAGGATCATCATCTTCCTCGATGTCCTCTGATTCCCACGGAATTTCCTTGATCTATTTTCCATATTTTCCCATCTAGAACTTACGGTTCTTCCTCCGACTGTGTTCTATGATCTTTAGTTCGTGCCTTTTACTTCCCAGTGGGACAATATCTTAGAAATGTCTTAGGGTATTCCTTACCCTTTATTATGCGGCAGATTTTCCTTTTTTTTCTATGGTCTACTTCCGATTAATCCCTTGTACCGGTTTTATCGTCTATCCCGTATGCTTTAAATCGATCCTTAACTTGGCAAAGTCTTGTAGTCTATCCGTTTCTCACCTTTGACTTACGACTGCCTAGAACGTCCTACTTAACCAATAAGTTAGGATCATATACATACCTTGGCCAACATGCAGAATTGAACCCCCTCCTTGATTTGTTCCTTGTGTTGCCAGATTCTTTCCCAAGTATGCCGATAGGATATGCGTGTCTACCTGGTAGTACATTTACTTACTGTACATACTTTGGCTCCGTCTATTACCCCATCACTTTGTTACTTAGCCATACACCAACCATTCCCATTGGCTAAGTATAGGATAGAGTGAGGGGACATTCGTACCCTTTAGTTCCCGATGGTGGATCAAGATCATAGCTTATCGGTTGATCCGTAATTCCGTATTGGTCATCATCGCCAATACTCCCCTATAACTTTCAATCACTTTTACCTACCCAAGGGGTTGGGGATAGCTTGCCATCGATGACACATTGGTACACCTTTAACCGATATGTATTTGGCCGATTAGTTTGCTCGTGGGTTAATCACGATTTGTCCATTGTCTCCGACCAGGATCTACCTGTTGATCAACCCACCGAGTTACTCATGAGATTACTTATTCTCTGATCGATTTAACTCTCGGTCTACCAGGAAATGGTCATTACAGACTATCACCCTTAAAATGAATTTGTCCCCTAATTCAAGTGTGGTAGATTTTTATCGACATTGGTCGCTTATGGACTCAGTCATTCTCCCTGACCTTGGTCGTTCTTTGACTTGTTCAATTCTTGATCTTGATCCTATGAATTCAGTCATATTCCCGACCTTGATCCCTAAGGATTTATTCAATTTTCCCCACCTTTTTTTCATTTCTGACCTTGATCCTTTGATTCAGTCTTACTCCTTACTTTGATCCATAAGGATTTGGTCAAGAGTATATATCCCTCTAAGGATAACGCATGCTCTGATACCAACTGAAAAGACGTTTCAGCGTCCAGGTTCAAGTCGATGAGTTAATGCCTTATCACGGCCAAACCTCTTTGAATTTTTTTTATTTACTTAGATATGCCTTAGGTTATTCCTTACCCTTTATTATGCATCAGATTTCCCTTTCTTTTCCATGGTTTACTTCCGATCAATCCCTTGTACCAGTGTTATCGTCTATCCTGTAGGGTTTAGATCCACCCTTAACTCGTCCAAGTCTTGTAGTCTATCCGTTTATCGTTTTTGACTTACGGCTGCCTTGAACTTCCTACTTAACCAATAAGTTAGGATCATATACATACCTTGGCCAACATGCAAAATCGAACCATTCCTCGATATGTTCCTTGTGTTGCAAAATCGTTTCCTAAGTATGCGGATAGGTTATGCATATATACCTGGTAGTACGTCTACTTATTGTGCATACTTGGCTCCGTCTATTACCCCATCACTTTGTTACTTAGCCATACAACCAACCATCCCCATTGGCTAAGTATAGGATAGAATGAGGGGACATTCGTGCCTTTTAGTTTCTGATTGCCAATCAAGCCCATAGCTTACCGGTTGATCTGTAATTCCTTATCGATCATCATCACTGATACTTCCCTATAACTTTCAATCACTTTTACCTACCCAAAGGGTTAGGGACTTGCCATCGATGACACATTGGTACACCTTTAACCGATACGTACTTGGCCGATTAGTTTACTCGTGGGTTGATCACGATTTGTCCATTGGTTCCGACCAAGATCTACATGTTGATCAACCCACCAAGTCACACATGAGATTGCCGATTCACCGATCGGTTTAACTCTCGGTCCTCTTTCTTCCTATTTTTCCGGTAAGAATTCAATCTTTCACGAGATCATCACATGGGCATGTGGGTTCTGGATGAAAGTTATGTACGAAATTGGCTTCCTTTTATAGGGAGAATGCTCGTGTAACTTCCCCATCTTGCACCTCTTGATTGTTTGATCTCGACCATTCCTTTTATGAATGGTTGGGATCGCACCATTTCGGGTGATAATTACCTTGGGCGGTTACGAGAAAGTTACTGGGCAGTTACTTGGTTTAGTGACCAACCACCCAACCACGTTACTGGGCAGTAACTTTGACAACGTATCACCAATTTTGTTGCATTCTCGCAATATCACTGCATATGAAATGGTAGCGAAGCGATATGCCCAACTGTAGATATCAACTAAAACATTCTTCATACACATATATATATATATATATATATATATATATATTTACCGTGAGAAAGATTATTTTACAATCCCATTCAAGAATGTAGCCTGTACACCAAACATAGTGTATTGTGTGTAGTAGACGAGATCTTCCGCCTCAAGTGGAATATAACCTTGAGTGAGTTTTGTGCTTCCAAAGAGACAATATATTGCTTTATCATCTATGAGTATCCATCCGACACCACTTTTTTTTTCTTTATGTTGGTAGCTTTCATCATAATTAACTTTTGGAACCCCTCGCAGTTGAAGATTGCCAATGGGAGCGGGATGTATGCTTCAACGCATGTAGCATACATCGTTTCCTCCCTTCGGTTTCTGTAGCATTAGAAGATGTGATGCCTCCTTGGTTTGCATTACCAGGAATCATTGCACCATCAATAACTTCATCGTCTGCATCTTGTTTTTGAGGTCCTGCCACAATATCCTCTTCAAGAATCAAGAAATTTGAAACATCATATTGCAAGGAGTGACAACGGAAACAGTTCCTTAAGCGCTTAAATCAAAACGACAAAACCACAAACTCATCTCCAAAGCGAAAGCGTCTCTTGAACACCAACAAACGATCCAACGACCATTGGATGCAAACACAAGCAAAGGAAGTGTTGTCTCCAAGGGCCGCCTCTGCGTCAGTTTCAGTCACAAAACCAAGTGTTTATGCGTTGTAATTTACTACATGTAGTGAAAGAAACTGAAGAGATGTAACTGTTTGGAACTATTATCTTCTTTTTTTTGGTCATTTTTTTGTCGTTTTTAATTTGGACAATTTATACATTGAGTACACACGATACAGCCACCATATGTTTCCAAGTATTATTCATCGTGTGGTGTATTTTTTTCTTTACTTAATTACAATTTTCTTCAATTCCAGAAGTCCCTAAAATTTTATACGGACACAAAATCACAGTATAATTTGATATCTATCCACAAACATCTCAGAGATCAATTCATGGGATTTAAATGTTGAATTATCCTCTTCTTCTTTTAATCCTTCTCCGATCAACAATCACGGGCCTTCACCTGCTTCTCATCTTTCTTCACTCCGTCTTATAACTCAGAGCTCACCCTTCTTCTGTTCTGATCTAAGTGATCTATAATGGCCTCTGTGTTCTTGTATCATGTAGTGGGTGATTTAACTGTGGGAAAGCCAGAGATGGTTGAGTTCTATGAAACAGAGACTGTTGAATCTGCAATTAGAGCTATTGGTGAATCAACAGAGTGTGGGATTCCGGTTTGGAGGAAGAGATCAACGCCGAATCTTCCTGGGTTTGTGGAGAATAGTGAGATGAGACAACATAGGTTTGTTGGGATTTTGAATTCTTTGGATATTGTTGCGTTTTTGGCTAAGAGTGAGTGTTTGCAAGAAGAGAAAGCTATGAAGATTCCTGTTTCTGAGGTTGTTTGTCCTAATAATACTCTTCTCAAACAGGTTGATCCTGGCACAAGGTTAGTTTAATTTATGTTGTAAAGTTTCAGATTTTAGTTTATGTTTCTCTGTTTTGATTCTGTTTGGTGGGTGGGTGAGACTAGTTTGATTTTTAGTTGCAGTGACACACTTTTTTTTATCCTTAAGGTCAGTTTATGTCATAAAGTTCCAGACTTTGAGTTTGTGTTTCTCTGTTTTGATTCTATTTGGTGTGTCTGAGATTAGTTTGATTTTTTAGTTGCAGTGATACACTTTTCTTTATTCTTATGCTCAATTCATGTCATAAAGTTCCTGACTTTGATCTTTGATTCTGTTTGGTGTGCCCGAGACTAGTTACATGTAGGATCTGAACTTTACTATAAAGGGTCATGCTTAAAGTAAGGTGGTTAGAATATTTGATGTGAGATTTGTAGATTTCTACTGTTTTGAGTCTCATTTTTGTGGATCTAGTTTGAATCCATAGTTGATTACTTAACCAAGTGAGTTTTAGGCGAGTGGCGTTTCCTAGGATCCTAGTTTGATTCTCACTTGGGAGGGGCATCGACTTCTTCGTGATGGATACAGATCGGTCCCTGGCTGAGGGAGATTACGGGCACTAAGGGTACTTGAACTTCTTCAAGAAGTTGGTCATTTGCTTCAAATTCAAAACTTATTAAGATCTCGTTACTTTTACATTTCTCGTGTATTGAGATATGATAATTGACTGAATCTTTAGATCACTGATTACAGTTATCTATCTGATCATGGTTGGATCTAATCAGAGATATTCTTACGTATAGGCCATGTGCTTAGATACTCATATTTTGTTCTAACTTGATTTCAAAGAAAGTGGCTCCTCTTTGTCTTCTTATTTTATTGATTGATTATATAATATAGTAATGATGCACGGCCTCGGGTTTCAAAATTATCAACCTTGGTTTGCAAAATGAAGTATACAATGTTTTATTAGTGCTTTGTTTTCTTGTGCTCAGTGTATAAGAAAATGTGTCAAACAATCTGGGGAAAGCAAACTACTAAAAAAGAGAATAGTTTAAACTGTTGGAATCTCTTTCTTTTTGACTTTTTTTCTTGCTTAGACCTTAGTCAATGTTTCTTTTAAATTATGTCTGCAACTACCTCTGTAGTTGACTATGATAATAACACTTTTTATGTCATCTAAGTAATACAAAAAACAGTAAAGACATGACTAAAGAATTCTTTTTTTTTCTTTGAATCTTTGATGTTAAGCATTTTTACTACATAGAAGGATTACTTTGTTTTTGTCTCTTACAAAAAGATTCTTTATTTGACTGTAAACATGTCCATCACTATGTCCATTTTGTCTCAACAAGTCTTAGTTAAAGGCAAATTTCACTTTTGTGATTTGTTTCCTTTCATCTAATAAACTTTAACTTCTGTCTAGGTAGCTCCTCGGAATTTCTCTGGTATCGTGGATTGCGTAAGACTAAATGAGAATTTATGTTTTGTTACTTGTCAGAATCTGAAAGTTGCAATTTTCACTTCGGATTTCGTGCAAGGAGAGATGTTAATGTCGCTGTTTTACCTTTAAAAGTCTCTTGTGTTTCAGTTGATAGAGTCATAAAGCTGTTATGATTCACTCAGGCTAAACAAATTTCTAAGTTGCCTGTTTGTTTGATCTTCTTTAAGTAGAAAACCAGTGAATAGTTCTGTAATACTATGACCAACTTGTATATGATATGCTATTTAGTAGTTTGTTTATATATATATCCAACATAAAGTGTTCTCTGCCTTTATCTTCATCTCTGTTATTTGTTCGTCGTTCTTTGTGCGTATTGACCTGGTAGGATCTGCCACATTTCTTGAGCATGCAGAAACTTTTGTATTGGTCAATTTAAAATGCTTTTTTTTTTTGTCAACACACAGTTGATTAAATGATTTCCTTAGATATTGTGCTAGCTAGCTTTATCAACTAGGATGCATTCTTCTGTTTGATTACATATTCTTTGATCCTCATGTTATTTTATTTAGGTTCAATTTGATTTCATCTTTCAAATTCCTTTGTTGCAGTGAATTGGACTTTTATGTTTATGGAATTACATTCCTTGCTTAGTACAATTTTATGTGGCCTTTGGCTAACAAGATCAAATCTTTTTGTTATGGTGATAATTGTATTGTGTCGATTATAATGCAAGGTTGATAGATGCTTTGGAGATGATGAAACAAGGAGTGCGACGACTTTTGGTTCCGAAAAGCGTTGTTTGGAGAGGTATGAGCAAGAGATTCTCCATTCTTTACAATGGAAAATGGCTTAAGAACAACGAAAACTCTAGCAGTAGTAGTGGTCTCGCTGCTGATTCCACCAATAGGCCTACTACTTCCATGACTTCAAGCCCAGACAAGTTTTGCTGTCTCTCAAGAGAAGACGTGATCCGCTTCCTTATAGGTGTACTTGGAGCATTAGCTCCTTTACCACTCACATCAATCTCTACTCTGGGAATCATCAATCTAGACTATAACTTCATTGAAGCCTCTCTTCCAGCCATCGAAGCCACCCGAAGGCCACTGTGTGACCCTAGTGCGATCGCGGTGTTGGAACAAACCGAAAATGAACAACAGTTCAGAATAATAGGAGAAATCTCAGCTTCAAAGCTCTGGAAATGTGATTATCTGGCTGCAGCTTGGGCTTTAGCTAATCTTTACGCAGGACAATTTGTGATGGGAGTTGAAGACAACATGTCGTCAAGATCATTCAGTGACTTCCTCCAAACTTCATTTCCTGGTGGAGAACAGAACGGAACAGCTACAGAGGCCAAGAAATTCAGTAGCAGAAGCATCGGTTTTAATCCAACAAGCCCGACAAGATTGAGCATTGGTAGAAGCATGTACCGAGGAAGAAGTGCACCGTTAACTTGCAAAACATCAAGCTCGTTGGCTGCAGTAATGGCTCAGATGCTTTCTCACAGGGCTACACATGTTTGGGTTACAGAAGCTGATTCAGATGATGTTCTTGTTGGAGTTGTGGGCTATGGAGAGATCTTGAATGCTGTAACTAAACAGCCTTCTGCTTTTGTTACTTCGAATCGACCTTATGAAGGGTTTGGGAATGAAAATCAAAGCTAAGACTATATCAAAAATCAAATGTTGCTTTTAAGATGTTCTAAGGATAGGACCATAAATTTTTTGGGTGTCTAGTCAAATAATTTTTTTTTAAGACAGTCGAAACTGTTAATCATTTATTACAATGTGAACTATTGTTCATAGATAATCTCCTATGCAATTGGCGGATACTTGTATCAAATTGAAGATATATTTTGGATTTCGAATGTATTTAGAATCATGTACTTATTATATTTTTCATGAATTTACAGTATATGCATAATTAATTTTTGAATATAATGTAAAAAATTTATTAAAAAACTTCTTTTAACAACAACTGCTGCAAATTTATAATATATATTTTTTAAATTTGATATTTGTATCTAAGTGCAAACTACATCTTCATTCTTTTATAGTATCTTGCATTCTCCATAAATCGGATTATCGAAAATCTATTGCGAACTTGCTTATCTATGAATTTGGCTAAGTGAGTGTGACTAATAGCCCATTTCCATGTCTTCTACCATTCGCTCCCTCCAGATCGTATGTATTGATGTTTGGAATGCATATCTCAATAAAAGCAACTTCATCTTATCTTGAGTTGTATCCACAAGATGGGCGAGAATTGTATTCCACTGAGTCGTGTACCTTGAATCAAGAAGATTGCGGGTAAGACAGTCCTACATAGCTGATGAGAATGGACATGTGAAAAAGATATGATCTCGTGTCTCCTTTGGCTACATACATAATGAACAAGCCGTTAGAGCCCCATTGTTCCAGCTAACCATTATATCCCCTGTTGACAATTTGTTTTTAACCACTAGCCGAGAGATAAAAGAATATTTGGGTGTGATGTGGGTGAACCATATGCCCTTAGACCACTCCATTATTGGCTACTGTTCTCTAATTAATCTACAAGTTGCTTTAGAGCTAAATATCGGTTTAAACTTATCTGCTCTACCACATAACTACATTTGCACCCTCCACTAGACCTTGTTGACGATGTAAACTGATGACATCTTCAATATCCTGCAATAAATCAGCTCAATGATGCTGGTTCTATGAGTTGTCAACACCTTCTCTACTGTAGAATGGATAGGAACCCCCAAGTCTGTACTATCCCGAACTCCTGTGATATAAAAAATTTTCCCCAGCGGTGACCATTTATCTAACCAAAAGGAAGCCGAAACTCCATTATAAACTTCAACCTTGATTAAAGAAGCCGCCATAAGTCTATATTTTAATGTTTTCCTCCATTTCTATCGGGCAAGAGATGTGGATTCTTTAACCGACCATAGAGAACCCTTACGGGTAAGATACCTTCGGATCCAATTAACTCAAAGCGATGAATGAGCTAATTGAATTTGCCATAATAGCATCAAACAACTCACCTTCTTTGCTTCTGTTATCGATCGTAACCCAAACCTCTTTCTTCTTTTGGATGGCATACATCCTTCCAAGCAATTTTAGCCTTCTTGTAATTTAATTCCGGACTAGACCATAGAAACACATCACACAATTTATCAACTCTCTGACGCAAGCTTTAGGCAGTTGAAATGCAGAGATCCAAAATTTTGTAAGACTATGGATAACTGAACAAATAAGTTGTAGACGCCTCTGCAAAAGAGAGATACCTCGTAGTCTAACAATTTATTCTTAACAGAATTTTTTCTATCAAAGGAGTATAGTTCTTCAGTGTCATTTGCTTAGTCAATGGAGGTAATCCCAAGTACCAAATCGGTAGAGATCCATTGTCAAACTGAAATTGCTGGAAGATTTCATCCCTTATTCTCATTGACACCCCCGCCATGTACAGAGTTGATTTTTCAAACCTTATTTTCAGACCCGACACAGCCTCAAAATCTTGAAAAACACAGAGAATACCTGCAATTGACTGTTTTCTCCCATCCGATGATACCAACAAATTGTCTGCAAAACATAATTGCATTTGTGTAAGATTCTGATAACATAGGTGGTATACAAACCGTCTCTCCCTTGCGCCTTTATCCCGAATCTTTGATAAAACATGCATACATATTACAAAAAGGTAAAAGGATAAGGAACATCCTTGACGGAGCCCTCTCGAATTTCTAAAAAGAACCAACAACTGTTGTGATGCATAATTTTAACCAATGAATAAATCTTTCCGGAATCTCCAATGTCTTTAAAGTGGAAAAAAGAATGGTTATTGAAAAGAATCGAAAACCTTTAGAATATCAATTTTTACTGCACAACGAGGTGAAACCGAATTTTTATGGTAATTTTTACCTATTTCGAAGCTAATACATTCTCCATAAGAAGACGGCCCTTATCAAACGAACACGAACCTACATTTGCATAATTTTAAGATAAATAGAAAATTTGTGACATTGACACCTATATATATATATATATATATTGAGAATTGTAATTGGTTAGTTTCTTTTTTTTTCTCGTTCGGAACATTACCATGATAGATATTTGATATAATTCCTTTATAATGATGTTCAAATATACGGAATCTATCTACGTGTTTGATAGAATTATATTATAATGATGATCAAATCCACATAATCTATCTACGTTTAACCCATGCGATCTTGTAAATTGTAAATGTTTGGTGTAAATAGTAGATTTTTAATTGTATACATAAGAATTTTGTTACATAATAGCAATATATATTACTCTACTAAATACCCCCTAAACTATCCGGGATCTGTAGATTCAACTTTTTTCTGAATTATGTTTCGTATTCTAACCATCTAGGTCAAAATCCTTTTTGGTTATGATCTTATTCACATTAATGAAAATAGAATGATTCATGCGAGTATTATGGACATCATTCGACTTTGGATCAATAGCTGAACTACTTCTCCACGATTTCAAAATTGCTGGAATGATCTCTATTTTAAATTTAATTTGTTTAATTTTTATTTTTAAAACAAAAAGTTAAATTACTATATATCCTTATGAAATTAAACTATTTACATACCTAACCATATGATCCACCCGATCCACACGATCCATTCGATTTTCTTCATCAATATTCGGTCCGAGATTTTTGGGTTTCAGTTTCTTCGGCGGTTTTAAATTGGTTTCTTCTTCTCATTTGTTTCGATTTCTTCTTCTCTTTTCTCGATTTCTTCTTCTCCTTCTTCTTTGGTCTCTTTGATTTCAGTCTTCAAATTTAGAAAATCGAAGATATTGTTCTTCAATTTTGGAATAAACTTCATCTTTTTGCTTCGATTTCGGATAAAAAAGTTAAACTTCATCATCTTCTTCGATTTTGGGTAAGAGATTCTTCAATCTCGGGTTAAAGATTAGTAAATTTTGGGTTAGAGTTTCGTTCGTCTTCAATTTAGGGTTTAATAGCGATTGACACAAACTTTTTTCTTTGTTGGATAAGATAATGGCAAGAACCAAAACTGGTACTTATCTAGATCTAGTAGATGGACAAGCCACCGAAAGAGGGAATCCTTCCTGTTCCAACCGAAAAAGAAAGCCCCGCAACAAACAAATCAAACAGAATTAGGCCCTTCGCGTACAAATACTGGTGGTGTTGACGAAGAAATGGTAAGTATTTTAAAATTCAACAAAGCCTACATATGAACATACAACTAACATGTTAAAGTAAGTTTAAAATAAGTTAAACTACTGTAAAACTATTGTTAAGCTCATGTTAAATTAATGTTAAAATACTTAATTTAATGTTTTTGAATGTAGATACATGTACAACCGTTGAAATTCCTCTTTGAGCCTAACCAGTTTGATAAGTTTCTCAAGATTGGTATAAGATGTGATACCCATAAATATGTAAAATATATTATGAAGCTTGGTGCATATGAGCGCAACTGTTTCATGAAACATTCGCAGTTCTAACACATCTTCCATATGCATCTCGAGAAGAACTAGAAGGTCATAGATGCTTGGAGCTTGATTGTAGTATGGCAAAGACGGACAAGGCAAACCAACTGTGGTTTGTTGTAAATAGAGTCCCTATAAGGTACTCTCTCATGGAGCATAGACTAATCTCCGGGTTGTAAAACCATTACTACCTGGAAGACTACAAGAATCTCGGTGGGAACCGATTTGTGTGGAAACATTTTGGGAAGAATGGTAATCCTTGGGTGGATCACGTGTTTGAGAAGCTGGGCTCGATGATTGCGTCAACAGATAAGCTCAAGATGGTTATTTTGTAGTTTTTGGCGACAATGATTAGGGGAAGACGAAGGTTGCAGTACCAATAGATCCTTTCCTTCTAAGGGTCATCGATTATTTAGACCTTTGTGAGAGGTTTCCATGGGGATGTCTCACATTTTAGGATTGTGCAACCGAGATCCGGAAGATTTGTCAGCGGATGAATGGTATAGTGAGCCTAAATACCACTATTCCTGGATTCATATTACCACTAGAGGTAAATTGTTATTTGTTAAACTAGTTAAAATATATGCTTTTAATAGTTAAAATATATGGTATGTAGAACTACTGATATTTGAAGTCAATCCCAATCTGAAGAAGAATTTCAGAAAGAATATCAGATGCGACGATCTATGCCCTACGATGAGTAAGGGAAAGTACAAGCAATTGGACTCAAAAGGTTTCGAACTAGGAGACATCTACAAATCTCTCGGGAATTCAATGGTTAGTGTAATTGTAGGTTTAATTTGAGTTTAACAGTAGTTTACCTTTAGTAGGACTTTCTAATATATTATACGTCACATGAAATTTCAAGCATCTTGGTGGCTAAAGGTGAGGAGCGGTGTTTGATGGTGAAAATCATGGATGAGGAGGATGATGGAGGGTATGATATGATAGTTGGTGGCTGAAAACGATTCTTGCCAATGGTGGGATTATATTGTGGATGGTTCTCTTGGAAAGAGATCTGGCTTCTAGAAACCATCATATTATTGCTCCAGCTCGTATTGCTTTTGATGCTTCTGCTCCTGCTCCTGCCGATCATGTCGCACCCCAGGCGTCTTGAAACAATTACAAAAATTTCGAAAGAAATGAAGGAAGGGTTCAAAACCCTGAATGATAAGGTTGATGGTTTAACAACAAGGATTAAAAACCTAGAGAAATCTAACCGTGGTGACCCCTTATGGATGGAGGAAGAGTATTAACAATGAGAGTCTTGGCAGATATAAGTTTTTAATTCAAATTATCTGAATTACTTTGACTAGTTAATTATAGTTTAACGGTAGTTTAACCAGATAAAATAGACTAACTTGCTTACATATTTCTAGATGAGGAGGCAGAGACGGTAATTTCTGCAGAGAAGACATGGGGAACGGTTGAGGTGGCTAAGGAGGATGATATGGATGAGGCACTCACTGCTGCAGAGAGTTTGGTAAATGTTGCAAAGAAGGTACGAGGAACGGCTGAGGCGAATAAGGTAGTCAGTGCTGCAGATAATTTGGTAAATACTGCAGAGGAGGCACGGAGAATGACTGTGGAGAATAAGGAGGCTGATTGGGATGAGGAGACTTATACAGATGCGGATTAGGATATGAATAATTTGGTAAATGCTGCAAAGGAGGCACATGGAACGACTGAGGTGGGTGAGGAGGCTGATACAGATGAGGAGATTGATACAGGTGAGGATGAGGAGGATGATACAGCTGAGGATGAGGAGGCTGATACGGATGAGGATGAGTAGACTAATACGACTAAGGAGGAGGCAGTCACTACTGCAGAGGATTTGGTAAATGTTATAAAGGAGGCCCATGGAACGGCTGAGGAGAATGGTATGGCTGAGGAGGAGGAGGTAGTCACTACTGCAGAAAATTTGGTAAATTCTGCAGAGGAGGCACGAGGAACGGCTGAAGATCATGAGGAGAAGGATGAGGAGACTAATGATGAGGCGACAAAGAGTGAAAACTCTCTGGAGGTGGAAAATGAAGTGTGTGGGGACAATCCTTCATAGGAGAAAATGAAGATGATGGCAAGAAGAGGAAGAGGAAGCAGTCCAGATACATTACCACTCCGTACACTATAGAAACTAGGGGAAGTATAGGATGCAGAGGAGGAACAGGAGGAACATGAGAAACAAGAGGAAGAGGAGGAGTAGGAGGAAGAGGCGGAAAATGTGGGTAAGCTACTAAGAAACAAATGACGTAGTTGGTTTTTATGTTTTTATGCTTTGATTTTACGAAATTGATTATGTTTTATGTTTTTATGCTTTGATTTTTGAACTTGATTATGTTTATATGTTTTTATGCTTTGATTTTCGAACTTGTTTATGTTTATATGTTTTTATGCCTTTAATTTCGAACTTGTTTATGTTTATATGTTTTAATGGTTTGATTTTCGACTTTTTTATGTTTATATGTTTTTATGTTTTGATTTTTGAACTTGATTATGTTTAAATGCTCTGATTTTTGAACTTAGTTTAACTGAAGTTCAACGTTAATTTAACAACAAAAAAAGGCACCGTCATTCAAGAAAAAAGGGCTGTCATTAAAAAAAACGGCACCGACAATATTTTACACATAATTTAACCACCTATTTTAACTAAGAATCTAGTAAGACAAAGTTATACATAGTTTATAACTTTCATGATAAAGCCATAAACCTAGTTAAATCCTTTTAAAAACGAGTTTCGTCTATTTTAACTTTCATAAATTGTATTTTAACATACATTTAACATTGTATTATGATGCAATATATTTTAAATAGCATGTATATTTTATTTTACATTGATATTATAATAATTACTAAGTAACCATAAAAGTATAGACATATATGGGGAAATGAAGGGTTCAAGTAAAATCTATCATTTCTTTTTAAAATTCGTTTTTATGTTTAACCATTTGACTATTTTTAATACAATTTTTGTAAGTCTTAAGATTTATAGTAAAATTTTTATGTTAACCGCAACGATTTCGAAAAAATAAAATTGGTAATTATAACATAGTTTAACTTAGTTTAACATAGTTTACCTAGTTTAACAAAATTTGACAGAGTTTTACCTGCTTTAACAAGTTCGACTTGATACATAAAATAAAAATAATAAATTAAGTGGACATATTAAAGTAATCTCCACGTATGTGGGATCTCTTTCATCGATGTTCTCCAACTGACGGAAACCTAGCCTCTTGAATTCTTCCCTTTTTTTGATGTAATCTGGAGGCAAGAAGCATCTATCAACAATATCAGTAGGAACTTTCTACGTAGGTCGATGGGGTACTGGATATATGGTCTTACAGTAAGGCATCACTCAATACTCAGTAAAATAATAATGTGAGCAGCACTCGTGTAGATTGACCTCTGTAGTTTTTACGTGGAACATAGTTGCAACAATCTCATGTTCACATGGATATTTGTCTATATCATAATACCTACAACTACAACTTTTGCTTCTCAAGTCAACCATGTAAGGTTTTCCATCTTCTCCAATCATCGTGTATTTAAGCATATAATTGTTTATCTCACATCTCTTGTGCAATATGTTATAGACAAAAGGTACTAGCTTTTGTGTATCTGGTACCTCCACGACACCTTTCCTATGCTTGTTGAACCATTCAAAAATCTTGGCAACAATCGAATCAAACAATGGTAGCAACGAGTATATCCTTTAATCTTTGAACACACTATTGATAGATTCAACGGAATTGTTGGTGCATATGTTGTACCTTTCTCTTGGAAAATAGTATCTTGCCTACTTATTCTCGTCAACACTTTCATCCGGATACTTACCACATTTAGGATACCTTCTCCTAAATTCAACATAAATTCGGAGGAACTCAACCTTTGTGTAACTCCGACCGCATTCTCTAAACTGGTATGCAAACTTCTTTTTATTTAACGCCATAAGACTACAATTTTACATTCTGAGAAATATGCCACAAACAACATTCATGCTTAGAATTGGGATATACCTCCCCTACAATCTTTATGATGCTTTTATTTATGTCAGAAATGAACACAAATCAGGCTGATCGGGGACTACTGTTTTCAACGTTTGGAGAAACCACCTCTAACTTGCATCATTTTCACTGTTTACTACCGCAAAAGCTAGAGGATAATGGTGATGCTCTCGATCTTGAGTAGTAGCAATAATAAGAACTCACCATATAAAGTCTTAAGAAAAGTTCCATCAATAATGATAACTTTTCGAATTACTTGAAATTGTTCTATGGTAGCACCCAATGCGCAGAATACGTTCTTAAACTTGTCTTTTTCACCACATTCCAGCAGTGTTAACGTACCATAATTCATCGTCTCCAACATGTGCAAATAAGAAGGCAACATCTTATAACAATCTTCTGCGCTGCCACGCACGTCAGCTACAACTAGTTTTCCCTCTCAAAGCAGTACCATATGACACCCGACAATCTAGCCTTCTTTGTACCAAACCAATCAAAATTTTTGCGGATGGAGTATTGAATTGACCCAGATAATAATCATGCAGAACTGATCCAACTAATCGCGGTGTTCCCTTTTTAATGTTGCATGTACTCGTAGTTAGCCGAGAACATGTATGCATCTTGTTGTATGTTCTAACATACCAACAATCTGAGCCCTTACTTGTCGCAACTCAAATAGACTATCTCTAACCAATACCTCGACATTTCAACACATACAACTTAGTTGTGGACTTGACGTAACAACCTCGAAACAATGCTCATGTACAACTCTATCAACTAAATCTTGGACTTCACGCTTACTATCAAATTCTTGATTTACCCTCATATCAATGTCATTATCCCATTCAACCTCTGAAACCTCCCGAACCTCATCTGGTTCTACAACAGGTGAACCTTGATAGTAATCAAAACCTCGATCAGCAATTGTGTCTTGACAGTCATCGACATCCAAATCAGCAGGTGTACCTTGAAAATCATCGATACCCAATTCATTGTTTCCACTATCTGCATTATAAGGAACAATATTCAGTCCCGCTAAACATTGAGATGATTCTTTAATTTCTGGCAAATAACCAAATCTATCTACATTATCTCCAGCATCATTCCAAACCTCCTCACAACTTCCCCAAACTCTACTTGATTTACCGGACGCTATCTCATGTCTTGAAGCTTGTAAACTATTTCGGGTTTGTTCAACAACTTTCACTATCTCCACGTGCAAAACAACAAGCTCTTTATTTTCACACAACCATATGTATTTGAAGACATCATTTTCATCGTATATATATGTAACTCTCTGCAATACTCCATGAATATAACTTATTTTAAGCCTCGTTGACTCATTTGCATTCATTTTTCTGCGTATTTTCCCAACCAACAATGAAAAATTGAATTCTTCCGCACTACCATACGTAAATAAAGAATACATTTAAAGTTCTTTTGGATTCCATTTAACAACATTTTTCCTTTGTGAATAATATCCACCATAATCAAAATATATGAGCATTATTGTCCTCTGCAAACAAATCATAAACAACAATGTTATATAAAATCGTACCAGACGTACATAGTTTAACTATTAGTTTATCTGGTTGAATAGTATGCTAAAACCTAGATTAACTCATTTGGTTTAATTACTGTGATATATTTTAACCAAATTTACCAAATTTTAATTTTTGTATTCTACTTTACTAACAGTAACTACGATTCTATCGAGATCATATCCACTAATTCCAAACCAAGATTTGACAATGACCTAAAATCTTTACTGGAATTTAAACTATTACTGATATATAACACCTAAATTGAAGAGATTAAAGCTAATAATCCATGCATTAAAGATAATTTAACCTCCAAATTTGGTAAATGTTGGCGGCTTCGAAGAAAGGTTTAGGAGCTTCATAGGAGGGAATAACAGCATCGTCGGAGGTTGTAGAGCTTCAATATCAGCGACCGAAGAGAGAGCGTCATCAAGAGGAGATCGCCGACGTCAATGAAAGAAGAAGATCAAGGAGAGAGAGTGCCCGAGAGAGAGAGAGATTATTAATTTTTTTCTGTAATCATGAATTTGTATTTTAAAAGTTAAAATTGGAATATAACATATGTTAACTAAATGAAGGTTATGTAGATTATATAGAGTTTACGTAGATCATAATTCTTTTAAGAAAGTTAGTTTGGCACTTCCCTCTCGACTTTACTCACGGTAAAGTGTCAAATTTAGAGGAAACCTCATCAATATAATAGTTTTTCTCAGTTTTATTTCTTAGCCAATAGAATTATGTATACAAAATGTCTAGCTTGATGAACAATATATTTACATTTAGCAATAAAGAAATATACACAAATATTATATTTCTTTTTAAATCAATCTCCTAGCATCTTCTCGCAAACTCATATGTAATAACACGTATGAGATTAGACAATCACCATATCATCTTCACGGTCTTTATACCCATTGTATGATTATCAATGACGTTTATACCTTGCATAAGGTCATCAATTCGGTGGAGAATACTGTAGTACTTGTGTATCTCCATCGTCTCATGTCACCATGTGAATTAAACGAACCCATCAATTGGTTCATGCTCATAGTCCACAGCAACGTCATCATCACTCCATCGGATCTGTATAATACCCATGGGAGTCATCATATTCAAACATCTTCGTGACCACTATCGAATTTGTAGTAGATAGATTGCCACATTAAGACAGGTTCTTGTAAATTCCTGTATTTTGACAAAGCAAATCACCACACCAGAATCTAAAATAACAGATCATGTCAATTTTTTTTTCTTTTTATAGAAAGTAGTAAAGCAAAAGAAGAAAAAGAAAAAAATATGGAAGAGAAACTTAATTTCTTTAAAAGAAAATCCACATCCCTTATGGCTTTTATTTATTTATTTATTTTAAATAGCAATGAAATACAACTTAATTATAATATAAAGAAGAATGAAAAATCTCTACAAAGGGACAAAGATAGAGGCGAAGGAGTTCAACCAGAGAGGAGGTCAAAGCCAAACAAAAGAAGTCCTCTAGTCAGAAGAAGGATATCGAACAGAAAAGAACAAAATAAAAAAGATGAAATAAATGGCTACATAGCGTTTTTAGTAAAACTTAAATAGAGTTTTTAATATTTTTTTACTAAAAAGGAAAAAAAAGAAAATGGTAATGAAAATTAGAAATATATTTTAAAAATATTTTGTATTTATATGATTTAATTAGAATCTCGATAACATATTAAGTTAACTATATTGAAAAGCAACTAAATGTTTAAGAACATGTTATTTAGTTGATTTAAAATTTAAAATTTTAAAATTTTATGTAACATGTATTACATTATTTCACATATTGGTTTGTGTAAAAATAATTAATATCAACTATTGGACTAAAAATATAATTATTTTCATTTCTATTATCTCAAAAAGATAAAAAATAATTTTGATAAATAAGAAAAGATAACTTATAAAAAATATCATTTTAATACCAAACTTTTTGTTGACTTTCAAATTAAATAGCAAACTTTCGTTGACTTGGTCTAAAAAGACATGACGCCGTTAACAACAAGTTAACTCCGTCATTGTGTTCTGTAACGGCATGTCTTTTCTGGTCGACTCAACGAAAATTTGCTATTTAATTTGAATTTTTAAAAAACTTTAGCATTTAAATGGCATTTCGAAAGTTCATGCTTTAAACGTCCACTTTTTTAAAGTTCATGCTTCAAAAAATATTTTTCCCATTTTTAATTGTAGCCTCCTTAATGTTAATTTTTTAATCAATGTAACTATCATATAAATTGATTTTATTGGCTATACATAATGTCTATGTAACTCCCAAAACCATCCACCCAGGGTTCGATTCCCAAGGTTGGAAATATTGTTTTATCATCGGGCATCGCAAAATGACTGTAAATTTGCTACGATTTTAGGACGATATATATATATCTATATTTTAATATATTGTACTTATAATTTTTATATTTTAGTTAGAGTAACTATATATATATATATATAACATGCTTTGATTGTATATAATTACCTTTTTGTAAAAACCCGCAAAGAATGTTGGGTTTATATAATTGTAGCCTCCTTAATGTTAATTTTTTAAGATCTATGTAACTATCATATACATTGCTTTTATTGGCTATATATGATGTTTAATAGAACTCGATCTTTTAATTTCAAAATAAGGACACATATAAATGGATATATAAAAGTGTTTGCAAATATTTACAGAAAAAGATATGTGGCACATTGATCGTGTGCAACAAATCTATAATTTCCTAATACCTTCCAACCAAGGTTTGATTCCCTAAGGTTGGAAACATAATTATTTTTTTCCATTGGCCATCGCAAAATTGTAGGACATTTACTAGTAGTTTGTGACAACATATATAAAATCTATTAGGATATATAAAAGCTTTTGTATTGAAATAATGATGAGGTTTGTGGCACATTTTTCTTGTGCAACAAATATAAAACCCAACATTCTTTGCGGGTTTTTCCTTATACCATCGAACCCAGATTCGATTCCCACATGTTGCATCATTTTTTGGCCTCGCAAATTTGTAGTAACTTTGCATCAAATTTGCGTCGCAAACGTAGCATAGGTCCAAAACATAAAAAACATCGTCTTCCCCTTTTCATTAACAACACTTCATCGTCTTCTCCACCGCGATTGAAGAAGTTACTTCGTCTACTTTAGGGGTGGTATTGTGAGTGTTAGTATTGTTGTGAGTTTGATTCTAGATTTATCAGTTTATTAGTTCTGATTAAATTGGATTGAAATTGTTAATATTGGAACGAAATTGGTTAAGGCTAAACTGAATTTGAACATGTTATAACTTGTTAGTATTTGATATGTTTTAGTATTTGATTTTTTTTTTACAGCCGTTTGTAGACACAAAAGCTCCAAGATGTTTGGCGTTGGGAGAAGTGTGCGCGGTCGTTACTGAAGTAGATCATCTTCATCGATTTCTTCTCTTGCAAGGAGAGCTCCTTCGCCTCTTCATCTGATTTAGTATCTTTTAGGCTGCCTCAAAGTATGAGATATGTCGAAAGTTTCTCTAACATAGTTCACGAAGACCGTCATCAAATGCCACCTCCGATTGATGAACTCCCCGATGATTTGTCGGATGCGGTGTGGGAGCAAACCATGACATTATAGGAGTTACTGAAGATGTCAGGTCGAGAGGAATTTTTATCCGTAGAATGAAAAATATGGTAAGAATATGTTTACATTTGAGGTTAATATTTTTATATTGTTTATATGTATATTATTTATCTTCTTTATAGGTTTGAGCGCGACGAATGACGTCTACCTTGTGCTATCTCAAAAATTTTGAAGAAATTTTTTGACGGATCATATTATAATTGACATGCATGCCCCCACAGAATTAAGATCAATATTTCATCGATTTTGCGGTAAATATTATAATATAAGTTTAATATTTATATTTATATTTTATTCATATATTTAACTTCAAAAATGTTTTTCCAACGTTGTTATAATTAGGATCCAACGATTACTAAGTTCGTTAGAGAAGAGTTTGATAAAATATGTGGATGAAGGATGAGAGGGATGGTGAATCAAGTAAAAGGTGGGGAGCGTCGTCTGTAGATTGGGGCCGAGTTATAAGTTTTGATGTGCGTTTACTGGGAAAGGAGGATGACAATCAAGGAGCATCAAAGCATCAAAGCATCAAACTCTGACGGAGGAGGGAGTTTGGAAACTCCGCAGCTCTCGACAAATGAGTTAAACGACATATTTCTACAGATAAATAATATTTACATTGGGTTAAAATATTTGATTTCTAATTAACTTTCTAAAAGACATGTATATTTTGTAGTTTACTATCCTAGACAAGCGAGGAACTCCGTATTCTCTTGGGAGTATAGAGCGCATATACAAGAAAAAAAACCTGCGAGGTACGCCAAGCAATAACTCTACTCTTGCTTCTTTGCAAGAACAATTTCTTGTTTCGCAGAAGATGATCATAGAGTAAGCGGCTGATAATGAGTTAAAAAGGCTAAGTACAAAGAAAAAGTAACACTACTAGAAAACAACCGCAAAACCAACGGAATTTCTGACGGATTGTAAAATTATGTCGGTTTTACGATAATTTTGTGACTGATAACATCCGCCGATGTTTAAATGTCCCCATAGTATATGTCGGAATTTTCATAATGTTAAGGTTGTGTTACTTTGGCATCGATTGTATAGTAATGGGTATAACTAACATAAAAAGAGTATTTTCTAGGATTTATGTTATTGAAGATATCATTTGTCGAGGCACAATCTAGATGTTATGCATGTTGAGAATAACTTTTTTGACGACATCATGAACACTGTTTTAAACGTGGAAGGGAAGACGAATGACAATATGAAGTCTAGATTAGATTTGCCACTTATTTGTTCTCGGGATTTTCTTTATGTTATGCCTACTGGTAGATGTACTATGCTTGCCTACCGGTTAGAAGCGGCTACGAAATAAGCATTTTTCGATTGGATTCGCAACGATGTAAAATTCACGGATGGATACGCATATAATCTGCGAAATTGCATGGATTTTGTTGAAGGAAAGATTATTCGATGAAGAGTCATGATTTTCATGTTGTGATGTAGCGTCTTTTTCTATTTTGCTTTGCACATATTTTTCAAAAACCGTCTACGAAGAAATTTGCATGTATATATTGTTACTTGTATTATGTTAATTAAGCATTATATATTATTTTGTTTATTTTTGTTGTATTTGTAGGAGTCGGTGTTTTATTTTGTGATTTATGCACGAGGATACTTACAATAGAGGGTATCCACAATTTACTGGATAATATATTGGTTATCCTCTTTAATCTTGAGAAGATATTTCTGTCATATTTCTTTGATGTTATGGAACATCTTCCAATCCACTTTCCACGAGAAGCAGCACTTGAAGGTCTTGTTCAATAGCGTTAAATGTTTCTTTTTGAGCGTTACATGTTCCACCTCAAGAAAAAAGGTTAATATTTTAAGTAAAGTTGAAGGATCTATTGTAGCACAGAGCCTCAATAAGAAGCCTCATACTTTGCTGAATATTACTTTACATCGGAAGTGTGTACTAAGAATAGACGTCTGGCACAACATGATGATAGAGGTGAGAGAGCGATTTATCCAGTGTATGTCCCTTAATTGTTTGTCCAAGTTGGTCGAGTAAGTGGAAAAGAAAAAAAACAGAAACTATCAGAGCCAAAAATTTCAGACAGATTTCTGATGGATTTGAAGATACACGTGTGGATGTTTAAGGTTGACTGACCAATGATGTGACATACAATTTTTGCGAGTCCATCAGAATCCGTCAGAAATTCTGAAGGATTCGCGAAATTTACCACGGGAAATACCTTTTGGATTCAAGCGATGCCTTAAATTTGTGAATCCGTCAGAAATTCTGACGGATTTACGATGGATTCGCGATATTTAAGGATTAAAAACTATCAAATATGCTATAAATTTATTATCTAAGTGTTTATCCATCAGAAATTTTGTTTTATAAATCCAACCATTTTCTTCGTGAAATCATTCGCAAAAAACTAAAAGAAACAAACTAAAATCTCTAAAATCTCCAAAACTCCATCAAATCTTCTATTTTTAGCTTAACCTTCATCAATCTCTTTTCCAATTGATCCAAACCGATCAAATATGTAAGTTTCTATAGTTTTTTTCGTCTTTGCGAAATCATATTTCATCGAAAACACGTCGGATCTCCGATGTCAAGATTCCCTTGAAATTTTTTCAGTTCTCTGATATCCGAAATCCGTCAAAAAAAGGTATTGAAAATTCGTCGAAATATAGTCTGTCATAAATCATCAGTTATTCTGTCGAAAAGAAAACCGATTGGTTTTTCTGACGGAATTCCGACGGATTCCAGATATTGTATTTCCGATGGATATAAGATATCCAAATTCCGTTGGAAATACCAACGGATTTTCGACGATGACTTTGTTTCCGACCATTTAGACCAGACGGATATATCCGTTTGAAATCCGTTATAAACAGTCCTTTTCGATGGATATAATACCGTCAGGTTCACGCTGTTTTCTGGAGTGTAAATCGACATCAAAACACACAGTCTACTTTGCATGAGGTCGTCAACTGGATCCAAAGCTAAGACCTGCAATTTCAGAATCTCATGTTTGCCCCATCAGTGCTGACTTGAATTCCTGAAAATGTTTCGCAACCACGTGGTCCTCAACCCCATGAACCGACCATATCTCCTCCCAATATGTTTTCCTTTAACCCGGACAATTTCTAGATTTTTAATTGTTTTTGTTGTCGGTTTTGTAATATAAGAATTTCATGTTTTTTAATAAATTGACTTTAATTATGACACATTTAATAAATAATTATAAACTAAACCAAATATTTATTCAAATTAAAACCATTGTTTCACCATATTATTCAAATAATTATATTTCATGTTATATCAACAAACTAGTCTTATAGTCGTCAGAAATATACTACAAGTCATTACGTCACAGTTTCCTCGCAAAGATTAATGACTAGTTTGCGACGACCTGAGATGATGTAAAATTGTCACTTTACCATCGCAAGAATTTACGACCAAAATGCAACGATTTATCAAAGATGTTAATTCGTCACAAAAGTATCGCAAAAATTTGTTAGCCGGTTTAACAAATTAGTCACATAATATTGTAACAAGTTTACAATAAAGTAGTTACGAGTTATGCCATTTTAAATTAGTTACATAATATGACTACTTAAATAATCGTAAGTTAAAACGTGAAGGACGGTTGGGGAGAGAGAATTCTCTCTGTTTCTCCGTTGAACAGAGATCGATTCAATCTTTCTTCTTCCTCTCTTTCCTTCGTCTTATCCCAAATCTTATGTGGTTTGTGGATAGTTTTTCATCTATTTTCATTCTCTTTTCTTAAACAAACCATTCCATTCCAATTACTTCAATTTTTCTCATCGTCATTGTTAATTTGCAAAATCAAACAAACAAAATACGTTTCTCTCGTATTCACCTTCTGTTTCTATGTTTTTCTTTATTTTAATGGTGAGAGACGGTCGTAGAGACAACCGATGTTGATGCTCTAAGTGTTCGAAGAGAGAATCACAGAAACGGAAAACAACATTTGATAGGTAAATTATATATAATCGGAGCATGTATATTTATACATACTCATATTTATGGTTGGTGGGGATGATGTGAAACACTAATTTTTTGTTTCTTCTACAAAAGGTCCCAGATAGTTTATTGGCTTTAACTGCAACACGTATCATTTATTTTTTGTCAACTTGTGTTAATTGGTTGACTATGCTACTAACCCTTATCTTCTAATTTCTATAAGGTTACCTATTTTAATTGATTTGGTATGATTTGAAATTTGAAGAGATTTCATGAATTTTTAGGAAATTCTAGTGAATTTTAAGGGGTTGTATTGGATTAGATATTTTAATTTATTTGGTAGATTTTAAATTGTTGTGAACTTTTAGGAGATTCTAGTGAACTTTCAGATTTTTTATAACTTATCAATGATTTGATGAGAATTGTTATTGTTAAATTTTGGAAGAATTTGGAGCAGTACATGTGATTTTGCCATCCAATAAAATTTTTTATCATAACAGGATCATGATATACGTTTAAAATAGTAAAAGATTCGTCTTGAGAAAAGTGCAGATCAAGACATTGCAAATTTGTTTTCTTTTTTAATTTTTTTTTTTTCAATTTTTTCACAAAAGTAATTTTTTACATCAATCTTTCTTTTTTGTTTCTATGTAAATTCTTGGTCGGCGTCGACTCCGACGTTGGCCGTACTCTTTCAAATTATGTTATAAAATTTACCTATAAAAAACCTTCAATATTTGGAGACGGCAAATTGGAAAGGCACGAATGTGAGCGATATTTTGGATGATTGTCTTTCTCCTCTTCATGTTTTTGCCGGTTTTGCCGGTACCGGCGATCTGTCTGTGATCTCGCCTATGAGTACGATATTTTCTTTCACATCACAATTGGTTGGGTTGGTGTCCTTTTGACGTGTCTCTTCAACATGTTGTGTCTGTTAATGTGTTTTGTCGACAATCTCACCATATTTATCAATTATACCAGTTTGATAGATTATATTAGATGGAAAATGAGTAGTATTTTCCACTCTGGTTTTTTTGTGTTAGTTATTTTGTCTCTTTTCGTAGAGTTTGATTCCGGTGAAGTTATCATGTGTGGTGTTTCTGTCGGTTATTTCTGTTGGTTTGTTAAAGTCTAGGCGAAAGACAAACTCATACAGAGACAACCATTGGTTATAGAGTTTGAAGTCTTCATGCAGTGGTGTTTTGAGATTGCGAAATTCTTATAGTACATCATAGTTGGGTGATAGCAAAGAATCGCAATGGTTAAGTTTGAATACAGAGAAGAAACTTAACAGATTTGTTAATCTGTTAGCGAGTAAGGCTTCTAAAGTTGAAGCATCGTCAATTTCACTTCTTATGTTGTATTATTCTTTAACCTCTTGTTTCGAGTATAGTTTTATGAATACTATTTCTGTAATCTTGTAAGGTTTTGATCGAAGTGATAATAATATTTAGACTTTTAAAAAAAAAAGGATCATGATATATCAAAATTTAAACTCGTTCTCGTTGAACTAAGATAGCAAAAGAAGGGTCCTCACTGAATAACAAAAGAGTGCATGATGAAACAGTGAAACCAAACCATAATCAATTTTAAGTGGAAACAACATCAAGAAATTAAATACAAATTTTAACAATAGATCAATGCAGACTTATGTGGCATGAGAACTACCTGATGAAGAACACAAAGCATACTTTGAGTGGCAAGACGACCACTAATTCAACCCAACCCAAATCCTAGCTAGAGATTAAGAAAAAATGGGATTAGTGTGATGAAGCCAGAAGGGCGCACAGAGGGTTTTGGGTCCACTAGGGGGATTGTAGGGTCAGACAATTAGGAAGATGGTAAGAACCAAGTCCTGGGAAGATGTAATAGATGGAGTTAGGATTGACTCCCGAGAACATACTTGCAAAGAGACAGAGAGCTTCACTATATTCAGGAAGATGTAGTGAACCCATCTAGAGACCATTGATACTCGCAGAGCAGAAATTTGGGTCTCTCTTGGAAGACATGAAATCAAAGGCTTGCAAGAGTGGGAATATAGTTTGGAAGTGAGTTCACTCTGAGTCACAATTATACTCAGCTAAGAGTCACTGAACTTTGCAGCCACCATACAGTCATCTTTGTAAGGAAAAAAAGACTAGAGATACACTTTTTTCTTAGTGACACAAGGATCGAACCCAAGACAAGGCCAGGACATGGATCTTGGTGATGAGACCCATGGCTTGTACAGATCCGTGAGATGTAATGAAAAATCCTACTTTTTAATAAAAACAATCCACCCATGTCATGCTCCCAGGATATAGCTTCTCCGACATGCAGGTCTCCTTGGGAAGCGTCTTCTCACAGCTGTGCACCATAGCTTTCGTTCTTGGATCGAATAACTTGTGAATTACGATATTTCTACCCTCCAAAAAATCTCTCACTATCTACTCCTTCAGCAGCAAATACTTAGATTCATGCATTGATAAGAAGAAGCGAGCATTATTGACCCTACAAGGTGAGTCCCGAGCCAAGATTTCAATTAGCCCTCACAACTCTCACAAATTCAAGATTTGTCTCACAAATTCAAGATTTGTGTTCTGGACAAACCATTTAACATTCATAAGTCATAAGAAAAAGGAAAAAAATAAGATTCATGTAGAGACATAACTAAACTAGTACTAGATGGTTGTTAACAAACCTTATGACAAGAACAGGTGTTGAAACATAGTCAAACTTGTTTCAATTCAAGTCAGAAATCTTCTCAAGGAACACATCTTCCTTGATGGTGTTTACAAGCCTACAAACTACCCGGTCTAGTGCTGGACCTAAGATTTCTAACCCTCTCAAGAGTGTCTCACACCTCTCTCAGCTGTAATATTATCCCAAGTGATTACAATCTCTGTTTTCTGTGAGTCCCTGATTAATCAGCCTTGACGTCTTAGTTTTGGAGACTCGAGCCTGCATCACGTATCCTCACTTCGTGATATGATGTTATCCAAATCTTCCTGATCCTCATCAAGTATCTCCAATCTTCAACAGCTTGATCTTCAGGATCTCGCGCCATTTATCCGCAGTGATTAAATCGCAACCTTATTGAGTCCACGTCAGCTTCTAACGGTTTTTGCTGACTAGTTATTTCTTTTCAGAAACAAACAATCCTTCTGTTGTTCCCACACTTCTTCTTTTGTTAAAAGATTGCTCTTTCAATCTCCCCCTTTTTTATTGTATTTGTCACGCCAAGCATTACCTATAAACCAAACTTCAAAAGAGCAACTTAGTTTAGTGCAACATGCTAAGATACATGCGCACATCCTTTAAAACATCGTCGATGTATTCCTGAACATAAACCATTGGATAACAAGCAAATGTTCATAACACAATAGAAGAAAGAAGAGAAAACACAACAGAAAAACACAACGAAAGATAATGAGTTTGAACCATAGGCAAATAACAAACATCTCCCCCACAAGTTCTAACTCCCCCACAAGTTCTACTCCCCCATAAGTTCAGCTTCCCAAATTACTCAGAATCAGGGTTTTCTTCATAGCCTTCTTCAACGTATTCAGATTCCAAGTCAAAGTCGAAACCAGAACTCCATTCAGCATCAGCCTCTCGGTCAGCATCCTCATCTTGCTCAGCCTCAGACCCTTCTTTGGTTTCCTCCACTGGTGCAGCATTATCTGCTTCCATATTAGGCTGAGTCCTAGACGACTCGCCATATCCTCCCCCTGCTTAAGTGGCACAATACAATCAAAAACACTATCACAGCAAGATGACCACAGAGAAAGAAGACATACCTTCATATCGCGCAATTACATAGAGAAGCATATTGACAGTAAACTTGATGTCCGCCACCAAGGACTCGCCAAATACCTAATTACCATATCTCTTAGACACGATCCCCTACCCTACACGCAATGTCGGAGAGAACTTCTTTGGTTTAGGTTCAAGGTTGATTTTGCGTTGAAAACGCAGAACTCGGTAGATCAGATTCGGGAATGGAAGAATACGATCAGTAGAATCTGGATTTTCCGCTGCCTTCTCGACAATAACGTACACCAACTTGCCAAAGTTAAAGAGAATTCGTTGATCCATCATGTATAGCAACTTGTAGTGATCAATAGTGGCTTTGGTATTGTTGGGAGCCGGCATCCAATTCAGACAACATATCAAATGAAGATTGGCCATGACATTAGGCATTAAAGACGTGTGAAATCCGTTCCACACAGAAACCTTCCCATTCGTCAAGTGTTTGGCCAGAGCATGACTAGTCATCTGAACCCGAGCCACTTCGGACTTCTTGTGCCATGGCACTGGAGAAGTGCGGAACACTTTGTTGATCATGTGAGGAGAGAACTAGTACATCTTACGCCTAAGAAACACTGGAGCTTTCTTCGTATGAGGAAGAATGTGAAAATTAGCATATAATTCATAAATTACCTCTTTCACATACGGCTTAACAGTAGTGACCGTGTCGGCCATGAGATTCCCCTCAATAATGTCCATGAGCTCCTTGACTTTTGATTTTCAGGCCACCACACGCTGATCAAAGACCTGCCGCTTCTTCATCCACTTGTACCGTATCTCAGCTAGTGTGGTGAGGAACTGGTGCGAGACTGGCTCATACAGAGGTTTCCAAAGCAGAGGATTCGCCTTATCGCACAAGGGCTGCTCGTATTAGTGGATACTGACCCGATCTGATGGGTCATAAGGGAGCCTACCGCAAGCCTGATACGGACGACGCGCCTCGTCCGAAGCGGGATCGATGCCTGGAGGTGGCTGTGGTTGGAAATTGGTGGTGCGGGTAGATGCCGGAGTAGGACGAGCTGCTGAAGGCGAGGCCTGGAGGTGTCTGGGCGCTGGTTCGTGGAGGCGAGGCCGGAGTAGGACGAGCTGCTGAAGGCGAGGCCGGCTTTGGTGTTGCAGGTGGTTGCCCAGGTGCAAGCGGGTCGAGAGACAGAGATCCAGAACGAGCAGAATTGGATGTTGGTGAGGCGACCGGCGCCGGAGAAGGGGACGGTGTTTCAGATCGCGCAGATGCCGATGATGCCTTCGATTTTTTGAATTTTGAGGGAACAGCCCGCCAATTGTTGCTTAGTGCGAGAATTTCTTCAAGGGAATCCGAAGCGTCGGAGTCCACAAGGTGCAGCTGCGATGATGATGCCTTCCGTTTGGCCGAACGAGTTCGGTGTTGGATTGACGTTGTGGGCACATCGGTATGAGGGCGCGTGGAGACGGCAGCTTGTTTGGCTCCTCAGGTTTTCGCCATGGTGCGAGGGTTTGAGTTTTGTTTTTTTTCTGTTTTTTTTTGTTTTACTTTTGGAGCACGCGGTGAAGACTAGATGCATTAAAATATATTAGAATGGGCCTTGTGTGCTCGGCGAGACCCAGCAGATTCCATGTAGAGCCCACCAATTTTCTTGTTCTTCTATTACTCTGTTTTTCGTCATGCCTTCAAGGAGCAGGTCCTACAACAATGTAGTCAACAGAACAAGGAGAAACAAGCAACTATTCGAAGCTTAGTAGAGAGATTAAACAATTAGTGTCCAAAGCTAAACAACAACAGAGAGCAGCATGAACCAGTTCGTGAGATTAAATACGATGACCACCAAGTACTACTTACAGACTTGTCAACCCACTGAGTTTGTTTGTCCTTGGCTATGTGACTCTTTCTATCATCTGTCACCCTGGAAGTGCAGCACAAGGAGCAGAGATTAAGGTTACCGAGTTCAGCTCAGGTTTTTTAGAAGGAGCCATAAAAAAAACTTCCAACTTGTCGTTCCAACCGCGGTAGCTATTTCTCAATTCAGAGGAGCTTTCACACGCGTTGATCCACAAGAAGTAGTCTACGCACCCACGAGTCTCATCTATCAATAGAGAGTGTACTAAACCCTGAAAGTATAATTCCGGCTCAGTTCATCAAAGGGGGTTTTCGAGAGTAATAGTCATGATTTTGAGTTTCACATGACTCTTCCTTTGTGAGATGCGTCTTACTACTTCTTTCTGCATCGGAAAACATAAGAGCGCAAGCTTTCGATGATGCTGAACTTTCTTCGTTTTTTCGTTTTGTGTTGTTTTTTTTCCATAGACAAGATTTTCTCCTTTGTCTATCCCATGGATAAGCTCTGCTTCATCCGATGAGATGAGATGTTTCTTACTGTTTTTAACTACATCCCATCCCTTCCATCATCTCCTTTCAGCTAATCTAGTACACCGCTTACTGATTGAGAATCTTAAGCGCATGGAGGGCAGCTCTTTCTTGATGTGGACTTTACAGCAAGAGGTTTTGTTAATACTCATTTACAGCTCCTTTCTTAAGAATCAACACAGGTTTTTTGAAATTCTGAGACTTTCCACTGCACTCCAAATCCTGTCCCTGTGTTGTCACCTACACGCAACGATATTAGAGAGCACACACACCCAAGGATTTCTGCAAATTAACAAAGATGTTATAATCCAAGGGTTTAGTGAAAATGTCTGCAAGTTGGCGCTTAGTAGCCACATGTTCAATCATCACCTGTTTATTTTCAACCAAGTCTCTAACGAAATGATGTCGTATCGCAATGTGTTTAGTTTTTGAATGCTGAACAGGATTCTTAGAAATGTTAATTGCACTTTTGTTGTCACACAACACCAACATTGGATTAGAGAAATACATACCATAGTCCGAAGCCATTTGTTTCATCCATAGAAGTTGTGTACAACAGCTCCCGAGAACGATGTACTCGGCTTCGGCGGTGGAGAGAGACGTGCAGTTCTGCTTCTTGTTGTGCCAAGAAATCAGATTGTTTCCAAGAAAGAAGCAGCCTCTAGTGGTACTTTTTCGGTCGTCCAAGTTCCCGGCCCAGTCGGAGTTGCTGTATCCTACAAGACTTTGATTTGTATCCATTGTGTATGAAATACCATGATTGAGTGTACCTTTCACGTATTTGACGATTCGCTTGATACCGTGCGCAAATCCCTACACTTAGACAAAGGTATGGTCTGCTTGCCGTTAAGTATAGTAGACTTCCAGTCATTCCTTGATACAGTTTCTCGTCTACCTTGGCACCTTTTTCATCCTTGGAGAGTTTCAGCGTAGTAATCATTGGAGTTCTGGCTGTCTTGCTGGAGCTCATCCCGAAATGTTCTACTACCTTGGCAGTATATATACTTTGCGAGATGGTGATTCCAGTTTCTGTCTGGTTGATTTGCAATCCAAGAAAGTATTTCAGTTCTCCAACCATACTCATTTCGAATTCTGAGGTCACTATTTTTACAAACTCTTCAACCAGTCTTTGTGAGGTTCCTCCAAATACAATCTCATCCACATATAATTGAACCACTAGCATGCCCTTTGTGTCTGTGTTCACGAACAGTGTCTTGTCAATGCTTCCTCATTGGTATTTTTTTCAGTCAAGAACACCGTGAGACGATCATACCAAGCTCTGGGCGCTTGTTTCAGACCGTAGAGTGCCTTGTGCAGTTTGTACACATGGTCTGGGAATTTTGAGTCTTCCAACCTTTTAGGCTATTCTACGTATACTTCCTCTTGAATGTATCCGTTCAGAAATGCGCTTTTGACATCCATTTGGTGCAGCTTAAATCCCAATTCACATGCCATTCCAAGTAGAAATCGAATGGATTCTAATCTGGCCACTGGAGCAAAGATTTTATCAAAGTTTACGCCTTCTACCTGAGTATACCCTTGTGCTACCAGTCTTGCTTTGTTTCATACAACATTTCCATTCTTGTCGATCTTTTTTTTATATATCCATTTGGTTCCTATAATGCTGACTTCTTCAGGTCTAGGAATAAGTGTCCAGACTTTGTTGCGTTCAAACTGCTCCAGCTCTTCTTCCATGGACATGATCCAGAAATCATCAGCAATGGCTTCATTTATGTTTTTGGGTTCAATGGCTGACACAAAGCAGGTCCACATTATCATTTCTCGATAATTGGTCTGAATTTCACGAGTGACTCGTTCATTGATATCTCTGATCACATCTTCTGTTGAATGGTTTCGATGAACTTGAGTGGTGTCTCTCGTCTGCCTATCGTGATATGTTTCCTTTTTTTCTTCTTCAATATCATCAGATGTGGGAACATTTCCCTTGTTGTTCCTGACGTCCTGTTCTTCTCCGTCTAGTTCTGGGATTACTTTCGCAGGCATGTAGCTGTATTCATCAAACACTACATTGACTGATAGTTCAACAGTTTTGGTTCGTTTCTTGTATACTTTGTATGCCACACTATTGATTGAGTAACCGAGAAACAAACCTTCATCGCTTCTTGCATCAAATATTTCCAACTGATCCTTGTCGTTCAAAATATAACAGGTGCATCCGAGTGCATGGAAATAGCCCAGGTTTGGTTTCTTTCCCTTCCAGATTTCGTAGGCTGTCTTGTTACTCCCTGACCGAACGTATACTCTGTTGATCACATAACATGCGATATTGATGGCTTCAGTCCAGAATTTTTCCGGTACATGACTAGCATGAATCATTGTTCTTGCCATGTTCTGCAGTGATCTGTTTTTGCGTTCACCACTCCATTTTGTTGTGGTATCCTTGGAGCAGAGAACTGGTGCACAATGCTATGTGTTCCGCAAAAGTTCTCAAAAATTGCATTTTCAAATTCTCCACCATAATCACTTCGAATCTGCTTGATTTGAGCTTTTACATTCTGAAGTTGAAGTGCTAGTATCCTGAAGCTTTCAAACGTTTCTGATTTTTCCCTGAGAAATAGTACCCATGTGAAACAAGAGTAATCATGTACTAGCACAAATATATACCTTTTTCCTGAGTAGCTTTCAACTCGCATTGGCCCCATCAAATCCATGTGAATTAGTTCTAGAAACTTCTTGTATTGGACTTCTTGGATCTGTTTGTGTTGTACCTTAGTTTGTTTTCCTTTGTTGCATGCTCCACATACAAAGTTATCCAGTTTCTTCAATTCTGGAACTCCACGTACAAGTTCTTGATTGACGATGTGAGTCATGCTTTTGATATTCATATGGCCAAGCCTCTGATGCCATAAATGAGTGTCGTCCTTTTTTGCTTTGAGACACTGATTTGATTCTTCCCACATGTAGCAGTTGTTCCCAGTACGTACTCCAGTTGACTTACGCTGATGAGATTCGCCTGCAGTCCTTGCACATAGTACACATTCATCAGCCGAGGTGTAGTTGACCCAATCAACTTTCCTTTTCCCATTATTTTTCCTTGAGCTCCTCCACCAAACGTAATACTACTTTCTTTTACTTTGACGAATTCTTCCAGAAATTCTTGTTTGCATGTCATGTGTCTAACAACCACTGCCAAAATACCAAGATCCATTTTCGTTTCTGCTTTGCGATGCCAAGCTCACGTCTACATTTTTTTCTTGTTCAGACTCCGAGTGTGCTTGTTGTGGAGCCTCTTCTTGATTAGGAGAATTGCCTAAGATTGAACTATAAGCAACCATCACTGTCTTCTCTTCATGCTTTGTCTGATGATATAAGTCACACTTCTTTATCCAGACGTGCGATGAGCGATTAAGATGTTGAAAACATCGTTTTTGTTTCATAAGTTGTCTGACTTTGTTAATCAACTTATAACATCGTCTCTTGATGTGTCCTTCTTTACCGCAGTAGTAGCAACTTCTCTTGTTTTGAGAATTGATCTGTTTTTCTCTGTGTTGGAACACGCTCAGATTTGTTCTCTCTGACGAATTCTGTTTTTCCTGTCAAAGTTTCTCCTTGATATCCGAGACCGTAGTTTGTTTTCTCAGTCCTCCCCAAGGTTAGTATCTTGTTCAGATCTCTTGTTCCACTATTTAGCATATGTATCTTCTTGGTAGTTTCAGCAGCTTCAAGCTCTAGTGATATTCTTTTGGAAATTTCAGCACTTAACTCACTTTTGAGTTTTTCATTCATCTCCTTTAGCTCTATCTTTTCCTTGAGAAGTAACACGTTTTCATGGCTTGTTTTCTTCCAGCTCTCGTACATTGACTTGAATTCTTCTTGTAGATATGTTGCCTCTTCATCATCTGATTCACTGTTTGTTATTTTCTCCAGCACTGTCCTTTTCTCTTCATTTTCCTCCTCTGATTCGTTCTCTGACGAGTCTTCATCAGTATGAATAACGGCCAGAAATGCACAGTACCCAGTGACAAATTCTCCTTCGTCTGAGTCAGTTTCAGAATCACTGTCACTTACTCCAATAAAAGACTTGTGATTTTTAGTTTTACTAGATACACACTCTTCCTTTGTGTGTCCAAATCCCTTGCATCTAAAGCATTGCAATCCTTTCTTTTTATTATTTGGACAGTGAGCTCGAAAGTGTCTCACTCCTTGACACTCATGAGATTTTTGATCGTTTTTTCGTCCTCCTTTGTCTGAATCTCCGAACATCATCTTCCCAAATGTTTTTCTGTTGCCTCGTTCAAATCTCTTCATGGTTCGATCGAATTTTTTAACCATCAAACTCAAGGTATTTTCCAATTCCGAGATTTTCTGTTTATCTTCTGATGCAGACAGTGCAATTCTCTTTGTGTGCTTACACCAGTAGTCCTTCTTTCTAGATCTATTTCATGTGCTTTAATCATCCCTACTCCTTCACCAAAGGCCATGGTGTCTGTGTTCAGTGCAACGTTCATGGCTGATAGATGAGCTTCATACCTCATTGGAAGACATCTCAGAAACTTCTTAACCAATTTTTTGTCTTTGTACCTTTTTCCCAAAACATTGGCTTCACTTGCTATTTCACTAATCTTTGAGCTGAAGGTTGACACTTTTTCATCTTCTTCCATGCGAAGGTTTTCAAATTTTGATGCAAGTGCATCGAGTCTGCTTCTGCGTACGTTGGTGGTACCTTCATAATACAGTTGTAGTGTGTCCCAAGCTGTTTTAGCGTCTCGGCAATCCTGGACTTGTTTGAAGTGATCGCTATTGAGCGAATTGAATATTGCAGATATTGCTTTTGAATTCATTTTTGACATTCTTTTTTCTTCATCTGTTCACATATCTTTTCTTTTCAGAATCATGTTACCATCTTCGTCTTTAGCTTCTGGTTCATTCCATCCTTCTTCTACAGTTGTCCATGCATCTTTGTCAATGCTTCTGATTGCGTAACGCATCTTAACCTTCCAATGGCCATAGTTAGAGTCATCAAGCATGTCTGTTTTTGTACCGCCACTAGTTCCCGTGTTGAGTCCATTTTGGATGTCTCAGGATCTTCACCTGTTGTTGAGTAACAACTCGGTTCAGATGCCTGCTCTGCTACCAATTGAAAAAACTATGGACCCAGATATGACAGGAACAGATGTTGAAACACAGTCAAACTTGTTTCAATTCAAGCCAGAAATCTTCTCAAGGAACACACCTTCCTTGATGGTGTTTACAAGCCTACGAACTACCCGTTCTAGTGTTAGACCTAAGATTTTTAACCCCTCTCAAGAGTCTCTCACACCTCTCTTAGTTGTAATACTATCCCAAGTGCTTACAATCTCTGTTTTCTGTGAGTCCCTGATTGATCAGTCTAGACGTCTTATTTATGGAGACTCGAGCCTGCATCACGTATCCTCACTTCGTGATATGATGTTATCCAAATCTTCCTGATCCTCATCAAGTATCTCCAATCTTCAACAGCTTGATCTTCATGATCTCGCGCCATTTATCCGTAGTGATTAAATCGCAACCTTATTGAGTCCACGTCAGCTTCTAACGGCTTTGGCAGACTCGTTATTTCTTTTCAGAAACAAACAATCTTTCTGTTGTTCCCACACTTCTTCTTTTGTTAAAAGTTTGCTCTTTCATGGTCATCAACCTCTTTCAATTTATGCCGTTTCGGATCAGGCTCCTCAGCTGTTTTATCAACCATCTGCGGATCCATATCAATATTTCGGATCAGTCTCCTAAGATTTTTGGTTTGGGTGGGGATGATGGGAAACCCTAATTCTTTGTTTTTTTTCTGTCCTTTTCCTCTTTTATTGGCTTTAAATGCAACACGTCGTTTGAAAGAGTTGGATTGAAGTTTGTTTCTCTCTCTCTCGCTCATCTTTGGTGCTACGACGACTCCTCTCACGCATTATCAAACTTTGTTAAGTTTGTTTATCTATCCGTATACCGCTATGTATGTTTAATCGCCTTACTTTTTGCTTTGCACATCGGGTATGTCCAATGATGTTCAATCACTTCAAGAGTTAAGAAAAAAAAGATTCGTGTAAGAGACCTAACTAAACAAGTAGATGATTATCTCAGCCATTCGATTATTAATAAGTCACTTTAATCTGAGCCTTTCATTTTTAATTAACTAGCTTTAATCTGACGGTCATGATTAAAAGGAAGCTAATTATAAAATTTAATATCTAAGTAATTAGTCGAGGACAAAATGGTATTCATTTTTTTTTAATAGTGGAAAAATATACCTAAACTTGAAAGTATGTTAGAAGGGAATAATTTTGTGAAAAATTTATGTAGACAAAAATATCACATGTTAAATGAGGTAATATCTATGTAGACAAAAATATCACATGTTAATGAATATTTTTTTAACCCTATTTACCTTATATTCGATTATCAATGATGCAGTTCCTCATATCTCTTGTTATGTGTTACTTGATTAATTAGAACAGATCTTTCTTTTGGGCTCCACATATCATGGATCGAATCGTTTAGGTGGCTGGATTTAGGGTATATCTCAACTATGAAATTTCCGACTAAGCCTATTCTATACTGTTGGGTCTAAAATTATAATATTTTTGGGCTTATAATATTTGAGAATGTGAATAAGAAATAACTTGTGTAATGGATTGGATTTTAGGCCAAGTGTTAAAATAGATTTATTTAAGTGTAAATGAGTAAATGAGAGTATTGTAAAATGTCTCGTATTACGTGGCCAAACTTTTTCACTCTAATATAAATAACTGAAGGTGATACAAGGGTTCAAATTGGCTAAGACTTATGGTGCATATGAGAGAAGATGGATCAAACCACACTCATACACCACCACCGCCGCCAGGCCAGTTTCAGGCACGAGCACCGGCTTGGACTCAGACTTGGGCCTCTGGGGCTGTCTCGTGGTCGAGTGGCCCATTTCTTTTTGGGACAATTTTTTTATGAAGATAAATTGTCTAAATATCCTCTTAATATATTTTTGATTTTTCATAATTGTGAGATTAAATCCGAGATCAAAACCGTTGATTGATTATTCAATACGAAAAATCAAAACTGATTACACAATAATGTTACAAAATCGTAACTCTCTACGTGTTAATGTCATGCAATCGTAACGATAGAATCTTACCTTTAAGTGCATGCGTTTAAACTCACTTCAACCTCGCCTATATAAGGAACTAGTCTCATTAGGAGAATTCACTCATTCGAAACATAAAACATCTATCTCATAGATCCTTCACTTTCTCGCTAAACGTTTCTCCGTTTGTTCGGAAAACGGTAAGTGTAGAGTATATAGTAGTTATCTACGTTCGTAGATTCTACACCGCGTGTAGCGTTGTGGTCTCGCATCGGTTGTATCCTGAGACTCAAAAAGCTCTGTGGATTCGTCTCACTAACGGGAGCTTTATTGAGTTAAGGACAAAAATCATATCTCGCCTCCGATTCTAATCGGCTTTATACGGGTTTTTTCCAAATCCTTTTATTGTTCAAATCATTATTCTATATATTCTTTCTACGATTTATCTTCGCATTTCTTAAATTTGGTTTTTCGGTCTACATATACTCCATGTGAGAGTTGGGTAACTTATAAAAAATGATTTGATGCTTGTTTTCGTGCATGATTACCTGCAGGATTTAAGTAATTAAGTTTTTTTAAATATAGCCATTAGAGGCTGCCGAAATAGATCTCTTATAACTTATTTATTCGAGTTCTAGAACTTGCTTAAATCGATTTCTTGTCATTAAATTCCATGAATTGATTTGATCATTGATCCATGGAGATATCTATTCTTCCCAGTGTCATTAGCCATTGAATTTACATAGTATTTTAGTCGCTTTTTAGTTATTTTCGCCCTTTGTGTTACACAGGGACGACATTTTGGTGACATCACTACAAGAAAGTAAACTAACAACAGACCAAATTTTTGAGGTAAGGTAGCCGTCGGAATTTTTTGACGGATTTCTGATGGTTGACCAATGGATTTCAAGCTTTTCAACGTTCGTAGGAAATCCGTCGAAAATTTCCAACAGATGTAGACCCGTCGGAAATTTTCCGATGGGAATTGAAAAAACAGTCAAAATCCATCGGAAATTATGAAAGTTAATATAACCGTTATATCCCCGATGGATTTTTGATGGTTTTTTCAATTTTTGTCAGAAATCCGTCATAAATTATATACGTTTATGTATCTGTTATGTAGGCGTTTGATATTTTTAAATTTTATGACAGAATTTTGACGGGATGTGTGTTTATAAATATGTTTTCACACTCCCACATTCATTCACAACTCCCAAATTACTAAAATATTTTTGAAATCAAAAATAAATGTCTTCTTCTAGATATTTTCGATCATGGATACACGAACCGATGATGGATCCGGAGTCAAACTTAATAAAAGAAGAATATGCACGAGGTATATGCGAGTTCATGGACGTGACAACAAATCAACAAGTCACGAAAAAAGTCGTAAGTTGAAATGTCCATGTTCTAATTGTCAGAATTCGCATAATATTAAGATATAGATTTTTTGGAACCACTTGTATACAAATGAGATATGCCGGGTTACAAGATTTGATATTTACATGGGAAAACAAATTATGATTATGATTGTACTAGTGAACCATATATTCCAGAAACATTAGAACATAAAACATAAGTAGATTTTAGTGTAGGTACCATTGAGATGGTGAACGATGTGTTTAGAAAGAATATGTCATCGACCACTGTAGATAGAGATGGGGTTGAAGAACCTAATTTAGAAGCACGAATTTTTTTTTATATGTTAGATGTAGCGAATCAGCCACTATATACATGTTGTAGAGAAGGTCATTCACCTTTATTATCTGCAAGTAGAATGATAACAATTAAGACGAATTATAATTTGGCAGAAGAATGTGTTGATGCGATAGCAGATTTTGTGAAAGATATTTTGCAGAATATAATTTTTCACCAGCATCATACTACGAGATTTAGAAGCTTGGAGCTGGTCTTGGGTTACCATATCAGATGATAAATATGTGCAATGATAATTGTATAGTATATTAGAGAGAAGACAAAAACCGTAAGAGATGTAAATTTTGTCATATACTGTAGTTTCAGGAAACAAGTGGGAGAGTTCCAATTCTATATAAACAGATGTAGTATTTACCGTTAACTGAGAGATTGAAGAGGTTGTATCAATCACATCGCACGACAGAGCCAATGAGATGGCATGCAGAGCATATTCAAGAAGAAGAGATTACATATCCTTCAGATGCAAAAGCGTGGAAACATTTTCTGTCAAGTATCTGGATTTTGCGTATGAGCGAAGGAATGTATACCTCGGATTATGCACTAATGGTTTTAACCCATTTGGAAAGCATGAAAGGCAATATTCGTTGTGGCCTGTAATCGTAACTCCTTACAATTTGCCTTTATCTATGCGCATTCGTTGAAATTTTTGGTTTCTCCATGCTTGTTCCTGGGCATATGGTATATTATATGGATGGACTACCCATGATCAATTATCGTGTCCGTATTACCAAGATAATACTGATGCATTCCAATTGGTTAATAGAAGAAAGAGTTGTTGGTTTGATTGTCATAAAAGATTCCTACCGAGTGATCATCCTTATCGTCGATCAAAGACATTGTTTATGAAAGATAAACAAGTGTTTGACGGTCCACCTCCTGAGATAGATGGTAGTTCTATATTGGTGCTGAGAGAACTCCTTACTGTGAGAGTAATGGGCAGGATCCCGTTGACGGTGTCGTTGTAAATCATAACTGGCATAAGAAGAGTATTTTTGGGATTTGCCTTATTGGAAAGACTATTTATTGTGGCACAATCTAGATGTCATGCACATTGAGAAGAACTTCTTTGATAACATTATGAACAATGTTTTAAACGTCCAAGGAAAGACCAAAGACAATATGAAGTGTAGATTAGATTTGCCACTGATTTGTGCTCGGGATGTTCTTAAAGTTATGAAGAATGGTTGATGTTGACATCGTGGTTGATTTTACACAATTTGGAGATGATATTGTTGTCCCAAATGGGATTCCCAGTTTTTGGGTTTAAACGAGACCACTGCTTATCGATTTTAATTATGTATACACTTTCAATGATTATATTTCAAACTTGTAAGAAATTGATATTGGGTTTTAATTATGTATACACTTTCAATGATTATATGTTTTTCAAAATTATAAGAAGTTATACTTGTCTGACGGAGGAGCTAATTATTTATATATATATATATACCTCGTACTCATCGAAAAAATGATGTGTGTCTTCTTCTATTTTCGACGGATTTCAACGGTTTTAATAAACCCGTTGGAAATCCGTCAAAAATTTTCGACGGGTTTGTGATTTCATGGTTAAATTCCATTGTTATCGATACAAATAATTAATATAGATAATTTTTTATCTTAACCAAAAGTTACAGTTTCCAAAATAATATTATAAACTATATTCGATGATGTTTGATGGATTAGAGTAAAATACGGTTACGTAGACTACTAACAATGCATATACATTTACAAGAGACTTTCTATAACAAAAAATCAAAAATGCTATTTTGGGTTTATATATATATATTCTACATGAAACTCAGATTTTTAATATATATTACTTATAAAGCACATTAAGAACTTATTCAAGGGGTTATGGAAGGCACTAGGTGGCGTAAACCCTAAACCCGTCGGAATGTGTTGAAAATTTCCAGCGGATTCCGACGAGTTTAGGGTTTAGGGTTTACACATGTCTATCATGCGTTCTTGTAACGTAACTAAGCCTCGAATTTTGCTTGGCTGTCGGAAATCCGTTGAAAATTTCCAATGGATTTTTAATGATTTCATAAACGCGCCTACAGATTTAATAAATGTGCCTATAGATTTTTAATGACTTCCCGACGGATTCCATCGGGTATATCTGTCAAAAATCCTTAAACATAAGAAGATCTTCTTCCTTGTGAATCATAACCGAAAATCTCAAAAAAAAACTCTTCAAAACGTTTTTCGAAATCTAATCCTATTTTTCCCCCAATCCAACCGAATATCATCATCAATCCAACATAACATCATTCCTATGGCTAACAATCCATCTAATTTGTAAGTTTTTTTTTTTTTGTGTTTTTTTGTAAGTTTGAAACCTTAGATTTAGGTATTGGAAGTTAGATTTAGGTTAATGAAATTAGATTTAGTATTATGTCAATTAGATTTATGGTTTCTATGGTTAGATTTAGGTTGTTCATTATCTATTGAATTTTTTGGATTTATATCTATGGTTAGATTTATGTTTGTGTAAATCTATTGAATTATTTTGATGGTTTTTGATTTAATAAGAATTTCTAAGGTTATTATAATTTTTATAGATTTAATTTGAATTTTTATAAATATAGATGATTTTTAAGTAATTTTGAAGAATTTTCATTTTAATTTTGTTATAAGAATTATAAGAAGTTCTAAGAATTATAAGAAGTATATGATAGTTAAATTGATTTTATTATGATTTTTAAAAACTTGTATGATTTTTTATAAGAAATTTTGTTAAATTTCAATAGAATTTTGTTTATGATTTTTATTAAAACTTGTTTATAATTTTGTTTATAATTTTTATTAAAATTATAAAACTTGTTTATGAATTTTTTTTATAATTACAAAACTTGTTTATTAAAAATATAAAATAGATACCAATATTATGGTATAAAACTTGGTATATAGGAGTTTTATAAACTACAAAGCTCAAAATTTTATGAATTAGTAGGAGTTTTATATCCGCCTAATTCCGCCTCTTTTTCTTCTAAATCAGAAAAGAAGTCGCTTAGAAGTTAAAAAGGAATCATCACTAGTCATGAAACAACTATAGATGATTTCCAAGGGTCAATTGATAATTGGGGAATTCCAAAAGTTCTCATTCTCTATTTTTTCTTTCATCTCTCTCATCCACTCTCTCACTATCTCCCACATCTCTCATCTCCCACTTCTCTTAATCTCAAATATTGTTACAATCTCCTTGTAGTTTTAATAAAGTATTTTGTTAATCTTATAAATCTTTTGTTATTTTATATGCTTTTAATTATATGGAAAGTTTATCCTCCTAATTTCGATTTTATTTTGTTTATCATTTTACATATGCTTTTAATTATACTCTCTACTTCTGTTTCCTTAATGGTATCAGAGCCAATGGGTAAGTATGAGTATGCTTTTTATTTGCAGTTTTAACTGATCTTCGACATCAGAAAAGAACTACTTCAGTCTAAACCTTATGTCCATATAGTATAACGGCTGGAAAACTAATACGGGTACGGGTAGACCCTAAGATACTACTCTTACGAAGAGAAAGACATTCATGTCTATATCATCCCACTCTTGGATAAAAAATCCACGTACTGTTTAAACCTTTCATCGCTCTTAGAAGTCTAGGTGTATAAGGTCTTAGTTTTTGTGGTCTTTTATTGATCTCATTTTCAAGATTCTAAGGTTTGAGATTCAAGTTCTCCTGAGTGTTTTGCATTGGTTTTTAGTCCCGTTGGTGTTGGGCATTGTATACCTAAAGCTTGACTAGATTGTAGGGAGTCCAAGTTTTATACCTTAAAATTTTTTTAAAATGATTTCATATTAGCCGAAAAAGAATTTGTAATAGCCAAAAATGTTGGACTAGTTGGCTCAGATGTTGAATAGTTATCGATTTCTGTTGTATAAAGTGGTTTTGGTATTTGAGATTGAAAATAAACATTTCTCATTATCGAGTTTTGGATGTCGGAAGTTGAAAATATTGGCTGAAATTTTGAAGAGAATATAGAACCAACTTTTTCGGCTAATCTGAACTCATTAAAATAAATTTTAAGGTATAAAACTTGGACTCCCTACAATTTAGTCATCAAAAGAATATATAATTCATTCATGCTCTCCAAAGCCAATTAAGTAGAATCAAAATAGGAGATATTAGTATGCCTCAAACTTCCGACATTCTTGACATTCCTAACCAAATAAATACTCTAGTCCAAGATTCAGATAGTAATAAAATCACGTATTATTTTCATGATCCAGCCCTTAAAATAAACCGTATTGATTGGAATAACAACCAAGTCGCCAAATAATCTCAGCCCCTCATTTAGGACAAATTCAACCAATAGAACAATCTAGTTTCAACTCTTCCTCGTTATATGACTGGAATATTGACGGCATATCCGAGTACAATATCTTAAATTTTCTCCAAAAAATGACAATGGCTGCAAATGCCTATATAACTCAAATAGAAAATGAAGATAAAACTGTGGTTGAACTCCTTATAGCTGATTTTTTGGGAGAGCTTAAAGGATGGTGGGATAACTACCTAAACGATCAACAACGTGCATAAATCCTTAATACCGTTAAAACGGATGAGGATAACATGCCAATACTAGATGATCATGGAAATCCTCAACAGGATGCAATAGCAACCTTAGTCATAGCAATAACTTTGCATTTTATAGGAGACTCTTTGGTCCTAAGAGACAAAAATGCTAAACGTCTTTCAAACCTCAAATCCAAAAAATTAAGTGAATTCAATGGTACAAAAACACTTTCTTCACTATGGTTTTACTCCGTCAGGACTCGAACTAACTATTTTGGAAAGAAAAATTCTTAGTAGGTCTTCCAACCCTTTTAGGAGAAAAAGTTAGAAATAAAATTTAGAGATTCCACTGGAACACAAATAATCACTTATGATGATTTCAGTTATGGAGAACTGATCATTATTGTCCAACAAGGACTAAAAATCTGTCATGATCTAAAACTCCAGAAACATCCTAAGTGAGAACTTAAAAGAACAAAAGTAGAACTACGATCTTTTTGTAAACAATTTGAAATAGATCCCACAAAAGGAAGCAACTCTTGCTTAGGAGATTGCAAGAAATCCTACTAAAAATCAAAACCAAGAAGATTCTCTAGAAACCATAGAGAACAAAAACTTCGTGAAAAGTTTTGGCAAAAATCTCGTAGGAAATTTCAACCAAAAGAAGTTTTGACTAGCAAACCTTTTAATAAGAATCTCAATTGCTTTATGTCAATAAAAGACCACAAAACTAAGACCTTATACACCTAAACTTCTAAGAGCGCTGAAAGGTTTAAATAGTATGTGACGTTATTATCCAAGAGTGGGACGATACAGACATGAATGTCTTTCTCATCGTAAGAGTAGTATCTTATAAACTGTGTCAGAGCTTGGTATCTGAGTACCTGGGGGTATCAAATTTGGTATCTTCGGGTGCTTAATGGTATAAAGCTCTAATACCCATTGGCATCTGATACCAATTGGGATTGATCCCTCAATTATATAGTACGCTTATACCTTTTTATATAGGAGTTTCACACAACTAATAAGACATAATATAATAATAAGACATATACTAGTGGTACAAGTTGGATGAATCCACTACAAAAGTGAGATTTTCATTATGAAAGTGGAGACATAAAGTAATAAAAGCAAACATTAGTGGTACACTTTGGATGAATCCACTGAAGAAAGTGGAATAAGTGGAATTCCTACTAACAAACTCGAGTTTGATATAATAATTTTTGTTTGTAGCAGTAGATCGCACTCAAAGATTCGTAACAATATTTTTGTCGGCCTTTGATGATATTGTTGGAGAGAGAGAGATAATCTTCCACTATTGCCAAATATTTCTTCATCGATGTCTGGGATATTAGAATCTATTTCACTTTCCGAAACTTGAGAACTGTGATCCAAAATTGTCTATAGAAATCGTAAGGAAATTGCCTTGATATCTTCTTTTGACTTTGCGGCTGCCATCATAGATAACATTTTTGATTTATGGACCAAGAATTGGGCTATTCTGGTGTTTGGTTTGGAGATTGGTGAGCTGTTCGGGGTAAAGATTTTGGTAAAATTTCATTTTGGATTTTTATGCAGTCTTAGATTTTGGAAGGGTAAAAATTGGGCAAAATTTTGTACTTATCCCACCATTTTACCTTAACCCTTCGTTTGATGATTGGTATTGGATCTGACAAAAATTCAAGTGTCCAAGAAAAAACCCAAGGAAAATGAAATTTGGAGTGGAAAAAGGTTATTGGTGGGAATCGTTTCTCATCATTGGAGGATATTGATTCCGTTATATCCAAAATCGTTTGAAAATATAAAACAGTTTTCTATGTATTATGAGTTTTAAAAAATTGATTTTTTCCAAAACATTTTTCAATGGTGGAAAACGGATCATTGTTGATATAAAATCCTTTTTCAACATTTATAATATAGTGATATATCATTTTTCGAATAATCTGATGGAGGAGTTTGTGAAAAATCCAAGCGACTTCTTTTCTAATCTAGAAGAAGAAGAGGTGAACTCGGACCTATTTGATGTAGATCTAAAATATGAAATCATTTTTAAAAATTTTAAGATGTAAAACTTGGACTCCCTATAATCCAGTCAAGCTTTAGGTATACAATTCCCAACACCAACGGGACTAACAACCTAGTTAAGACCGGCAAAACACTCAAGAGAACTTGAATCTCAAACCTTAGAATCTTGAAAATGAGATCAATAAAAAACCACAAAAACTAAGACCTTATACACCTAGACTTCTAAGAGTGGTGAAAGGTTTAAACAGTACGTGGCTTTGTTATCCAAGAGTAGGACGATACATGCATGAATGTCTTGCTCTCCATAAGAGTAGTATCTTAGGGTCTCTCCATACCCGTATTGGTTTTCTAGCCGTTATACTGTATGGAAGTAAGGTTTAGACCGAAATAGTTCTTTTCTGATGTGGAAGATCAGTTAAAACTGTAACCACAGAGCATACTCAGACTTACCCATTGGCTATGATACCATTAAGGAAATGGAAGTAGAGATTATAATTAAAAGCATATGTAAAATGATAAACAAAATAAAATTGAAGTTAGGCGGATAAACCAGCCATATAATGAAAAGCATATAAAATAACAAAACATTTATAAAATTAACAAAATACTTTATTAAAACTTACAAGAAGATTGTAACAATATTTGAGATTAAGAGAAGTGGGAGATGAGAGATGTGGGAGATAGTGAGAGAGTGGATATGAGAGAAGAAAAAAAATGGAGAATGAGAACTTGAAGATTACAAGTAAGCTTATACCCTTTATATAGGAGTTTCACACAACTAATAAGACATAAAATACTAATAAAACATATAGTAGTGGTACAAGTTGGATGAATCCACTAAGAAAGTGAGATTCCCATTATAAAAATGCAGACATAAAATAATAAAATCAAACATTAGTTGTACACTTTGGATGAATCCACTAAAATAGTTTTTGATAAAATAATATTTTTAATAGCAGTAGATCGCACTCAAAGATTCGTTGTTAACAAACTCCACCATTTCCAAATATTTTTTCATCGATGTCTGGGATATTAGAATCTGTTTCACTTCCCGAAACTTGAGAATTGTGATCCAAAATTGTCGGTAGAAATCGTAAGGAAATTACCTTAATTTCTTCTTCTGACTTTGCGGCTGCCAATATGGATAACATTTTTGATATATGGGCCAAGAATTGGGCTATTTCTGATGTTTAGTTTGGAGATTGGTGAGCTGTTTGGAGTAAAGATTTTGGTAAATTTTCTTTTTGGATTTTTCTCCATCCTGAGATTTTGGAAGGGTAAAGATTGGGTGGAATTTTGTATTTATCCCATTATTTTACCTTAAACCTTCGTCTGATGATTGGTATTGGATCTGACTAAAATTCAAGTGTCCAAACAAAAATCCAAGGAAAATGAAATTTGGAGTGGAAAAGGGTTATTGGTGGAAATCATTTCTCATCATTGGAAAGTGGATTTAAAAATTTGGAAAGATTTTTGCATTTCTGGTTTGTAAATTTCTGTGACAGAACCAAAATTATTCCACCATGGTATGAACCAATTTGGGGCTTTTGAAAGTTGACAAGTGGTGTCAAAAAAGATCAACCAAGTGTGTTTGTGTTTTGGAGAGTGTATCAAGAAGGAATTATACCAACCTTGGCAATAGTCCCAATAGTTGAAAGGAACATTGTAGCAATCAAGATCCTTTAGATTTTTTTGGAAATTTTAAATTCATATTAAGGTCATATTCCCAATCACTTGGTGCAATGATCTTATGAATTTAAAAGGTGGAATATGGAGGATTTGGTGAAGTGTTTAGGATATTTTCTTGTTTTACACTCTTTTTGTAACCGTAATCCAGGGTTTTGTTTTTAGTTCTTTGGAAGTGTTTGTATAGGTGGTTTTTTCCTATATTGTTTCCATAGTTAGGCCTTTGCATTTGTCAATCTTCTTCGGAAGCATTGTACTTGTTTTGGAGAAATTTCCTTATCAAGAAATCTGGAACAGAGTTTGATTCTCCTTTATATATTCGATATCAAAATCAAAAATACTTAATATCGCTTGCTATCTTGCAAAAATTTGTTTTGAGACAAGGTTGTTAACATCCTTTTGTAAAACATATTTTGCACTTTTACAATCGATTCGTAAAAGGAATTTTTTTGATTTAAAATATCACTTTGAAATTTTGTATACATAATACAATACTTAATATTTCTTTTCAATAGTTGAATAATTTCTCTGGGTATCATTCCAATGGGAGGGCGTAAACTGGACTATTTTTTCATTTCCGCTCATATCTTTTTGCTTAAGTATACCCCATACCCTATATCTGACGCATTTGTTTCTACAATTTTTGGGAGATCCGGGTCTGCTATGTGCAAACATGAGATTTGAAGGACTTTTTTCTTGATTTTTTGGACTAAAGTTGTATGCTCATTTGTCCATGGAACCAGAAATCTAGAACAAAATTAAGACTTCCAAGGAATCTTTTTAATTGGGTTTTGTCTAAAATTTTTTCTGGGAATTTATTTGCAAATTCTAAAGATCGTTCTATTGGCGTTAACATACCTTGCGAAATGTGGTGACCTAAGAATTTGATCTTTGTTTGGACAAAGACATTTTTTTGAAATCACAAGGCCATTTTTTCTCGCAACATAATAAAATGTTTTTAGATTTTTAAAATATTCATCAAGAGAATTTGAAAATATTAGTATATCATCAATATACACAATGCAGAATTTTCAGTAATCCGAGAATATGTCATTCATAATTCTCTGAAATTCTAAAGGTGCATTTTTTTAGTCCAAAGAGAATTACATTCCATTCATATTGACCGAAAGGAACAATGAATGTTGTTTTGTATCGATCACTTTCAGAGATTTGAATTTGCCAAAATCCTGATTTTAAATCAAATTTAGAAAATATGTGTGCAGAATAAAGTCTTCGCAACAAATCTTTTTTATTTGGTATAGGGTATCATATCCATTTTAAAGTTGTGTTTAAAGGTTTGTAGTTGATTACTAATCTTGGAGTTCCTCTTTCTATTTCAGAGTTTTTATTTACATAAAAGACTGCACAAGACCAAGGGGATCTAGATTTTGAAATTAAACCTTTGTTTAGGAGGTCAGTTATTTCTTTTCTAGAATGCTTCTCCAATTCAGAATTCATTTTAATTGTTCTAGCTTTCGTAGGAATTTATTTTTCATTAAACCCATTTTCGTAAGGTAAATCAACAATATGTTGTTTACGATTCCAAAAAACAATTGGTAAATCAGAACAAATTTCTTTTTCAATAAGTTTATTAAGATCTGAAATTTTATATTTTATGTGTTTTGTGTTTAGTGTTTCTTTTGTTTTTTCTAACAAAAACTTTTTCTTTAGGTTTTGTAAATGGAAAGATTTACTTTGTTTTAAAGTACTTAGAAAGTTCTCTTGTATAGAACAAGTTTTTATTAAATTGAGACTTTGTTTTTTGGACTTTCAAGAAATTCAAAATAAAGCTTTTTGTTTTGAATTTTAAAAGAAATTGAATCATCCATAACTTTGTATGGAGTGATTAAATTTATGAATAGTGTTCCTAAAATGACAGTTTGGTAAATATCGTCAGTGAGGACAAAAGCAGTTTTGATAAAAATGTTATCTTTAGAGATTGAAGCTTCAACTTTTGAGGTTATACGAAATTTAGAATTATTTGCTGCCGAGAGTTTTTCATGGGTTTCAAGGCGAAAATATTTTGGGACGAGTCTAGATCGAATGCAGTTAAGATTGGCACCCGTGTCAAAAAGAGCGATCGTATCAATTTTGTAGTTCTCAGAAAAAACAAGTGTAATTTTGATTTTGTATTTTTGAGATGTAATTTCTCTTAAAATATATAGAAAATCGTTTGGAATGGAATCTAAGGATTTTATTTGTTCTTTTGTTTTGTTATCTTCAATATCTTCTAGACTTTCATTATCAAGTTCATCAGAACTTGAGCTATGTTTGTCGTTGAACGAAGATAATATCGAATGAAAATATTCGGAATAATTTTTATGTTTTTCTTTTAGAAGTTTAAGCTCGTTTTTACTTCTTTTATTTCCAACATAAGTTCTTGAATAGAAAGTTTTGAAATATCTTTCTTTCTTTTGTTAAGGATTGTGGTGAGATCATAAGAAGATTTAGAGTTGGATGGGGTATTGGATTTTGGTTGGTTTTCTATTTTATTTGTTTCTTTTTCATTCATCGATGAAAGGATTTTTTCAAGAATTTTTTTTTTTTGAGGATCTAAGATGGATTTTAGAATTTCAAGTTAAAACTCTTGATCTTTTGTTAAGACATTGAGTTTATTTTCATCTGATTCCGAGTCAGTTGATGATTGTTTTAGCTCATCAACTTGTAGACCTTTTTCCGAAGATAAGGATGAATCAGAATCATATGATGATGAAGAAGATTCAAGTAGGAGGTTTGATAATTTATTAGAGATTTCTTCTCCTAAATCGAGTTCTTAGATTATTCGGTTTAGACGATAGAGTTTTGAAGTGTGACCTTTTTATGAGATTTGAAGCAAGTGAGATTCTTATAAATAAAAAGGTTTCCTAGTCGAGGCTTATTTTGGTTGAAATTTCCTACTTGATTTTTGCCAAAAAATTTCACGAGGTTTTTGTTTTTTATGGTTTGTAGAGAATCTTCTTTGTTTTGATTTTGAGCAGTATGATTTATTGCAATCTCCTAAGCAAGAGTTTCTTCCTTTTGTGGGATTTATTTCAAATTGTTTACAAAAAATCCTAGTTTTACTTTTGTTCTTTTAAGTTCCCACTTAAGATGTTTCTAGAGTTTTAGATCTTGACAGATTTTTAGTCATTCTTGTTGGACAATACTGATCAATTCTCTATAAGTGAAATCACCATAAGGGATTATTTGTGTTCCAGTGGAATCTCTAATTTTATTTCTAACTTTTTTACTAAAAGGGTTGGGAGATCTGCTAAGAATTTTTCTTTCCAAAATGGTTGGTTCGACTCCTGACGGAGTAAAACCCTAGTGAGGAAAGTGTTATTATACCATTGGAAATCACTTATTTTTTTGCATTTGAAGTTTGAAAGAAGTTCAGCATTTGTCTCTTAGGACCAAAGGGTCTCATATAAAATGCAAATTTATTGCTATGACTAAGGTTGCTACTACATCCTGTTGAGTATTTCCAAGATCATCTAGTATTGGCATGTTATCCTCATCCGTTTTAACGGCGTTAAGAATTTCTGCACTTTGTTGACTGTTTAAGTAGTTAATCCCACCATCCTTAAAGTTGTTCCAAAAAAATTTCTATAAGGAGTTAAGCCACAATTTTATCTTCATTACCTATCTACAGAAGTTTGAGGCATACTACTATCTCCTATTTTGATTCTACTTAATTGGCTTTGGAGAGCACGAATGAATTCTATATTTGTATCTTGATAAGTTTTTACACTGGAATTTGATCTTTGGAAAGGTTTGAACATTGGTGTTTTGATAATTTTCTGAGGAGAAGGATCTTTTGGAGAAACATATTGTTTTTGAATTGATTTTTCAATTCTATCAAACTATTTGCATATCGTTCCAAGATTCGTATTTGAATAGTTATTTTGCGCAATGATGTTTTTGATATTTGCTTTATCATCATCATTTGGGCGTTTAAAAGGAATTGCTTCTATTGGTGTACCCAATAATTCAAGGTTTATCCTTCTGGAGGAGGATGGTTAGAACGGACAATCTTACCATTGGCAAACGTTTCCCATTCAGGGGTTTTATTACGATTAGTAATAGGATTTGTGGTTTTAGAAAAAGGAAAATTAATTTTATTATTGGCTGCATAATCTTCAAACCAATTGAAAAATAAAACTTGAATCTTATGCTTTTGAAGATATCTATAAAATTCTTCTTGAATTAAATTTCTTTTTTTGTGTACAGTTTTTGAAAAAACAAATTCTTTTATTAGTGTTATTTTTAGAATAGAAATCGTCTCGCATAAATTGTTTATTTATTTGAAAATATTTTTTCTAAAATGTTTAACTCAATCAAAATATTATCTGTGATAGCCGAAAAAATTGGATTAGTTGGCTCAGATTTTGAATAGTTATCGGTTTCTGTTGTATAACCGGTTTTGGTATTAGAGATTGAAAATCAACATTTCTCATTATGGAGTTTGGGATGTTGGAAGTTGAAAATCTTGGCTGAAATTTTGAAGACTTTTCTATGTTAGGAAACTCCCGTGCTATTTGGGAGACTCTTCCTAAATCTATAGTCTCTTGATGAGACGGAGATCCACATGAATAATTATCCATGTAATCACTATGGTTATTTCGGAGGAAGGAAAGTTTGACCTTTCCATCTTGGAATTGTTCGATGTGTTTTAAACGTGTGTTTGGCTCTGTAGGTTCTAGAGGTTTTAAAGATTTTGATTGAACCGCTCCTTCAAGAATCCATTCATCAGGAAATTTAATATCTTTCCATTGTATGGATCTTGGAGTCACGGAGTTTGATCTGGAAAGATCAGTTTGAAGTAATAAGGTTTCTCCCTTTTTACTAGAAATTTTAACTTTTGAAGAAAAAGTTGTTGTCATTGCTTTATAATGAACTCTGAAAATTAAAGCAATTAGGATTGATCTCTCAGTAATTTCATAATTGTGAGTTTTTACTTGTAAAACTAGAGATTTAAAGATATTTTTATCATTTAAAGAGATTTCAAAATTTGGGTAACAATCAAAAGAGATTGGTCCGGTGCAAAAACTCGATTCTATAGAAGATAACAATGAATCTTCAAAAATTTTAAATCTTGTATCTCTTAAGATAGATAGAATAGAAATGTCTAATCCTTCTTTTGAAAGTGGTTTAATACCCACTTGAATTAAACCAATATGTATATATTTAAAATTATTTTCTCTATGATTTTGTAAAGCATTTTCCGAAAACAAAGGGATTGTTTCAAAGCGTTTGGTAAGTTGAATATCTCGTTCCTCAGTTTTTATTGAGAAATCAGTACTTAAAAACATTATTTTTGAAATTTGATAAATTTGATTTTTATGAACTTTTGGAATTTCCCAATTATCAATTGACCCTTGGAAATCATCTATAATTGTTTCATGACTAGTGATGATTCTTTTGAAATTCTAAGAGACTTCTTTTCTCATCTAGAAGAAGAAGAGATGGACTCAGACCTATTTGATGTAGATCTAAAATATGAACTCATTTTAAAAAATTTTAAGGTGTAAAACTTGGATTCCCTACAATCCAGTCAAACTTTAGGTATACAATGCCCAACACCAATGGGACTAACAACCTAGTTAAGACCGGCAAAACACTCAGGAGAACTTGAATCTCAAACCTTAGAATCTTGAAAATGAGATCAATAAAAAACTCCCTTGTTATTTGGGAGACTCTTCTTAAATTTATAGTCTCTTGATGAGACGGAGATCCACATGAATAATTATCCATGTAATTACGGTCACTACCATTCCACCTCCTCGCATCCTTTACGAGGTGGATCGAGGGAACCTACGGTTAGGAGGACTGCAACTAGGACTTCGAGTTCTCAAAACCTATCAAGCCACATTCCGGAGACGCAACAACCATCATCAACGTAAATGAGCGTTGAAGATTTTATAGCTCAACCCAGGAGAAAAAGTCTCCAGAGAGTTCATCCACGACGAGGTGGGGATGCTATTTGGTAATTTTCTTTATTTATACGTTTATGTGTATATTTTTATCGATTTTCGTTAGTTGACAAAAAAATTCTTTTTTTGTAGGTTTGGTTATTCCAACAACGGAATAACCAAAGCCATCAACATAATGCTGAACGGGATGATCAAACATCCTTACCTGAATTTCACGGGAATGCCTCCGCAAGAACGTGAATTATGGTTTCAGCAATTCGCGGTTAGTCTTTTCATTTGCAGTACTTCATTTTATATTATTTTATTTGAATTTTTACTCTAATGTTCTATTTTTTGCAACAAGAGTTTAACTTGGAGTTGGAGCATCATACGCGGATAAGAATGGAGTTCGAGTTGAAAGCTGCATGTATGTACTCCAAGAAGTTGTACGAGTGGAAGGACAAGTCGAGACACAATGACGTCTCTAGAGAGTTCATCCACACACCTGAGCTGTGGAATGGGTTTGTCGACTAGCAAGATGAGACGGATAAAACGTCTAAGACAAACTCCACCAACCGGCTTAGCAATCGTGGAGGCAAAGGTATTGCGACGCACAATGCTGGAGCGACGACTTTGTTGTCCCAGGAAGAGCAGTCTGTACGTTTTTAAATCTTTTCCTTCTTTATCTTTTATTATTATAAACTTCTATTTTTTTGTTTTATTTTTTTCCAGTTTCAGATCAACGGTGTTTGTCCATCGCATCTTCGGTTTGTGGAGGATGTTCACACCAACAAGAAGACAAAGAAAATTCAAGATCAAGTCGCTCGAGACCTCGTCGAGACCGCGAAGTCGCTCAGAGATAAGTATCTTCAGTCTCAGCCTCAAGGAGAAGGAGGCTCTTCCAATGACATTCCAATCAAGAAGTGGAATAAATTCGTCATTGAGGTTAGTTATCTATTTTATTTCAAATTTTGATGTTTATATCACTAAATCTTATAATATTTCACTTCATTCAATTGTAGGTAACTCAGAAGAGCAAAGATCATGTTTTCAGGATTCCAAAGACGTACCATGACTCTTCTCAACCCACTTCACGGTTTTCAGAAGAAGCCGAGCTTCGGGCGTTACTTGCAGAGAGGACTTCACAGATTGTGGATTTGAAGGATGAGATCCACACCATCAAAGAAGCATCGAGGAAAAATGATAAACGTTATGAAGAATTGGCGGCCACCAACGCAGCGACGAAGGCCGAGATGGAAGTAAGTAAAGCGGAGATGGAAGCAACAAAAGCTTTGATGGAAGCTTTCAAGGCCGAGATGCGATTGATCGATTAATGTTTTTATTTTATGTTTTCTGGATATTTTATGAATATTGTTTAACATTTGAATTTTAAGTATTTGTTTTCAATTTAAAATATTTTAATTACATTTTAATTTTATTTCATTATTAAACTTTATAAATTATTAAATATAAATTATATTAATTATATTAATAAAATTAATTTTATTCAAAAATATTCATATAATTTCCTTCCGTCACTTTAATCCATCGGAAAATGATTCCGACGATTTCCAATGATCTTGTTTCCGACGACTGTTTCCAACAGCGTATGCCGTCGGAAATCCGTCGAAAAACGTTTTCCGATAGACACTATTCCAACGGATTTTTCTGACGATGGTATCCATCGGAATAGTATCCAGAAATATTCCGACGGATTTTTCTGACACTATTTCGAAGATTTGTAATTGACAGAAATATCCGTCGAAAATGATCCTTTTCGAGGCATTCCGGCAGATTTTTCTGTCAGTTACCGCCTGCTTTCTTGTAGTGCATCTTACCTACCCGATAGGTGCCGAAGACGGAAGCGGCACGGAGAAACCGTTGAAACGTCCTTAAAACATCTCAAAAGAGCGAAGACGGCATGCCCCAGAACGGAGATGAGAGAGATACGTTTGAGTAATGTGTCCAAAATGTTTTCTACCTATGAGGCATGCATTTGTAATGTTTAACTTATTTTAAAAAATAAAAAAAGAATTAAAAGTAGAAAAAAAAATTTAAGGCGTGATGATAAATATTAGAGTTTTATAATCACACATCTATCATTAATATTCATCGACACATAATTAAACACAACTCTTCACCTCCTCTTACTCTTCTACAGTTTCGTAAATTGTAACAAGGTATATGTTGTATTTGACTATTTGTATTCTTGTATGATTGTTATAGTCTTCGTCTTATTCTCTTTCTTCATTGCTTTTTGTTTTGATTTTCTTGTATAACTGTATATTAATACTATATTTTATCAATTTATGTTTATGTATAATTGTATATTGTTTGATCTTTGAGTTTTGTTATCAACTTATCAAGTTATCATCGTTCATTAATCATTCGTTTGCGTGTTTTTTCTTTTACTTTTCTTTCATATTGTTTTTCTTTTAATTTTCTTTCAAATTTTGTGCAGTTTACTTTTAATTTGAAATTATGCCTTCTCAAGCACAAAATAATAATATTGATAATAGCACTGATACCGATCAAAATGAAGAAGCGCCATTATGGAACTATGTGACTAAATTAGAAAACAAAATTCAAAAGAAGAAACTTGGAAATTTCGGTGTGCTATTTGTAATGAACCTTGACAAGGCTTATATTCTAGAGTTAAAGCGTATTTGCTTGAAATAAAAAATGTTGGGATTGATATTTGTAAGAAAGCAACAAGGACTGAACAACTTGAAATGAAAAGGATGGAAGATGAATTTGAGAAGAAGAAATCTGACTCTAGACGTAGGGAGGTTCGTTTGATTAGTAAGAAAAAACAGTTTCTCTCTCAGACACGACTGTAGATAAAACTTCATCTCCACTGTTCTTCGACACTAGTGGAGTTATGGCTCGCCAGCGTCAGGCGCTTTTGCTCAGTTATTCTTCTAGTTGTTTCCTAGTTTCAAAGCTCTTTTTTCTTTTTCTTTTTTGTTGCTCAGCTTTCTGTGGGCTCTGGCCATTGTTACTCTTCTCTTCCGGCATCGGTTCCGTCATCGATCTTGGTGACCTCACCTCTCGTTTCAGCTCTTGGTATTCAAACCAGAGACCTAATGGATCAAGAAATTGCAAATATTTTTATACTGGAGGCTTGCCATTCAATCTTGCAAGAAATCCACATTATCAATGGTCTTATCAGTGTGCTGCTGCTAAAAAAATTGATGGTTATGTGCCTCCTGAATGCAGGAAGAGGAAAAAAATGTCGAGAAGTTATTAGTGCCGCTGAAATCAACATGGAAAGAAAAAAGGGTGACAATTGTGAGTGATGGTTGGAGCGATCCTACAAGAAAGCCTCTCGTTAATTTCATAGCTATTACTGGAAATAGTCATGTGTTTCTCAAGGCTGTGAATTGTTTAAGCAAAATGAAAGACAAATTCTTCATTTTTGATTTGATGAAAGTCGTTATCAATGAAGTATGACCTCAGAACATTGTGCAGATAATCAGTAATAATGTAGCAAATTGTAAGACAGATGGAGAGATAGTTGAGGGCATGTTTCCCCACATATATTGACACCATGTGTTGTTCAATCTTGCTTTGAAGAACATTTTTGGAGCAAAGGATTTGGAAGACAACGAAACAATATATAAGGAGTGTAACTGGATCACTATTATTCATGGGGCTCATAATAAAACATTTCATCATGAACCATACCATGATGCTTAACAGATTGAAGCTTATCAAAAAGAGTCTTCAAGCAATGGTTATAAGTGAGGAGTGGTATACTTATAGAGATGATGACGTTGAACCAAGCTTTGTTAAAGAAAAGATTTTGAATAATGAATGGTGGGAAAAAGTGCCTTATAATCTTGATTTCACAAAATCTATTTATGAGATGATTAGATTCTGTGCCACGGAAAAACCATGTCTTCACTTGGTATATGAGATGTGGGATTCTATGATCGAGAAAGTGAAGCTTGAGATTTACAAGAGAGAAACTCGCTCATTTTCTGAAATTAGTGTCTTCTATGACGTTTGTTTATGAGATCTTAGTGGCTTGTTGGACGAAGAATAATACTTCTCTACATTGTCTAGCTTACTCTTTAAATCCAAGGTGTATGATTTAAAATATATGATTTTTTGCCACATATATATGTATAACATGTTTTGTATGTTGTAGATTTTCTAGCGATGAATGGCTAAGTGAGAATTCCTCAAGACTTGGTCCCCATAGAAATGGGAAAATCTCACGTGAGAGGATGAAGTGGTTTCGAAAATTGTTTTCAAGGTGACGACGATCATAGGGGAAAACTATGGATGAATATGCATTACTCCACGAAAATGGATTTTTTGAGGATTTGACTTGCATTTCAGCGATGGCTACCATGGGATCCAAGAGTTTGTGGGCTAACTTTGGTGCCCAAACTCATTTCCTTCAAGGTTTCGTTTTTAAATTGCTTGGACAACCTAATTCTTCTTCTTGTGTTGAGCATAATTGGAATACTTACTCCTTCATTCATTCAATTAGAAGAAATTAGTTGAATCCAATTCGTGTTCAAGATTTGGTATTTATCCACAACAATCTTCGCCTTTTGTTAAGAAATTGCAATCAATTTGCAGATGAAAAGACCAAAATGTGGGATGTTTGTGGAGATGAATTTGGTTCTATCGGAGATGTAGGATTCTTGGAATTTGCAGACCTATCATGAAGAGCCAGATTTGGAAATTGTGTTAATCATTGATTAGCTTATTTTTGTTGTTTTTAAGATATTAAGCTATGGTGTTTTTTTCTTTGTAAGACTTTAGTGTGAATTTTTTATATATTTAAATTTATGGGTATCTTTCCTTATATGTTTTTAACGTACACATGTCATCCCCTTATCCATAAATTTTAACTTGCTGTTTTTCGTCCCCATTTATTGTCCCCGTACTATCAACAGAAAACCCCTTAATATTCTCGTTATAGCTTAATTTTATCCTTAAGATTCATTGTGTGGCTATTATTCTCGGTGGGATCGATACCCAAAGTATTACAGTGTATATATATATTTTAATAAATATTATTATATTATTAAACTAACCCTTAACCAGGAATTGGTAGAATTACAGGAAAATCGAACTGCATTACAAAAGACGGAGTTAACCGGTTGCAACAGCAACCTAGAGAAAAAATGCCTAGGTTGGCGCCGTAATCGCTCCGACTGAAGAGACCTGTAACTCTGGAGACATCTCAACGTCCATCCGGTGGAAGAAGGAAGCGATCGGAAATCAAAGGAGATGGCGGGTTCCCCTCACCGCCACCAATCACCCAGGGCTTCTACAAGCGGCCGCTCCGACTTCCGCCGTTCTTCCTCCGACTGCCAGAGAAACAGCATCGGCGCCCTACGACCATCATCGGAGAGATCTACGCCATCCTCAAAAGTGTCTCGAGCCGAAATCAAATAACCTGAAAACCTCCGCCGCAACTAGATCCAGCCACGACCCCGCTCTACCCGGCGACTGCTCCACACCTCAACACTGCCGGAGACGAAGAGAAGAACCTCCACAGATCGACGATCAACTACCCTGTGAAGGACAAGAAAACGAAAAGACACTGAAAGGCCCTCTCGTGGCGCCGGGGAAGCGGACAGGAAGAACGGAAAATGAAACTAGAGATTTACTATTACAGTGGAAAAAATGGAACGATTGGCCTGTAAAATTAACCAAACTTCCAAATTCCAGTTACAGTATATTTGTTGTGCACTTACATTTAATTTTGTAGTTAAATATTTATGATTACAACATGATTACATTCACACCATGCTATCAAGTTGTGAATTTTTGTGAATGCAAAGCTAGATTACGATGAAAACTTCTAAGATAAAGACGTTAGGCACTATGGTTAACCACAATAAAACAAAGAATGAAAATTAGGATGAAATACTAGGAATTAAATTAAGAACCACTCCAGAACTCAAATCAAAAATATATAATTATTATACACTCAAAGTAATAACTACTATGATTAACAACCTAAGATTCCAAACACTCCTTTGAATTCTAGAAGTTAAACATATACGTTAGGCTTCATGTTTAATTTTTTCACAGCATGCTACGTCACCAACTTTTCCTGTGATATAGACACATGGTCATATATGGTCCTCCTAGCAACCTAGCAACATTTTGGTGAGTTTTAATAAAAAATCAAAGTAAAAACTAAAAAATCTTAAAATAAAATAAAGTATTGTCTGACATCAAGTGCTGAAAATTAGATATTTATTGACATGGGGTATAAATAAAAATAGGAGTATTGAAATATTAATTCTCATTAATATTTGTTTCTAAAATATAATATTTTAGTCAAAGAAAATCTATTGTCTTGTTTTAAGGAGTCATTGCCTTTGATGCTTATGATGCACAACCTCTTATCTCTCCTTCATGCATCAAGTGGTAATTTTTTATGGTCTTCATGCAAGACACTTTGTGTTTATTGTATCTCTATATATATGAAATGTATTTGTACAACAAATAAATAAGAAGATATATTATCTTCTCTATTCTCTCTATTCTTATTCCGCAAATATTGTAACATGGTATCAGAGCAATAATTTGATTCTCTTATTCTCTTTAATCTTTGTTTACATCTCTCATTCTTTTTATACTGTGGAAAACTCCAAACCTATAATAATTCTATTTGTCCTCAAGAGAGGAAATTATTTGTTGTGGTCTGGAACCATAAAACCACGCTTTGTGGCCACGGACTTTGGAATCATGTTGAAACTTCTCAAGCTCCAAAGAAAGCCACCAAAATATATGGAAAAGAAACCATCAAAGAAGGAGAAGAGGAGGCGGCTCTTGAGAAAGAAGCCAAGTGATTTCAAGAAAATCAAGCTTTTATTGGCATTCTCCTCTTGAATCTTCCATCCTTGAAACGTACTCCTAATGTGTAACCGCAAAAGAGCTATGGGATACTCTAAAGGAGGTTATGAAAACATTTCAAATCTAAGTCGAATCTTCGGGGTGAAGAAGGCTATTGCTTCTCTCCAATAAGAATGGAAAATATTTACACAACATTTTGGAGTTTATAGGACTATGGGCTGAGATAGAATATCTAAGACCTCATACGGTTTATCCAAACATCCTAAATGAAAGACGAGAAGAAGATCTCATTTTTGGACTTCTCCCCACTCTAAACTCTTCCTTCAATGATTTTATTCGACACATTCTTAGAATGGAAAAATTTCCTAATCTTAATATGTATGCAGATTGTGAAGGAAGAAGGAGCAAGATGATTGTTTGAACAAAAAGATAATCTTGTCATTGCCAACAAAGGCACATTTCAAAAAACTATTCAAGGTTAGAAAGGAAAGGAAAGCTCTTGCCGTGAAAAAGGTGGTCAGAAACTCTGTTTATAAATCTCCCAAATCTATGCTTACTCTTAGTAAATCCATAAATAATTAAAAAAAACCAGAAATCTTATTAGCTAATTCGGTATGACATGCTAGGTTAGGACATCCTCATAAACATGCTCTTGCATTGTTGATTCCTAATGGTTCATTTGATCATGAAATATGTGAGGCTTGCATCCTTGTAAAGCATTGTAGAATCGTGTTTTCTAAATTCATCCACAACTTATGAAATTTTCTTTGATCGTGTTCATTCAGATGTAGGGACTTCTCCTTGTGTATCAAGAGATAAAAAGAAATATTTTGTGACTTCTATTGATGAAAAATCCAAATAACATGTTAACTCTCTTACCCTCTAAGGGCCATGTTTTTATGCTTTTGTTAACTTCCATAATTATGTTAAAAGCCAATACAATGTCAAAATCAAAATCTTATGGACAAATAATGGTGGCGAGTATATGAGCAACGAGTTTAAAACTTATATCTCCAAGTATGGGATGATACATCAGTCTTCTTGTCCTATATTCCTCAAAAAAATTGTGTGGCCGAGAAGAAAAACCGATACCTTATGGAGGTAGCAAGGACTATAATGTTCTACAAGAAAGTGCCTAAACATTTTTGAGGTGATGCAGTCATGACAGCTTGTCACCTAATCAATAGACTTCCAACCAAGTGCCTTAAGGATGTATCTCCATATGAGGTACTAAACAAACTCAAACCTTCTATTAATTATCTAAAGGTTTTTGGTTGTGTTTGTTTTATACATATTCCAGGAAATCAAGAAAGCATCAAGTGCATATTTGTTGGATATTCTCCTACTCAAAAAGGATACAAATGTTATGATCCGGAAACAAGGAAAACGTTTGTGTCTAGAGATGTGAAATTTGAAGAAGAAAAGGGTTTCTTTGAAGAAACAATTTAGGAAAAATTAAAGGATTTATCTCATTCTCCCTCAGACCGTGCTACTTGTCTTAGATTTCTTCTTGAGAATCTTAACTTACTTCAATAAAAATCTGAAGACAAAGGATCTTCAAGAAATGAAGGACAAATGGTACATTTCAAGAGAATGTGTTAGAAAACTCAAGAGAATATGGTAGTAAATAAAGAAGTTGAAAACCATGATGGTTCTCATGACACCAACACAATGGAGCAAAGTATACTTTGAAGAAAATAATGACAATCAAGAAGAGAAGGACTTGGAAAAAGATGATACAATTCTTAATGAGAAAACAACAATTCATGAGGAAGCATATCCTCCTTCCATTCATAGAAGCCAAAGGATTAGGAATGATCCTTCCTATCGGATCAACAAAAGATTTTGTTACAACAATCTTGCCTTGGCTCATCCAATTCGAAAGGTATGTTCCTTAGTTTATTTTTCTACTGATAAGCAAGCTTCTCTTTGTGATCTTGTCCAAGGTTCGATGCTAAATACATTTAAAGGTGCTAATAAAAAGGATTGGATTAATAGAGCTGGAATTTGTGTCTAAGGAAAGATATAGTCGTGGTGGTTATCTTAAGCGGGAGATATATCTACGCTGTGGTTGGACTCTTTTTTCCTCTTCATGTGTTTGTCCCACTGGGATTTTCATGATGGGGTTTTTAATGAGGCAGCCCATAACACACACATAGACTTCCAATGGCAAGCTTGTTCTCTTAATCTCTCACCGACAAAGTTTGATGGGGAGTATTGAAATATTAATTCTCATTAATATTGGTTTCTAATATCTTAGTCAAAGAAGAGCTATTGTATTGTTCCAAGGAGGAGTCATTGCCTTTACTGCTCAACATGCACAACCTCTTATCTCTCCTTCATGCATTAAATGGTGATTTTTATGCTCTTCATGCAAGCCACCATGTGTTTATTGTATCTCTCTATATATGAAATGTATTTGTACAACAAATAAATAAGAAGAAATATTCTCTTCTCTATTCTCAAATATTCTCTTTATTCTTTATCTTCTTTTTATTCTCTATTCATATTCCGCAAATATTCTAACAAGAGGACTTCTAGACAAAAATAGGAAATTTATGATTATTTTCCTTCTCCTACTGAGAGGTTGTCGTTTACTAGCCTGAGTTGGTTGTCGATCGATTTGGTCGACTGAGGGCCATGAATTTTATTTGCAATGATATTTTTGTGGCTTAATATTCAATAAAATATTAAACATTATTAAATGATATAATTTTTGGAACCAAATTTGGCCAGTGTAAAAATTAACAAAATTCGGTAAGATAATAAGATAATATTTGTTTTGAAATTCCTATGTAAACATAGGTCCCAATAGTGTTGTAAATTAATAATCATATATATACATATATAATGTATATGTATATAGAAGATAATATACTAATGTCTAGTTGTAGTTTGTGCCTTTTAAAAAATTGAATATCATTAGAGCTCCTATCAAATAATTCTTGTGTTGTATCAAATTATCGAATTGTAGCATATTTTATAACTTCTTCATCAAATAGCCAATTTTTTTTGTAAGTTTTTAACTTCTAAATATGCATTTTTACATCAACTTCACCATATATTTTATTAAGCCATATAAAAAAGCTGGCCTTGATAGGCAGCTACTCCGGGACATGATAGCTTATATGGGAAAATTTATAACCTCGGGCTCGAGCACCTTTAGCAAGGTGGTCAGCACGGATATTACTCAAACGAGGAATAACAACTAAATCAAAGTCTATGAATTGAATACGTAGAGAATAAAATACTTCTAGCTCCGTGGCAAGCACTGGCCACTCCTCAAAATAACCTTCAATAACTCAGAGCAATCAGTTTGAAATAAGATAGAGGATAAACCATTTTGTAGTACACTCTCCATCGCGCAGATCATAGCTTCAAATTCCATGTCTAGTAGAGATAATAACATTTGTGTTGCACGTGTTCCTAGCAACATTACTGGCAAATCCGAGAGTACGAAGCTGAGCCCTGCAAATAGGTAATCTTTATGCCAAGACCCATCAATCTGAAAAGTTCGCCCTAGGCATGCATTTGTCGTGTTTTTTGAGTTTCGGGGTTTTGCTCTGTCTGGTCACACGATTCTTCTACCACATGTGTGACTTTAGAGCTTATTACTTCCAATATCACCAACTCCATTGTGTCAAGAGGGGATATATCTTTCCCATTGAAAATTTTCTCATTACTCGCTTTCCAAATGAACCAAAGGGTCCATGGAAACAAAGACATTAGTTCTATTGTAGCACCTGCTTCTCTTCCTCGCCAAAAGAGAAAATCTAAGTTCGTAAATAGAGAGGTACATGGGAAAACTCCCAGATATGATGGTATTGGTGAGATAGCCCAATTTTGACGGGCCGGAGGGCATTCAAACAACATATGGTTTTTAGTCTCCTCTTCATCACTGCATCTTTGACATCTGCAGTATGTACCACAGTGTCTATCCACTAGTCTTCCACATGTTGCAACACACCCAGCTAGTGCCTGCCAAATAAAGTGTTGGATCTTCTTAGTTGTCTTTAACTTCCAAACGTGATTTTTCAGTCAGTTCATACTCGGTTCTAGTAGCTCATGTGTCTATGTTCGCTTCTCACCTGCAATTAGATACCCTGATTTGACCGTGTATTGCCTGGACTTCGTATATCACCAGCAATAATTATTCGGTTGAAAGAACCTACATGGTTTTAAGCCTTAAATCAAGGGGAGATCATGTGGTTCGATTAGCTCCTGGATCAGATCGGTTATCCATTCCTTTGTTTCAAAGTCGATTAAATGGTTTACATAAAAGTGTTGCTCCCAATATACTCCATTGTCATTCACCGGATTCAGAGGCACAACTGGGATCCATGGGTCTGTCCATACACGCGTATTGAAGCTGGATGTTTTCTGTAGAACTTCTTGCATAAGAGGCTCTGATGCGATTATACTTCTCCAGCCAAAAAGATGGCGAGTTTGCCGGCCGTGTATCAATTGGTTTTGAATATTTTTATTATCCTTCTTTTATTACACTACTCAACAGAGATTTTGGGTATCTTAACAAGCACCACATCCACTTTGCTTGGAGAGTGAAATTGAAGTCCTTCAAATCTCTGAAAATGTAATCCACCCAAATCTTTAGGGATACATGCTTTTTTCCAGGCTAACCAATGTAAATCTCGATCATTGTTTTGTTTTTTGCTCCACCAAAATCTCGAGATCGCTGCTCGGAGTTTATTTGTAATATTTTGTGGCAATATCAAGGCATCACATAAGTGTGCAATGCCTACGCAACAGATTTAATCAGCACTTCTCTTCCTCCTTTCGAGAAAAACTTTGCAGACCATGAATTTATCCTCAAATTTTATCTATCTTGAACAAAGGAGAAGGCTTGTTTCTTTGACCCACATATCATTTCTGGCAGGCCCATGTAGAACCCCATTCTGAATTCTTTATTGATCCATATGGCTCTCTTCAAAATTCCTTTTAATGACGCTTCAACCTTACTTCTGAAGAGGATGGAAGCTTTCTCTTTTTCAATTTTTGTCATGAAAGCATCACCATAATATTTAATGATCTTTAACAACTCTGCACATTGCAGGACACTTGCTTTGCAGAAGAAAATATTGTCGTCTAAAATAAAAGATTAGATATGGGTGGACTTGCTTGTGCAATTTTTAACCATGTTATCCCCCCTTCTTCCTCCACCCCTCTCAGTTGTCCTATCAACGATTCAGTACACAGGATAAAGAGGAAATGCGAGAGAGGTTCCCCTTGCTTTATATTGCATGTTGGTACTATACTCCCTTTTGCTTCTCCATTAATGAGGACTTGATAGGATACCATAGTAATGCAACACATGATCCATGATATCCATTTTTCGCAAAAACCAAGCTTCCTCATCAAAGTCTCCAGAAAAATCCACTCCATCCTATCATATGCTTTGCTCATGTCGGTTTTGATGGCCACAAATTTAGACTTACATCTGGGATTTGTCCTTAGGCGTGGGAATTCTCCTTTGCTAAGAGGATGTTATATGCGATTAGCTGTCTAGCCACAACGGCCAATTATGTCTCCAATATCAACTTGGAGAGTGTCTTCTTCCAGCGATTACATAGAATTTTAGAGATGATCTTGTAACTGAAATTGCATAGGCTGTTTGTTCGAAATTCTGACATTTCCCTTGTTTGATTAAACCGTATTTTTATAGTCTTATAGGTTGTTATAATGGGACAATTAAGTTATTAACCATATATTTGAATATATGTATATCATTTGCATATGTGTATATCATTTGCATATGTGAATTCATCAGTTGTTTGTTATTTATCATATATTTTTCTTCTAAATATTAAATTTTTAGTCAAAATTACAAAATAATAGCATCTAAAATATTAATTTTATTAAGAGAAAATTATCCCAACTCATATTGTATGGAATTTTAAGATAAAATCTTAAATAAAGAAAAAAAAAAGAAACTAATCTTTCTATAAATTAATATATCAAAGTCCCAACATTATTAATCTATAGAAAGGTTTTACTATATGTTCTTATGGCTATGATATTTTTTTTTCTGTCAAATTTCTTTTTGCAAGCATTATTTTTCCTAAGGAATGGAACATCTCTTGGACAGTTAAGATATCCAAGTTAAAGGATAATATTTGCAATTTGAAATTTGAAGACCAACGATAAGGGCATACTGAGTTTCCAAAATAAGAATCGGAAGTAACCACTTCTTTCATTGACATAAAATTTTGGAGATGATCTTATAGTTAAGGTTTTACAAACTTATTGGCTGAAATTCTACCATTAGATGCGGTTCCCCTTTTGGTGACTAGACATATGTTTGTCCCATTATCGTCGTACATCAAATTCCTAGTAAGCAAGGAAATCATTGGCAAGCTGAATTAGATATTTTCCATAACGTCCTATAATTTATGGTAAAAAGGAACCATCATATCACCAAGACACTACACGAAAACATTTTTTTGGCTACAGTAAATTTAGTCGCTACACAGTCGCTAATATTAAATAAGAGACGAAAATGCGACTGACAATATGTGTCGAAAATCGCGCGTCGCTTAATCAGCTAGTCACCTTTTAGTCGCTAAAAATACTACAATTAAACGACTGAAATAAAACATCGACAATATTGTGACATCGACTTGCTATACTTTGGCAACTACATATCAGCGACGAAAATGCAACAATCATTTATGGAGTAGGAAATTTAATCTACCACACTCTACAGTAGTAATTTTGTAGCATATATTTTTTTGTCTAGTTGGCGACAGCATAATTGTTAGTCGCAAACGTTTAAACTAATTACTATTATAATACGCACCAACAGTACTAATTGGTTTATAAAAAATTCAGTAAGCAACTAAAAAGCGATAGTCATGAATTTGGTTATAGTTACTGAAAAGCGACTACGGATGAATATGTCTGTTTAAATTAATTAAAAAAAACAAAACAATTACAATAAAAAATTAAATAAAACCTGGAATCAAAACTAAAATTTAATTCTAATTGCAATAAATAAATAAGTTTAAATTCACAAAGTATAAATTCAAAAAAAAATAAGATTAACTATTAAATTCTAATTAAAAAGGAAAACAAAGTACTAGGTTGATCGGTTGGGTTAACGGGAGAATCTTGTTCCGGAGGGGTTGCCGTGTTCTGGTTCTGCGAGTGGGTTTCCACAAACCGTGCATCCCGGGATCTTCTCAGATATACGTAACTACCATCTCCAATGTAGCTACAGTAGCCTGAGATTGTTGAGCTACTTCCTTTGGCTCCACGGCTACTTTGATGGCTTCATCGGCTCTAGCACGGTATTCCTCATTCTCAGCAGCTTGCTCTTCAATCTTCCGCTGCGCAGCTTCAAGTTAGTCTCGTAGTTGAGCCATAGATAGCTAGTTGACGCACCACTCCCCTTACTCTTTACAAATCGGCTCTCCATGCTATCGAGTCCATATAATGTGCCTCTAGAGTCAGGGAATAGTTGACTACAAAAAGCAAAGTACATTTGGGTAATCAATTTGCATTACTAAAAGACTAAACAAAATTTAATGTGTCTTTTACCTCTAAGAAGATCACGTCTACTTCCTCGGTAGTGAGTTGAGGACGTGATGAGTTAGGATTGGACAAGTCTGCATCCTATTCAACTTGCGCTAACTTATTCTCTATGTTTTTATTATACTTCTCGCAAATTTGCGCTACTTTTTGATCGACAAAACTCCCATCGGCTTTAGTATGCGTCCTCACAAAAACCTCTCCAACCGAGACCGGTCTCCCAAGTTCTTTCGCCTATGAATAACAAAAGATTAGGACATGGAAAAAACAAATATAACATTGACATTATACCCCATCAAAACCATAACATCAACATGATAGAATTCTTAAAATATTTATTTATTAATCGCTATTTTTTAATATTAAGAAACAAACGGATCCTAAACTAACATTTAACAAACTCTTTATACACATCTTAAGATTTCAATTTAGCAATGTTAAGAAAATGAAAAACATTTAATGCAGTTGCATTATTTCAAAACATGCGTCTGGTTTTTAATCAAATAGCCACCAAATCAACATATAAATATGAATGTCTAAATCATAACATTTTTCTTTGTCCCTTTTCATAACCCAGCCGACACACATGCCAACACTCTGTACAACATTTCAAATTTTATTCACTTTCATTTTCCTTATATATCAACCTTTATCTTTTTATGTCTACCAATTATAAAAGCATATGGTGCATGTTAGCTTGCTTTTTCTTAACGCATACATATCATATATATAGGACATTTTCATATACAGCCTAATTACAGAATTTAAATGCCACAAAGATGATGTCCTAATTACAGAATTTAAATGCCACATAGATGCTGTGCCGAAACAGATAGCTTGGCGATAAAAGTCGAAATATTAAGTGCAAATAATATAACTAAAACACACAGCCTATAACTAACTAATCATATAACAAATTGTTAACTACAAGTAATTCATTCTATGTTCACTAACTACTCAAATCAGAAGCACAATTATCACAAACCAAACTTTATAAGTCGAATCAAAACAGGTTCTAAACATGTAAATATTATCAAAGATTACCTTAAGTTACAAGAAAACAAATTATGAAAGGAAACATACCATTTTATGCTGAATTTGATCAAAGCTCTTAGGTCCACCAAGATGCTTGTGAATACCAAGACCACCCTGGTCTGAGTTCCGCGAGTTGGACACCACACTACTCCTTGACGGTGCTTTTTTGGTTGCCCAATATGCTTGCATTTCAATCCACAATGCCTCTCCTATCCACCTTGGTCTCTGTTTTTTCTTAACTTTATAAACCATATCCCTCATACGGCTTATGCATATGCCATTAAATTTACGCCTTACATGTGGAGTGATCAAAGGACTCCAAGTAAATTCTTGCTACGGAGAAAAGATCAATTAGTTGTTTGGAAGTTTGTAAATTAAGTATAATGTAAAAAATATAAATATTGTTTTCATACCGCGAAATCTATAAAATAACGATCTTGACGTCTAGGAGAAACTTTTGACCAACTGTAATACGGTCCATCAAATTTGTGCTTCAACAGCTTTGACACTTTCCTTGTAATAGTCCCTTTGTCTCGCCCAAACCTACAGAAATTATATAATTAAATGACTAACATTGACTACAAATTAGTTAACTTAAAATATGAAAATTCTAGTCTTATACTTACCATATACTATTACCTTCCTCTTCTAGACTTAAAGTTGGCAAATAAATATCTCTTCCCGGTGTTCGCAAAAGTTCATCTAGACTCATTTGCTCTGCCTCTCCCATAGGTCCAGCCTCCGCCTCCTCAGTTGTATCTTCAGCGACTGACTCTTCATTTTGATTGTCTTGTACAGGAGCTGTTGCACTAGGAGTTTCGGCAATAGGTGGTCAGCCCCTCACTTGGTCATTGACCCGCAAAGACTTACTCAAAATGACATATGGTGCTTGTTGGGGAGGGATAAATGCAACTGATGGTCTAGAAGTTGATCCTTGCTGGTTTGTCGAATGAGAAGACCATGCTCTTCCTCCTCCACCACGTCCTCTTGTGCTTTTAGCCCGTGAAGCCATAACTAGAGAAAACAAAAACTCATACAAACATTCGAAGCAATTAGAATTATCTTTCTTTGCATTCTCAATCACTCTAAACAAAAGTATCGAGCTCTGCAACATCCTCCATATCGAAAACCAACTAAGCAAATACTTAAAAAATTTCATGATTTTGAAATACTTAGAACAATTAATATGGTTTGGGTCCGATTTACAGTGACAAATTAGCTCACATTTTGCTACAAAGACTAATACTTTGGTACAATATAGTAACACACGAAATCTACAAGCCATGAACATTACAGAACATTCAAACAACAAGCTTTAGAAATCACGAAATCTACAGTACATCGAATGGAATAAATACTTAAGGAATCGCAAAACATAGAGGAGACCCAACACAATAGGCATAGAAAACCTAGGGCTTTATCAAATTATTGGTTTTTTTATTTCGAGGAAGGAGAAGAAAACAGTATAATCAAAGAAGAGACCCAAAATCACTTACAATCGCGTTGAAGAAGGTAGTCAATGGCGGGATTTTCTTGGTGGAAGGAGAAGATAAGCGAAGAAGAAAGCGATTTGGTAGTGATGGGTAAGACGAAATCGCTTCAACCCTCCAAATCGAAAACAAAATCGATGGCGCTGTGGGAAGAAGAAGTCACGGTGAGAAGTTGGATGAGGGAAGGCGAAGAAGATGGTTTTCCTAAGGTGAAGATCAATTGATTTAAGTTGGCAAAGATGGACGATGTCCGCGATATCTCCAAGGAACACTAATGAGGTTTTGTTCTGATTGAAAGAAAGGAGAAGGTCGAAAAAATGCTAAGGCATTTTATTATGTAGCCGCAAAAGAGTAGCATTTTTTGCTACTATTTTGCTACAACCGTATAACCATTTTACTAATATAAAAATAAACTTTATAAATTATAATGTTAGAAAATATAATTATTAATTATCCGGTAATATACTTAATATTTATATAACCGGTTAATTACTTTAGCGACATAAATTTAATTTAGGGATTTCAAAGCCCAATAGTCGCAAAAGTGTCACACTTACATGTAGCAGTCACTAAAGTGTAGCATGTTTTGCAACAATTATGCTACACTGATATGATACTCTTAACCAAGTTTTAACCAATTCAATGTTTTTGGGCGTAAGAAGTTGCATTTTTATAATATCTAACGTAATTAACAAAGCCCATACATTACGTAAGTAAGACAATTACACCAAATATTCAGTTGATTCTACAGAGTTTTAAGATAAGTACATAATTATTTAGTCTCCACTATCGGCTTCCTCATCTTCAGATGTTGAAACTTCTGTAAAAAATTTGTCGTCTATTTCTTCATCATCGACCTCTATGTCAAGCAAAGTAGTTGAGTTTGAGGCATCTGCTAAACTTCCCACAATAATATCTTCAATTGTTGTAAACTCCACATTCACATCATTCTCTTCTTGCACTAATTCCACCTCTTTTTCTTTTAACTTCCCAATTAAGTTTGCCCTTGGGTTGACTTTCACAACTATAAGCCATACTTCTCTTTGGTGTCTTACAGACGGATACAGTATATAACATACTTGATCCGCCTGAGATGTTGTAGTATACATGGGAGGATATTAATTTTACTTTACGAGCAATACACATCAAACTATTTAACTACTTACCAAGGATAAAAGGCTCATATTTGCTATATTTTCTTGTTGCAAGCACATCAACTACGCCGCCATTGATCTTTCTCGTGCCCTTTCCAACTGTAGGATGGAACCATTCACATTTAAACAATGTTATTTTTAAGGAAACTAATCCTACATAATCAAGTTGTATGATATCAATCAAAATTCCACAGAAATCGGCTTCGTCTGATGAATCTGAGTAATTTTCGCCTCGAACACAAACACCAGAGTTACTATTTGACCTTCGTTGTCCATGCATAAGTGTGTGAAATAAAAACCCTCTGGTAAAAATTTGGGCCACGATGTAGCCTTGTAGTTTAGACCCTCAACTAACTCTTGCACCTAAATAGGAAAAAGTTTGTTTTCGTATAACAACCCTGACTGCACCTGCAATCAATATCATCAAAACTTAGTACTTTGAACATAATATAGCTTAAATATTTTAATCTTTGCCATTGACTACAACATAATTTTAGCCTACATATTCTTTAATCCAGATAGGAAACTCTGTATCCTTTTTACTATAGACATCGGTGTCTGATAGATGTGGATAAGTACAACGTATCTTATTCTCGAACAAGCTGAAAAATAGGACATGTTAATGATTAATAAGCTAATTTATTTTTATCCTTGAACATGACAGGCATTATTATTATTTACCTTTCAAAAGGCCAAAAAAAATCACAATTGCGCAGTATATATGCATGTGCACACTGATAGTCTTGGTCAGACAACCAAATCTCCTTTGACTTACCTTTAGAACGTCCACAATGAGTGAACATATCAGGTACCCCAACGACTGGATATATAGGCACTTCACCTTCCTCAAAACGTGTATTCCTTCCCATATACCAATAAATACACATTAATATGATATTAATTACTATTAATCTACCATGACTTAGATATATTATACCTTTTATTTTTTCTTATACTTGCGGCAAAGTAATGCTCCGAAAATATGATATCTCGTCATTTAAGTAACATTGCACTATTGATCCGGCTGCATAGCGTTTATTCTTTGCCTTGCTTTTTAAGTCTTTGAAAAACCTCTCGAAAGGATACATCCACCTGTAATGCACAGGTCCTCCTAGTTCAGCTTCATGGGGGAGGTGTATAGTAAGGTGTTCCATAACGTCAAAGAAAGATGGTGGAAATATCTTCTCTAAGTTGCATAATATTAAAGCAATGTTTTCTTTCATTAACTGAACTCGTTGTATGCCCAAAGATCTTGAACATAAGTCTCGGAAAAACAAGCTTATCCCTGCAATAGTTGGTAAAGTTAGAAATATGATATATTTCTAAATGAATTATCTAAAAAATTATACATATGATTTGATACTTGTAATTCCTTGGTGGACATTTTGTGGGAGTAGTTCCCCCATTATGAAAGGAAGCAGTCTCTCCATGAATACATGACAGTCGTGGCTTTTCATGCCTGAAAACTTGTCTCCTTCAATATCCACACATGTTGCTAAGCTTGCGGAGTATCCATCAGGAAATTTGATGTTATGTTTAACATAATTTAACAACTCCCCTTTCGCTTCCCGAGTGAGTCTAAATATTGGAAAAGGAGCACTTCCATTGCTATCCAGATGTAATTCTTTGCGAGAACAAAATAACTCTATATCCAATCGCGATTTAACATTGTCTTTTGACTTTTCTTTCTGATTCATCAAAGTGAAGATGATGTTGTCAAAAAAATCCTTCTCTATATGCATTACGTCAAGATTATGCCTCAAGTTAAGTCCTTCCAATATGGCAACTCCCACATAATGCTTTCTTTGTGCCAATAATCTCCCATAACCGACCTTTTTAGTATCATGACCATTACCTCCACAAGTTGATGTTTTTGCAGGATTAATTTCCCTGATTTGATCATATATGTCTGAACCTGTTGCATAGCTTGGTGCGTAATCATTTACTGCGTGTTTTCTTTCAGAAATTTAGTTTTAATCTTCCTTAACCGATGATAAGGAGAAAGAAATCTTCTATGACAATCAAACCATGAAGACTTTCTACCATTTGGGAGCCAAAACGCCTTTGTCTGATCCATACATATTGGACATGATAATCTACCATGTGTTGTCCAACCTGAAAGCATACTATACGCAGGAAAATCGTTGATCGTCCATAGGAGAACAGCCTTCATGATAAAATTTTGGTTTGTTGACACATCATATGCCTCAACTCCATTTAACCATAGTTTCTTTAACTTTTCGATTAGAGGTTTCAGGAATACATCTATACTGGAACGTGGATGATTCGGGCCTGAGTTCAAAATTGTAAGGAAAAGATACTTTTTCTTCATACACATACATGGGGGTAAGTTATAGGGTGTCAAAATCACCGGCCATAACGAATGGTTTCTAGACATACCGGATAGATTAAAGTCATATGTGTATAAACCAAGGTATACATTCCTAGGTTCTGCAGCAAATCCTGGATGTTGTTGTTGAAAATTATTCCACTCTGCTCCATCTGATGGGTGACACATTTCACCATCGATAGTTTGGTGATCAAAATGCCATCTCATTGCAGCTGAAGTCAGCTCGCTTTGATACATTCTCTTCAATCTATCAGCAATTGGGAGGTACCACATTTTACTAAATGGGATTTTTGTACGCCATTCGCTTGTCTTAAATCTTGGTTGTTGACAGAACCTATATGTTTCCCATTTTTCATCTTCTCTCCAATAAATCATGTAGTTGTTTACACAAACATCAATTGTAGAAAGAGCTCATTGCATGATTTTCTTCTGGCAAATATTCTATGAATAATTCCGCCCAAGAATCAAGACCCCTCTTAGACATATTTTGTTTGCACTTGTTGTTCATGAACCTTGAGGCTAAAGAAAGTTGTGTGTGTCCTTCCTTACATCCCTCATACAAAGGAGTGTTTGCAGCTTCTAGCATGTTGAAAAATTGTTGTGCTTCAGTATTTGGTTGTTCTTCGTGTAAAGTTGTTTCTCCATCGTTGATGTACCCAGTGATAGTGGGAAATGCATCATGGACCATATCAATACAATTATTAGGAGAAAGTTCATTAAACGTGTTTGACATTTTAATTTGTTTTTTTATTATGAAACAATCAAACAATTGAGTCATTTTATAACATATTTACCTTCTACAATTTCAACTAAAAGTAGGTACACCTACTTTCAAAACAAAAAACACTTGCAAATATATGCGACTGATATGCGACAATTTCAAATTTTTACCAACTGTCGCTACCTTGTCGCTTATTTATGTGACAACCATTAACAGTCTCTTACTGATGTCGCATCAATGGTTACAAGTTACTACTGAATTGCGACTACCTTAAATTTAGTAACAAAATCTTTAGATCTCGTATATTTATTGCAATTTCGTAGCATATTTTTTCAACGTTTTTGCGACAGCGTATGCTGTCCCATTTTTAGCGACCAATGTGCGACAACATTGTAAAGTCGTATGTGAGTTATAAATACGTCGCAATTTTGTCTCCTTTATTTGTTATAGCGTTTTGTTGTCGCATTATGTTGTCGCCAAATAAATGTTTTCCTGTAGTGAGATTTGGTAAATTTTCAGAAAATATAGAGAATAGAGCATTTTTAATCTCAAAATTGAGGGACTCCAAGTTAATTTGTTATTTTAGTCGGAAAACTCGGCTATTACATACCTCAACTATTTGGATAGGTTCGATTTATACATTAAGTATTGCATGAATCGAATTCAAACCCCAACAAAACAAAATTTTAAATTTCTTATCTAAAATTTCAATTTCGTGCGAAATCATAAATTAGTCATAACAATATTAACAAGCGATTATGAAACGATGCTAAAGAGCCGTGTGGTGATTGAACAGACTGGCCTTTGCACTATTTTGCTGACTCAGTTAAATTGTCGTGAAGATGGATTAGCACGACAGAGATGATGGAAAGATCTCTGCTATAGCATACACACTCGATTATTATAAGGGAATCGACACCAGGAGAATGAGAGGAAGAGTTATCTTTGGCTCAAGAGCAAGAAGAAAATCAGTGTTTGAAGCTGCTAAGATTGTAAAATATGGAAAGCAACCCAATATCTAGATCTGACTATGTACTTTCCAATTATAAAATTTCATCAAAGCTGATCTTCTTTATAACCCACCACTTGTCGTATTCGGAGGTCTAGCGACTTCTCTCCGGATCCATGAGTCATTACAAACCTTAAAAAATAGAATGTCTAGTCCCACATGTATTTATTTCTACTTCTTTCTTTTATCTATTGAGCAGTCCATAAGCTCGTGATTCTGCTTTTGGTGCTGAATACATGTCTACCTTGTGAAAATAAGGATCCTTTAAAAACTTTTGCAAAAAGTTAATTAGGGGACATGAATTAAACAACATAGTTGTTTGAAAAAACTAGCAAATTCAAATTCAGAAACGATTCAAAATCCTAGGCCTCCCGAAACTTTTAGTGAATTCAATTTTTCTTAATTCTTCTACTGGATACCCCTTTTATCTGCATTCGAACTCCTCCATAATCTTGTGATAGCACTACAAGAAATCAACCGCAAAACCGATGGATTTCTAATGTGTCTAAAATTTTGGACAGTTATTTGACTGGTTCATTCCGTTGAAAATATTGACAGATTTCCGACAGGTAACTAATCCGTCGAAAACAAACCGACATATACACATAAATCCATCAGAATTCCGACGGTTATGCATTGGAAATCCATCGATAAATATAAACGTTAATATAGCCATTATTATATTCGTTTGAATTTCGTCCATACAAGCGAATTTCCAATGGTTACGACTTCTATATAAATGTTTTCACATTTCTTCATTCATTCACACTACTTATTCATTCAATCGCAAAATTTGAAAATATATATCTTCTAATATATATTTTTGGTCATGGATGAACGAACCTATGATGGATCCAGAGTCGAACTTACTGAAAGATGAGTATGCATGAGGAATATGCGAGTTCATGGGATTGGCCAAAAATCAACGAGGAGCTAAAAATGGTAAGATAAAATATTCTTGTAGTATTTTCCAGAATTCTCATAATGTGAGTTAGTTTGGCATCACTTGTACAACAATGGGTTTATGACGGGTTATAAGATTTGGTATTTACACATAGAAACAAATTATAATTATGGTAGAAACATATGTTGCAGATAGCCTAGAAGATAGAGCATAAGTAGATGTAGATGTAGGTACCGTTGAGATTGTGAATGATGTGTTTAGGGAGAACATGCAATTGGCCACTTATGATGGAGATAGAGTTGAAGAACCAAACACAGAAATGCAAAGGTTTTTTGATATGTTAGATGCAGCAAAGCTAAGCCACTATATAGCAGTTGTAGAGAAGGTCATTCACTGTTATCATTTGCTAGTAGAATGATGAGTATTGAGATGGACAACAATTTGCGGAAGAATATGTTAATGCGATAGCTGATTTTGTAAAAAATATTTTGGCTGAAAATAATCTTTCACCAGCAGGAAGATAATCTTTCACCAACATCATCTTATGAGGTACATAAAATTATAGCTGGTCTTGGTTTGATATATCAGATGATATATTGGAGAGAAAAAGAAAACCGCAAAAGATGTCGATTTTGTCGTAAACCACAGTTTCAGTAAATGAGAGGTAGAGTTTCAGTTCCATTTAAACGGATGTGGTATTTACTATTAGCGGAGAGGTTGAAGAGATTATATCAATCTCAACGCACAACAGAGACAATGAGATGGCATGTAGAGCATCGTTAAGATGGAGATATTACGCATCCTTCGGACATAAAAACAAGGAAACATTTCTAATCACTGTATCCAAATTTTGTGTATTAGCGACGAAATATACACCTCGAGTTATGTACAGATGGTTTCAACCCATTTGAAAAGCATGGAAGACAATATTTGTTGTGACCGGTAATTGTAACACCTTACAATTTGCAAGCATCTTTGCGCTTGCGTAGAGAGTTTTTCTTCCTCTCCGTTCTAGTTACCGGCCCAGATCATCCAAGGAGGTCACTAGAAGCATAGGGTTGAAGCATTTGATATTTCATTGAGTTATAAATGCTATGGAAGCATGGGTTGAACCATTTGATATTTCATTGTAGTAGAATTTCAAGATCAGTGCGGTTCTTATGTGGACCATAAGCGATTTCCTACCATATTATCTGGATAGACAACTCATGGAAGATTATCATGCCCGTAATGGCAAGACAACACTGATGCATTCCAATAACAATATGGAAAAAGACGTGTTGCTTTCATTGTCATGGAAGGTTTCTACCAAGTGATTATCCTTATCATCGGTCTAGAACATTGACGGCTAAGATCGAAGCATTGAATACAAAATAAAAATCACCGAAGAAAAGATGGCTAAACGATTTTAACAAATAGAAGCCGAGCGACGAGTAGATAAGAAAGAACTCCAAATGATGCAAGCGCATATGGATGCTTTATTCTGGTTGTTTCCGCCATCGCCACCGCATAATTAAAATTTTATTTTGTTTTGAATTTGAATTTAATTTTCATTTAAAATTTTAATTACAATTTTCATATTTTAATTAATTTAATTCTAATCAAAATTTAAAATTTTTAAAAAACTATATATATATATATATAAGCCCATCGTACATCCGTCGGTTCATCCGTCGAAAAATGACACTGACACTGACGAATTTTTGACAGCCATGTTTTCGACGGATTTCTGATAAATACCAGATATCGGATTACGGACGGATCTCCGACGAATATCAGATATCCGAAAGCCGTCTAAATTGCATACGAAATTCCGATGCATTCAAATAATTAGAGGTAAGAACAGGCTTTTAATGTTAATAATCTTTAAAAAATAAAACAAACTAAATCATTTTTACATAGAAATATAAATAAACATTTCTTAGCAAGTACATATGCTAATAACAAAATAAGCTACTTAAAGGCAAAAACCTTTAAGTATTACAACAATTTACTAGAAAGAAAAGAAATCATATTTGTCTTTTGAAAGGAAGAAAACACAAATGCAAGCAATCAAACATTCACTTGTAATAACTCCATTTACATTATTGTTGATATTAATAACGCATACATGAGTGGAGGCGGTAGTGATGGTAGCGAGACGATCGGTTTAAGATTGGTGGTGGCTTCCGTCCATGGAAGGAATATCCTCATCCTCTCCAATATTAGGATTTTGATTTGAATCCAAAATCATTTTTTGAATCGAGTGCATATCCAAATTCATATTAAAAGAATTGATTTTTTGAGGAATCTGCTCATAAAAATCAACAAGAGCCTGATACTGAAATTGAACCGGATTCTTCTGATATTGAATCATATGATCATAAAATCTGACTGGGGCAACTGTATTCGCAACAATATGAGATGGTATAGAAGAAGAAGACTCGTCGAGTTTCTTCACCATCCCATTCAGCCTCTTCTGGAGGGGTTTTTTCCTCGACGATTCATCTTCTATGAGCGATAATTTTGCCTTCCTCCTCATATCTATTATCTTGGTTGAGTGTGTTTTGTTTTTGATGTGAGGATTGTTTATATGGAAAATAGAAGATGCTTTTACTGGTAGGTAGTTTATTACATAGCTGGATTTAATGATTTTATATTTTGCTAAAATTCTATATATTGTATCCTTTCCAATCATACGTGTACGCATATGACTGAGTATAAAACGATAATAACATCATGTTTTTTAAAAAAATTTTAATCTGTGTAGATATTTTACCAATTTGGGACGGAGAAAATTGCAGGGACGGACATATATCAAGCTTAGGGGAAGCACGTGTCTCACACTACATTTTTTCCCAAGTAATATTTTTAAGTTCACAAAATTCGTTTAATGTAACTGAGGAAACTAAAAATTTTCCCCAGTCCATTTAAGCAAAAGACAAAAAATGCCCCAGACCAAATTATCTGTTAATCTAATAGCCCATATAAAACTACTATTTCTTCAAGATTCTAAAAGGCATGTTGAAAAAATAATAAAAAATTGTTGGGTTTGGCGACGTTTATTAAAATTTTGGGGGTTAGCAGCTCTTTTCCTTAAACATGAACTTCGAGATGGTGTGACAGCATTATTCTGGCTGAATAATTGGATCTTCTTTGTATTCTTTTGAACAGATTTGGTGAAACAGGTCAAAGTATTTTGGGAATAAGCAAATACGCTACAGTCTTTGAGGTTCTTTATTCTACGGCTTGGTTTCATAGACAAAGGCGGAAACGCCCCTGGGAACTCTGATTAACGCCATAAGGGATATGCCAATACTATCTCCATCTGCAGTTACAGATGTCTCCCTTTGGCGATATAAAGATGATGATTACGGGGTATTTTTTCGGCAAACAAAACTTGGGATCAAATTCGACAAAAAAGCAGCCCTGTTAGCTGGTACAAAAATATTTGGTTTACATAAAGGATTCCCCGGTTCGCCTTCACTGCATGGCTTGCGGCCAAAGATAGATTTGCGACTGGAATGCGTGCTTGTTTTGGGGGAGCAAATCATGGATGTATGCTCTGCTGTGAGCCACGACAATCACAGGATCATCTTTTTTTCGCTTGTCCCTACACCTTTATAGTCTGGATGGAAGTCAGCGGTATCCTCCTCGGACGAGCCATCTCCCCAAACTGGACCGATACCATCTCTCGATGGTCATCTTGCAAGTATAACAAGATGGATTTCATTATCATTTGTCTCTATTTTCAAACCACAATATATTATATATGGAGTGAACGAAATAGACGAAGACATCAACAACTGCACCATACATCTTCCCAGCTTGTTCGAACCATTGATAAAGCCATTCATACTCGCATCTCTTCTCTACACTGTCACCCCGGTTCAAGGTATGGGGATATGATACACTGCTGGAACTCTACGAGAAGTCCCCATACAACTATTCGAAATCGCTAAACTAGTCTTAGCTTGAAATATTTGCTTTGTTCAGATTTGAACTTTATTTGTTTGCTGAAATTTCTTTGGATCATGTAAATAACTCCTTTGATAATACATAAATTTAATATTTAATCAAAAAAGATAATAATAATAAAAAGCTCAGACCCAAAAATATAACACTAAAACCTTTTTAAAAAGGTATATGACTAACAAAAAAAAAAAAAAGAGAAATAATGGGAATTGGTCATCAAGCATCTTTGACCTTATAAGTAAACTTTTGTCTTTTTTAATTCGCTTTCATCGTCATACCAAGTTGCAGAGCTAGCAAAGATATGACCACTGTAACATAATTATTTATAACTAATTATAACTAATCTTATATATAAAAGGAGAAGAGATTCTCTCCCGTCCTGACACACAAGCATACTGACATATCATGAAGAAATTTCCACGTAGATTTTATATTATAAACATAACTGATTCACTTAATTGCTTATGTGGTTTCAGCGAAAAGAATATATACTTAAATTGGGGATTTTAATCGGTAGAAAGGCCACAAGATCACAATGATCTATCTTCTTCGCATAGAAAATACTACAAAAAAAATAATCGAAAAACCGATGATATTTTCAACAGACATCAAATTCCTCGTTTATTTTTGACAGTGAAGCGATAGTATTCTGAGAACATTTGAAGATGCAAATCTATCGGAACTTCCTGGAAATTTACGACGGATTTGTGAGTAGCCATTAGAAATTCATCGGAAACTAAGAACGTTAATATTACTAGATTTTGTATCTACATGGAGAAAAAATTATTGTTATGGTAATATTAGTGAATCATATGTTGCGGATACTTTAGGAGATAGAACGTAAGTAGATATTGATTTAGGTACCGTTGATATGGTGAATGATGCGTTTAGAAAGAATATCCAGTTGGTCGGTGAAGATAAAGAGGGTTGAAGAACCAAATTTAGAAACACAAAGGTTTTTTTATATGTTAGACTCAGCTAAAAAGCCGCTATATAGCGATTGTACAGAAGATCATTCACCGTTATCATCAGCAGCCGAATGATGACAATTAAGACGGACTACAATTTAGTAGAGGAACGTATTGATGCGATAGCAGATTTTGTAAAAAATATTTTGCCTTAAGATAAAGTTTCACCGGTATCATACTACGAGGTACAAAAACTTGTAGTTGGTTTTTATTTGCGGTATCAGATGATAGATGTGTGCATTAAAACTATATGATATATTGGAGACAAGTTGAAAACCGCTGTATCAAGAAACTAGTAGCAGAGTTCCAATTCCATTTAAATGAATGTGGTATTTATTGTTAACGCAGAGGTTGAAAAAGTTATATCAATCTCAGTGCAACAAGCCAATGAGATAGCATGTAGAGTATCATCAAGACAGAGAAATTACGCATCCCTCAGACACAACAACAAGAAACATTTTCAATCACTAATTTTGTGTATATCCGGATTTTGCATTTAAGCGAATAAATATATATCTTGGATTATATACAGATGGTTTCAACCCATTTGTAAGGCATCATGGGCAAAACAACTTGTAAGTTTTTTTTTTTCCAAATTTGTTTTTTATTGATCATATTTTTATCAATTATTTATTTTACAGTTTCAACACGTCGGTGTCGAACCCTCAAACCTTAGGATGCTAGCAGATTCACACACCAGCAGAAAGATCGATCAAATAGAAGATGCGCTTGCTCGGGAGATCGTCGACAATGTGACGAAACTTGGTGCTTCTACTATCTCAACTGATCGTTGATGGAACTCCTCTATGCACTGAAGTTCCTATCGAAAAGTTGAACGAATTCGTTTATGGAGTAAGTAACGTTTATAATTTTTATTAATTTATTATTGAATTCTAATTTCTATTATACATTTTAACTTTAAATTTGATTTGCAGGCAACTTCAAAGACCAAAGGTTGCATTTTTGGTCTTTCTGAAGACTGTCCATCTTCTATTTCTTCACGGTATTTGGATACTGCAGATCTTAGGGCAGAACTCGCACACAAGACTACATAGCTTGAAAATTTGAAGAATAAGATTCAGAGCATAGAAGATGAATAAGTAGCGGAAAAGGAGCAATTCTGTGCAATGCAAACTTAGATGGAAGCAATCATGGCCCGTTATTCATCTTTACCTACGCAAAATTAGTTTTCTTAATTTATTTGTTTTTATATGTTTTAGAACAATATGTATTTTCTTTTGCTATGATTTTTGTGTTTTGAATTATTTTTAATTTTAATTTCAATTTTTAATTTTATTTTAAAATTGTATAGAATTTTTAATTTTATTTTCAAAAAAATAAATTTTAAATTCCATCAAAAATCCGTCGAAAATAATGCCGTTGGAAATAGTTATGTCAGAAATTATTCCGACAGACAACCGTCAGAATGCCGTCGGTATAACTTTCTGACAGTTTTGTACTATTTTTTGACGGTATCCCGACAAACTATTTCAGACGAATTTCTAAAGGATATTGCTGATCACTGAATCTATCATAATTCCGTCGGAATTTTGGCAGCCAAAAGTCTATCGGAAATCCATCAAATATTTCGACAAACTTTCGACGAGGTTCCTATTTCTGACGCTCTAGAACAAGACGGTGTTATCCGTCATAAATTTCTATGGATATTTTCATCTATTCCAACGTGTTTTTTTATAGTGAAATAGTCTAACATGGACCTGATTCCTATGCTTACTGTTTCCTGTATTGGTATAACTTGCAGCTGTTTAGGTTTCTCATAACTCTATTTATTCGCACATGAATCAAATTAAGTTGATTGTAATTGGCTGTTTCTCTCCTCTTCTTGGCTGCTAACAATTGCTTGAACATCGTCTATAAGGTAAAACTCGGCATCTCTTTTGATATATTTTCATTTTTGGAAGAAAAAAAAAGTTGGTAGATTTTGTTGATGGGTTCTGTTTTGATTTACGGTTAGGATGTGCCACTTGGGGAGATCAAGTGAAATTAGGTTGGATTTTCACTAGCATCATAGAAAACGAATATATATTTAGCAAAATTCCTGAAAATCTATTAACTTTGGATAATCTTTGGATACCCTTCAAAATTCTTGGTGTTTAAGCATTTGGTGTCAGTATAGGAGAAGCGAAGCGAGAGAGGAAACAACTTATTGCTACATATAATCGTGGAAAAGCAAGGTTATTTAAGAGGTAATCAGGTAGTCATGTTATTAGTGATGGTATGGAATACGTATCTGCAGCACTTAGTCGTGAATAATCAACATTAACTTAAATTACAAATGTGGTGGAGGGTAATCTTGATGCATCTTCGTGGTTTTTCTGCTCATTATTTTTTTGCTTATTTGCTTTTCCAAAAAGATTATCAGTTTTTAAAATAACACATGAATATAAATTTAAATCAGTTAAGTATAGCTGCTGGTAAGCCATCAAAATCTGGGAAGGTGTAATTGTTTTATAATGTCGACCAATTGCTTTATAGGAAATCAGTGACGAGGTTAAGCGTTAACATATCCGCCACAGCGGAAAAAATGCCATGGAACAACTTTGACCAGATTCCTCTGGAGGGACCTGAAATCTTTCACATCTTCAGAAAGATGTGATGGAGCTTGTATGTATTTGTATGTATTTTCATGTAATTGATGATTGATCCATAAGATGTTCGTATGCTTTTTTTCTTTCAAAAAATTACAGAAAACCTGACCCGAAGGAGAAGAAAAGGAATAGCTAACAAAAGGTATAAAAATTATGAGGATAGATTACGAACTTAGTTCTTGTTTATGTAAATCTAGTAATTTATCTTCTTGTTCAACATCTACCGAACCCAGTTTTGGAAATGGAGGACAAGAAACGAATATGGAGCTCGAAAAAAGAGTTAGAGGTATGTCTTGCAGAGGCCATGAAGGAATAGGTTGTTGGGCTATATAATTATGAATTGAGTCACTGTCTAAGAAAATGTTAGAGGCATGTTTTAACATGCTCCTCTCTGAGAAATCTGGATGCACAATCTCGCAATCAAATATTGCAAATCTGGTTTGACACTACTCCAGATAACGGCCCTTAAGACACTGAAGACATTGATTCAATTTTAAAATGCAGTTGCATGTTCTTCGTATTATTTGAAAAGATTTAGGGCACTATTGTTTAGGTTCTAATTGATTCTTCTAATTTTTGGGCCACTTATTATTTGTCACTTATGTTAATTTCTTAGGCAGATTTGTTTTTTTGTTGTTTCCCTCTTTGTGTACTCCAATTAATCCTATAAGTATATTTTTGGGAATATTCATTATTATAAAGGAGTTTTTTTTTAAATGTGTTAATCTAAATCTTTTTGAAATTTTTTGTTAATCTAATATTTTTAAAATATTGAATTTCATTTTGTCCTCAAAATTTTTTTTACAGAAAACCAAACAAATTAAAACCTCTAACTAAAAAAAGTCTTTCATTTAAAAAATTATTTATATATTATTAAAAAGATATTTACAAATAAAATTGAAAATAAAATCCTTAAAATCCCAAAATCCCCTAGTCTCTTCAAACAAGATTGACCGATTCTTTCTTCTTGAGCCGGTGTAAAATTTCAACGAATGACCTTCTTCTTACGCCAGCGTGATATTCCGACGATCGTTCTCCTCCTCCTGGTGACTTTACTCTCCAGTGTTTTCCATTCCCGCGTCTTGAATCTCCAATTTGCAAAACCCTGCGACTTGGTTTGGATGGGTCGGGCCTGATAGGGGAGTCCATTGGGTGCTGATGGGGACGCATGGAGCGTGGAGGCACGTCTTCGCCGAGAGGCTCTCCAAACTTGTTGAAGTTCCTCACATTTCCATGGCATCGCTTGTCCGTCAAGAATTTAACCCTAGATCTTCTCTCTACAAAGAAGTAATGTATTTTTACCTCTTTAATTGAATAGATTCGCAATCTCTTGACCTTAAAGAAGCCATCTATTTCCGTTGATTTTCTGTTAAAAATTCTATAAAATCACCTCGGTTTTTCTTCATTAAATGTTTAGTTAGGGTCAATTATCTCCAGCATGATCGATCTCCTACTTAAAGGCTTGTTCTTTATAGAAAGATTGTATCGATTGGAGCTATATATATTCTTTGACTGGTGTATTGATTCCAAGTGCTTTAAATGACTTTTATTGCGGTTTCTTAAGGCAATATCATTAATTTTGTTGACTGATCAGCAACTTACATAGCTAGTAGGTGCTATAAATGATTGAAACTTGTAAAGAGATCATAACACTGTTCCGGTTTAGATTTTGGTTTGTAATGTTTTTGTTCTTACTTGGTGAAATTAACTAATTATACTCTGCTTTATAGATTGCAAGTGCTGTAAATGAACGAAAGCTTGTTCCAAAGAGTGTTGTCTTTGGATTTTTATCAAGAGGCTCGAAGAAGGATATGCAAGAGGAGAAACAGGTTTCATTCCTGATGGGATTCCCCTCACTCGTATTCAAGCGGTGAGTTTCTTATAAGAATCTACGAAGCTTTGTTTATAGACTGTTCCAAATATTTAATAGAGATCCTCAACTAAGTTATACGATTTTGCCTGAAAATGACCAAAATAGTATTGTGTTTTAGTGCTTCCTCATGTTGTTCTGAATGTTTTGCAGGAAACTCTTGATCAAATCGCTCAGATTGACGTCGTTGTGAATCTGAAATGCTCTGAGGAGCATCTTGATACGGAATATTTTATTAGGATATTTTTCTTTTTATTTAGGATTTCTATTTTCTTATTTTCTTTTTCTATAGGGTTTACTTTTTATGTTTTATTATATATAGATAAAGTCTTGGTTGTTGAGACTCATCCAAGCTAGGAAAAGCTTAGGAGGTTTCTATCGGATTAGGCCGAGGGAGAGAACATAGTTCTCTTGGGAGTTTCTACTCTATTACGTTATTGTTTTCTCTTCTATTATCTTAATAAAAGTTTTGGGTTTTGAATTCGATTCTATCTCTAACAATTGGTCCGACCTAAAGATGAACACCTAAAGAATGACAAAGACTATACAAAAGGAACGCTTGGAAGGGTTAGAGAAGAATCATGAGGTTATGTCGACTAAAATCGATCAGTTGACCTCTAAGATGGATGATATGCATGAGCTTCTTCAGAAATTATTTGTGGCTTCTACTCAACAAAAACCTATCACACAAATTGATTATGACCCTGCAGCCTCGTCGACAACCAACAACGTGACGATTACAGAGCCACAAGATTCTGCTCAAACTCCTCACGATGCCAGCCCATGTGTTGTGAGACGAGTTGAGATGCCGAGCTTCAATGGTAATGATCCACTGGGATGGATGGCTTGAGTTGAAAAATATTTCTCTTTGTAGCGAACACATGAAATTCAGAAGGTTGAGATTGCCTTCATGAGTATGGAAGGCGATGCTTTGCACTGGTTACAGTGGCTTCGCCACCAGATCCTAACACTGACTTGGATACAACTTAAGTCAGAATTGATGGAACAGTTTGGAGGAGACGTCACAACATCTCCGTTCGAACAGTTAGCTGCACTTCATCAAACAGATTCAGTGGATGATTTTGTCAACGAATTTCTTGCTCACGCAGCCCAAATTCCTCTTTTGGATCATCATCTTCAGCTGGGATTTTTTCTAAGTGGGTTAAAAGAGGAGATTCGTGTAAAATTTCGTCCTAATGACGCTGGAGAGTTGCGAACTGCGATTCGTGTTGCACGATCCATTGAAAGGGAGCTGGATTTTTACTATGGGGACAAAGGCAAACCGCCTAAGAGGGGATTCAGGCGTTTTAAGGATAGTGGTGGTTCAGGATGTTTAGGGACTACCGTGAGTAGAAATCTACCATATGGTAAAAACTTAGGGACTCCCAATCATTCCCTACGAACACCTGATAGTGGAAGACCATCAACATCAGAAAATGTTCAATCATCTTCTAATGATAGTTCAAGCAATAACTCCTTTAGGCCAAGGGGTACACGTCAATATTCACACCAAGAATATCTTGACATGAAAGCAAAAGGACTATGTTTTCGTTGCAAGCAACCGTACTCTCCTCTACATGATTGTCCCTACAAGTCTCTTCGAGCTATGATGTTGGTAGAGGATGAAGCAATTGTGGATGGCGAGATAATTGTTGTGGAAGATATCAAAATCAGAGTCCAGCCTTGGGGACAAGGCTAATCTTCAGGCGGTCGGCACTGATACGGAATATTCTATTAGGATATTTTTCTTTTTATTTAGGATTTCTATTTTCTTATTTCTTTTTCTTATAGGGTTTACTTTTTATGTTTTATTATTTATAGATAAAGTCTTGGTTGTTGAGACTCATCCAAGCTAGGAAAAGCTTAGGAGGTTTCTATCGGATTAGGCCGAGGGAGAGAACATAGTTCTCTTGGGAGTTTCTACTCTATTACATTATTGTTTTCTCTTCTATTATCTTAATAAAAGTTTTGGGTTTTGAATTCGATTCTATCTCTAACACATCTGGTTAACCGAAACATTCTAAATGAAATAGCTCTGCCTCGACAAGATATCCTCATCTCTATGCTATACTCAGCTGTTGCAATCAAAGCCCAGAGGGAGAGTCTCGGTGTGTATGCAGAGGAGGTACTTTTCTGGCTTATGATCGATGTCTTTGTTGTATCTAGTTTATGGGAGAGCTTGTTGGCAGCTTTGCATCTGAAGCAGGTGAATTTGGCGACTTCAGAGAAGCTGATTGTGTGATGATGAACAACACAGTCATATCGCAAACTCTAGAGTTAAATCGGCTGAGCTTTGCTTTTTAAATTTTGATCTTTCTCTTTCATTTTTTGCCGGTCTATTTTTCCTTTTTGCAAAATCTGTAATTCAAAAAGCTTTGCGAGAGGATGATACACTAAAGCTTGTACTGAGTCTATAATGCATAGCAAGGATTTTCCATGTGTGTAAAGTAGTTCATATTTCAAAATAAGACTACAAATTTGCTTATGTTTAAAGTGTATATATTGCAAGCTCAACCATGGCTCTGGTACTGTTACTACTGTTGAACAAAGTTTGTGCCATTGAATTACAACAGAGCGAAGTGATCTAAGGGGCTGAGAAGGAGGCCAAGGCTTGATGTCATGAATGAGAATCAGGTAATCAACTTGTATCGATGCCTCTTCTGTTCTTCGAGCTTAAACCCAAAACCATTTTGCTAACCAACTATAATAAAAGTCATGAACCAGTACCTGCATACCACATCCCAACACAAAGATTTAACAATCAGGAAAGCTTTGCCTAACCTAAGAATTCAACTTTAACTCTTAAATGGTAAGACAATGTAAGTAAAATTTCTGCGAATTTGGGCTTCCAAATGCGTTATTGATTCGACTGATCAATATAAAAAATCAACAAGTAGGAAAAAGCCAACTTTGAAAGCTCATTTGGAGAGCTTTGTGAGCTAAAACAAGTCGTTTTTCACCTCTTACATCAGATCCAAGCAACTTACAGAAAAACCCCAACAAATACTTTAGATTTAATGTAATGCACAGCATTGAACAACATTAAGAACTAAGAAAATACCCAACAATAAATAGCTGCTGCTAAATCTCTAAGAATGAGATGAAAATGTCAATGTTTCTTTCGCTTCTTCTTCTTCCGATTTATTTACTGTTTTGAAAGCTTCTGTCTTTTCAATTTTAACATATATACAACACAATAAAATAATTTTTAAATAAATACGATTTTTATTTAATAACCTAATTATTTTTAATATATTTACGATTTTATATATTTTAGATTCAGTAATTATCTTTGTTATATTTTAAATTATTTTTAAATTCAGTCATTACCTTTTTGAATATTCTAAAATTTTTTGAATATATATTCTAATATTTTAAAACTACGTATTCTAATTACTAGAAAGTGTAATCTAATTTTCCTAGAGCATGTACAACTGCTAGAATAAGTATTCTTTTTTTATTATTTTATCATCAAATTTCATATATTAAGTTAACGTTTTAATGAATCTCTTGTAGAGAAAGCCAATTGCGAAATGATGCTCTTACATGGGGAAAAAAACCCGGATTAATGTAATCCTAACGATCCATATTATCCGGGCAAAGATAAGATACAATAAAAATAAATTCCAAGACATAAGTGTAGAATGATACTCTAAAAGACAGAAACTAAATACTCTTGATAAAGCAGAACACGTCGCGGAGATATGCCATTCGAAGTGGTGAAAGGCTAAACAATGTTTGATGGTCGACCTTCGGGAGATACAATACAACACGAAATACGAAAGTATCCATTGTATTTTGAGAATACATACTTGTGCATGAAGTGCCAAAACACTCGATCACTGAATAGGATGGTCATAAGTAGGGCAAGAGAAGACTCTCGTGAAACCCGAGATGAATGGGGGCTTGGTTGCCAAAGGCGGAGGAACAAAACCTTGATCTCCTATTACCACAAACGCAATCCAATTAGCATCAATCTTCATGAAGAAAGAAGACACACAAATTGTCTTCATAAAGAAGGATTTTTAGGCAATAAAATCTTCCTAGGAGATATACTTAGAGAAAGTAATAGCATATAAAGGAAGAAAATCATCTCCTTATTACTCTCCAAAGTGGGGGGGGGAGCGCCAAAATGATCTTTTACCAAGGATAAGAGTGACAGTAATCTCTCCAAACAGGAGGAAGCTAGAATCGGAAAGGATGTGCTTTGCTTCTCGAGGAAATGCTAAGTATGTGCTTTGCAACAAGGTGTGTGGGAAGTCACCGTAAAACCAATGCTTCAATGTGGGTTCCTAACCAAAATGGAGTCCTCGACCATTTAAATCGAAGAAGCGAAACATCAAAAGCGTTGAACTTTGCAAAAAACGTAGAACCGGCCCAAAAGTAAGCTGTTGGGTGGGATGGGCAGAGATATTTTAGGATGGGTCATGGCATGGATCTTATTAGTCTCTCTATAAAGGAGGAAGTTGATATATTTTGGATATCTAATTGGGTACTTAAGTTCATAATAAACCTTGGAACATTAAAGGCCCATAACTTATTGTTACATGTATCAATAAAAGCACAAAGAATAATGAGATTTGAGCTAATAGAGGCCCAACAAATACAAAATTTGGAACAGGCCCCAAAATGTACTCAACTTTGATGACCTACTTTCCTGATGTGAACTTGACGACGGGATGACATCACCGGCAAGCACACTGGCGGATCGGCTTCAACGAGAGCCATGTCAGATCTGCCAAGATGAGACTGACAGTGATGATACAAGTTGAGATTATCTTTGGTTATGGTTACGGAGAAGAAAACCGGGAAGGACGAGACATCCATCACCTCTTGGCGGTTTTAATTCCATCGCCTGATGGGAAAGCATTAAACCCTCCAAACTGATTGATTGTGGTGGTGGCAGCGATCAGACAGAGCTGAAGGTGAGAAACATTCCTTTGAGAACTTACCGGTGAAACAACAGCTTCAAACGATGAGAAATAACGAAGAGCGAGTGATGATAAGAATCACAGATTTGAAGTCTAAGGGATAAATGAGATGAGACAGGCAGATCTAGCGGCTCCATCGACTCCAATGGATGCAGAAGGTTTAACGACACCGAGGATCATCACCGTACGATGAGAAAGATGGTGGGTTTGATCAGGAATAATCCGCGCAAAAAAGGTTTGGGTTGAGAGTACAAACTCGATTAGAACCCGTCTCGGGTAGAACCAAGATTTGAGAAGAGAAAGCGGGTTGGATTGGGAAGAGATCTCGCTGGTAATGGATCCATACTAGCGGAAAGTTGATAAAGTGATACATCTATCTCTGCATGACTGAACCCGACGAAGCCTTAACACGTCATTCAGGTCGAGCCTCGATTGAGAGAGAGATGTCAGTGGAGGAAACTTTGCCTGAGATTGAGGGGCGTTGTCGGCGGCTACTCCGGTCTCCCTAACGAGACAAATAAGCAGCAAGAACCATAGGAATCTTCACACAAGGTGAGATCAGAGAAGAAATTCTTGCCGAAACTTCCCAAAGAAGCAACAGAGACTTTAGAGAGAGATACAACTCGACGCCGATGAGCAACCACTCTGCCGACATTATAAAACGGAGACAAAAAGATTGTCTCGGTGCAACTTTGGAGCCTCAGGAGAAGACGCTGGCGTGGAAGGAGGTCGCTCCGGCGGTGGAGGAGGTGCAGATCGGAGAAGAAGGATGATTACTTTTGGATTAGAAAAGTAGGTGAGATCCACTTGAATTTGAAAAAGCTTTCCTCTCTTGGCTTCTCGGGAAGAGTGTCTGGGAGAGAAAAGTCTCAAACAAATCGACTTCCTTCCTTTCAGAATATGTATTCTAAATATTTCAGAATAAGTATTCTAATATTTTCATTTTAAAAATCCTAGAACATGAACGATTGCTAGAATACATAATATAATATTTTTAAACCATGAACAAATGTTAGAATATGTAATCTAATAATTTCATACTGCTAATAATACTTATTCTAAAAACCTACTTAAAATTTTTAAAAAAATTCTTCAAATCTTCTTAATATGTGTGTATTTACATGTTTATATGGTTTTTTTTTTGAAAAAATGGTATTAATCTAGTAGTAGGGATAGTTTAGAGAAAATTGAAAATTTAAAAAAAGGTGTAGATGGACAATTTTTTTGCTAGAACTACTTTATAATGATTTTCCTCATATTTTTATGTTAAACGATGATAAGCTTAAAATGTTTAAACTACCTCTAACTGAATTAAATATCTGTTTCTAGCCCATTTTCTTCTAATGTGTTGCTTGATTTGGATCACAAATATTAACACCACAACAAAAGTGAGATATCATAATTGATTCAAGTGAAACTACTATCATTATTGATCTAGCAAATGTAATGCTATTGAAGATCATCTACTATAACTTTTTGCCGTTATTATTTCATATGTAGTTAAATATGGTTCCATTGTATACCATTTAGAGAAATTATTCAAAGATGCCACCGTTTTCCTCTTCTTCGGAGCTCCATTTTCAGAAGAAGAAGCTCTCGGCTATTGGAAACGTAGTGTAATGGTAAGGGCTTTTTTGGCAACAACAAAGGCGATTTGGTTAGGGTTTTGTGTGTGGAAAGATGCCTTCTCCGCCATCAGGTCGGGCTTTAGCGGTGATCAGAAACCTCCTCCGGAGTGATAAGGAGGCTTGTGTGGGTGGTAATGGTGGTTCTGCTGTGGTTTTGTCGAGAGAGATTGGTTCAGAGTTTAAAGCGAGTGAGAACCAGATGCAGGTTCAGTTCAGGGTTAGCTTTCGGATTTAGGGCAGGTGGTCTCAGTTCAGAGGGTGGATCCGGTCGGTGTTCAGGAGGTTTCTGTAGTTGTTATAGAAGCTAAGGAATTTATGGGCAGTGATGAGGTTTTGGAAAGTGACGGTGTTACGTCGGGGTTGAAGGAGAGTGCTGTTAGAGTGGAGTCTTTAGGGGTACAGAGTTTAGCTGGTGTTTGTTTGGCGTGTGGAAAGGTTATCTTTGATTCAGCGATGGTTTCACAGAGTGATGTTTCAGAAGTGGCTACGCATGTATAGTTAGGACGTGAGGAGTTAGGCATGTCGTGGCTCGTGCTGAGGAGGTTTTGGCAAAGGATAAGAGCCTTGTTTCTGAGATAATTTCAGTTCGTCATACTAATAGCGAGAACATAATAGGGGAGGTTAATCCTATTGGTACACAAGTGGTTGAACATTTGAAAGTCATATTTGTCAGCTGTTCGGAAGCAGCCAACATTGTTAAAACATGATCTGATTATTTCTTTGGAAGATGGCAATCAAGTTATCATGGTACCAGATGAAATAATTAACGATTAATCACCTCTTTGGGATAATCTGATCATTGGGATATTCCTAGAGGCTTCCCCTCACATCGCAAAAATTCATGTCATAGTTAATAAGATATGGTGCTATAGAAACAAAAACATCAAGATTGATGCTTATGTTGTAACCACAACTACTATAAAATTTCCGATTCGAGATAAGGTGATCCGTGATAGAGTGTTGCGAAGAGGCATGTGGAATATAGCGGGTAAACCAATGATGGTTTCGTGGACCAGTTGTGGAGGAAGACCAATCAGCTTTACGTAAAGAAGACCAATCAGCTTTACGTACAATTACTATCAAAAAAATCCCACACTCTATTTTCTCTTGGAAGGATTTGAGTTTTCTTTCTAGTGTCATGGAAGAGCCAAAGCGACTTCATCCGGATACAGAGTTTTGTGCTAAGTTTGACGAGGCTAAGGTATTTATAGATGTTGATTTGACAAAACCTTTACCGGACTCTTTTCAGTTTAAGACGACATAGGGAGTGGTGTCTGAAGTCAAATATTTTTATCCATGGCTGCCTCCAAAGTGTAACACATGTTATTAGTGGGGACATTCACGGGAAGCTTGTCGAGCTAAATCCAGTTTCGAAATTGTGGTTTCAAGAATTCTCAAACGAGGAGAAGAATTGAGTAATATCTCAGTAGGACAACAGTCAAATTCTATTCCATTCGTTGAGGCTTGCACATCGATTATAAAATCAATAACGGTAAAGAATTATGCTAAGCCAAAGATACAGATGCAGGTGATGAATATGTTGAACCCTTGAGTGGTTTATTGGCGAAAGTATCAACAACTATAATGCAAAACAAGATCTTCTACATCTTCTATGTAGAGATACAGAGGAGGGTGGCAGATACGTTGCACCTTTGGGTGCTATTTCTATAGTTACTCAAGAAAATCAAAAACAGGTTGGGAATGCTGGTAGTGGAGTAGACAGTCCACGAAAGTCTACTAGAGGTTTGGATGTTAAAAATGATGGCTTGGTCTTTAGTTTTGCCAGGGAAAGGAAATCATGTAGATGGGAAAATAATACTAGCGCAAGTATCAATTGGTTCTCCATCTCGGTGTTTAGTTCTCGCTGTAGAAGATGAGAATGTGGAAGATCGAAGTTGCAGCCAAGTGGAAAAACCAATAGTTCAGACGCATGAATAGTTGATAAGGAAGAGGGGGAATTTTGCCCCAAAGTATCAAGCGTCCGACCTTCTCTTCCGCGGGCCTCCAAAGCAACGGGTAAGAACAGGCTAGAAGCAAATATTCAAGATACAAAGGATGCAAATCCCGATGCTTCGAAGAAAAGGGTCCAAAAGAAAATTCCATACATGTCGGGTTTCTTTTAGAATATTCGTGGATTTATTAAAAATTCTAAGCATTCAATTATTCGCAGCTGGGTAAGTAATCAATCTATGCAGTTTGGATTTTTGCTGGATACGAGTCAAGGAGAGTAAAGTGCTTAATATAGCAAATTCTGTTTTTTAGAATTGGTCGTTTATGTCCAATTATGAATCTAATGGGTTGGGACGCATTCGGGTACAGTGCAAAGATAATAAAAGGTTGACGCCAGCTTATAAGAGTAGTCAAATGATCACTTGTTGGGTTTTGCTGGAAGGTGAGACGGAAGAATTCCTATGTTTTTTTTGTGTATGCGTCTAATTTTGTGGAGGAAAGAAAAGAGTTGTGGGAAGATATTCGACATCATCATAATTCTCCACTTTTTAGAAATAAACCGTGGATGATATGTGGAGATTTCAATGAGAATCTAGATGGGAAAGAGCATTCAAGTTTCTCATCTTCACAAATAACACCGCTAGGTATGAGAGAATTCCAAGAAGTAACTAGATACTGCTCATTATTTGATCTTGTTTATCATGGTTCGTGTTTTACATGGTATAACAAGAGAGAAGAGGGACTAACATGCAAGAAACTTCATAGAGGTTTGGTGAATAATTGTTGGCTGCAGAAATTTCCATCCTCTTATGTTACTTTCGATTTGGGAGGCTGATTTGATCATGCTCGAGGAAGAATTTCTCTAGGTACAACGTGTGTACGGGACAAGAAACCGTTTAAGTTATCGAATGTGCTTGCTAATCTGACGCAATTTACCATTTCACTTGATGAATATTGTAGTACCACGACACTGCTTTTTGTTTCCACATCATCATTATTTCAGTTATCGGAAAAAATAAAAGCTTTGAAGCTATGACGCTTTCTGACCCATCTTCGCAGAAGGTTGAAGAGGAAAGTTTGGCTTTTAAGAAGTGGGATTTTTTATCGGGGTTGGAAGAGGGCTATCTTAAGAAAAAGACAAAGATTCATTGGTTGAATGTAGGGGACCAAAATAACACATATTTTCACAAGAAAATAGAGATTCGGAAAATGCAGAATTCTATTAGAGAAATAATAGGCCAAGATGTTGAGATTCTGAAAATGAGTGAAGAGATCAAAGGGGAAGCAGGGCGATATTTTAGAGAATTTTTGGCCCTCAGCTACTGAATATTTTGGCCCTCAGCCATCAGATTTTTCAGCGTGCTTCGGTGGAGTATATACAGCAGCTACTGGATTTTAGATGTTCGGACATAGATAAGAACATGCTAGTTCAAGATGTTTCAAAGGAAGAATTAAGCATGTTCTATTTTCGATGCCAAACAATAGTCGCCTGGCCCAGATGGTTACATGAGTTAATTCTGTAAGAATGCATGACCTATAGTTGGAAATGATTTCATTATAGCTATTAAGTCTTTCTTTGAGAAAGGTTTTCTGCCCAAGGGACTCAATGCCACCATCCTACCGCTTATACCGAAGAAGGAAGAAGCTAGGACAATGAAAGATTACCGTCTTATATATTGCTGCAATGTGCTATACAAGGTGATTTCAAAGATTATCGCAAAATAAAATTAAGGTTCTTCTCCCTAAATTTATAGCTTCAAACCAATCAGCTTTTGTTAAAGATGGGCTATTGATGGAAAACGTCCTTTTTGCTAAGGATTACCACAAAGATTCAATATCTACTTGTTGTGCCATGAAAATTGACATATGTAAGGCTTTTGATTCAGTCCAATTATGGGACTTCTTACTGAATGTTCTTGGGGCTTTGCATTTCCTGGAGAGATTTATGTATTGGATAAAGCTATGTATAACGACATCACCATTTTCAATCCAAGTAAATGGTGAATTAGTGGGTTTTTTCAGAAGTGAAACGAGTCTTCATCAAGGTTTTTCACTATCTCCTTATCTCTTTGTTATATGCATGAATGTTTTATCAAAGATCTTAGACAAAGCTGCGGTTCAGAGAAGATTCGGCTATCACCCTAAATGTAAGAACATTCAACTAACTCATTTTTGTTTTGTGGATGATTTGATGATCTTTGTGGAAGGGCATCGAAAATCCGCAGAAGGCATTATTCAAGTATTTCATGAGTTTGTTGTACTCTCGGGCCTGAGGATTAGTGTTGAAAAATCAACTCTATACATGGATGGATTGTCAGAGAATAAACAAATTGAGATTCTGCAACACTTTCCATTTGCTTTACCGGTAAAGTATTTTGGACTGCCTCTTCTTACTAAGCAAATGACCAGGTCTGATTTTTCCTTCCTTGTGGAGAAGCTGAGGACACATGTACCTTCTTGGACAACACGATGCCTATCGTATGCTGGAAGATTACAGCTTATAAGGTCAGTTTTCACGCGAATAATAAATCTTTGGATTTCAGCTTATCGATTACCTAGTGGGTGATTAAGGAAATCGATCAAATATGCTATGCTTTTCTTTGGTCTGGACCTGAGTTGAATGCTAGAAAAGCTAAGATTAGGTGGCTGGATGTTTGTCGACCTAAGCAGGAAGGAGGTTTAGGTTTACAATCACTAAAATAAGGAAACAAGAGAAGTCGTTTAAAACTTTTATAGAGGATATTATCAGGGACGGATACACCATGGGTTAAATGGATTTCAAACTCCATTCTAAACCAGCAGTCTCTTTGGATATTGAAAGAAAACACGAGTATGGGTTTTTGGATGTGGAGAAAACTTTTGAAGTACCGCGATATAGCAAAACAGTTTTACAAGATTGATATTCAGAATGGTAGTAAAGCCTAGTTCTGGTTTGATAATTGGAGTTTCTTAGGATGTCTTTATGATATTACAGGTAGGAGAGGGTATATAGAAATGGGAATCCCAGCTCACACTATGGTTGCCTCATCTAAGGTAAATCGTCATACAAGAAGTCACTGTTGTGATAGCTACAACCAAGTAGAAGCAGCCATTGATCAAAACTCCATCAGGGATGGCGATGATATCCCTTTATGGAGAGAAAAATGGATAAATACCAGCATAAGTTCAGCACCAAGGTAACACAGATGTTGGTATTTATTTCTTATCCATGTAATGATTGGTATAAGAGTGTATGGTTTACAAACGCTACGCCTAAATACTCTTTTACAACATGGTTAGCTATCAACAACCGCCTATCAACGGAAGATCGCATGAATGAATGAAACTCGGGCCAAATAACATGTTGCATTTTTTGGGTGATTTAATGATTCTCGTAATCATTTATTCTTCTTATGTCAACATTCAAAAGCAGTTTGGACTACTCTCATGCGTAGTCTCCTTGGAAATAAATTTACTCTTGAATGGAGCCGGTTAGTAACCATGCTAGCTACTTCTAGCCCAAAAAAATTCATATCTTCATTTATAGGTACACTTTCCAAAAAATGATTTATCATATTTGGAGAGACCGTAATGATAGACGTCACGGAGAAGCTTCTTCTTCCCCTACTCATCTAGTCAAGTTCATTGATAAGAATGTCAAAAATCGATTCAGCTCTATTCGTAATCAAGGAGAGAATTCATATATTGATGGTCTCACCCTATGGTTTGCTAGCCGGCCTCCATAATCTCATGTCAGGGAGTTAATGTTTTTTGTTGGGTTTTCTCTTCATCACCTACCTGAGCCATTTTTCAATTTTTTCTATTTGTTTCAGCTCTTTCGATAATGGATTATACTCTTTTTCCTAAAAATTGGTTTTGTCCCAATTGGTTTTAACGAAGCAACCATTTATCGATCATTCTTTAGAGCTCTAGTTCTTTCAAAAATGTTTTAAAAAACAGTTGCATATGTTGTAAAAAGTTTACTTTGAGCATAATTTAACATAATATTCAAAACAAAAATTATTCAAATTCATATTCTAATAACACCAAAAATCAACGAATAAATTTTACAAAAAAACACAAATAACGTTTTTTACAAAATTCTCTCGTGCGTATGCGGGTGCTCGCCTAGTCCATATTATTGCTAAAGAAGTTCTCTTAGTGTGTTTAATTTTCAGATTAATTTCAACAAATTGTATGAAATTATTGGTTCAATTTAACATATGTGATTCATGCTCTTAACTTTATTTGTCTATATTTGGTTATCTGAAAATTTTATTATGTATTAATCTAAAATTAATTTCTAGTATCTTAATACTATTCTTATTTTGAATAGATACCAATAGACATATACTTTAAAAGAAAATTTGTATTGGCATTTGAAATTGATTTGAAGGATTTATCTTGGGATCATGCGGATACAAAAAATATATTGGAATATCATCCTAAGAAAGAGATAAGGTAGGACGCATATATCGAATTATAGGTCCTTCTTAGCCTCGGGATCATAAATTACCTAAAACATTGACATGAATAAAATGAGACAGCTCAATCCATTTTGTTTTGAGCTCCTTTGTAATAAGTGGAATATAGTTTGAAGGAAAAAAAAGACAACACTTTTTGTTTGTTTGTTACTTGTTATGAAATAAGTGATGCATTTGTGACCAAAATAAAACTGATTCTTGGAAAAGTCCAGAGAAACGAGGTGAGCATATGAGATCGGTGAATAGTTTTTATAATATTGCATTGAAAATAGCTAATTGTCTGATGATGCAAGATCAATCAAAAGTTCATGATTTCTATAAACAAGACAATGCAATAAAAATGAATACAAGATCAGATAGAATGCTTCCATTGATTCATGTAGATATTTACTATGACCAGGATTATCTTTTCAAGGTCATGATGAATCAATGGGATCATCTAATAGGGGATATTTTTTTGGAGCTTGTGAAATATACTGCAAGGAAAAATGAGGTGTGAGTAAAGTCGTGTTGGAGAGTGCTTTAAAAAATAATCAAAATGGTGTCTCCCAAAATCCAAAAAGATATATAGAGTACTGCTTTGTATAGGAAGCTATTGAATCTGTTATTCAAGAAGTTGATCATGGTGTGTTTTTCTTGTTGGTTGATGAATCTGTTATTCAAGAAGTTGATCATGGTGTGTTTTTCTTGTTGGTTGATGAATCTGCAGATGATTCTGATAAAGAGCAAATTAGAATGGTTTTTCACGTTGTTTATTATACATATCTATATAATTTCATAAATTTAGATTGTTAGAAAACTAACGATATATTCATTTACTTATTATATACATGTAAAATATGTTTTTGGTTATTATTAAATTTTAATTCATGTAAGTTTTAGTAGTATTTGAAATATGGGATAAGATTAATCAAATAAGAAAACAAATAATGTTATGAGTATTTAGGAAATTGAATAATTGTAATTAAATAAATTAATGAAATTAAAAATGCTGAAAAACTGTAATCTTGACATGTCAGCACCAACATAGATTTTTAATATATATAAAATATGAAAATTTTTTGGTTTTGATTAACTTGTTCCCAATACACTTTATTCTATTAATAGTAATTTTATTGAATTAATGGCTTCATTGCTTTACCGAGGTTACTTTTTTTGTGGATTATCAGGAGGTTTTGGGACGAAATCCGTAATTTTTTTAGATCCGAAACCAACAGTATATGCTATTAGTTTTGTAGTAAACGTCACTCAATTTTCGATTATGTGACGAACAAACATTTGGTTACCCGGGTTACTTTCAATTAACCGTGTTCCTAATGTGCTGTTATTGTTAAATAAAAATATACCGTTCTCCGATAATATAACCACCAATAGACTTAGGTGTAGACAGAATATCTTAGTTTTGAGTTAATTTATGTTTACGGCAGCAACTTAGGAGTTTATTAAACTTCCCTACCGGTGGATATAAATGCAAATTGTCCAATTAAATAAAAGCCAATCAATCACGGGAGACCTGATGTGGTCAACACTCTTAAACTTCAACACATTGACTAAATATACCAACAAGACAACTCTAACACATTGACTAAATATACCACAACTCTATAATGTGACCCATGTTGGATAAATTTAAAGATTAGATAGTTTGCAATCTAAAAAATCTTATATGTGTTAATATAAGATGATTGTTAGCTAAGATAAGTATGGTTGAATTAGGAGATATCTAATTCTACTTAAAAAGATTTATGCAAAATTGTGCAAAACTCCTATATATATCAATGTTGAATTGTGACATTGATCAAGAAATAGAGAAAACCATTATTGAGTTATAACAATAGATAAAAAAAATCATGAGAAATTTTGGTGTTTAGTTTTGAGCTATTTTTTATACATAATAAAAGAGTTATTTTTATATAAAAGTTAAGTGTGTTTGATATATATATTTTTTATTTGATATCAGAGCAAATCAGGTTTGATTGCAAGTGGTTGGAGAATCTGATTTCCTATGAAATGTTAGAAAAATAAAGCTGCAAATATGAAGGAATAGATCTTATGGTGCACTTCTACAAAGATAATATTGGGAAAATATCACAAAGGACTCTATTATCTACAAGGAGAAAATTGCTTATTATTAACAAAATCTCTAGCAAGAATTAAATTTAAAGAGATGGGAAGTTTGATTGGAGTTCAATATCTCTCAAAGACTAACTTGAAGCTTAATAGGGTGAATGTTGGATAAACTTAAATATTATATTAGCTTGCAATCTAAAAAAATTTATATGTATTAGGATAAAATGATTGCCAGTTAAGATAAGTCAAGTTGAATTAGAAGATATATAATTCTACTAAAAAATGTTTATGGAAAGTTGTCCAAATTCCCTATATATATCAATGTTGAGTTGGGATATTGATTAAGAAAATAGAGAGAATCATTGTTGAGTTATAATAATAGATTAAAATCAGAAGTACGTTTGGTGTTTAGTTTAGAACTATTCTTTAAACATAATAAAAGAGTTATTTTTATACCAAAGCTAAGTGTGTTTGATAGTAAATTTCTTACTTTGTGTGCATTTTTATTATTTATGGGTTCTATTGCTAAATCCACACAATTATATTTTTTAACCCATGTGTGAATAATAATGGATAATTAGTAATCAATTTCAGATCTTGTAGATAAAATATGCAAACAAAAGAGAGAGAGGCCATGAAGTTGGAACAAACATTTGATTTAAAACATCTCTGACAATAATAGCGTCTCTTTGCATTGTCAAATAAATAAACATATTCAAAGATATGAGGTAATGGCACAGATTGACCCAAAACTTAGATCTAATTACTAGTTTGACCCATTTTTATTTTGGTAAATTTTTCGAAGGTTAAAAGACAACTAAACCTAACCTTTATTTTAGAATTACGAAATTGGCATTAAATGTTTAAATTTTGCAAACAGTTACCAAAAAACATTAAATGGTAAGTTAAGTTTTAATTGTTTTACAAACTTACGTTGAAGAAAAACAGTTTCCGCAAACCAGCACCGTCGCAATCGTCGCAGAATTTGGGTTCATCGTCGTCGCCGAAGAAATGTCTACTTTCATCGATTTTATTTGTTTCTCTCTTTTGCCGATATCTTACTTCAGATTTCATCCTTTTTTCGCCGATTTTGTAAGTTCTCTCTGATTTATTTCATATTTTTTTTGTGTAATTTCAGTTTCAGTTTCATCTTTGTCACCGAGATCACATTTAACCACGACAAAGAAAGGTCCGCTTTCATCAAAAACCCTAACTTTCTTTCAGATTTCATGGTTCTTTGTTGCCAATTTTGTTAGGTTTTTCAGATTTGTTTCCTATAGTTTTTCGTTGTTTTTTAGATTTTAGTTGTAACAAAATTATGTTTGTGTTACCGCATAGTTATTTAGTAGTTGCCGTAGAGTTATTTAGTAGTTGTCGTAGACTTATAGAGTAGTTACCACAAAGTTATAGAGTAGTTACCGCAAAGTTATAGAGTAGTTACCGTAGAGTTATTTAGTAGTTGCTGCAGACTTATAGAGTAGTTACCGTCAGACTTATTTAGTAGTTACCGCATAGTTATTTAGTAGTTGCCGCAGACTTATTTAGTAGTTACCGTAGAGTTATTTAGTAGTTCCCACAGACTTATTTAGTAGTTGCCACATAGTTATTTAGTAGTTTTCGCATAGTTATTTAGTAGTTTTCGTAGACTTATTAAGTAGTTGTTGCGTACTTGTTTAGTAGTTTCGGTAGAGTTATTTAGTAGCTGCCGTAGATAATTTGTATTGTCGGTGACTTATTTTGTTTCCCACTGACTTATTTATTTAGACTGATATGTTGTCAATTTGATTGCAGAGATATGGCATCTTATCGTGCTAGGCTTTCCAAAGATGGGAAATGTCATGTTCAAGTGGATAGCATAAACCACTATTATTCACATTCCAAATTTGGGGGCATTAAAAAGAGTATTGGTGATGATGTTTGGGATGCGTTGAAGGAATCATCTGTTGGTATATTTTTTAAGCTATATGATATAGACAGCATGGGGGAGAAGTTCATATGGATATCCTCTTATGTTCATTACTTCATCACACATCAGTTGGCGGTGAAGAATATGCACGAAGTTTGGTCATTGATTGATGATCAACCAATAAGATTTTTGCTGCACAAATATAAGGAAATCACAGGTCTTAATTGCTACCTATATCCATATGATGTGCGATCTAATTATGACATATATCCAGTTGTTGATTATGAAGCTTTTTGGAGAGAGATGTACGTTCCTTTAGGGGATGGACCTAATTGGGGGGAGATGCTGCATGTTTTGAGATGTTGTCAGAATTGGAGTTCCGAGAAGAGGATGATGGTTAGAAGACTAAGTATATTACATGTTGGAATACATGGTATCAATCATGCATCAAGGATCTTGTTGAGTGATGCAAAATTAGTGCTTCATGAGGAGAGCTTTGAAAACTATCCGTGGGGTAGAGTGGGATTTACGAGTTTAGTAAATTCATCAAAGCTTTGGAATACAAAATAGACAATTACACATTACACAGATGTGTTAATGTTCTGTCCGTATGGTTATTTGAGTCAGTTCGTGCTTTAGGGGAGATCTATGGGTTTAAGAGAAATATGGATGATGTTCCTCCACTACTTAACTGGCGAGGAAGTCGGAAGCGATTTAGATTTGAAGATTTAATAAGAGAGGACAAAACTTAACACGTAAAGGTATGAATTGATTATGCCACAATTGTTTATGATGAGAGATACTTATTTGTTATAATGATGATATTCATATGGTACTTGTTTGCGATGTAGGTTCATGTTAGGCATATGCTTCCAGTTTCTGTAGAAGATATGTATCCCTATTGGAGTGACAATGAAGAAAACAAGGATCTCCAACTTGACAACCTGATTCAGGACATCATTGAGGATCGTTTGGATCCAAATTGTTGGCATCTAAAGGAACGAAATAGTGCTAAGTTGGTTTGAGGTGGAAGTTCTAAGAAAATGTTGATGATCAAAGAAAAAGAACATTCAAATGTTAGGACTGTTGTTGCTTATTTAACAAAACATTTTTGTATATGATTACTCTTGTTATTAACTATTGTTTTAATGTGTAGGATGCTGAAGAAAAGAAGACCTTAGCTGGAATGTTTTAATGTCATAGAAACATTAGTTCGCACTGTTAACGACTTGGACAGAAGATTGGAAGGTTTTGAAACAAATGTTGATTCAAGGCTAACCACACTTAAAGCATATATCAATGATCTGCGAGAGCGAGGACGGAAAGGGAAGTCTAATTCTCCCAAAGAATTAGAGAAAGAAGATGATGAAGGGAGTAGTAAAACACCGGTTAGTTCAAGTAAACTTTTTTATTTAGCTGCAGATTTACTTACCTATTGCTATAGATTAATTATTGTTTTACCGCAGACTAATTTTGATTTGCGAAAGCAAGAAGCTATAGTCAAATAAAAAAACGTTGGTTTTACCTCTTACAAAGAACCTGAGCAACCCGAAAATGAGCAACCCGATCATGAATCCAGTATTAAAACACTGGTTAGTAATATCTATTACCGCAGACTTGTTTTGTAGTTATCGTTGAGTTTTTTTGTAATTGTCGTAGAGTTGTTTTGTAGTTGCCGTAGAGTTATTTTGTAGTTGTCGTAGAGTTATTTTGTATTTTTCGCTTAGTAATTACCGCAGAGTTATTTAGTAGTTACTGTAGAGTTATTTAGTAGTTACCGCAGAGTTATTTATAGTTACTGCAGAGTTATTTAGTAGTTACCGAAGAGTTATTTAGTAGTTACCGCATAGTTATTTAATAGTTACCGCAGAGTTATTTACTAGTTACCGCAGAGTTATTTACTAGTTACCGCAGAGTTACTTTGTAGTTTCCGCAGAGTTATTTTGTAGTTTCCGCAAAGTTATTTATTTTTGTTTTACATGTTTAATGGGTTGGTTTAACACTTATATGCAGTCATGGTTGGTAATGGACACGAAGAAACCATCAGATAAGCTTCCACTTAAAAAAATTGTAAAGAGGGGATAAATGTTGATAAGAGTGAGGCTCCGATGAAGAAAAAGCAAAAGATTGCTCATGCTGAAGATGATGTTGTAGACATAACTCAAAAATTTCAAACCCAAGCCACACACATGGAAATGGCATCAACTTCAGAGGAATGGTCAAATCCGCTAGAGGTCATAGCTAATATAGCGAAAAATCTAAAGGCTTTGGATGAAAAGACAGAAATCCCGAAAAAAGTTCCACATTTGGCGCGTTCTCAAATATTACCATACGTTGGTAACTCTACTGTGAAACGCATCATTCCAAGTGTCAAACCCATCATTCCAAGTGTCACACGTAGACTTCCACAGGTTATAACTTCTGAATACAACTATGATCCTATGGAATCTGTTGATGAATCCAAATTGTGTAAGCTAATGGATTTCATAAACACTAATGAGAAAGTATCTAATATCTTTATCGTCATAACCATCATCGTCATTATTTAGAAATTTGAACATGAAATTATTATTATTTTTATTTAAGGGACCAACCACTTGGAAGCAGTAATCCAGATGTGCAACATTTCAAAAATCTTATTACACCAAGGAAGGAGTGGCCGGATCCATATTATGGATGGTTAGAAGATACGGTAATTACCTATAACTTTTATCTTATTGCCGCACACTTATTTATTAGTTACAGCAGACTTATTTAGTAGTTACCGCAGACTTATTTAGTATTTTCCGCAGACTTATTTAGTATTTGTAATAGACTTATTTAGTATTTGTGGCAGACTTATTTAGTAGTTGCGACAGAGTTATTTTGTAGTTACTGCAGACTTTTTGCTTTTGCCTTACTTGTATTCATTTTTTTTATAGCACGTGGTGGACGCATTGACAATGTTCTGTAATAGGTCTACTCGTGCTCCTTCACCTTACCGGGAAAGAATAGGTTTCCTTGACCCATATTTCACATGTATCATGGCAAATGATTTCAAATGTGTCCCACCAAATACCAGGAAATTCTTGCTTGACAAAACGTATCTTGACCATTTCTACGGTTTAATTCCTTTAGAGCCGTAAAACAAGAGATGGTTCCTTAATATTGGTAACTTTTACGGTGTGCTCAATGTAAAAAATAATCATTGGGTTGCTTTCAACATTGACTTCCCAAAGAAAAAGATATACATCTACGACTCTATCCCGAATCATACCACCAACAAGGAGATCCTTAAAGAGTGTCACTTTCTCCGGAAAATGATCCCAGTAATTCTAAGCATTATTGTTCTGGAGAGAGACCGCAAGCCTAGCTATGCCATGTTTTACATGCATAGAGTCACAACAGGCGTTCCAATCAATGAGAATCCAGGAGATTGCTGTGTCTATTCCTTAAAATACATCAAATGTCTTGCTTTAGGATGGACATTCAAAGAGCTTAACAATAAGACCATTCAGGACATGCGGTGAGATTAGCGGTTGAGTTGTTTGATGAACTTCTAGGGTATTTAGAACCAGCAATGACTAACCCATTGCCTCATGGTGAAGATATGAAAATTCTTTAACTTAATGATAACTCAATATAAGTTAACAATACTGTAGTGTAGAGTTTACAATGTAAAGTTTACAATGGTTGATTGTAGATATTCATGTGTAATATGTTGATTTACATATTAATGTGTTTACAATGTAGAGTTTTCAACTTGATTTCAATTACCACAAGTGTTACTTAAGTTAGTAATTGCGGCAGAGTTATATTGTAGTTGCAGCAGAGTTATTTTGTAGTTACCGCATAGTTATTTAGTAGTTGCCGCAGAGTTATTTTGTAGTTATTGCAGACTTATTTAGTAGTTGCAATAGAGTTATTTTGTAGTTACCGCAGAATTATTTTGTTGTTGCCGCAGAGTTATTTTGTTTGTAGTTATTGCAGACTTATTTAGTAGTTGCAATAGAGTTATTTTGTAGTTACTGCAGACTTATTTTGTAGTTACCGCAATCTTAATTTGAAGTTATTGCAGACTTATTTAGTAGTTGCAATAGAGTTATTTTGTAGTTACCGTAGAGTTATTTTGTAGTTGCCGCAGAATTATTTTGTAGTTGCCGCAAAGTTTTTACAATGCTTTACGATAACTCTAACCCGAGTAACCCTATAATCGGGCTTCTCTAAATACCCGACTCAGTCTTAAATTCGACTTCAACCCCGACTCCAACCCTAAATCCCCAGATTGAAGAACCCTAAATCCTCAAATCCCAAATTCCAAAATCCACTGTAAGTCTCTCTTCTTGTTAATCCTTACCGTCGATACTCGGTTTTATAGGCAATTCGATTTCTGGGTAATTTTGTAGGTCGAACTTCGAGATTGAGGATGAGCAATATATCTAGAGCTTCTAGCGGGTCTTCAAGCGCAGTTCGAGGTAGATTTATCGGTGTCTCTATGGTGTGTTTGTGTGGGGCTCAAATCTTGGAAAAGATTTCAAAATCAGATTGTAATCCTTACCGTCGATATTTTTGTTGTTGGTTTGTTGCATCAAATAAGGTAACTCAATGTTCATTTTGATTCTCATTGTTGTTAATCCTAACAGATCATATTATTTTGTAGCTTATGGATGACAATCACATTTTCAAATGGGTTGATGAAGCATTGTTGAATGAGGTAGAGACATTGACTTCGAAAGCTGAGAGACTTGAGCTTATGGCAAGAGAGATTACAAGAGATGGTGTGGAGTACGAGGAGATGGTGTTTGATAAGGTGCTAATGAAGGTTGAGAAAGAGATATTCGAGAGGGTAGAAGATGTGTTGATTGAAGCCAAAGCGAATATGAAGAAAATGATGATTCTTGTAATCATTGGATGTATGATCATAGTTGGATTTGTGAAACTCATATGATGATTGTTTTTTTTATTCTTGTAATCTTTGGTTGTTATGTAATGTTTGGACAAGATGGTGTTTGATAAAATCTAAATGTAGTTACATCAAGTTGCGGCAGGGTTATATTGTAGTTGCGGCAGAGTTATATTGTAGTTGTGGCAGAGTTATATTGTAGTTGCAGCAGAGTTATTTTGTAGTTGTCGAATAGTTATTTTGAAGTGACCACAGAGTTATTTTGATTTTGCCGCGGACTTATTTTGATTTAAAATAAAGTTTACACATTACAATGTAAAATAGAGTAAGGTAAAATTTATATTGTAAGATAGAGTACAGTTTACAATGTAAAATAGAGTAAAGTTTACAATGTAAAATAGAGTAAAATTTACAATGTAAAATAGAGTAAAGTTTACAATGTAAAATAGAGTAAAATTTACAATGTAAAATAGAGTAAAATAAAGTTTACATGTTACAAGCTTTTCTGTAAAGTTTACAATGCTTTTATATAAATTTTACATGTTACACGATTATGTCCAATTTGATTACAATTACCACAACTGTGTTGTTTCCTAGGACTTTTTATCGTCTTTGCAGTTTCGAGGAATGATTTCATCCTTGATCTTTTGGGCCGGCCTGGTTGTTGTCGAGCAACCGGTGGTAAACAAGTCCATGTTGCTACATTTTCTGGTATTGGTAAAGCAAAATCCCTCGGCATGATAGCAGTCGAATACGAATTGTACAAGTACAACCTCGTATAATAGGGATGACAAAGTAAAATACGGGAGATCTTCGTGCTCTCAGACGCAGCTATTGCGTGTGCACATGGCAACTTCTCCAAGTCAAACCTACGACATGTACATTTTTTTCTCTCAAATTTACAACATGTAGAGATGATCCTCCGCCTGTCACTTGAACTTGATTTTCATCAATATCTCCAACACTTAGAAACTTAGAATATTCCACACAACTCTGCAAAAAAAAACAAAACAAAATAAGCTGTAACCAAAATAAGTTTGCCACAATATAAGCTGTAACCAAAATAAGTCTGCCACAATATAAGTTGTAACCAAAATAAGTCTGCCACAATATAAGCTGTAACCAAAATAAATCTGTCACAATATAAGATGTAACCAAAATAAGCATACCACCATATAAGCAGTTTATTTACCTCTAACAATCGTTTTACTCCACGAGTTAGTTTTGTTTTCAAATTAATTGCAACAGTCCTTCGTTCTGAAAACCATCTTGTCATCATTGATCTCACTTCCTCCAGTAGTTGTAAAATAGGCAAATTCCTAGCGCGTGATAGAACTTTATTCATTGATTCAGTAATGTTGCTTGTAAGAAGATTATACTTATTTCTAGGAAAATGAGCATGAGTCCATAGTCGTAGATCAGCTCTTTGAAGATAACTAAAAAGTTCAGGATTTAACGCTTCAATCTGATCAAAGGTGGTCTCAAATTCAGCAATTGTGAAAGCACTGGCCGCTTTTTTCACCAAACAAAACGCATCCTGACCTTTAAAACGGACCAATATATTCTTGTACAAATGGTATAACATATTCCACGACTAGTTTTTGGGTATACCATTGTAATAGTTTTCCCAATAGACTTGTGCCTATCAGAAATAATGGCAAGGCCTTCGTCATCGGGAATCACACTGCTGAGTTGCTTGAAGAACCATTCCCATGATTCATCATTTACAGTATCAACTATGGCAAAAGCAATCGGAAAGATCTGAAAATTACTGTCTTGAGCTGTAGCGGTAAGAAGTGTTCCTTTATATTTACCTTGCAAATATGTAGCATCTACAACCACAACTTTTTGTATGTATGGAAGTCCATTGATGCTTGCACCAAATGTTAGAAACAAATACTTGAATCTTTGCTTTTCATCAACTTCAAGTCGTGTGTGTGATCCAGGATTTGCTCTCTTTATCATGTATAAGTAAGCAGGTAGTAATTCGTATATATTCTCCTCACTTCCCCTAACCAAATTTCGAGCATGTTTTAATGCTATATATGCCTTCCAATAACCAATCTATACAAAAAGTTTTTAATAAATATGCGACCATAAAAATGTAATTCAAATACATCTGCAAACATGTTCCTTTATTTGAAATCGTCTATTGAGAGCATCAACAACATGTATTGGCAATACGGTTGGTCCAACTCCACCAACGAAATCCTTGTATAATACCCCAAGTATCTCATGAGTTGCTTGTCGGCATCTTGCAGAATGCTCTATAACTGAACATGTATGTTTCGGAACATACTTCCGAATATGAAATCTTGGATGATCTCCTATTGGCAAGCACATAACTTCCAAGAACATCCTTTCACCCAACAGTTGACAACCCATAGCTCCGGTGTCGATTTATATAAATAGATCAAATTTCTGGATAACAGATAGAATTTTCACTTTTTTCTCTAGATGCTCTTTTGTGTCATAACATTGTCCGATAGCTAAATCCACAAAACTCATTTCTAAGTTCGGAAATTCAACATTTCCATTGCCTTCACTTATATACACTGAGGAACCTCTCTTCTTGAGAAGTAGTTTTGGCTTTTCTTCCTCTACGTTACCCACCAATTCATACGCTGCAAAATTCTCATCCCCAAAATCTATTCCGTCAGAGTTGTCACAATAATCGAATCTAGATTCACTACCTTCAGCATCATCTTCATCAACATTGAAATCATGGGTGTGCATATTCTTTTCAGCTTTTGGAAAACTATCTTCTTACATATTCTTCTCCGTATCAATTTTATCATTAACTTCCACACAAAGACGAAGCATATTTGCTTTCGATTGCCCCAAAAAAATTTGGAATTGCCTACAATTATCAACATATACAGGAGGTGTATCTTGAGGCAAATATTGTTTAATCTTCTTTGGCAACATGTAGCTCAATTTGATATCATAAACTCTCTTATCCAACCCATAATCCTCGAACACCATTCGAACAAAATTCTCATAACTGGTACTACCTTCAGCTGCTAAGATTCGAGATCCTGACTTAACATCAACAACAAACAACCATATATTTCTATCAAAATTTTATTTTCCACATATAAGAATAATCTGTTGCTCCATATCTACAACACACAGACAACGAATATCACGACGACGATAAGGATGAAGATTAAATATCTTCAATTGACTGTTAGGATGAAGATCATTTCAGCGAAGAAGAAGAAGCAGAGGAAAAACCAAGACGAAAAATAAGAGGTGGCGTGCCCAAATTGAGAGAAGCCCTTATCGTCTGACCGAATACGATAACTCAATAAGTCTGCGGTAACTACAATAAGTATGCGCCACCTACACAATAAGTATGCGGCACCTACACAATAAGTCTGCGGTAACACAATAAGTCTGCGGTAACTACAATAAGTCTGCGGTAACTACAATAAGTCTGCGGTAACTACACAATAAGTCTGCGGTAACTACACAATAAGTCTGCGGTAACACAATAAGTCTGCGGTAACACAATAAGTCTGCGGTAACTACAATAAGTCTGCGGCAACTACACAATAAGTCTGCGGTAACAACATTAAGACTACAACAACGTTCCAATAAGTTTACGGTAACTAAATAAGTTTGCGGTAATAATAATAAGTCTGCGACAACGTTTCAATAAGTTTGCGGTAACTACAATAAGTCTGTGGTAACTAAATTAGTCCGTAGCAACGTTTCAATAAATTTGCGGTAACTCAATAAGTCTGCGGTAACTCAATAAGTCTGTGGTAACTAAATAAATCTACGGTAACTAAATAAGTTTGCGACAACGTTACAATAAGTGTGTGGTAACTATAATAAGTCTGCGGTAACTAAATAAGTCTGCGACAATGTTCAATAAGTCTGCGGTAATTCAATAAGTTTGCGATAACTAAAATAAGTCTGCGGTAACTAAATAACTCTGCGGTAACTAAATAACTCTGCGGTAGCTAAATAACTCTGCGGTAACTAAATAACTCTGCGGTAACTAAATAACTCTGCGGTAACTCAATAACTCTGCGGTAATGTGAAATAAGTCTGCGACAAAATAAGTCTGCGACAACGTTAACAGAATGACATTTTTGTAATTTTTTTGCCGCACTGGTATTAAAATTAATGGCACTATCGTAATTATTTTATTTTTTACACAGCATGGCAAGGGTACGTTTGGGATTTATACCGCACATTGAACTCAAAATACACGCGAGTCATTCTAGTAATTACATATATTGATGGCCTCACCCTATGGTTTGCTAGCCGGCCTCCATAATATCAAGTCAGGGAGTTAACGTTTCTTGTTGGGCTTTCTCTTCATCACCTACCTGAGCCATTTTTCAAATTTTTCTATTTGTTTCAGCTCTTTCGATAATGGATTGTACTCTTTTTCCTAAAAATTGGTTTTGTCCCAATTAGGTTTTCTAATTTTGGGTTTTAACGAGACAACCATTTATCGATCGTTATTTAGAGCGTTCTTTCAAAAATGTTTCAAAGAAAGTTGCACAAGTTGTAAAAAGTTTACTTTGAATATAATTTAATATAATATTCAAAACAAAAATTATTCAAATTCATATTCTAATAACACCAAAGATCAACGAATAAATTTTACAAAAAAACACAAATAACAATTTTTACAAAATACTCCCGTGCGTATGCGGGTGCTCACCTAGTCCATATTATTGCTAAATAAATTCTCTTAGTGTGTTTAACTTTCAGATTTATTTCAACAAATTGTATGAAATTATTGGTTCAATTTAACATATGTGATTCATGCTCTTAACTTTAATTGTTTATATTTGGTTATCTGAAAATTTTATCATGTATTAATCTAAAATTAATTTCTAATATCTTAATACCATTCTTATTTTGAACAGATACCAATAGACATATACTTTCAAAGAAAAATTGTATTGACATTTGAAATTGATTTGAAGGATTTACCTTGGGATCATGCGGATACAAAAAATATATTGGAATATCATCCTAAGAAAGAGATAAGGTAGGACACATATATCGAATTAAAGGTCCTTCTTAACCTCGGGATCATAAATTACCTAAAACATTGACATGAATAAAATGAGACAGCTCAATCCATTTTGTTTTGATCTCCTTTGTAGTTAGTCGAATATAGTGTGAAGGAAAAAAAAGACAACACTTTTTGTTTGTTTGTTACTTGTTATGAAATAAGTGATGCATTTGTGACCAAAAAAAACTGACTCTCGGAAAAGTACAGAGAAACTAGGTGAGCATATGAGATTGGTGAATAGTTTTTATAATATTGCATTGAAAAGAACTAATTGTCTGATGATGCAAGGTCAATCAAAAGTTCATGCTTTCTATAAACAAGACGATGCAATAAAAAATGAATACAAGATCAAATAGAATGCTTCCATTGATTCATGTAGATATTTACTACCAGCAGGATTATCTTTTTAAGGTCATGATGAATCAGTAGGATCATGTAATAGGGGATTTTTTTTGGAGCTTGTGAAATATACTGCACGGAAAAATGAGGTGTGAGTAAAGTCGTGTTGGAGAGTGCTTTAAAAAATAATCAAAATGGTGTTTCCCAAAATCCAAAAAGGTAGAGTATTGCTTTGCATATGAAGCTATCGAATCTGTTATTCAAAAAATTGATCATGGTGTGTTTTTTTTGTTGGTTGATGAATCTGCAGATAATTCTGATAAAGAACAAATTAGAGTGGTTTTTCACGTTGTTTATTATACATATCTATATAATTTCATAAATTTAGATTATTAGAAAACTAACGATGTATTCATTTACTTATTATATACATGTAAAATATGTTTTTGGTTATTATTAAATTTTAATTGATATAAGTTTTAGTAGTATTTGAAATATGGGATAAGATTAATCTAATAAGAAAACAAATAATGTTACGAGTATTTAGGAAATGAATAATTGTAATTAAATAAATTAATGAAATTAAAAATGCTGAAAAACTGTAATCTTGACATGTCAGCACCAACATAGATTTTTAATATATATAAAATATGAAATAGCACCAACAGAAGGTTTTGGGACAAAATCCGTAATTTTATTAGATCCAAAACCAACAGTATATGCTATTAGTTTTGTAGTAAGCATCACTCGATTTTCGATTATGTGACGAAGAAACATTTGGTTACCCGGGTTACTTTCAATTAACCGTGTTCCTAATGTGCTGTTATTATTAAATAAAAATATACCATTCTCCGATAATATAACCACCAATAGACTTAGGTGTAGACAGAATATCTTAGTTTTGAGTTAATTTATGTTTACGGCAGCAACTTAGGAGTTTATTAAACTTCCCTACCGGTGGATATAAATGCAAATTGTCCAATTAAATAAAAGCCAATCAATCACGGGAGACCTGATGTGGTCAACACTCTTAAACTTCAACACATTGACTAAATATACCAACAAGACAACTCTAACACATTGACTAAATATACCACAACTCTATAATGTGACCCATGTTGGATAAATTTAAAGATTAGATAGTTTGCAATCTAAAAAATCTTATATGTGTTAATATAAGATGATTGTTAGCTAAGATAAGTATGGTTGAATTAGGAGATATCTAATTCTACTTAAAAAGATTTATGCAAAATTGTGCAAAACTCCTATATATATCAATGTTGAATTGTGACATTGATCAAGAAATAGAGAAAACCATTATTGAGTTATAACAATAGATAAAAAAAATCATGAGAAATTTTGGTGTTTAGTTTTGAGCTATTTTTTATACATAATAAAAGAGTTATTTTTATATAAAAGTTAAGTGTGTTTGATATATATATTTTTTATTTGATATCAGAGCAAATCAGGTTTGATTGCAAGTGGTTGGAGAATCTGATTTCCTATGAAATGTTAGAAAAATAAAGCTGCAAATATGAAGGAATAGATCTTATGGTGCACTTCTACAAAGATAATATTGGGAAAATATCACAAAAGACTCTAATATCTCTCAAAGACTAACTTGAAGTTTAATAGGGTGAATGTTGGATAAACTTAAATATTATATTAGCTTGCAATCTAAAAATTTTTATATGTATTAGGATAAAATGATTGCCAGTTAAGATAAGTTAAGTTGAATTAGAAGATATATAATTCTACTAAAAAAATGTTTATGGAAAATTGTCCAAAATCTCTATATATATCAGTGAGTTGGGATATTGATTAAAAAATAGAGAAAATCATTGTTGAGTTATAATAATAGATTAAAAATCATAAGTGCTTTTGGTGTTTAGTTTTGAATTTTTTTCTAAATATAATAAAAGAGTTATTCTCGTACCAAAACTAAATGTGTTTGATAGTTAGTTTCTTACTTTGTGTGCATTTTTATTATTTGTGAATCCTATTGCTAAATCCGCACAATTATATTTTTTAACCCATGTGTGAATAATAATGGATAATTAGTAATCAAGATCTTGCAGATAAAATATGCAAACAAAAGAGAGAGAACAAACATTTGATTTAAAACATCTCTGACAATAATAGCGTCTCCTTGCACTATCAAATAAATAAAAATATTCAAAGATATTGGCTAGTCCCTGCACTTAAAATGAATAATTGTTTTTTACTCAATATTTTTTAAAACTAAAACAAGCACGTCGATCTTATCAGAGCACTAAACTTGATCCATATCTTAAGAATCTTAACATATCACTCATAACAAAGACTTAATTTTAACAGCTTCACTATCACTACCATCACTATCGCCAGCATCATCATCATCATATTAAATATTCTTCCAATTGCCAGCTTAACCAAAAAAATGACTTTTTCCAAATATGTTTACAAGTACAAATCCTGATGATAAAATACTAACATTTAAATTTCTTAAAACCCATGAAAAACAAATTGGACTAAAGCAAGAGAACGAAAAAAATAAAAAAGACAGAAAAACAATAACTTGCTTCATGTGTGAACAAGATCCTCAAAAAAAAACACCTAAAAATTTATCAAAATGGCAATGCAAAAAAGACAATTAATTAATGAGGATGATGATGTTGCTGAGATAGTAGGTAATGAAATTTAACGAAGACTGAATATAAATTATAGACAAAAATTAAAATAAATGATAAAAGAACCAAACCAAACCAAGAACAGATGTTCTTTTTTTTTCCCTTTCACACTTGCAGATGAATCTAACCCTGGATTAATCAGAGAACCAAACATCAAAAATAGGAACTGCGAAAAATCTAAGAAGTGAGGATAATAAAAGAGAAGAAGCTCACAATGAAGATCTCAGATGTGGCAACTGAAGCAATTGCAAGTTTTGGGAGTGAAGGAGCAATAACCAAAGGGTCTATTGGGGATGTTGCAATTAATGGCATAGCAGCAAGGTGAAGGCAAGCAAAGACCTTTAGCACCACCGCAACAAGTACAAACTGAACATATCTGAAAACTCCCAAGCTTCCTTCTTGTTTCATTCATTACCATTAACTTCTCCTCCTTCAATGGGACCATCATCTCTCCTTCTCCTTCTTTAAATGATACCTCATTTGCCTAACAAATTCGAACATAAATTTTAAATCAGAACACAGAACATAACAGTGGAGAAGCTGAATTACACACTCCTTAAACTGAACGAAAACGAAAAGCTTAAAACTTTGAATTCAGCTTAGGTTTTACTCAAATAAAGATTCAATTTTTCGCAAATTTAGAAACACCCAGATGAAATAGTGAAGGGATCTAAGCAGAGAGGTTGAATTGAGGGTAAAATGGTAACAACACTCACCTGGAGACTGAAACTGATGAAGACTGAGAGAAGAAGAAGTAACAGAACAATAGAGATCTTCGATTCTTCTAAAGCTCTCATCTTTTTTTTTTTGAAATTTCGTTTCTTTGTGGGGTTTATGTGGTTGGGGATTTTGGTAAAATAGCAAATGCTTCTTCACTTTCTTCTTCTTTCGTCTCTCGAGCTACTTTTTTCAATTATTTGGTTAAACATTTATTATTCGTAGATAAATGTTTTGTTTTATGAAGGAATATGGTGGGGTCCTCATTTATTATTCTTTTATTTTACCACTTCATTCCCATATCAATATCGAATCTAAAATGATAAGAAAAAAAGTTAAAAACCATACCAATGGTAATAAAACAGCTTCTTCATCTTTTTTTGAAGGATCTGATACCTTTTAGTAACATTTAGGGATGTTTGAAAGATATTATTTTCCCTAAATTTGATTTTTTAGGAACTTATAAATTAGAATAGTGAAGTGACAAAAGATACCAGACAGCAAACTTTGTAACCCATACAGCTACGTTGGACAATGACAAAAATTTAAGACAGTGTCGTACATTAAGTCTTGAGTTCATATTCCATATATTATACATATAATTTAGGGAAAATTCCATAAATATATACTAACTATTTATTAATATCCATAAAAATACATGAATTTGGTGAATATTTAAAAATCTGTGTATTTGTTTTCTTAGCTACCTATAAAATTCATATATTATTATGCAAATCGATAAATAAATGATGTGTTTATACACAAATTTCTCCATATAGAAAATTAGTTCATCCATGATTACCGATATATATGGTCATCTGATAACAAATAAATAATTGACTAATCTCACCATATAAATTAGATGAGATTTTTTTCTCTTTTTATTGTAATCACATCAAGATAACTAACGACGAAATGTTATTATACTCGAGTATTAAACAGTCCTATGTAATTAACCCAAATCAAACAATCAATCCTCGATCAATATCTATTTAGACAAAACAAATCCTAAATCCATAATTAACCTAACATAATAAGCGTTCTCGAGTTTAAAATTGGAATTCAAATCGGTGTATCTAAACTGAACCGGTTCCCAAAGAGAACCAAACTAGAAATTAAGATTGTACTAAAACCGAAATTTATCAGAAGTTGAATCGAATTAAACTAAACATTTACCGTTTTTAAAAAAAATCAAAAGGTTGACTTTGACTAGGTTTGATCATACCGAGTTGAGTCCTTCAAATATCTTAACCGAAATCGTAAAATTTGAATATGGATCGGAAAGCATGAATGTCAATCGGAAAACTCACCAGAGCTCACCAAAAACCATGATTAATGGCAGTGACTGTCGCCAAAAAATTGATTGAAAGCTTCTCCAACCTAGATTTTTACTCAAACACATTAAAACACTTATAAACTTGATATAGAGCTTTAGAAAGGAATGAAGATGGTCAAAAAGTTACACCTTAAGCAAAAACGGAAAGAATACTGATTTTGAGCTTTCACGAAGTCGAATTATAGCGTTGGTAAACAACTTCAAGAAATTTTGATTAACAAGCAAGAAAGAGAAGAGAAAAATAGTGACATGTTAAGCTTGAAAATGTTTAAAAAGATCAAAAGGCTGAATTGGGGAAAAATAATATTAGTAATGGATTGTCAAAGCAATCAAAACAAGTTAGATTTTCTCCCCGTTTCTCGTTAATCGACATCAAAGAGTTTAAATAGAGTAAGAAACATGGAAACAATAGTTTAAGAAGTTGGAAGAGTGGGTAATATGCTCGTACTTAAGAAGATAAGACTATTTCTTTCCTCTATTAAGAAAATAAGCAAATTTAAACAATTATATAATAGATTTGCTCTCATCAATTAGCGGTTTCACATCGCTTGTAGCCTATAACTTGTAGGAGATTCACGGTGGTTTCTTTGACTCAGAGTAGCTTTGAATTCTTGTGTGTTTACATGGAAACAAGAGGTAATGAAAAAGGTGGAAGGATGAAGCTTGAAAATTGTTGAACTAACAATCAATCAAAGCAGAGAAAAAAAGGAATCACGATGAGTTTAGACAAAAGGCATATATGAGACTGAATGTTAGAGACATAGAGCAAGAGATAGGAAATAAGAGATTGAGAAAGTTGAATGAGTTTTGATCATCTTTGATCAAAATTCTCTAATTGACATTTAGTGGAATGCAATTTCAAATGTATGCCACCTAACCTCATTATGCTAAGCCCAAGCTTGGCTCTTCGCTCAATTATTTGTGATCTAATTACAATTTGACACAACCATCTATTGTCTCTAGTTTTCATTAATTCCACTTAATTCGGTATAAACACGAATACAAGGAAAAAATATAAGACAATTCATAATCGCATCAAATCAATTTTATAAAATCAAGCAAACACAAAATTAGTCATGTCTAGGCTATTATTAGGCATGGGAGTAATTATCAGGATTCATCGGATATTCGGATCCAATTCCACTATCCGTTCCAAAAATGAGTATCTAGACAAAACGAATACGGATCCGGATAGTAAAATTTTGGATCCAACGGATACAAATACAGATAATACAATATCTTGGGCCGGATAATCGGATATCCGGATTTATTAAGCCCATGTACCATTGTCCGACATAGGTCCATTGAAACATTTTAAGCCCTCTTTCAGATCCAATTACTCTTTCTCTCTCTCTCTCTCTCGTCTCGACTCTCTTCGGTCTTTCCAGATTAGCCCGACCAATCCTAATTTCAATTCTTCCCCAATCGCATTGTCACCGACTCACCATCGTCACTTCTTCTTCTTTGATTTCTTTTGGTGCTGCATGCGTCTCTATTCTCTGTTTCTTTTTCTTATCACTCTTCGAAAAAGGAAGAACCCTAATCACAAGGTAAACCTTTTGAAGACCCAAGATCTGAGATTCGTCTCGATTTGTCCGGGTTGCGGTTCAACCTATCTCTATAAATAATTTGTAGACCCTACTTTTATGCTAAATTGTGGCTACTTTAAATTCTATTTCCTCCTTTAATGTTTTGTATGGGATCTTCCTAGGATCGATCCCGTTAGACCTAGGAATTCGCAAGATTTTTTGGTGTTTTAAGATATGATTACGTATTCTCTGAAGATTCTAGCTGAACGTGCGTTCTTGTCTCCACTTATCTGTTTATAGAGTTATATAGCTGAGTGTCGCACGTTGTTTGCAATGATTAGTTACCAATTTTCGAATTTTTCATCCATATGTTGATATTTTCTTAATGAGAAATGAAATTAACCCTGTGTTTGGTGGACATCAATTTTAGTCGGTGATGATGATTTTTTAAATTGGCTCAAATGTTTATGGTTGCTTAGAGCACCTCCATTGGAGGCTCTTAGGAGTTTCTCAACGGATGGCGTTGTAGAGAGTAAGGTACCATCTTATGTGGCATTTAGTAATTAGCAAATCGTAAGGCATTAGTGGAAATTATCATTATGGATGAATTACCTTTTAGATTTTCTGAACATAAGGGATTTAGAAAATTCATAAGCGTTGTTCTACCCCGTTTTGATATCCCCTGTCGCCAAACAGTGGCTAGAAATTGTTTAGAGCTTTATGAGGATGAAAGGAACAATTTTAGAAAGTTTTTAGAATCTACAAAGGTAGTATTTCTCTGACTACGGATTGTTAGACATCCATACAAAACCTGAGCTACATGTGTATAATTGCTCACTATATATATGAGAATTGGAGGCTGCACAAATGAATCATCAATTTCTGCATAGTTGATAATCATGCTGGTGAAACAATTGGTAAAATGGTTGAGAAATGTTGCATTTTCTGGGGAATTGTAAAGGTGTTCACCATTACAGTAGATAATGCAAGTTATAACAATCTTGCATTAAAATAATTGAAGAGAAAATTGACTTCATGGGGAACAACGTTTTTGGGTGGATAATTTCGGCACATGCGCTGTGGAACACATATTTTAGGTCTGATTGTGAAAAACGGTCTTCAGGAAGCACATGGTTCAATATTTAGGATTAGATCAGCTGTTAGGTATGTACGATCTTCACTTGGAAGGCTAAAAAGGTTTAAGGAGTGTTTGGAGATTCAAAAGGTTGAATCAAAGGCTGGTCTCTTTTTAGATGTTGAAACAAGATGGAATTCAACTTTCTGATGCTACAAGCTGTTGTGAATCTGAAGAAAGGGTTTGATATGCTTAAGCTAGAAGATGAAAAGTATGTTGCAGACCTTACCATAATTTGTGAACGTGTACCAAGTGAAAGTGATTGGTCATATGCTAGTACACTGTCAACATCTCTGGGTCTAAATATGTTATTGGAAATACATATATGAAAGAGATATTTGGAGTGGGCTGGATGATAGTGAAGATGGACACAATGGAGGATGAACACAAGAAAGGTATGGCTCAAAAAACGAAGCCGAAATTTTATAAGTATTGGGGAAATTTTGACAATATAAATATGTTGATCTATGTTGTTGAAGTTCTTGATCAGCAGTACAAAATGAGATGGATAAAGTGGATGATTGAAGGTACGTACCCATCTTATGAGGCTAAATGTTTGATTGGCAAGATCACAAATACTTTGGAGAGATTGGTTGCATATTATGCATCTTTGCAATCACAAGATACACTGATATCTTCCCAAAGAAAAAGAGATTCAGATTCAGAGTCTTAAAACAAAAAGAAGAGACATTCACTCATGGACACAATGTTTGATGATGTTGAGGAAAGTGAAGGGGCTGAGGTTACAAAATCAGAACTAGAGTTTTTTTTTTTTTTTTTATTCAGGAGGATCGAAAGAATCCAAGTTTTAAAATATTAGATTGGTGGCAGAAAATAGGTTCTAATTATAAGGTTTTGTCTCTCATGGCAAGAGATTTGTTGGCTATACATGTTTCAACTGTTGCATCAGAATTTGCGTTTAGCACAGGAGGTCGAGTATTTGATCATTTTCGTAGTTCTCTTGGAAGCTCTTATATGCACTCAAGATTGATATCGTGATGATGATGTAGATTTCAATGTAGAAGAATTGCTTGTTGAGCTTGAGAATATCGAATCAGGTTCATACTATTTTATTTTTCACTTTTAAAATGTTTTAATTGCTTTTCTAATACTAACTTCTGGTCATATCTTATACAGAAGTGAAGACTCTAAGCAATAAGCATAAAATACATCCATGATGAGATTTGAGTTGTGTAAGAATATCATTCAGTTTCAATTTTCTTAGCTTGAACTTGATGAGTAGTTAGATTTGGTTTTTGTTTATGATGTATAGTTGTTTATGTTGTAGAGTAATTGTAGAGTTAGTTAGATAAGTTGTTGATTTGTGTGAGGATGGTGTTTGGTTCTGGATTTTTCACTTTTCAGGTGTTTCAAGTTTGGTTATTTTCTTCACTTGAGTCTCTACGTTGCAGTTGTTAAGAGTATTGAACTTGTGTACAAGTTATTTTGTTGGCTGAACTTGAGTATTTTTCCCATATTCATTTTTTGTTCTATTCTTTTGCAGGGGGCTCAATGCATGCGATGTAGAGTTCTCTTCAAGGTCATCCACTGTGTCAACCAATAAAAAAAACAATAAGAACTTATGAACCAAATTTATACTTTATGAATATTTATGATTGCTGTTTTAGCTCTCTTTCAGTTACTTCTCTACATTTAGATGTTTCCACTACTAAAAAGTGCATAGTTTCACTTTCAAAACACCGATTACAACTTGTTTGATCAGTTGATGTATGATATCAATTATTTTAGGAATTGTAGTAGTATAAAGTTACCCCAGGTTGTAATATAGATCTGTATATGGATATCTACAAATATCCATTTTTTACGAATATCAAATTTTTACGAATATCATAATCACAGTTATAGCAATTTTTGGATCCGGATCCGAATAGTATTTTTAAGGATATCACAGATACGGATTCGTATCCGGATATCACGAAAAAACTGGATATACGGATCCGTAATAGGAGTAGCTATTATTATACATTTCCATTGTCACAGAATTTATCCCAAGCCAAAACCAAAATTCTCATAAAATCAGCAAATAAACCTAATGTATTCATTAATATATATAACATTAATGTGAAATAATTTTCTTATAGATTTATGTTGAGAGAATAAATAAAATGCACATATCAATTTGTCATAGTAGCTCTAAATTTTGAAAAAAAGAAACAAATAATAAGTTGGGAAAAATAAAATAAAAATTATGCAAGAAATAAGCAAAATTTTAGCAAAATCTAAGTAAACAATAAGCAAACTACTGGTAACAAACAAAAGTTTAGACACTGAAACCAAACAAGATATTGAATATTTACCAGTTACACAATGTCGAAGATGTTATGATTGAATGAGAGAACTAGTTAGACACAGAAATCACATAGGAATCTTTATTGAGATATTTATTGCAATTGAGATAGGAATCTGTATATATAGACTTATAATATATATTTATGTATAATAGAATGTTTGTGTCTTGGATATCTACTTATCAAGATTCTAAATTACATTACTAAAATCCAATAAGATTGTCTATGTTGTTTTTAAGGTAAGTTAAGAAACTTTTAGTTGCATTGAGCCATTGATCACCATTTATAAAAGAAGATGTGTTTGAATATGTGAGTTGTTTCCCGTCTATGACTCTCTCTTTGTAATCTGCTCTTGGTCTGTACCATTGTAGAAATTCTCTTTTTGTAAATTTTCTGAAATATTTTTTGCAGAATTATCGTCCTCCTTGGTTTAAAGAATGTATTGGTGTTTTGAGCTCACATCCAAAAAACTGGCTTTGTCTCCAACAACCCTTAGAGCCACAACTTGTACACCTTCTATACCGGGACATGACACTGGAACCCTGTTATTACACCAAGCAAATAAAGTTTAAGAATATAATGCAAAAATCTGTTTGTAGAATTTGTTATTTCAATGAAATATATAAGATATGTATGCAAAAGAACACATGGATTATTCTAATCTTAATACATGGGAACAATTTCACTAATATGGAACTATAAAATTAAAATAAATTAAAATTATCCACAAATCATACTAAAACTACAAGTTCAATAAGAATTTATGAGAAACTTAATTTGAAGCTCATGTAACATAAGGAAAGCTATACTTCCAAACTTTGATTAAATTCATTTATCTGAAGTTCCAAGCAACAATTCTTCTAAGTTATTAGTAACATCAAAAATTTATGTAGAATAAGTAGTTCCAGTCAAACTCAAAGTACAGTAAAACTTCTATAAATTAATAAACATTATAAAATAATAAATTTTCAGTTTCGAATCAGAGCAGTGTAAAAATTAACAAAATTCGATAAGATAATAAGATATTAATTTTTTCAAAATTCCTATGTAAAATATCTGGTTCCATTGGTATCATAAATTAATAATCATATATATATCTATATAAGATAATATAATGATGCATTGTTTTAATGTTTTTTAAGTTAGAATATTGTTAAAATTCTTCTCTAATTTTTATTGTATCAAACAATTGTTATCTTGTGTTACAAATACCAAGTTGTAGTATGGTTTGTAACTTCATCATCAAAGTACCCAACATTTTTTGTAAGTTTTTAACTTTTGAAAATGTATCATTTTATTTTTATAGTTTTATAAGTTGTTAAAATAGGATATTTGAAGTTCATTAATCATAAATTTGAATTTAAATATATATTGTTTGTATACAATAATTCATTAGTAGTTTTCGTTATTTATCATCAAAAGATTTTTTTGCTTCTAAATAATAAATATTCAAGTTGGAACTGCAAATTTATATCATCCAAAATATTAATTTTATTTAGATTAAATTATCTCAACTCAAATTTAAAAAATTTTTATAATAAAATTTTAAATGATAAATCAACTGAAACTAATTTCTCTGTAAATTAATAATTAATATATAAATAAATTAATATCCTGATAGATTAATAAAATATGATAATCCCAATCATTATTAATTTATAGAGGTTTTATTATATAAAAATATAAAAGATAGAAGAATATTAACACGACTGAATCGGTGATTTTTTTTTTAGTATTACTACTTTGAAAATTATATTGTAGGCGGTCACTACAACAGGAACAATTAAACGGTTTTTAACGTCACCAATTTACAAACTTCACGTCGGTAATTGACTCAAATAACTTTGCTTTATTTATTAAAGCGATATAACAATGGCCGACGTAAAAATATTTGGCTTCATTTTAATAACTGACGTAAGTTTAGCGTCTAAAGGTAAGCGTCACTTTGATTATTACTATTATTACTTTTTTTCGGTGAAGTGACTATTAGTAAAAAGTTACTTTAGTCATCCACTTGCAAATTTTTGTTTTTATATTAATTTTTTATGAATTAGAAATTATATTTTAATAAACTAAAGTATTGGAATGGAAACAGAAAAAATATATAATATCATTTAGATTTTAAACATTAAAATATCCTATAAAACAAAATATAAATGTCTAAAATACATAATATCTACACTCTACAATATTTCCTATATACTATGCTATTCTTCAACCTTTCAAAATTGTTGGTGTAACACGTACAACTTTCCGGAAATTAAGTAAACAAAATATAAAAATATATTCGTTACCTTTCAAATTACAGCTTTTGAGACATTGCTTGATTCATTGCTTGTGCAAGCGTATCCTACAAAATTCAGTAATCCAAGATGAGAAGAGTGTAGTCATCAACAAAAGCTCTATTGGAAATAACTCTTTCAGTTTTTTTTTTTGTTTTTGTTATCTAGAATATTATATTGACCGAACATCTGAAATTACTAAGCCGGCGGAGCGTACTAAAGCCCCCGGAGACAAAGCCGACAGAAAATAAGTATTCCTCGGAAACAAAGACCTAAGACAAGGCAACATACGATGAAATAACTACAAAGGAAGACATAAACCGTAAGGGATCGCAATCCATACACAAGACAGACCAGTACCAAATTAAATCCGAAAATAGGCCAACAAAGCAAAACCTACAAAGCATTCTAAACTTCCGGAGATCCTTGGACACCAACAAACTGAGGAAGCCAAAGCGCACTATCCAACGGTAAAAGAAACCTCCTATAGTGATGAAAGACTACCTCTTCAATTGTAAGAACCTAGGCTTCATAACCCAGCAAGAAGGCAGCACAATCGTACAACAAACAACCTTCCAGGAATGGCGATGAACGGAAACTTCATATCCACGCCTCAACAGACGATGAATAATGTTTGTTATATATACATATATGGAACATCTTGAATTGATAGAACATGAATCTATTACAAAGTACACTAACTCACTTACTGAGTACACTAACACCCACCAAGGTACATGCTTCCACCACTCTTCTTTAAGTGTATATATTTCTAGAGATACCAGCTGATTGAAGATAATTCCAGAAGGATATGTAATCTACACATAAAGATCATATTATTAGTGTGTAGAAACAATGTGAGAACAAAGAACTCTATCGGTGATTTAGAAAAAAAAAACTGCAAAGTTACCTCCAACTTCCAAGGGCGATAAATCCAAGAAAAGACGTTTGACTGAAGTGAAAGATCCAAGAAACTTCTCATTGATTATAGAATAAACTCCAGCGATACTTGCCTCCACCAGCTCCGGCGCAATAAGACAAAACTCAGGAGATCTTAAAGCTTCAATTAGTTTATATTTCAAACAAGGAGCATTGATCATATATCCCCAAAACTCTTGTCCACCATTGTCATCATAAGTCGATAATCTCTTCAAAGAAGGGACCTCAATAGTGAAAATCTCAACATTAAAATCTAAAAATTACTTACCTTTAAGCAAACATAAAGATGACATTGAATTGGAAATAAGTATCACTAAACATCGAACCAGACGTTTAACAAAAGACTTGCTCAAGTTATGAATTCTGAAATTAGGGATTTACTGCTGAAAACCCCCGAATGTTTTTCACGAATGCATCACAATCATGAAACGAAATTTAGAATCATTGTTAGAATTAAACTATTTAGTCAGAAACACAACGAAATTCGGATTTGAATGTATTTAAATTCAAAGTAAAATTTAGTGTTATTCAATTATGTATTTGTTAAAATACATTAAAATACATTTTTATTGGATTAAACATTTGTTTGTGTATTTTAAAATACATTTAAAACAAATGTTATTCAACATCGATTTGATTTAGTTGTATTTAGATTAAAATGAATTTTAATATATTTTCTTATCCAAAACATGAGTAAACAAAACATCAGCATTTCTTGGTGTAATTCATAATACCTGAAATCATTTAAAAGCATTTTAAAACCTAATTGAATAACACCTCCTAATACAATTATATTTAAATTTTAATTTAAAAATAAAATATAAAATAAAATCGTCAACACATTATTAAAAGGTGACATTCAGATTAAATATGGCACGTTAGATTATTTTTCTCCCTCTAAAAATTAGTAAGACCATATTCTCTTGATTAATAAAATAATATTAGTTTAAAATTGAAGTCGGTTTAGTAAACGACATCAAAATTGCTTCCTTTTTTGGGATTTCACGTCGGTTTGTAAACTGAACTAAAAAGTGTCGTTTTTAGTAAATTTCTTGTAGTGGGTGAACTTGTCTCCATATACCAGAATAGAGAAACTTGCAAATGTGCTATCATTGGAAGAAACTGCGATGTTCTCCCACTCAACTGCTGTAGTAAGATATTTCATTGCTTGTATCACAATATTGTTTTTGTTCTTTCGAACAGTGACCATTTTCTTAAAAGTCAATCTCTCAATCTCACATATTCACATTCACACAACATAAGAAAGTTATAAGTAAACAAAAGAAAATTGAGTTACAAAAATAATCTATAAATACCGAAATCAATGAAAGCGTGTGTTTTTGTTAAGATAATTGAGTAATTTTTATATAATGAAGATCTTACAAACATTATTTCTACTAAAATAAAAATAAAAATCAAATGATGTTTGATATTAAAAACACCAAAAACAAAAGTAAATAAAGTAAAAAATTTATCTTTACGCGCGCTTTTAACAACAACATATTATATATCGAAATAGAAGAAGTCCAAACTAGTTTGGAAACATTAGGGCATAATCATTCATGGTATTCCACTTTTGTGAGACATGTTAAACACCATGTTGTATCACATATATAAAAATCCCAATCTAATTGAAGAAACAGGTCAGTCCAGAGTTAATGGGCCTAAATAAGAAAATCAAAATTAAAAAAGCCCATTATGAAATGTAACGACGTCGTTTTCCACATCTCAAATAAGTAAATCTCTCCTTCTAGAGCACAAACAAAGCTTGTAGGTCTTTGTTCATCTTCTGCAATACAACAATGGCGGCGAGAAATGCTCTGCTTCGATACCTTAGAGTCAACGTCAATCCAACAAATTTAAACCCTAGAGAATGTGCACTCCCTTTTACCGTTCTTCTCCGACGTTTCTCCGAGGAAGTTAGAGGCTCATTTCTTGACAAATCTGAGGTCACAGATCGAGTTGTCTCCGTCGTCAAAAAATTCCAAAAAGTCGATCCCTCTAAGGTATTGTTATATATTCGATCAATTCGAGCCATTTCTAGTTTCATTTTCGTTGTTATGCAATGAAATTGTGATTCTTCTATGCGTGATTATGAGTTAGACCTTAGAAAATGAAGCTTTATCTGGAAATGATTAGATGAACAAAAGCTTTAGACTGAAACTGAGAATTTAGTGTTTCAGTACTAAAGAGGATAATAGATTATTTATAAGCACTTAGAAATTGTGCAATATTATTTCAGTATTGAGAGAACTCAAGGATTCATCATTTTGTTTCTTCTTGCAAGAACAAATTAGAAATGTGTGATTGTTGTAAATTAGATTCATTTTTGTGCTAACATATTTTGTATACGTAATTTAGTATTCACATTGCAACGATTTGGAAACGATATTGCATCTCAATTTGTATAGGCTTTGGCCCATACTGTTTTGGAAACTATTTTGAAATCTAAGGTTGATACTTTCGTTATTGGTTGTCACAACGTGACGAGGCTTATGTAGTATTATTCTTAAGAGATGAATAAACGACGCTATTTTTCTGTTATATTTCTCAGAATTTCTGTAATTTTCATGCCATTTTCGGGTGTTTCTAAGCTGATGAATAGTGAATTTGACTGATATTTAAATTACTTTCATCACCATAGACTGGTACTAGTGATAGCTTGTCTTCCATCTCACTTATCTTTGATTAGGTTTGAGCTTTCCAAAATTTCTTCACGATGTGTAAATATCTAGAAGCTTTAGCCGAGTGATGATTTGTGCAATTTTCTTACTTTTGTCATTGTTTTTGGGTGCAAAACCAAACAGTAAAGTAATTGTATTTGTTGCATCCTTTAGAGACTTTTATCTGATGAATTTAGTTGTTTACCTATGTCCCAAGTCTCAGGCTACAATTTCGATGCTTTCTAGTCTGCTATTACATGTAAGTTGGCTTGTATTCTGTAATATTAATCCAATTCATACTGTCGTTGCAGGTAACACCAAAAGCTCATTTCCAAAACGATCTCGGGTTAGACAGTTTGGACAGTGTTGAAGTTGTGATGGCATTGGAGGAGGAATTTGGATTTGAGATCCCAGATAATGAAGCTGACAAGATCCAGTCCATTGATCTAGCAGTTGATTTTATTGCTTCTCATCCTCAGGCTAAGTAAAAGAGAAACAAATTCATCAGTGTTCATGCATATGCCTCGCTGTTGGTTAAGCCCAATAAAAAGAAATAAGCAAACAGTTTTTTTTTGTCATGAGAATGGAGAATTTGTTTTTGGTTTCATAAGTATTAGATTTGTTACTCCATGATTTACGATGTCTGTCACTGTCAAGGAACTTTGTTTTTCTTGATTATCTTTTTTTTTCTTTAAATATAATGCATCAGACATTCGTTGCGTTGTAAACGATGCCTTGGAAGTATCACAGCCACAGGCTCGTCTCTATTTAATACAACCCTTTTTCCAATTTTAACATTTAATTAAATAGAACATATATAAAGTATAAACTATGCAACATTGACTCATTCATTTGTTAGAATCTACCCATTTGTATTGGTTATGTCCAATATATGAAAAAACTTTACGGTAGCACAAGAAAAAAAAAGATTTGGTAGGAAAATATATTCTTTTTGGGTAAAGTTTCCAGTTAAAATACATTTATCGTCTAATAAGTTTCTTGCAACAAAGCTTTAAAGAAAGCTCCTTTGGAAATTCCCAGAAGAAAACTTGGAAGCCAAACCTTCAGCCATACTCTCAGCATCAAGTTTCACATTCTGTCTCCCTGCAGTGAGGTCGTTCTCACGGTCCCATGGCTTCCATGGATGTTTCCCCACCCACTCGTCCTTCTCGGATTTCTCTTTGCACAAACCCAATTTCTTCTTTTTCTTGAGACGGCTTGAAGAAGAAGAAGATTCTTCTCTATGCTTCTCTACTAGAGACTTTGATCTTTTCTCTTTATTATACTTGTCCACAAGGTCAGCATCTAGACTTCTTTTCATATTTTCCCCTTCGTTTGAAGCAAGCGCATTCGCCTTGTTGTATGCCTCCAAGTAACTGCAACACCCAAAAAAACAATGATAAGAACAAAGCTACAAAACTTTGCTTTTCTTATTCCAATCGCAAAACAGAGAGCTTTGGTTAATCAGAGGGCTGTCTACACTCAACCAAATGAAGTCTAACGAGAACAGCCCTATAAATCCAGCCCTAACTAACAATTCTTTAACCAACTCAGAACAACTACAATCTGCTGTTCAGTCCTAGGCTAGTTATACTAGGACCTAGACAAGTAGCTGAACTTCTTCAAATAACCCAATGTGTTTTTGGCTTATTTTAAAACAACCTCATAGGTCAGAAATGTGGTTGATAAGTGTGTTCTTACTTCATCTTTGCTCTTTCAGCTTTGTCCATAGGAGTATCAGTCCAAGTTGTAGTGTCTCCGCGACCTTCTCTAGCATTTCTGCTAAACGTGGTTGATTGCTGTACGGCCACTCCAACCTGCATAAGAAGAACCCGGGATACGATTAAAAACTGAAGCCTATCCAATAGTTACAAAGGCGTTTTCAATTCAGATGTGAATCTCTCACCTTTCTTTCAGGAGGAAGGGTGGTCATCCACTCATCTCTTTTAGGTACAGGTTTAACCTCGGTCGCCGCCAGCAGCTCTGCATCGCCTTCCATTGATATGCCTGCAAACAGAGAAAAACTCTATGACTATATTTCATCCCATAAATGCAAAGAGATTTAAGGAGCCTGCATGACACAGTGACTCATCATCACCTTGTGATCTTCTCCATTGTGCTGCTTCTTGCATTGAGCGTAATTCAGCCTGTAAAGCAAGGATACCGTGTCTTTGTAAGTCATACCAACAGATTTATCCCGAAAGAATACATAGATCAATCCAGTAGAATTACAAACCTTAAATGCCTCCTGTTCCTCTTTAAGTTTAATCCTGTCATCCATTGCCTTTCGCTGTAGGAGAATACACGTAAACAGTTGATAGATTGCCACATTACTCAGTAAGTCTTTAATTCTGAGAGCATATTTAAAAATAATCAGACAGTGGATGATTCATCAACTCACCTTTTCTGGATCTTGTAAGTCCTTGAAAGCTTTATTCAGCCGAACGAAAGCTTCCTGGGCTTGAGGGTGAGAGCATTTGTCTGGGTGAACAAGAAGCGACAGCTTCCAGTACCTACAGACCAATATTGTCTATATCAATCATGTAACTGATTACTTAATATTGCGTATAATGATTGAACTTAGTTTTTAGTGGCTAATAATCATTTTTCTTGATTCCAAAAGCATAATAGAAACCATACCTCTTCTTCATATTATCAGCAGCCATATTGTGATTCACTCCTAAAACGTCGTATGGACTATCAGCTTCAGCTTCCATGATCCGTGTCACCTGCTTATGTAAGGAATATGAGTTGCTACTCTAGCGAATACACTATCCATAAACTACGAAAACAAAGGATTGTAATTATAATGACACATGGAAAAATTAAAGAACCTCTTCGAATCGCTCTGCCTCATTCGAAGATGCAACTTCTGCAACAACAGCTGGTGGAGCAGGTCCAATGAAATATTCTGAATCTTCTTCTAGCTCAGCTTCTCTGAAGCATTTTTAATGAATATTTATTAAACGAGATATTCCATATAAAATAAAAAAATGATATTTTTTTAGTTGGTAATCAATTAAAAGCACCTAAGTTCAGCTTGAGCTTCTGTTAGCTTTGCTGCTGCAGCAAGTAACTCAGCCGATGGCATTGCAGGTCCAATCACCCTACAATCAAGTAATAACACCATCATGTTTTATCTACTATAGAATCTGAACCACTTTAAGATCGAATCAAATAACCAATTAAAATCAAGCACACTAGAATGAACCACAAAGACACAGCATGATCACCTTTTCTTTTGACCAGTAACATCATCTGCTGACATTGATCCTAAACTGTTCTCATCTGCTAAACCCTTTTTTGTCCCATCATTTTCACTAGCAGCTGCTTCAGCGTTCTTCAATGGGACAGAATCCTCAACCTCTTCTTTGTCGCCTTTAATAAGATGTCCCACCATATCTAAAGAAGGAGAAGCACCTGGTGGTAGTAAAAAGACTCTATCCCCACGTTCCTTAAGCTTCAAAGAAAGAAACAGCTTCTTTAACCGCTTCTTCAAAGCGATCTCGGAAATACCCTTTATATCAACCGCTTGCCCATCATCTATCAATTTCAAAAGCTACAAAAATGGCCAAAAAAATCGAAATTTCAGAGACATTGGACACAGCATTAGCAATGATTTCAGGTTCACCACAAATTCGAATACTCATAACAAAGACGTATCACATTACCTGTTTCAGATCATTGCCAACATTAGGAAACTCCAAAAGCATCTCTTTAACAACAGTTTCAGGCTCATCCTGTGAACACTCTTGATCAGAGATGGAATCAGAACCTGACTGGGACGATTCGTTATCAGACTCATAGTCACGCTTCTTGGTCTTCTTCTTCTTCTTCATATGCCTCCTCTTTCTCTCCCTCCTCTCCATCTTTTTCCTCTTCTTTTCCTTCTCTCTCTTCTTCCGCTTCTCTCTCTCATAACTTCCTCCGTCACTTTTCCGCCGCTCCCTTTGCTTCTTCCGCCGCTTTCTAGAAGAAGAATCTGACTCGTAAGAGCTGTAGGAGGAACAGGAGGACGATGATGCTGAAGGTGAAGTTTCATCGTCCAAATCATAACCTCTCTTCCTATCCTTACCCATTTAGTTCAATCCCTAAATCAAATTTCAAAAACCAATCATTAAAACCTAGAATCTTTCTTCGAAAAATAAAGTTAGATAGTTGAATAATGAATCCTCCTATCACCAAATTGAAACGTTAAAATAAACTATTGGCATGTTCATTACATACAACAACAGCACATAACAACAAAAAGTTTTGAGGATCATATCAAAATTCTCTTTGTAACTAAACCCTAAACATTACAGAAGCTGGAAACTTCTTAAGTCTTTAAGCTTAAAAGAAGTTAAAATCTACCAAGAAAAACCCACAAAGAACACAAATTTTAGAGCCAATGCTCCTCTCAGGAAATGTCAGATTAATTCAGCTGAGATAGCACAAACTTTTAGACCTCACAGAATCTAACAAGACCATTTTAGTTCATAAATAGAAGAAACGGCTGAAGCTTAAGATTCTAAAATTAGAACTGCGATATCAATAGAAACACCACAAATCTACAGAAATTTCAAAGAACCCCTCAAAACCCTATCGATTCATCAACAAAAACAATATGCTTTAAATTGCGGAATTAACAACCACTAATATACGATTCTTACACTACAAAGTAACGGCAGATTTTACCTGAAATCGCAAGGCTCTACACCTCCGGTGGAGAACTACGTCCTAGGTTGGAATCTGTTCGTGGAGGAAGAGAATAGAGAAGATCGACACATGAAACTGCATCGTTTAGGCTTAAAGAAATAACCGATGATTTTAAATCCGATCGGGACAGTGAACCGAACTATTATGGATCATCGGGTTATATATATATATATATATGTAAGCACATAGGTTTAAAACTTGATAATTAAGAGTAATTTGGGCATCTTGATATTTTACGTTATTCTGACTCTCTTTTGCAAAATCCAACGTTAGAGCACCTCCATCAAGAGGTTCTAATGGAGGAGTTCTAAACAAATTATAATGAAGAAAGGTTCTTAAAAGAGGAGAGAAGGGTTCTAAAAGTTCTTATTTGAGAACTTTTCTCTCTGTTTTAAGAACCTTTCTTCTAACATTTTATCTTTTTATAGTTTTAGAACCTCCACTTTAGAATCTCTAATGGAGATGGTCTTAACAACTCGGATCATATTAGAGATGCAACTATCCAAAAAGGGACATGTGAGTATGGATGTTCCGATCTCAGATATCTACATAGATATTAAGATATTTAAGAACTAAATTAAATAATATCATAAGATGTCTCAAACATTAGTCGACATAAATTTGTCTTAAAAGTAATTTAGTTACTATATTAACTTTAGGAAAAATAAAGGTTAGTTGAATATTTTTTTTTATCACAAAATACCTCTAAAATCCGTTGCTAGGAAAAAACTAATTACAAAAGTGCTATTAACAATTAATGTCATATCATCATTTTTTGTTTTTTTTTTAAATAATAAATATTTATGACTTTGCCACCATAGAAAAAAAATCTGCGAATGCGAAATAAATTTGCTGTTCTATATTGTTGCCGATTTGTTTGTATGACACATTTAATGTTTTTTGCAGATTTGTTTTGCATATTTAATTTGTACCGCAAATTTACATGACTTAGTGGTGTCAAAGTTTCTAATTCATCACAGATTTATTTATCTCCGTAGATTTATTTATCTCCGTAGATTTATTTTCTGAAGATCGTGATAGAGACAACATATTTTTTTTATTTCTCTACTAAGTTAGAATTCTATGGCATAATTATTATTTTTATCGCATATTTGTTTTGTAAACTTACTTTTTCATCGGAAATTTAAATTTTAAGTCAGTGGAAGAGTTTTGTTACACATTCAGTGGCCAAAAATTTGATTATCAAAAGTGAATTGCTAGATTAACCAATTTACCTTGTAGTTACCGCAGATTTGTTTCAAGTTATCGTAGTTTTACTGTTTTCAAAAAAACAAACATTAATTACATCTTACTTTTCAATACCCTTTACAATAGATATTTTTCTTACTTGAATAATCTTTTTAGTGTTCACAAACTTATTATGGCAGATTTGTTGCATGTACGTTACAACAGACTTTTTACGGCATTTTTGATTTAATGATATTGCAAATACTTTTGAATATTTTTACCAACTAATGACGAATTTAGAGAAAAAACTAAACAAAATTTAGAGTCTCAAAATATTTTTCTTATTTATTATATATTAGCATAATTATTTTAGACATTTCATTAATATACAAAATCAAAAATATATAATTGATATACCAAAAAGTGTTAATAAAAAAAATCATTGCACATATTAATCTTTAAAGCATAGTATTACATAAGTATAATTATATTAATTTTTAGTAATAATATTATATAATCAAGTTTAATATTGTTTAGCTATTAATTTGAAATCTATTATCATACATCATTAAAGCCAATTATTTTTATAATATTAACATCACATATTCAATTTTAGTGTAAGTTTGTAACTTTATTTTTATAAGAATCTAATACAGTTTTTTGTAACACTTTTTGGGTCTACATCTAATGTTTCGTGTCTAACACTTTTCGTATCTATCACGTGTCTAACACTTTTCGTGTCTATCATCTCATTACCTGTCTGCTGCAAATTTAAACAATAACATATTTTGGCTATTTGCCTTCCTTCTGATTTATTTGTTCACAGGATCAGCCAATCATCAAGACGTGCTTCATTATTTATTTTTGGACAAGGATACATATTAGTATTACAAGAAGTCTCCATCTACTCCAACTATGGAGATGGATGATGGCTGTCAAAAGCGACAGTCAGATTAAATAGCAAATTGATGCCAACAACTCTAAGAGCAGGACATGTCACTAGGCATATACATACATGTACATGAAACATACATGAACATCATACACAAGTAAAACCGAAACTAATAGGACTACTCCTAAGTCTCGTTGCAAGCCTGAAAACTTGTTGAGAATCAGTTTCATCATGTCTGTCAAATATTTGATCTTCCTCTTTCTTCTCCCAATCTTGGAACTCAGCTCGAGCGCTTTCTCTAGCCAATAACGTATGCATAAATTAAAACAATTTTAAGTCAATAGCTATACAGTATTAATCAAATTAGAGAGAATTGCCTAATAAGAAATTTAATTGTAGCCATCCTTCTAGACCAAAAGATTTTGAAAAGAGTTACGTTCTGTTTATTTTCAACATGAAAATGAATTTACCATTTCTTCTTCATTACGAGCTTTCTCCACTGCTCTCTCTTCTCTCCTCTTCTTGACCTTTTCAACCACCGTCTGCACATAGAACCAAAGTGCTTAAGACATAAACTAGAAAGCTCAATCCACCAGACAATATGGAAAATAGTTAAAACGCTTTTTTATTTATCATACATATCATACTTTCCATGTATCTTCTCTTCTCAGCTTTAACGGGAAATTCATCCAGCGGTACTCCTCGGTGAACATCTTTTTCAATCTTCTTCCGCTACACAAATCTGACATTAATAGAATTCCATGCCATGAGAATTGCAGACTCTTAAAAACACGGTTACTCACACTATCTTCCGAATAAATCGATTACAAACACTCAGTTTACACCAGCTTTAACTACCAATTTGTACAAGTAGAAAACATGAAGTAGCGCCCTAGAATTTTTAGTTATCTAGTTATAACTAGGAATGAACTATACTATATATTAGTTACCGTTATACATGAAGTAGAAAACATAAAGTTAAGCTTTTCTGCAACTCTCCCTCTTAACATGGTAGCAGAGCAAGGAAATAAGCAAATCAAACGTTTGATTTCTAGATCTTAAAAACAGAGTTGCAATAAATCTATAAAAAAAACCAAAAAACCAAAAAGGAGAGAGAAGGAATAATGTAAATCATGTCTGGTGTGAAGAGGGAATCGACGAGACACAGGAACAGCTATCTCACCTGTGATGCTGACCGGAGATAACTACGCCGAATGGTCCTCTGAACTTGAAAACACACTTTGTGCAAAACGAAAGCTAGGTTTCATCGATGGAAGTATCGTGATGCCTGATCAAAATAAGAAACCTATTGAAGCAGAGCTATGGAAGACGGTTAACTCGATGATTGTTGGGTGGATCCGTGCGTCGATAGCTCCTTCGATCCGATCCACGATGACGTTTACGAGGGACGCTTCGGTTTGTGGAACAACGTTAAAAAAAAAAGATTTTCTATTGGCATTGATGTATTATGTGAATATCAATTGAAGACTGAGCTTGTAGCTTGCAGACAAGATGGTTCAACTATACTTAAATATTTTGGAAAATTAACATCTAAATGGGACAAGCAAAGGAGTTATAGGAAATTACCACAATATACTTGTGGAGCTTCGCAAGATTTTGAAGCATCACATGAAACAAAAAAAATACATCAATTCTTGATGGGTCTAGATAAAGTAAGGTATGGTCATATATGCACTTCGATCATTGGACTGGATCCATTACCAGACTTAGATTCTGTTTATCAACGAGTAGTCCGAGAAGAAAGACGCATAGCTTCTTAAAGGATTGAAACAAAAAATGATGTTGTTGGGTTTATGACTAAGGCATCAGAGATGGGAGATGGAGATAACACCTCAGTCACCTTAGCTAGAGGCAGATCGAGCACAACTTGCTCACATTGTGGTAGAGCAGGGCATGAAAAGAACGATTGCTAGCAGATCGTTGGATTTCCAGAATGGTATACTGAACGGAATGAACGTAACATGAGTAGTGGACGAGGCAGAGGAAATTTTTATTGAAGCAAGGGAAGAGGACGGAGCATTTAGCCTTGTTCCAATGTTGTGCAAGTTCCAACGTAAGGAACTGCTTCCATTCCAACATTCATAGCTAAACAATGGGCTTCTTTGACGACTCTACTTGAGAAACAAAAGTTAGCTCCAATCCCCGACAAACTACACGGTAATAAGAAAACAAGTGAAGTGATACTTGACACATGAGCATCCCATCATATGACGAGTGGCGTTACATTGTTGTCCAATCTTAAACCTTTGGTAGCGTGTCTAATAAGTTTTGCTGACAGTAGCCAAGTATTGGCAACACAAGTCGGATCTCTACGGTTATCTGATAAAATAACATTATTTTAATGTTCTTCATGTGCCCCAACTTAATGCACTTTATTGTCCATAGCTAAAATGCTTAAGCAAACCGGATGCTTTGCGGTGTTTTCTGATGCTCTTTGTGTATTGTAGGACCGTTTTACGAGGACCCTGATTAGAGTCAGTGAAATGAGAGATGGTGTTTACTTTTATCGGGATGTGACAATCAAGTGAGGTTATAAGATGAAGGCTCCCGAAGATGAATCTTTGTGGCATTGCTGTTTGGGGCATCCAGCTTTCGGTGTTTTACGGTTTTTACCTTTTATTTCTAGTACTAATCACATTCCGGACAAGTTTGGCGGATGTGACATATGTTTTCAATCAAAGCAAACTCGCGAGGTGTTTTTCGAGAGTAATAATAAAGGTGAAGCTTCTTTTGATTTAATCTATGTTGACCTTTGGGGACAATACAAGACACATTCATCTTGCGGTGCAATTTATTTTCTAACAATTTTCAATGACTACTCACGTGTTGTATGGACATATTTGTTATTAGAATAAGTTGAAGTTAAAAATGAACTCCCAAACTTCATCGCTATGATCTCGAGACAATTTCATAAAAATGTCAAGGTCGTACGTAGTGACAATGGAATGGAATTCACATGTTTATCTCTGTACTTCAATGGCGAAGGGATCATACACCAAACTTCTTGTGTGGCCACTCCGCAACAAAATGGACGAGTCGAACGGAAGCATCGACATATTCTAAATGTATCACGTTCGTTGTTGTTTCATGCAGGACTTCCTATAAAGTTTTGGGGAGAGAGTGTCCTTGCCGCATCACACCTCATTAATCATACTCCATCCGGTGTGCTAGGAGGGAAAACACCATATGAGTATCTTTACGGAAAACCACCTTCCTATCAAGACATCAAAACGTTTGGGTGCATTTGTTACGCATATCGTTACACTCGAGACAAGGATAAATTTGGAACGAGGAGCTGGAAGTGTGTGTTCTTGGGTTACCCGTTTGGAAAGAAAGCTTGGCGTCTTTATGATCTTGAGACAAATGAGTTCCTTGTCACGCGTGACGTGATTTTTGATGAAGACGTCTTCCCTTACAATTTTAAAGACACAAATGATGAGTTAAAGTTGCCAGCCACTACAATGCAAGTTTTGATTAATGATGATACGAACTGGTTACTTGAACATCACATAAACAAAGAAGTTCATAAAACTTCAAATGTCAATGAATTAGATACTGCAGAAGAGATCAGTGTTGATGCTCAGAATTTATTGATTGATTCAATTGCTTCTCTCCTGAGAATGAACACGGGAAAGGACAATCACGACCACTCGCTTGGCTTAAAGATTACATCGCCCACAACGCTCGTCCCTTCCCCTCTCTCGTTAAAAGTAAACGGTTCATCGATCTTCCCGACGACAACTCCTCTAAAACGTGTTCAGGTATGACTCCTTACCCCATTCAGAACACCATCGAGCATTTTTTGCCGTGTTGTCGAGTGGTATGGAGCCAAGAAGCTACAAAGAAGCTTTCCTTGATGAGAAATGGAACAAGGCCATGACACATGAGATTGATGCTTTGGTTTTAAATAAAACTTGGGATCTGGAGTATTTGCCCGAGGGTAAGAAGGCTATCGGGAGTAAATGGGTCTACAAATTAAAATATAATGCGGATGGAATGGTAGAACGTTACAAAGCATGTTTGGTATATTACAGAAATAATCAGATAGAGGGCGAGGACTTTGACAAAATGTTCGCCCCAGTTGCGAAGATGTCCACCCCAGTTGCGAAGATGTCCACCGTACATGCACTATTGAAAGTTGTGGTTGCCAAACAATGTGGAGTACACCAAATGGACGTCAATAATGCTTTCTTACATGGAGATTTGGAGGAAGAGGTCTATATGAAACCACCACCGAATTTCATACAAATGATCCAAGAAAGGTTTGTCGTTTACGAAAATCGCTTTATGGACTTAAACAAACGTCATGATGTTTGTTCTCGAAGTTAAGCGAGGCCTCACGGAGTTTGGTTTCATACAGTCCAAGTCTGACTACTCTCTTTTCACATACATCATTGGTGAGAAATCTTTACGAGTACTTATATATGTCGATGACTTTTAATTGTGGGGAGTGACTTGAGCATTTTAGTAAATTTTAAAGAGTATTTAAGTAAATGCTTCCATATGAAAGACCTTGACAAGCTTAAGTATTTTCTCGGCATAGAAATTGCGTGGGAACCTCTAGGGATGTTTCTTTCCCAGTGCAAGTACTGCCTTGACATCATCTCCGAGCAGGGCTCCTCGACAGTAAACCAGCCTCAACACCCATCGAGCAAAACCATAAGCTCCTTTCTGATGACGATCCTTTGTATAATGACCCGATTCACTTTCGTAGGGTGATGGGAAGGCTTGTTTACCTCACAATAGTGAGGTTGAATATTTGCTATGTCGTACACGTCCTTTCGCAAGTTATGCACGAGCCTCATATGGCTCATTGGGAGGCGGCTAAAAGAATCTTGATGTATTTAAAGAGTGCGTCAAGACAGGGGGTAATGCTTAAAGCAGAGGAAAATATACAGATTCGAGCTTATTGTGATTCGGATTTTAACTCGTATCCTATTACATGGCGCTCGTTGTCAGCCTTTATAGTCCAGGTGGATTTTTCTACGGTATCATGGAAGACAAAAAAACAAGACACTGTGTCCCAATCGTCGGCTGAAGCAGAGTACCGAGCGATGGCTGCAGCATTGCGAGAGCTTAAATGGTTCAAGCGACTGATGAATGACCTTGGAGCACCGCAAAAAGCCCTATGGAGTTGTATTGCGATAGTAAGTCGGCTATATACATCACATCCAATCTTGTGTTTCATGAACGGACAAAGCATATCGAGTTCGATTGTCACAGTGTGAGAGATGCAGTAAAGGATGGGCTTATCACTATGCCTCACATTCGGATGACTGAACAACGTGCAGACATCATGACCAAGGCATTAGGGAGTTCTACGTTTCACTACCTGTTGGATAAGTTGGGTTTGTGTAACTTACATACTCCAACTTAAGGTGGTGTATTAGTTACCGTTATACTACCTTCTAGAAGTTACATCAATGAGCTGACGATATAGTTAAATGTCATAAGTATATTTAGATAGAGTTGTATCTTATAGAGTCGTATCTTGTGTATCAAGTTACGTCGTTGTTTCGTGCTGTATAAAGTCAAGTTAACACCGATGAATAAAGTTAAGCTTTTATGCAACTCTCCTTCTTAACACTATACAATCCTCCTATATGCCACTCTCAAATTATACTAGTAAAAGTTAGAAACAATAAGCATCTACCATTTTAAGAAAGATTCACTTACGTCTAGACGGGTTGGAGTAACCCAATACTAATTGAGTCTTCAGTTTCTTAACAGCTCGTAATGCCTAGATCGGATTTAACAAGTTAGCAACCAGCTTCAACACATACAAAGAGTTAAAAACAATAACATATGCACAAAAAGTAACATATAACACAAAAAAAAAGAAATACCTTCTTCTGAGCCTTTTTGGACAGATACTCCTTGACTTTTTCCTCCGAGTAATTCTAAGACGAAGATCTATTCTTACTCTTTCGTCCACGATCCCTGTTAAAGAAATCATCAATTGAGTTACGGCGTCGGGTCCGGCTATGACTGCTGCTGCCTTTCCTCCTCCTGGAACTCCTGGGAAGCCAGTTAGGCGAAGTTCTGGTGAGTCCACGAGAAGCCGAAGAGCCGAAGAGGGTGTGAAGGGGAAAGGGGTTTGGATGCTTAGAAGGTTAAAGAGATAATTCATAGAAAGCAGAGTGACGACATGAAGACAACACGGCGATGGCGATGCCGACAACAAGAAGAATTGACTACAACAGTGACAGCAAGGCAAGGCAACCCGAATCGACGAAAATATTTCCCATCAAAACTAAGGTTGTGTATTCACAAGGTGTGGTTCTAGGGTTTTTGAAATTTCAATGAACAAGTATCTCTCAAATTTTTGGGAATAAGAGAAGTCAATAACATCTATGTGAAAGTGGTGTTGATTAATCATTTGTATACAACCAATTATCCTTCTCCAAGCTATTGTATTTTGCAAGATTCATTTTCACAAAATCCATCAATTGGGGTGCGAAGATCTCTTAGGTGTTGGAGGGTAATATTAATAAAGGACATACTTAATTCGACGATTTGGAGGTACATTACGTTAATGGACATAATGTGGACACTCTCAAGCAATTGTGGGAGGTTATAGTAGCCTCTACCTAATATGGGAGGATAGAGTTGGAAAGTAATCTAGTTGCTATGGTTAACATAAACACTCCCAAAAACGTCTTATGGCCAGCTCTTGGAATGTCACAAGGTGATGTTTGGTATGTCCGAAGACATTGAAAAAGTATTTCCTTGCCTTGGAGAAGAATTATCGGACTAATCCTCTAATGACTTATTTTTCTTTTTGTTCATGACTCATCTCTTTGACTCCTTCTATTACTTTATATTGGAAATAATGTTCCACATCGAAAATTGGACAGAGATCCTAAGTAATATATAAATAATATGGGCAATCCACTCATTGCCAATTGGTTTTGAGTTGGGAAACCATAATCTAACATGGTATCAGAGCCCGATCCATACATTGTCCAATCCAATCCACAATCGGTCTGACCCAAATTTGGTCCACCGATCCTTGCCCAAAAATATCAAGATCTATGCCTAGAAGAACCATCATCTTGAGGGGGCGTATTGGGAATAATGTTCCACATTGGAAGTTAGACAGAGATCCTTAGTAATATATAAATAATATGGATCAATCCACTTATTGCCAATTGAGTTTGAGTTGGAAACCCATAATCTAACACTTTATTGTTTTTTTTTTCTTTCTCGTGACTCATCTCCTTGACTCTTCTCTCACTTTGTTGTGTTTAATTCTTGTAATGTGTTGTCAAATGTGAAGTTCATTCTTGAGACACATAAAAATATTTTCTTTGATTACATGAAATGAATGATCTTCTTGGAAAAAAACTAATGTTCAAAGCCAGCGCATGGCGCAAAAATATTATCTACTTACTATAAAATCTCAATTCTGCAACAAAGTTTTATTTTGCAAAGATCTTCATATATGGAAGTTTATATGACATAATATAAATGAGTGGTAATATTCCAGCCATGTTGATGTCGTCAATTCCAAATAATTCTCGATATCTCACCAAATTGAGATAAGAGTCCTTGCATCCCTGGGTTTTAGAGTGACTCTTGAATAATCGAGATTAGATGTGAACTTAGGTGACCAACATTGACAAAGCCTAATAGTTTTTTTTTTTCGATTCCGAGAATGATTAATTTGTTTGATATGAAATTTAAAGAAAAAATTGTCCACTCACATAATAGTTTCTATATTCTAATAATATGGTTTGAACTTCTTATATCACCGTGAGGGTTTCAATTTGACATGAAATTTTTCATAATTTAAATAAATATTCAATAGTGGAGACAGTGGCAGCATAGGTAACAATGACATTATAGACCACGGTAAGCTCTAGTAACCCAAAAAAATAACTAAATGTAAAATTCATATATTTTACTTTGTTACTAAACATTCTAAACTATTTTTTAGTTAATTAAAAAAAGTCACTATAACTGGAACAACATTTTGAATTAGCCACTTCCCTATTTAGTTAGGAATTTGCCACTTCAACATTTGTGAATTTACATCTTACCCTTAAGCTTCGCTTACACCACACGTGCATCGTTTGTTCTCCTGCGCTTAGTTGAGTTTCGACAGTTTCCTTTCTAAAACCGAGGGAGCAGATTGATAGGGTTTATCCTAGTTGTATATATTTTTACGTACTGTTCAAGATTTTCAACTGTAATGTTGTTTAGAAAAGTTACTGACATAGGTCAAATTTTTTCTGAGCTAGATCGGTGATGGTGAAGAGTAGGAGATGGTTCTCAAATGAGAGGGAAGGTCCGTTCTTGGGAGAAAAGGGAAAAAAGAGGTGGTTGTCGATAGAAATGAACCTACGGCTGAACGGGGAAAACCCAGGAAAAGGGGGCAGGTTGTCGATGGTGGTCGACAAAGTTCGAGGATGCATGTTCGGTCAAAATCATAAAAAATACAAAGGTGGGGAGGAATGATGACGGTGCTGTATATTCGGCGACGAAGAGGAGAAGTAGGGGAAAAGGAAAGGTGTGGCTTGTTAATGTTATGCGCACTTGGTGAATCCATTTGAAGAGGTTTTCGTTAAGCAGAAGCAAAATTTAAGCGGCCGGATAGCGAATGGAAGATCAGTGTTCTGAATTCGAACAATTTCATATTTATAAGTTCTTTTTTTGGCTGAATGTTGTCTTGTAATTTCCATCTTTTGTAATAGGGATGAAACTTTGCGTGTTGCTTTTTCTGGGTGGGTTAGTAGAGTGTAACCTTCTCTAGTGGTGTGTTCAGATTTCAAAATTTGTTGTCATTATGGTCATTACTTGATATAGAAACAAAAATGGGTTCAAACTTGTATCTGAAAATTGAATCAACCGAATTTGAGAGAATTTCGGAGCTCAGTAACAGGCGATCTCCAGGGTGATTTAGCTAGGGTTTTTCATCGCTTTGGGAGATGACGGCGCCTCCAAAGGCAGTTATCGTAGCAGCAGGGGTCCGGGAAAAGGAGGCAAGGAGTGGACTCATTGTTTCAACGTCAGTTTCAGGGGTTTCAGCGGTTTCAGGGGTTTCCTCTGTTTTGTCAGGGGAAAACAGAGTAGGAGAAACTGCGGGGGAGATTTATGAAAGTCAGAGGGTCTTGGTTAGTTCTCACGCTCAGCCAGTGCAGGATGGGCTTCTCATGGGTTCTGCAGATGGTGCGGTCGATCACCGGGGGACACCAGGTCTTGTGAAGGGTGCTGTTCATGGAAGTCAGACAAGAGCTGTTTCAGTCGAGTCTGTAGAGGCTCAAATCAGTGATCAGATTCAGGTTGGTTCACTCACAGTTTCAGTTTTGGAAGGCGCAAAGAAACAGGGTGTGGCCGTGGACGGTGTAGAGGAGGTTGTGGGGAATCAGGCCAGAAAGGAGATAGGTGATCAGAGCAAAGCCAACAGAGGGGAGGACAGTGAAAATAGTGGAACAGTTGTCAGTAGGGCTGCGACAATTGCTGCGAGTAATTCAGTGGGAGTAATGGCAAAAGTTGCGGAGGAGTCAAAAGACGCACCTCCAGCTGTCAGGAAAAACTTGTTGCCGAAGGCATCATCACAGAAGTCTTAGGCAAAAATTGTTAGCCGACCATCAATTTCTCGCTTTGACTACTCAGTCTTGGAAATAGATGGAAGACAGGTGGTCTGTGTGCCGGATGAAGTGGTTGAAAACGCACCACCTCTTTGGGAGGAGTTTGTGATAGGGAATTTCACTTCGTCAGCACCACATGTGGCAAAAGTTCATGTGATAGTTAATAAGATATGGAATGTGGGAGACAAAAGTATCAAGATAGATGCTTATGTGGTGAACGACACAGCCATAAAATTTCTAATCCGTAATCAAAGTGCTCGAAATAGAGTCCTAAGACGAGGCATGTGGAATATATGTGAAATTCCCATGATAGTATCAAAATGGACACCGATTAAGGATGAGACGCAGTCTGCTCTAACTTCAATGCCGATGTGGGTAACTTTGAAAAATGTACCGCCAGCTCTTTTCTCCTGGAAAGGTCTGAGTTTTGCTGCCAGCTTGGTGGGCATTCCCCTTAGAATGCATCAAGACACGGAGCTGGTTGAAAACTTCGACGAAGCGAAAATTTTCATTGATGTGAACCTCAAAACGGATCTCCCATCAAGCTATGGGTTTAATATTAGGGGAGAGGAATTTGAGGTGAACTATGTTTATTCTTGGCTTCTGATGCGTTGTGGAAGCTGTCGGAAATGGGGCCACATGGAAGCAGGATGTCTTGAGAAACTTCAAACTCAAACCTTAAGTGCACCGGATAGGGGAGGAGAAGGTGTGACAAAAACGGTAGTGACAGAGCCGAGAAATATTCCAGCCTTGAGAGAGGCATCAACTCCTAGAAGTTTACGGAAGGAAAAAACTAATGCGTTAAGTGTCAGCTCAAAACAAGAATGGAATTCAGCTACGAAAAGCCAGAGCAAGAGGTCTGTGAAGCGAACCTTGGTTTATGGCGAGGTGAAGTTAGTCACGCCATCATGGTTTGAGGTTCTCCAGTCTTTGGAAATGGAAGAAGAGGGATCAGGTGGCCAGGTAAAATCGCAGACTCAAACTGAAACTCTAAAACCTATAGGTCGAGTATCGGGAAACAACAGGCTGACACAATCAGAGAATGTGGGTCTAGAACTAATGGCAAACAAAGGATAACTCAATAGAGGTCTGTGGGGGGGTTTCGCCTGAAAAACAAAGGAATGCTGCTAGCTTGGGGCAAACTATAGAGGAGAGAGGAAAAATGCAGGTTGACAGGATTACAGAAGTTGTGCTTTCAAAGAAAGCTTCGGAGAGGTCTGCAGCTGGTCGATCAAGAAGCCAAAATACTGCAGGTTCTGATGAGGAAAAGGGTTCGATGAGGGGAGTATAAGAGACAGTTTCAAAGATAGTTGCAGACTCGGTTTTATTTGAAGCAGAGGATGTTGTTACTGCAGAGTTACTGGTGGATTCAGGGACAGCAAGTTCAGTTAGAGGGATTATAGCGGGATTTGCTGAAAACACTGTGTTGGTGGGAGATCAGTCTGAGAAGGTGCAGAATGTGGTTGAGGGGTTTACTGATATTATTTCGAAACAGACAAAGGAAGTAGCAGAAACACTACGGATAACAGAGGATTTGAATCTCGAATGTGTCTCCGAGGCTGCCCAGTTGAATATTGGTTCAGGCAGTTCATGCAGACTGCAAGCAAGTCTAGAGAGAAGGGCTTCAACACCCCGGGAAAATAACATATTGGAGACTGGGATTGACACAGCATTGGAGGAACCAGTTGAAAAACAGCAGGCAGAGGGAGAAAGTAATCAAGAAGGAGGAAAAACAGAGGCTCCAAAAATTATAAAGGAGAAGACTCTGATGCGGGAATCACCTGAACCCACAATACATCGAGTCTCCATACCAAGATCGGTGAAAATGCAGAAGCAGAATCAGACTTTACCTCAACAAGCTGGGGAGAAAATCCCAAGCGTATTAGGAAGAAGGAACCAAAGAAAAAAACATTAATGTCGGGTTTTTTTTGGAACATCCATGGATTTAATAAACGACGAAAGCATTCGATCTTCAAAGAACTGATAAATAAAAACTCGCTGATCTTTGGAGCCTTATTAGAGACAAGAGTTGTGAAAGATAAGGCTGATGCGATTGTCAAAGCTGCTTTTAAGGACTGGTCCATGGAATCAAACTACGAGTTTAACCCCCTTGGGAGAATTTAGGTTGTGTGGAGCAAATCGGTTTCTTTGAAGGTAGTTTATAAAACAAGTCAGCTGATATCTTGTCTCATTAAGGTCCAGGGCCACACGGAGGAAATTCTATGCACTTTCATCTACGCTTTTAACACAATGGAGGAACGGCGCCAACTCTGGACTGATTTAAAGACTCATCGCGAGGCTTTCCGAACCAGCGACTTACCTTGGCTATGTGCAAGAGATTTCAATGAAATTTTGAACACTTCAGAGCACTCGGCAGCTGTTATACCCCATGCACACTATCAAGGTATGTTGGATTTCTGAGAGACAGTGGGACAGTGTAACCTTGTTGATATAACTTTCCATGGACCCGCTTTTACTTAGTGTAACAAGCGAGAAGGGGGACTAATATGCAAAAAACTGGACCGTGCTATTGTGAACAGCTGCTGGATTCAAAGGGTTGCAAGATCCTATTGTAGATTTGAGGGTTAGGGATGCTCGGACCATGTATGTGGGTTCATCACTCTCTACAGTCCTCCACACAAACCGAAAGTCCCCTTTAAGATAGTGAATGCGGTAATAGCTATGTCAGGATTTAAGGAACTGGTGGAAAGCTATTGGATAAGCACAACTGCCCTCTACCTCTCAACTTCGGCGCTTTACCAGTTTAAAAAAAAACTAAAGCTTCTCAAGCCACTCATTAGAAGCTTTAGTAAACAGAGGACACACCATTTGATTAGAAGAAAGGATGAGGCTTACGCACTGCTTTGTGAAAAACAGACGGCAACATTAATAAACCCGAATGAGCAAAGTTTAAGAGAAGAAGCTCTAGCTCAGGAAGCTTGGGAGAGAGTGGCAGGTGTAGAGGAAAGTTTCCTAAGGCAGAGAGCGAAACTCCATTGGGTTAAGGTAGGCGATCAGAATAACAAATTCTTCTACAATGCTATTAAGGAACGAGAGGTAAGGAACTCGATTTTTGAGATAAAGTCTCCGACAACTGAGATTTTCTCAACGAGAGAGGAAGTAAAAGCTGAAGTAGTAAGATATTTTTCTGAGTTTTTTATAGACCCGTCACCACCTGACTCTGAAAGCAATCCGAGAGAACTGCCCCGAATATTAAATCACCTTTGCTCTGCGGAAGTGGGAAATGGTTTAATCGCAGAAGTAACATCTATGGAAATAAAGCAGGTTCTTTTCTCAATGCTGCTAAACAAATCACCAGGACCTGATGGATACACGGTAGAGTTTTACAAAGAGATATGGCCCGTTGTCGGAAATGAATTCATTATAGCGGTAAAATCATTCTTTGCATTTGGGTTTTTGCCGACAGGACTGAACTCTATGATTCTTGCTCTAATTCCCAAAAGAGGGGGGACTTTAAGGATGAGTGACTTCAGACCAATATCTTGCTGCAATGTGATATACAAGGTCATCTCAAAAATCGTAGCAAATCGACTTCAAAGCATACTTCCAGATTTAATATCCAATAATCAAACAGTCTTCATCAAGGACAAATATCTAATGGAAAATCTTCTGCTTGCATCCGAGTTGGTAAAAGACTATCATAAGCCAGACGTATCTTCAAGATGTGTTATGAAAATTGATATTAAGAAGGCTTTTGACTCAGTGAACTGGAATTTTCTTATCCAACTCCTACGAGAAATGGGGCTGCCAGAAATATTTATAAGATGGGTTGAGCTGTGCGTCACCACTCCGTCTTTTTCAGTTCAGATAAACGAGAAGCTGGCTAGATTTTTCAGAAGCAGGAGAGGTCTACGCCAAGGATGCTCTCTATCTCCCTATTTATTTGTTATCTGCATGAATTTCCTCTCTTTAATGCTTGACAAAGCTGCTAGGAATGACGAGTTTGGTTATCATCCTAGTTACAGGAGCTTGAATATAACCCATCTTTGTTTCGCAGATGATATCATGGTGTTTACGGATGGAAAAGTGAGATCAATTAATGGGATTTTGAAGGTTTTTGAAGGGTTTGCTCAGTTGTCTGGACTTGACATAAGCTTGGAGAAAACTACACCATTTATCATGAGTATCTCTTCGGAAATTCGGGAAACGCTGAATGAATTCCCGTTTGAGATTGGAGCATTACCGGTAAAGTACTTAAGCCTTCCTCTTCTAACTAAGAGAATGTCAACCACAGACTACCAGCCATTACTTGACAAAATCCGAACCCGCATCAGCTCCTGGAAAAACCGCTTCCTCTCATTTGCGGGTAGGCTGCAACTCATCTCATTGGTAATAACTAGCTTAACAAATTTTTGGATTGCAGCGTTTAGACTCCCAAGAGCTTGCATAAGGGAGATTGATAGAATCAGCTCTGCTTTCTTGTGGTCTGGTCTGGTCTGGTATTAAACTCAAAGAAATCAAAGGTATCATGGGATGAAGTGTGCAAACCGAAGTCAGAAGGGGGTCTCGGCCTAAAATCTTTGACCGAAGCAAATAAGGTGAGTTGCTACAAGCTAATATGGAGACTAGTCTCGGCAAAGGACTCACTTTGGGTGAATTGGAAAAAGAAAAATCTGATCCGCAAAGGGTCTTTTTGGTATGATGACTGGTGCTCGTTTGGTAGATTAATTGATGTGTTAGGAGAGAGGGGCTTCATCGACATGGGAATAAAAGCAAGGGATACGCTGATGGATGTTCTAGTAAGTCATAGACCTCGGAGAAGAAGACCGCCAGTCCTTGCGCAAATAGAAGCCGAGATCACTAAGATAAGAGAGGGAGGATACCTAGATGAAGATGCATCCCTTTGGCAGCACAAGCAGGACAGGTTCAAAGCGCACTTCTCGTCAAAAGACACATGGGATCAAATATGTAAGCCGAGCAGCCGAAACTCATGGTATAAAGCGGTATGGTACTCACACGCTACTCCAAAGTACTCTTTTATTATGTAGTTAGCTGCTCGAAATAGGTTAGCAACGGGGGACATAATACTTACTTGTTCATTAAACACACTGGCGAAATGTGTCTTTTGCTCAGAACCCGTAGAGACTCGGGACCATCTTTTCTTCTCTTGTCAATTTACAACGCAGATCTGGTATAAGCTAGCCTATGGACTACTCCACCAAGACTACACATCTCGATTTACTGAGCTATTGACAATGTTCCATAATAAAAGCAACAAGACAACGGAGGACTTCATAATAAGGTACACGTTCCACGCTCTCACATATATGCTATGGACAGAACGAAACAAGCAAAGACATGGAGGCACCCCCTTGGAATGGGGCATCTGATTGGAGAGGTAGGGAAGGCAGTTCGAAACAGAATATCGGTCGTCAAAACGCAAGGAAAAATGCTAGATGAGATACAAATTTGGTTTGCAACAAGGATCTAAGGACACCTCGATTTTTCTTTTTATTTTCAGTTCTCTCGAGAAAGATGTGTACTCTTTTTACCGGAGAATATTTTTGTCCCAACTGTGTTTTTCATTCCTTGGGTTTTAACGAGGCCATCAATTGTCGATAATTTCTAAGAGCTTTTTATTTTGCAAAATTCAAAAAACGGGTGCATATTATGTAACAATCGGTTTTTCTTTGAATATAATTTCACATATTATTCAAAAAAAAAGAAAATTGAACCAACCAAAATTTATGTACGTTTTGCAGACCAAATGTTGTTTCCTTCATATGTTCGCTTATGTCTTTTTGAAATTGCTCTTTCTATATTATGACCTGTTTGTTTGCTCATCTATCATTTCTATTTTTATGGTCGATCCAAATACTCCATTTACATAATTCATCTGACTGTTGTTTGTTTTTATTTTGAGTTATTCATATAAATAGTCCACCTGAATAAATATTTGTTTGTTTGGTTAGTTTTTCTAAATCTCCATTTCTAGATAATTTTAACAAGAAAATGACTAAAATGCCCATAATTTAATCTAATCATATTTGAATATTAATCATATTATTCAAAGACAATATTTAGAACCACAAAATCACATACTATTATCAATCAGAATAATCATACAATCGATTTTTTACGAAAAATTAGAAAATGACGTTTTTCTACAAAACCACATCTCGGAATTGTGTTTTCCACTAAAACCATAAAATTCCCATTTTTGGTAAGGAAAACCTAGAGATTACATTTTTCCGCCAAAATTGTAAACTCTGGAAATTGTATATTTCCATCAAAACCATGAAATCCCAATTTTGCCAGGAAAATTGCAGAATTACATTTTCCCTCCAAAACCACTAGATCTTGGAATTATATTTTCCGCCAAAACCGTGAAATCTCAATTTTAATGGAAAAACCTTAAAATTACATTTTCCCACCAAAACCACTAAATATCATAAATGTATTTTCCGCCAAAACCGCAAAATCTTCATTTTGGCGGAAAAATTGCGAAATTAAATTTTTCCGCTAAAACAACTAAATCTCAAAATTGTATTTTCTGCCAAAACCGTAAAATCCCAATTTTAGCGGGAAAACTGTGCAATTACATTTTCCTGCCAAAACCAATAAATCTCAGAAATGTATTTTCGCCAAAACCATAAATTCTCAATTTTGGCAGAAAAGCTGCGGATTTATATTTTCCACTAAAAAAACTAAATCTCAAAAATTTATTTTCTGCCAATACCGTAAAATCCCATTTTAGCAGGAAAACTGTGTAATTATATTTTTCTTCCAAAACCATTAAATATCGAATTGTATTTCCGCCAAAACCATGAAATCCCAATTTTGACAAAAAATCATGGAATTATAATTTTTCGCCAAAACCGTTAATCTATCAAAATTACGTTTTTCAATCAAAATCGTGAAAATCCCAATATTTATGAAAATAATTATATCAATTTAATATTTGAAAATAATTATATTAATATTTTTTAACAGTGAAATTGCAAAACTGTGGAATTACATTTTTCTGTCAAAACCACTAAATATTGGAATGTATTTTCTACGAAAATCGTGAAATCCCAATGTTGTTGGAATATTTTCAAAATAAAATAAACTAATAAAGAAAATAAAATTAGTTAGGGGTATATTTGTTATTTGTTATTTTTGGATGAACCATTTCCATCCCAATTGTCCAATTTGGTTCATCCAAGTGGTTTTAAAAATTTGGTCTAAATTTTAAAACTCATTCAAATGCTTCATCTAGATGAATCATTTGAATGAACAATTTTTGCCAGTAATCAAACATCAATTTTCATCTGAATGTACAATGAAACATACCCTTAGTATATGCATATGTAAACTACACTTCCTTTTTGGGGATAGTACATATGCATTTTTGTTGTTACAGAAGAATTGATTATGCTATTGAGACCATCTTTGTTAACCAGTTACTGTGAATTGATGACTAACTGTTTAATGGTTTTGACTATTCCTTCTCTTATTTATGTTCCACTTATATCCCTATTAGTTGTTTAATTGGTTTGATCTTCTTTGTTAACCAATTTATGTGAATTGATGACTAACTGTTTAATGGTTTTGGCTATTTTACATAAGAAATCACTTCCCCTGCATCAGAACACTCTCCAGAAGGTTATTCCTTCTCTTATTTTTGTTCCACTTGTATCCCTATTAACTGTTTATATGGTTCAATCTTCTTCTACTTATTACATATCATTTATTTATTTGTTATCTAAATATTGTCATTCCCTTTTTTTCTACACACCAGAAGCTACTCCTGCATCCGATAAGTCTACTGAAGGTATTTATGATGTTACTTTTTCCCTGCTTTGATTCATAATATGGCCATACTTCTTCCAAAATAAAGTAGTTTTGGGTCAATCTTTCACTCTGATGTTGCCTCGATCATATTTCCTTATATGTACTGGATTATGATGAAGTACATCTTCATATATTTCAGATGATACTAGTCGTGAGGGGTCAGACTAGTTGACTACAAGTTTGTTTTTGTTTTTATATTTGGTTATTTTTAATCTTATGTCTTGTAACATCATGAAAATAGTTGTGGGGTCTTATCCCTTAAATTTGGTGTACTATTCCAAAACCGAACTCCATCCCGGGAATGTTGATGCTGAACTCCATCTCGGGATGTTGATGCTGACGTTCATTGTCCTTCATATGTCCCATATGAAAAGCTACATGTTAGGAATGCATGATATTCTATTAATTATTAAAATTTCCAGTTACATAGATGTTTTATAATTTTGTTCAGTTGACTCTCAGTATTCATGTATCAATTTGTTATTGCCACTCTCTTAGGAACTCATTCAAGTCAATGTTGTTGTTAAAGGTGAAATCGAATGGCCGCTTAATAACGATGAAATTTTGTTGATGCGCCCTCTGCAGGCCTCGAAGACGTTCATGTTGAGCAGGTACTTATTCCTATTACTTCTCCCTATATCATTTTGTCAAACAATTTAATTAAACTCTATCTCTACTCTTTAAAGTTAATATGTTCTCTTAACTTTATGATAGAGATCATCCCTATTACAAAAGATGGAAATTACAAGACAATATTCAGCCAAAAAAAGAACTGATAAATATGAAATTGTCCGAATTCAGAACACTGACCTTCCTGTTGAGATGGTACTTATTCTTATTACTTATTCCTGTTGGTCAAAAAAATTAATTAAACTCTATCTCTACTCTCCAAAGTTAATATGTTCTCTTAACTTAAAATTAATATTTCCTTAACAAATCTTTCTTCTCCAGTCTAAACTGTTGCATGGTGTTATAGTTGTAGGATCATAGGATGGAAGTTAGTTTTAGTGGACATCAATCATGCACCAGTTCACCATCAATACACAATTTTCATGATTTATTATCCACTATAGTAGACGGTGAAGACTGTAGTTATTTTATAGATTTGTCCACCATGTAATATACTATTGTATGTGTCATATCTAGTTATGCATTTATAATTTAGGATTTAGTTTTCTAATTATGTATGGGTCGTCTACTGCTCTGAGGGAAGCCTAGTTTGTTTCTCTATTCAATTAAAAAGACAAATATATGTAATGTGTTTTGTCCATTAAACATTTTTGTTTGCGTCCATAATAATTATGTTTGGGTTCTAGGTTTATAATTTAGGGTTTAGTTTTCACTTTTGTTAAAACCTATATTTTTGGGTTATAATTTTGTTTTATAAATTTTTAATGTATGGTATAATAAGCCAGCCAAAGTGTTATCTTTTGTATATATGTTGTTGTAGACAAATCTATGATGTGTGTCATCTACAACGTCATCCTTGTTGGATAGCTAATATATTTTCTTTAGAATTCTATATTTCTATGTGTTTTATCTAATATATGTTTTTTGTTTTTCACCTAAGACATTTTGTTTGGGTTATGTGTTTATGATTTAGGGTTTATTTTTCATACCTTTAATTCATATACTTTTGGGTTATATTTTTCATTTATAAGTATTTATTTATGGATGTTCAAATATGTCAGCCAAAGTTTTTATTTTTTTTTTCTGTTATTTGCTTGTTGGTTTAGACAATCCATGAATTTTGTTTTGTCCACAAGGTGATCCTCATTTGGTAGGTAAGACATTATGTTTGAATTATACATATATATATATATATATATGTATTTTACAGCTTTATATTTCTATTTTAAGGTTCTATATTTGTACGTTAGAATTTAGTTTTCCTACTCCTCTGAACTTAAATTTTTTTCCATCTTTTAAAATAGACAAATAAATTACTCTTATGGTCCAGTATCAACCATGACCCAATGATATCCTCACTTTTCTTGAGAGGGGAATTGGAAGATTACGCCTTTCGCGAATGTATCATATGGAAAAAATTCTCCAAGTTGAGAATTCAGATAAGGTATATTATCTCAATTTAATCTTTTTTCTTATTATCATTATGATTATTTGTGCCTTTTCCATTTCCAACATGTTATTCAAAGGTAGGTTGGTCCACCAACTAATGTTGAAGAGGCATTTATCTGTTTTGCTTAAAGTGGAGATCTAAGGGTTATACATTTGCAGACCAGACTTTACGGTGGTTTTAAGTTATCAAAAGATGCATGATTAGGTGGTGATGCAACACTTCCTTAGTTTTTCACCTGTAAGAAAGGAAAAATATCGATGTAAATGTGGAAGTGTTGCAGCTAGAGATGCTATGCCAAATTTTCCTTCCGAGAGAACAACAATTTCACCTTTTAGTGAGCGAGGGAAAATCGCAAAGCTAAGGATGAAATTGATCGGTTAGAGAAGCGGAATGCTATGCACTTTGGATTGATGAATACATGGTATTCACCGTGATGAGAATTTTCCATGAATTATATGCTATATATGGAAAGCTAAAAATGACAAGATTTATAAAAATTTGGATAGAAATCCACACGAAATTTTGAAATTAGAAAAAGTGAGGCTTTAATGTGGAAGGTAGCACATGTTAATAATATAGTTGTAGAAAATCATGTTATTATACCCACATCTTTGTTCTCGGTTTGGTGTAATATTGATAGTTATTTGAAGGATACATACATTTTTCAAGTATAGGTTGGTTTTGCATTAAAGATGAAGTAGAGAACCAATTATGAGGGCTAGGAATTTAGCAGGAATCTCTCCCCGTTATACTGAATTTGAAGCGTTAATATAGGTTTTTCTTTGTATGATCGCACAACAGGGAAAAAGTAGTTTTTACAACAGACTGGTATGAATTGGTGAAGATGGTGTCTACACCAACATATTGGCTTTCTTTCTCGACATATCTTTAAGAATTCGTCATAATTAATTATTTGTTCTCTTTATTTTTTGTCTCTTTTTATTTTGGAAAATCTAAACACTAAGGCAGATAAGTTAGCACAGAGTACTAGAGTTTATCCGCATGATATTGTTTATGTAAACATTGTACCTTCGTTTTGGATTTATGAACCGTTTTAATTTTATATATGATGAAATATATATATATATATATATATATCATATTTTATGTAATTTTATATCAAACTACTCATAGTTCTACCAATCATTTATATAAGGTCAATAAGATAAATATACATGGATAATTAAAAAAATAATTATCTAGCATTGATAAAATGTTTATTAGTTCTCTCTCTTCACTTTTTCTAAATGGAAAGACTAACCATATACTTGAAAATCCATTACCGTAGTAGGAAGATTATGAACATATAATGGTCTGTGCTTTTTGGAGAGAAATTGAGGAGATTTTGTGAGTTTATGTGCCACCAAAACAGTAACAAATGCAAGATTTTTTAATTCCGATAACTCGATGGTTATGAAGATAACCCTCTTATCTCTATATTATTTTTGCATGTTTATCTCCATCAAAATATTTTATTTTATTGTTACTAGGGTATGTAATTAGATTAAGATAGTTATCTAATTTGACAAACAAAGTGATGTTATGTTGGCAGGGTAATAATGTTAGCAATACAATGTATGTGTTGCATTCTTATAAAGTTATGTCTCTTAAACATCTGAATACATTAGAATTTAGCGGGGTATCCACATTGTAGGTAACATGCATATGAAGCTTGGTTTTAAATGGCGCATGACGCACCGTAGCTCCATTCTCTTCTAAGCACTCCATGCGCCATGGTGCACGAGGTGCATGACAACATGAATCCGAGGCACATCGATTATATGGATACCCATGGACCCCACATGGATAGACTCCTGCACAAGTCTTGACTTGTTCCTTGGTCTGTGCTTTGAACTCTGCCTCTTCTTCTTCATCCTTTTCTAAGGATAAATCTCGTATCCTGCAAATACAACAGATAGCCAAAAACAATTAAGAAATTTTTTTTTGTTTTTTCCTGAAGATTTTTGGTGTATTCTTTGTGGTTTACGTGAGCTGGTTATCGCCGGAAGTGACTGGAAGTGTCGAAGTTTCATGAGCGCTCCATTCAGTTGACGTGATAGAATGCTTATGGTACTCAAAATGTCCTACCACTGCATCTCCACCCTAGTTCAAGATTCATATGCTATTATATCAGAATTTTGCTATGGAAAATATACAGGTACAGTCTTTAACGTACTTTGATCAGTCTAAGATCACGAATAGAGAATGTCCTGTCATCACTCCCTAAGGCCAACATGCAGCTAGCCAGCCTTCATGAAAGAGGAAAATTTAGGAATGAGACATTTGTAGGTAACACATACCAAATAGGTTTAAGTTATACATCATAGTGCAACAAGAACCAGTTCCATGAGATGACACTTGTCTATGTTACACATTGCCTATGTGGAAAATATTTGCCATATGGTATGTCTTTTCTCTCTCTCTCACTCTAAAGCTTTATGGACCCCACATGGATGGAACCATGGATATGCTCATGTGAAGAAGCTATATGCATCACCAACCATAAAAGAAGAGAGACTCAAAGACCTATCTGAGTCCACTGGTTTTATGAAGTAGAGAGAGGAGAGGTAATTCCCCTTACTACAATAATAAAAAAGAATGGACATGCGAGAGAACTAAAAATAAAGTTATCCATTACCATTCTTTATAATTTTCTATATATATATATATATATTAATTAAATCATATAACTTTTACTCCTTATATCTACTGCTCTACTATAAACGATAGCAATCACACCTCAGTTGCTAAAATGGCAGTTTTGACAATACTCTTTATATATATATATATATAATATTAAACCCTTTTTAACCCGCTGACCACAAACCCATGTTAACATCCCTAAAAACAGTCTAAATTCCAACTACAACTGCAAATTTTTTATAATCATGTCAACCTGATACCTCAATTTTAAGACGCAATTTCTTAAAATGGTTTCATTTGTTGCCTCATCTTTCAACAATAGTTGATTCCTACTTGTCTCTCCTATACAAAACCTTTCTAACCATGGTTTTAGATTCTTACGGGACTATACGTTTAAATAAGATGATTTAACTATTTGACTTCCCTCAAATTACTAACAAATTTAAACAAGAAAGTACAAATTGACAAACACAGTGGCACAAGTCAAAAGTTATCAGAACAAAACATGAAGCTTCTCAATGTCTTTGTTATTGTCTATTGAGATGACATGAGGCCCTCTAGTTGACAGGATGACTATCAAAGTCTGAAGAACAATACTTTTGATTCCTCATTTGTTGCGTAAAAACAACATTGATTGAGGATTAAATTTAAAGGTTACATAAAAACCAAATGGTGACAAGATGGTTTACATAAAGATCTATTTAAATCATCATCTCTTATCAGCTGCAGCTACAAAGCCTACAACAACATAAACTAACAATCAGATTTGAAACTTATAACTCAATTCAAAACATATATATATATATATATATCACCCCTAAACCTTGTCCATAATACATCCCCAATTTGGTTAATTCCGCCTTACTTTAAGTTATAACCAAATAATATTCTCTAGGGCTCATAATATTTAAAGACTTTACGGTAAAAATAAATTTGTTCATAGTAACTGCGTCGTGGTCTACCTCTGATTGCTTTAGGAGATGTAAAAGTGGAATCATCTTCTTCTGGCAGATTGTTGCACTTGTGAGCCTCCGGCTTGTCCACCTGTTTGTTCTTCAGCCATGTTTGATGCTTGTGTCACGGCATTCATCACTACGAGTCCCAGAGGTATCAAGTACATCCACTGGCATATCATAAGAAATTTTTACATCAAAACCTAAACACAAGAGGATCATCAAAATATCTTTATTGTATTGTATTACTAACATATTTCGCCCAAAACAATCTCTCTGGTGGTGGTTCAACTTCTCCCTCTACATTCTCACTACTGCCTAGAATCTCCTCAGTGAATATTGGAGTTCTGTGAAACAGTCAGGTAAGGATAAGCTAAAATTTTAGTTATGGGGCCAACGGGTGGAGGCAAAGGTACATGCAAAGTTAATCTGTTTGATGCAAAAAAAAAACAAAATAACTGTTCTACCTTGGTGCATGCTCACTGCTTTTCAGAATTGTGTGAGAGTTGAACGACCATTTTGCTGGCTACAGTAAGCAAACAAGAGAAACGTAAATTAGATCGCATAGTTAATCAAAATCAGAATCTCACACAAAAATGTAAACCTTCTTCCTTCATAACTTCAGAGTTTCAGAGTTCAAGTTGTCAAGAAATGTGATAGAGCCCAAAGCCGGATTCTATTGGAAAAGATCACTATTAGTGACACTTAGACAGACCAGCGAATCTCCTACTCTATTTATTAGAGGAAACCGTAAACTCGAATCAATCCAGAAGAAAAAAGTTATCCTTCCATTGAACCACAGTTCCCCTCATATATAGATCACCCCGAGACAGAAAGAAATTTAGAATATGCGGAAAGTCAAATAGACTCACACAAACAAACTCACAAAACATGGCAGCAGACACTTGACACTCTTCACTCCAAACCACTACCAAAATCACACAATTATGGAATGCTTAACAATGATCCTAAGACAATACTCTCACATGTCTTATCTTCTCACGGTATTTCCTTACGAATGTTTTCACGGATCTATCAACATATTACAAAATGCTTATAGATGAAAATACATCAGCAAAATAAAGAAAGAGGGTACAATATTGTTCTCTAGAAAATGACTCAAAATATGTTAAATCCTAGAAAAAATTGGCAATTAGAAAAATAATGACACAATCACATAATCTGCATTCATAACTTATCGATACATCAAATATTAGGGTACGTCCATGTCCTATTTATATCTTAGTTAGAGTTTAAAATAAAAAGAGAAGCTGCGTTAATAGAGTTCACTTACAAGTTTGAACTGTCGAGGATATTGACACGCCCCAGGAGAACCATAACTAACTGCTAAGATGTTGGCACCTTCCTGCAAGCGGAGACAGTATAGCAAGTAAATTAACCAATCCAAACACATTTTTGAACCATATTCATATTTCTATGTCATTAACAGAGCAGTTAAAATGCTAGGGTGCAAACTAAACTTTGAGATTACAAACGTGTATACCGAAAAAAAAAATCGCATTACCATGTGTATAATGAAATGCTCATCCAAGCCATCCCGTGGTAGACATCTCTGTAATCAAACACGTAAATTGTTTTAAAACCAGACACATAATCTGACTAGAAATGCTGGAAAATACAAGACGGAAACCAAATTAGAGAAGACTCTAACTTTAACAAATCTAAACGATTCTAAATTGTCTTCGTCAGTCTGGCTTAGAAACAAATTTGGATGTGTTTTTGTTTTAGAGAACGACTAATCATTTCACTCCAAACCAATTGTACAAACAAGCTCATTACTAGAAACCTGTAGCTTACTAGGAGTTCAATGAGTGAAACTAAATGAACTAATCTTTAATTTAACAAAAGCCACTATAGTTATGAAGAATCTTTTTATAAAGCTTAAAACCAATAAAATAAAACAAGTCGAATCCTATAAAAGTCACAAGGCACATTGAGTTGACTTACAGCTCTCACTGATGCAATCACAAACTCTTTCCCTGGAGGACTAATCACATTAGATGGAAGTCGAATCCTGTAAAAGTCATCTCCTTTCAACAGATTCTACAAATGAATTCCAACAAAAATGCATTATATCACTCTATTCCAGGAGAAATCAGAGAAATAAACAACGGACACAATTAACATTAGGAATATTACTTTGAATGCATCTTTCTCTTGTGCTGAAAAATCATTCCTTGAGAACCTCAGCTTTGTCAACGTCTACATCCACAAAGATCAATGTTAATTGATTTGGTGAAAATATCAGTTGCCACAACTAGTTAACTGAAATATCAAATATCACACGCACTCTTAATGTGATTATATATCTTTAATTTGCCTGAAGTGAGCCAGAGCAAGTAACTAAAACCTCTCTAAATTAATAACTCGATAAATCAATAAGTTTTCTTTGGTTTCAAATTGAGTTTTCTAACCTAATTAATACTATTTTAAATAAATCATGGTATGGACAGATGCGATCTTCAATCCTAACATGAATAAACTGAATCACGAACGATGCGATTTATTTTCAATCAATTCATGACGATACCTTTCCGCCATGGCTCCAGGTTTTGAGACGAGCGGAGAAAGTACCGGCGGGGGAGAAATTAGAGTCTCCGAAGGCATGTTGAAGAGTGAATTGGACTTTGGAATCCAAATCGGTAGGATCTGGATACCTTTTCCGGATAGTTGGAGTTTGTTGCTGTGGTGGAGAAGAAGAAGAAGATGTGTAAAGTTCGGTGGAGCGAGGTTTTGCTCCTTCTAGACCAAATTCATCGTCGTCAACGAGGAGCTCGTCTGATTGGAAAGCAAAGGAAGAGGAGAAGATGAAATAGGAAAAGAGTAAGAAGAGAAGTGTGAGCTTCGTCATTGTTTCCGGCGAAGGAGTTTTGGATCAGAAGAGAAGTCAAAATAGCTGTGGTGACCGAGCTATTAACTTGCAAAACTCGGTCACCAAAACTATTTTTAATATTTAATTTTAAATATTAAACTTTAAGAAGAAAATAAAAGGGTAATTGCAAAATGTAACCGGAAACCTTCAAAGTGATAAATGCCAGACTTTAAAACTCTGAACCATTATTTAAGTAATGTTAAAAATAAAATAACCAAAAAATATTATTGTTCTTTAGATTTTTTAAATAAAAATATTAAGAATATAGTAGTAATCACAAAATTAATATAACTAAATTAAAAATTATATATAATATTTTAAATACTTATTAGTTTTCAAAAAATTAAATTTACTTTCTCTCTCTAACTAGCTATGGACGAAAATTAAATTTATTTTTTAAAATTGTTAACTAATCAAAATTGGAAAACTAAGATTTGATATTTAACTATACCATATTATTTATTTTAAATTATTATATATGAAATTTTTTGTTAAGATTCAAATATGAATAAGAAAGAAACTTGACTTATTATTTGTTTCGTGTGGTTCTTTACTTAAACCAATAATTTTACCAAATAAAATAAATAAAAAGTTATTTTAAATACTTAGTTTAAAATATTATGATTTGGATCATTTAGATTTAGATTTAAATTTAGATTTAAATTATGATTTGGATTTTCAAATGATCTAATTTTTACAATGGTCAGGACAGGACAAGAAGAGTCAGAGTAGATAAGAGACGGATCATAACGGGTCATGACGGATCTCGGAAAGAATATCTAATCATTATTAATAATTTATACTAGATTAAATCAAATTGTTATAGATTTTTTGAATAATGTGAAAATATATATATATATAACACCACTTAACTTTTACAACCAAATTATGTTATACTCTAACTTATCAAATAAATTTGTCTACAAACATAACACCGCACATACTAAATTATATATTAGTAATTTTAATTAACACAGCACAAACCATATATAATAATAATAATAAATAAAATGATAAAAACATAAAATAATATATAATCTAAAACACTAATAATAATTTATAATTATATAAACTAACGAAATATGAAATAAATATTTTTTGCGCTGAACAGTGTAAGATATTATCTAGTTTTGATAGTATAATATTAACACTATAAATTTTTAACTATTTTTGCTAATATTTTAAATCTCTAATTCGCGTTTTTTCCGGTTAGCAAGAATCGCTATTTTGGGTTAGGAAGTCTTCCTCAGAGTGATTAAGCAAATTCTTTGTTCTACCATGTGCCCGAGCTCGTTGGTGAGATTGAGAGATTGACCCAGATCATTAAAGAGAAGGACACTCGATTCGATTCGAGATATTTGAGAATGATGAATTGGAAAAGAATACCGACAAGACCTGAAGACACATTGACATGGTGAAAGAGTTATGCTGACCAAATTCTAACTTTTTTTATGTCATTATCACCACTATCATAACAATTTATTTGTCTTTAATTTGTGAACAATATTTTATTTATGTTTTCAACATTTTTATGACATATTTTAAAATAATTTTCTAGTTATCATAATACTTATTTTGTTAGAAATTAATTTTCAGAAACCATAAGTATTATGTCAAAACTTTTAATGTATCAGAAAATAAGCCAATGATATAATTCTTCTGAAATCAGTCGAAATATTTTACCAACTGACGACGGTATCACGACGGATGTTTAACGAACTAAAATTTATCGGTAAGGGTAACTAATTAAACAGCAAATCAAATTCTCATAATAACTTTGAGAAAACTGGCCGATATTTAAAATACTAAAACAACTTGCTCAAATATCTCATCAATTTATTTCTATAATATCTCACTCAAATATTGTCGATCAAACATTTTTCCTTATATTTCTTTTAAAAGTTGATTACTCTCTATTATTCAAAATTTTTTGAAAGTAATTTAAGTTCCATCTCTAAGTTCACCCGCTCCAGTCAGGCTCTTCGTTATACGGTCTTGAATTACACAACCCTTATTAGCAATTTGCATTACCAAGTCTGAATCCTTAATAACCTGAGATACTGAAATCAAATTGCATCTCAATTCTGGAACAAACAAAATGTTCCTAAGACTACATCCATCATCAAACACCACCGTTCATTTCTCTTTCGAAAGGCTATGCTCTCCATTAGGTAGTCCAATTCTACATGGAAAGATATACTTTGTATCTTTAAGTATATCGCTGTAACCTGTGATATGGTTAGAAGCTCCGGTATCCAGAACCCAGTCAAGAGAAGTAGGTTTACCACTTAGATGAGAAGATGAGGCTTTCTCCTCTAAAATCTTGATCAATGTCTGTGACTTCCCTCAGTGTTTTCATGAACCATTGCAATATTACCTCGCACCATTCCTCCACAACCTCTTCCGGTTCCTCATCCTATACCTCGGCCCATGCCTTTTCCTTTTTCACCCCACTAGGTTGGATACCCAATGAAAACAAGTTTCAGCCGTATGATCCTTCTTCTTGCAACTAGAACAAAACATCTTGTTCTTATCTTCAGTCCCAACATTAATATTGCTAGTTCTTTTAGCAAATGTGATTTGCTCTCTTTGTGCTTCTCCTCCTTTCATCACTATGTCTATCCTCTCCACTAACTTCACTTTGGCATACACCTGATTCAGATTAGGAAGTGGTTTGGTGCTAATAATGGCTGCACGAACAGAGCCATAAATCGTATCATTCAAACCGAGAAGAAATTGATGAATCCTATCTTCTTCTCTCTTCTTCTCCAATTTGACATTCAAACATAACTTGGGGAATTTTCTCTATGTCATTCATAATCCATTTACATAGATATATACATGAGCAAGACTTGTAGAGAAAATTCTGTGATTAATGCTCTAAATCCTAAAAGATACTAATCTACGAGATTCACAAATATACAAAGAGTAGTAAATGTGGAGATATTGACTTTCCGAAATTGTGATGATTGACTCCAAGTAATATCTTGCATCTAACAAAAATTAACTGAATTATACCCATTATATATAAAAAAGTAAAGAAATATTAGCCAAATATACGTAAGAAATTTATTCATTTAACTTCTATACGCATCTCTTACATTTTTGCAACCTGTAATTTATAGACAATCTTCAAGGCGTAGGGATTATATAATCCAGAATTAATCCATTACAAAGTACCAAAAAATAGATTTAGGAAACATGAATTTTTCATTAGCTATTGTATGGCTACAAGACTTAACAGATACAAGGGTTTTAGTTCTTATTAACGGTTTCAAGCTTCAAAAATTTTGGGATTCGATCAGTGGTTTCAGTTCATGTATACAAAATGAAATGTAATACTGTACACTAAATGTAGATTGTTTGAGGAGATTATTGGGAGTATCAAATCTCAATCGTAGATGTGTATCTCTCATATTACAAATAATCACTTTAAATTTGTAGAGAATTTATTTTAAAAAATATATCTTATCTTATCTAATAAATTAAGATTCCTCTAAAAACAAATCCTAAGACGCTGACACGTGTCGAAAGTTTTGCTAGAGACATTTTGAGAAATTATTTTTTAAGGTGTACAATTAAACAATTTTTACCAAAAAATTTCCATTAGATTTTTTCTGAATTTTCTTTAGTTTCACTCTCTATATCCCATATTATAAGATTATTTTAATAAATAGCATAAAATTTAAAAAACTACATTAAATAATTTTTTTTATTTTGTATTTCCTATCTTGAAAACATAACTTAATATTTAATTTAAACAATCCATCCAAAAAGAAATAATATTTCACAATATTAATAGCCACAAAAACTAAATAATTTTTTCGCATAGAAACTTGCATAATATCTAATAAAATAAAAAAGCCTTAAAATGACATAGTAAAGCAACCAAAGAACCAAAATGTAAGATATATCTATATATATATATATATAATTATTTTTAGTCTTCAACATCAAATATAAAAACATGAAAATAAATTTATCAAATTTTTTTGCAGGAAACCAACCAACAACTGCATTTACCATCATCAATAAGAATTTACAAACTAGATAAGCTCTCTCTAAATAAAATAAAATACTAAAAAAGAGGCATATTTAAGTTGGGTTTGAAAGTTTCCAAAAAAGATATTACGGATTTCCTTTTGTATAGGAATGATATAAATAAGCATAAGTTTCAGTTACTGTTCTATAAATAATTTAATAATTTAATTATTTTGCTTCGTAGAACTAGATACCATTTTTCATTTCTCTAGCAGCATTAAGAACAATGTAAATGAAGGATCTAATAATAAATCGATATCTAACAATCATTTTATCATAATCTAGCATTACTCATGATTCAATTAGAAATATAAGAACTAAGCATAGAAAAAAAGAAAAAGAAAGAGATAAACTTGAATAAATAAAGATAGAAGTGAAGAATTATTCACTAGAGTGACATAATATGGTGAAGATAAATCTAAAACATCAATAAGAGAGTTTGAATATAATAAAAACTTAGGGAAAAAAAAAACTTAGGTTTAGAGGTGTTGTTACAAATATTTATAGGAAGACAACAAAAGTTGAGTGGAGCACGCTGTGGCAATCTATTCTGGTGGTTAGGGTCGCCAAGGGCTGCATTGTTCACTCTAGCGGTCAAATGTGGCGGCCAAATGGCCGCTAGGATCATCCTCGAAAGCATGTTCGATCCATGCTGTCTTTGGCGGTCAGTTCTGGGGGTTTGGGTCGCTAGGGAATGCATCATGCTCGTTGAAACTTCAAATATTCATAACTTGCTAACCGTAACCCCAAATTCACTTCCGTTTTGATCCATATTCTTCATTTTTATGCTCTTCAATCTAATCATGGTGGTTTCTCACTTCTCCATGTCTAAGTTCCAAGTCTCCCATTCACCTTAAGAGATTCAAAAATTATTCAAAAACTTAAAAAGATTACAACCTAGGACTCTAAAATGCAAGATAATGCATAAGTGAGAGTCGATTGTAAAATGATATTAAAGTGACAAAAAGGGTTAAAATCATTCAAAAACATAGATATCACGCTCTAAGCTGAGAAATCAAACATGTAAACGTTAGATGAAAAACATTATTCATTTAAAACCTTTAAATTTATTTTTTATTTTCTATTGCAGAATTGAATCAGGACTCTTTTTCTTAGTTATAATTTTTTTTGTCAATAGTTATAGCATATTTAACCTCTTAAATATAATACATTATAGCACCATTTATACATAACTAAAAAATCTTTTCTGTAATGATTTATTTACTACCCTAAGAAAGTACTCCTTCTGTTTGGAAATATAAAATGTTCTAGCTAAAATTGCGGAGATTAAAATAGTATTTTTACTTTTAAAAATATCATTTAATATAGTAAATATAAAAAATTTAGCCAATTATGAAAATGACTGAAAAATACTATTCATCACACAAAATTTATTAAAATTAAAAAGTTACAAAGAAATATGAGAATATCATATATTTTGAAACAGAGGGAGTAATTTATTCTAATACTTCGATGTACTTCTATAATGAATACAACATGCATAGAGAAGTAGGGACCCTGTGGCTTTGGCATAAAAGACATGAGGGATCATTGAGATTTGGTGTAAAAATCTGTTATGAAATTTCTCTAATTATTAAGTTTTATGTGAGAGGAAAAATAGAGATTTTAAAAATAAATAGAGTAATATGTATTAATTGTTGGCATACGTAACAACAATGTAATTAAGTAAGAGTTACAACTGTTGGTAACCAGGTAAAAATACTAGTTCAGAATTTTGTACACGTTCTATAAATTTTAGATTACATACTCTACATGTTCTACAGAGTTTATAATTCATACATGTTCTACAATATTTAGAATTCAGATTAGCTATATGTTCTACCAAGTTTAGAATAAGTATTATGAACTTACTGGATATTTTACGAAGTTTAGAATACATATTATAAACTTTAATCTACATTTTACAAAAGTTTAGAATACATTTTCTGCTAGTTACTCTATGTTCAATGAATGCTAGAATATGTTATTTACGGTTTGGTCTACGTTCTATGAAATTTAGAAGATGAATTGACATAATTTAGAATTTGTAAAATAAAGAAACCGAATCTCCTATTTCTATGGAAACCAAATATTTGTTGAATCTTTAACATTAATGTCCAGATATATCACAAAGAAATTGAATATTTTCTAAGATTACGTTCTACGAAGTTTAGTATACACATTCTTCTTAATTTAGAATTTTTTTAGTATTTTTAAGTAAAAAATCATTGGTTTCATATGTTGAATACATTATTTGGGATTGATTTCTTGTATTTTGGAGATGAATATGCTGCAGATTTATATATGGTATGGTGTATGCAGATGGTTTAACAACAAGAGAGTGAAGATTTGTTATTGATGAAAAAAATACGAAATTATTTACTTTGCAATCCACTACAACTCCTCGAGAGCTGAAGATGATGGTTTCAGAAGACTATGAAATATATTTGAAATGAGATGCTAATATATTTTACATATCTATTTGTTAACTAATGTTAAACAAATGATTCTTAAATTTTATATAAAAAACACAAACCATTACGTTACGGTGTCTTAATTATATTTGGTAAAAATAAATTCATGAAATAAGTCTTGATTGATACTTGTGTCATTTTTTAATTTTTTTTTGCACAGATGTTATTAACATTATTATGTGCTATAATAATCATTTAATTTTTTTGTTAATCAAATGACAAGGCTACTATAGAGTTAACAATATTATAAAAGTATAAATGACCAATGTACAGAAAAAACGGTTTATATGGATAAACTTCAAAAAAAAAAAATTCAATCATCCCATTATATATACTGGGTCATGCAAGCACAGACAAGTATTTTGTTGTGTATATTTTTATTATATAGATTTATAGCTAATTTAATTAATTGTTTAATTAACATTATTATTGATACACATATGTTTTAACCCTGAATATACTGTAAGTACACATTTACAATCTCAATAGTACTTAGAGTTATGGTGATTTAAATAAATCTAGGATGCAAATGAGTTTATAGAGAAACTTTATGTAAATATGTATCTAAATTAAATTAAATAAATACTAAAAAAAGGAATTCTTCAGGGATTCATGCATATGAAAGCATCAATTATATGAGATGCATTAACGCTCTAGAGCTTAGATTATGGATGTAAAGTTATCCCGCTGTCGCGTAACATAACTATCTATGCAATGTAATCTAAATCAACTTAAAATTGTCGTTTGTTAAAAGAGAGACATGCATGCAATGAATATCTAATCTAATATGCTCACAAAGTGCAATAACTTCAACTGGTATTGGCTATATACACTTTTCCCATCAAAGATAGTTATATCCATTCAACAACACATTTGGTGTCATGATGATATGCACCCAAGTCTTCAAGCTTCCAATCCAAGAATCTATATGACAAGTTGATGACAAGCACGGAAATCCAAGCTAGTCTTCAACGATGGAGATTGATGAGATGAGGCTGAGACCGGTGATAAGTTTCGAACGGGTCTTCAACTAGGAATGTGAGATGGTTGGTGGAATAGAAGCAGAGGTGTTGGAGATCGGTGATGAGTTTTAAGCGGATCTTCAATGAGGTAAGGAATGGATCGAAAGCACCCACAAGAGATGTGACAGTCTCTTGATATAGCTAATCCTCAATCACCAAGCTAGGATACAAGGTGATGAAAGGAGATTGTCTTGATTCGCTCAAGAACAAGTGAAGAGAGAAATCTTGGGTTTTTTGATTCAAAATAGTCTAAGTGATTACAAGAAAGGAGTTTGCCTTTTATAGTAGGCAAACTTAGGTTCTCAAGCTAAAAATAGATAATTGTAAACAAACCCCCAAGTTCCTAACATAATCTTAAATTGGGTCTCAAAAAAAATATAACTACTCAGATTAAATAAAGAAAGAAATCAAGGCTTTATTTAGCGGAATGCCTTCTAGAAGATAAGATCAGATCTCATACCTAAATCATGCTTGTTATGGAAGTCTCCAAGGTGATTAAGTATTGGGGAAGATATGTTATGCACCAATTTTAATGCCTCATTAAAAACCCTCTCGACAAACCCAATGGGATAAATCCTAGGTGGGGAAAAGAGTAAAAATTCCTTGGCAAATTGAATATGTCTTCACTCTTGGGAGTTAGTGTAGACGCTTTTATCCTGGTTTCCGAGCTTCCAAAGATAGGTAAGAATAGGCCGCAAGCTCTCGGAGAGTCGACTGTCATCCGACTGTCATCCGGCTGTCATCAGCTGTCATCAACGATTCTGCATAACTGTTGAACCTACCTTGGTAAGCTCTCGCCCTATGTCCCTTTAGGTTGGCTCCAAGTGGGAGTATTGGTGCTTCGGGCTTCTCCTTTTTCTCATGGTCCTTCGGTAAGGATGCATTTGGTGCCTTGTCCACATTATCTCCTCCCTCTTCTAGAGGTTTTGTCCTCAAAACTTGGTTCTCACCTATATCAAAAGGAGCCAAATTAGTAATATTGAAAGAAGAAGAAATATTAAACTCACCGGTAGTTCTAGCCGGTAAGCGTTATCATTGATCTTCTCCAGGACTTTGAAAGGACCGTCTCCTTGTGATGCTAGCTTTGACTTCCTTTTATCGGGAAACCTCTCTGGCCTTAGGTGTAGCCAAACCCACTCTCCCAGTTCAAATATGACATGCTTGTGCCCCTTGTTGGTTTATCTTGTATAGCACTCGGTCCTTCTCTCTATATTTTCCCAGACCTTCTCGTGGAGTTTCTTGATGAACACGGCTTTGGTAGTGGCGTGTTGATTATCAAGATGAGAGACTGGTAGGGGTAGGAGGTCTAGGGGTGTCAAAGGATTGAACCCATAGGCGCCTTCGAATGGTAATAGCCTAGTCGTGAAATGTCTTGCTCAGTTATACGCAAACTCCACAAAAGGTAAGCACTTGACTCAATTCCTCAAGTTTTTCCCTATGGTGGTCCTAAGCAACATGGCAAACGTCCTATTAACTACCTCAGTCTGTCCATCCGTTTGCGGATGACAAGTGGTGGAGAAATCTAGTTTGGTGCCAAGTTTCTTCCAAAGAGTCCTCCAAAAGTGACTTAGAAATTTAGTATCCCTACCCACACGATTGTCCGAGGTATCCCATGTAGCTTCACCACTTCTTTGAAGAACAACATAGCGGTTTGGGAGGTGTCATTGGTTTTAGCACATGGTATAAAGTGTGTCATCTTCGAAAACCTATCCACCACAACAAAAATGGAGTCTTTGTGTTGTATCTTAGATAATCCCAACACAAAATCCATTGAGAGATCAATCCAAGGGAAGGTAGGAATCAGCAATGGAATGTACAATCCATGGGATTGAGCTCCGGACTTTGCCTTCTTACAAGTCAAAGATTTGGAGAAAAGCTTCTCAACGATTTTCTTCATTCCCGGCCAAAAGGAATGCTCTCGGAGGATTGCTAATTTCTTGTCAACACCAAAATGACCCATAAGGCCTCTTCCATGAGCTTTTCTAATCAATAATTCTTGTATGGAGCCTCGAGGAATACATAATCTCCGATCCTTAAAAAGGAACCCTTCATACACAAAGAAATTTTCGTAGACTCCCTTGCTATGCCCTTGGTAGCATTCACTCAATCCCGGATCTTGATCATATAAATCCTTGATACCTTCAAAACCTAGAACCTTAGCCTCCATAGTAGTTATTAAAGCATATCTGAGACAAGGCATCAACCACTACATTTTGCTTTCCCTTCTTGTTGTTTATAACATATGGGAAGGTCTCAATGAACTCCAACCATTTGGAAAGCCTCTTCTTCAAATTGGTATGCCATCTTAAATGCTTCAAAGTTTCATGGTCGGTGTGTATTACACATTCTTTAATGTTTCCAAGTTTCTATTGCTCTCACCAAGGCATAGAGTTCCTTGTCGTATGTGGGATAATTCAAAGCTGCCCCACCAAGCTTTTCACTAAAGAAAGCAACCGGTTTCCCTCCTTGTGTTAGGACTGTCCTAATACCTACCCTAGAAGAATCACATTCCATTTCGAATGTCTTAGTAAAGTCCGGTAAGACAAGCAATGGTGAATGGGTAAGGTGGTGCTTCAACTCTCGGAATGCCTCTTCTTAAGTTTCTCCCAAACTAAACCCCATATTTTTCTTGATCACAGTCATGGGAGGGGCTGCTACCGTGCTGAAATCCCTAACAAACCTCCTATAGAAGCTTACCAATCCGTGGAAACTCCTAACTTGGCTAATGCTTGTGGGAGTTGGTCATTCCTCTATATCCCTTATCTTCTCATTATCAATGCATAACCCCAACCATTCGTTCAAACCTTGCTTAGTTTTGAATGCGGTTTTTCACTCGTCTCTCTCTTACATTCGCACTTAATGGTATCCACTTTTGAGATCAATCTTTGAAAAGATGGTGGAGCCACTCAATTAGTCGATCATGTCATCAAGCTAGGGAATCAGATGCCAGTATTTGATGGTGATATTGTTGATGGCTCGACAATCAACACACATTCGACATGAGCCATACTTCTTTGGTAAGAGTAAGAACGGTACAACACATGGACTTATACTCTCACTCACGTATCCCTTGTTCATTAGCTCGGCAACTTGCCTCTCCAATTCTTTAACCTCCTTGGGATTTACCTGGTACGCCAACCTATTAGGTAATTGTGCTCCGAGGATTAGATCAATCGAGTGTTCTATACCTCTAAGAGGAGGTAATCCTTTAGGGATATCTTCCAGGAACACATTTTCATAGTTCTCCAACAGTTGTCTAAGCTCCTCTAGTAAATTTTCTCTCAAAGCACCTATACTCAAAGCCTCCTTGTAAACCATTAGTAAAATACCACAAGCCTTATCCTTAAGGCTTTTTCTCACATCACAAGAATTAATAAGGAAATTAGTTTTAACGCTAGTGTCCCTATAAAATTTAGATGTAGTTCATTCACTTTCATTGGTGTAAGTGGAACAAGGCTAAAACGTTTCTTATCATGCAAGAAGGAATATTGATTGGTGCGGCCAAAATGTGTGGCCTCCTTATCAAACTGCCAAGATCTCCCAAGAAGGAGGTGGCTAGCTTGCATCAGTACCACATCACACAAGACTTAGTCTTGGTACTTTCCTACACTAAATGGAACTAAAGCTTGATCTCCAACCTTAATCACCGTTATTATTTTACCATTTAAATTTATAAGGAGTAGGATTCTTAGTAGTTTTGAGCTTTATCTTTTCAACCATGTAGGAACTTACCATGTTAGTGAAAGACCCTCCATCGATTATTAAGCCACATACCTTGCCACTTACCATGAACCTCGTGTGGAAAATTGTTTCCCTTTGATCAGTGTCACTCGGCTCTTGCACGGTGCTAAGTATTATCTGAATCACAAGTAATTCTCCTTCATCCAGATACTCGATAACTTCTTCTAAATCCTCTCTTTCTTCTTGAATCTCTTCCTTGTCTTTAGATTCGTATATTCTCCCATAGGGGTGATGACCATAACCCTTATATTCGGACAATCCCTCGCATAGTATCCATGGCCTTGTCATTTGAAACATACAGTGTCTCGGATCCTCACATTGGTAGTTTCTTTCCACGGATCATTCCGGGTCTCTTTGTTGGGTTCATGAGGTCTTGGCTTAAACCTCAATTGTACCATGGCCAGTTTGCCCCTATCTTGTACTCGGGGAGAACCATTTGAAGGTGAGGCATCCGGTGACCAACTTGGTATTCCTTGGGTTCTTCCTCAGCTCACACTAGCTTGCTTCCTCTTTACTTGTTGTTCCACTTGAATATCTAGATGCAAGAGCTCTTCAAACCCTCCATAAGATTGTCTCTCAAACATACAGACTATTCTATCTTGAAGACCGTCCAAGAATTAAGCCATAAGGTTCTCTTCGGCTTCGGAGATGCTCAAATTCCTCGTAGTATTCCTCGACCATCCTACTTCATTGAGTGAGTTTTTGGAATTTCTTTTGGAGTTCTCGGTGGTACAAGGGAGACACATATTTTCTCTTCATCATGCACTTAATAGCTTTCCAAGATGTAACCGGGCCTTCTCGATTTCTTCTCACTGATCTTGTTCCCACCATGTAAAAGCATGGTCCTTCCTTTGGTCATCGTACTCGTAGCACTTGAAGATATGGTCCATTCTTTGTTCCCAATCCAAGTATGCCTTCGGGTCGATCTTACCGGAAAAAGTAGGAGCCATGAGTTTTAGGGTCAGAACATGAGGTCTAGGCGCCTGCTCATCCTCTTCTTCATTAAGCCCCACTCGTCTTCTAGGTCTCATCCTTCTTTAAGGTGGAGACTCTAACTCATCCTCGGAGACAGTCTCTTGATCCGGTCCTTGGCGCGGTGGAGCTTAGGGAGGTGGAGTCTTGACACGAGTAAGCCTCTCTCCGAGTTGTAGGAGTTGGGCTTTCAAAGTAGATAACATAATACCCACATTTGGTGGTTCAGCCATGTTTGATAATCCCTTCAACTAGTAGAACCTAATTTTAGGAAATTCTCGACTCTGATACCATATGATATACATCCAAGTCTTCAAGCTTCAAATCCAAGAATCTGGATGATAAGTTGATGACAAGCGCTAGAAATCCAAGCTAGTCTTCAATGATGGAGAAGGATGAGATGAGGCTGAGACCAGTGATAAGTTTTGAACGGGTCTTCAACTAGGAAGGTGAGATGCCTGGTGAAATAGAAGCGGAGATGTTGGAGATCGGCGGTGAGTTTCAAGCGGATCTTCAAAGAGGTAAGGAATGGATCAGAAGCACCACCAAGAGATGTGACAGTCTCTTGATATAGCTAATCCTCAATCACCGAGCTAGGCTATGAGGTGATGAAAGGAGATTGTCTTGATTCGCTCAAGAACAAGTAAAGAGAGAAATCTTGGGTTTTTTTTTAATTCAAAATAGTCTAAGTGATTACAAGAAAGGAGTTTTCCTTTTATAGTAGGAAAAATTAGGTTCTTAAGCTAATTAGATAATTGCAAACAAACCCCCAATTTCCTAACATAATCCTAAATTGGGTCTCAAAGAAAATAAAACTACTCGGATTAAATAAAGAAAGAAAAGAATGCTTTTTAGCGGAATGCCTTCTAGAAAATCAGACCACATCTCATACCTAAATCATACTTGTCATGGAAGTTTCCAAGCTGATTAAATATTAGGGAAGATATGTGATGCACCAAGTTCAATGCCTCGTTAAAAACCCCTCGGCAAACCCAATGGGATAAATCCGAGGTGGAGAAAAAGATTACAAATTTCTTGGCAACTTGAATCCATCTTCACTCTTGGGAGATAGTGAAGATGCTTGATCCTGCTTCCCAAAGCTGATTAAGCTTCCCGAGCTTCCAAAGATAGGTGAGAATAGGAAGGAAATTCTCGGAGAATCGGCTGCCATTCGACTGTCATCGGCTGTCATCCTACTATCATCGGCTGTCATCAACGCTTCTGCATAACTGTTGAACCTAACTCGGTAAGATCTCGCCTTTTGTCCCTTGAGGTTGGGTCCAAGTGGGAGTATTGGTGCTTTGAGCTTCTCCTTGTTCTCATGGATCTTCGGTATGGATGCATCTGGTGCCAAATTAGCCTCTGCCCTAAATCCATTTCATCGTGACACCAAAAGTGTTGTTGAATGGATATAACTATCTTTGATGGATAAATTGTCTTTAGCGAACGATAGTTGAAGTTATTGTACTTTGTGAGCATATTAATTTAGATTATCATTACATACATGTATCTCTATTAACAAACGTCAGTGTAAGATTGCTAGAGATTATGTTACATCGATACTTATGTTACGTGATAGAGGGATAAATTTACATCCGTAATCTAAGCTCTACAAAGTTACTTAACGCATCTCATGTTATCACTGCATTCATACGCGTTAATCCCTGAAAGAATTCCTATTATTTTGTATTTATTTAATTTAATATGCATCATATTTACACTGAGTTTTTCTATAAACTTCATTGCATCTTACCTTTATTTAAATCACCACAGTTCATCTTGTACTCTATTGAACATCGTGGATTCGATCCCTAAGTACTATTGTGATAATCAATCTTCGGTTGGCTAAGGTATGTGCTCTGAATCTCCCTTTTTCAACTCGAATTTCAAGTTCATCAATGGAGAAAAGTGTGCTTTCTTCATTATTTGATCTTTAACATGATTTTCTATGAGAAATAATGCCTAATAGTTGATAAAAATGATTGATAGCTTCGAATTTGGTGTTTAATGGCTTGAAACTGAGATTTTGGGATTTTTGTGTTGAAGTGCATAGTGATTTCGGATTTATGGAATATTAGTGCTTAATTGTTGTTGATTATTATCTAATAATATCTATAAAATTTAAAAGGAACTTTTTGATGCTTAATTTGCGACGAATTAGTCACTTTTGATTTTTGGAATTTCTTATAATTAATTTGTGATTAAATTTGAAAATAATTATGCATAAATAGTGTTTAATCATTTCTTTTGTTATTAAATTGCATTATCATACTTTAATAATTTTGATTTAGTTCTGATATTTTGTGAAGGGACTTACTTCTGTAGTATTTTTCCTTTGAATTTTACAGATATCTCACTACATACCAGATGGGCTAGTTCACAGGCATCTAGGCCTGCTCGACCATGTTCCATGGAAGCACATAAGTGTGAGATGGAGAGCTGCAAGCTCCATCCCATGTGCTTTCTAGGCCTGCTCGACCACGTTCCATGGAAGCACATAAGCGTGAGATGGAGAACTGCAAGTTCCATCCCATGTGCTTTCTGCATGATCACATACTCGAGGAGAGAGGTATCAAATATGAGGTCCCCAGAGCTCTTGAGACCATCTGATTTAGGAGTTTTCACACTAACTCATGGACTTGTACAAGAAGCCCGCTGTTGAGTTTTTGGGTATAGTGACAGTTTGTTATCCCAAGCAGACTGAGGTGCATCCAAGGGATGGATCAGTTTATTCATTGCAGGACAGCATCACATTATGCCCATCCATCAGTTTGATGAGATCTACGGTTTTCTCGAGAGACAAGAAACGGATGTTGGATGTGTCTTTGCTCCTGATGATTTATGGGCTACCAATAGTTCTTGTAGCTATGGCTCTGGTGCCTGGAAGTAGGCACAAATACGCAGTCCCTTGTTGTGGGTTGTTGCTAAGTTCATCAGCAACACCATTTAGAGTCAATGCGAGGTTGGGGCGATCAATGTCCCTAAGTTGTGGATGCTGCGAGAGGGCGTGAGAGCCTATTTGGACGACCCAGCAGATGAGGATTATGGTGAGCCTCATGATATTGACTTTGGATCATTGCTGGCTGCTGAGTTTGGTGCGGCCGAGGGCCTTATACGGATTGGAAGAAAGGAGGCTCATCACGGCAGTCTTGTAACGTTTATTCTGATGGCGCTTGGGTACGAGACTCCACATCCTCCACTTGAGATACGCATGCGCTTTATAGACAGGGAGCATCTGTAGAACACCCTGATTCTGGTGTGAGGTAGCACAGTCTGGCAGTTTCAGGACATAGAGGGGATATACAAATACCTTCAGTTGCCTACACCAGAGCCTCTTCATTCTCCCATGCACCACTCCTCTTGTTTGACGAATCTGAGTTTATTAATCCAGAGCTTTCTGAGCATTACGATGATGCTGAGTACATACACGTGATGTATGAGTCCACGCATAAGAACAACAAGATGTTATGGTTGCTTCTAGGATTTTTTAGGAATATCAAACCCTGTTGTGTTTCTACACCTCCAGTTCGAGATAGCCAGCCTTTAGATATTGAGGATGATGTTATGGGTTATATTGATGACAATGATGAGAATAAAGAGAAGCTCTTTAAGCCTATTTTTTGACGTAGTCAGTTACCGGTCCTTTCTGCCACGAACACTGCATCGATGAGTCCTTCAGACTCCACTACACAGAGCTACATGCTAGCACGCAGCAGTGAGAGCCATGACAGCTGCAGTCCAACTGATCGGTGCTTGACTACCACCGATCGGTAGAGCTTTGTATATGGACCAATTAGTATGTTGTGGTTACCCATCAGTATGTTGTTACAAAAAACCTTGTATTTTATTTTCTTTTAACTTTTTTTTGCAATTTGTATTAACTATTTACATATGAGTATATTTTCTTTGAATTTACTTTTACATTGGCATGCCGTATTTTAAGTATGGGAGAGGATATATCTATGCTTACTAACATGTGTTTCTAACATTTGTTTTTATTTTGATTTTTCGTTTCTTTTGAGTCATTTTTAATTTTATTGAGACAAAGTAAGGTAACTATGAGCTTTTCTAGGAACAACTACTTCGGGACGACTTTCTCATGACTTATTCTGGTTTGTTTGGTGTCAGAACCGAATATTGGAAAGACAACGAGCAGACTCAATAATCAAGAAAGACCCTATCACTTTGAAACTTGGATGATTTAATTTAGCCTTACTAAGCGGAACCTTGAACTAAGATTTAATTTATCTTACTTAGGGGCTTGGTAATTATGTCATGAACCATACATTCAGAGTTTTCTTTCTATCATTTTTACCACTCTTATTAACTCTGAATGGCTAGACTCATCTTTAATCGGGTACCACACCCTTACCTCAGCCATTTTGAATACCTCATGCATTATTGTGATTTCATCGTCATGTGCATTCATGTGCAAAAACTATGGAGTATATGGACCGACATAGTTGACCTTTCTTTAGGATTAGATATGGGGAATGTTAAGAATGTTTAGAATGATTATGAGCCTTCAATATTTAATTTTTCCTTGGTATATGAATTGATTATGTTCCTCTATATTCTTTTGTATATAACATAACTAAAAAAAGAGAGAAAAAGAGGAATCAGTTTCATTTGCTGTAAATACCATGGAAAATCAAAGGTTATGTTGAGTTTGAAATATTAGAGGGTCCGAGTGAAAGGAAGGCTATGACAGCCCAAAACACATGAGCCAGTATTAAGAGCCTTATTACTAAGACCATGGACATGTTCGATATTTCCTTTGTGAAAGCGCATATACTTTTAATGAATGTCTAAAGGTTAAGTTAACTGATTCCAAGAGTTTTTTGTGGTCACGGGATTTAGAGTATGGACTATTGCTATACTCATGCTCTAGTACGTATAGTAGGTCAGCCTGGCGTGATTTTGATGCAGTTTACATAAGAAAATCCCGAGCCAAGTTCGTTCCCAAGAATAAGTGAGTTTACGTTCTTCAAAGTTTTCTTTTTGGATTTTGATTTTTACTGTCCTTACTTGAGGATAAGTAAGGATTCAAGTCTGGAGGAATTGTGCTCACACTTATATTTACCGTTTGTTAGAGTCATTTTAATACCGAGTATTGAGTCATTTCAATATGAAAAAGATAGTTTTCAATACTTTTATGAATTTATAGGTTTGTATACTTGCTGGAGTTAAAAGAAACTTTTAGAGTGGAATAGGATTAAAGCTCATAAAAATATAAAGAAGTCAAGACAGAAGACCGATCGGTGCTAAAGACAACAAGAACCGATCGGTACACACTTGTCCTTGATCGGTGCGCCAACTTATGAAGTTTATATTTTTCATTTCTAGGGTTTCCCTTTATTTGTATAGAGAAGAGGTAGAGACAAAAATACAGTTTTCTTAGCTTTAAGGTGTTACTTTGTACACATTCTTTTATTCTTTTATTTTATTTTAAGTTCTTCATCTATTTTCATCATGCATCCTATCTGCATGTATGAGTAGATCAGATCATATACTCTAGGGTTTTTGAAGGGATATTTATGTAGATTTATGCTATCAGTCATATGAGATTATCATATTGTTCTTCATCTAAGATTTCTCTTAATGTCTTGTCTAATTTGGTCTATTAGCCTCTGCCCCAAATTTATTTCATCGTACCACCAAAAGTGTTGTTGAATGGATAGAACTATCTATGATAGGCAAACTGTCTTTAGCCAACGACAATTGAGGTTACTACACTTTGTGAGCATATTAGATTAGGCTATCATTGGATGCATGTATCTCTATTAACAAACGACAGTTTAAGATTGCTAGAGATTACATTGTATATATAGTTATGTTACCCGACAACATGATAACTTTACATCCGTAATCTAAGCTCTAGAACGTTACTTAATGCATCTCATGTTATCACTGCATTCATACACATGAATCCTTGTAAGAATTCTCTCTATTTAGTATTTATTTAATTTAATTTACATTGAGTTTCTCTATAAACTCCTTTGCATCTTAGTTTTATTTAAATCACCATAATTCATCGTCTGCTCAATTGATCCTGATGGATTCAACCCCTAAGTATTATTGTGATTGTCACTGTGTAGTATACTCAGGGTTACAACCTCTTTGTATCAATTTTTAACCCTGAATATACTTGATAAACAGAGGTTTTAACCCTAAATATACTGCAAGTGCACAGTGACAATCGCAATAGAACTTAGAGATCGAATCCATGAGGATCAATAGAACACACTATGAATTATGGTGATTTAAATAAATGTAAAATGTAAAAGATTTTATAGAGAAACTCGGTGTAAATATGTATGTAAATTAAATTAAATAAATACTAAAGAAAGGCAATTATTTTAGGGATTCATGAGTATGAATGCATTGATAACATTAGATGCATTAAGTAACGTTCTAGGGCTTGGATTACGAATGCAAAGTTATCATGTTGTCACGTAACAAAACTATTTATGCAATGTAATCTCTAGCAATCTTAAATTGTCGTTTATTAATATAGATACATCCATGCAATGATAACCTAATCTAATATGTACACAAAGTACAGTAACTTCAACTGTCGTTGGCTAAAGACACTTTGGCCATCAGAGATAGTTCATCCATTCAGCAACACTTTTGGTGTCACGATGAAATATATTTAGGGCAGAGGCTAATTGGCCAAATTAGGCAAGGCATTAAGAGAAATCTTAGATGAAGAACAATATGATAATCTCATATGAACAATAGAATAAATCTACATGAATATCACCTCAGAAACCCTAGACTATATGAACAGATCTACTCACACATGTAGGGAGGATGCATGATAAATATAGATGAAGAAATTAAAATAAAATAAAAGAATATGTACATAGTAACATCTTAAAGCTAGGAAAACTGTATTTTCGTCTATGCCTCTTCTCTACAGTCGAGGCATCTTATTTATACAAACAAAGGAAAGCTCTAAAAGTGAAAAATCAAAACTTCGGAAGTCGGCACACTGATCGGTAACAATTGTGTACCGATCGGTTCTTGTGGTCTTTAGCACCGATCGGTTGGCAATGGTGCACCGATCAGTCTTTTATCTTGACTTCATTTTTTTTCTTCACGAGCTTTGATCTAATTCCACTCTAAAATTTTCTTTTTGACTCCATCAAGTGTACAAACTTATAAATACATAAAAGTACCAAAAACTATCTTGTTCTTATTAAAAATACTCAAGACTCGATATTAAAACGACTCTAAAACCGGTAAATATAAGTGTTAACAATTATTATTATTTTTCAATTTTACTACTGTATATTTATATAGATTTTATGGATATTAACTACTAAATTGACATTATTTATATTTGTATTAAAAAATTAAAAGTAATATATTTTTAATATAGTCAATTATTGCTATAAATTAATTATTTCTTAGAAAAAATTTGAAGTGTTGAATTTATTCTTTATTGTGATTAGTTTTTAGTAATTTCTACAGTAACAAAATATAAAAATAAAGAAAAAGTGTTTAAAGAAAAATATGGCAACATAAAACAATAGAAGTAAATTTTATTGACAAGAAAACTGATTTATTTAGGTAAAGTATGATTGGATAGTTGTATCTTTATATCAATGTGATGAAACCGTGGGTGAAAGATTAAATAAAAAACCTTATTTGGTGTTGATGAGAAAAGAAAGATGAGAATTTGTGAGGAGGAGATGATGAATCGATGAATTTTGTTTTTATGGATGCAAAAAGTAGATGATATTTATAGGAGGATATATCTTATGTTGTGAAATTTTATTAATTGAATTTTGATTTATTGTTTCTAAATGAAAAAAATAGACGATAATTATTTATGGAATTAAGATTTCGGTTTCAATTAAAAAAATAAACAACAAATTTTATGGAAATAAGAATTTTGTTTCAATTATTTATGAAATATATATGAATTAGATTTTTTGTGTTAGGGAAATGGAATAAGAGTAATATAATAAACAACCTAAATTAGATTTGAGCGTTTGGTAAACAGATTAGCTTATTCAAAAAAGTTGAATTAATTAAATTAACAAGTTTGAAAAAATTTGTGTGATTGACACTTCAACACCAATGTTATATTTAATATATAAAAGATGATAGTATATTTATAAAGAGAAAATGCTCACCAGCTACACCAACTATTAACTACCGCATACTCACACATCCAAAGGAAAACAATATATATATATATATATATATATATATTAAAATAAGCGTTCTATTCATCATTGAAACTTTTCTTGCAATGCAACGGAGCTATAAATATATTTGAACTTTAGTCTAGAATTTTTAAAATTTTTAGATGATACAAGACGAAAAGACACAAAAAACACACCTCTAGTTAAGGCCACTCGTCTTCCAACAAATTTTTTTTTATTTCTTATTTTTCAATCCAAACCTCAAAAAATATCTCACAAAAACACGAACTAAAAAAATAAAATTTATTATTTTGTTCTAACCAAAGCCACAAAAAATGTTTTCCAAAAAAAATAATTAAATAAAATGAAAATTATTATCTTTTCTAACAATAAATCCAAAAATGTCTCCCAACAGAATAAAAAATAGAAAACTATTTTTGAAAAATACACTATATAATAATGTAAATTTTCTTTTGTGAGAATCTCTAACACACCTTTCACCAACAATTCTTTTTTTCTCTTTCTTAATTTCTTTTTCTTTTCAAACTAAAACTTTAAAAAATGCCACTTCTTCTCTTTTCCGCACCAATCTTAATTGACTACTACGTCTTTATTTGGGTGTATAGCTCAGTTGGTAGAGCATTGGGCCACAAAAAAAATCTTGTTATCTTTTTCTAACCAAAACTACAAAAAATATCTCCCAAAAAATATAAATAAAAATATAAAAATTTATTATATTTTTCTAATGAAAACTCCAAAACATATCTCCCAACAGAATAGAAAAACAAAAAAAAATATTTAAAAAAAAAATCACTTCAAGAAAATATAGAATTAATAATTAAAAAAACAACCGATTTAACAAATTGAAATCTTCTTATTCTTTCTAACTAAACCCCAACAAATGTATTCCAAAAAACTGAACTAAAAATACAAAATTTTCAAAAAACCACCAAACAACCAATTTAACAAATTAAAATCTTATTATCTTCTTCTAACCAAAACTCCAACATATGTCTCCAAAAACAGAACTAAGAATAAAAATAATCTTATTACTTCCATAAATTAAAATTCAAATATTTTTAATTTATTCACGTAAATATCTCACTCAATTACTCTGTAAGTGTCTCTCTAATGTGCTATAACTCATTAAAAGTATAATGAAACTACAATAAAACCCTTATAATTTAACCAATCTTAAAAACAAACAAAAATATTGGTCAACACAAATAACACCATTAATCAAAGAGAACTAAGACTAATAATTAAGGACAATAAAGACTAAAAATTAAAAGCAATTAATGATACAATAAATCAGAAAAAAAGCTTACATCAACAAATATTTTACACTAAGGGGTGAATTAGATGAAAAATTTGGAGTGATTTGAGTTTTAGTGAGTTTTGAGATGATTTTGATGAATTTTGGTGAATTAGATATTTTTTAATTAAAATTTCTCTGAAATCTCACATAAAACTAAGAGATTTTGATATATGTATTTTTAACTAGAAATTTCCTGAAATCTCATCTAAAAATTTTAAATTCGATTTTTAAAATTTTTTCACTAACATATGATTTGTCATGTTAACTCAAATCTCTCCAAATGCTCAGTTTAGTATATCCCATAATATATAAATAATAACCACAAATATTAATACATTAGAAATTCCAAAACAAAACCTACTCTAAAGAGAAAAAATGGATAGAATAGAATATATATTTTACTATGCAATTATCCAATCCCCAACCGGAAGTATGAATCATCTCCAACTCAAAATCACAACACAACAACGTGGAAAAAATAACATCAATTACACGATTCATTTGGCCAACAGACAGATACTTCAAACACATGATAATAACTTCAAAGATTTGATCAACTTCTACCTCATATTTCATGACATTTATGAACAAATATTATTTACATTAACCAATGATTTATTAAACTTCATTCATACATCTATAATCCCAGCTCAAGAACACTACACACATTGCTTCGAACTGTTTTTCAAAATTAAAGATCTCAACTCAAATGCTTCAATAAGATTAGATGTGGAATTGCTAATAGGAGATCTAGAACATTTTGAAACACCAGCTACAGAAGAAGAAGAAAGAAGATGATTGTTCAAAATATCTAGAAAATTTAAAGGGACCAAAGAACATCAGTACTTTACTTTGTGACCATAATTTCATCACGATTGTATTTAAGACTGGTTACATTACAAAATAAGTTGTTCTTATTGTAGAAGAGAATTATTTTGATATTTATATCAAATTTGAGTAATGATAAAATAAATTTTTGAAGAAGCAACTATAAATATTAAAATTATATGCGGTTTGAAATACCAAAGTTAGTGATGAATGTGTTATACTATTAAAATATTTATAGGGAAATGTTATTAATAGATTAAAATGTAAAAAATAGATTAATAAAACTAAGAACAATAAATTAAAGAATACAAAACCAATTTAATAAGCTTCCGTTGTGAAAACAAAGTTTGTGACGCTGAGATGTGACTAAATAAGTAAGATATAATTTGAAGTACCCCTTCCTTATCTCATACTACTCTTTCAATATATAATCCAATTTTTGAAAACATAAAACTATATTACTTTTATACATTAAAAACATAAAATACATTCCACTAAAAATGTACATGGATAAATAACAAAAACTGCAAATAGAAAGAAAAATAATATAATAAATAAAAATTGAAAATATTATATACACAAAAATAAAATAAAGAGGCCGCTTACAAAAAAAACAAAATATATAGATAGCAAAAACCAATGTATAATAATGAAAAGAGTACTACAATAATATACGGCTTAAAATAATAAAATCAAAATAATAGGAAAACCCTCAATAAATTATGATACTCTAAAAACAACAAATTAATCTTAAATAATGGAGAAATCTAAATAAGGAGAAAAAACCAATGTCAACCGAACAAAAAATAATATGTGATATGGGGTAAAAAATTAGGTCCAAAAAAATAAACCATAAAAATTAAAATAAATAAACAACCAATAAACATTTCTTATAATCGACACGAATATTCCTTAAACCATGAGAAATATAAAATTGTGAATGTCTAATAGTGCATACAAAGAAAAAGTCTAGAAATGAATAAAAATTAAAAATAGAACCAACAAATAAATTAAAAAAATATAACAGTAAAAAATAACAAAGAAAAACTATATATATGTACGTACACCTAAAAATAAAATACATAAAAATATATATTAAACCCGCGCAACGCGCATTAATTTTTCTAGTAGATGATATTATGCTCTATGTATTAAAATCAATTTTAAGTTTTCAGAAAATTAACATATTTATATTTTATGGTAGAATATTGGTGATGAAATTCAATCCAAATTTTGGTTAGATTGAGACTCAGATTTTTTACTTTTAGAATGTTTGGTTTATGAATAATAAAATTTAATGTATAAAAATATTGAAAGTAATTGTAGATATGTAGTATAACTCTCAAATTATATTAAATGTGATGGGTTTTTTTATTTAATAGATATAAAGTATATACTTTTAAATTTTAATTATATATTTATACATTATATTAAAGTTAAATTTTCAACTGAATTATTTGCCAAAAAATTTCTAATACTAAAAATGTAAAAAAAAACACATTTTTTTATTTTATTAATTTTTTTATGTGTTAAATATGATTTTTTGTTACAAAAATTGAAGAATAAAATCGCCGGGAAATCTTGTTCCAAAGGAAGAGGAGAAAAATGGAAGAAAGGTGAAAGATCCTTGATTTATTTGAAAGAAAATTGTATCTTTTCTTAATTTCTTAATTTACCTTTTAAAATATTATTTTCTTTAAAATTTACTCTTTTATAGTAGGTGAAAATAACTCTTAAAACTATAAATTCAATGCAAGATTATTACAATATGAAAAGATCTCTTAAAGCTACAAATTGTAATGCAATTTTATTACAACATGAAAAGAACTCCTAAAGCTATAAATTTTAATACGAGTTTATTACAATATGAACAGAACTCGTAAACTAATTTTGAGAATTTAAATGTTGACTCTCAAAAATCTTGTAATACCACATTAAAAGAAACTCATGTGATTAATATATCTAAGATATTGTTCAATCCAATAACCTAAACCATTAAGATCCATAGGGTTGAGATGAAACACCCTCTGTTTCTGACCAAACATTGGAACATGACTCTAGTCATCTTCTGTTCTCTGTTGTCCTTCCTTTGTTTCCTCGAATTCTCGGACGCTTTTGCAATCCACTTTTTGAGAAAAGTTATTTGATCCACCATTTTCTTGTATTGGTCGATCTCTGGGAGCGTCTTAAACTCTGAAACCAGCCTTTGCACACCGGAATTGGATGGCCATACCTCATTATTGGTATTGTACGGACTGTATACTAACATGCAATGAAACCACATAACGTGGAGAGCTCACACACGTTTCATAACTTAATCTCTCTTCTTTTTCTTGAAAATTATTTTTCCTCGATGAATCGTTGAAAATGAGAGCAAGTTTCACCTTCTTTCTCTTCATTAAGGATTATTTTTATTTTATATTTCTGTGTTTTGCTTTGAGTTTTTGGATATATAGTGTTATATAGTGATGAAGGGATGAAAATTTTTCTTTCTTTAAGAGACATTTAACTTTGATTTGAAACTAGTCAAAATAATAAATTAATATGTAATATGAAATTTTCAAATGGTACATATAATTGTGGTACAAAAGATAGTAGTAAAACTAGAGATGGTACAAGATTACAATACAAACATCAATTTCAATTCTTAACATCATAGTAGTATAAATAATAAATATTATTAGAAACTAAAACTTTAATTAGAATAAGATATATAATTAAATAAAAAAATTGATTATTTTTATTAAAATATTATATCTACAAATAAATTTGGAAAATTTAATATTTAAAATTATTAGTATTATCTTACTAACTTTTACTTAGTCAAACCATATGGTACTGAGTGTACACTACATTTGGAAATCTATGAGTTAATTTCTTTTAGAAGCATAGTAAAATTAAAAATATTTCTTAATTCACTTAGTCAAAAATGACACTTACTATTAAAAATAATTTTATTAAGTTTGACTAGGGAATGCCTCATGGGTTGCATTGGTTTTAATTTAATATATATTGAAATTTGTAATATTTATAAATAATTATATTTTGAAATATGTTCAGCTACTTTTTATTTAAATTTATTATTTTATATTTTTCATACAAAACTTTAATTGTCGATAGTACATGAAATAGAATTAAATATGAATTTGATAAAAATAAATTTATACTTCTTTTTAATATAAATTTTATTTTATTAGTGGAATGTAGTTATATAAATACTTTATCTTCTACAATGTTGGTAGCTTAAAAATAAATGCTTTTGCGGGGTTTACAACTCATTAAATTCAATTTTTGCATAGAATATTGTTTCATATATATGAATTCATGCAATGTGAATTGTTGAATATATGAAGAAATCAATTAGAATGTCTGTATAATGACATGCATATTGCATTATTTCTCTCTCAATTTAATGTCATGTCTCAAATAACATAGTCAATATAAATTAACCATTTAATCATGAAGTCAACAAAAATTTAGGCAGATAAAAGTCAACGTTTTGAAAGTTGAGGATTTACCATATTTTAAAAGTTTAGGCTTTTTTAGTAAGAGAGAAACGACATCGTTTGATTAAACAGAAGTTGCTAACAAAATCTTTAACCCCGTAAAATGTGTTCTGTCTCTCGATTTAACGTTGTGTCTCAAATGGCATAATAAAAAAATAACCATTTAATAATGAAGTCAACGAAAATGTAGGCATTTAAACAACATTTTGAAAGTTCAGGTTTATTTAAACATTTTTCTCAATATAATTCAACCTAAGTTGTTGGAAGAAAGAAAAGGGATTTGACTTAGAAAAAAGGGAATTGACTTGGGGTTGAATAACACAACCAAAATATATAATTTATTTAATGAATCATATAATGTTTATGGTCATGGTCATATATATATTTTTCTATTTAACTGGAATATCATTTGAACATGACAATGGTGGATATATAATAAATAGCAAAAAAAATTAATATGACAAAAACAAAGAAACAATAAAGAAAGAGTAAAAGTAAAACATAAGCAATATATAACTAAAACATAAGCAAAACATAAAAAAATATAGATAAAATAACAAACAAATAAATATATTTTATGTATATTAACAAATTAGATAAAATAATAGTGATTAGTGTGCATGAATATTCTATATAACTTAATTTTGTTTAACAGAGCATGCATTAATTAACTGTATAATTAAATTTCATTTTTGGGAAAAAAGGACAGTGTTTGTTCACAACGATATAGCATTATCACTTATGTAATTAATAATGCTAGTTTATTATCTAGTTTAATATATTTTATATATTTATTTAAAAAAGTAATTTAACTTAAATTTAACTCAAAGAGTATGTTGTTGATTATCTTCAGGCATGTGCGACACAAATGGTCTAAGCATTGTAGATGAAAGACTGAGTGCTTCGTTTTCTTCTAAGAAAACTGCTGCAATGTGTTTATATCGCACTTCTTTGCATTCAAGATAATTAATAACAGACCCACAATTCCACAAGACCTGCGACAATCGTCTCCCAGTTCCGACACATCCAACTTACACAAACGTGTTACACAACATTCAGCATTTATCGACGTCTGACTACATTATCTCCATAAACTACGTTACGCAAACAACATTGGAAGCACTATTAGCAGGACCAACCCCTTACGTATGCAAGGCCTAAAGATAAAAACAATATTGTGGCCACGTTTCTTTTCTTTTTTTGTCAAATGTGGCCGTGTTTCTTTATTTTTCCAAATTCAAACTTAATATAAAAGAAAATTAAAAGAAATTGTATAAAAAATTAATTAATTTATGGAAATTGTAATAGATGACCCAAGAACACAAAAGATTATGAAAATATTTTTTTTGAACAATGAATATCATAAAGGTCATCAAAATGTCAGTTTAGTCTTTACGTAAGAGAAAGATAGTGTGAACCAACAAAACATATGAAGCGCAATCATTGCACTTTTCAAATTTTAAATAAAATAAAAACCAAAGATATGGAGTGGTATTTTGGCAGTATGTGGTATTTAATGTTGGTACGATTAAAAAAATAACTTCCAGAAAGTATAGTTTCTTTCGGGAAAAGGCCCTAGATCACTGTAGTGGTTTTGGATAAGACAAAATTTTCCTCTTAGGGAATAAAAAAATCATGTACAAAGAAGGTGACGGACCAAAACTCGGCGAGTTAATCTCCAATGTGATTTGAAGAAATCGTATTATTTTTTTTTCAGAGATATTGATTTGAGAATAGAACCTAAGTGTTCTCACTTTTTCGGTAGATAGAGGAAGATGACGGAAGCATGTGGGGTGAAATTGAAGGACCAGTGAAGGATATCGAACATCTACATAGTTTGCAGAATGATTCTGAAGAACAATGGCATGTTACGCTACATGATGAGGAGAGAGTTGGGGATCCAAGAGGTGAAGTGCTGGAGGTTTATATGCAATCCGAGGGGAATACCTCCTAGAACTTTGGAACCTGCAAAAACCACAATGGGAACATGCACCACCGAAGAGGTTGTTTCTCATCAAGTTGACCAGGTGATAGTTGGAACAAATTATTTCAACATTTTCATGTTTTATTCTATAGTTCATCGTTGTAACTGAAAATACCATTCATATTTTATTAAATCATGTAATTTTATGCTAACACATGATGCCTCAACAAAAAAAAAGGTTGATCCATCCCTCCCTTCATCTTCCATTCCTCTCCATCATAATTTTGGTTACGATATCGAGCAGTTAGAAAAAATTAGTCGCATAACTTCCAGAGATAGGTATGTGTGTAATTGCTTAAATGTTTTAATTTTCCCCCGTCATATTGATTATTATATGGTAATATCATTGATTTGGTGGCGGCCAGTCCTTAACCACCTTAGAGGTTAGGGAGATGGTTGAGATTAAAAAAGTTTTACCCCCTTAGTTACTTGGTTTTACTCATGTGATTTTACTTCTCCCGTTTCTATATTTGCTTGATTTTAAAATTTAATATGCGTTCCCATATATGTAGGGCATGAACATATTTATCAATTCACTACAGTCAGCTACAGAAATGACATCTAAATGAATGGTATCGGGGTATGTTGCCTTTAGGGAATGGGATTATACAATGGCTTTGTGCAAGCATCATGCTAGATTCGGCAAGTTAACATATAAGAAAATGTATGGATTTGACTGCATTCTTAAACAGTTGCCCCACATTTGTCGTGGTTGTCTACCTACCGTTCAGTTTCGACAAACAACATTAGATCACACTTTGTGTAAATTTTAATGCGTGGACCATAACCCTCTTTGACGCATACTAATCATTATGGCGGGAACCAAAGATCACAACCCATGTTGCTCCTATGCACAAGTTGCTGCCATATCTTGTACGCCATGTAATAACGAAATGTGGTAAAAAGGAAGAAGTATTTTTGTTGAGAGGGGGAAGGCTATTACGCATGTATACTTCACAAAACACTTTGGTATCATGATTTTTGCTTTGATTGAAGCACACACATAGAAAGTGGACTTGAAGCTTGCATGAGGTTGAAGTCCTCTGACGTCTTTGGTGATGTGAAGAAATACATCATCGCAACTTACGAGGCCACCACTAGTCCCATTTGAAAACTGTTTAATGTTATCGTACACTGTTTAGAAGTTGTCATTTATCGTTTCTATCTTTGTTTTGTTAACTTAGTATCTGATTGATTTCGTTTGGGTGCAGTGTTGCGAATTGCGATCACTACTCCACATACGTACTGGTGCAACATACTTAGGAACATTCAGCTAGTTCCTTATTGTCTCCACATGATCATTATTGCACACCTTGGTATTTAGTGCATCTAGAATTGGTTGCAGAAACCGCGGCTGCCCGAGATGTGAGTTTTGGGATGCTGGGATCAATCGATATCTAAACGTACTCCTCTTGTTTGAATTTTACAAGGGAATCCAAACCTTTCTGTTAAGACTCTTTGATGTTGATGAACAAAACAGTCTTTACGCTCTCAGCAGAGTTTCGGGTACGAGCAAAACCAGTTGTTTCCATCCTGCAATACCTAACTCATCTTTTGTTTGTACCAATGCGACCTATAAGGAGTTCTATGAGTTTATCTATTGCATTAATTCCTTTATGATCTCATAAACAGTATCCACCCATAAGGTCTGGCCATCAATGGTATGTTTCTTTATCATCTTCTCAACATCAAACTTTTCATAGCCAAATCAATGAGATGAAGATCAATTTTTCATTTCTGCACGTTGATGATTGCTCATGTATTTGCTAGGAATGGTCTACCAAGGATGATAGGATCTTGTGGTTCTTTTTTAAGTTCCACCACAATGAAATTTGTCAAGATCCAACATCCACCATTCCTTATAGGTACATTCTCAAGAAGTCCTATCGGATACCAAACTGATCAATCCTCCAAAATCAATGAAATATTTCATGGCTTGAGTGTATGCATACCAAGCTGTTGTGATACGGATAATGATATCAAACTCACACTAGCTCCCAAATCATAAAGAAATCAGTCGAATTTGATATCATATATATTGTAAGGCAAAGTGAAACTTCTAGGATCTTCGCACTTTTCTAGTAAGATATTTTGTAACAGAGCGCTATACTCATGTATAAGGACCATCACACCCTTTTACAATGTCATCTTATCTATAAGATCGTTCTTCATGTATTTCTTCAAAGTCGATACCATCTTTACATCATCAAAAAAGGGTAGTCTCACTTGTAGTTCTCCTACAATACTCTTCATCTTTTTGTACTCCTTCTCATGAATCTTATTCTTACTATGTGATGGCTATGGTAGCTTAGGCACATAGGGTGGTGGTGACAAATAGGGTGTGGAGGCATATACGGTGCTTCCTTTTCAGCAACAACAGCGGTTTTAGACCCTTTAACCTATGTAGATTGATCTCCGGATATGTTTTCATGTGAAGACTCATTGGATCGATCGATCCTAGGCTTGATTGGTTGATCTTTGTCTTCATCCAAAAATTCTAGAACCATCTTCTCCAGAAATCTATCGATCGTTAAAGAGGACTGATCAATATGATGTTGGGATCGATCGATCCCTAGGGTGGATCGATCGATCTCTGCGTTCTGTGACCTTTGAGCAATTTCCTTTCCACCTCTTAGGGTAATTGCTTGGATGTAATCCTTAGGATTGGCTTCTGACTTCCCTGGAGGTGTACCTGGTGGTGCCTTAACCATTACAGCGTTATGGGCAACTTGTTGTTTCCAAAACACGCATTTGAGTACTCAGATTCTCAAATTTTCCATTGAGTTCACTATACATCCCATCAACCTTGGCATTGATCTAACTAGCAAACTGGCTCTTCCTTTCAAGAACTTGGTGGAACATTAACTCAACCATGATTTGAAAACCAGCATTCCCAAATTGTTGCTTAAGTTGAAATTCCTTATTACCATAACCAGCATTCTTGTTATATAATACCTGAGTTAAGGTCTGTTGTGGCTGAGCTTGAATGAATGATTTCGATTGGAACTGCTGACCATGTTGGTTGTTGCGTGGTGGATAGATCTGATCGGTTGAGTTCTCAATATTGGTGCTTCTGTAAGAGAGATTCAGATGGTTCTTCTAGTTCTGATCGAAGCCTCGATTCTAGAAATTTCCTTGTCTTCCTACGAAGTTGACCTCTTATGTACCCTCACCTCCATCATCTCCAGCACACTACTGAAATTCTTGTTCCTCACAAATGTTCACATTCCTTCTCTGAACATTCAGAAGCATGTCAAACTTAGTAGTAAGATATTTAATTGCCTTATTACTTTCAGCAACTCTTGTTCTTCTATGATAATCTAGGTAATGATTAGCATTGCTTGTTGCTAGGTTCTCAATCAGCTCAATAGCTTCTTCAAGCATGTTGCTCATAAATGCACCTCTAATTGTTGTATCCAGAGCCATTTAGACTCGATCCCATCGTAGAAAATTTTCATCCTGTCCGATTCGGTGTAGCGTTAATGTGGAAAGTCCCTTAGGTACTCTTTGAATTGATCCCATGCCTCATAAAGCAATTTTGTGGCATCCTACAGGAAAGTAGCTATCTTTTTCTTAAGAGTAGTAAATCTAGACTTAGTGAAGAACTGAAGATGCAGCTCTACATTGTCCCCAACTAGTAATAGATCCATGCTTCAACGACTTTAGTCACTTGTGGGTTAAGTCAGTCTAAGAGAACGAGAATAACTTACACTGTAACTAGTCCTGGGATACACTATTTGACCTAGCAGTGTTGCAGATCTCTTTGAATATGTCAATGTGATCCATTGGGTTCTTGGTAAATAGCCAATGGAATTTATTTTGCTTGATTATCGCGATGATCTGAGGCTTGATCTCATAGTCTTGCCTCAGAATGGCCGGGGGGGGGGGGGGGGAGGGGGTTATTGCTGAATTGTTCATGTTGTTGGAATGTGATGCATCATGCTCACCAAGAGTAACTCGTCGCTTGGGCTGGTTGTTCCAACCTTGAGATGCTCGAGATTGAGGTGCAGGAGGTGGGCGTGCAACAATTTTCCGTTGGCGCACAGCTACATCCTCTACACGTTGTTGATCAGTTCCAGCTTGTTGAAGTGCTGCAAAAGCAGTTTCAAAATCATCAAAATTTTAACAGATTTGAAACAAATAAATGCAACCAACATATTTAATTGTTCATGTTGTTGGAATGTGGTGCATCATGCTCACCAAAAGTAACTCGTCACTAGGGCTGGTTGTTCCAACCTTGAGATGCTCGAGATTGAGGTGCAGGAGGTGGGTGTGCAACAATTTTCCGTTGGTGCACAGGTATGTCCTCTACACATTGTTGATCAGTTCCAACTTGTTGAAGTGCTGCAAAAGCAGTTTCAAAATAATCAAAATTTTAACAGATTTGAAACAAATAAATGCAACCAACATATTTAATTAAATATTTACCTAATTATAACTTTTACATATTTGTTACTTTGATATCATCAAATTATTTTGTTAATTTGATGATTTCCAAAAACAAATATGTAAACGTTATAATTAACGAGATTGTAACACATCTCTTTTAGACGATTATATTTTGACACATGTAAAATTGAAATTTTTTTCCAGATTCCTATCTAAATAAAATTTAATTAAAGATTTATCATATTTATATTTTCTCTAAAACTTTGATAAACAAATATCTCATATTCTTATTTGAATTAAGTTTATAATTTAGCTTTAATCATATTTGATTTTTAATTGACATAACAAGACTAAATCAAGTTTCGATTTTCTTTACAATTATATTTTCATTTTTAACATGAATATATAAAAAAGATGATAATAGTTTAAATAATAATATATATTTTTAACATTACATGAATTGGATAACAAACATGTTTCTCACCAAACTATAGTACATCTTATTGATAAGTGTAAAACAAAAATAAAATAACTTTACAAATAATCTTATTGAGAAGATTTAGAGAAAACAAACAAGCAAATGAAGAAGAAAGAGAAAAATAGATAGACGTTGTTGCTAACTCTAAGGGTGTGATACACGAGTTTTACACCCAAGTATATAACCGCAAGTGAACATATGCACGCATTAGTATAATAGGAATCGAATCCTCAAGGACTAATCTGCACTGCGAATCTTGAAAACTAGAACTAAGGTAAGACGAAAAAGAGAGACTTGTATTAATGCAAAAATAACTAGAAAGCAACTGAAAGTAAGAACGAAGTAAAATCTATGGATAAAAGCGTTAGGTCTCAGGAATTTCTCGGGAATCAGAGATCATAAACAAGACAACTATTCAGGAAAAGATTAACCACCTATCTCAAACTCAAACATAAATGTATAAACATTCAACACAACAATAAATGAAGATATTCTGGGATAATTTCCTATTTGTGTCTAATTCAATGATTCATGATTCCCTTGAAAGACCTTAAACCTAACTAGAGAAATACTCACTCATGGTTGTGGTTAAACAAGACATGATAAATGAAGAACTCATAAAATAAATCTAATAGAAAGAACAAACCGTATCTCTTCACAAGAAGTCTTCAAAAGCTCTTAAAATAAAATAGGCATAGCTTAAACAATGGCTTAAAAACAAGTATTTACATGTATAAAAACTTTTAGGTCAAAATCCTAAACCAATTAAGAAAAAGAGCAATTTTTTATTTTTCTTGGGCAGGTTTTAAGGCTTGGATCGATCGATCCAAGACTAGATCGATCGATCTGGTCTGGACAGGTAGATCTTGTCGGTCGATCAGGGCTGGACAGGTAGATCTTGTCGGTCAATCAGGGCTGGACAGGTCGATCTGGTCAGTCGATCGGGTCTAGATCGGTTAATCTTGTCTGGATTGGTCAATCTGGATTCTCACGGCATTTTTGGATCGATCGATCTGAGAGTCAGATCGATCAATCTGAGAGTCAGATCGATCAATCTGGTTCTTCACGCCAGTTTGGCTCTGTGCGTGCTTCATCTGCTCGCCAGACTGCAACGTCTTCACGAAAACCATCATAAGTTTTGATCGCACCGTTGGATCAACTTCATACCACTTCTAAATGAAAGCTAACTCAAAAATATATTTGGTGTCCAAACTGTAGCTCAATCCATCGGTGGAAAATTCCTCAAATAAAGACAAACTTCAGACGTATCTGCATCTTCTGCTCCAAATCTTGCTCCTTGAGGCATTAGAATTCTTCCTATCATGATTTGAAATGATAAAAATATAAAAACACCTAAAGTGACTCTAAAACACATACTAAAACACGTAAAATACGTAACCTATCAATCCCCCAGACTTGAATCCTTGCTTGTCCTCAAGTAAGTCCAAACAAATAAACACAAGTTAGAAGAAAAGTTTGAAAACGGGAAATTACACACTCCTTTAGACTCCACCGTGTTGAATTTCCAATCCACAAGAACTTAGAACAGATCAAAGAAGTCTACTTGTACTTTACCATAATCATAGCAAATAAACCTTACTCTACTCTCCAGAATTCTAAGGAATCTCTGAAATCTCCATTGTCGACCCTTTAACATTCATTGAATTCTTTGTAACGTGTAGTCTCACAAAGAGATTATCTATTACATCATGAGTTTGGAATGGAAGGCTATTTTGATGGTGGTTGAAGTGTTTAGGCTTTGATGATGATGATGGATGCAAATCATGGCACAAAATCACAGTGAGACGAAGACCAAATGTTGATACACAACCCCATGAACCTTGGAATCTCTATAAAGCTCTGTAAATGTCCTAAACGAGTTTCAATGGTGCTTAAGATGAAACATTAAACACAATAAAAACTTTATTATGGTTCCTTCTTTGTATTCTTTTCCTTCTCGTCTTCTCTTTTTCTATTTTTTCGTTTTTCTTTTCTCTTTTTTTTATATTTTCTTTTTTTTTTCTTTTCTCGAGAAAGAAAAGCCGGAACCAGTCCTAGTCATACATTACATGCACCAAAGACAACTCAACCAATATTATTCTAAGTAAAAGAGCATAAGACTTACAAGAGATCCTTGGAACGAAGAAGTGTGTCCGTCTGCATACTCCATAGTTTTGGCACTTGATAATGGTAAGGTGTGGTACAAAACTAAAGATGAGCTTGGCCATTCGAAGTTCTGAAGAGAGTGGTAGAAATGGTGGAATAGAACTCGAATGTTGTGATTCTTGTGCGATATCAAGCCCCTAAGTGGAAAGATTATGTCAAGTTCAAGGACCTATAAGATAGAGTCAACATTAGATCATTCAGATTTCCAAAGGATAGGGAACTTCAGGTAAATTGATCCACCGATGGTGTTTCCAATCTTCCTATGATGGGAACAATCACTGCTAGAAGTCTGCGGAAAGTTAGTCAACACCAGATGAAATCCAAGAATAGCATAATAAAATTCCTATGTTTGACTCGATAAAACGACACAAAGACTCAAAATAAAACCATAACAAAAAATGGTGTTAGTCGAGCAAACCCTCCCCAGACTTACTTCACACCGTCTCGTTGTGAAAATAGGCCTTAAGAAAGACAAGAGAAACGCAAAATAGCATAATGATAAAACTAAGTAAAATAACCATAAACTAAATATGTACCAGTGGGTTACCTCCCACCAAGTGTTTGTTTAACATCATTAGCTTAACTGCCGTAACGCCTACACGTTTTGAGAATCCGTAGACGGATCTGGGTGTGGTGACGGTGGGTTGAGACGTGGTTTTTGTGATGGTGCCAAAGTCATTCTAGAACTTACTCGTACTCTTCCAAACTTAGGCTTGACACACTTATCAACCCTATGCTCAATGCCAACATATGAAATAGAATCCTTGTTAGGCTTTGTCGATGATGAATTGTAGAAGACTGTTTTGTCTATGTTTAAGAGAAATACTTTTGTTAGGTAGGTCAACTACAGCTCCTACGATGGCAAGGAAAGGCCTTCCTAGAACCAAGGGCATAGAGGCATCCTTCCTCATCTTCACAACCTAAAAATCAGTAGGTATTAAGCAGTCTCCAATTCGTACCTGAAGGTTGGTGATGCATCCTTGGTAATTTGATGATGTTGCATCCACGAAATAAAAAGTCATGTCCGAAAGTTTAATAGAAGAAATACTCAAAGACACAGCGAGTTCGGCTTACATGAAGTTCACATAGGCCCCAATATCGCAGAGGGAGTCTTCAAAATCAATGCCAGAAAAACGATCTCTGATGAATAATTAGTATGGCCAGCTCTTCATCTCTTTCACTTTTTTTCAATGTCGAGATGAGGAGCGTAGCCGATCTTCTTTTCTCTCTACGCGTAGGAACCACTTTCTTTATGAAGAGATGGGTGTGATCATCTTTGGAGCTTGGCCCATTGAACTTACATGGATCCGGTAATTTGGTAAAGATCTTAAGTAAGGGGGCTGGAGCGGGTTATGGACGCTTTGGATATGAAATCTTAGAAACATAGGCACGTTTTGTCGATAAATGGATCAATTGATCCCGGAGTGGATCGATCGATCTGGATTCTTATGGGGATCCTTGACTTGACTGAATCAATCGATCTGGGGTTGGATCGATTTATCTAAAATGTTACGGCTAGACTTAGATGGTTGGGATCGATCGGTCTGGGTAGGTGGAGATCGATCCTGAGACTGGATCGATCGATCCGGATGTTGGATCGTTCCACCTGAAATGTTACAGCTGGAATGCTCATGGTTGGATCGATCGATCGTTGGTGGGATTGATCGATTTGGAGACTTACGGTTGAGGATGTCATGATCAGATCAATCAATCACTGATGGGATCGATCGATTTGGCTTCTTACTATCTATAGTGGCTTCAGGGGACCGATCGATTGATGAGTAGATCGATCGGTCTGGCTCATGGATCGATCAATCCGGTGATTCGATCGACCTAGTTGGAGATGGGATCGATCAATCCGGTGAGTGGATCGATCGATCTGAGGTAGTTGCAGAGATTGAATACACAAGATTCCACTCTAGATCATCGATTCTATCATTCACCTCTTGTGCACTCTTTTTCTGACCATCCAAGATCTTCTTCAGCATGTTTCAAATATAAGCTCTTAAGAAGGTTATGCTTGTTCTTTAACCATATACACATTTTCCTTTGAACCACTAGAGACTTCTCCATTCCTTGGGTTTTGTTCCCCCTTTGCTGGAAAGACTCATTGTTGACGCTTAACCGCTTCTGTAGTCTTAGCAATCTAAGTATCAAACAACTTAGCTGAGTGTAGACGCCCTCAAACTTACCAATTAGCTCTGTACATGGCATCCACTTTGGCATTGATCTCATTGGAAGACTTTTGCTGAGAAGAAAGGAGTTGTTGCATCATACCCTTGAGTTCACTGTGAGAATCATTGGTAAGAGTAGAGGACTGTTGGGATTGTTGTCCTTGAGGCAGATAGACTTGATGTTGAGGATTCTCGACATCGTTGATGCGGTAAGAGAGATTTAGGTTCTGTGACCTTTGAGCAATTTCCTTTCCACCTCTTAGGGTAATTGCTTGGATGTAATCCTTAGGATTGGCTTCTGACTTCCCTGGAGGTGTACCTGGTGGTGCCTTAACCATTACAGCGTTATGGGCAACTTGTTGTTTCCAAAACACGCATTTGAGTACTCAGATTCTCAAATTTTCCATTGAGTTCACTATACATCCCATCAACCTTGGCATTGATCTAACTAGCAAACTGGCTCTTCCTTTCAAGAACTTGGTGGAACATTAACTCAACCATGATTTGAAAACCAGCATTCCCAAATTGTTGCTTAAGTTGAAATTCCTTATTACCATAACCAGCATTCTTGTTATATAATACCTGAGTTAAGGTCTGTTGTGGCTGAGCTTGAATGAATGATTTCGATTGGAACTGCTGACCATGTTGGTTGTTGCGTGGTGGATAGATCTGATCGGTTGAGTTCTCAATATTGGTGCTTCTGTAAGAGAGATTCAGATGGTTCTTCTAGTTCTGATCGAAGCCTCGATTCTAGAAATTTCCTTGTCTTCCTACGAAGTTGACCTCTTATGTACCCTCACCTCCATCATCTCCAGCACACTACTGAAATTCTTGTTCCTCACAAATGTTCACATTCCTTCTCTGAACATTCAGAAGCATGTCAAACTTAGTAGTAAGATATTTAATTGCCTTATTACTTTCAGCAACTCTTGTTCTTCTATGATAATCTAGGTAATGATTAGCATTGCTTGTTGCTAGGTTCTCAATCAGCTCAATAGCTTCTTCAAGCATGTTGCTCATAAATGCACCTCTAATTGTTGTATCCAGAGCCATTTAGACTCGATCCCATCGTAGAAAAATTTCATCCTGTCCGATTCGGTGTAGCGTTAATGTGGAAAGTCCCTTAGGTACTCTTTGAATTGATCCCATGCCTCATAAAGCAATTTTGTGGCATCCTACAGGAAAGTAGCTATCTTTTTCTTAAGAGTAGTAAATCTAGACTTAGTGAAGAACTGAAGATGCAGCTCTACATTGTCCCCAACTAGTAATAGATCCATGCTTCAACGACTTTAGTCACTTGTGGGTTAAGTCAGTCTAAGAGAACGAGAATAACTTACACTGTAACTAGTCCTGGGATACACTATTTGACCTAGCAGTGTTGCAGATCTCTTTGAATATGTCAATGTGATCCATTGGGTTCTTGGTAAATAGCCAATGGAATTTATTTTGCTTGATTATCGCGATGATCTGAGGCTTGATCTCATAGTCTTGCCTCAGAATGGCCGGGGGGGGGGGGGGGAGGGGGTTATTGCTGAATTGTTCATGTTGTTGGAATGTGATGCATCATGCTCACCAAGAGTAACTCGTCGCTTGGGCTGGTTGTTCCAACCTTGAGATGCTCGAGATTGAGGTGCAGGAGGTGGGCGTGCAACAATTTTCCGTTGGCGCACAGCTACATCCTCTACACGTTGTTGATCAGTTCCAGCTTGTTGAAGTGCTGCAAAAGCAGTTTCAAAATCATCAAAATTTTAACAGATTTGAAACAAATAAATGCAACCAACATATTTAATTGTTCATGTTGTTGGAATGTGGTGCATCATGCTCACCAAAAGTAACTCGTCACTAGGGCTGGTTGTTCCAACCTTGAGATGCTCGAGATTGAGGTGCAGGAGGTGGGTGTGCAACAATTTTCCGTTGGTGCACAGGTATGTCCTCTACACATTGTTGATCAGTTCCAACTTGTTGAAGTGCTGCAAAAGCAGTTTCAAAATAATCAAAATTTTAACAGATTTGAAACAAATAAATGCAACCAACATATTTAATTAAATATTTACCTAATTATAACTTTTACATATTTGTTACTTTGATATCATCAAATTATTTTGTTAATTTGATGATTTCCAAAAACAAATATGTAAACGTTATAATTAACGAGATTGTAACACATCTCTTTTAGACGATTATATTTTGACACATGTAAAATTGAAATTTTTTTCCAGATTCCTATCTAAATAAAATTTAATTAAAGATTTATCATATTTATATTTTCTCTAAAACTTTGATAAACAAATATCTCATATTCTTATTTGAATTAAGTTTATAATTTAGCTTTAATCATATTTGATTTTTAATTGACATAACAAGACTAAATCAAGTTTCGATTTTCTTTACAATTATATTTTCATTTTTAACATGAATATATAAAAAAGATGATAATAGTTTAAATAATAATATATATTTTTAACATTACATGAATTGGATAACAAACATGTTTCTCACCAAACTATAGTACATCTTATTGATAAGTGTAAAACAAAAATAAAATAACTTTACAAATAATCTTATTGAGAAGATTTAGGGAAAACAAACAAGCAAATGAAGAAGAAAGAGAAAAATAGATAGACGTTGTTGCTAACTCTAAGGGTGTGATACACGAGTTTTACACCCAAGTATATAACCGCAAGTGAACATATGCACGCATTAGTATAATAGGAATCGAATCCTCAAGGACTAATCTGCACTGCGAATCTTGAAAACTAGAACTAAGGTAAGACGAAAAAGAGAGACTTGTATTAATGCAAAAATAACTAGAAAGCAACTGAAAGTAAGAACGAAGTAAAATCTATGGATAAAAGCGTTAGGTCTCAGGAATTTCTCGGGAATCAGAGATCATAAACAAGACAACTATTCAGGAAAAGATTAACCACCTATCTCAAACTCAAACATAAATGTATAAACATTCAACACAACAATAAATGAAGATATTCTGGGATAATTTCCTATTTGTGTCTAATTCAATGATTCATGATTCCCTTGAAAGACCTTAAACCTAACTAGAGAAATACTCACTCATGGTTGTGGTTAAACAAGACATGATAAATGAAGAACTCATAAAATAAATCTAATAGAAAGAACAAACCGTATCTCTTCACAAGAAGTCTTCAAAAGCTCTTAAAATAAAATAGGCATAGCTTAAACAATGGCTTAAAAACAAGTATTTACATGTATAAAAACTTTTAGGTCAAAATCCTAAACCAATTAAGAAAAAGAGCAATTTTTTATTTTTCTTGGGCAGGTTTTTAGGCTTGGATCGATCGATCCAAGACTAGATCGATCGATCTGGTCTGGACAGGTAGATCTTGTCGGTCGATCAGGGCTGGACAGGTAGATCTTGTCGGTCAATCAGGGCTGGACAGGTCGATCTGGTCAGTCGATCGGGTCTAGATCGGTTAATCTTGTCTGGATTGGTCAATCTGGATTCTCACGGCATTTTTGGATCGATCGATCTGAGAGTCAGATCGATCAATCTGAGAGTCAGATCGATCAATCTGGTTCTTCACGCCAGTTTGGCTCTGTGCGTGCTTCATCTGCTCGCCAGACTGCAACGTCTTCACGAAAACCATCATAAGTTTTGATCGCACCGTTGGATCAACTTCATACCACTTCTAAATGAAAGCTAACTCAAAAATATATTTGGTATCCAAACTGTAGCTCAATCCATCGGTGGAAAATTCCTCAAATAAAGACAAACTTCAGACGTATCTGCATCTTCTGCTCCAAATCTTGCTCCTTGAGGCATTAGAATTCTTCCTATCATGATTTGAAATGATAAAAATATAAAAACACCTAAAGTGACTCTAAAACACATACTAAAACACGTAAAATACGTAACCTATCAATCCCCCAGACTTGAATCCTTGCTTGTCCTCAAGTAAGTCCAAACAAATAAACACAAGTTAGAAGAAAAGTTTGAAAACGGGAAATTACACACTCCTTTAGACTCCACCGTGTTGAATTTCCAATCCACAAGAACTTAGAACAGATCAAAGAAGTCTACTTGTACTTTACCATAATCATAGCAAATAAACCTTACTCTACTCTCCAGAATTCTAAGGAATCTCTGAAATCTCCATTGTCGACCCTTTAACATTCATTGAATTCTTTGTAACGTGTAGTCTCACAAAGAGATTATCTATTACATCATGAGTTTGGAATGGAAGGCTATTTTGATGGTGGTTGAAGTGTTTAGGCTTTGATGATGATGATGGATGCAAATCATGGCACAAAATCACAGTGAGACGAAGACCAAATGTTGATACACAACCCCATGAACCTTGGAATCTCTATAAAGCTCTGTAAATGTCCTAAACGAGTTTCAATGGTGCTTAAGATGAAACATTAAACACAATAAAAACTTTATTATGGTTCCTTCTTTGTATTCTTTTCCTTCTCGTCTTCTCTTTTTCTATTTTTTCGTTTTTCTTTTCTCTTTTTTTTATATTTTCTTTTTTTTTTCTTTTCTCGAGAAAGAAAAGCCGGAACCAGTCCTAGTCATACATTACATGCACCAAAGACAACTCAACCAATATTATTCTAAGTAAAAGAGCATAAGACTTACAAGAGATCCTTGGAACGAAGAAGTGTGTCCGTCTGCATACTCCATAGTTTTGGCACTTGATAATGGTAAGGTGTGGTACAAAACTAAAGATGAGCTTGGCCATTCGAAGTTCTGAAGAGAGTGGTAGAAATGGTGGAATAGAACTCGAATGTTGTGATTCTTGTGCGATATCAAGCCCCTAAGTGGAAAGATTATGTCAAGTTCAAGGACCTATAAGATAGAGTCAACATTAGATCATTCAGATTTCCAAAGGATAGGGAACTTCAGGTAAATTGATCCACCGATGGTGTTTCCAATCTTCCTATGATGGGAACAATCACTGCTAGAAGTCTGCGGAAAGTTAGTCAACACCAGATGAAATCCAAGAATAGCATAATAAAATTCCTATGTTTGACTCGATAAAACGACACAAAGACTCAAAATAAAACCATAACAAAAAATGGTGTTAGTCGAGCAAACCCTCCCCAGACTTACTTCACACCGTCTCGTTGTGAAAATAGGCCTTAAGAAAGACAAGAGAAACGCAAAATAGCATAATGATAAAACTAAGTAAAATAACCATAAACTAAATATGTACCAGTGGGTTACCTCCCACCAAGTGTTTGTTTAACATCATTAGCTTAACTGCCGTAACGCCTACACGTTTTGAGAATCCGTAGACGGATCTGGGTGTGGTGACGGTGGGTTGAGACGTGGTTTTTGTGATGGTGCCAAAGTCATTCTAGAACTTACTCGTACTCTTCCAAACTTAGGCTTGACACACTTATCAACCCTATGCTCAATGCCAACATATGAAATAGAATCCTTGTTAGGCTTTGTCGATGATGAATTGTAGAAGACTGTTTTGTCTATGTTTAAGAGAAATACTTTTGTTAGGTAGGTCAACTACAGCTCCTACGATGGCAAGGAAAGGCCTTCCTAGAACCAAGGGCATAGAGGCATCCTTCCTCATCTTCACAACCTAAAAATCAGTAGGTATTAAGCAGTCTCCAATTCGTACCTGAAGGTTGGTGATGCATCCTTGGTAATTTGATGATGTTGCATCCACGAAATAAAAAGTCATGTCCGAAAGTTTAATAGAAGAAATACTCAAAGACACAGCGAGTTCGGCTTACATGAAGTTCACATAGGCCCCAATATCGCAGAGGGAGTCTTCAAAATCAATGCCAGAAAAACGATCTCTGATGAATAATTAGTATGGCCAGCTCTTCATCTCTTTCACTTTTTTTCAATGTCGAGATGAGGAGCGTAGCCGATCTTCTTTTCTCTCTACGCGTAGGAACCACTTTCTTTATGAAGAGATGGGTGTGATCATCTTTGGAGCTTGGCCCATTGAACTTACATGGATCCGGTAATTTGGTAAAGATCTTAAGTAAGGGGGCTGGAGCGGGTTATGGACGCTTTGGATATGAAATCTTAGAAACATAGGCACGTTTTGTCGATAAATGGATCAATTGATCCCGGAGTGGATCGATCGATCTGGATTCTTATGGGGATCCTTGACTTGACTGAATCAATCGATCTGGGGTTGGATCGATTTATCTAAAATGTTACGGCTAGACTTAGATGGTTGGGATCGATCGGTCTGGGTAGGTGGAGATCGATCCTGAGACTGGATCGATCGATCCGGATGTTGGATCGTTCCACCTGAAATGTTACAGCTGGAATGCTCATGGTTGGATCGATCGATCGTTGGTGGGATTGATCGATTTGGAGACTTACGGTTGAGGATGTCATGATCAGATCAATCAATCACTGATGGGATCGATCGATTTGGCTTCTTACTATCTATAGTGGCTTCAGGGGACCGATCGATTGATGAGTAGATCGATCGGTCTGGCTCATGGATCGATCAATCCGGTGATTCGATCGACCTAGTTGGAGATGGGATCGATCAATCCGGTGAGTGGATCGATCGATCTGAGGTAGTTGCAGAGATTGAATACACAAGATTCCACTCTAGATCATCGATTCTATCATTCACCTCTTGTGCACTCTTTTTCTGACCATCCAAGATCTTCTTCAGCATGTTTCAAATATAAGCTCTTAAGAAGGTTATGCTTGTTCTTTAACCATATACACATTTTCCTTTGAACCACTAGAGACTTCTCCATTCCTTGGGTTTTGTTCCCCCTTTGCTGGAAAGACTCATTGTTGACGCTTAACCGCTTCTGTAGTCTTAGCAATCTAAGTATCAAACAACTTAGCTGAGTGTAGACGCCCTCAAACTTACCAATTAGCTCTGTACATGGCATCCACTTTGGCATTGATCTCATTGGAAGACTTTTGCTGAGAAGAAAGGAGTTGTTGCATCATACCCTTGAGTTCACTGTGAGAATCATTGGTAAGAGTAGAGGACTGTTGGGATTGTTGTCCTTGAGGCAGATAGACTTGATGTTGAGGATTCTCGACATCGTTGATGCGGTAAGAGAGATTTAGGTGGCTTCTATAGTTTTGCTTGAACCCTCTGTTCTGCACATACCTCTGGCTTTGCACATAGTTTACTTTTTCATTTTGTCCCTCTACAGTACCCTGAAAGCAAAATGCATCTGAACCGTCTTCACACTGATTCACTCCTCTCTGATTTGCCATTAGCAACAAATTCACTTTAGAGGTCAGCTCATCAATCTTTTGAGACTCGACACTATTTACCGTTCGAGAGCAATCATACTCATGAAAATGGTTGTTAGAACTTGCAGCCAAGTTTTCTATTAGCGTGTATGCACTTGTGATACTCTGAGTCATGAATTCCCCATTGCTACAGCATTCAAAGCATTCTTATAGTCCCAATTAACTTAATCATAAAAGATGCTAAGCATTTTCTCCTCTGAAAACCCATGATGAGGACACTCTCGACGATATTCCTTGAATCTTTCCCAAGCCTCACAGAAGGACTCTCCAGAAAGTTGTCTGAAGTTTGTGATCTTATTTCGCAAATCGGCTGTCTTTGACTTGGTGTAGAAATGGTCAAGAAAGGCTGCCCTGCATTCAGCCCAAGACCTCAAAGAACCCGGAGGAAGAGATTTAAGCCACCTCAAAGCTTTATCCGCTAGAGAAAAAGTAAACAACTTGCAGCGAAGGTAATCAGTAGGTAGCCCATTTGCTTTAGTTGTGGTGCAAATTTCCTCAAGATTCTCTATGTGATCCATTGGGTTCTCACCGGTAACCCATGGAAGAGATGCTGCTTCACCAGTGCGATTAGTTGTGACTTGATCTCAAAATCTTGTCTTGCAATATTTGGTAGACAAATAGCAGCTCGGTTCTGATAGAACGTGTGCGGAGTGTCCACGTCCCCAATAGTACGCTGCTGAGTCTGCTGTTGTTGTTGCTGTTGACGCAATTGCTACAGCTGTTGTTGCAAGTCCTGGAGATGAGCAGCTGTAGTGGCTTGAGCTTCAGCAAGCGCGTTGTTGTCGACGTGATCGCCCATGATGGCTAGGTTCGACCATTCCTTTCTTGCTCTGTTGTTAGTCCGCTCTATTTTAACTAGTTCTTGATTGGTGAGTTGTAGGAGACCTTCAGAACGGTCACTTCTCTTTTGCATACCCGTGGGAAACAAAAACAAGCAAAACTAAAAGCGAAATTAGTAAGTCATAGACTAAGTCCTAGTATAAGACTGGAAGGCAATATTTGGTCCTCGGCAGAGACGCCAAGGTGCCGCCGGTCTCCAACCCTAAAAATATTCATATTTGCATGATCTAGTAAGAAGAGATTAAGTCTTGGAGAGAGACTTTATGTTAATTATTTATATCACTAGATATTTTTAGAAAATAATTAAAATAACACTTTAAAGTAATTTAATTGCTAGTTTAACTTAGAAAAAGTAAGGGTTAGATGAGTTCTTTTGATCACAAAATACCCCTAAAATCTTTTGTTACAAAAAAATAATTACAAGAGTGTCATTAACAATTAATAGCACATCATCAATTGTTTTTTTTTTGGAAAAAGGAAAATATTTTTGACTTTGCCTCGGTTGAAAGAAAAATATGTGAAATAAATATGCGGCTATGTTGTGGCAGATTTGTTTGTATGGCAGATTTAACATTTTACCGCATATTTGTTTCACATATTTAATTTGTACTGCAGATTTACTTGCCTTAGTGGTGGCAGATCATCACAGATTTGATTACTTCCGTAGATTTATTTTCCGAATATAGTGATAGAGGCAACATATTTTTTCATTTCTCTAAACTGTTAGAATTTATATAGCTAATTTAATTGTTTTGTTTGCATATTTGTTTTGCATATTTTTTTCATCTCAGATTTAAATTTTTAAGTTAAACCAGAGTTTTGATTCACCTACTAGTGACCATAGATTTGATTATTAGAAGTTAATTGCTAGATTTTTAGAAGTTAATTACTAGATTAACCTTGTAGTTACCGCATATTTGTTTTAAGTTATCGCAGATTTATCATTAGTTATGATAGACTTTTCAATTCCTTTACAACACACATTTTTCTTACTAGAATAACTTGTTTAGTGCCTGCCGATTTATTGTAGCAGATTTGTTGTCATTATGTTATAGCAGATTTTATATCGCAGATTTTTTAATGATATCGTAGATTTTCTGAATATTCTATCTAATTAATGACTAAATTAATATAATTTTTAATAAAAAAAATACTTAACTTAATTTGTGAAACTGGCCCTGACTGTGGAAAGGTAACTCGTAGCTTTCTACTAAATTTTAAACTTCGGATTTGGTCGAATGTTCCATCAATCTCCTTCATGATATCAAAGTGTATCAATTTGTATTAGAATTTGCTATCTGCATTTATAAACATTGTAATTTATTATGGACTAGTCCATTTATCACACTATTCTTGTTCATAAAAGAGAAGCATGACACTTACCCAATTTTTGTCAATCTAATTTTCCAGGAGATGACATTTGATGAAACTTGTTAGCATTGTTATATAAAGAACAACAAGGAGTTGAATCCTACTCAATAAAACAAACAAAGAGAAAATGTACATAAAGCTTATGTGAATATCGAGATGCCTTTAACAGTAAATATGAGAATTTTTTATGTCTCTTAGTTTTATAGACTCATATATATACATTTATCTTCAAGAAGATTACTGGAATGGAAAAAGTTTGAATCTTTCAATAATTTGTTTTATCTAGAACATGATTTCTTATAGATCCTTCTTAACAGAAAGAATCTTTTGTATTTCTAATATCAAGGCAAGACTAAACAAGAAGAATGCTGTGTATATTAAACTTCTCTGAATCAGACAAATCATCAAAGACCAAATATGTATTAATTATTACACCATATTCTTCAGAACAGACAGAATTCACATCTCAAACTACAGAGACAAACAATCTTAATGGAGATAAAACTTCAACTGTTCTTGGGTTCAGTTTTTGTGTATTTTAAGTTGAGGTCGCTTTAAACGCACTCTGAAATGTCTCGGGAGGTTGTGCACCACTCAGTTTCACCCTACCGTTGATCTGACCAAACAATACAATGTAGAGACACAAGACTTAACACTAAGGACGACACATTACAAATGGTGGTATGTTTCATTGTAACCAGAGCTTCGCGATGATCCTATAGCAGTGCATTAACTTACAGTGTAATGTGAAACCAATGTTCTAAAACTCGCTAGGTGGTACCTACGCGCTCATTAGGGACCTAGCGACTAGGTGGATTAATCGGGCCTATACGGGACCTAGGCGTTAATAGATTATTTACATAATTTTTTAATATTTTTATACTTATATAGTTATATGTTAAATTAGTATACTTAAATTGTGGTAAAAAGCACAACCCCCCCCCCCCCCCCCCGGTAATCCAGCATATAAAGTACATTACATAGTTCGTTTTAGGGATTGGTGACTTACCCATTCAGTGACTTTTGCAATCTAATTTTTGGACCTGCAACAAATGAATTCAAGAGATAAGAGAATGACGGATACCCACCAAGAAGACTAATCAGCATTTCGTCGCTTGTTATGCCCTTCCTCGTCTCTGGATGCCTAGGTATCCACCATAAGCCTTTCCTCGTTTGAACCTCGCCATTAACTTTAAGGCTATGCCATCCTAAGGTGTTTCATTCGAGGTAAAACACCCAAAAGATTTTAGCATGGCTGGTATTACACAACCCCTCCTTTTTCACAAATCAGATATTTGGTACAAAAATAGAGAATATTCATGTACTACCCCTTGTTGGTCCTGAGGGACGGAGGAGGCTAAGTTAGCCGAAAGATGGTTATCCAAACATTAATTGGCAGTGTCTTATCAGACGATATATATATATAGGTTTCCGATGTGTCGCCTTTCGAAATGCACTATTCATGGTGCTACTGAAGAAAATACTTTATTTGAAGATAGTGATGGTGCAAGAATTGAGGTCTCATTCATATTATTATAGATAGCTTGATCTCCAATTTGAAAGATACTTTTTCGTAAAAGTTGAGCCAATAGGATTAACTAAAAAATCCCCAAGGGTTAGGCCCACTTTTTACGAGCCAGTGGAATCTTTACACTCAAAGCGAATCCATTAAAATTGATCAACCATTAACGAGTAATCCTAACGTGGGTGGATTTGGTCAAGGAAAACGCTTAATTTTGCGAATGTATGAACATAATCGTTTGATTATTCCCACTAAGGATTTGAACCAAAATAATTTAAATTCTTCTCAATCATTAGAATGTCTAGGCTCATGTCTCCTCTTTCAATCATCTTTCTGATCAATCAAAACCCCTTCCCAAAATGTATAAGCTTCTTCCAAAGCATACGACTTTCTGGATTTAGATAATGTGACGTAATTACATAGAGTCATTCGGTCTGAATACTACATGAAGAACATAAGCTAGATGAAGATTGATTATTACGGAATAAATGAGCAATCCGAACAGATAACTATTCTTGGGGGGGGGATAAGGCAAGTGCCCATATCTCGGACGGTGGTGGAAACTACTAAGCTTGAGTACGGTAGGGGCAAAGAGAATTTCCGGTGGAGCGTTGAAATGTGTAGAGATCGGAAAGAACACCAACGGTGAAAGCACTTTGTTGGGCCGACACTGACACTGAGAGACGAAAGCTAGGGGCAAATAAATATTTTTTGTCTTTGCTAAATTTACCAAGGGGTATAGTCATAGTGATCCTCCTATTCATCTACTTCAACCATTTCCGAACACCTTAGTCCATAGGTCAAATCGGATATGTAATTATTGGAATAATTGTTGGAGACTCAAATGGTGGATAAGCTCTATTTTGGTGTTTCTAACCATCCACTCACTTTTACCTAATTGTCCCTCACTTTGTATTGGCGTTGCACTTTTTTCTTGGTAGGGGCAAGTTATGATAGATTCGTTTTTTTTCTTTTGAAATATTTTATTTCCAAATTAAATATTTTGTGCTTTAAATAAAACTAAAATGTAAAAAAACTTAAAATATATTCAAAAACAAAACTAAATGCAATGTAGAAACATATTAAAATTAAATGTAAAATTCAATAAAAGAATGAGAAACACCAAAAATGTAAAAAGAAAACAAAATTAACTAATTTCCTTCTCCTGCAAGCACTTCCACGTCCATCTCCTTCTCATGTTCTTCATCAGAATCAATATCTTCTGTAAGATCATCATTTGGAGCTTTGTAAACAGGTTCACCATTAGGCTCTTCACCAATTTGAACTGGCACCTCCACAATCCATTCTTCTTCCTTTCTTTCATCTCCATCATCAAGAATCACATCAATATTTTATTTTTCATCCTTATTTGCTTGTTCAACAACTTGGCATTGAATTGGATGTATATTAGACTATTAAGTCGACTAACATCTAGTCTATTCCATTTCTTAGTATGAATTTGCAGCATAAAAAAGTAGTAAATGTCTCAAAATCAACCAACAAATTCAGACCTCCAAAAACCTAAGAAAGAAAAATGAACTCCTTCAAAAGCACTCCAGTTCCATTCACAACCAGATGAGCTAGATGTCAAAGAAAGAATTCTTGTTGCTAGCTATTGCAAAGCAGGCACATGACAACCAGAATGTAAATTAAAATCAAGAAACATGCTGATAAAAAATTATTAAGGACAATATGTGGCCTGGTTTTCATGTTCGTAACAAGGCTGGTTTTCTTGTTAAACAAACACATGCTATACACTTATACAGACATATACTCAAACTCAATTGTAACTCAAGTAACATTATCGCTGCGATATACAAAAGATACTCAAGTAACACAACTGTAAGACAACATCAAACAAAATTACAAAAGCAAGCGCCAATTATTATGATCAAAAGCAAGCGCCAATGAAATATGTTGATGATAAGTCTATAACTAATAGTCTAATATGCTGCATCATAAGTCTATAACTAAATAGTCTAATATGCTGCACCAAAAGTCCATAACTAATCAACATGTGGATAAGGTTGTTAAGATAAAAAAGAATACTTGGATTAAATTTCTCATCATTTTGTTGACATTCTTTTAAAGCAATTAATCTCCCAAAAGCTTCAGACTTTGCTATGTAGATATTAAACTCACCATTGACCACTTTATCTTATATTTCATAGTCATCATGGTAAAAGATCTCCACACAATTTATGAATCCATCCACTACTAACTGATCATACTCGATGGTTGTATCCTTTCATTTTCTCATCAATGATATTGAAGATAGGTTTGTAATTTCTCTCCAATTCATTAGAAGCCTTCTTAATCTTAATCCTTACTTCTAAGAGCTCTCCATAAATAAAACTCATTGAAGGTTTCCTCTCTCCATCAGCAATCCTCAAAAGTTTCACCAAAGGTCCAAAAACATTCAGCACAAACACTACACAATTCCAAAATGTAGAGCTCATAACATTTAAGAAACTGATTTTTCCCTTTGCACTCTTCTTATGTTTGGATTGGTCCCATTCTTGAGAACTGAACATCGACTTTAGTTGATTCTTTTTATCCAACAAGCTTTGTAGTGTCAAGAAACTTGTAGCAAATCTCGTAAGTCCTAGTCTCACAATATCTCTTTTCTTGGTATAAAATCTCATTATTGCTAAGGTTTTATGATGAGCATATATGAAATCCGTAAGATATTTAGCTTGGTCAATGATTTTCGTAAACTTAGGCAACTTCGAAATACCTTCAAGCATGAGATGAACTGTATGAGCAGCACAACCTGTCCAAAAATATTTGGCCTCTTCTGTTTAAACATCTTTGATGTCGGCACATTGTTTAGAGCATTACCTGTTACTACTTGAACAACTTTGTCAGTTCCAACTTCTGCAATGCATTGATCAACATAGTCAATGATGTATGACCCTGTGTGAGATTTTGTGGAACAATATTTTGCCGAAAGAAAACATGTTCCTCCTCTAGAATTGACACACATATTCATTATGCTTCTCTTTTTCTTATCAGACCATGCATTAGTCATAACAGAAAAACCATGGCATTCATATTCTACCTCTTGGCTCTTTAACTGCTCCATAGTTCTTTCTTCTTCCTCTTTTAACAGGTTCCCTTAGTTGGTATTGAGTTCGAGGAACCCAACCAGGTCCAAACTGTCCAAGAGCCTAACAAAAAATTTTAAAAGCATCATTATAAATGGTACTGAAAGGAATACACGATAGATAGATCCACCTAGTATAATATTGTTGCACGTGATGAGCTTTTGCTTTGAAGAGCACAAAATTCATGTTCGTCCGTTTTAGAGTAGCTTCAGGACGGATAGTTGGTTCAAGCTTATCCATAGGACCTTGAAAGTTACCTGGGTTTAGAGTCCCAAGATTTTCTTCTAACTCATCTTCAAGTTTCTGTATATCTACATTCACTTCAGCTCTTAGCACATCGTCTTCATGTTTCTTAGTCACCTTCTTCTTCTTTGCTTCTATGATTGCATTTCTACACTTAACTTGATCAGCTGCCAACAATTACGGTGGTGTGACATTTCCTGGGATGTGACCAATATGCTCCTTGATCCGAAATACTCCTCTAGACATCTCTTTGAAACACAACTTGGATTTAACTATATATGTGTTTTTTGAATCACACAAAATCTCATATTCCCACCCCATGTTCTTTAAGTTTTGCTTAAGTGTTGGTGTTGCCTAAGAATCCACCGGTTGGGAAGATAATAATTCATGAGTATCTGCAAGTTAAAAGGTAAAGTCGTAAAGATAAGAAATTGATTAAACAACCAAACACAAAAAGATTAATTAACAACGGCAAAAACAAGAATGATCAAAGAGAAGAGACTAACGAGAACTGATTAACAACAAACACAAATAAAAATCAAAACCATAGTTGATAGTTCTATAACTTCTGTTAGAAAGCAAATCCTTCTGCCCTGTTGACATTTGACACATTATATGAGTTCTTGTTCTTCTTTTTTGTTCAATAATGCAGATAGAAAGAGACACAGATATGCATAGTTGATAGTTCTGTAATATACTTCTATAACTTCTGTTAGAAAGCAAACTTCAACGACAGAACAAGTAACGAACAAAAGTCAAAAACCATAAAAACAGAACAGGTAATGAACAAGAAACATTACATAACTAAGCAACTCTAAGTCTAAACAGAACTAAAAACAGAATAAAAAGAATAAAAAGAATAAAAAGAATAAAAACAGAACAATTAACGAAGAAGAATCAGAACTAAAAGCATAAAAACAGAACAAGGATGAAGAATCAAACTGGACAAGACAAAACAAGGATGAAGAAACATAACTAAAAACATAAAAAGTTAAAAAGTTAAAAATTAAGTCTAAACATAACTAAAACACGAGGATCGAACTATCACCGTTTTTGTGCCTTTCTTTGTTTAGGTTTTAAGCTAGCCAAGCAAAGGATGAAGGATCAGAGACTTGAAGAAAAATGACGACTAAATACCTAAGAAAACGTAACACGTTTTAAGTTTGAACAAATCAAAACAGTTTACCCGATTTTAAGCAATTAATCCGATTTTAGGCGATTGATCCGAGTTGGTCTGATTTGTTCGACTGAACAATTACTGCCGATTACCTCCAATTTCGTATGATTTGTTCGACTCACCGATTTGGCACATCGATTTGAAGCAAAGCACGGCTGTTGGAATTGAATTGGCGCTTTTTCGACCGTTTAGCCGCCGAGTTAGCCGACTTTTAGAACCTTGTGTGGAACAGTGATATTTCACGAATACTTCTCCAGCTCTTCTTCTTTTACCTTCCATAAAAGTAAAAGACTAGGACATATCATTCAGTGTTATCTTATAGAAGAAACACTAATCATCTAAAACGGTTACATATGTAATTTTATCTTGGTTTTCATAAATGATGAAATCGCCTCTTAAACCCTAAAAATTGTTTTGTATAAATTAAGATGGAAATCTTTCAGCTTCTTATGAACGAAAATGGAGAAGTAAGAGTGGAGAGAGAGAGGAATATAATGATGGTATAATGATGATGATTTGGTGATTTGGTGATGATGAAGATTAAATAAAATAATTTGATGGGTAAATAGTTGTACCTATTATGACACATGAACCGATTACAATCAAACCTATCAATTTATCAAGGTCAAAATACTCCATTAGGATTAATGAGTTCGATTGGGTTGGATCAACATGAAATTTGGTTCATTTTGACGCCCCTAGTCATGGTATACTGTTATTTACAATAAAAATAACGAGTAAAAACCCATTGATTTTGATGAACATACCAATTTACCCAAACTATAAATGGGGATTAGATAGCTGGATATTTACCATAACCCACACATGCTTTTGGTATCATTCTATGAGAAACAAGATAGTTTACAGAAGAAACGTAACCAAGTAACAACTCGGAAACAGCCGATAATGCCTAAAAGTCGTTTGCTTTCCTTCGTAGTTCGTTTAACTCGTTTTCGATCTCTGAGTCCTTGAAAGGGTACCTCGTGCTTGCTGCGACAGTGCTTCTCCCTGGAGGAAGCTCTCCTTTCTGCTTCATATCAGATAACAGAAGATTATTACGAGATGTATGTATCACAAACTCTTAACTCGAGTTAAATAGAACATAGTTTCCGAATGTCAGTAGCAAAATAAAATATAGTCAAATATGAAAACCAATTGCCGGTGAGATTTTTTACTCAATGAGAAACCAAATTGATTTTTTCAGTTTTTAGGTATCATAGCAGTTTACTGGAACCATCCCAACTTGCCAAATTCAGACAGTAAAGTGGAATGTTAGCTTGTGAACCCGATATGTTAAGGTAGTTATGAGATTATAAACTCAAAGGAACAAATAAGATCACCAATGTATTACAAACCTTTGAGCTTCCAGACAACTCTTTCTTCAAGTTTGCAAGATCATCATCCACAGATGAAGTTTCAAGCATTTGAAACTGAAAGTGACAAAGAACAAGTTAATGTCAAGATGGTTGTATAAATAAAAGTTCTTCTCCTACCAACAAACATTAAGTAAACCAGATTGAGCTATCCTCTCATAGTCATATAAAATGTTAGATGAAGCAACAAACTTATCCTAAACAATGCAAGGTTTTACCTCTGAAACCAATTTAAAGGAGAAAGATTCTCCTCTTCATAGAAATACTAAAGACAAGAGATAGATAACCAACCTTCCCCTCGAGTTCATCGGATCCAATCTGAGCAAGTGCATCTGCTTCAGACTCCATAGCCATAACTGTCAAGTACTTTCTAGATTTTAGCCTCTACCAGAGTAGCCATACATCAAAAAGAAGAATGTGGAGTAATTCACAACAGTAAATTTCAACTTCAGAATTCTGATAAAAGTTCATGGTTCACCAGCATAAACAAATTGCTGGAGAAAGTAAACAACTCTCTTTTTTTTTCCAATGTCACCTAAACAACAAAGATTTGACTAAGTTTTATGCTTTTCTCTGACATCACATTACGCCCATTAGATTAGTGCTCCACTGTTGTGCATGAGGTAGCTACAACACTAATTCTACACCCACATTGCCAGGTATCAAGTAATCTAGCTTACAGAGAGAAAGTAACACATCTTTGGAAAAAGTGGACTCTCTAGTCACTTTCAAAGACTGAATAGGTATATTATTCTTCTCATCCTAACTAGAGGGCAAACTTCAAATTCAAAAGGAATAAGACTAATTGCTGTCAGTGCTGCATAGACAAGTTTTTATAAGTTTTACTCAATTTGGAGGATCAAGAGATCGTTCGTACCTTTCTCCTCCATTTTCTCAAAAGCTGAAAGAGCACCGCTTGTATTCACTGTCCCTATCATCTCTTGCACTTTGGTTGCAGTCCTAGCAGGAATATATAAAAAATGAAAACTGGGACAAAATATCAATCGAGAAGAAGCATTCTATATGGACAAGCTTCTAATAAAGGATGTAAGAAAGATAATAGGGAAATGATACAAACTTTGCAGTGCGAGCACGCGCAAGGAGTGTATCTTTCTTTGCTTTTGCCTCTTGTATCTTGCTCTCCAAGAGCTGTAAAGAAAAGGGGAAACAACAAACATTTTACAGAACTCAATTTTCTAAGAACCAAACTTCATATTAAGAAATTTCAGGAACAAAGTATGCTTTCAGAAAATACAAATAAAAAAATTGAACTATCTTCTACGTTATGTCCATACAGATACAATTGTTCCTTAGTCACAAAAAAAAAAGAGCGAAGAGAGATACTTATCATATGAACTTTACAGAGGCATCATAAATGAAAATGGTCCCTATCCCTAAGCTATTTTAATGTAATGGTGGCATGAAGAAAATCATCCATACATGATTCTTTTAATTATAGCCATAAAGAATCCCACAGTTTATAGTGAGTCAAAATATATAGATAAAAATGCTGATAACTAACCCTTGTATTTGAAACAAGATTGTCGACAACACCTTTTTGCTGATCTAGTTGAGTTTTCAGAGCAGTAGCGTTGTCCTGTTAAGATAAAAAGTGAACAAATAAATAACTTCAAAATACTTTTGTAATGTAACTTTCAAAAGTTAGACAGTGCATGTATTCAAGAGACTTCAATAATTGTTGATAAGATATCAGCAGGCAAAAGATAAGAGACAATATCTCTTATTGCCTTCAATTCTTTAGCCATTTGCAAAGGTTATACAAAAACACATAATCAGGGAACTGAAACAGAGCCATATGATCTGTTGCTCAAACAAAAGCACATCAAAGATGATAGTCAACATTATAATAAGTAGAAACAAAGAGGGATTGTTTTTCGCTGTTTCTGCAGTGCTACATATGTCCAAATTCTTATTTTTTTCTAGCATCCTAATATGTAGTGCTACACTGAAAGACAATACTCAATATCCTAATATGTAGAAACACAGAAGAATCATTTTTGTGCTGCATCCATAGTATTACATATGTCCAAATTTTACTGTTCTGAAACTGAAACCACCTTAACAAATTCAACAAACAAGATATTTCAAAAGAATAGTCGTAATTATAAACACTGTCATGCTCTGTTACATCTATAAGTGATTAACACAAGGTCAACATCTCAGAAACAATTTGAAATTACTTAGGATGTCATGAGGAGAATTACCATATATTCGGATATCTAAATTTTTATTTTATCAATTCCTTTCTAACTTTGCAGAAACCTAGACATCGGCCTCAAAGCATTTAAAACAGAAAACTGGAGAATATGAGAATGGATAGATATAACCTACAGCAAAAGATTTTCTTCGTTTAAGGGCTTCACGTGCAAGATCCTCATCTCCTTTTGCAAGAGCAAGTTGTGCCCTTTTGTACCTATTTAAGCGTGTAACATGTAAGAATAATCAGCTAAGTGAAGAATTTAAGTAAGAGAGCAAGGTTCTAGGCTAAAACAAACATACCAATCATCAGAAGATTGCTGTGCAGCTTTATATCTGTTCTCCAACTGCTTTTGTGATGCTAAAACCTTCAGACACGTTGATAATTCACAAATTAGCTAATCTCCAAAATTATGAACTCTCATAAATAAGGGCAAACCATGCTCGGTATAAAGCTGAAGAAGAAACGTACCTGTGCTGTGGCCTGTCGCATCTTGGTCAAATCACTATTCATTTCAATAACAGTCTGCTCCAGGATTTTCTCTGGGTCTTCAAAGGAGCTTATAAGTGCATTTGCATATGACTTCGCTTATTTTAAATGAAAATAAACACAAAAACATCTGATTAATGAACTCCAATAATAAAAGTATGTACACCTGAATCAGATACAGAATCAGAAAGGCTATAAGTACCTTAACCACTCTAGAAAATCGTTCAAAAAGATTCATCGTAGCACCACCATTGCACCTGAGTCTATTTGCACAAGATAATCTCAGCTCATTTACTCGCAGCGCTCCACCTTATATACGAAAAAAAACAATAATCCTTTTGAGTTTAAACAATAAGGTTATAATAATTTCAATCCAAAAACATAACTCCAACCCAAGAGAACTAAATGTAAGACATATAAAACAGTCATAGCACACTAAATATATATATACTGACTTAGAATTGAGAAATATGTCCTGCATTTTCACCTTGAGAATCCAAAAAAAGGTAGTATTTGAAATCATTATAAACCCTGTTTATCTCTTAATTTTCCAAGCTAATAAATCAAGAAACAAAATCATACACCAAAAATCACAATCAACACCCCAATTTTATACTTTAGCCACACTCTGACCAATCACGTTCACAGCTATTTCAACCACTATTTACATCCGAGCAATTCAAACATGACGTAAGCTAATCAAAGGAAGAGAAAGCAAAAACACTGAGGTGTACCTGAGTTTCCGAAGAAGGATGTTCTTAGGGGTAATACTCTGAGAGAACAAGGGCGATTAGAAGTTGAAGGGGATGAAGAAGCAGTGGGACGGAGAGGAGGGAATAATCCGGTAACTGGTGAAGCTTTGAGAGCCATTTCAATGGCAGAAGAAAAGTTCCGATTTCGTCTCTTCTTCTTCTTCTTCCTCTTCTCTTGGGTTCGCTTCTTCTGCTGATTGGAGGGTTTTTTGTGGTGTCGGAGAAAAACCGAATGTTGTTGATTTTTTTTTCTCTCTTTCATTTTGTTTTTGGACTTTTATGTACTACGCCGTTTTGATAAAAGTAAGTAAATAACATTTAGGATTACTGGCTACGTTAACAATAACAAAAATTGATACATCATTTTATTATTATTTTTTTTATTTTTCTTTATAACGTCTAAATACTTTGATCAATAGTTTAGAAAAGTATTCATATACATATACTCTAAACAAAGAGGTTAAATAATGATACAACATAAGAAGCGAAATTGACGATGTTTCAACATTAGAAGCCTTACTCGCTTACAGATTAACAAATTTGTTATATTCTTTCTCCGTATTCGAAATCAACCATTACGATTTTTGGCTATCACTCAACTATGACGCACTATAAAAATTTCACAAATCTTAAAACACCATTACGTAAAGACTTCAAACTTCACAATCATTGGTTGTCTCTGTATGAATTTGTCTTTCGTATAGACTTTAACAAACCAACAAAAGTAACCGGCAGAAACACCACGAATGATAACTTCACCGAAATCAAATTCTACGAAGAGAGACATAAAAGAGTGGAAAATAAGACTCATTTCCAACATAATCTAATCTATCAAACTGTAATATATGATAAACATGGTGAGATTGTCGGAAAAACACATGAACAGACACAACATGTTGAAGAGACACGTCGAAAAGACACCAACCCAACTAATTATGGTGTGAAAAAGAATATCGGTACTCAAAGGCAAGATCATAAACAGATCGCTGGTGGAACATGACCGGCAAAACCGTGAAGAGGATAAAGACAATTACCCAAAAAATCACCCACACTCGTACCTTTCCAATTTGCCGTCTCCAAATAATGAATTTTTTTATAGATAAATCCTATAATATAATTAAAAAGAGTACGGCCGACGCCGGCCATTGAATTTACAGAAAAATGAAGAAGAAAAGTTGATTTGGAAGATCACTTTTGAGAAAAAATTTGAGAGAGAAATAAGTTAAAGAGAAGTTTTAAAATTTTAATAAATAAAACGCAATTGATACATCATTTTATTTATGGAATTTGCACCCCAAAATCTATTTTATGTTTTAATTTCTTTTTTCTAAGTGTTAATCTTTTTTTAAAACAACAAAGCATAATAGAATAAAATAGTTGTTTTATTGATTTTGATTGCTAATTTGCATAATGGCGGTAATTTGAAAGTAATACAAAAATTATTTGTAACTACTACAACACATTTTTTAATTACGAAACAAAATTTTAAATTTTAAAATTAGTGTTTTGTGAAATCATAATCAAATATGTAAAACATAAAATTCTTTTGTTGATTTTAATGCTCAAATGATATTGGCAAGAAGTGTTTAAGGTGATATTTTTATTAAACATAATGGTTAGAAGTGTTCATTTGTGGAAGATTCATCATTCAAAAAGTTTTATGAAATTTATTCCCTTTATTTGAGAACTATTCAAGAGTAACACAACACCAATGACATTGTCAAAATGTAACAAAAATTAAAAATATTTATGAAGAGCTTATTTAACACGAATAAGTAAATATTGTATTTGTCTATATACTGATTGCATTTTTTACTGTTAGTATTAGCTATTACTACTACATACTTGCATAATAAGTAGTTATTGTGTTATCGTGTAAAGTTTTAACAAATTTGAATTATTAAGTTATATAAAGAATTATCGATATCATTACATATTATATAACCATGTAGTATAAACATATACTTACATCAATAATAGTGCTTGATGTAAACTCACTTAATCTGTATACAACAGAAAAATACATTAGATGGTATGACGTATATGTACATTAATAAGTACTAATGTAAATCAAAATAGTGATTATTTTATCAATGTGAATTAACATTTTGTGTATATATTAGAACTATGTAAACTAAAAACTATTGTTTTATCAACGATGTATGTCGTTGAATTCAACTAATGTTTCAACAGTAGACCATTATTGGGTTTGAAGACTTTTTTCTAATATGCATTTTTCTTTGAATACAAATGTATACTTAGAAGTCACACCGGCACCCATCAACATGTCAAAAATTGTGTCAACACTTGGAAATGCACAAAAGAAAAATGAATAACAACACTCTAATACAAGCACTTGAAAATCATTGAATAAAATAAAAAGTGAATAACAAACATGAAGGGTGATTGTAAAGATTACAACAAATGATCCAAAGTAACACAAAAAAACATGTATATGAAATATCTATTCGTTGATATCCGCAATAGGGCAGACGTTTCACTCATATTTCGTATGAAATAATGCCTTGAGAATACAATAAAGTTGCAGATTAGTTGTCAAAATTATCCCATTAACAACTAGTTATTTCTCAAACTCATATTTATCCTCCTACTTGTTTAATGAGTAATTTATTTGAACAACATGTTTACAAAATGTGGTAACGGTGGTTGAGATTACAACAGACGATGAAAAAGAAGAACATCAGCCCATTTAAAAAGTATTTATGGGCTAAAATTATGCAAAAAATGACATTTTTAAAGAAACTAAAATTTAAGACATGATATTTCAAAAGTTCATCCAAACAATTATCATGTTTTTAGAATGACAATTTACTTGTAAGATCTAACATATAAACATTAACTTTGATAAGAGATTTGTTGAGTTGACCTAAGATAATTGACAACGATTTTCTCTTCTTGAATATGTAGTGATAGCATACTACAACATCCACAAAAATGCATCCACTATAGTATTTGAAACTTTAATCAATATTGAGCGTTGACACTCATCGATATCTAGAGAGAGAAAAATCACTAGATTGTGATAAGAAAACTCTTTCACAACACATGAAAACATAAAAAGTCAATTACACAGATAAAAAATAAAAGATGAATGTTTTTTTGTTTTTTTGATAAAGTAGTTTAGATGAATGTGATAGTTAATTACGTTGTAGAGCATTTTTTTCTTATTTTCACTTTTGGTTTCATCTCTAATAAAAAACTATAGCACTTATAATAGTTATAAAGCCGAGTGGAACACTCAGACGTATAATTAATTTGGTTTTGTGATATTGCTTTATGAAAAAAATATGAACAATGTCAATATATATAATTATATAGCATGCTCTTGTTTGACTCTTTTAAATTATATTACGATCCCATCAATAAAAACTAACAAGAAAAAACATACAAAAATAAAAATAACTGTGATGTCTGATATACAGATCTTGACCGCTTCAATCACTAGAGCATCCACATGCTGAATTTTAAATCTCATATTCTTCAATTTTTTGCATTAACAAAGTTTGTGGTAAGAGCATCAAATGAATTTATATCACAGTTTAGATTGACCATTGTAGTTTGACACTAGTAATTAGACATGAGCATTCTATTATTTTGGGTCTGTTCGGTTCGGTTTCTCATTTCTTTGGATTTTTGGGTTAGAAATTTGACAAAAATTAACCGAACAAAATTGTGATTCGCTCGGGTATACAAAAATTATGTTCAGTTGTAATGTTGCCTAATTGAACAAAAGTTTTTGGTTTTAATTGTCATGTTCGGTTAAATTTGGGTAGTTCGATAAATTTTGGTTAATTCAATTATTCAGTTAGATATGTTAAATTAATAATTTTCTATTAATTACTTTGATGATTTCATCTAATCGGTTTTATCCAAAAAAATTCAACTAAACAAATCATGTTTTCAACAAAGCAACAACGGCGTGGTTAATTAACATATCATATAAAATTAACACAATAAATAAATAAAAAGTAACTGTCAATTTCAATCAAACAATAGTTAAAATTCATAAATTTGCTTCTCCCATAAATTTTTACTTCCAAAAAAAAACTGTATTAGTTTGTTCCATTACTCTTTTTGAAAGGGTATTAGGCACAAAAATTATGTTTCTATCGACCATGCTAGAATTAATTATAAAAAATAAAACTATGTTTTAATAATATTTTAATTAATTAAATTTAATTATGAAAATTATTTAATTTTAACATCAATTGTTTACAACTGATACAATAACATCATTTATAAACAAATAATACAACTATGTAACACAAATTGTTAGAACTGTAACATCATTTGTTTGTAACTCAAGCAAACTTAACATCATTTATTTATAAATGATACATATTAACATTAGTTACAAACAAATGATGCAATATTTTCTCATTGATGCAAATATTTTGGATCATTATTTCTATAATCACTTACATAAATGATGCACAATCAGCTTGCATCAATTACAAGTCATACAAATACACAAAATAAGTGATGCAATATACCTTATATTTTGTAGTCATTCCTATTCTGAATATATACCATATCAAAATCTTTCTTTATTTTTTTTTGCTAATATTTTTAGTTAGTGATAATCTAAAGATTTACATGACAATAAGCATCAAAGACATAGATAAAGACGACCATAATGAAAACAACAATACTCTTGGAATGATCTTGATATGTCAAAAGAAAAGCACAGTCAAACAACGTCAAACAACGAAAATAAATAAACAAGCCAATATAATATGAGAATCAACCAAAATATAAGAAATAAAAACTTGTCGATTAGCAAGAAGATTGCACGCTTACGTGCAGGTGAAAGAGCAGCGGCCCATCATATATATAGGACGGTCCACAAAAGGTTGGAAATTTTTAATAAGTATTTTTAAATAAAATTAAATCCACAATAACCTAAATCTAACAATAAATCAATATCCATAATTATAAATAAAATTTCTAAATTTCTAAATAAAATTTCTAAATCCATAAATTTTAAATAAAATTTTTAAAATTTATAGTAAATTTTCTATAATTCACAATAATCAATAATAAAATTTCTAAAATTAATTAAAAATCCATAAATCAATAAATAAATATCCATAATTGTAAATAAAAATTTCTAAATTTCTAAATAAATTTTCTAAAAGAATAAATTTCTAAAGTCACAATAAAATTTCTAAAAAATATTAAAAATCCATAAATTAATTCCAAATCTAAATCCATAAATCAATTCCATCAACATCCATAAATCAATTCCAAAAACATAAACCCTAAATCTAACCATCAAAAACCTAAATCTAATTAATGAAAACCTAAATCTAACAATCCAATCACAAAATCTCACTTCCAAATCCTAAATATCAACCCCAAATCCCTAATCTAAATTACAAATCTCTAAATAAAAAAAATCTAACTCTTCAATCCTATATATCTACTTGAAAAGGTTAGGTACTTACATATTGGGAAGGAGATTGGCCATTTGGGTTAAGTTTGGAGAGAATTCGGAGGTTTTAGGGAGATTTGAGAGAGTTTGGTTTTTTACGGTTTTTCGCGTTATGTCGCGAAGAAGATGAATAAAGATATTTATAACAGGTTTTTGACGGATATATCCGTCGTTTTTAAAATAATTAAAAGAAGTTTGGTCTTCGACATTTATCGGGAACATTCCACTTTAAATTTCAAGATCCGTCGGAAATTTTGGTAACCACATGAGACAAAAAGTGATTTTGCGGGTTAATTTTCACGGTCCGTCGGAAATTTCTAACTGACCGTGAAATGTGCATGTTGTCTTATTGGTCATTCAAAGAACGAGAGGCCACATGTATCTCTCAATCCGTCGGATTCAGGGTTTTGATACAGAAATCAATCCATTTAATTATAAATGGATTTATATAGGATATTTTGTTCATTTGTATGATAAATTATGTTTGAGTCATCTTCTTCAATATCAAAAATATCAAAAAACTAATGTTCATAACATGTTTCATACATACATCATAAAATATAAGATTCGTTATCTAACACTTGACTCTGAAATATATAAAAATTTGTAATCATGTTTTATAATGTGCTTAAATGTTTATTTTTCATTAATGTTTGAAAAACTTTAAAATTCAACCCCTAAACCTTATATCTGTCGGAAATATTATATCACATGTGTTAAATATGTTGTATATGTCCGTTGAAAAATTTTCGACGGATTTCCTACATATATAGGGTTTAGGGGTGAATTTTAAATTTTTTTACACGATGTACATTCATGGCAAGTTGGGTATATTATTATAAATCTGTCGGATATCTAAAAATATTTTACACAATTTCTGGTTTTAATATATTTAAAAAATTATTTTAGTAATTGGTGTTTGAGGTCATTCTATAATGAAAGATCCAGTAATTTTCCTCAAAATAAGTTTCATACAAAAGTACATAAATATTGAAGAAATATATAAACACACACGGTTCAAAAACTATTTTGAATCTGATGAGGATCCATCAAAATGAATTGACTTTGAGTCTCTAGAAAAATCGTCGTGTGGTTCCTTTGAGTCTAAATGCACTATATCGGTGATGATATGTCTGAAATAGATAACAGGATCGACATCAAATGAAAGATCAATTGGAGCCATTTGACCACTTACGGTTTCTTGCAAAGCATCATGTTAAAGAACTTTATAAATTCTTTCTCTTGGGTTAATTCATGTTACCATGATCTAAGGGTCTGACAACCGTGTAACTCGAGGGTAAGGAATGTAGTAAACCTAAAACAAATAATAAAAATATTTTTAGTGGCTAGTCATTACAAATATTAAAAATATTAATAAAAATTAATTAAAACATACATGGCCGACTTGTGGTGCAAAGATGAATATATCGTATTTGAAAGGTGTATGTCTTGAATGTACCAATGTAGTACCGAATTTGTCAACTTGAACACTATGTCCAACGAATGGATCATACCAATCGCACATAAATACAATGCATCTTAAATTCAACATTCTTGGGTAGCGAACTTCTAATATTTGTTGAAGAATGTCGTAGTAAACAATATCACCAGATTTGGCAGAAATCCCGATATCAGAAGGTTTCCTCGTATTTGCTCACCATAAATCATAAACGCATATCCCTAAGTGCAATACCTAGGGTATAAATTCGCAATGTAATTTGGACCGTTAACAAACTCCACAAACCATGTTGGAAATGTTTGATCATTGTTCTTTCGGTAACCTAAAACAATTAGTAACAAATAATTTAAAGTCCAAAAAGTTTTATTACTCCAAATTAGCATGTGTTTACTAACACTTACATAATATAGCAACCAAAGCGCAAAATCATTCTCATTTAGAATTTCAAGTTCTTCTTTTGTCTTATCTGGATAGTAACTACGAACTATCACCATGTAAATCCTGTAAAAAAATTAATATTAAATAATAAGTTAATAATAACATCTTAAATTTATAGAATATGTAACTAGAAAAAATGAATTTGACATACCTTTTATATTCTATAATATCCTCATAATATGTGAAATATACATATGCAAATGTGCATACTCATGTTCTACGAGTTTTCTTATCTTTCATTTGTTACTAAGCCGACCAACTTTGACAAACAACTGAGGGACAACTATGGCACAAGTCGGTCTCTCTCCTTTATCATCATGATGAGCTGGTCTTCGACTCTTCGTACAAACTTCCGATGGAAAATAATATTCAGCAAAGTGTGAGACTTCTTTGTTGATGCTCTGTGTGACAATAGATCCATCAACTATTCTTAAATTTTTAATTTTTTCTTCAAATGGAACATGTCTCGCTCAAATGGATACATCCACTGGTATTGAACAAGGCCTCCTAGTGCTACTTCTCGTGGGAGGTGGATTGGAAGATGTTCAATAACATCAAAGAAAGACGGGGAAAGTATATTCTCGAGATTGCAAAGGATCATTGGTATATTATCTTCTAAATTGTGAATACCCTCAACTGTAAGTGATCTCATGCATAAATCTCGAAAAAACCACCAAATCTTGCATTTAAACATTATACATTAATAAATAGATATAAGCATGATTAATTTTTAAAATTATGGAAAAATAATATACATGCAATTGCTTGGTGGACATTTTTCGAAAGGAGTTCAGAAAGCGCAAATGGAAGGAGGCGCTGCATCACAACATAACAGTCATAACTCTTTATTCCAATAAAGTTTATTTCTATATAATCAACGCAATTACACAGATTTGATGCATATCCATAAGTGAATTTAACAGTTTCACAAATCCAATCAAAAAATATTTTTTCTTACCTAGGTCCAATGGAACGCAGATAAAGCACATTCACCACTCGGTAGAACTTCAAGTATATCCTGAGAACAAATAAATGGCAAGTCTAGTCTAGACTTCATATTATCTATTGTCTTCCCTTAGACGTTTAAAAAAATGTTCATGATGTTGTCAAAGAATTCTCAATGTGCATAACATCGAGACTGTGCCTCAATAAATGGTCTTTCCAGTAAGCCAAATCCCAAAAAAAAATTTTGTACCAATTATGATGTTCACCGACACCATAAATAGGAGCATGTCCATTACCTCCACAATAAAGAGTTCTCTTAGCGTCGAAATCTCTTAACTGGTCCAATATACTACTATCGTCTATCTCAGGAGGTGGACCATCAAATACTTGCTTATCCTTCGTAAACATTACTTTAGACAGACAATAAGGATGATCACTTGGTAAAAATCTTTTAGTTGGAATGCATCAGTGTAACATACCATATGTGGAAAGTCGCTTATGGCCCACATAAAATTCGCACATATCTTAAAATCATGATTTCATAGCAATTATAACTCATAGATCAATAGCTGGATTAATACATAAAATAATCTCTGCGGATGGTCTAGGCTAAGAACAAGAACAGAGAGGAACAAAACATCTCTATGCATACACAAAGATTGAGGCAAGTTGTAAGGTGTAACGATTATTGGCTACAACGAATATTGTCTTCCATGCTTTGCATATGAGTTGAAATCATATGTACATAATTCGAGGTATACATTCCTTCGCTCAAACGCAAAATTTGGATACATTGATTGAAAATGTTTCACACTTCTGCGTCTAAAGGATGTGTAATTTCTCCTTCTTGTCTATGCTCTCCATGCCATCTCATGGCCTCTTCCATGCATTGAGATTGATATAACTTCTTCAACATCTCCGTTAACAGTAAATACCACATCCGTTTATATGGAATTTGAACTCTGCCACTGAAACCATGGTTGACGACAGAATTGACATCTTTTGTGGTTTTTATCTTCTTTCCAATATATCATATAGTTGTCGATGCACATATTTATTGTATGATACGGCAAACTAAGACCAGTTACAAGTTTATGTACCTCATAATATGATGCTGGTGAAAGATTATCTTCGGAAAATATATCTTTTACAAAATCGGCTATCACATCAACACATTCCTCCGCCAAATTATAATCTTTCTTAATGGTCATCAATCTACTAGCAGATGATAAAGGTGAATGACCTTATTTACAACCGCTATAGAGCGGCTGTAGCACTGCATCTAACATATCAAAAAACCTTTGTGCTTCTAAATTTGGTTTTTCAACCTTATCTCCATTTGCAGTGGTCGACTGCATATTCTCTCTAAACACATCATTTACCATGTCAACGGTACCTACACCAAAATCTACTTTCGTTCTATGTACTTCTAACCTATCTGCAATATATGGTTCACTAGTACTACCATAATTATAATTTATTTTCCCGTACATAAACCCATTGTGATACAAATGCCTCCAAACAATCTCTAACTTAATATTATGTGAATTCACACAAATAGAATATGGACATTTCAATTTACGAATTTTTTTACTCTCGGTTGATTTACAGCCAATTTCATGAATTCGAATATATCTCGAATATACTCGTCTTTCAAAATGTTCTGACTCCGGATCCATCATTGGCTCATCTATCCATGATCTAAAACCATTAGAAAATGATTTTTTTTTTCAATTTTTTGGTTTAAATAGATATTATGTTATAAATAAATAAAAAATATAAAAATATATATATAAACTCGTCAGCCGTCAATAGAATATTTTGAATTACAAAGCCGTTTCTTTTATTTGAACATGAACAAAGCGATCACCAGAATTTAATACTTTAATTCAAAATAATCTCAAATTTTCTCCCTCGGAGAAAACGATGGAATTAAGGAGAAAATTGTGCATTGCGGTGGCAGTTTTCGTAGTTGTGATCGAATTAGCATCAGGCAATTTCGTGTTTAAGGTACAACACAAGTTCGCAGGGAAAGAGAAGAAGTTTGATCAGTTTAAATCTCACGACACGCGTCACCACTCTCGGATGCTTGACTCCGTTAATCTCCCTCTCGGCGGAGATAGCCACGTAGACTCTGTCGGGTTTTGTTCTTATCCCCTCTCCCAAATTTGAACTACTTGTGTTAGAATATCTCACATGGGAAATGGAATATAATAAAGAAGATAGAACTCTCTACTAATTGCTAATATGTTTTATTAGTACGACATAGCTTATGTATGAAATGGAATCATTTGGGATAATGCTCAAGTTAAGTACTAATGAAGTTACATGTGGTTGATTTTGTTGATTATAATATTATTATATAACCACATTTACGATGTGAGACATTATAACAGAGTAAAATTGATAATTTATGTTTCATATTTAACACGGAGCGGATCTGGTTGTAATTGTAGAATTTTGTTTCGTTGGTACGTTATAGTTTAGGTATGATTTTTGGAAAATGCGCAATTTAGGTACTAATGAAGTTACATATTTCTTGATTTTTATTCAGTTTATACTTCACAAAAATAAAAGATTGGCTCACCACCAAAGGAATATCATGTTCAAGTTGATACAGGAAGTGATCTACTTTGGGTCAATCGGGCGCCGTGTCCAAAATGTCCCTCGAAAACTAATTTGGGTGTAATGCTTTCTTCTTCTTTATCACTTGTGTTCTATTTGTTACTGGAGATCTTCAAACCGGACCACTTGGTCAAGATGTTGTGTTGCAAGCATACTTCAGCCATGAACTCATAGTATGCGTTTTACGGTTTTTTGGAATAACAAAATCTATAAGTTGTTCTAAAATTAACTTGGTTCTAAAATTAACTTGAACCTTTGTTTGCATGAGTTATATGCTAAAATATTCGTCCTTGAACACAGCATTGACGAGGCATTCCCGCCGGTGAATTTTCATTTTGAGGACTCTGTCAAACTAACCGTTTATCCGCATGATTATCTTTTCTCACTTGAGGTAAGTCAGTCAATAGGCTTAGGAGATTCCAAGAAAACTTTTCGAGAAGTTTTAGTAGGATGTTTTGAGTTATGATAGTTTTGTTTTTGCATAATTGATGGGAATTGTCTCTTTCTCCGCATTCGCTAACAGGAAGATGTTTATTGCTTTGGTTGGCAAGCTGGTGGAATGACAACTGATGAAAGATCAGAAATGATTCTCTTAGGAGGTAAAGTTTAAAAGTCTAATGAACTCTATCTTTCGATATCACTCACTCTAGACGATAGCGATTAAATCGTACCATACCACAATCATGTGTGTTTGATTTTGATCTCCCATGTGTTACAATACAAATTAAAGTAGTGTTAATCACTAACTTATCATTTTGTAGATTTGGTTCTCTCAAACAAGTTAGTAGTATACGATTTGGAGAACGAGGTGATCGGATGGGCAGATCATAACTGTAAGTATCTCTAAACCCGGAAAAATAGCAAACTACCAAACTCACTCTTCATTTCATTGTCATTCTCATTCAAACAAATGGTTTCATGTTTTAAGGTTCATCAAGCATCAAAGTAAAAGACGGATCAGGAGGAGTTTACTCGGTCGGAGCACATAATCTCTCATCAGCTCCTCCTTTGATGAAAATCACAAAGCTTCTTACAATTTTGTCGAGATTAATCGCAGTGGCGTACTTCACTAGCATAGCTTACAAAGAGACCACTCTTTAATCTTATGTGCATTGTTTTGGTGATGGATGCTTAAAGAAGATGAAATAATCTAAAAGGTCTTCCAAGATCCAACACACACACATCTCTTTGACTTGTTCAGTTTTTTATAAAGATAATATACAACACTATATAAACATTTACAAATATGTTACAGAGATGAAGACAATTAGAGAGTGTTCTTCAAGAACTGTACAACAAAGTAGACCACGGACAAAAACAGTGCAATCTGATATACATCTCTCTCCAAGCTATCGTCTCTTTGGAAATACTGTATCACCACAACTTACATATTCTTAGTTTATTATATCCAATCCCGCAATTTACATAGATATGACTAGTGTGATCGTATGATAGCGCCAAATCCTATGATTGTCAATATGGTTTAAGCAAGAATTAGTTGAAACTAACCTTAGTTGGATCAGTTGGATCCCGGTATATCTCCGTATTGTCCTCTTTTCGAGCTGTGAGTTTGGTGCTCAGGTCCTTTGTGACATCGACCAAATCTTTTGCGGATTCAGAAGTAGCAAAGAGGCGGCGGGATGTCCAGAAATAGGCTTGAGAAATAGGCGATGAAGAAGATAAGTCCCAAGACTCTTCATGCTCAATCACTTGGCCACTAATCTGATTAAGAGTAAATTCAGATTTGACTTTGATTATCAAATCTCCACTTACAGCAGCTAGAATAGATTTGGGTTTTCCTTTGAGTGTCCATTTAATACGCAAGACGCTGGTTGATAACATTACCATCTCTTGTATCGTCTACAAGTAACGGGAAGAAAAATAACATTACTTCTAACCAAAAGGGTTAGAAAATGCATACAAATATAACAGTTCTCACCACAGTAGGACTCTCTAATCCGCTAGTTATCCACATTGGTCTTTTATACTTCTCACGACCTGTAAAACTTCTAAACGGATCCTGCAATCACTATCAATCACGATGTATTTACTTACTGCCAAGAAAAATATCAGAACATCACAAGAGAAGTAATGGAACGAAGCGTTGTAATGTCCGAGCAAATCAATTTTACACGACCATGCTTATTAACCATAATGCCATCAATGGTTGTTTGACTTATAAACAAATTTTGTGTTTCCCTTTTCAATAAGAACTATCTCATCTAGTTCATGAACTAGACATCATTTCAGCCGTAAAAAATAGCGCAGCAACTCAAACACAGGTAAAACAAGTTTGATTTGGTTGCATGAACAGCCTAAAATACGAGAAGTGACCTACAAATTTGTTCTAGACTTCTTGAAGCTGGAAGAATTTACTCACAGTTTACGATGAATCATAGGTATCTTAAACCCTACAATGTGACGGAAAATGTACCTTATATCTAACGGAAACTGCATAGCATGCGAAGGCACGATTTCCTTCCCTAATTTCAAGAATGTCGCGAACAATTTGTCGTGCTGTGGATTCCACCTGAGGACTACTTGTGCACTCAAAATCATTGCATAATTCCCCAAAATCAATCTTATCAACAAGCTTGTCTGCTTCTGATTTTTCAATGGATACTTCAGTCCTTGTGGAATCATTGACAACTGAGAAAAAAAAGAAGAGGATAGTTGCATAGTAAGATAGCGTTTAGGATAAGAGTAGACTAGGAGATATACAATCAATAAAGCTCAATAAAAATAAAAATAAAAACTCTAAACACCACATTTTTTAATGATGAAGCGTCGAGGAATCGAATTGGAAATTTTTCGTACCAACCGTTTCTTACAACCAATTCAAAGCATAATCTCTTATTTTCCTTGGTGTTCATGCAATCATTTATGCTCACACCTCAAACTACACAACATAATAAATCTTGTATCCTTGGGATTGTATATGTGACTAACTGTGGTGTTTTAACTATCCATTTTTGCTAATGCTTGCGATTTTTTTTTTCAATCTTATGGATGCTCAATAACGAAGTTATTAAACATAGTAACCAAACAGGACTAATGCGGATTTTGGTAAGATAAACGACGACACAAACTGAGAAAAGCTCAAGTGAGTTCTTCAAAAGAAGCTTGGAATATGTTCATATATCACTTTTCAAAACCACCAAAATTCAGAAACTGCTGAAAATCATTCATAAACCCCTAAAAGTAACAAGAGTTGGAATTCTAATTCAAAGTCAAACAAGATCACATAAAAATGAAGATTCCAAACGAAATCAGAGAAGCTGTGAGAAGGGAAACAGAGAAGAGGAGTAATGTACCTCGGAGAAGACGTTGGTGGATTTTAGAGGAAAGCCAAGAGCGGCGGAAGAAGCGCCGCCGGAGAAGGGGGGAAGGAGGAGAAGCAGGGAGGAGAAAGGAGGAAGTAGTCATCGGAGTGTATTTCCATTATGATAACTAATTCTGTGGCCAACGGCTTAATCCCTTTCCTTCCCCACTTTTTTTTGTGGTTCCTTTTAAATACACACCCTCCCTACTTTTGGATAAGGTTTTATTATTATTTTTTTCCGAGTATTTTGTGACAACTATGTTTACCTCACAAGAGCTTAACAAACAAAACAAACCACTAAAGAAGTAATTATCCATTCAAAAAATTTCACACAAACATTGTAGAATCAAAAACCATCAAAGCATCTGAATTTTGTGGGACTAAACATCAAGAAAACAAAGATTGTGTTTTTTATTAAGAGTAAAAAAATAAAAGCAGAGCGTCTCACTCATTCCTCTTCCTCTGCTTCTTCGAGCCAATTCAAAAATGGCTCCAATCCCTTCACAAACGTTTGCCTGCAAAGCAAAACCAACGCACCATTACAATGTATATTACAAAGAATCTTATTAATAATCTTGTTTTTGTGCAAATTAATTAGTACCTGCCCTTAGGGTTGGTTCCTTTGCGATACCAGAGAAGAATGGTATCTTCAGCGAGCACATCAAGTTCATATAGAGACCTTACTACCTCAGGAAACACTTTCATCACCTTTGCATCCTCATAACATCGCATCTGTACTTTGTACATCAGTTCCATCTCCATTTTCCCATTGCTGCAAAACGAGTTCAGAAGCGGAGCCCATTTTTTCACCTATCACAAAATACGGACTAGAGCTTAGAGACAAAAGACTAATCTATGCTTTGATACATCTAACAACTCTAGAGATAAAAGAACTCACTTGGCGTAATACAGAGTTGGAATTTTGCTGCTGGTTTTTACCAGACCATTGAACAGCATCCATTATCCCATCCCAGATCACACGCACAACATCAATCTCTGGCAGCTTTGCATCTTTCACCTGTTGCTTCACTGTTTCAATCACTTCATCTACGTTTATTTCCTCTGTCACTTGGCTCGTAAGGACTGTTTTGATTTCTTTCAGCATCACCTCAAATATTTTCTTCTCATTGTACTCTACCAGAGCTGTCAATCCTGCCTTACTTGAAATCACAAAACAAAAATATAGTACAAATATCATTTTTTCAGATTCATTGAGAAAGCAGAGAAGACTTAAGGCAAATGATAAAAGAATACAGAAGCAGAAATACAATATTCATGAGAATGCATGTTGATGATAGGGCCTGGGAATTGTTGAACTCAACAAACAATCGACAAAAATTTAACCTACTTAGAAGTTAGAAGCGTTTTGACTAATTGTACCTTACCAAATTGCATTCATATCAATGTTAAATGACTAAGGTTTAGAGAAATGCATGTGGAACCAGAAGAGCAAGGAAACTTTGCAAGTGACAAAAGTAGCAAATTTCAACAAATACAAACTTACGTGAAACGGTCAGCGAAAATTCACTTTGTGGGTGGAAGGAACTCTTTGTCTTCCATCTTGCCACGCCTCAGAATAGAAATCAAGTCATCAAGGCTGTTCTCAACAAAATATTCATTGAAGAAGTCTGTTACAAAAGTGAGCACTATCCCTTTGGCAACAAGATTATCCTTAAGCAATGGCTGGAAGACGGTCTCTGCAGGTAATCCTGAGAGCTTCTGGGAAAATGCGAGCGCCGTGAATATTGCAAGCTTCTTCCTCTCATTTTCCTCAAAAAGCTCCAGAGACTGCAAGAATCTCCGCGTAACATTTTCAAGGTTCTTTATAAGGAAAGCTTTCCTCCGCAAAATTTTTTGTATGTATACAACTGATGGTAAAATAGCTTCACGCGTTGGTTCACAGTCGATTATAGAGTAAGGATGGTGTTCCCCTTCATCAGATTTCACTGAACCAGTTTGTGTACGTCCTCCAATGAATACAACCTTATATGATAAGAGAGATCCATCGATTAATAATCTCAGAAAGACAAGCAAAACAAAAAGAAACGCTATACAAGAAAACAAAAACTAGTTTCCCTTGGAATTGAAGAACATGAAACATCCACAAGATCGTAAAGAACATAAACAGTCATAGGCAGATCTCCTACAAGCAATAAGAACAGAAAGATAAATACTTAAAACACGAAAAGAGTACCAGATCACCCGCATTATCTTGATAAATCAGAACAACAGAATCAGAAAAAGCCGCAGGGTTTAAAGGAGCAGCAATATTCCTTAATCCGCGTACTTCTACACACAAAAATGAACAATCTTAATCTATAACAGTTAAACACAAGCACTTTCCAAGTCAAAGACACCACATAATTACATTCATTCTAAGCTTAGTATTCAGTTAACATTATTCTAACAACAATAGATTGAAAGGTTCCAATTAGTTGAAGGGAGATGAAACAACTTATTCCATGAGATTTTAACATTATCCTAAGTATTTCAATTATTTAATTATCTACCAACAGAAATAAGTATGAGAATCACTTGAAGACATATCAAAACTAAATTGGTTAAAAACAACAACTAACCATAAATATCAAAGAACCAAACTTTTTTCAACTTCCACGGACAGATTACAAAGAATTAACAGAGACTGAGGATGGCACAAATTACAAAAAAATATGTGGAAAGCTTTAAAATCTAGTTAACCCAATGAGCAATATATATATATATATATATTGAGAATGAGAATCATCACTTACCCGAGAGTGGGTTTCTCCTTCGAGCTACAAGAAAAAGAAAAAAAAAGTATAAAATAAATTAGCAGGTAAAAAGTTATTTAAATTGTAACCCTAGCAGCCAAAAAGAATCTTGTTCTAGCGATCTAATATTTACACACGAGCCCTCCAATTCAATCAAGAACGTATAGAAAAAAATTCAGAAGAAGGCAAAAATTTGAAGAAAAGAGGAGATATGTTCTTATAAGGCCATCTCCAACCATCAACTCTATTTTAGTGTAATTTTTAACACTTAAATTTTTTCCATCTACAACCATAACACCAAATATTACACTAAAAATCCCAAATCAATGCAAACTTTACTATATTCTAAAATCTAACTACAAAAAAAAAATTATCCTAAGCATGCAAAAGAAAAAAAATACATCACATGACACTTTCTATTAAAAAGAAGAAAGAAAGTTTAAATTTAAAAAAAAAAAAATAAAAATTTTTAGTGTCGCTACAGTATCACACCAAATTTGGTGTAACACTGTAACAAAAAAAAAATCACACTATAATAGTGCAACTTTTACAGTTTTGTTGGAGAACATTTTACACCAAATTTAGTGTTATAGAGTTTCATTGGAGTTGCTCTAACGACCTAATTCAAAATTTCCACAAGAAACAAAGATGGCAATAGCAGATTTTTCATCATCCGAAACCTAAACAAAGGATGTTAAAGAGGGTGAAAGCAGCTTACCTCCTAAACAATATTAAAATAGAGATGAAACCTCTGTGGGATCAAAGAACTCAAACTACGAAATTCAAAAAGCTAGCGATTCTGCAGAAAAATTGAGCTTTCTTCCGTCTCGACGCTAAAAATAAAAAAAGGTAAAGTTATAGAATGACGAATGTAACCCTAAAATCCCAAACTGATCGGTTAAGATTCTGTTTGGTTCATTAACAAACTTTTGATGTTCCTTTGGATCGGGTTGAAATGGTCGCTCGGATACTTTTTGGGGTGAATTTATGAATTTTAGTTTTGTTAACTCACCAACTCTCAATAAAACAAACAACATATAACATAAGGAATAGAATTTGAAGAAAGATGGTCTGACTAATCGAAACCGGTTTATATCGAAATAAACCAAGACTGGTAATTGGTTTTTTTTTTTAATTAAAATCTAGAGTAAAAAAAGCAAGGAGGACAAAACAAGATCAGAAGCTTGTTGAATGTCTCTAGTCTTCATGATAGGAGCCAAGTTCACTTGGATTGGCTAAAGCCTAAAAGGCATCAACTCACAATGAAGGGTAAAATAGTTCGAGTGGTACTTGCAACAGCTAATGGCTAGGGTTTTTGATTGATTAGATTCTGATTACAGAATAATCATCTAGAAAACAAGCTAATATTAGATGGAGATACAAAATCTGAGATCAAGAATGAAGTTTAAAAAGTAAAAAACCCTGCGACATAGAATACCAAGACATATTACCAGGAAACGTTAATGAAGCTCTCAAGAAATGTAGACCTAGCCTTAGAACACCATTAGTGGTAGTCTCTCACAGGTTCTCAAATAATATAAAATAATATTTATTATTAAAATCTTATGGGTCTCTTAAAAAAGTATGAACCTATCGATGAGTTTCTCAAATGAGGGATTTGAAAACCCATGTGAGAGACTACCACTAATGGTGCTCTTACAAGATGGAGAAACACTCAAAAAGATAATTCTCAAAGAAAGATAAAAGAGCTAAACAGATCTACTTCACAGAGTATGATTGTAACTCAACTCCAAATCCGAAAAAAATTCAAATTAATTCATGATTGGTAACAATTTTGAGATATCAATGAATTAGACCTATAACTCAACTTAAAATCAATGGTAATAAATGTTACCAATAACGTAAAAAAAAAAACCAAAAAGAAAGTGTAAGACCAAACACAAAAACAAAAAACAAATTTTAACTACTATATGAATCTAATCTCTAGAAGACTCTTCGAGACGAATGTAATCATACATAACACCTTGAAACGGTCCTAGTGCTTTAGCTTGTCGAAGATAGATCGTGTTGGTCCCTGTTCTTAGCAACCCTCCAGGCACATTGATGCTATAAAGCCGGTAGATTCCATGGATTCCATGGATTCCATGTCTTGCTATAGCATTATCTCTTCCGATATTGCCCGTTGAGAAGATTGGCCTCGAGTATTCGTTATTGATCCTTACTTGTAGATTAGCCCATGAAGCCGAGGCTAAAGCTAGCTGCATTGTGTAGCTACCTCCCCAGTTCACGTATGGAAGATGAAACACGATCTGCCACGTCGTTGGTACGTAGGTCTTATCATCAATGTTTCTTGTGACCTGAGCGTAGAACCAATCTTGGCTATAGGTACTTGCTCCAATTGTGTAGACAAGGTCATGGTTTGGATATAACTCTGTGTATCGTTGCCATAACCCGTACTGTCTAAACTTGTCCGTGTGGTTTAGATACAAAGGGTTCATTGTATTCTTGTATGGCTCCGGTACAAAGAATTCTCTAGCGGTTCGATCCGGTACACCAATCTCCCATAACGTTCGACCGTTCCTAGGAGGCTCGTACACAACTCTACCGAGTTTAATCTCTGAACCTGAAGCTACATTAACCTGGTTTTGATATGTAAAGTCTCCGATAAAACCAGGAACCCATCCGTACAGATTGTAACTTCCCGGTCTCACGTTATCAATCGTGAAATCACCGGTTTCATTAGTCTTGGTCCAAAATTGATAACCCTTAGTATTGGTCTGCCATGAACCAGCTTCTCCCGGTGGTGCTAAACCGACATAAGCAAATCTTCCTGGCGTCAAGAATCTATCATTGACTAGGAGACGACCGGTAACGATTCCTCTTTCTCTACGAGAAGGAAAGTCAGAAGACCCTACAAAATCGTACGGCCATGCTTCAACTTCTGCTTTGGACTGTCGTTTAGCATCTTCCCATAAGTTAGAAGAATCAGAGTTTAAGTAAATAAAAGCAGGTCCCAAAACCTTTTTCCACGCTTCACCACCTTTGTAATGTGTCTCCATGTCCGTACCAACATAATGACCACTTATAAAGCTCGCGATAGCCGTGGGACCGACGTGAGACGTGAGCTCTTGTTTGATCGGTCCACCAGAACGGTATTCGCCACTAGGTGAGATGATCCAAAAGCCAACATGGGATTTAGTTGAGATCCAACCATGCACCTTATCGTCTTTGACCTCACATGAGTATTGGTACTTATCATCAACTTGGTTTTTGAACATAGGGTTACGAGGATGAGTCAGTTGTACAGCTTCTTTATAAGCAAGAGACTTAGCATGGTTACGGTCATCGTCCGTTGGCATCTCTCTTTGTCGGTCATCCGCTATGGCCATGTAATGAAATCTATCTGGGTTCAGTTTGAATACGATTCGAACTTGACCCATCTCAATTTCTGGCCATTGAGGAAGTCTCTCAAAGATTCCATAAGCGTAGATTCCCGAAGTATTTGTACGTATAATATACCTCTTGTCTACGTTTAATGGAATATGAGAATGACCACCTTCCCATGTTCTAGAGAATGAAATCTCAACTTGGTCTTGTGTTTGAGTTATGATTCTAAATTTGGTTCCTTCTACTCTATCTAAGCTGCCTCGGTGACTGTTTTGTCCTTGCCATGTTATGTCCCAATACCCTCGAAATCGGAGGTGTGGATTGAGAACGTTATCGATTCCTTTGTATTTGATACCAGTTATAAGTCCTTGAGGACTTGAGAAACTGACTCTGATAATCCCATTGTCCACTATTACCTCTCTAGTTCCATGTCTGTTTCTTATTTGTTGCACTGTTGGAGCTCTTGCACTTGTTCCTTCTATGTTCCTTGTCGGCTCAGAAAAGGTGATTGGAAGAAGAAGCAATAGAAGAAAACATATAATTGATGAAGCTATCTTCTTATGCGAAATCATCTTTTCTTTAAAAAATCTCAAGATCGAAATTTTAATGTAAGAATAAGATCTTTGCTTCTACGCATATTTATATGCCTGCGTGGTTTAATTTGTTAAACAGTCCAAGACTATATGGGAATAGGTGCACCAAAACCTAATAGGTGTTACTTTTGACTTCTGACACCAAAACCGAGTTCTAATAGGACTCGGATTCATAGAAGAATACGAAAAAGGGTTTGTTGATTGATTTTTACTTTTTTTTTGTTTAATAGAAATTATCGGTTTATTTACATTTTTGCATTGCATATTTTTTTGTCTAACAGTCGATTTCTTCGGATATAAATCATTAAAAACACGAATTTAAAATTCAACGTGTAAAATCACTAGTTTCCTAACTACTGTATTTTCAGTTCTATAAAAGTGAAAACTAAGTTCTTCAAAAGATAAAGAAAACATTTTCTTTTATACAAAAAGAACATTTTCAAGTCCTTATCTAGAAATATGGAAAAGGGGTAATATTTGTTTTTATTGTAAGAGTTATTGGGCTTATATGTAAGTAGATATTTATTATGTTAAGATAGGTAAATACCTTATTGTATATTAGGTTAACATATGTGTATATAAGAAACAGTCTCCTCAACCAGTTGCAGACCCCGAAAATATTTTTACCAGAGTCATAAATTAGATTAAATATTATTTAATTATCTAACTAGTAAAGAAACAATTATCTTTCTTTTTTAGTTTTGATGTACAGAAAGAAAAAGACCGAAAAAGTTTATGGCCTTATGGGTATATATTACAAACATTTAATGAAAGTAATAAAGTTCTTTTTGGAAAAATGAAAAACATTTACGTAAAAATGATAGTTCTTTTGAAAGGGAAAAAAACCTGACCCAAGTGTTATGTTTGGGCCTAGAACCGTAGAAGGAGGTGCAGTAGAAGACTTTTCAACCAACTGAGCTAAAGTTATTGTATAAGTTCTAGTCCACAAATTTATTTTATTATTATTTTACCTGGTTCAGTTGACCCTACTCTCCATGTGGGTCCGCCCCTGTCCTCAACGTAATCAATAAAAAACCTGTATACCTAACTCTGGTTATCAGAGCTTAACATAAGTATTTAGATTTTACGCCGGCAATTTTGTGAACAAAAATTTAAGTGTCTAGGTCCGTTCTGCAATGGTACTAATTGAGCCATGCCCGTGAATTTTAGGCCTGTTTGACAGTTCGAGGTATGAAATAAAATCCAAGAAAGAAATCAGAAACGCAAAATGCAAAACGAAAAATAGATATTTACAAAAGTGAATGGTATATATAAGAGAGTGAGAGAGCCATACTTTGACCCTACTCGTAAATCTTAAGGAGAAGGTGGAGAGGAGGAGTTGTAAAATTCCTTGGTGGGTGATATCTATGGTTTTTATATGGTTTACATCTTTGTTTTGATCACTTATTTTTTTGTATCACCTTACAACATCTAGTGGTGTATATATGCATTCGACTCTCACATTTGCACTGTTTTGCATTTTAGAATCATATGGTGTTATTTTTTCAAATTGCATGAACTTTGAGTTCATATTAGGTGCTTGCACGACTTGGAGCTTGGACGAGAGGGTGCAAGGTGAGAAATGCGAGAAAATGATGAGATTTTTTGAAGAATTGACACAGCCAGCGGTCGTCACCGCAAGTACCAACCGCTGGGAGCAACAAGACAGGGATTAAAGAGACATGCTTCCAAGTACAACAACGAGTGGAGTACCGCTGGGAGCTGCAACATGCATACCATTTTGGTCAGCATCGTTTCATTAGACTGCTGGGATCAACACTGATCGCTGACTGAATCATTTTCTGTTACTTTTGGGATCCGACCAGGTTTGTCCTGAGTCGATCCGTTATGCATCAGTTTTACTATTTATACTTGTTTAGACATAAATATAAGAACAAAATCTCTTTTTAGCTAATTTGTTTGCCTCTTTTGGATCTAAAACTTTATTGTACTAGATCTTGTTTACCTTTTGCATTTTAGTGAATGTCCTTTTATATCTGTCTTATCTTTTTCATTATGCTTTCAATATCGTACTTAGTTTGTTTAGTTTAATCAATCATGTGTGAGTAGTCATTAGATGAGTTAAGGGTATGGTAGATTAGGATGATTTGATGAGTTAATGATGATGCTTAGAATTAGATCTTTGGTTATCCTTCATTTAGGGTGATAGTAATGCTAGATTTAATTTAATCTCATCAATCTAGATTAATAGGATTTCATGTCCCGAAGGTATTTGATGAAATGGTTTAACCAAAAATTGAATGTTTTCTTCCCTAACCAATGAAAATTGATGTTAAGGTGATTAATGGTTAGATTGGACCTGGATGTTGACGCTCATTAATCACTTAGCACAAACAAAAATTTATTGTCAATGATTATGATTAGTTAAAGGATTAGTATTATGATTATTAGTCTTGATTAGTGATCTATGACCTAGGATTATGTTAATATTTTATCCAAACCATCATGAGAGATCCATCATCTCATCTAAATCATTTGCCCTGCCCTTTAATAATTTCTTTATCATCTTATAGCTAATCTCGTTCTTAGAATTTTCATAGTTTCATCATTGTTTAAGTTTCACTGCATAGCTTAGTTCTTGACAGGAATAGTAAAAAACCAAATCAATCATATTTGTTTACCTTAATTGATGTCATGCATTCTTAGTGTGTAGTTCTTTTTCCTAGTGGATTGATGCATGTTTGGTACTACAAGTGACCTCCATGCACTTACAGGATTCAAATAGGGTTTAAAACTTAATACTTATCAACTTTTTGGCGTCGTTGCTGGGGAATTTAAAAATTGCCATTAGGATTTTGAATTCAATTCAGACTAATATTTTATTTTCATTGTTACTTAAACATTCTTCTTGTTTCCTCTTATCCATAGGTGCATGACTTGAGAAGCCTTGGTACACAAAACTTGGTTGATCAAATAGAAGACATTCAACGGTTAGAGAGAAAGACTAGGAGAACAAAAAGAGGCGTGACGTCTTGAACACTTGGCACATTTAGGAATGGGTGATAATTTTCCTCCATCAAGTTTTGCGGGTAATTTGGATCAAGATGGGGTTGAGAAAAATTATGGAGTTGGTCAAGGACCAAAACATCCGCCAAGGACCCCGAATGTCATTGATAGTTTTGATCAGCTCACCATTCATGGAAACAGAACCGGTATTCGTCCACCACCCGTGGATGATAAAATTTTTGAGATCAAGGGTAGCCTCATCAACATGGTTCAAAGTAGTAAGTTTCATGGGTTATCAATTAAGGATCATCTACACCACTTGGATCAATTTGATTGCTTTTGTGGCACAGTGAACCACTTGGATCAATTTGATTGCTTTTGTGGCACAGTGAACCACTTGGATCAATTTGATCGCTTTTGTGGTACGGTGAAGATCAATGGAATCTTCGAGGACTCTTTTAAGCTTAGACTCTTCCCATTCTCTCTTGATGATAAGGCACATCAATGGGAAAATCATTTGCCTCATAAATCCAACACACCTTGGAATAAATGCAAGAGGGTTTTCTTGGAGAATTTTCTCTACTTCGTGAACGGCCTGCTTTAGAAATAAGATCTTGGGAATTACACAAAAGGGGAAGAGAGCTTTAGCGAGGCATAGGAAATGTTCAAGGGCTACACATCACAATGCCCTCACCATGATTTTTTCAAAGAGTCATTACTTTCAACTATATACTGTGGAGTATTGCCAAAGATTAGAATGCTCCTAGATACCACGAGTAACGGAAATTTCTTGGGTCAACAAGCGGATCAAGGCATGATCTTAGTTGAGAACCTAGCTGCGAGTGATGGAAATCATGGTGATGATTATGATCGGTCTATAAGAAATAGTGGAGGTCATGAGGATCAAAATCAAAGGGATATAAAGGCTTTGAGTGAGAAATTTGACAAGATGATATAAGCAAATCAAGTGTAAATGAATTTCGTAGGAGACTTTGATGGACAAATTTTTTATCAAGAGGTTGGTATTGAGGTTTGTCAAGAGAATCAAGAGGAGATGGACTTTGTTGGTGGCTATCAGCAAAAGGCCTTCAACCCCAATTACCAAAAACACCCAAACCTCTCATACTGAGCACCAATTTTGAGAACCCACAAGACCAACCTACCCCACAAAACCCCAAGGGACAATCTATAACCAAGGAGATTTCCAATTAAAACCACAATAAACTTCCAACCAAACCTCCAAACACTAACCAACGAAACTTTAAACCTAGACCTCAATACAACAACCCTAACCAATCCTTTGTCCCAAACCAAGTGAACTAAAACTATCAAACCCAAGTAGGACCACGACGCCACCTCCTAAAGAGTATGTAAACATGATACCTCTTAAGCAACTTCTTAAGGGCTAAACTAAGGGAACCTTGTAGCTTAACAAGCGGATGTATGGAGCATATAATGACTTACATGCCAAATTTGAGAGTTTGGCTTCTCATGTGATGTCCCTAGAAAACCAAGTTGCCCAAGTAGCCTCGTTTTCTAAACGACCAATGAGTTCACTTCCCAAAAATTCCAAATCTAACCCAAAGGATTATATCAATGCTATCACGCTTAGGAGTGGGAAGGAAATTTCATCTAGAAAACCACCACCAGTGAACCCAATGAGGACATTGTAGACAAAGAGGGGAGAGATGGTAGAGATCAAAGATGATGATGTGGTTGTTGAAAACAAGAAGATTATTAGTACTGAGAAGGATAAGGTTGATATAGTGACTACATAGAAGGACAAAGGGAAGGGTAAATTACAAATGACCCAATGAAAAAAAAGCAAGAAACCCCATTTGTACCTCATCTTTATGAACCAAAAGTTCTATTTCCAAGATGCTTAAAGAAACAACTCATAGAGAAGTATAGAGTGCTTTTCGATAAACTAGCAAATGAGTGAAGTAAATGTCACTATGCTTCTCATTGAAGCTTTTTGGTTAATCCCTCAATACAAAAAGTTTCTCAAGGATATGTTTAAGGAAAAAACAATGGCTTTAGAAGAGATGGTTGATGTGTGTCAGGTTTTACCTCTAGTATAACACAACAAAAAGGCTGCAAATGTACAACCTAATCGTGTGTAGTATTTAAGGATTTATCCCATAGAGAGTGATGTTACTAAGAAAAATCTACTAAGGACCAAAAATAGAATAAGACAAATATGTTTGGGGGTTTTACGTAAAAGTAAATAACAATGTAAACTTAATAACTAAAAGTGATGGGTGAAGGGGAACTATCCAGGGTTTATGTCTCTCAATAATATAAGCTATCTTCATGCAATTTTCTCTACTAGGATTCTAGAACTTCCCAGCACTTCGGTATATAATGCTTTTATCATAAGTTAAACTATTTATCCCTACAATCAACTCCGATCTTGTCAACTATCATTTTTTCCAGCAGTGTGTAAGCAACAAATAAGTTCGAGTGGTTCCAATTCATAGTCCTCTTTGCACTCAACTATCGTTTCTCATGGATAAGATAAAGGTAAGACTGCCATATCTAGCTTAGTTCAGGGGAAATAAATCTGACGCTTTTGGCGCAAACCTTATCCTATGTTTTGTTTCAAGCGGCTAAAAAAGAAATAAGCATTAAGTACAAGCTAGTAGAAGAATCCTTATCAAAATATAGAGAGAAAAACGAATTTAAAAAACTACACAATTCAAACCATAGACCCTCTTCAAGTAACCCCCACTAAACCTAACACATAGACTACTCAGACATAATTAAATAAGCCATGACAGTAGATTGGATGTAAAGCATAATTAGATATATTTATTAAGAGGTTTTAAGGGATCTTCTCTAAAAGGTACATAGGAAATCTTCTCCCTTAGGCATGTAGAAAACTATGAAAGAAATGAAAGAGATAATGAACTAAGAGCTTTGATCTTCAGAGAGGAGCTTGGGGGACGCCTCCTTGAGTTTTCCATGAGTTGGCTACTTAAACCTGTTATTCCATACTCTATTAGGGTATGTAAATGAGTATTTATAGGGTTTGAGGCGTCTTAAGTCAGTCATAGGTCGAAATAGGTGAAGTGATATGGTTTTGGACAAAAGGGCTTCTGAGGGTGCCTGGCACTCCTGCAGGTTATAGTGCAGTGCCAGGAAGATCTTCTAGAGCTCCTCTGCCTCTCCAGGGGTGTTTGGTTGCTTTTGGACTCTTCTATGTAGGACACGTCTTCATTGCTTCCATCATAACTTCTGATTCACTGAATAAAATTGATTCATTCCAACTGGAATTGAAAGATGACTCTTATAGCTTATATTGAATGTTGAAAATGGTCCACTGGATGATCTTCAAACTTAACCTTCAATCTGAAGTATGTGCAGAAAACCTATTTTGCTCCTTCTTTGATATTTTTTGCCTAGAAACCTGTAAAAAACTTCCCGAAACTATAAATAATTAAAATGTGACTTAAAAGAACATAAATCATATCAAAGCACTTGTTAATCATTTCAAAATATTATCTAAAATAGGTTTTAACTCATGAGTGTAGTGCTATCAATGGTAGTCTTAACTCATGAGTGTTATATCATACAAAAGAAAGTCATCACAAAGAAGCTTGATGATCCTGAAAGCTTCAATCACCCATTTTCTTTTGGTCCTATTGATTTCAAAAGATGCTTAGTTGATCTTGGAGCTAGTGTGAGCTTGATCCCTTTCACAGTGGAAAAAGGCTAAGCTTCACGTGCTTCAAGCTGTGTAGAATCTCCCTTGTTCTAGCGGATAAATCAGTGAGATTTCCAATTGGACTAGTAGAAGACCTACCACTGGTGATTGATAACTTTGAGATTCTCATCGAATTTTTTTTGCATTTGAAATGTAAGAGGAACCACAAGACCCTTTGATCTTTGGTAGATCATTTCTAGCTACTGTGGGAGCTATGATCGATGTAAGGGGGGATAAAGTCAATTTGCAATTGGGAGATGAGGTTCTCAAGTTTGATATCAAGAAGATAATGAAGAAACCTAACATAGATGGAAATTTTTTTGGATAGAAACAATGGATGAGCTAGCGGTTGAGTTCTTACAAGATCTAGCTCTAAAGGACTTTATACAAGTGGCATTGATTGTAAAACACAGAGAGCATGGTTTCATTGATGATGTTAGTGATGCATTTAATAATATACTAGACTCACACAAGGTCTTTGATTGGGATGCTACATTTTTGGAATTGGATCGATTGGTGCACAATGAGGTCATATTTCCGTGATTTAGTGTCCCTAGGGTTGTAATAAGTGATGGAGACTCTATTTCATCAGCAAGGTCTTTGAAGCATGTAGTCAAGCACATGGTTGAAACCCTGTACCATCCTTAAAAAAATTGATAAGTGGAAATCTCTAATCGAGAGATCAAAGGGATTTTGGAGAAAATGGTTGGAACCACAAGGAAAGATTGGTCTATAACTTTGGATGATGCACTATGAGGTTACTGGATTACATACAAAACTCCAATAGGCACTACTCCATTCAACCTTATCTAAGGAAATTCATGTCATGTTCCGGTTGAGTTAGAGTACAAGGCTATGTGGGCGGTGAAGCTTCTAAACTTTGATATAAAGACGACACAAGAGAAGTGTTTAATCTAAATGAATGAACTGGATGAGATTCGCCTTGATGCATATGAGAGCTCAAGGATTTTTAAAAAGAAGACCAAATCCTTCCATGTCCTGAAGATCATTCTGCAAGACATCAAAGTGGGTGATAATGTCTTGTTGTTAAAGTCCCGGTTGAAACTCTTTCCCTGGGATGCTTAGGTCAAGATGGTTCAGTCCATTCAAGATCAAGGGCGTGAGGCAGTATGGTGCTATAGTGTTGTGGAACAAATCCAATGGGAAGTTTACGGTCAATGGGCAACGCCTTAAGCAGTATTTGACAAATGATTTTATCAAGGAAGGGACAACGGTTTCTCTTTTGGATCCCACAAGTGCCTAAACCCAAGGAACGTCAAGCTAGTGACGTTAAACAAGCGCACTTGAAAGATAATCCTATTGTATCCTTTGTACATACTAGCATTTCTCTTTTTCATACTTCTTACTGTAAAAAAACAAAAAAAAACAAAAAGGGACACAGAACGCTGGCTGTGGACCACTGTGGCATGCCTATTCGAATCACCAAACACACAATTCTCGGGTTGCTCCTAGCGGTCATCTGACCGCTGAGGAAGGCCGCTGGGATTATCATACTGCTACATTTTACCGTTGCTAAGATATTTTTTTTTATAGTTCTGGTTTAATTCGGTTTAGGCTGCGATTTAAATCAGAAAATACATTCTTTTATTACTCTTCTTCAATCGACCAAGATTGTTCTTCTCTTTTTTTTTTCAACGATTTCTCTCTTCCTCCTCACACACATACACACTCAATTTTGCTTGATCTTTTCTTAGTTCGTCACAATATCTCTATTACTCAATTTCATCATCTCTTCCAAAATCTTCAAATGTACAATGCCACCCAAAACTCATTAACAAGGTGCTACTAAGGCCACCACTTCTAATGCTATCACTTCCAAAGATAAAGGGAAAGGAATAATCTCTGGCCAAAACTTCAAAGAAAGCAGGGGAAGAGAGCTCAACCCGAAGCCGCCACCTCTAAGAAAAAGTTACACATACAAGAGGAATTGCCCGCTTAAGTCTCTTGTGAGATTGTCGAGTTTATGAGTGTTGAATTTATGGAGATACATATGGTGGACTGGAGGCACTTCAAGAAGCTCACTCTATATTTGATCGATGTAAGGAGGGGTAAAGTCAATTTGTAATTGGGAGATGAGGTTCTTAAGTTTGATATCAAGAAGATAATGAGGAAACCTATCATGGATGGAAAATTGTTTGGATAGAAACAATGGAAGAGCTAGCTGTTGAGTTCTTAGAAGATCTATCTCTAAAGAACTCTATACAAGTGGCATTGATCGTCAAACACGGAGAGCATGGTTTCATTGATGATGTTAGTGATGCATTTAAGAATCTACGGTACTCACACAAGGTCTTTGATGGGGATGCTACATTACTGGAATTGGATCGATTTGTGCACAATGTGAGTGTGCTTGAGGTCGAAGATGTGGTGAAGATGAAGTTAGCAAAGGTAAGACTAACGAAGATGAGGATTAGAGCGATCTCAAGGCACTAAAGTTTGAGATAAGGTACGCATGTCTTGGCCCTAAGTTTACTTATCTAGTGATAATAAATGATGATTTGAGTGATGATGAGACCTCTAGGATTTTTGGTAGAATTGAAGTACAGAAAAGCCATTGGTTATTCACTAAATGATATCAAGGGTATCTCTCAAAATCTTTGCATGCATATGATTCATTTAGAAGACATGACTTCTATTTAACATCAAAGAAGGTTAAACCCGAATTTGAGAGATGTTGTAAAAAAGATATTCTTAAGCTTCTAGATGTAGGGGTTATCTATCCCATTTCGGATAGTACTTGGATATCCCCTGTCAATGTAGTTCCTAAGAAATGTGGAGTTACGGTGATTGAAAACGATAAAAATGAATTAATCCCCACTAGAACTATCACTGTGCATATGATGTGTATTGATTACCGTAAATTGAACTCTGCAACCCCAAAAGTCTATCTTCTCGGATTTGGTTGAACATGTAATGAAAGTTCTTTTGGATGATTTCTCCGTATATGGTTTTTCATTTGGTGTTTTTCTCTCTAATCTTTGTAGATACTCAAGTGTTACGAGAAGACTCAACTAGTGCTAATTGGGGAAAATGCCACTTCATGGTTTGAGATGGCATTGTGTTGGGTCATAGGATCTTAGAGAAGGATATTGAGGTTGACAAGACCAAGATGGAGGTTATGACAAGTTTGGAGCCTCCAAAAAGGGTTTAAGAGATTAGAGCTTCTTGGTCATGTCGGATTTTATAAGCGTTTCATCAAGGGTTTCTAATCAATTTCTAGGCCATTAATGATGAGGACATGAACCCAAGTCAAGGATCTGATGAGGAATCCACCAAGATAGGAACGGAGATACAAGTACCCTACATACTCGAAGGAACTATGACATGAACCATGACAAGGAACCTCCAACATAAGTTTAGTCATTTAAGTAAAAAATTCCAAGAGAAGATGACACAATAACACCATGTTGACTTTAAAAATCGAGCAGGTAAGCTTATGGTATATGTCGCATGTAATATTGTAACCGAAACGGAGGATTTCACTCACTTGGCAACAGGGTAATTCACGCGTGCAAATGCTATCAAACTGAAATATCATCGGGAAACATGTCAAGAAAAGAAGTTCCATCGAATCAGAAATCAACTAGAATGAGCCAGAATCAAAGAAGTCCGAGACGAGCTCGTCACCAGTGATGAAATCCGTATCGGAGACCCAAACATACACCAAGCAACTGATTCCAAAGAAAACACTCGAGCAAACTCAAAAAATTGAAAATTCACTTGGAAACCTGTCAAGATAAATATATCTACCGAGCCAAACTCATCAATGTCCAAGTTGAATTCAAAGAAGCACGAGCCAGCCCTACTAATGCAGAGCAACTCCCGCTGGAGCCTTGTGATGAAGAGAAACAACAAGAAATCATCGCAACCATGACATGTAACCCCTATATGTTGAAGCAGGAGGAACAAACTTCTCACTCACGCAACGAGGGAGGCTACCACTCGGAAAGTTTGATGAACCCTTGGCCTTTACTCGCGTCAAACCAGGTACGTTTTTAATTAATCTTTTTGCAGGTACTAATGAAAGCCTTTAGCTAAATTACAATTTTTCCTTTTTCAAGTCATGTGTTTTTGGTGAGTAAGCATAATTGGTTTGTCTTTTTATTTTCGAGTCCTTAAAGTGTTTTTCATTTATTTTTCTGCACTTAAAACCCCAAGCTGACGAGCTATTAATAAATCTCTCCTACAACCTTATATTGACACGTTTTTAGTATCAATAAAGATCGAACCTTCTTCTAAACCCTAAAGAACCACCGCTTTTGTTGTTTTTGTTAAGTTGAGACCAGTGCCTCCTTCGCTTAGGACATTTCGAGTTGTATCACGAGTCCTCTCGTGTGGTACTCATCGTCCCCACCATCACTTTTCTTGCTTTCGAAGAATCAAGTTTCTCATCCTCTTAAACACCACTGAGGGTTTTACTAAGCTTCTGAGTTTTGACTGCCAAACGTGTATTAGTTTTGGTATCATAGCCAAAGTTCTTCAAGCCTCAGGTTGTATCCATCCTTGCTCGTCATAATTGGTCAATTTGAGGATTTTAATTCTAGCTAATGTAGTTTAGAACTGAATAACCCTAAATCGTTTAACTTGCACTTGCTTCTATGAAACCTAAGTTCTATTCCGATTACTTTAGTTTGTGCGTAGTAAAACTAAAATAAAATTAGAAAGATAAAACTTTTCTTTTTTGATCTGAGTTAATCGTTGTAGAGTTTCATCTATTTTTATAAAGTTAAAAAAGGAGAATAATATATATATATCACATTACTAATCTATTATTTCATTGGTATTTTGTTAACTCGATTAAAAAGTTGATACCTACGTTTGATCTATTGTAGATAACATGAGAGAAGCAAACCCTCCACCAGATATGAACGCCATGATGACTATCCTTACCACTCTTCAGACTCAGTTCACTTCCTTTGCTGAAAGATTGGAGCGGGTAGAGCGAACACCAAGATTACCGGGACAACCTATAAGAAACCTAAGGTTAAACGTGGGAGTTCCAGCCACTGGTGCACAAGCTCCAAGAAACCATGAGCCAGATGATCCTTTTCTTAATGAAGAGCAAAATAGGCAACATCAAGACGAGAGAAATCAAAGGCGTAGAGTTCAACAACAAGACTACATGGAAGAAAATTATGATGCCCGCGTGACGCCCACATGAAGCTCACCCTCCACACCGTAACAATGATATTAAACTGAGTGCCCTTACTTTTGCTGGTAGGATTGATCCAGAGGCTTACCTTGATTGGGAGAAATGGATGGACCACATCTTTGATTATTACAATCATCCTGGACATACGCGCGTGGCACTAGCTGTGGCTTAATTCACTGATAATACACTTAAATGGTGTTGGATAAAACAACTTTCGACCAGAAAGGAATAGACTTCGAGCCATAGATTTTTGGCTTGCAATGAAAGACCTCACACGACAAAGTATGTGCCTCCTACATTTCATAGGTACTTACAAAGACGTTTTTGTGCTCTTAAACAGGAAAGCCACTCCGTATGAGAGTATTTCAAAGAATTTGAATGTCTAAGGAACCAATTGAAGTTGAATGAGGATGAGGAGTTACACATGGCTCAATATCTTGATGTACTTCAAGATCGTATAGGTCGCAAGGTGGAAATCCAAGTCTATCATAATCTCCCTTGGCTCTTTTACCTCAAACTACAAGCGGAGAATCAAATCAAGCACAAACCAACTACTAATCGGAGCAAGCCCCAACTTCTGTGGATGCCAAGCAACAACAACAAACCCATGGATAAGGGCAAAGCTGTGGAAATTGATTCACAATTCAAGGGCAAATCCCATGAAACCTATAAAGACCCTTGAGGGCTGATGCAAGTAAGTCCACTAATACTCCATGTCCGAACCAACTTGTGATGCTTATGATCAAATCCGAGGAGTATGAGTCACAAGACGAGGAAGAAGCCGATGATGAAAAAGAGATGGAGTATCCAGATGTGGGAGAGTCACTCATCACTTGTAGAGTCTTGAGCGTGATGATTAATCCCGAAGAGACTGCCCACTGTGAAATTTGTTTTCATACGAGATGCATTATTCAAAGCAATGTATGTAACCTTATTATTGATGGGGGTTCATGCAAGAATGTTGCAAGCTCTTATATGGTTAATAAGCTCAACCTCGAGGGAACAAAACACCCTAGGCCATACCTTCTAGGGTGTCTCATTGAAAATGTTGAGCTAAAGATCACTGATCAAGTAATAATACCATTTAGTGTGGGACGTTACCATGATGAAGTTTTGTGTGATGTAGTCCCTATGCAAGTTGGACAACAACTTCTTGGTATGCCATGGCAGATTGATTGGGGAAAAAAACACATAATGCTTGTATCAATCTCTATTCCTTTACTTATGATAAAAGAAAGTTTTACTTGGCCCCACTCACACCATCACAGGTTCATGAGCTACAAGGTAAATTGTCTAAGCAAAGAGAGACTACTATGAAGACCAATTTCCTTGTTTACTTCCTCAAGAACAATAAGTAAAACTATTATGTCAAAACAACCGGTGCTACTAATGTTGTTCAAAGAGGTTTTGAGTGCATGAATAGGCACCAAAGAGTTGGAAATTCCCGGTGAAGTCACCTCGGTGCTAGACAAGTACCGTGACATATTTTCCGAGGAGATACCCAATGGGTTACCCCAATATGCGGCATTGAGAACCAGATTAACCTAGTACCAAAAGCTGCCTTACCAAATCGCCTAGCGTATCTAATAAACCCGAAAGAGGCCAATAAAACTAGAGAAACAAGTGCAAAAGCTATTGACCAAAAGATACATATGCGAGAGCCTCAACCCCTGTGTCGTGCAAGTATTGTTTGTACCTAAGAAAAATGGAACATGGAGAATGTGTGTTGATGGCCGAACCATAAACAATATCAAGTAATGACATCCTATACCTCACTTGGATGACATGCTAGATGAGTTAAGTGGAGCCACCATTTTCTTTAAGATTGATCTCAAGAGTGGGTACCACCAGCTGAGAATGAAAGAATGAAACTAGTGGAAGACCGCTTTCAAGACTAAGCATGGTCTTTATGAGTGGATGGTCGTGTCCTTCATCCTCACCAATGCACCAAGCACCTTTATTAATGAACCATGTTCTAAGAGCATACATCAATAAGTTTTTCATGGTGTATTCGATGACATATTAATCTATTACACTTGTTTAAATGACCATGTGACATACCTTGAACTTGTGCTAAATACCATTCGCCAAAAGGGACTCTATGTTAATTTTAAGAAGTGCATATTATTTTGGTGTTTTTAGGTTTCTTTTTGAGCTCGCATGGCTTACAGGTGGATGAAGAGAAGTTTAGAGCTATCCAAGAATGGCCCACTCCAACCAGCATAAGTCAAGTCCAAAGGTTCCACGGTTTAGCCAACTTCTACCGTCGATTTGTATAGAACTTTAGTAGTCTTGCGATCCCTCTCACTACCGTAATCAAGAAGAACGTGGGGTTCATGTGGAGAGAGTCCCAAGAGAAAGAATTCAAGGATTTAAAGGAGAGTTTGACTCAAAGACCCATCCTAACTTTGCCGGACTTCAACAAAAAATTTTAGGTTGAGTGTGATGCCTCTGGGGTAGGCATTAGAGACATGGAAAAGGTTTTCTATTTATAAAAGAGCGGCTGTGCATTCCCTAAGGCTCCATGCACAAGATGATTCTACAGGAAGCCCATGAAAGAGGCCTTATGGGCCATTTTGGAGTTGAAAAGACTTTGGCAATGGTCAAAGAACATTTATTTTGGCCAAAATTACAAGAGGATGTAGAAGAATATTGTAGCCGGTGTATTACATTCAAGATAGCCAAGTCTAGAGTCCATCCGCATGGACTTTATATATCGTTGCCAATTCCAACCGTGCCTTGGATTAATGTCTCGATGGATTTTTTCTTTGGACTACCCTTGATACAAAGTAAAGATTCCATTTTGTTGTAGTTGATCGGTTCTTGAAGATGATGCACTTCATTCCTTGTGAAAAAACAATGATGCCAAACAAGTCGCTAACTTGTTCTTTGAGGAAGTGGTACGTTTGCATGGGATTCCAAGAATAATAGTTTCAGACCGTGGTACCAAATTTCTCAGTAATTTTTGGAGGACACTTTGGAGGAAACTTGACACCAAACTTTATTCTCCACCATGTGCCATCCGCAAACCGACAGTCAGAACAAGGTAGGGAATATGACGATATCTACACTTTTGAGAGCTACCATTGGACGGAATTTGAAGAACTGCCTTGAATGTTGACCATTTGTGGAGTTTTCCTACATGCGAACGCCACAGTTGGCGACAAGGATATCCCATTTAAAGTAGTATACGATAAGAACCCACTTACAGCCCTAGACCTCATGCCTTCACCACCACCAGAACAAGTGAGCTTAGATGGACTAAACAAAGCAGAATATATCTATAAACTCCATCAGAAAGTCAAAGAGAACATTGAGAAAGGAACCGAGCAATACAGCCAGAATGAAAAACGTGGGAGGAAAGAAATGAAGTTCGAACCCGGCAAGTGGGTATGGTTACACATGAGGCATGGGAGAATCCCAACTTAGAGGAAATCCAAGCTATCTCTGAGAGGTGACAGCCCATTCAAGCACGTGGAGAAGATCAATGATAATGCATATTGTCTCAAATTTCCCGGTGAGTTAAATGTTTCTTCTACCTTTTGACGTTAGTGACTTGTCACCCTTTGATGCAGACAATCCCATTTTGAGGTCAAAACCTTTTAAAGACGGTGAGAATGATGAGGATATGAACCCAAGTCAAGGATCCGATGAGGAATCTACCAATCAAGGCACATAGATACAAGTACCCTACATACCCAAAGGACCTATGACAAGAACCAAGGCAAGGAACGCCCAATATAAGTTTATTCAGTTCACTCAAAAGGTCCAAGAGAAGCTAACACAACAGCACAATGTTGACTTTAAAACTTGAGCAGGTAAGCTTGTGGTATCTGTCGCATGTGATCTCGTAACCAGAATGGAGGATATGGTCATTTACTCAGAAACAGAGCAATTCACGCGTGCAAATGCTATCAATCTAAAATCTCATTGGAATACATGCCAAGAAAGAACTTCCACCGAATCAGAAATCAACTAGAACGAGCCGAAATCGAAGAAGTCTGAAATGAGCTTATCATTAGCGATGAAACCTGTATCATAGTCCTGAGCATGCACCAAGCAGCTGATTCTAGAGAAACACTCGAGCTACTCCAGAAAATGCCGAGCAACGCCCGTTGGAGCCTGGCGATGGAGAGAAACATCAAGAAATCATTGCATCCATGACAGGTGCCTCCTCTGGAACCTTTGAGCTTGAAGAAAAACTACAAGGAGATGAAAAAACGTTATGAGAAACAGGAGGAACAAACTTCACGCAACGAGGGAGGCTACTACTGGGAAAGTTTGATGAACCCCTGGCCTCTACTCGTGTCAAACCATGTATGTTTTTCAATTAATATTTTAGAAGGTACTAATGAAAGCCTCTAGCTGCTTCAAAGGGTTCAACGCAGAATTTGAATTTAAATTACAAGTTTTCTTTTTTCAAGTAATGTGTTTTTACCGAGTTAGTGTAATCGATTTGTCTTTTAATTTTTGAGTCGTTAATGTGTTTTCTTTTAATTTTATGCACTTAAAACCCTAAGCTGACGAGCTATCAATAAATCTCCTCTACAACCTTGTATTATCACATTTTTACTATCAATAAAGATCAAACCTTTTTTTAAACCCTCGAGAGCCACCACTTTTGTTTTTTTTGCTAAGTTGAAACCAGTTCTTCCTTTCCTTATGAAATTTAAAGTTTTCTAAAGAGTCCTCATCCTTGTATGGTACTCATCGTCCCCGTCATCACTACTCTTGCTTCCGAGGAATCCAGTTTCTCATCCTCTTAAGCTCCACTGAGGGTTTTACCGAGCTTTCATGTTTTGACTGCCAAACGAGTTTTGTGCAAAGAGAATGATTTTGTGGAATGTGTTGACTGCCAAATGAGTTTTGACTGCTGAGTTCACCGTCGACCACCGAGAGCCTCATTTTGCATGTGATTTGGTGTGTAGCTTTGGGTTGTAGCGAGATCCATCTAGTTATGTAGTTTCGGTATCCCTAGAACCCCAAAAATCCTAAGTTGTGTCTGTAGGAACCCTAGAACTCTGTTTATGGAGTAGGTATTATATATTTGGGATATGTGAGAAACTCTGCAAATAGATATAGTCTTTCTGTAGAGTAGATTAAGCAGATCTGTATGTAGGTCTAGCTATGCCAGAATGTAGCTCGTTAACTCAGTTGACGGACCAGCGATCCGCTTATCCCGAGTTGATCTTATTATTGTTTTGTGTACTGCATTCATATATTTGATTAAGATTGAATTGCTTGAGTTAGAACTGAATTGCATGAATTTCAAATTGAGTTGCATGAGAACATTAGGTTGTTAGATTCTATGCGGCATGTAGATGATTAGCACTTTAGGCTATCATAGTGGGATAGGTAGATCTAGATGTATATTATGATCATGTGGGCGAAAGAGATTATTCTCATTGAGTAAAGCTTCAAACTGTTTGGTCATGCATGGTTATGCGGAAGTTATGTATGCAAGGACTGATTACATGTAAAAGTTTTATGTGAAAAAGGGAATTTTGGTATTTCAGCTAAGCTTCTGCTTACATGAACATGTGGGGCAGAACCGGTTTCCAAAGAACTCGGGACCAGAGCGTGACATTGAATATTTTCCAAGAAAACTGTGAAATTTTATATTTGAAAACAAAAATGTATGAAAATTTACAAAAATAAAAAAATTTTGAAATAGCAAGGAGCAAATATTGCCTACTGTATCCATCTAAAGATTTTGCTTTTCACTTCCACACTCATAATCCATAAATTGAATAAAAAACCCTAAAAACTGAAGATGGCCAATAACAACGAAAACCACTAGCAGCCACCGCATACGGTAAAACCGTTCAACCCTCAAAGAAGATCATCATGTTCAGTCTTCACCAAGTCTTCTAATCTTCTACACCAAGGTATTTTTTGCAAGCTTGAAGTTATGTTGCATTATCTCTTCGTATTTGCACTAAATTTGGGTTTCTTAAGAGTTATTTGAACAAATTATATATGGTAGTTGTTTTGAAAGATTTTTCTACTAATAAATTTCAGGTTTTTTTCCAAATGTTAATAAAGTTATGAAGCGTCTCCTTTGATGAAAGTTTTTATTAAGCATACAAAAGCTAACTGTTTCTTTGAACTCATTTTGCATTTCTATACACCATCAAAGGAGAGAGTTCAAAGAAAGTTTTCATATCACCATCTCAAAATTCAGACCTTCGTACACCCTAAGAGACTTTTACAATCGGAAAAACAGAATGAAGGGAAATGTAATCTAACTTTTTTCAATTGGAATATGAACTTTTCAAATGTATAAGAACTAAACCTGGACTTGTATACACTTAGTATATACATAACGAGCCTCCACGTTTGACAATGCGATACACTACAACAGAGTATAGTTAGCATTATTAATACATTTAAAAACAACCATACATAGAGAGAATCATTGAAATACAAAGTATTTTTAATGTGTTTATTCCCACACACTCAAAGCAGTCGCCGTTACTTTTAATGGTTAAAGATGCAAAATACCAACGTATATGATATTTAGTTCAAGCAGGACTAGAAGGACTGCAAATAATTTAGACAAACAAATAAATCATGCTAATGTATGCTTAATAAGAACTTTAATCAAAGGAGACGCTTCAAATGTCACTTAACCAAAAAAAAAAGTGAAATTTATTAGCAGACAAAGCTTTGAAGACATTTTCCGGATATAATTTGTTTAAATAACTCTTAAGAAACTAGAAACTGAGTGCAAAGATGGAGAGATAATGCAACATAACTTCAATCTTGCAAAAAAATTATTTTCAATTCTCTCATTTGCTGATATTAACAATACACATAGAGCATAACTTTGAGTCTATGATTATGAGTCACACATAATTAGCTTTCTAAAGGGGCTCATGTCTAAGTTGTTGTAAGCCAATTCAGAAAGAAAACTACCTTTGACACATCCGATATTTTTGCAGTGCAGTGTGTGTTCCCTATAAATAGTTACTAACTATCTCCAATCCTGAAAATGATCTTTGACTCTACATGTTATTGTCCATCGGTCTCACCCAACAGTCAGGTGCCCGTTGGGTTCTCTCCTGGAACATGTTTCTTTTGTTGAATAATATGTGAAATTATATTCAAAAGAAAACCCTTTTACAAAGTTCATGATTATACAACCTTCATTCGAAATAGGCTCTTTGTTGTTACTAAACGGTAGCCTCATTAAAACCCGAGAGTGAAAAACTCATTTGGGATAACCACTTCCCGGAAAAAAGAGTACACATTGTTTACTAGAGAGCTGAATATTTTGAATAACATGATTAAATTCTTGTAGCATACCAAAGTTGCAGACCGTCCATCATCTTCCCTTCTTTTTGTAGAACTGCAAGACGATTCCGAGTCATCCTCTCAATCTCTGTTGTCATTCTGTTTATTTGTAGTGGTACGCTTCCGTGTCTTCTTTGGTTTCTTTCTTTCCATAGGCAGTAGGTTGCAGCGAGAAAGGTGTACTTGATCATGAAGTCTGCTGTCGTCTTTGTCCCCTTGGCATGAAGAAGTGAGACGAGCTTGCTGAACTGTGTGATGTAATCGTTACATAAGAGACCATATGTTAGTTTGTACCAGACCTGTGTGGTGTAGGGGCAGGCGAAAAAGATGTGATCTCGTGTTTCAATGGGTTCTAGACAGAAGGAGCATTTTGTCAAAGATGTAGCTATCGTTGAGAATTATTCCTTAAACTTGTCACTTTTAAATCTCCATAAGGCTACATCTTCTTCTTGAGATCCAGCATCTATGATTTTACTTATCTCCCCTTTGATTTGCGAGAGACTCTGGGGTCTTCTTCGACGAGGTCTAGTGCTCGCCATAGCCTCTGCTAGGGAGTCATCAGCCTTTATCCCCATGTCAATGAAACCTCTCTCACCCAAAATGTCAATTAATCTGCCAAGAGGACACCACACATCATACCAAAAGGATGTAGTCATTCCATTACGTACCTCTATCTTGTGAAAATCCTTTGCTGCGTTTTGGTACTTAAGGAGTTTTCTCCACATCCAGGAGCCTCAAGATTTTGTGATCATTTCTGACCAGAAGGATCCTTTGCGGATCAGATTCTTCTTCACTCAATTTACCCAAAGAGAATCTTTGCTGAAACTAGCCTCCAAATTAACTTTTAACATCTTACCTTATTTGCTTATGTTAGAGATTTTAATTCAAGTTCCCCTTTTGGCTTTGGTCGACAAATATCCCGCCAAGCCACCTTTGCTTTGTTAGAGGTTAGAGCTGGACCAGACCATAAGAAGGCCGAGCTAACCTTCTCTATCTCCTTTATGCATGCCTTTGGTAGTCTAAAAGCTGTCATCCAGAAATTTGTCAAACTCGTTATTACTGACAAGAGAAGTTGTAATCTACCTGCGAAGGACAGAAAGCAGTTTTTCCACGAACTGATTCGAGTTCATATTTTTTCTATTAGAGGGCTGTAGTCCGATGTAGACATTCTCTTTGTTAAGAGTGGCAGACCGAGATACCTAACCGGTAAGTTTCCCTTCTCGAATGGGAACCCATTGAGTAGAACCTTTTTTGTTGTGAGATCCCGGTAATAAACAATGTTGTCTTCTCTAGGCTTATTCTCAATCCAGAAACTTGTGCAAATCTCTCAAAGACGTCGAGTATCCCAGTGATTGAGCGAATGCTTCCGTCAGAAAATACCATGATATCATCCGCGAAGCATAGGTGAGTGACACTCAATGTTCGACAATTTGGGTGGTATGCAATTTCTCCATTTCGTGCCGCCTTATCTAACATTAAGGATAAGGTATTCATGTAGATCACAAATAAGTATGGTGAAAGAGAGCAGCCCTGAAGCAATCCCCTTTCGCTGTTAAAATACCCCGCCAACTCCCCATTTACCTGAACCGAGAAGGATTAAGTTGTGATACATAGCTCTATCCACTTGATAAACCTTTCAGGCAGCTTCATTATTCTTAAAATATTTCCAAGAAATTTCCAGCTCACATAATCAAATGCTTTTCTGATGTCTATCTTCATAGCACACCTTGAGGAGACGTCTGGCTTGTGATAGTCCTTAACCAGCTTCGATGCTAAAAGGACGTTCTCCATTAAGTATCTGCCCTTAATGAAAGTCATTTGGTTTTTTGTTATGAGGTCCGGGAGTAAAGCCTTTAGGCGGTTAGCTAAGATCTTTGAGATTATCTTTTACACCACGTTGCAACATGATATTGGTCTATAGTCCTTCATTCCAATAGTCCCAGCAATTTTTGGGATTAGCGCAAGGATGGTTGAGTTTACCCCCTTTGGCAAGAACCTGTATATGAAAAAAGATTTTATCGCTACCGTGACATCTTTTCCAATGATCGGCCACATTTTTTTGTAGAATTATACCGTGTACCCGTCTGGTCCTGGGGATTTATTAGATGGCATAGAGAAGATCACTTTTTTCACCTCCTCATCCAAAACTATTCTGATCAGCTCTTGACTTTCACTTTCTGTGCAGCGATAGTTTAGAAGTTGTGACAGATCTGTCGTGGTATTCAAGTCAGTCTCATCTACCTGCGGGTTTTTAAAAAAATCCATGAAGTGGCGAACAAATTCGCTTCTTTGTCCTTTATTGCATTATAGAAAAATCTATTATTTTGATCACCCTCTTTTATCCAATGCAATTTCGCTTTCTGTCTTAGATAGTTTTCCTCTATTCCCGCCACATTCTCCGATGTTTCATACGCTCTGGTTTCTTCCAGTACGTTCTGAGCACTTGGGTTTGCAAGATTCTCTGCCTGTTTCCCACACAAAGTCGCATATGCCACCTCTTTTCTCTTAGTTAACTGATGCAAATTCTGTTTGCTGAAGGCTCGGATGGCTGGGTTTTGAAGCTTCAGTTTTTTGGATAGTCGGAAAATTGCCGAGGTCGAGGGAAATAAGGGGGCTGAGCTGAACCAATACTCTTCCACGAGACCCTTAAACATTGTCATTGATACTACAACATTTACTATCTTGAAAGGCACTCTTGGTTTATGTGTAGGGCCATTGATGACTATGATTCCGCAGAGGTGATTTGAACATCCTTTATCCTCAAATACGCAGTGAGAGTTTAGCTTCAGCTGTCGCCAGCTCGAGTTAACTAGCACACGATCAAGCTTTTTTTGCTTATTAGACCCTCTTCCCTTCTGTTGAACCACGTAAAGGTTGGACCGTGATAAGACAGATCTTCCAGCTCACATTTTCGAACCATCTCTCTAAAATCATGCATTCCTGGGCAAGTTACTTGGCTTGAGGTCGCTGATGAGTGTTCCGTTATGTCTAGAATCTCGTTATAATCTCCAGCACATAGCCATGGAAGATCTCGAAACTGTGGGTCTGCTTGGTGACTCTTTAGATCCCTCCAAAGCTCACGCCTATCATCAGTTGAATTTGAAGCGTAAATAAACGAGCATATCAGCTCCTCCGTGCTTCCCTGGGGTTTGACTTTACATGTTATTAGCTGGCTTGTTTTTCGAATCACGTCCAGAGTTACTGAATTCTTCCAGACGACCCAGATTCGAACTGACGAAGGTGACTCATAGTTTGATGTTATGGACCAACCTTTGAAAATCGACTTTGCAATTTGGTCTGCTTTACTCTCATCTACTCTTGTCTCCAGCGAAGCTCCGAAATCTAGTGAATTCTTATGAATCATCTCCCTTATGACTGATTGTTTTCTAGGCTTGTTAACTCCGCGAATGTTCCAAAAAAATACGACATTAAGGTTTTTTCTTTTTGTTCCGACGTCCAGAGATAGTTGGGTTTGAGTTTTCAAGATTCTGATTTTTTGGTGTACTTTCGCTGATCGATGAAGAGGAGCTCTTAGACTGCTCTCTATCTTGCTCGGGATAGCTGCATGTTGTGTATCAGTTTGACATTCCGTAATGTCTGATCCTACAACCTTCTTTGTCTCAACCTCTACCATTATCTCACTTCCCCTTTCCACTGTCTCTGATACTTGGTCTGTGATTTTCAATTCTCTTTCTCCAGATTATTCAGAGGGTTTTTATTCCCTGTTTTTAAATTCTTTCCGCTACTCAGTTCTTTCTCAACCCCGACTTTAGTTTTCTCTGCGTTGGATTTTTCTATTCCTGCTCTGTTTTCTGCTTCAATAGAGTTTTGCGTTTTTTCATCTCTTTTTTCCCCCAACAGAACTAGCGTTTCTGAACCTGTTTTTCCCCCCTTCTGGCGGCTCATCTCTTTCGCAGCTCTTACCTCAGGTTCCTCTGCTATTGGATTATCCAGTTCACCTCTGTTTTTCCGCCTGTAACCAATATCTGCGATTTCTCTGCGTTCAATGCTGTCCCTGCTAAACTTTCCTTATCTGACTTCTGTAACTTATGTCCTTTCATCTGTTGGCCTACTGCATCAGAACTTTCTCCTATCCCCCAGGGGTCTCAGCTAGTTCCCTCTGCCTTACTGAACTGGTTTTTCCTCTCTCTGTTTCTGCCATAGCCACCTTCGATGGAGAACCTGTTACTGCAGCCTTCTTTTTCCTCCCAGTATCCAATGGCTTCGCAGCAGTATTCTTTTCCCCAGAGGATATCACAGTCTTATATTCTACATCTGTTCTTGGTATAGCTGTCTCTTTCCCTGCCATCCTTGGGCTTATTCGTGTCCGACTATCAACCGCCGATTTCCCATTTTCTGTTTCACCTGACCCCTCGTGGTCCATTTCAATTGTTCTCAGAGTTTCGAATCTTGATGGTGACGTAATTCTTACCTCACCATAGATTAGACTTTGCTTTCCTGACTTCTTATTACTTCCTGTAGCAACCAATGTCCATTCTTTATCCAAGTTGTTGCCTGCTTCCCGGGCCACGTTCCCTTTTTTCGGCTCATTTGCAAGCATCACATCACCAGAATCTGTCTCTAGAAGACCATCAACTTGTGAGTTCTCCGGCCTTGAGACATCTTCCTGCATTGTTTCTATCTCTCCACCCTTCCGGAATTTCCCCAGACAACCTGCTTCCAGATGCCCCCATTTCCTGCAAATACCACAAGGCATAGGCAGCCACGGGTAAGTATATTTCACTTTGTATTCCTCTCCATTTACCTTAAACCCATAGCTTGTTGGTATGTCTGTTTTGAGATTCACATCAATAAATATTTTTGCTTCGTCGAAGTTAGTGACCAACTCTGTTTCCTGGTGTATTCTTAACGAAATCCCAACTAGACTTGCTGCAAAACTTAGACCCTTCCAGGAGAATAGTGCTGGTGGTATATTATGCAGAGTTACTCACATAAGCATCGATGTTATAGCAGGCTGTTCCTCTTCATTTATCGGCGTCCACTTTGACACTAGCACTGGGATTTCACAGATATTCCATATACCTCTCCTTAGAACATGTGTTCGAGCATTTTGATTTCTGATTCGGAATTTTATGGCTGTTTTATTCACCTCATACGCATTTATTTTTATACTTTTGTCTCCCAAGTTCTATATTTTGTTGACTATCACATGTGCTTTGGCCACATGCAGAGCCTTTGATGCGAAGTTCCCAATCACAAACTCTTCCCAGAGAGGAGGAGCGTCTACAAGTACTTCGTCCGGCACCTGAACTACTTGTCTTCCTTTTACTTCCGACACCGAGTACTCAAAGCGTGTGAGTGCTTGCCGGCGAACCACATTCGCCCAGGATTTCGTCGCTGGTGCCTTTCGAAGGGCGTTTCGATCATCAGCAGCATGAGTTTCCCTAACTTCAGCCTCAGTCTCCTCTAGAATTATCGTTACGATTTGCTTCGCTTGACTAATGCTATCGCAATCAGGTTTTCCCAATATACTTTGTTGAATAGACTCTAAAGCAGTTGTTTCCCCCTCTGCTCTCTTCAACAACCTCTGATTTGCAGCTTCCTCTGTCTGCCTAGCTTCCCTCTCATCTCGACCCTTTTCGTTTGCAACCCCGCTCTGGCTCTGCAAATCGGCACTACTCTGACTTCCCTCTGCTCTGGCCACTTCCACACTCTGTTTTTCTTTCTACAAGATTCGAGTAACCCTTGGCTCTTCTGAACGCTAACGGCTCGACGGCCCCTCCGGAGCACACGGCAGTGTTCCACCGTGCCAAGCGGCGCCGCCATGGTGGTTTAACCTAAATTCTCCCTGATCGCCTTTGAGTCGTTCTGTTGAGAAGCTCCGAAAATCCCGTCAAAGTGCTCGTTTTAAGAAAAAATAATAACTAACCTCTTGGAACATGTTTCACCTTCTTCTTTGCATCCAAATATTATAGCGCTTCCATCCTCAATCTCTCTTTGTCTTTTGTAGCTTCTAGAACGTTGTAAAATCACCAAAGAAGCCTTCTTTTGGGACTAATCTACTCCACGTACCTAGAAAGACAAATACATATGCAAACATGTTCCCATATGCATAAGTATGAATGAAAATGCAATGAAACACTAAGGAAATCATGATTTTTACGACTTGAAAACACATGATATCATACACATAACTGCATTCAAACCACCTCTTGAACCACTCATTTTCATCTCGTCTAAGGAGAAAGGCATGTCATCTTCCAGTTGAGGTTGAGTACAAAGCAAAATAGGCAGTAAAGAAGCTTAACTACGACATGAAGTAAGCAAACAAGAGACGATTAATTCACTTGAGTGAGCTGGATGAGATTCATGAAGATTCATATGAGAATTCTAAGATCTACAACGAAAAGACTAAGGCAGACAATGACATGAAGATATGTTCTAGGACTTTTTCACCAAATGACTAGGTTGTACTCTTTAACTTATGCTTGAAACTCTTTCCCAATAAGCTTACATCGCGATGGTCGGGAACTTTAAAGACTAAAGTAGTGAAACCTTATGGTGTCATAGTAGTTTGGAATAACAATGGAGGTGACTGCACTATCAATGGATAACGACTTAAGCCATATCTTTCAGACATTGATGAAGACAGAGTGATTTGATTCCTGTAGTTGATGCACCTCACACCTAGTCCAAAATCCAACTTAAGCTAATGAACTTAAACAAGAGTTTAGTGGGTGGCAACCCAATGGTTTGGTTTTAGTTTTGGTTTATTTCTTTTATTTTTAATGGAAAGGAACAAAGGAAAAACGTTGGAGCAACAAGATAGGAAAGAGAAACTGGAGTGTCCAATGGACTCCAAGCTTAAATTTGGTGGAGAGATTACGAAATCTAGAGCTTGAAAGTTATGACCGATATGCCAACATGGATCTGGAAAAATCAAATCTGTAATTTTCAAACTTTGGGAGAACATTATTGTCGAACCAGAAGGAACTAGATGCCGATTTACATACCATTGGAAAAGTCTTGCTACCAAATTTTCACAGCAACTTTTAGATCCTAATTTGTTAAATCCTTGATATTTACTTGTTTTTTAGGTTCTTTTATACCTAATTTTTATCACTTTATGCAGCCATCAAAAGAAACCTTCATATTTTACGGCTTACCATAATTCCTGTCTAATAAATTCGTAGTATAGCTATTTGGTCTTAAGTCTATCGACTCATAAGTACTACTTTGTTTGCTATGTACTTGCAGTTTTATTTCTGCATTTTAAACCTGAGCAAATCACAAAGAGTAACGGGTCAACCCTCGAGGTTTTCTTATTAATGGACATGGAAAATATTGTCTAGATCCACCCATGGCATATTATATTGGGCCTAGCCCATATGACATCTCTAATTGTCCAAAAATATAGCTCTTTGTTGTGCTACTTTCTGGCCATACCTACTCCCCACGGTGGGTTACCACAATATTAAAAAGTAGTAGACATTACCGTGAAACTTTAAGTTAAATAATTTGAAGAAATACACACATTATTGATACCTTAACGTTAATAATGAAGTCAATGAAAGAAAGCAGTTGATTAACCAATATTTATGATTAAATGTATTTATAAATTTTAATATTATTTTATGTGAAAAATAATAATAAAATTTTAGACAAAAAATATTAATCATCCAATGTTCTTAGGTAATATATTATATATTATATATATATTTCATGCCAAGAAATATATTTTTAGTTAATTTGAAATTATGGCTCACAATTCATGTTGTTAATAATTTATTTTGAAGCCTTATTTATTTGTATAAATAAGATGTTTTGGTGCATTAATAAATTTTTCTAATATGTTAGTTATCTATATGAGAAAATATTAAATGTCTGAATCTTTTTGAAAAACGTGTGTGGAGTACTGTATATTAAATAAATTGCAAACATTTTCATAAAATTTTAAGTAAGAAGAAACATATTGATGGTATCTCAACATTAACAATGGTGTTAATGAAAATGTAAATTTCAAAAACCATAAATTTTATTGTATATATGATATCCAAAAATTTCAGTGGCTTTCTTTGGAGCTTGAGTAGTTTCAATATGACTCCAAAGTTCGCGGCCACACGGTGCGGTCCTTATGGTCCTAGACCACAACAAATAGTTCCCTCCCTTGAGAACAACCAGAATCATCACAGTTTTTCATTTTCCATAGTTTAACAAAAATAGATGAAGATGAAGAGATTGGTAAGGGGTTTATACGATACGTGGCGTTGCGATCCAAGAATAACACAATTCAAAAGAGTAGTATCTTAGGGTCTCCCGTACCCGTATTGGTTTTCCAGCCGTTATACTGTATCGAAGAAATGTTAGCAAGAGAATTGTAACAAGAAAGATTGAAGAGAATAACAGAATAGGACTTAACACTCTGATACCATGTTAGAATTTGCGAAACAACTTATGAGAATAAGAGAATAGTGTAGAGAGAATGGAGAATAGAAGAGGAAAATCTTCTTATTAGATTCGTTTAAACAAATAAATTCAAATGTATAGATTACAAGTTTAAAATATAGATGTGCTGCATGAACAAAATAGAAACTCATAGATGAACTGCATGTGGTTACATGAAGGGGAGAGAGTGGAGAAAAATTAAATTCTGGACGGCAGGATCGATCTGGGTTGGGATCGATCGATCTGAGATCTAGCACCAAATGGTTACATGATAAAAATTTTACCGATCAGCTTGCCAGTTATTGGATCCAATTTTATATAGGGTTTCTAATTATTATTTTTCCCGGCTTTATGCTATGTGGATTCAATACAACAATTCTATCTCTGGTACCTAAGATGAATGTATATTTATCCATAACGGATTACCGACTTATAGCATGGTTTAACATTCTCTATAAGGTTATCCCTTAAATTCTTGCTAACCGAAAGAAATATGCACTTCCTCAGATGATTGAATAGATTCAAAGTGTGTTTGTATAAGATAGAAAATTATTAGAGAAAGTATTACTTGCTACAGAGCTAGTTAAAAATTACCATTAAGATTATATTTCATCTCGGTGTGCAATCAAGTTTGATATCTCCAATGCATTTGATATCTATGAGTTTGCGAGTTATTTTAACAGTGAAAGAGGCATTCACTAGGGGTCCTCCCTTTCTCCTTGTCTTTATGTGTTTGCAAGAAATGTGTTATCAAGGATGCTAAATAAGGCCGCACGAGAAGGGCTCTTCGGGTATCACTAAAATGTCATTATGTGGAAGTGACGCATCTCAATTTTGCTGATGACATTATGGTTTTTTCTAATGGTAAACTAAATTCTATCATGGGCATTGAGGATATGTTTAAGAAGATTGCGATTATCTCGAGGTTAAACAATAATGTGGCTAAATTATCTATGTTTTCAGCTGGTGTGGATAAGAATAATACGGTTTTGGAGGCATCAAGTTTGGGTCATACTACAACATTTAAGACGGTTACAAAAGCTCTACGAGCAGGATCTTGATGGAAAAAGACTATGTTAAGGGATGATTAAGGCTTCATCATGAAGTGTAATTCATGTCAAATAAAGTGGAACAAAAGTAGAAGGAATGAGATGCCTCAAAACCCGATTCTAGAGGTTGAGATCTTTGATGTATTGAGAATTGACTTCATGCGATCATTCCCTTCATCTTATGGGAATAGTTACATCTAAGGCTGGACAAAAAAACCTAACCCGAGCACCTGACCCAAACTCGACTCAAAAACTTCTACCCGAATCCAAAACCAAACCCAAAAAATTATTCCATTGGAGTGTAAATCCCTGAACCCAAAAAACCATACCCAAACCCGAAACCTGTTAAGGTATCCGGAAAATACCCTAATTTCGAGGATCCCACCCTATAAATATGAGTTTTGTATGTGTAATATACACAAACCCGATCCGAATCCAAACCGAAAAACCCAAAAAACCCAAAAATCTCAAAAACCCCCCCAAAACCCAAAAAACCCCCAAAAACCCAAAAACTCGGAAAAACCTGAATCCGAAATCAAACCCAATTAAAACCAAAATTTTAGATTTTTTATACGGTTTTGTAGCTGAAACCTGAACTTAACCCGAACTCCAAAAGTTTTACCTGAATCCAAACCCAAATCCGGTAAATTATTTCATTGGAGTGTTATCCCTAAACTCTAAAACCCAAACCGGATAGGATTTTACCCAAACCCGAATCCATAACCCAAATGCCAAGCCTTAGTTACATCCTTGTGGCGGTTGATTATGTCCCCAAATTGGTAGAGGCTTTTGAAAAGCCGACTAATGATGCAAAATTTGTGTTGAAAATGTTTAATAGCATCATCTTTCCGCGATTTGGTCCCTAGGTTTGTGATGAGTGATGGAGGCTCCATTTCATCAGCAAGGTCTTTGAGAACCTCCTTAAGAATCATGGAGTCAAGCGCAAGGTTGCAATCTCGATTAGAGATTCGCCTTGATGCATATGAGAGTTTAAGGATTTACAAAAAGAAGACTAAAGCCTTCCATAACATGAAAATCATTCTGTAAGACTTCAAAGTAGGTGATGACGTCTTGTTGTTCAATTCTCGGTTGACTCTTTCCGGGGAAGCTTAGGTTGAGATGGTTCAGTCCATTGAAGATCAAAGGACATGAGGCATTATAATGCTATAGTGTTGTGGAACAAATCCAGTGGGGAGTTTACGGTCCATGGGCAACGCCTTAAGCCGTATTTGAGAAATGATTTCATCAAGGAAGGGACAAAAATTTCTCTTTTGGATCCCACAAGTGCATAAACCCGAGGAATGTCAAGCTACTGGCATTAAACAAGCGCACATGGAAGGCAATCCCAATGTATCCTTTGTACATACTAGCACTTCTCCTTTTCATACTTCTTTCTGTATAAAAACAAAAAAAACAAAAAGGGACACAAACCACTGGCTGTGGACCACTGTGGCATGTCTCTTCGAAACACCAAATACACTATGTTGGGGTTGCTTCTAGTGGTCATCTGACCACTGAAGAGGGCCGCTGGGATTAACACACTGCTACTTTTTACCGTTGCCAAGGTATGTTTTTTTTATAATTCTGGTTTAATTCGGTTTAGGCTGCAATTTAAATCAGAAAACCTTCTTTTATTTTTCTTCTGTAATCGACCAAGATTTTTCTCCTCTCCTTTGCTTTTCAACAATTTCTCTCTTCCTCCTCTCACACATACACACTCAATTTTGCTCGATTTTTTCTTAGTTCGTCACAAGTTTCCATCTCTATTACTCTATTTCATCATCTCTTCCAAAATCTCCAAATGTACAATGCCACCCAACAAGCTACTAAGGCCACCAATTCTAATGCTACCACTTCCAAAGATAAATGGAAAGGAAAAGGTTTAGCCAAAACATTAAAGAAATCGGGGGAAGAGTGATCAACCCAAAGCCGTCACCTCTAAGAAAAAGTTACACATTGAAGAGGAGTTGCCCGCTTAAGTCTCTCATGAGATTACCGAGTTTATGAGTGTTGAATTTACGGAGATACATATGGTGGACTGGAGGCCCTTCAAGAAGCTCGCTTTATATGCTACCTGTTTTTCTTAGCATTCTTCCTAACTAGATCGAGAATTTAATAGAATGTGCAACAAATCATTGAAGAAATGGGGCTCACTAAGTTCTCTCAAACTTGAAACTACATTTATCACGATCTTGTGAGAATGTTCTTTGCTTTGGTGGAGCTTGTCTATAAGAGACTGAGGAAAACTTCACCGGATGAGAGATGTTTGCCATTCAATATAGCCAGGACACTTTACATCATCACCGTCAAGGAGACTTGTGAGGTTTATAGTTTCAACTACGGGATTTAGGTGAAGTTCCTGGAATTTGAGAATGGCAATAGATTTTGGGACACAATTACAGCAGGGAGTGCTAGTGGAGCACCCAAGACCACCCTTATATGAAATCTTGCGATCTGTTATGTCCATAAGTTCCTTTCACGAATTAATTCTCACTTTGATGGTGAGTCTAATATATTAACTTAGACACAATTATAACTCATTTATGACATCTTTAGAGCTTGACAAAGATTCTGAGGTTCTTCAGGTTGTGTTTCCACATTTGGTCTTTGTCTTATTATGATTTTACACAATGACTTGCATCCATTCACATAATCAGAGTCTAAACACTTCACCCACAAACAAACTAGGCTTACATTCCAAGTCCATGTCACAGTTGATATTTCCTTTGTGGCACTGCACTTCTAAAAATCAATGAATGTTAAAAGGTCGACAGTAGAGATTTCATATTTCCTTAGGATCTCAGGAGCCAGAGTATGGTAATGGTTGCTATGCTTATGGTAAAATACATGTAATACTAACTAATTATTTATTTGTTCTTGCTTAAGGAAAAGCCAATATTCAAGTCTAGGGGGAAATGATGTGTCATGGTTTTAAAGGTTTTAACAATTGATTCCATATGATTACTGAATCTTTTATCAAATCGAGGATTACGTTTTGTATCTTTTTGTTTTTGATTAGAGTTTTAAAGGTTTTTGCAAGTCATTAGAGTTAAAGGATGATTTCGACCAGCTTTAGTCGTTTCAAGGATTCAAGAATCAAATTCAAGATTTCGACCAGCTTTAGTCCTCATTATAGTGAATCAAATTAATGCAGTGAAGTGTTTTAAGCGACCAGTGCATGAGACGAGTGTTTCCAACCAATGTTAGGAACTAGGTTTTCATATAAATAAGGGCTGCTCGATTCTCATAAATTCCAACTTGTTATCTTCCTAGTCTATAGTTTTTTTTTTCAATTTTTATAGCTTTGGAAGACTAAATCTTTTACTCTTCTTGAAGTGCTTTCTGAACCCCGATATCGTTGTTTGATACTTATGCAATCATTAAATTCATTTATTATGATTTCATCTTTGTATGAGTAATCCACATGTTAAGTTTAGGGGATTGTTCAAGGAGATTCGATGATCGATTTGGGTTAAGTTGTTAGATTATGGATTTCTATGTTAGCTTGATCACCTAGCATATGATTTCTAGGTTAAATTATACACCAAAAGCGACTGTTTATTGACCCGCTTCTTCAATCTGATAGACTAGATTGCTATGCTTTGAGCTTCCTATCCCGGTTTTACTCTTTATGTCACCAATCGTACTTTAAATATAAAGGCTGACTGCTTAGCTCGGATCTCTAGAACTTCTTTTGCTTAGTTTTCTTATGTAAATATTTATCCTCATTTTTGGACAACCAATCAAGGAGTCATGTTGTAATTAACATGTGGTTTGTAAAAATTAAATTAAACCAACGTTTTATATAATATATTGAAAATTTTATTAGTTTACAATCAATTAATTTTTTCAGTGAATTCAAACTTTTGGCCGCGTTAAGAAAGGTTTACAATCAACGGTTCATATTTATTTCTATCAAAAGGTTTTGTGCCGCGTTAGTTAATTTTGCTAAAAAGTTAGTTATATACAAGAGAAATTTAAAATGTGTGAATATTTTGTGAACAGAGAGTGTGATATATTGCCGTATAAAAAATATATAGACTTGGTTGTGAAACATTGAATATTTTTTAAGAAAATATACTAATGATACCTCAACATTAACAGTAAAAGTGTCAAAATTATAAGGAAAAAAACAATACTCTAATATTTTTAGGTAGTAAAATTTTATACATTCTAAATCAATATATTTTATTATTTAATCAATTCAAATTTTTGGTGCGTAGTTTATGTTGTTAATAAATTATTCTATCATGTTATTTATTTATATCTAATAGGTTTTTTATCCCGTTAATTAATTTGCCATTGTATTAGTTATATATACGAAAAGTATCAAATGTGTTGAATGTTACACTCAGATCACGTCCCAAAAAGATTAGGAGTATTTTGAGTTTAATTAGGAAAAACCAAGTTAGTGTTAAGAGTCCATTAAGCACAAATTAGTGTTAAGTGTCCATTAAGCCCAATTACAGTTAGTTTAATTAGTCCATTAAGCGCATTAGCTGTTAGTAAATCCTAGGACATTACTATAAATAGAAGACAGCCTCTAGAAAGATTCCATAAACAACAAAGCTTAGAAACTTGAGAGATAAATTAGAGTGAGAGACAGAGACAAGGAGCCCTACCCACCATTGCTCAAGCCCCACCCACCATTGCTCAAGCCCTCCACCACCGCTGAGTTCATTGTCGACCACAGAGATCCTCGTTTTGCATGTGATTTGGCGTGTAGCTTTGAGTTGTAGCGAGATCCATCTAGTTATGTAGTTTCGGTAATCCCTAGAACCCCAAAAGCCTAAGTTGTGTATGTAGGAACCCTAGAACTCTGTTTATGGAGTAGGTCTTATATATTTGGGATATGTGAGAAACTCTGCAAATAGATATAGTCTTTCTGTAGAGTAGATCAAGCAGCTCTATATGTAGGTCTAGCTATGCCAGAATGCAGCTCTTTAACTCAGTTGACGGACCAGCGATCCGCTTATGCCGAGTTGATATTATTATTGTTTTGTGTACTGCATTCATATATTTGATTAAGTTTGAATTGCTTGTGTTAGAACTGAATTGCATGAATTTCAAATTGAGTTGCATGAGAACATTAGGTTGTTAGATTCTATGCGGCATGTAGATGATTAGCACTTTAGGCTATCATAGTGGGATAGGTAGATCTAGATGTATATTATGATCATGTGGGCGAAAAAGATTATTCTCATTGAGTAAAGCTTCAAACTGTTTGCTCATGCATGGTTATGCGGGAGTTATGTATGCAAGGACATTTATGTGAAAAAGGGAATTTTGGTATTTTAGCTAAGCTTCTGCTTACGTGAACATGTGGGGCAGATCCGGTTTCCAAAGAACATGGGACAAGAGCGTGACATTGAATATTTTTCAAGAAAACTATGAAATTTTATATTTGAAAACAAAAAATGTATGAAATTTACAAAAATAGAAAACATTCTGAAATATCGCACGAGCAAATTTTGCCCACTGTATGCATCTAAAGATTTTGATTTCACTTCCACAATCATAATCCATAAATTGAATAAAAAAACCCTAAAAACTGAAGATGGCCAATAACAACGGAAACCACTAGCAGCCACCGCAGATGGTAAAACCGTTCAACCCTCAAAGAAGATCATCATGTTCAGTCTTCACCAAGTCTTCTAATCATCTTCACCATGGTACTATTTGCGAGCTTGAAGTTATGTTGCATTATCACTTCGTATTTGCACTATATTTTGGTTTGTTAAGAGTTATTTGAACAAATTATATATGGTAGTTGTTTTGAAAGCTTTGTCTATTAATAAATTTTAGTTTTTTTTTCCAAATGTTAATCAAGTTATGAAGCGTCTCTTTTGATGAAAGTTCTTATTAAGCATACATAAGCCTGATTTATTTGTTTGACTGATTGATTTTCAGTCCTTCTAGTCATGCCTGAACTGAATACCGATTACTTTGGTATTTTTCATCTTTGACAAATAATAGTAACAGCGGCTGCTTTACATGATTTTTATGACTTTAAAACACATGATATCATACACATAATTGCATTCAAACCACCTCCTAAAAACGCTCCTTTTCATCTCGTCTAAGGAGAAAGGCATGTCATCTTCCAGTTGAGGTTGAGTACAAAGCAAAATAGGCAGTAAAGAAGCTTAACTACGACATCAAGTCAGCAACTAAGAGACAATTGATTCAGTTGAGTGAGCTGGATGAGATTCACCAAGATTCATATGAGAATTCTAAGATCTACAACGAAAATACTAAGGCAGACAATGACATGAAGATATGTACTAGGACTTTTTCACCAAATGACTAGGTTATACTCTTCAACTCATGCTTGAAACTCTTTCCCAATAAGCTTACATCGCGATGGTCAGGAACTTTCAAGATTAAAGTAGTGAAACCTTATGGTGTCATAGTAGTTTGGAATAAAAATGGAGGTGACTTCACTATCAATGGATAATGACTTAAGCCATATCTTTCAGACATTGATGAAGACAGAGTGATTTGATTCCTAATTTGTTAAATCCTTGATGTTAACCTGATTTCTATGCTTCATGATTCTCTGCAATTACCCTATTGCCTAGTTTTTTCTCTGATTGATTTAACCTAGATATTTACTTGCTTTTCAGGTTCTTTACACCTACTTTTGATCACTATTTGTAGGCATCAAAACGAACCTTCATATTTTACGGCTTACCATAATTCCTATCTAATAAATTCAAAGTATAGTTATTTGGTCTAAAGTCTATTGACCCATAAGTACTAATTTGTTTGCTCTACTTGGAGTCTTATTTCTGCATTTTAAACCTGAGCACATCACATGGAGCGACGGGTCAACCCTCAAGGTTTTCTTATTAATGGACATGGAAAATATGTCTAGATCCACCCATGGCAGATTATATTGGGCCTAGCCCATATGATATCTCTAATTGTCCCAAAATATAGCTCCTTGATGTGCTACTTTCTGGCCATGCCTACTCCCCACGGTGGGGTACCACAATATTAAAATAGTAGACATTACCGTGAAACTTTAAGTTAAATAATTTGAAGAAATACACACATTATTGGTACGTTAACGTTAATAATGAAGTAAACGAAAGAATACAGTTGAATAACCAATATTTATGATTAAATGTATTTATAACTTTTAATATTATTTTCTGTGAAAAATAATAAAAAAAATTTAGACAAAAAATATTAATCATCCAATGTTCTTATGTAATAAGTTATATATTATATATATATTTCATGCCAAGAAATATATTTTTAGTTAATTTGAAATTATGGCTCACAATTCATGTTGTTAATAAGTTATTTTGAAGCCTTATTTTTTGTATAAATAAGATGTTTTGGCGCATTAATAAAATTTTCTAATATGTTAGTTATCTATATGAGAAAGTATTAAATGTCTTAATCTTTTTGAAAAAACGAGTGTGGAGTACTGTATATTAAATAAATTGCAAACACTTTCATAAAATTTTAAGTAAGAAAATTTGAAGAAACATATTGATGGTATCTCAACATTGACAATGGTGTTAATGAAAATGTAAAGTTGAAAAACCATAAATTTTTATTGTATATATTTTATATACAAAAATTTCAGTACTTTTTTGTAATAAAAATATTATCACAATTTTAAAGCAAAAAAAAATTACTCCCGGCAGTTTTACAATGAGTTCGACTAATCTGGATTTTCTTTTTTTGGAGAATACCTTCACAATCAGGAGAGAAGTAAATATATAAAAGTTTCCAATGGATTTTGGGATTTTGGTGGAAAGCTAGGAATCACAAAGTGCATCAAAGGACTTTCCCAGAACCCTCTTATATTTTAAATCATGCTATTAGTGACCACTTGGTCTGGGAGGCAGCTAGAGTAAGTCCAAATAAGGAACTTGAGGAAAGAAATCACTTGAACAAGATTATTAATCCTATAAGGTGCCAAATAGACATATTGAATTGGATCCCACTTCATACTTAGGATGAATTTATTTACAAGGAGAGGCACAGATCTTGCTCGTAGAAGCCCTTCACCACTTCATTCGGAGGTGGAAGTATTGATTTGTCAATGAAAACTATCTTAGCCATAAGGATAGATTGTCAGGATTTCAAATCAAATTGGGCAGAGATCATCTCAATGGTGCATTTTCTTGATGATTGACCTGTTTTCTACTATCTTCTAGATGAGATTGGTATGCTTTGATGCACTTTGTATCTGATAGTTTTTACTCTGTCTCTCATTGATAGTAATTTTAATTTAAAGGCCAACTGTTTAGCTCGGATCTCTAGAACTTCTTTTGCTGAGTTTTCTTATGTATACAATTCTCCTCCTATTTGGACAATCATTCAAGGAGACATATTCTAATAACAATGTGGTTTGAAAAAAAATTCCAATGTTTAATATAATATATTGAAAATTATATTTTCTGACCAACTGATTTATTTAGTCAATTCAAACTTTTGGCGTGCAAGTTATGTTAATAACTAAAAAGTTATTTTGGTGCGTTATTAATTTCTACAAAAGGTTTTGTGTTGTGTTAGTTAATATTGCTAGTAAGTTAGCTATATATTATTGCATGTAATATTGCATGTTAATTATTGCATGTAATATTGCATGTTAATTATTTTTACCAATGTATTAGTTATATATAAGAAAAAGTATCAAATGTGTTGAATGTTAACACCTAGATCACGGCCCAAATAGACTAGGCCTATTTCGAGCTTAATTAGGAAAATTTCAAGTAGTTTAGTTAGTGTTAAGAGCCCATTAAGCCCAAATTAGTAAACCCTAGGACTAGTCATTATAAATAGAAGTCAATCCCTTGATAGATTCCACAAAACCAAAAGCTTAGAAACCTGAGAGCTAAATTAGAGAGAGACGAGGAGCCCTAGCCACCATCGCCCAAGCCCTTCACCGCCGCCGAGTTCATTGACCACCAGGAGCTTTTATTGTGTGTGGTCTGGTGTGTAACTTTTAGTTGTAGCAAGATCCATCTTTTTCCATAGTTTCAGTAAGCCCTAGAACCCTAAAACCCAATGGTGTGTCCGTAGGAACCCTAGAACTCTTTTTCTGGATTAGGTCTGATCTTTTTTTGTTGATTTAAGCTACTTATCTGTAAAGATGTTTGGAAGAGTTTCGATAAGGAGATGGAACAATGACAGAATGTAGTTTATGGGGCAGCATTCAAAAAAACCCTAGCCAGGGACTGTGTGATGTGCCAAGGTGAGGATGTGATTCGTGGATCTTCTTTTTCTTTTAGATTGATCTGTTGTGCTATGGTAATCTGAGTGTTAGGAGTCTAGTTTGTGTGATGCATTAGGGTTAAAGATATATTTGTGATATGTGAGAAGCTCTGCAGATAGAGATAGCTCTGCAGATAGAGATAGCTCTTTATGAAGAGTAGATCAAGAATGTCGGTATGTAGGTCTGGCTAGCCCAAGATGCAGCTGGTTAACCTGGTGGAAAAACGATTTGGGTTATGCAGAGTTGATCTTATTATTTCTTTATGTTGCTTTGTTTGCGGCATTCATATCGTTGATTAGGATTGAATTGGATGAGTTAGAACTGAATTGTATGAATTTTAAATTGAGTTGGATGAGAACGTTAGGTTGTTAGATTATATGAGGCATGTAGATAACTAGCTCTTTAAGCTATCATAGTGGGGTGGGTAGATCTAGATGTATATTAGGATCATTCAGGCAAAATTTATCATTCTTACTTAGTAAAGCTTCAAACTGTTTACCCATGCCTCCTTCTATGGATGCATGGTTAGGTATGCGGGAGTTATGCATGGAAAGACTGTTTATATGTGAGACTATTATGTTAAAAAGGAAATTTTGATAGTTCAACTAAGCTTTAGCTTACGTAAACCTATGGGGTGCAACCGGTTTACGAGGAACTCGGGACTGGAGCGTCACATTGACAATTTGGCAAGAAAACTATGAAATTTTATATTTGAAAACAAAAACTGTGTAATTTTTTTGCAAAAATAGAAAAACAATCTGAAATATTACAAGAGAAAATATTGCCCACTGTATCCATCTAAAGATTTTTCTTTCACTTCCAAACTCAAAATCCCTATATTGAAAAGAACCCCAAAAAATTGAAGATGGCCAATAACAACAGAAAGCACTAGCAGCAGTCGCAAATGGTAACAACGTTGAACCTCAGAGAAGATCATTGTATTCGGTCTTCACCAAGGATCCCGATCATTTTCACCAAGGTATGTTTTGAAAGCTTGAAGTTATGTTGCATTATCTCTTCATCTCTTTACTCAATTTCTGGTTTCTTAAGAGTTATTTGAACAAATTATAGCTGGGAGTTATCTTCGAAGCTATGTTACTAATAAATTTCATTTTTTTATATTAATCAAAATTTTAAGCGTCTCATTTGATGAAAGTTCTTATCAAGCATACATAACCGTGATTTAATTGTTTGACCGATTGATTTGCAGTCCTACCAGTCCTGCTTGAACTGAATATCATTTACTTTGGTATTCTGCATTTTTGACCAATACTAGTAACGGCGGCTGCTTTGCATGTGTGGGAATAAACACTTTTAAATGTATTTTGGATTTCAATGACTATATCTATGCATGGTATTTTATAGAATATATTAATAATGCTAACTAGAATCTGTTGTAGCGTATAGCATGGTGAGACGTGGAGACACTTTGTTGCATATATTAGGTGTCTAGTCCACATTTAGTTTTTGATACGTTTGTGAAATTCATCTTCCAATTTAAACAAGTTGGATTGCCTTTTCCTTAGTTCTGTTTTTTCCTGATTATAAAAGTCTATTTGGGTGTATGAAGGTGTGAATTATGAGATGGATGATCAAAAGAAGTCAGAGCTTAGATGTCCAGAAATGCAGAGCGAGTTCACCAAAACAGATGGTGAACATCTTCATTTCATCTCCTGATACGTTTAAATGTCAACAAAAACATATTAGGAGATGAAATGGAGATGTTCACCATTTGTTTCTCTGAAATGGATTTTAGGACATTTGAGCTCCTACTTCACACGTTCGTACACCCAAAGACACTTTTATAATTGGAAAAATAGAATGACGGGAAATACAATCCAACTTGTCTAAATTGGAAGATCAATTTCGCAAACCTATCAAGAACTAAATCTGGAGCTAGATACAATTAATATATGCAACAACGAGCCTCCATGTTTCACCATTTGATATGCTACAACAGATTTTAGTCAGCATTATTAATACATTGTAAAAACTACCATAGATAGAGATAGCCATTTAAATGCAAAATATTTTTAAACGTGTTTAGTCCCACGGACACAAAGTAAATGATGTTCAGTTCAATCAGGAGTGGAAGGACTGCAAATCAATCAATAAAAAAAACATGCTTATGTATGCTTAATAAGAATTTTAATCAAAGGAGACTCTTTAAAATTCTCTTAACAAAAAAAGCTGAAATTTATTAGTAGAAAAAACTTTGAAGACAATTCCTGGTTATAATTTTTTCAGATAACTATTAAGAAACCCGAAATTGAGTGTAAAGACGAAAAGATAATGCGCCACAACTTCAAGCTTACAAAAAAAATTTCTTTTTGATTTTCTGGCATTTGCTGATGACAGTAACAATATACATAAATCATAACTATAGGTCTGTGATTATGAGTTAAGCATAGTTAGTTTTCCGAACGAGCACATGTCCAAGCTGTTTTGAGCCAATTCTGTAAGCCAACTATACAGTGCAGTGTGTGTTCCCTATGAATATACCAACTATCTCCAATCCTGAAAATTATTTTTGGCTATGCATGATCATTGTCCATTGTTCTCAACCAACAGTCACATCATTGTCCATTGTCCATGATCATTGTCCATTGTTCTCAACCAACCATTAGTTTTCCGAATGAGCACATGTCCAAGCTGTTGTGATCCAAATCTGTAAGCCAACTATCTTTGACACATCAAAGATTTTACAGTGCAGTGTGTGTTCCCTATGAATATACCAACTATCTCCAATCCTGAAAATTATTTTTGGCTATGCATGATCATTGTCCATTGTTCTCAACCAACAGTCATGTGTCCGTTGGGTCCTTTCATGGAGCTTGTTTTAGCTTTTGTTTGCATCCAATGCTCATAACTTCCATCCTCAATCTCCCTTGGTCTTCATTAGCTTCTAGAACATTGTAAAATCACCAAAAGAGCCTTATTTTGGCACTAATCTACTCCATGTACCTAGAAAGACAAATTCATATGCAAACATGTTCCTATATGCCTAAGTATGAATGAAAATACAATGAAACACTAAGAAAATCTTGCTCTAAATGACTTAAAAACACATGATATAAAATATATAACTGCATTTAAAACACCTCTTGAAACCTCTCCTTTTCATCTTGTCTACGGAAAGGCATGTCATCTTCCATTTAAGATTGAGTACAAAGCAGAATAGGCAGTAAAGAAGCAAACTACGACATCAAGCCATATTAAAGAAGCTTAACTATGACACCAAGCCAACAACTAAGAGACATTTGATTTAGTTAAGTGAGCTGGATGAGATTAACCAAGATTTGTATGATTCTAAGATCTACAACAAAAAGACTAAGGCAAACCATGACATGCAGATAGTTTCTAGGACTTTGTCAACAAATGACCATGTGATACTCTTTAACTCATGACTGAAACTCTTTCCTGGTAAGCTTACATTGCTATGGTCGGTTACTTTCAAGACTAAAGAAGTGAAGCCTTATGTTGACATAGTACTTTGGAATCGCATTGCAGGTGACTTCAATGTCAATGGACAACATCTTAAGACATATATTTTAGACATTGATGAAGACGAGAGGGATTTAATTCTTGTATTTGGTGCACATCCTTGATATTAACATGATTATATGATTCATGATTCTCTGCAATTGCACAATTGCCTACCGTTTTCTGTTATTGATTTAACCTAGATATTTACTTGCTTTTTAGGTTATTTTATTGGTAATTTTTATCACTATTCAAAACAAACCTTAATATTTTAAAGCTTACCATAATTCCCATCTAATAAATTGGTAGTATAGTTATTTGGTCTTCAGTGGAATGACCAATAAGTAGTACTACCGAAGCATCATGTGTTTCAAAATCCCACAAGTGTCGAAAGACGCATTTATTAGAAATTTTAACTAACTTATTAGAATATATAACTAACTTATTAGAAATTTTAATCTGCGTCAAAACATCTTATTCATACAAATAACTAATGCGACAAAATAACTTATTAACAACATGAATTGTGCGTCAAAAGTTTGGAACAACTTAGCAAATATTGAGGCGCAGTTCTTCAAACAAATATTATGTATTAGTTGATTGGCTAAATACTAGTGACCATTACACTTTGTTTTGTCCCCAAGCTATAGAAGCTTGTGCTTTGAAGAATGCCATCAAGCGTATCATTACGTTAAATGGAAACATATTAACAGACCCTGAATGTTAGAATTTTGCGGAACAACTTATGAGAATAAGAGAATAGTGTAGAGAGAATGGAGAATACAAGAGAAAAATCTTCTTACTAATTTTGTTTAAACAAATACATCCAAATATCTAGATTACAAGTTTAAAATATAGATGTGCTGCATGAACATCATAGAAACTCGTAGATGAGCTGCGTATGGTTGCATGAAAAGGAGAGAGTGGAAGAAAATAAATTATCGGCAGCAGGGTCGATCTGAGATCTGGATAGATCGATCTTGAAACTTACGGACAAGCTGAGTCAAGCGAGACCGATCGATCTGAGGATATATCGATCACTCCTAAAACTTACGACAAGATGATGGCGAGGCGGATCAATCGATCCCAAAACTTACTGCAAAATAGAGGCAAGGCAGATTGATCGATCTGAGGTGGGATCAATCGATCCAAAAACTTACGATCTTTCTAAGGAAGATAAGATCGATCAATCCAATATTTTATCAATCAATCGAAGGTGATCTTGATCAATACTCCCCCTTAAGCTTAACCGCAAAGACACCAAAGGCTATGTTTGGAACCCCGTGAAGCATCACCTCATAAAAATCTTATCATGGAAAACCGATTGGGACAAACCTAGTTAAGCAAAAAAGAGTATGATGTCCACGGATAGAGGATATGTGATCACAGATGTGAAAGGTCTACAAGTCCAATTTTGCTATAGATGTGAGAACAAACTTTAAGACTTGCAACCTTGGTGAAGATGTCCACCAATTGATCCTCAATGCTAGTGTAGAATGGTAGGTCGTGCCATCTTCAATCTTCTCTCTAACCTTGTTAAAATCCACTTCGATGTGTTTGGTTATTTTATAAAAGACTTAATTGGTTGTGATGTGAATGGCCGCTTGATTGTCTCAATGAAAAGTGATCAGACTGGAAGACTCGATGCCAAAGTCTTTAAGGAGAGCTTTGAGCCAAGTAAGCTAATTTGTTAACTTTCTCATTGCTCAGTATTCAGCTTCCACACTTGAAGAAGATACCACCTTTTGTTTCTTGGATTTCCAAGTGACCAAGTTTCCTTCGATGAAGGTACAATATCAGGTTATCTATTTTCTATCCAACGTATCCCTGGTCACAGTAACCTACTATCTCAGTGCTCCCATTTCTTCCCATCGAAATTCCTTGGCCTGGACCTCGTTTGAGATATCGAAAGATTCGCTCCACCATGTTCTAGTGAAAATTTATGGGAGTTTTCATGTGTTGACTGACTTGATTCATAGCAAAACAAAGATATGGTCTAGTAATGGTTATATTGATCAACTTACCAGCAAGCCGACGATATTGTGTCGGATCCTCATATGGTTTATCTTCTTCCTCTTCTTCGACTTTCTCCCCCTTTCGCTTGGCCTTGTATCCGTCTATGAGTGGATTCTTGGCTGGTTTGACTCCAAGTTTACATGTCTCATATAAAAGATCAAGTTTGTACTTCCTTTATGAAAGAAATAACTCTTCTGGAGAACGACAAACACGCGAAGTTAAGAAAAGCATCAAACATGCGATCTTTAGAAAGAATTAATGTTATCCAAGTGTATATTTATTTCTCATCTGTGAAAGTCACAAAATACTTGTTGTTATTTCTAGAAAAAACATGGAGATGTCCAAACATTAGAATGAAAAAGATCCAAACAATTTTCGTAAATAGTAGAAGATTTGGGAAAACAGACTTGCAATGTTTTCCAAGAATACAAGCCTCAAAAATCTATGACAAGGAATTTTCTTTGTTTACTAGCAAAGAAAGTGTTACCGGTTTATTTTAGAGAAGCAATGGACCGGATAAGAGCCGCTAATTCTGAATTTCTGGCGATATCATCGGCTACTTCTTCTCCTTTTTTTGATGAACCAGCTTGTCCTTGATTTCCCGTGGCTCCATAAGAGAAATTGGTCTTTGGTTCTTTATTGAACTTACTTTGTTTGAGATGGGGATGAAGAAGCCAACATGTATCCTTGAGATGACCCTTCCTTTTGCAATGGTCACAAATCCATATCTTCTTTTCTTCTTGCTGGTATACTCCTTTATTTGCCATGTGTAGTCCTCCTTCCCCACTGAAAAGCCCAAGAGATCTTTGTTCATTTTAGATTTAAGAACAAAAATCATCAAGATTCGGAATCTTGTCCGCTCTTAGAATGTTCTTAATGAGATCATTGAATGTTGGATTCAAAGTGAGTAGAAGTCCAAAGACCTTGTCTTGCTCATGCCTCTCATTTAGAACCGCCGTGTCCATGTTGCTTGATCTTAACATGTCAAAATTTTCCCATAGAGACCGAAACTTTCCAAAATATTTGGTGAACTCTAAGTCTTCTTAACTGAGGTTGTTGATGGTCTTCTTTAATTCAAACACACGATAGACGTTTAACACATTCACATACACTTTTTTGAGAGTATCCCATAGTTCCTTTGCTGTTTCACAATAAGAATAAACTTCAAGGATGGAAGCTTCAAGAGAATTTTGGAGGATTCCGAGGACGACTTGATCTTCTTGAAACCATTTGGCTTCCTTCTCAAGGGAAACCTCCTCTCTCCAACAACGATGGTTTATTTTCCATCTCTTTTAGTGGCTTCCTTTGGAGCTTGAGTAGTTTCAATATGACTCCAAAGTTTGATACATACAAGAATGTTTTTCTATTCAAAAGAGTAGTATCTTAGGGTCTCCCGTACCAGTATTGGTTTTCCAGCCGTTATACTGTATGGAAGAAATGTTAGCAAGAGAATTCTAAGAAGAAAGATTGAAGAGAATAACATAATAGGACTTAACGCTCTGATATCATGTTAGAATTTGCGAAAAAACTTATGAGAATAAGAGAATAATGTAGAGAGAATGGAGAATAGAAGAGGAAAATTTTCTTATTAGATTTGTTTAAGCAAATAAATTAAAATATATAGATTACAAGTTTAAAATATAGATGTGCTGCATGAACAACATAGAAAATCGTAGATGAGCTACATGTGGTTACATGAAGGGAAGAGATTGGAGAAAAATTAAATTCTGGATGGCAGGGTCGATCTGAGATCATGATCGATCGATCCTGAAACTTACGCACAAGCTGAGTCAAGCCGGATCGATTAATCTGAGGATGGATGGATCAATCTTGAAACTTACGGTGAGATGATGGCACGGAGGATTGATCAATCTAAGGCTGGATCGAGCAATCTGGGTTGGGATCGATCGATCCTGAATCTTACGCACAAGCTGAGTCGAGCAGGATCGATTAATCTGAGGATTGATCGATCGATCTTGAAATTTACGATAAGATGATGGCAAGGCGGATTGATCGATCTAAGGCTGGATCGATCGATCACAAAGCTGATGGCAAAAACTTACGATCGTTCTGAGGAAGATCATATCGATCAATCGATGCAAGGTGATCTTGATCAATATTGAAGACAGAAAGAATGAAGTGGTGGAACATTTCAACCGACTTCTCCAACTAATTACTAAAACAGTTTCCTAGACATATTTAGAGAATCTCTTAGATTTTGTTGTTCATGACACATACATGTGCTTCTTGTGAGGACAGTTTTATTGAAGGAAATCAAAGAAATGGTGTTATCAATGCCATCAGACAAAGCGCTAGCACCAAATGGTTACACGATAAAAAAATTTTACCGATCAGCTTGCCAGTTATCTGATCCAATTTTATGTAAGGTTTCTAATTATTATTTTCCCGTTTTTATGCCCTATGGATTCAATATAAAAATTCTATCTCTGGTACCTAAGATGAATGTATATTTATCCATAAAGGATTACCGACTTATAGCATGGTTTAACATTCTCTATAAGGTTATCCCTAAAATTCTTGCTAACAGAAAGAAATATGCATTTTCTCATATGATTGAATAGATTCAAAGTATGTTTGTATAAGATAGAAAATTATTAGAGAAAGTATTACTTGCTACAGAGCTAGTTAAAGATTACCATTAAGATTATATTTCATCTCGGTGTGAAATCAAGTTTGATATCTCCAAAGCATCTGATATAGTTCAATAGGAATTCCTCACGACTATACTTCGAGCTATGAATTTCCCAGAAAAAATTATTCACTGTATTTACCTTTGTATCTCCACTGCTTCGGTCTTGGTGTCCATCTATGGGTTTGCGGGTTTTTTTAACGGTGAAAGAGGGATTCACTAGGGGTCCTCCCTTTCTCCTTGTCTTTATGTGTTTGCAAGATATGTGTTATCAAGGATGCTAAATAAGGCCGCACGAGAAGGGCTTTTCGGGTATCACTAAAATGTCATTAGGTGGAAGTGACACATCTCAATTTTACGGATGACATTCTGGTTTTATCTAATGGTAAACCAAATTCTATTATGGGCATTGAGGATATGTTTAAGAAGATTGTGGTTATCTCAAGGTTAAACAATAATGTGGCTAAATTATCTATGTTTTCAGATGGTGCGGATAAGAATAATACGGTTTTGGCAGCAGCAAGTTTGGGTCATACTACAACATTCAAGACGGTTACAAAAGCTCTACGAGTAGGATCTTGATGGAAGATTATGTTAAGGGATGATTAAGGCTTCATCATGAAGTGTAATTCATGTCAAATAAATTGGAACAAAAGTAGAAGGAATGAGATGCCTCAAAACCCGATTCTAGAGGTTGAGATCTTGGATGTATTGAGAATTGACTTCATGGGATAATTCCCTTCATCTTATGGGAATATTTACATATAGGGCTGGCCAAAAAAACCTAACCCGAGCACCTGACCCAAACCCGACCCAAAAAGTTATACCCAAATCTAAATCCAAACCTGACAAATTATTCCATTAGTGTAAATCCCCGAACCCAAAAACCCATACCCAAAACCCAAACCCGTAGGGTATCCACAAACCTGAAAATACATACCTACCCATGGGAAAATATCCTAATTTCAAGGATCCTACCCTATAAATATGAGTTTTGTATGTGTAACATACACAAACCCGATCCGAATTCAAACCAAAACCCAAAAAAACTCAAAAAACCCCCCAAAAACCCAAAAACTCGGAAAAACCCGAATCCAAACTCGAACCCAATTAAAACAAAAATTTAAGAGTTTTTATATGGTTTTGTAGCTGAAACCTGAACTCGACCCGAACTCCAAAAGTTCTAATTTTGAAAAAACCCGTCAACTATAACCCAAAAAGAAACTTGTTAGTATTGTTTTGAACAAGTTGCTGCTATGGTGAAATTGGTAGACACACTGCTCTTAGGAAGCAATGCTAGAGCATCTCGGTTTGGAGGCTCCATTTCATCAGCAAGGTATTTGAGAACCTCCTTAAGAAGCATTGAGACAAGCACAAGGTTGCAATCTCGATTAGAGATTCACCTTGATGCATATGAGAGTTTAAGGATTTACAAAAAGAAGACCAAAGCCTTCCACGACAAGAAGATCATTCTGCAAGACTTCAAAGTAGGTGATGATGTCTTGTTGTTCAATTCCCAGTTGAAACTCTTTCCGGGGAATCTTAGGTTGAGATGATTCAGTCCATTGAAGATCAAGGACATGAGGCATTATAATGCTATAGTGTTTTGGAACAAATCCAGTGGGGAGTTTACGGTCAATGGGCAATGCCTTAAGCCGTATTTGACAAATGATTTCATCAAGGAAGGGACAGCAATTTCTCTTTTGGATCCCACAAGTGCATAAACCCGAGGTACATTAAGCTACTGACGTTAAACAATCCCAATGTATCCTTTGTACATACTAGCATTTCACCTTTTCATACTTCTTTCTGTATAAAAACAAAAAATAAAATAAAAAGGGACACAAACCACTGGCTGTGGACCACTGTGGCATGCCTCTTCGAAACACCAAATACACTATCCTGGGGTTGCTCCTAGTGGTCATCTGACCACTGAAGAGGACAGCTAGGATTAACATAGTGCTACCTTTTACCGTTGCCAAGGTATGTTTTTTTTTTATAATTCTGGTTTAATTTGGTTTAAGCTGCAATTTAAATCAGAAAAACCTTCTTTTATTTCTCTTCTGTAATCGACCAAGATTTTTCTTCTCTCCTTTGCTTTTCAACGATTTCTCTCTTCCTCCTCTCACACATACACATTCAATTTCACTCGATTTTTTCTTAGTTCGTCACAAGTTTCCATCTCTATTACTTTATTTCATCATCTCTTCCAAAATCTCCAGATGTACAATGCCACGCAATGAGCTACTAAGGCCACCAATTCTAATACTACCACTTCCAAAGATAAATGGTAAGGAAAAGTTCTAGCCAAATCATCAAAGAAAGTGGGGGAAGAGTGATCAACCCAAAGCCGTCACCTCTAAGAAAAAGTTACACATTGAAGAGGAGTTGCCCGCTTAAGTCTCTCATGAGATTACCGAGTTTATGAGTGTTGAATTTACGGAGATACATATGGTGGACTGGAGGCCCTTCAAGAAGCTCGCTCTATATGCTACCTGTTTTTCTTAGCTTTCTTCCTAACTAGATCGAGAATTTAATAGGATGTGCAAAAAATCATTGAAGAAATGGGGCTCACTAAGTTCTCTCAAACTTGAAACTACATTTATCACGATCTTGTGAGAACGTTCTTTGCTTTGGTGGAGCTTGTCTATAAGAGACTGAGGAAAACTTCACCGGATGAGATGTTTGCCATTCAATATAGCCAGGACACTTTACATCATCACCGTCAAGGAGACTTGTGAGGTTTATAGTTTCAACTACGGGATTTAGGTGAAGTTCCTGGAATTTGAGAATGGCAATAGATTTTGGGACACAATTACAGCGGGGAGTGCTAGTGGAGCACGCAAGACCACCCTTATATGAAATCTTGCGATCTGTTATGTCCATAAGTTCCTTTCACGAATCAATTCTCACTTTGATGGTGAGTCTAATATATTAACTTAGACACCATTATAACTCATTTATGACATCTTTAGAGCTTGACAAAGATTCCGAGGTTCTTGAGGTTGTGTATCCATATTTGGTCTTTGTCTTATTATGATTTTACACAATGACTTGCATCCATTCACATAATCAGAGTCTAAACACTTCACCCACAAACAAACTAGCTTTACATTCCAAGTCCATGTCACAGTTGATATTTCCTTTGTGACACTGCACTTGTAATGAATGTTAAAAGGTCGACAGTAGAGATTTCATATTTCCTTAGGATCTCGGGAGCCAGAGTATGGTAATGGTTGCTATGCTTATGGTAAAATACATGTAGTACTAACTAATTATTTATTTTTTCTACGTTATTAAGGATCGGAAGTTCAACGCGCTGGAGTCTAAAGGAGTGTGTAAGTTCCCAATCAAACATTTCTTATATATTTGATTTCAGTTGTTTGGTCTTGCTTAAGGAAAAGAAAATATTCAAGTCTAAGGGGAATTGATGTGTCATGGTTTTAAACGTTTTAACATATTATTCCATATGATTATTGAATCTTTTATAAAATCGAGGATTATGTTTTGTATCTTTTTGTTTTTGATTAGAGTTTTTAAAGGTTTTTACAAGTCATTAGAGTTAAAGGATGATTTTGACCAGCTTTAGTCATTTCAAGGATTCAAGAATCAGATTAAGAAAAGATGGGATCGACCGATCTGAATTTGGATCGACTAGTGAATCAAATTAATGCAGTGAAGCGTTTTAAGCGAACAGTGCATGAGACGATTTTTTCCAATTCCAACAAATGTTAGGAACTAGGTTTTCATATAAATAAGGGCTGCTCGATTCTCATAAATTCCAACTTGTTATCTTGCTATTCGATAGTTTTTTTTCAATTTCCATAGCTTTGGAAGACGAAATCCTTTAGTCGTCTTGAAGTGCTTTCTGAACCCCAATAGTTGTTTGATATTTCTACAATCATTAAATTCATGTATTATGATTTCATCTTTATATGAGTAATCCACATGTTGAGTTTAGGGGTTTGTTCAAGGGGATTCAATGATCGATTTGGGTTAAGTTGTTAGATTATTGATTTACATTAAGAGTTATGCATCTATTGTATTCTCAGTGCTTATGTTAGCTTGATCACCTAGCATATGATTTCTAGGTTAACTTATACACCAAAAGCAATTGTTAGGTTTTTAGAATCATATTAGATGAGCTTAGTATCCTTAACCAAGGAGAGTTGAAGTTAAGTCATCTAAGTGAAAATATCAAAATTCATTAGAGTGCTTGCATGTTTACTAGGGATCATTGGAGAGACTAATGTTCTAGGATTCTGGCTTAGATAGTTAACACTATGAGTGTAGGTTAGCTTTACACTAGTTATTCGAGTCCTAGAACTGTTCGTTAAAAAATCCCTGCTAGTTAGATAGCTTATAGATCATTGATACCTGCCATATTCCTTTCGCCAAATGCTCGTCTCCATAAGTTTACTTCGTCTTTCTTTACAGCTATATTTAATTTACAAAAATCATTACAAACTCAATCCATATTTTTTCTTAGTTATATTCGACTCATGTGTACTTGGTGTATGTAGATTCGATACCCAATCAATACTACTACGTGACATCATTTACACCTTTTTTTATCACTTTTTGTTTCTTCTTCCATCATCTAGAAGTATATATATGCATTTGAGTCTCAAATTTGCATTTTTTTGCATTTTAGAATCATAGGGTGTTATTCTTGAATATTGTATGAGTTTTGAGTCCATATCACAAATTGGAGCTTAGATGGGGAGTTTTGAGGTGATCAAGGCAAACAAATGATGAGATTATTGATGAATTGACACAACCTCTTGAAGCAACCAGACTAGGATTGAAGAGACATGCTTCAGAGTGCAGCCGCAAAACCATCATCTTATCATTTTCATTATGTTTTTCAATATGACACTTAGTATGTTTAGTTTCATCAATCATGTGTGAGTAGTCATGAAATGATATAAGGTGTTTGATGAAAATGCTTGAGCCAAAACTTAAACGAGCTTCTCCATTTCATTCTGTTTCTTTGAACTCGTTCTGCATATCACCATCTCAAAATTTACACCTTTCTATCACCATCTCAAAATTTACACCTTCGTACACCCTAAGAGACTTTTACAATCGGAAAACAGAATGAATGGAAAGGTAATCTAACTTTTTTCTATTCGAATATGAATTTTTCAAATGTATAAGAACTAAATCTTGACTTGTATACACTTACTATATACATACGAGCCTCCACGTTTGACCATGCGATACACTACAACATAGTATAGTTAGCATTATTAATACATTTAAAAACAACCAAACATAGAGAGAATCATTGAAATACAAAGTATTTTTATTGTGTTTATTCCCACGCACTCAAAGTAGTCGTCGTTACTTTTACTGGTTAAAGATGCAAAATACCAAAGTAAATGATATTCAGTTCAAGCAGGACTGGAAGGACTGCAAATAATTCAGTCAAACAAATAAATCATGCTAATGTATGCTTAATAAGAACTTTAATCAAAGGAGAGGCTTCAAATATCGCTTAACCAAAAAAAAGTGAAATTTATTAGCAGACAAAGCTTTGAAAACAATTCCCGGATATAATTTGTTCAAATAACTCTTAAGAAACAAGAAACATAGTGCAAAGATGGAGAGATAATGTAATATAACTTCAATCTTGCAAAAAAATTATTTTTAATTCTCGCATTTGCTGACATTAACAATACAGATAGAGCATAAATTTGAGTCTATGATTATGAGTCAAGAAGCATAATTAGCTTTCTAAAGGGGCTCATGTCCAAGCTGTTGTGAGCCAATTCAGAAAGAAAACTACCTTTGACACATCAGATGTTTTGCAGTGCAGTGTGTGTTCCCTATGAATAGTTACTAACTATCTCCAGTCCTGAAAATTATCTTTGACTCTACATGTTATTGTCCATCGGTCTCACCCAACAGTCAGGTGCCCGTTGGGTTCTCTCTCTTTGTCTTTTGTAGCTTCTAAAACGTTGTAAAATCACCAAAGAAGCCTTCTTTTGGGACTAATCTACTCCTTGTACCTAAAAAGACAAATGTATATGCAAACATGTTCCCATATGCATAAGTATAAATGAAAATGCAATGAAACACTAAGGAAATCATGATTTTTATGACTTAAAAACACATGATATCAAACACATAACTGCATTCAAAACACCTCGTAAAACCACTCCTTTTCATCTCGTCTAAGTAGAAAGGCATGTCATCTTCCAGTTGAGGTTGAGTACAAAGCAAAATAGGCAGTAAAGAAGCTTAACTACGACATCAAGTCAGCAACTAAGAGACGATTGATTCAGTTGAGTGAGCTGGATGAGATTCACCAAGATTCATATGAGAATTCTAAGATCTACAACGAAAACACTAAGGAAGACAATGACATGAAGATATGTACTAGGAATTTTTCACCAAATGACTAGGTTATACTCTTCAACTCATGCTTGAAACTCTTTCCTAATAAGCTTACATCGCGATGGTCAGGAACTTTCAAGATTAAAGTAGTGAAACCTTATGGTGTCATAGGAGTTTGGAATAAAAATGGAGGTGACTTCACTATCAATGGATAACGACTTAAGCCATATCTTTCAGACATTGATGAAGACAGGGTGATTTGATTCCTGTAGCTGATGCACCTCACACCTAGTCCAAAATCCAACTTAAGCTAATGAACATAAACAAGAGTTTAGTGGGTGGTAACCCAATGGTTTGGTTTTAGTTTTGGTTTATTTCTTTTATTTTTAATGGAAAGTAACAAAGGAAAAACGTTAAAGCAACAAGATAGGAAAGAGAAAATGGAGTGTCTATTGGCTCCAAGCTTAAATTTGGTGGAGAGATTACGAAATCTAGAGCTTGGTATAGCTGAAAGCTGTTTTCAATTTAGAGTTACAGTTTGAAAGCTATGACCGATATCCCAACATGGATATGGAAAAATCAAATCTGTAATTTTCAAACTTTGGGAGAACATTATTGTCGAACTAGAAGGAACCAGATGCCGATTTACATACCAATGGAAAGGTCTTGCTCCAAAATTTTCACAGCAACTTTTAGATCCTAATTTGTTAAATCCTTGATATTTACTTGCTTTTTAGGTTCTTTTATACCTAATTTTTATCACTATTTGCAGCCATCAAAACAAACCTTCATATTTTACGGCTTACCATAATTCATGTCTAATAAATTCGTAGTATAGCTATTTGGTCTTCAGTCTATCGACTCATAATTACTATTTTGTTTGCTCTGTACTTGCAGTCTTATTTTTGCATATTAAACCGGAGCAAATCACAAAGAGTGACGGGTCAACCCTCGATGTTTTCTTATTAATGGACATGGAAAATATTGTCTAGATCCACCTATGGCAGATTATATTGGGCCTAACCCATATTACATCTCTAATTGTTCCAAAATATAGCTCCTTACTGTGCTACTTTCTGGCCATGCCTACTCCCCACGGTGGGGTACCACAATATTAAAATAGTAGACATTACCGTGAAACTTTAAGTTAAATAATTTGAAGAAATACACACATTATTGGTACCTTAACGTTAATAATGAAGTAAATGAAAGAATACAGTTGAATAACCAATATTTATGATTAAATGTATTTATAACTTTTAATATTATTTTTTGCGAAAATAAAAAACAAAATTTAGACAAAAAATATTAATCATCCAATGTTCTTATGTAATAAGTTATATTATATATATATATATATATTTCATGCCAAGAAATATATTTTTAGTTAATTTAAAATTATGGCTCACAATTCATGTTGTTAATAAGTTATTTTGAAGGCTTATTTATTTGTATAATTAAGATGTTTTGGCGCATTAATAAAATTTTCTAATATGTTAGTTATCTATATGAGAAAATATTAAATGTCTGAATCTTTTTGAAAAACCAAGTGTGGAGTACTGTATATTAAATAAATTGCAAACATTTTCATAAAATTTTAAGTAAGAAAATTTAAAGAAACATATTGATGGTATCTCAACATTAACAATGGTGTCAATGAAAATGTAAATTTGAAAAAACATAAATTTTTTAGGATATATTTATATCCAAAAAGTTCAGTACTTTTTTTGAAAAAACATAATCAAAGGACTTTCCCAGGACCCCCTAATATTTTAAATCATGCTATTAGTGACCACTTGGTCTGGGAGGCAGCTAGAGTAAGTCCAAATAAGGAACTTGAGGAAAGAAATCACTTGAACAGGATTATTAATCCTATAAGGTGTCAAATAGACATATTGAACTGGATCCCACTTCATACTTAGGATGAATTTATTATCGAGAGGGACAGATCTTGCTCGTAGAAGACCTTCACCACTTCATTCGGAGGTGGAAGTATTGATTTGTCATTGAAAACTATCTTAGCCATAAGGATAGATTGTCAGGATATCAAATCAAATTGTGCAGAGATCATCTCAATGGTGCATTTTCCTAATGATTGACCCGTTTTCTTCAATCTTCTAGATGAGATTGGTATGCGTTGAGCTTTTTCCCCCCATTTTACTCTTTCTCTCACTGATAGTAATTTTAATTTAAAGGCCAACTGTTTAGCTTGGATCTCTAGAACTTCTTTTGCTGAGTTTTATTATGTAAACATTTATCCTCCTATTTGGACAATCATTCAAGGAGACATATTCTAATAAACATGTGGTTTGAAAAAAAATTCCAATTTTTAATATAATATATATTAAAAATTATATTTTCTGATCAACTAATTTTTTTAGTCAATTCAAAGTTTCGGCGTGCAAGTTATTTAATAACTAAAAAGTTATTTTGGTGCGTTATTAATTTCTATCAAAAGGTTTTGTGTTGTGTTAGTTAATATTGCTAGTAAGTTAGCTATATACAAGAGGAAGATTAAATATATGAATATTTTGCGAACAAAGAGTGTGAAATACTGGCGTATAAAAAATATAGAGACTTCGTTGTGAAGCTTTGAATATATATTTTTGAGAAAATGTAATAGTGATGTATCAACTTTTAGCAATGGAAGGAGTCAACCTAATGTTTTGAGATACTAAATTTAAAATTGTATAAATTCTAAATATATTTTATTATTTAATCAATTCAAAAATTTAGCACGTAATTTAAGTTGTTAATAAATTTGTTTATCATGTTATGTATTTATGCTAATAGGTAGTTTTAGCATGTTAATTATTTTTACCAATGTATTAGTTATATATAAGAAAAATATCAAATGTGTTGAATGTTGACACCTAGATCACGGCCCAAATAGATTAGGCCTATTTCAAGCTTAATTAGGAAAATTTCAAGTAGCCCATTAAGCCCAAATTAGTAAACCCTAGGAGTAGTCATTATAAATAGAAGTATATCCCTTGATAGATTCCACAAAACCAAAAGCTTAGAAACTTGAGAGATAAATTAGAGAGAGACGAGGAGCCCTAGCCACCATCGCCCAAGCCCTTCGCCGCTGCCGAGTTCATTGACCACCGGGAGCTTTTATTGTGTGTGGTCTGGTGTGTAACTTTTAGTTGTAGCAAGATCCATCTTTTTCCATAGTTTTGATAAGCCCTAGAACCCTAAAACCTTATGTTGTGTCCGTAGGAACCCTAGAACTCTTTTTCTGGATTAGGTCTGATCTTTTTTGTTGATTTAAGATACCTATCAATAAAGATGTTGGGAAGAGTTTCGATAAGGAGATGGAACAATGACAGAATGCAGTTTATGGGGCAGCATTCAGAAAACCCTAGCCAGGGACTGTATGATGTGCCAAGGTGAGGATGTGATTCGTGGATCTTCTTATGCTTTTAGATTGATCTGTTGTGCTATGGTAATCTGAGTGTTAGGAGTCTAGTTTGTGTGATGCATTAGGGTTAAAGATATATTTGTGATATGTGAGAAGCTCTGCAGATAGAGATAGCTCTTTATGAAGAGTAGATCAAGAATGTCGGTATGTAGGTCTGGCTAGCCTAGGATGCAGCTGGTTAACCTGGTGGACGGAAAAACGATATGGGTTATGCAGAGTTGATCGTATTATTTCTTTGTGTTGCTTTGTTTGCTGCATTCATATCGTTGATTAGGATTGAATTGCATGAGTTAGAACTGAATTGCATGAATTTTAAATTTAGTTGCATGAGAACGTTAGGTTGTTAGACTCTATGAGGCATGTACATAACTAGCACTTTAAGCTATCAGAGGCGAAATTGATTATTCTTACTTAGTAAAGCTTCCAACTGTTTACTCATGCCTCCTTCTATGGATGCATGGTTAGGTATGCGGGAGTTATGCATGGAAGGACTGTTTATATGTGAGACTTTTATGTTAAAAAGGAAATTTTGGTAGTTCAACTAAGCTTTAGCTTACGTAAACCTATGGGGCTCAACCGGTTTCCGAGGAGCTCGGGACTGGAGCGTCACATTGACTATTTGGCAAGAAAACTATGAAATTTTATATTTGAAAACAAAAAATATCTTTGACTCTACATGTTATTGTCCATCGGTCTCACCCAACAGTCAGGTGCCCATTGGGTTCTCTCTTGGAACATGTTTTTTTTTGTTGAATAATATGTGAAATTATATTCAAAAGAAAACCCTTTTACAAAGTTCATGATTATACAACCTTCATTCGAAATAGGCTCTTTGTTGAAAGTTAGTAAACGGTAGCCTCATTAAAACCTGAAAGTGGAAAACCTATTTGGGACAAAACCACTTGCTGGGAAAAAGAGTACACACCGTTTACTAGAGAGCTGAATATTTTGAATAACATGATTAAATTCTTGTAGCATACCAAAGTTTCAGACCGTCCATCATCTTCCCTTCTTTTTGTAGAACTGCAAGACGATTCCGAGTCATCCTCTCAATCTCTGTTGTCATTCTATTTACTTGTAGCGGTACGTTTCCATGTCTTCTTTGGTTTCTTTCTTTCCATAGGCAGTAGGTTGCAGCGAGAAAGGTGTACTTGATCATGAAGTTTGCTGTCATCTTTGTCCCCTTGGCGTGAAGAAGTGAGACGAGCTCGATGAACTGTGTGGTGTAATTGTTACATAAGAGAGCATATGTTAGTTTGTACCAGACCTGTGTGGTGTAGGGGCAGGCGAAAAAGATGTGATCTCGTGTTTCAATGGGTTCTAGACAGAAGGAGCATTTTGTCAACGCGTTTGCTGACCATGTGATCATTCGATCTCCTGTTGACAACCGGTTTTGGACAACTAGCCACATTATGAAGGAGTGCTTCAGAGTAGCATTGGAGAACCATACCGTTTTGTGCCAAGCGTTTATTTGGCGACACTCTCTTACATGGTTCCATGTAGCTTTCGTTGAGAATTGTTCCTTAAACTTCTCACTTTTAAATCTCCATAAGGCTACATCTTCTTCTTGAGATCCAGCATCTCTGATTTTACTTATCTCCCCTTTGATTTGCGAGAGAGTCCGGGATCTTCTTCGACGAGGTCTAGTGCTCGCCATAGCCTCTGCTAGGGAGTCATCAGCCTTTATCCCCATGTCAATGAAACCTCTCTCACCCAAAATGTCAATTAATCTGCCAAGAGGACACCACACATCATACCAAAAGGATGTAGTCATTCCATTACGTACCTCTATCTTGTGAAAATCCTTTTCTGCGTTTTGGTACTTGAGGAGTTTTCTCCACATCCAGGAGCCTCCAGATTTCGTGATCTTTTTGGACCAGAAGGATCCTTTGCGGATCAGATTCTTCTTCACCCAATTTACCCAAAGAGAATCTTTTGCTGAAACTAGCCTCCAAATCAACTTGTAACATCTTACCTTATTTGCTTCTGTTAGAGATTTTAATCCAAGTCCCCCTTTTGGCTTGGGTCGACAAATATCCCGCCAAGCCACCTTTGTTTTGTTAGAGGTTAGAGCTGGACCAGACCATAAGAAGGCCGAGCTAACCCTCTCTATCTCCTTTATGCATGCCTTTGGTAGTCTAAAAGATGTCATCCAGAAATTTGTCAAACTCGTTATTACTGACAAAAAAAGTTGTAATCTACCTACGAAGAACAGAAAGCGGTTTTTCCACGAACTAATTTGAGTTCGTATTTTTTCTGTTAGAGGGCTGTAGTCCGATGTAGACATTCTCTTTGTTAAGAGTGGCAGACCGAGATACCTAACCGGTAATTTTCCCTTCTCGAATAGATGAGTGACACTCAATGTTATCATCCGCGAAGCATAGGTTAGTGACACTCAATGTTCGACAATTTGGGTGGTATGCGATTTCTCCATTTCGTGCTGCCTTATCTAACATTAAGGATAAGGTATTCATGTAGATCACAAATAAGTACGGTGAAAGAGAGCAGCCCTGACGCAATCTCCTTTCGCTTTTAAAATACCCCGCCAACTCCCATTTACCTGAACCGAGAAGGATGAAGTTGTGATACATAGCTCTATCCGCTTGATAAACCTTTCAGGCAGCTTCATTATTCTTAAAATATTTCCAAGAAATTTCCAGCTCACATAATCAAATGCTTTTGTGATGTCTATCTTCATAGCACACCTTGAGGAGACGTCTGGCTTGTGATAGTCCTTAACCAGCTTCGATGCTAAAAGGACGTTCTCCATTAAGTATCTGCCCTTAATGAAAGTCGTTTGGTTTTTTGTTATGAGGTCCGGGAGTAAAGCGGTTAGCTAAGATCTTTGAGATTATCTTTTACACCACGTTGCAACATGATATTGGTCTATAGTCCTTCATTCCAATAGTCCCAACATTTTTTGGGATTACCGCAAGGATGGTTGAGTTTACCCCCTTTGGCAAGAACCTGTATATGAAGAAAGATTTTATCGCTACCGTGACATCTTTTCCAATGATCGGCCACATTTCTTTCTAGAATTCTACCGTGTACCCGTCTGGTCCTGGGGATTTATTAGATGGCATAGAGAAGATCACTTTTTTCACCTCCTCATCCAAAACTATTCTGATAAGCTCTTGACTTTCACTCTCTGTGCAGCGATAGTTTAGAAGTTGTGACAGATCTGTCGTGGTATTCAAGTCAGTCTCATCTACCTGCGGGTTTTAAAAAAAATCCATGAAGTGGCAAACAACTTCTTCTTTAATTCCTTCTCTTGATGTTATGGTTTCTCTTCCTGGGGACCTGATCGCATAAATAGAGTTTCTCGCTTCTCTGTCCTTTATTGCATTGTAGAAAAATCTATTATTTTGATCACCCTCTTTTATCCAATGCAATTTCGCTTTCTGTCTTAGATAGTTTTCCTCTATTCCCGCCACATTCTCCAATGTTTCATACGCTCTAGTTTCTTCCAGTACGTTCTGAGCACATGGGTTTGCAAGATTCTCTGCCTGTTTCCCACACAAAGTCGCATATGCCACCTCTTTTCTCTTAGTTAACTGATGCAGATTCTGTTTGCTGAAGGCTCGGACGGCTGGCTTTTGAAGCTTCAGTTTTTTGGATAGTCGGAAAATTGCCGAGGTCGAGGGAAATAAGGGGGCTGAGCTGAACCAATACTCTTCCATGAGACCCTTAAGCACTGTCATTGATACTACAACATTTACTATCTTGAAAGGCACTCTTGGTTTATGTGTAGGGCCATTGATGACTATGATTCGGCAGAGGTGATCTGAACATCCTTTAGCCTCAAATACGCAGTGAGAGTTTAGCTTCAGCTGTCGGCAGTGAGAGTTTAGCTTCAGCTGTTGCCAGCTCGAGTTAACTAGCACACGATCAAGCTTTTTGCTTATTAGACCCTCTTCCCTTCTGTTGCACCATGTAAAGGTTGGACCGTGATAAGACAGATCTTCCAGCTCACATTTTCGAACCATCTCTCTAAAATCATGCATTTCCGAGCAAGTTACTTGGCTTGAGGTCGCTGATGAGTGTTCCATTATGTCATGTCTAGAATCTTGTTATAATCTCCAGCACATAGCCATGGAAAATCTCGAAACTGTGGGTCTGCTTGGTGACTCTTTAGATCCCTCCAAAGCTCACGCCTATCATCAGTTGAATTTGAAGCGTAAATAAACGAGCATATCAGCTCCTCCGTGCTTCCCTGGGGTTTGACTTTACATGTTATTAGCTGGCTTGTTTTTCGAATCACGTCCAGAGTTACTGAATTCTTCCAGACGACCCAGATTCGAACTGACGAAGGTGACTCATAGTTTGATGTTATGGACCAACCTTTGAAAATCGACTTTGCAATTTGGTCTGCTTTACTCTCATCTACTCTTGTCTCCAGCGAAGCTCCGAAATCTAGTGAATTCTTATGAATCATCTCCCTTATGACTGATTGTTTTCTAGGCTTGTTAACTCCGCGAATGTTCCAAAAAAAATACGACATTAAGGTTTTTTCTTTTTGTTCCGACGTCCAGAGATAGTCGGGTTTGAGTTTTCAAGATTCTGATTTTTTGGTGTACTTTCGCTGATCGATGAAGAGGAGCTCTTAGACTGCTCTCTATCTTGCTCGGGATAGCTGCATGTGGTGTATCAGTCTGACATTCCGTAATGTCTGATCCTCAACCCCGGCTTTGGTTTTCTCTGTGTTGGATTTTTCTATTCCTGCTCTGTTTTCTGCTTCAATAGAGTTTTTGCATTTTTTCATCTCTTTTTTCCCCCAACAGAACTAGCATTTCTGAACCTGTTTTTCCCCCCTTCTGGCGGCTCATCTCTTCCGCAGCTCTTACCTCAGGTTCCTCTGCTATTGGATTATCCAGTTCACCTCTGTTTTTCCGCCTTCAACCAATATCTGTGATTTCTCTGCGTTCAATGCTGTCCCTGCTAAACTTTCCTTATCTGACTTCTGTAACTTATGTCCTTTCATCTGTTGGCTTACTGCATCAGAACTTTCTCCTTTCCCCCCGGGGTCTCAGCTAGTTCCCTCTGCCTTACTGAACTGGTTTTTCCTCTCTCTGTTTCTGCCATAGCCACCTTCGACGGAGAAACTGTTACTGCAGCCTTCTTTTTCCTCCCAGTATCCAATGGCTTCACAGCAGTATTCTTTTCCCCAGGGGATATCACAGCCTTATATTCTGCATCTGTTCTTGGTATAGCTGTCTCTTTCCCTGCGATCCTTGGGCTTATTCGTGTCCGACTATCAACCGTCGATTTCCTATTTTCTGTTTCACCTGACCCCTCGTGGTCCATTTCAATTGTTCTCAAAGTTTCGAATCTTGATGGTGACGCAATTCTTACCTCACCATAGATTAGACTTTGCTTTCCTGACTTCTTATTACTTCCTGTAGCAACCAATGTCCATTCTTTATCCAAGTTGTTGCCTGCTTCCCGGGCCACGTTCCCTTTTTTTTGGCTCATTTGCAAGCATCACATCACTAGAATCTGTCTCTAGAAGACCATCAACTTGTGAGTTCTCCGGCCTTGAGACATCTTCCTGCATTGTTTCTATCTCTCCACCCTTCCGGAATTTCCCCAGACAACCTGCTTCCAGATGCCCCCATTTCCTGCAAATACCACAAGGCATAGGCAGCCACGGGTAAGTATATTTCACTTTGTATTCCTCTCCATTTACCTTAAACCCATAGCTTGTTGGTAGGTCCGTTTTGAGATTCACATCAATAAATATTTTTGCTTCATCGAAGTTAGAGACCAAATCTGTTTCCTAGTGTATTCTTAATGGAATCCCAACCGGACTTGCTGCAAAACTTAGACCCTTCCAGGAGAATAGTGCTGGTGGTATATTATGCAGAGTTACTCACATAAGCATCGATGTTATAGATGGTTGTTCCTCTTCCTTTATCGGCGTCCACTTTGACACTAGCACTGGGATTTCACAAATATTCCATATATCTCTCCTTAAAACATGCGTTCGAGCATTTTGATTTTTGATTCGGAATTTTATGGCTGTTTTATTTACCTCATACACATTTATTTTTATACTTTTGTCTCCCAAGTTCCACATTTTGTTGACTATCACATGTACTTTGGCCACATGCAGAGCCTTTGATGCGAAGTTCCCAATCACAAACTCTTCCTAGAGAGGAGGAGCATCTACAAGTACTTCGTCCGGCACCTGAACTACTTGTCTTCCTTCTACTTCCGACACCGAGTACTCAAAGCGTGTGAGTGCTTGCCGGTGAACCACATTCACCCAGGATTTCATCGCTGGTGCCTTTCGAAGGGCGTTTCGATCATCAGCAGCATGAGTTTCCCTAACTTCAGCCTCAGTCTCCTCTGGAATTATCGTTACGATTTTCTTCGCTTGACTAATGCTATCGCAATCAGGTTTCCCAATATACTTTGTTGAATAGACTCTGAAGTAGCTATTTCCCCCTCTGTTCTCTTCAACAACCTCTGATCTGCAGCTTCCTTTGTCTGCCTGGATTCCCTCTCATCTCGACCCTTTTCGTTTGCAACCCCGCCCTGGCTCTGCAAATCGGCACTACTCTGACTTCCCTCTGCTCTGGCCACTTCCACACTCTGTTTTTCTTTCTACAAGATTCGAGTAACCCTTGGCTCTTCTGAACGCTGACGGCTCGACGGCCCCTTCAAAGCACACGGTAGTGGTCCCATCGTGCCAGGCGGCGCCGCCATGGTGGTTTTACCTAAATTCTCCCTAATCGCCTTTGAGTTGTTCTGTTGAGAAGCTCCGAAAATCCCGTCAAAGTGCTTGTTTTAAGAAAAAATAATAACTAACCTCCTGGAACATGTTTCACCTTCTTCTTTGCATCCAAATATTATACCGCTTCCATCCTCAATCTCTCTTTGTCTTATGTAGCTTCTAAAACGTTGTAAAATCACCAAAGAAGCCTTCTTTTGGGACTAATCTACTCCACGTACCTAGAAAGACAAATGCATATGCAAACATGTTCCCATATGCATAAGTATGAATGAGAATGCAATTAAACACTAAGGAAATCATGATTTTTATGACTTAAAAACACATGATATCATACACATAACTGCATTCAAAACACCTCTTGAACCACTCCTTTTCATCTCGTCTAAGGAGAAAGGCATGTCATCTTCCAGTTGAGGTTGAGTACAAAGCAAAATAGGCAGTAAAGAAGCTTAATTACGACATGAAGTAAGCAAACAAGAGACTTGGATGAGATTCACGAAGATTCATATGAGAATTCTAAGATCTACAACGAAAAGACTAAGGCAGACAATGACATGAAGATATGTTCTAGGACTTTTTCACCAAATGACTAGGTTGTACTCTTTAACTTATGCTTGAAACTCTTTCCCAATAAGCTTACATCGCGATGGTCGGGAACTTTAAAGACTAAAGTAGTGAAACCCTATGGTGTCATAGTAGTTTGGAATAACAATGGAGGTGATTGCACTATCAATGGATAACGAATTAAGCCATATCTTTCAGACATTGATGAAGACAGACTGATTTGATTCCTGTAGCTGATGCACTTCACACCTAGTCCAAAATCCAACTTAAGCTAATGAACTTAAACAAGAGTTTAGTGGGTGGCAACCCAATGGTTTGGTTTTAGTTTTGGTTTATTTCTTTTATTTTTAATGGAAAGGAACAAAGGAAAAACGTTGGAGCAACGAGATAGGAAAGAGAAAATGGAGTGTCTAATGGACTCCAAGCTTAAATTTGGTCGAGAGATTACAAAATCTAGAGCTTGAAAGTTATGACCGATATCCCAACATGGATCTGGAAAAATCAAATCTGTAATTTTCAAACTTTGGCATAACATTATTGTCGAACCAGAAGGAACTAGATGCCGATTTACATACCGTTGGAAAGGTCTTGCTACCAAATTTCCACAGCAACTTTTAGATCCTAATTTGTTCAATCCTTGATATTTACTTGCTTTTTAAGTTCTTTTATACGTAATTTTTATCACTATATGCAGCCATCAAAACAAACCTTCATATTTTACGGCTTACCATAATTCCTGTCTAATAAATTCGTAGTATAGCTATTTGGTCTTAAGTCTATCGACTCATAAGTACTACTTTGTTTGCTCTGTACTTGCAGTTTTATTTCTGCATTTTCAACCTGAGCAAATCACAAATAGTGACAGGTCAACCCTCGAGGTTTTCTTATTAATGGACATGGAAAATATTGTCTAGATCCACCCATGGCAGATTATATTGGGCCTAGCCCATATGACATCTCTAATTGTCCAAAAATATAGCTCCTTGCTGTGCTACTTTCTGGCCATGCCTACTCCCCATGGTGGGTTACCACAATATTAAAATGTAGTAGACATTACCGTGAAACTTTATTTTTTTTTGAATAAATGTTAAACTTATATTCAAAGAAAATCCTTTGTACACATGTGTGCTAAAGTTTGATAGTGATCTAGTTGCTTAGCTCTTATAGATGATCAAGGGCAGTGGCCTCGTTAAAACCCACGGCTGGAAAACCCATTGGGACAAAACCAGCGCATGGGAAAAAGAGTACCTCCACCCTCGATCGAGCTGAAATTTAGAAGAGAGAGAAACTAAAAATTACAACATGAAATTAAACACGTAATGCAAACCATTGCTGTATTCCGGCCTGCCATATTCCTTGCGTCTGAAGCGTTGAGAGCCTAAGTCGAATTGTCCTGTCCACTCTTCTTATTATACCAGCAATGCTCAATGGGACTTCTCCATGCCTTCTTTGATTTCCTTCTCTCCATAAGAAGTAGATACAAGTTTGAAAAACATACCTCTTCAGGAACAGCCTGTGATTTCCTCGTGCTGTTGTTGATAGATGGGCTAGTATGGTGGTGAAATTGTCCGTGAAGTCTTGGTTGAACAGCCGGGAAGCAGCATTATTCCAGACCTGCTTGGTGATGGGACAAAGGAAGAACAAATGGTCCCTTGTTTCCATGTGATTTGAACAGAACACACATCCCGCAGCCGCATTTGCATTCCATACTAGCATTCTATTTCCCGTAGATAAGCAATCCTGAACCGCTAACCATACAATAAACGAGTGCTTCGGGGTTTCATGTGAGAACTATACCGCTTTTGCCCAGGTTTTCTCCGTGGTGCTGGCTCTGATTTGATTCCATGTATCCTTGGTTGAAAACCGGGGAATGTATTTGTCTGCCTTATTGCGCCACAAAGCTATATCATCATTTGAGGAAACCTTTTCCCGAGCTTTTTGAATTTCCTCTTCAATCTGAACTAGAATATGAAACCTCCTGCGCCTTGGCCTATGGTTTTTTATCACTTCCTCCAACGTGGCTGATCCTGGGATACCCATGTCAATGCTTCCCCGACTACCTAATATCTCAAATAGTCTTCCAAGAGAGCTCCAATCGTCATGCCATAACGATGTTTGAGCCCCCCCCCCTCGTACTCGCATCTTATGGAAAATTTTCGCCATTTCCTTGTGTTTGAGGAGTCTTTTCCATATCCATGAACCCGCATTTGCATTTGAGCTTGCCGACCAAAAGGAGCCTCGTCGAATCAGATTCTTTTGGACCCAGTCCACCCATAGACTCTGTTTTGCTGAATTTACTCGCCAAATCAACTTGTAACAGCTTACTCTATTTGCTTCGACTAGAGATTTTAGACCAATTCCTCCTTCCGCTTTTGGTTTGCATACATTTGTCCAAGCCACTTTCGCTTTATTTTTATTTAGGACCGGTCCTGACCATAGAAATGTTGAGCTTAATTGGTCTATTTCTCGGATACAAGCACGGGGTAGGCGAAATGCAGACATCCAGAAGTTTGTTAGGCTGACTATTACCGAGGAGAGAAGTTGAAGGCGTCCTGCAAAAGAAAGAAAACGATTCTTCCAAGGCCTCATCCATAAGCAAAGACCATTATGTCTTCCGCAAAACATAGGTGTGTGATGTTTAAGCTTCTGCATCCCGGGTGGTAACCAAATCTCCCTGCCCTAGCTGCCTTGTCAAGCATTAAAGACAAAATATTCATTGTTATGACAAATAAATAAGGCGATAGGGAGCAGCCTTGTCTCAAACCACGCTCACTCCTGAAAAACCCTGCTAGCTCTCCATTTATCTGAACTGAGAATGATGGCGTCGTAACACACAGTTCAATCCAGTGAATAAATTCAGCCGGTATATCGATTACCTTTAAAACCATTATGAGAAACCGCCAGTCCACTGAATCAAAAGCTTTCGATAAGTCTATTTTCATCGTACTTCGGGGCGCTACATTCAGTCTGTGATAATCCTTCACAAGTTCAGATGCTAACAACAAGTTTTCCAGCATATAACGGTCCTTGACAAATGCTGACTGATTCGACTTTATAAAATCTGGGAGAATCCACTTCAGACGATTAGCCAAGATTTTCGATATTACCTTGTAGATAACGTTGCAGCACGATATCGGTCTGTAATCCTTGATGCCTATTGTTCCTGTTTTCTTTGGGATCAATGCCAAAATGGTTGTGTTAATACCTTTCGGGAGGAAGCCAAATCTGAAAAAAGCTTGGATTGTGATTGTGAACTCTTTCTCAACTATAGGCCAAACTTCTTTGAAGAAGTTTTATTTGCTGGCATTGTAAATAACACTTCTTTTATTTCCTCCGCCAAGACAGCTCTCGTCAAGCTCCCCTTGATCAGATCCGAGCAGTGAAATTCTAGGAGACCACTTATTTTTTTACGCATAATCTGTTCCGGAGCTGAATCTCCCATCAGCCTTGATGAAAACAGATCTGAAAAAAACTTACCGCCTCTGTTTTTATTGCTTCTCTTTCAGCTATAAGTCCCCCCTCCACATCTCTAATCACATGAATAGAATTTCGCATTTGTGTCTCCTTTATGGCATTGTGAAAGTACCTGTTATTTTTGTCTCCGATATTCATCCAATGGAGTTTTGATCTTTGCTTTAGGTACTCTTCCTCCAAGGCCGAGATTCTGTCCCATTTCTCATAGGCTGCTGCTTCACCTAATATATTGTCTGAGTTTGGGTTCAGCAATGTTTCCTCTTGCCTCTTACATAACTCCATGAACACTTCTTCCGTTCGTCGAGACAGTTGATGGATTTTTCCGCGGCTAAGCCTCTAATGATAGGCTTTAACCCCTTTAGCTTCTTTGAAAATCTGAATAATGCTGTTGTCGACGAATAAATTTCCCCCGTGGCATTCCAATATACTTCAACTACTGTTTTGAATTCTTCCATCTTCAGAACCGCATTTACCACCTTAAACGGACATTTTGGTTTGTAGGAAGAACCCAACATGTAGATCACACAACAGAGGTGATCTGAGCATCCTTTAGCCTCAAAAACACAATAAGAATTATTGTTTTGCTGCAGCCATTCATCATTTATCAACACACGGTCTAGCTTCTTGCATATTAGCCCAGCCTCCCTCTTATTACACCATGTGAACCGCGGTCCATGGTGAGCCATATCAATTAATGAGCAGTGTCTTACCATGTCTTGGAAATCAGCCATACCTGATGAGACCCCGTGCAGTACAGAGTGTTCCGAGATCTCCAATATTTCATTAAAATCACCTAGGCACAACCATTTCTTCCCCCTATAATGAGCTGTGTCTCGATGATGCTTTAAATCCCGCCAGAGCTCGCGGCGCCCTTCCAATGTGTTAGATGCGTAAACGAAAGTACATAGGAATTCTTCTTCTATACCATTCATCTTAATAAGACATGAGATGAGCTGCCTTGTCTTGGACTCAACTCTTAGATTCACCTTATTGTTCCACACCACCCAAATTCTCCCTAGCGGATCGTGTTCATAATTTGACACCATAGACTAGCCTCCTAAAATCCTCTTTGCGACTTGATCAGACTTGTACTCTTTGACTCTTGTTTCCAACAGCCCGCCAAAACACATTGTGGTTGAACTTACCATATCCTTGACTATCGAATGTTTTTTCTTTTTGTTCAACCCCCTTATATTCCAAGAGAAACTTGTCATTGATGTTTTTTCTTTTGGCTCCTTTTACCAATAGCACTTGACTGGCTTCCTGCTGAAAAGTATTTATGTGCGACTTTCGACAAACGAGGCAAAGGAACCCGAGTTCCCATCTCAGCTCTGCTTATTCCCGGAATGCTCGATTTCCCTACCTCCCCTTCCGGAACAGATTCACCAGCCTTGTCCTTTTCACTTAAACCCCAAACTGGTGACTTTACTGCTTCCTTTAGTGTTCCTGCTTCCTCTCCTTGAACATTCAACACTGCATATCTAGATGGAGATGCAATGATTACTTCCCCATAAACTAGAGACTTTTGTTTTTTCTTTTTCCCTCCCGAGTTTGGGACCACAGACCATTTCGTGACTTCTCCTTTTTCAGATCCATTTTTTCCAGCTTCCCGAGAACCCAAAGCTAACCTCTCCGTCGAAACCTCACTCTCAATCCCTCCCAACAACGGACCTAGCTTTTCCGATTCAGGCATTACCCTCTCCGGGCCTGAGCTCCCTAAATTTATCAACTCTTTACTCCTCGTCGCAACCCATGTCTCTCCCTTGTGCTGAACTAAAGCCGAGTTAACTGCAGCTGAGACTTCCATTGAAATCTTAGGGCAGCTCTCAGCCTCCTTTTGCAACGTATGCTTCTCCAAGGCCTAGTCTTCTCGGACCAACCCAAAATTTTCTTGATCCCTCCTTGCCTCAACAGAAGACGAAACCCGCTGATTGTTCCTTATTTCTTTGAATTTTAAAAGGCAATCAGCCTCCAGGTGACCCCATTTCCCACAAGATGTGCATCGAGGAGGTAGCCAAGGGAATTCAAAGGTCACTTTAAATTTTTCTCCTTTGACTTCATAGAAATAAAAGGATGGTAGTTTCCTCGAGATGTCAATGTCGACCAGCACCTTTGCTTCATCAAATTCTTTAACTAGCTCTGTGTCTCGATGTAAACGGATAGGACTTCCTAGCGGGCATGCTAAGAAGCTTAAACCTTTCCATGAGTACATAGCCTGCGGAACATTCTTCATTACCACCCACATAGGCATCAATGTGATATCCGGCTGAGCTTCCTCCGCATTTGGCGTCCATTTTGAAACCAACAAAGGAACATCACATATGTTCCACATACCACGACGAAGCACGCGTTGTCTAGCCCTCTCATTTCGAATTCGGAATTTTATCGTTTTTTCATCAACCTCAAAAGCATCTATTTTTATTGTCCTATCGCCCAAATTCCAAATTTTGTTGACAATGAGATGCACTTTCGCTATATGGGGAGCCTTTGCTGCGAATCAACCTACAAGAAATTCCTCCCAAAGTGGAGGTGCATCACGCAGAACGTTTTCCAAAACTGAAATGACTTCTTCTGCTTTTATTATCGCGATATCACAAGTATACTGAGTTAGCCCATGTTTGCTCGCCACCTGAGCCCACGTTTTCTTCAAAGGCTCCCTCTCCAGTTCTCTGATTTGTGGTGTTTGATTCTGCATCAAGCCCTCTACAGCGACCACACGGACAAGACCTGCTTCAACCTCCGGCACGAGGGCAGCCTCTCCTGCTCCAGGTCGCAGAGGAGATCGTCTGACATCTAAACCCCCCAGATGGTCTTCTTCCCTGACTTCTCCATCTCTCACTTCTCCATGGGAAACCCAAGATTCCCTTACAGCAGAGTTTCTCACGGGTTGAGAGTTTTCCTGTCCCAAAACCTCTGAGGGTTCTCTGATCGATGCCCCCGCTGAACCAACAACCAATCCTGTCAACTCTGGAAGCCCTTGTGAAGCCGCCTCCCCCGTCTCTGAACCGCACGTAGCCCCTGCTATCACTGAGTCTCCGATCAATGAAGCTCTGTTTTTTGCGTTACTCTCCTGGAGCTGCTTCCCCTCCTTTGAATGGACCCCTCCCTTTCGAAATCCCAGACCTGAACCAGTAGGCTCCTCCGCTTGCCCTGTCGCACCCCTCTGAGACGCCACCGGCGCCGGCGGCTGATCCATCGTGACCCTCACGCAAGGAATTTCAGAATCACCCTAAATCGTCAGCACACAAAAACGCACCGTATAGTTTTTCCACTATAAATATTCTTGTAAGTTCTTCTTTTAATTATTTACCGTGAAACTTTAAGTTAAATAATTTGAAGAAATACACACATTATTGATACCTTAACCTTAATAATGAAATCAATGAAAGAATGCAGTTGATTAACCTATATTTAAGATTAAATGTATTTATAAATTTTAATATTATTTTATGTGAAAAATAATAAAAAAATTTTAGACAAAAAATATTAATCATCCAATGTTCTTAGGTAATATATTATATATTATATATATATTTCATGCCAAGAAATATATTTTTAGTTAATTTGAAATTATGGCTCATAATTCATGTTGTTAATAATTTATTTTGAATCCTTATTTATTTGTATAAATAAGATGTTTTGGCGCATTAATAAAATTTTCTTATATGTTAGTTATCTATATGAGAAAATATTAAATGTCTGAATCTTTTTGAAAACGAGTGTGGAGTACTGTATATTAAATAAATTGCAAACATTTTCATAAAATTTTAAGTAAGAAGAAACATATTGATGGTATCTCAACATTAACAATGGTGTTAATGAAAATGTAAATTTGAAAAACCATAAATTTTTATTGTATCTATTGATATCCAAAAGTTTCAGTACTTTATGTAATAAAAATATTATCAGAAGTTTAAAGCAAAAAAAAATATTCCCGGCAGTTTTACAATGACTTCGACTAATCTGGATTTTTTTTTTTTGGAGAATACCTTCACAATCAGGAGAGAAGTAAATATATAAAATTTTCCTCTAGATTTTGGGATTTTGGTAGAAAGCTAGGAATCACGAAGTGCATCAAAGGACTTTCCCAGAACCCTCTTATATTTTAAATCATGATATTAGTGACCACTTGGTCTGGGAGGCAGCTAGAGTAAGTCCAAATAAGGAACTTGAGGAAAGAAATCACTTGAACAAGATTATTAATCCTATAAGGTGTCAAACAGAGATATTGAATTGGATCCCACTTCACGCTTAGGATGAATTTATTTAGCCCATATATAGCCTTTTGTAGCCGTAAGATCTTTCTGAGGGTAATGGAGTCTTCAAGGCCGGTTGGAGGAGTCATGTAAACTTTTTCCTCATGTTCACCCTGTAGGAATGCATTCTTGACATCAAACTGCCACAACTCCCTAGATAAATTAGTAGCCTAAGAAAGGACAACTCTTAGCGTGTGGAGTTTGGCGACGAGAGCAATGGTATATGTATAGTCTTCTCCATAGGTTTGTGTAAAACTTCTTCCCATTAAACGTGTTTTGTACCGTTCAATATCTCCATTGCTTAAGTATTTGATGGTGAAGACCCATTTGGAACTAATCGCTCTTTTCTCGGATCCATTTAATCCCATGTATGATTATGGTTCGTGGCTCCAAGTCATTATAAACAGCGTCCATCCATTATTTCCTTTCTTTGGCCTTCTGATAGCTTTGAAGTATCCTGTGTAATTCAATCTTCCCAAGAAATGCTTGATGGTTAGTTGGCAAAAGATCAAGCGAACATACCAATTAAATAGGATGAGCCACGACTTGATTGTTGTAGTAAACTCGTGTGTTCACCCATTTGGAAGGATGGCGTATCCTTGTGCGTCGTCTAAGTGGAGGAGGAGTATCATCATCAGCTTTTTTGTCCTCTTCTTCCTCTCTATGAGGTGTAGTCTCTTCACTTGGAGTCACTTGTACCTCTGGGTCATTTTGATTGTTGATTTCAACCCTCTGATCATGTTCACAAACACATGGATGCAATTTTCAAGATGATATGTTTTTGTCGATTGCCTCTTCCCTTTGTATTTGTGATGGTTGATTTCCAAGATGATCTAGAAGCAATCTCAAGCATGATTCCCTGTCGGATGGAGAGTGAGATAGGTATTTCACGTCTTCCCAATCCTTCTTGTCGTGATATCTTTGATTTTCAACAAAGAGATGATTGTTGATGAGGTCATAGCACTTGTAAGCATTTTGAGTTGTTGAGTAGCCTAGGAACATACACTTAGTTACACTACCATTAAACTAGGCATATAGAAAGGTTTAGAGTTTTTATCAAATAGATTTAAATCCCTTATTTCTTTTATGGGAACCATATCTCCATTAGCTATAGTCACACTACCATTTTTCCAGTTTTATATTATCTATAAGATTCGAGTTATTAATCATATGGTGAGTAGCCTCCAAATCTATGACAAGGAATTTACTTGGTTTAGTAGCAAAGAAAGTGTTACCGGTTTATTTTAGAGAAGCAATGGACCGGATAAGAGCCATTGCTTTATTTCCACAGGGCTACTTCTTCTCCTTGTTTTGATGAACCAGCTTGTCCTTGATTTCCCGTGGCTCCATAAGAGAAATTGGCCTTTTGGTCTTTATTGAACTTACTTGTTTTGAGATGGGGATGAAGAAGCCAACATTTATCCTTGAGATGGCCCTTCCTTTTGCAATGGTCAAAAATCCATATCTTCTCTTCCTCTTGTTGGTATACTCCTTTATTTGTCATGTGTAGTCCTCCTTCCCCACCGAAAAGCCCAAGAGATCTTTGTTCCTTTTAGATTTAAGAACAAACATCATCAAGAATCAGAAGCTTGTTGTCTCTTAGAATCTGCTTAATGAGATCACTGAATGTTGGATTCAAAGTGAGTAGAAGTCCAAAGACCTTGTCTTGCTCACGCCTCTCATTTAGAGCCGCCGTGTCCATGTTGCTTGATCTTAACATTTCAAACTTTGCCCATAGAGACCAAAAATTTCCAAAATATTTGGTGAACTCTAAGTCTTCTTGACTAAGGTTGTTGATGGCCTTCTTTAATTCAAACACACGAGAGAGGTTTGACACATTGCCATACACGTTTTTGAGAGTATCCCATAATTCCTTTGCGGTTTCACAATAAGAATAAACTTTAAGGATGGAAGCTTCAAGAGAATTTTGGAGGATTCCAAGGACGGCTTGACCTTCTTGAATCCATTTGGCTTCCCTCTCAAGGGCAACCTCCTCTCCTCCAACAACGATGGTTTAGTTTCCATCTCTTTTAGTGGCTTCCTTTGGAGCTTGAGTAGTTTCAATATTACTCCAAAGTTCGCGGCCACACAGTGCGGTCCTTATGGTCCTAGACCACAACAAATAGTTCCCTCCCTTGAGAACAACCAGAATGACCACAGTTTTTCATTTTTCCATAGTTTAACACAAATAGATGATGAACAGATTGGTAAGGGATTTATACGATACGTGGCGTTGCCATCCAAGAATAACACAATTCGAAAGAGTAGTATCTTAGGATCTCCCGTACCCGTATTGGTTTTCCAGCCGTTATACTGTATCGAAGAAATGTTAGCAAGAGAATTGTAACAAGAAAGATTAAAGAGAAAAACAGAATAGGACTTAACGCTCTGATACCATGTTAGAATTTGTGAAACAACTTATGGGAATAAGAGAATAGTGTAGAGAGAAGGGAGAATAGAAGAGGAAAATCTTCTTATTAGATTCGTTTAAGCAAATAAATTCAAATATATAGATTACAAGTTTAAAACATAGATGTGCTGCATGAACAAAATAGAAACTCATAGATGAACTGCATGTGGTTACATGAAGGGGAGAGAGTGGAGAAATATTAAATTCTGGACGGCAAGATCTATCTGGGTTAGGATCGATCGATCTGAGATCTAGCACCAAATGGTTACACGATAAAAATTTTACCGATTAGCTTGCCAGTTATTGGATCCAGTTTTATATAGGGTTTCTAATTATTATTTTTCCCGGCTTTATGCTCTGTGGATTCAATACAACAATTCTATCTCTGGTACCTAAGATAAATGTATATTTATCCATAAAGGATTACCAACTTAAAGCATGGTTTAACATTCTCTATAAGGTTATCCCTAAAATTCTTGCTAACCGGAAGAAATATGCACTTCCTCAGATGATTGAATAGATTCAAAGTGTGTTTGTATAAGATAGAAAATTATTAGAGAAAGTATTACTTGCTACAGAGCTAGTTAAAAATTACCATTAAGATTATATTTCATCTCGGTGTGCAATCAAGTTTGATATCTCCAATGCATTTGATATAGTGCAATATGAATTCCTCACGATTATACTTCGAGATATGAATTTTCCAGAAAAAATTATTCAATGTATTTACCTTTGTATCTCCACTGCTTCGGTCTTGGTCTCCATCTATGAGTTTGCGAGTTATTTTAACAGTGAAAGAGGCATTCACTAGGGGTCCTCCCTTTCTCCTTGTCTTTATGTGTTTGCAAGAAATGTGTTATCAAGGATGCTAAATAAGGCCACACGAAAAGGGCTCTTCGGGTATCACTAAAATGTCATTATGTGGAAGTGACGCATCTCAATTTTGCTGATGATATTCTGGTTTTTTCTAATGGTAAACTAAATTCTATCATGGGCATTGAGGATATGTTTAAGAAGATTGCGATTATCTCGAGGTTAAACAATAATGTGGCTAAATTATCTATGTTTTCAGCTGGTGTGGATAAGAATAATACGGTTTTGGAGGCATCAAGTATGGGTCATACTACAACATTCAAGACGGTTACAAAAGTTCTACGAGCAGGATCTTGATGGAAAAAGACTATGTTAAGGGATGATTAAGGCTTCATCATGAAGTGTAATTCATGTCAAATAAAGTGGAACAAAAGTAGAAGGAATAAGATGCCTCAAAACCCGATTCTAGAGGTTGAGATCTTTGATGTATTGAGAATTGACTTCATGCGATCATTTCCTTCATCTTATGGGAATAGTTACATCTAAGGCTGGACAAAAAAACCTAACCTGAGCACCTGACCCAAACTCGACTCAAAAACTTTTACCCGAATCCAAATCCAAATCCAAAAATTATTCCATTGGAGTATAAATCCTTGAACCCAAAAAACCACACCCAAACCAGAAACCCGTTAAGGTATCCGGAAAATACCCTAATTTCGAGGATCTTACCCTATAAATATGAGTTTTGTATGTGTAATACACACAAACTCGATCTGAATCCAAACCCCCCAAAACCAAAAAACTCAAAAAACCCCCAAAAACCCAAAAACTCAGAAAAACCCGAATCCGAAATCGAACCCAATTAAAACCAAAATTTTAGAGTTTATATACGGTTTTGTAGCTGAAACCTGAACTCAAGTCGAACTCCAAAAGTTCTACCTGAATCCAAACCCAAATCCGGTAAATTATTTCATTGGAGTGTAATCCCTAAACTCTAAAACCCGAACCGGATAGGATTTTACCCAAACCCGAATCCATAACCCAAATGCCAAGCTTTAGTTACATCCTTGTGGCGGTTGATTATGTCCCCAAATTGGTAGAGGCTTTTGAAAAGCCGACTAATGATGCAAAATTTGTGTTGAAAATGTTTAAGAGCATCATCTTTCCGCGATTTGGTCCCTAGGTTTGTGATGAGTGATGGAGGCTTCATTTCATCAGCAAGGTCTTTGTGAACCTCCTTAAGAAGCATGGAGTCAAGCACAAGGTTGCAATCTCGATTAGAGATTCGCCTTGATGCATATGAGAGTTTAAGGATTTACAAAAAGAAGACCAAAGCCTTCCACGACATGAAGATCATTCTGTAAGACTTCAAAGTAGGTGATGATGTCTTGTTGTTCAATTCCCGGTTGACTATTTCCGGGGAAGCTTAGGTTGAGATGGTTCAGTCCATTTAAGATCAAAGGATGGTAGGCATTATAATGCTATAGTGTTGTGGAACAAATCCAGTGGGGAGTTTACGGTCAATGGGCAATGCCTTAAGCCGTATTTGACAAATGATTTCATCAAGGAAGGGACAACAATTTCTCTTTTGGATCCCACAAGTGCATAAACCCAAGGAACATCAAGCTACTGACATTAAACAAGCACACATGGAAGGCAATCCCAATGTATCCTTTGTACATACTATCACTTCTCCTTTTCATATTTCTTTCTGTATAAAAACAAAAAAAAAAAAAAGGGACACAAACCAGTAGGTGTGGACCACTGTGGCATGTCTCTTCAAAACACCAAATACACTATGTTGGGGTTGCTTCTAGCGGTCATCTGACAACTGAAGAGGGCCGCTGGGATTAACACACTGCTACCTTTTACCGTTGCCAAGGTATGTTTTTTTATAATTCTAGTTTAATTCGGTTTAGGCTGCAATTTAAATCAGAAAACCTTCTTTTATTTCTCTTCTGCAATCGACAAAGATTTTTCTTCTCTCCTTTGCTTTTCAACGATTTCTCTCTTCCTCCTCTCACACATACACACACAATTTTGCTCGATTTTTTCTTAGTTTGTCACAAGTTTTCATCTCTATTACTCTATTTCATCATCTCTTCCAAAATCTCCAAATGTACAATGCCACCCAACAAGCTACTAAGGCCACCAATTCTAATGCTACCACTTCCAAAGATAAATGGAAAGGAAAAGTTCTAGCCAAAACATCAAAGAAAGCGGGGGAAGAGTGATTAACCCAAAGCCGTCACCTATAAGAAAAAGTTACACATTGCAGAGGAGTTGCCCACTTAAGTCTCTCATGAGATTACCGAGTTTATGGGTGTTACATTTACGGAGACACATATGGTGGACTGGAGGCCCTTCAAGAAGCTCGCTCTATATCCTACCTGTTTTTCTTAGATTCTTCCTAGCAAGATTACGAATTTAATAGGGTGTGCAAAAAATCATTGAATAAATGGGGCTCACTAACTTCTCTCAAACTTGAAACTACATTTATCCCAATCTTGTGAGAACGTTCTTTGCTTTGGTGGAGCTTTCCTATAAGAGATTGAGGAAACCTTCACCGGCTGAGAGATCTTTGCCATTCAATATAGCCAGGACACTTTACATATCACCGTCAAGGAGATTTGTGAGGTTTATAGTTTCAACTACGGGATCGAGGTGAAGTTCTTGGAATTTGAGAATGCCGATAGATTTCGAGACACAATTACAGCGGGGAGTACCAGTGGAGCATCCAAGACCACCCTTATACAAAATCTTGTGATCAGTTATGTCCATAAGTACTTTCATGAATCAATTCTCACTTTGATGGTGAGTCTAATATATTAACTTAGACACCATTATAACTCAGTTATGACATCTTTAGAGCTTGACAGAGATTCCGAGGTTCTTGAGGTTGTGTATCAACATTTGGTCTTTGTATTATTATGATTTTACACAATGACTTGCATCCATTCACATCAGAGTCTAAACACTTCACCCACCATCAAACTAGCCTTACATTCCAAGTCCATGTCACAGTTGATATTTCCTTTGTGACACTGCACTTGTAAAAATTAATGAATGTTAAAAGGTCGACAGTAGAGATTTCATATTTCCTTAAGATCTCAGGACCCAGAATATGGTAATGGTTGCTATGCTTATGGTAAAATACATGTAATACTAACTAATTATCTTTTTGTTCTTGCTTAAGGAAAAGCAAATATTCAAGTCTAGGGGGAAATGATGTGTCATGGTTTTAAAGGTTTTAACAATTGATTCCATATGATTACTGAATCTTTTATCAAATCGAGGATTACGTTTTGTATCTTTTTGTTTTTGATTAGAGTTTTAAAGGTTTTTACAAGTCATTAGAGTTAAAGGATGATTTTGACCAGCTTTAGTCGTTTTAAGGATTCAATAATCAAATTCAAGATTTCGACCAGCTTTAGTCCTCATTATAGTGAATCAAATAAATGCAGTGAAGTGTTTTAAGCGACCAGTGCATGAGACGAGTTTTTCCAATTCCAACCAATGTTAGGAACTAGGTTTTCATATAAATAAAGGCTGCTCGATTCTCATAAATTCCAACTTGTTAAGGCAGACTAAATCTTTTACTCTTCTTGAAGTGCTTTCTGAACCCCGATATCGTTGTTTGATATTTATGCAATCATTAAATTCATTTATTATGATTTCATCTTTGTATGAGTAATCCACATGTTAAGTTTAGGGGATTTTTCAAGGAGATTCGATGATCGATTTGGGTTAAGTTGTTAGATTATGGATTTCTATGTTAGCATGATCACCTAGCATATGATTTCTAGGTTAAATTATACACCAAAAGCGACTGTTTATTGACCCGCTTCTTCAATCTGCTAGACTAGATTGCTATGCTTTGAGCTTCCTATCCCCGTTTTACTCTTTCTGTCACCGATCGTACTTTAAATATAAAGGCTGACTGCTTAGCTCGGATCTCTAGAACTTCTTTTGCTTAGTTTTCTTATGTAAATATTTATCCTCATTTTTGGACAACCAATCAAGGAGTCATGTTGTAATTAACATGTGGTTTGTAAAAATTAAATTAAACCAACGTTTTATATAATATATTGAATATTTTATTAGTTTACAATTAACTAATTTTTTCAGTGAATTCAAACTTTTGGCGCCCAATTTATGTTAATAACTAAATTATTTTTTTGGTGTGTTATTTATTTCTATCAAAAGGTTTTGTGCCGCGTTAGTTAATTTTGCTAAAAAGTTAGTTATATACAAGAGAAATTTTAAATGTGTGAATATTTTGTGAACAGAGAGTGTGATATATTGCCATATAAAAAATATATAGACTTGGTTGTGAAACATTGAATATTTTTTAAGAAAATGTAATAATGATACCTCAACATTAACAGTAAAAGTGTCAAAATTATAAGGAAAAAAACAATACTCTAATATTTTTAGGTAGTAAAATTTTATACATTCTAAATCAATATATTTTTTTATTTAATCAATTCAAATTTTTGGTGCGTAGTTTATGTTGTTAATAAATTATTCTATCATGTTATTTATTTATATCTAATAGGTTTTTTATCCCGTTAATTAATTTGCCATTGTATTAGTTATATATACGAAAAAGTATCAAATGTGTTGAATGTTACACTCAGATAACGTCCCAAAAAGATTAGGAGTATTTTGAGTTTAATTAGGAAAAACCAGGTTAGTGTTAAGAGTCCATTAAGCACAAATTAGTGTTAAGTGTCCATTTAGCCCAATTAGAGTTAGTTTAATTAGTCCATTAAGCGCATTAGCTGTTAGTAAATCCTAGAACATTACTATAAATAGAAGACAGCCTCTAGAATGATTGCATAAACTAAAAAGCTTAGAAACTTGAGAGAGAAATTAGAGAGAGAGAGAGAGAGAGAGAGACAAGGAGCCCTACCCTTTATTGCTCAAGCCCTCCACCACCGCTGAGTTCACCGTCGACCACGGAGATCCTCGTTTTGCATGTGATTTGGCGTGTAGCTTTGAGTTATAGCGAGATCCATCTAGTTATGTAGTTTCAGTAATCCCTAGAACCCCAAAAGCCTAAGTTGTGTATGTAGGAACCCTAGAACTCTGTTTATGGAGTAGGTCTTATATATTTGGGATATGTGAGAAACTCTGCAAATAGATATAGTCTTTCTGTAGAGTAGATCAAGCAGGTCTATATGTAGGTCTAGCTATGCCAGAATGCAGCTCTTTAACTCAGTCGATGGACCAGCGATCCGCTTATGCCGAGTTGATCTTATTATTGTTTTGTATACTGCATTCATATATTTGATTAAGTTTGAATTGCTTGTGTTAGAACTGAATTGCATGAATTTCAAATTGAGTTGCATGAGAACATTAGGTTGTTAGATTCTATGCAGCATGTAGATGATTAGCACTTTAGGCTATCATAGTGGGATAGGTAGATCTAGATGTATATTATGATCATGTGGGCGAAAAAGATTATTCTCATTGAGTAAAGCTTCAAACTGTTTGCTCATGCATGGTTATGCGGGTGTTATGTATGCAAGGACTGATTATATGTAAGAGTTTTATGTGAAAAAGGGAATTTTGGTATTTCAGCTAAGCTTCTGCTTACGTGAACATGTGGGGCAGATCCGGTTTCCAAAGAACATGGGACAAGAGCGCAACATTGAATATTTTTCAAGAAAACTATGAAATTTTGTATTTGAAAACAAAAAATGTATGAATATTTACAAAAATAGAAAACATTCTGAAATATCGCACGAGCAAATTTTGCCCACTGTATGCATCTAAAGATTTTGATTTCACTTCCACAATCATAATCCATAAATTGAATAAAAAAACCCTAAAAACTGAAGATGGCCAATAACAACGGAAACCACTATCAGCCACCGCAGATAGTAAAACTGTTCAACCCTCAAAGAAGATCATCATGTTCAGTCTTCACCAAGTCTTCTAATCATCTTCACCAAGGTATTATTTGCAAGCTTGAAGTTATGTTGCATTATCTCTTCGTATTTTCACTAAATTTCGGTTTCTTAAGAGTTATTTGAACAAATTATATATGGTAGTTGTTTTGAAAGCTTTGTCTACTAATAAATTTTAGTTTTTTTTTCCAAATATTAATCAAGTTATGAAGTGTCTCCTTTGATAAAAGTTCTTATTAAGCATACATAAGCCTGATTTATTTGTTTGACTGATTGATTTTCAGTTCTTCCAGTCATGCCTGAACTGAATACCGATTAATTTGGTATTTTTCATCTTTGACAAATAATAGTAACAGCGGCTGCTTTACATGTGTGGGAAAAACACGTTTAAAAGTACTTTGCTATATCTATGCATCGTAGTGCTTTTAATGTGTTAATAATGCTGACTAGAATCTATTGTAGTGTACCAATTGTGAAACGTGGAGGGTCATTGTTTCATATATTTAGTGTACCCAGGTCCAGGTTTAGCTCTTAATACGTTTGCGAAATTCATCTTTCAATTTAAATAAGTTGAATTGCATTTCCCTCAATTCTGTTTTTTCCGATTATAAAAGTCTCTTTGGATGTACGAAGGTGTGAATTTTCTGATGGGTGATCAGAAGAAGTCAGAGCTTAGATGTTGAAAAATACAGAACGAGTTCAGAGAAACAGATGGTGGGCATCTCCATTTCATCTCCTGATACGTTTAAATGTAAACAGCTTATAAAAACGTATCATGAGATGAAATGGAGATGTTCACCATCTGTTTCTTTGAACTCGTTCTTCATTTCTGTACATCTAAGCTCTGACTTCTTCATATCACCATTTCAAATTTTACACCTTCGTACATCCTAAGAAACTTTTGCAATTGGAAAAACAGAATGAAAGGAAAGGTAATCTAACTTTTTTCTATTGGAATATGAATTTTTCAAATGTATAAGAACTAAACCTGGACTTAGTATATACATAAGAGCCTCCACGTTTGACCATGCTATACAATACAACAGAGTATAGTTAGCATTATTAATACATTTAAAAACAACCATACATAGAGAGAATCATTGAAATACAAAGTATTTTTAATGTGTTTATTCCCACGTACTCAAAGCAGTCGCCATTACTTTTACAGGTTAAAGATGCAAAATAACAAAGTAAATGATATTCAGTTCAAGCAAGACTGAAAGGACTGCAAATAATTCAGTCAAACAAATAAATCATGCTAATGATGCTTAATAAGAACTTTAATCAAAGGAGGTGCTTCAAATATCGCTTAACCAAAAAAAAGTGAAATTTATTTGCAGACAAAGCTTTGAAAACAATTCCCAGATATAATTTGTTCAAATAACTCTTAAGAAACCAGAAACTGAGTGCAAAGATAGAGAGATAATGCAATATAACTTTAATCTTGCAAAAAATTTATTTTTAATTCTCGCATTTGCTGACATTAACAATACACATAGAGCATAAATTTGAGTCGCATTTGCTGACATTAACAATACACATAGAGCATAAATTTGAGTCTATGATTATGAGTCAAGAAGCATAATTAGCTTTTTAAAGGGGCTCATGTCCAAGCTGTTGTGAGCCAATTCAGAAAGAAAACTACCTTTGACACATCATATATTTTGCAGTACAGTGTGTGTTCCCTATGAATAGTTACTAATTATCTCCAGTCCTGAAAATTATCTTTGACTCTACATGTTATTCTCCATAGGTCTCACCCAACAGTCAGGCAGGTGCACGTTGGGTTGTCTCCTGGAACATGTTTCACCTTCTTTTTTGCATCCAAATATTATAGTGCTTCCATCCTCAATCTCTCTTTGTTTTTTGTAGCTTCTAAAACGTTGTAAAATCACCAAAGAAGCCTTCTTTTGGGACTAATCTACTCCATGTACCTAAAAAGAAAAATGCATATGCAAACATGTTCCCATATGCATAAGTATAAATGAAAATGCAATGAAACACGAAGGAAATCATGATTTTTATGACTTTAAAACACATGATATCATACACATAATTGCATTCAAAACACCTCCTAAAACCGCTCCTTTTCATCTCGTCTAAGAAGAAAGGCATGTCATCTTCCAGTTGAGGTTGAGTACAAAGCAAAATAGGCAGTAAAGAAGCTTAACTACGACATCAAGTCAGCAACTAAGAGACGATTGATTCAGTTGAGTGAGCTGGATGAGATTCACCAAGATTCATATGAGAATTCTAAGATCTACAACGAAAAGACTAAGGCAGACAATGACATGAAGATATGTACTAGGACTTTTCACCAAATGACTAGGTTATACTCTTCAACTCATGCTTGAAACTCTTTTCCAATATGCTTACATCGCGATGGTCAGGAACTTTCAAGATTAAAGTAGTGAAACCTTATGGTGTTATAGTAGTTTGGAATAACAATGGAGTTGACTTCCCTATCAATGGATAACGACTTAAGCCATATGTTTCAGCCATTGATGAAGACAGAGTGATTTGATTCCTAATTTGTTAAATCATTGATATTAACCTGATTTATATGCTTCATGATTCTCTGCAATTACCCTATTCCTAGTGTTTTCTCTGATTGATTTATCCTAGATATTTACTTGCTTTTTAGGTTCTTTATACCTACTTTTGATCACTATTTGCAGCCATCAAAACAAACATTCATATTTTACGGCTTACCATAATTCCTATCTAATAAATTTGTAGTATACCTATTTGGTCTAAAGTCTATCGACCCATAAGTACTACTTTGTTTGCTCTGTACTTGCAGTCTTATTTCTGCATTTTAAACCTGAGCACATCACATGGAGCGACGGGTCAACCCTCGAGGTTTTCTTATTAATGGACATGGAAAATATTGTCTAGATCCACCCATGGCAGATTATATTGGGCCTAGCCCATATGACATATCTAATTGTCCCAAAATATAGCTCCTTGCTGTGCTACTTTCTGGCCATGCTTACTCCCCACGGTGGGGTACCACAATATTAAAATAGTAGACATTACCGTGAAACTTTAAGTTAAATAATTTGAAAAAAATACACACATTATTGGTACCTTAACGTTAATAATGAAGTAAATGAAAGAATACAGTTGAATAACCAATATTTATGATTAAATATATCTATAACTTTTAATATTATTTTGTGTGAAAAATAATAAAAAAAATTTAGACAAAATATATTAGTTATCCAATGTTCTTATGTAATAAGTTATATATTATATATATATTTCATGCCAAGAAATATATTTTTAGTTAATTTGAAATTATGGCTGACAATTCATGTTGTTAATAAGTTATTTTGAAGCCTTACTTTTTTGTATAAATAAAATGTTTTGGCGCATTAATAAAATTTTCTAATATGTTAGTTATCTATATGAAAAAATATTAAATGTCTGAATCTTTTTGAAAAAATGAGTGTGGAGTATTGTATATTAAATAAATTGCAAACATTTTCAAAAAATTTTAAGTAAGAAAATTTGAAGAAACATATTGATGGTATCTCAACATTGACAATGGTGTTAATGAAAATGTAAAGTTGAAAAACCATAAATTTTGTATATATTTTATATACAAAAATTTCAGTACTTTTTTGTAATAAAATTATTATCACAATTTTAAAGCAAAAAAAAATTATTCCCGGCAGTTTTACAATGAGTTCGACTAATCTAGATTTTCTTTTTTTGGAGAATACCTTCACAATCAGGAGAGAAGTAAATATATAAAAGTTTCCTATGGATTTTGGGATTTTGGTGGAAAGCTAGGAATCACAAAGTGCATCAAAAGACTTTCCCAGAACCCTCTTATATTTTAAATCATGCTATTAGTGACCACTTGGTCTGGGAGGCAGCTAGAGTAAGTCCAAATAAGGAACTTGAGGAAAGAAATCACTTGAACAAGATTATTAATCCTATAAGGTGTCAAATAGACATATTGAATTGGATCCCACTTCATACTTAGGATGAATTTATTTGCAAGGAGAGGGACAGATCTTGCTCGTAGAAGCCCTTCACCACTTCATTCGGAGGTGGAAGTATTGATTTGTCATTGAAAACTATCTTAGCCATAAGGATAGATTGTCAGGATTTCAAATCAAATTGGGCAGAGATCATCTCAATGGTGCATTTTCTTGATGATTGACCCATTTTCTTCAGTCTTCTAGATGAGATTGGTATGCTTTGAGTTTTTCCCCCATTTTACTCTGTCTCTCATTGATAGTAATTTTAATTTAAAGGCCAACTGTTTAGCTCGGAATCTAGAACTTCTTTTGCTGAGTTTTCTTATGTATACATTTCTCCTCCTATTTGGAAAATCATTCAAGGAGACATGTTCTAATAATAATGTGGTTTGAAAAAAAATTCCAATGTTTAATATAATATATTGAAAATTATATTTTCTGATCAACTGATTTTTTTAGACAATTCAAACTTTTGGCGTGCAAGTTATGTTAATAACTAAAAAGTTATTTTGGTGCGTTATTAATTTCTATCAAAAGGTTTTGTGTTGTGTTAGTTAATATTGCTAGTAAGTTAGCTATATACAAGAGGAAGATTAAATATATGAATATTTTATTTTGCGAAAAAAGAGTGTGAAATACTGGCGTATAAAAAATATAGAGACTTCGTTGTGAAGCTTTGAATATATATGTTTGAGAAAATGTAATAGTGATGTATCAACCTTTAGCAATGAAAGGAGTCAACCTAATGTTTTCAGATACTAAATTTAAAATTTTATAAATTCTAAATTTATTTTATTATTTAATCAATTCAAAAATTTAGCGCGTAATTTAAGTTGTTATTAAATTTGTTTATCATGTTATGTATTTAAGCTAATAGGTAGTTTTAGCATGTTAATTATTTTTACCAATGTATTAGTTATATATAAGAAAAAGTATCAAATGTGTTGAATGTTGACACCTAGATCACGGCCCAAATAGATTAGGCCTATTTCGAGCTTAATTAGGAAACTTTCAAGTAGTTTAGTTAGTATTAAGAGCCCATTAAGCCCAAATTAGTAAACCCTAGGACTAGTCATTATAAATAGAAGTCAATCACTTGATAGATTCCACAAAACCAAAAGCTTAGAAACTTGAGAGCTAAATTACAGAGAGACGAGGAGCCCTAGCCATCATCGCCCAAGCCCTTCACCGCCGCCGAGTTCATTGACCACCAGGAGCTTTTATTGTGTGTGGTCTGGCGTGTAACTTTTAGTTGTAGCAAGATCCATCTTTTTCCATAGTTTCAGTAAGCCCTAGAACCCTAAAACCCTATGTTGTGTCCGTAGGAACCCTAGAACTCTTTTTTTGGATTAGGTCTGATCTTTTTTTTTTGTTGATTTAAGCTATTTATCTGTAAAGATGTTTGGAAGAGTTTTGATAAGGAGATGGAACAATGACAGAATGCAGTTTATGGGGCAGCATTCAGAAAACCCTAGCCACGGACTGTGTGATGTGCCAAGGTGAGGATGTGATTCTTGGATCTTCTTTTTATTTTAGATTGATCTGTTGTGCTATGGTAATCTGAGTGTTAGGAGTCTAGTTTGTGTGATGCATTAGGGTTAAAGATATATTTGTGATATGTGAGAAGCTCTGCAGATAGAGATAGCTCTTTATGAAGAGTAGATCAAGAATGTCGGTATGTAGGTCTGGCTAGCCCAGGATGCAGCTGGTTAACCTGGTGGACGGAAAAACGATATGGGTTATGCAGAGTTGATAGTATTATTTCTTTGTGTTACTTTGTTTGCGGCATTTATATCGTTGATTAGGATTGAATTGGATGAGTTAGAACTGAATTGCATGAATTTTAAATTGAGTTGGATGAGAACGTTAGGTTGTTAGATTATATGAGGCATGTAGATAACTAGCTCTTTAAGCTATCATAGTGGGGTGGGTAGATCTAGATGTATATTAGGATCATGCAGGCAAAATTTATCATTCTTACTTAGTATAACTTCAAACTGTTTACTCATGCCTCCTTCTATGGATGCATGGTTAGGTATGCAGGAGTTATGCATGGAAGGACTGTTTATATGTGAGACTATTATGTTAAAAAGGAAATTTTGATAGTTCAACTAAGCTTTAGCTTACGTAAACCTATGGGGTGGAACCGGTTTACGAGGAACTCGGGACTGGAGCGTCACATTGACAATTTGGCAAGAAAACTATGAAATTTTATATTTGAAAACAAAAACTATGTAATTTTTTTGCAAAAATAGAAAAACAATCTGAAATATTACAAGAGAAAATATTGCCGACTGTATCCATCTAAAGATTTTTCTTTCACTTCCAAACTCAAAATCCTTATATTGAAAAGAACCCCAAAAAATTGAAGATGGCCAATAACAACAGAAAGCACTAGCAGCAGCCGCAAATGGTAACAACGTTCAACCTCGAGAAGATCATCGTATTCGGTCTTCACCAAGGATCCCGATCATTTTCACCAAGGTATGTTTTGAAAGCTTGAAGTTATGTTGCATTATCTCTTGATCTCTTTACTCAATTTCTGGTTTCATAAGAGTTATTTGAACAAATTATAGCTGGGAGTTATCTTCGAAGCTATGTTACTAATAAATTTCCATTTTTTTTTTATGTTAATCAAATTTTTCAGCATCTCATTTGATATTAATAATTGGTATTCTGCATTTTTGACCAATACTAGTAATGGCGGCTGCTTTGCATGTGTGGGAATAAACACTTTTAAATGTATTTTGGATTTCAATGACTATATCTATGCATGGTATTTTATAGAATATATTAATAATGCTGACTAGAATCTGTTGTAGCGTATAGCATGGTAAGACGTGGAGACACTTTGTTGCATATATTAGATGTCTGGTCCACGTTTAGTTTTTGATACATTTGTGAAATTCATCTTCCAATTTAAACAAGTTAGATTGCCTTTTCCTTAGTTCTGTTTTTTCCTGATTATAAAAGTCTATTTGGGTGTATGAAGGTGTGAATTATGAGATGGGTGATCCAAAGAAGTCAGAGCTTAGATGTCCAGAAATGCAGAGCGAGTTCAGCAAAACAGATGGTGAACATCTTCATTTCATCTCCTGATACGTTTAAATGTCAACAAAAACATATCAGGAGATGAAACGGATATGTTCACCATTTGTTTGTCTGAAATGGTTATGGATTTTAGGACATTTGAGCTCTTACTTCACACGTTCGTACACCCAAAGACACTTTTATAATTGGAAAAATAGAATGACGGCAAATGCAATCCAACTTGTTTAAATTGGAAGATCAATATCGCAAACCTATCAAGAACTAAATCTAGAGCTAGATACAATTAATATATGCAACAACGAGCCTCCACGTTTCACCATTTGATATGCTACAACGGATTTTAGTCAGCATTATTAATACATTGTAAAAACTACCATAGATAGAGATAGCCATTTAAATGCAAAATATTTTTAAACGTGTTTAGTCCCACGCACACAAAAAAGTCACCTTTACTTTTATTGCTTAAGATGCATAAATCAAAGTAAATGATATTCAGTTAATTCAGGACTGGAAGGACTCAAATCAATCAATAAAAAAACATGCTTATGTATGCTTAATAAGAACTTTAATGAAAGGAGACTCTTTAAAATTCTCTTAACAAAAAAAGCTGAAATTTATTAGTAGAAAAAACTTTGAAGACAATTCTTGGATATAATTTTTTCAGATAACTATTAAGAAACCCGAAATTGAGTGTAAAGATGAAAAGATAATGCGCCACAACTTCAAGCTTGCAAAAAAAATTTCTTTTTGATTTTCTGGCATTTGCTGATGACATTAACAATATACATAAATCATAACTATGGGTCTATGATTATGATTCAAGCATAGTTAGTTTTCCGAACGAGCTCATATCCAAGCTGTTGTGATCCAATCTTGTAAGCCAACTAGCTTTGACACATCAAAGATTTTGCAGTGTGTGTTCCCTATGAATATACCAACTATCTCCAATCCTGAAAATGATTTTTGGCTATGCATAATCATTGTCCATCGGTCTAAACCAACAGTCAGGTGTTCGTTGGGTCCTTTCATGGAGCTTGTTTAGCTTTTGTTTTGCATCCAATGCTCATAACTTCCATCCTCAATCTCCCTTGGTCTTCATTAGCTTCTAGAACATTGTAAAATCACCAAAATAGCATTCTTTTGGCACTAATCTACTCCATGTACCTAGAAAGACAAATTCATATGCAAACATGTTCCTATATGCCTAAGTATGAATGAAAATACAATGAAACACTAAGAAAATCGTGCTCTAAATGACTTAAAAACACATGATATAAAATATATAACTGCATTCAAAACACCTCTTGAAACCTCCCCTTTTCATCTTTTCTACGGAAAAGCATGTCATCTTCCATTTGAGATTGAGTACAAAGCAGAATAGGCAGTAAAGAAGCAAACTATGACATCAAGCCATATTAAAGAAGCTTAACTATGAAACCAAGCCAACAACTAAGAGACATTTGATTTAGTTAAGTGAGCTGGATGAGATTCACCAAGATTTGTATGATTCTAAGATCTACAACAAAAAGACTAAGGCAAACCATGACATGCAGATAGTTTCTAGGACTTTGTCAACAAATGACCATGTGATACTCTTTAACTCATGACTGAAACTCTTTCCTGGTAAGCTTAATTGCTATGGTCGGTTACTTTCAAGACTAAAGAAGTGAAGCCTTATGGTGACATAGTACTTTGGAATCGCATTGCAGGTGACTTCAATGTCAATGGACAACATCTTAAGACATATATTTTAGACATTGATGAAGACGAGAGGGATTTAATTCTTGTATTTGGTGCACATCCTTGATATTAACATGATTATATGATTCATGATTCTCTACAATTGCACAATTGCGTACCGTTTTCTGTTATTGATTTAACCTAGATATTTACTTGCTTTTTAGGTTATTTTATTGGTAATTTTTATCACTATTCAAAACAAACCTTAATATTTTAAAGCTTACCATAATTCCCATCTGATAAATTCGTAGTATAGTTATTTGGTCTTCAGTGGAATGACCAATAAGTAGTACTACCGAAGCATCAGGTTTTTCAAAATCCCACAAGTGTCGAAAGAAGCACTTATTAGAAATTTTAACTAACTTATTAGAATATATAACTAACTTATTAGAAATTTTAATCTGCGTCAAAACATCTTATTCATACAAATAATTAATGCGACAAAATAACTTATTAACAACATGAATTGTGCGCCAAAAGTTTGGAACAACTTAGCAAATATTGAGGCGCAGTTCTTCAAACAAATATTATGTATTAGTTGATTGGCTAAATACTAGTGAGAATAAGAGAATAGTGCAGAGAGAATGGAGAATACAAGAGAAAAATCTTCTTACTAATTTTGTTTAAACAAATACATCCAAATATCTAGATTACAAGTTTAAAATATAGATGTGCTGAATGAACATCATAGAAACTCGTAGATGAGCTGCGTGTGGTTGCATGAAGAGGAGAGAGTGGAAGAAAATAAATTATCGGCAGTAGGGTCGATCTAAGATCTGGACCGATCGATCTTGAAACTTAAAGACAAGCTGAGTCAAGCCAGACCGATCGATCTGAGGATATATCGATCACTCCTAAAACTTACGACAAGATGATGGCGAGGCAGATCGATCGATCCCAAAACTTACCGCAAAATAGAGGCAAGGCAGATTGATCGATCTGAGGTGGGATCGATCGATTCGAAAACTTACGATCTTTCTAAGGAAGACAAGATCGATCAATCCAATATTTTATCAATCAATCCAAGGTGATTTTGATCAATACTCCCCCTTAAGCTTAACCGCAAAGACACCAAAGGCTAAGTTTGGAACCCCGTGAAGCATCACCTCATAAAAATCTTATCATGGAAAACCGATTGGGACAAAACCTAGTTAAACGAAAAAGAGTTTGATGTCCACGGATAGAGGATATGTGATCACAGATGTGAAAGGTCTACAAGTCCAGTTTTGCTATGGATGTGAGAACAAACTTTAAGACTTGCAGCCTTGGTGAAGATGTCCACCAATGGATCCTCAATGCTAGTGTAGAATGGTAGGTCGTGCCATCTTCAATCTTCTCTCTAACCTTACTAAAATCCACTTCGATGTGTTTTGTTATTTTATAAAAGACTTAATTGGTTGCGATGTGAATGGCCGCTTGATTGTCTCAATGAAAGGTGATCAGACTGGAAAACTCGATGCCAAAGTCTTTAAGGAGAGCTTTGAGCCAAGTAAGCTCATTTGTTAACTTCCTCATTGCTCAGTATTCAGCTTCCACACTTGAAAAAGATACCACCTTTTGCTTCTTTGATTTCCAAGTGACCAAGTTTCCTCCAATGAAGGTACAATATCAGGTTATCTATTTTCTATCGAACGTATCCCCGGTCACAGTAACCTACTATCTCAGTGCTCCCATTTCTTCCCATCAAAATTCCTTGGCCTGGATCTCGTTTGAGATATCGAAAGATTCGCTCCACCATGTTCCAATGAAAATTTGTGGGAGTTTTCATGTGTTGACTTGATTCATAGCAAAACAAAGATATGGTCTAGTAATGGTTAGATTGATCAACTTACCAACAAGTCGACGATATTGTGTCGGATCCTCATATGGTTTATCTTCTTCCTCTTCTTCGCCTTTCTCCCCCTTTCACTTGGCCTTGTATCCGTCTATGAGTGGAGTCTTGGCCGTTTTGACTCCAAGTTTACATGTCTCATATAAAAGATCAAGTTTGTACTTCCTTTGTGAAATAAATAAGTCTTCTGGAGAACGATAAACTTCAATGCCTGGGAAGTACTTTAGTTCCCCAAGGTCTTTAATATCAAAAACAAATTTAAGGGAGTTTTGAGTGGATTGAATACCTTCCTTATCATTACCGGAGCTGATAAGATCATCCACGTATATGAGAACCACAATGATACCTTGAGAGCCTTGGAGTGTGAACAAGGTGTGGTCGGCTTCAGATTTCTTGAAGCCTTGGTCTTTGAATGTGGAGCTCAACTTGTGACACCAAGCCCTTGGTGATTGGTTTGGCCCATATATAGCCTTTTGTAGCCGTAAGACCTTTCCGAGGGCATGGATTCTTCAAGGCCAGTTAGAGGAGTCATGTAAACTTATTCCTCAAGTTCACCTTGTAGGAATGCATTCTTGACATCCAACTGCGACAACTCCCAAGATAAATTAGTAGCCAAATAAAGGACAACTCTTACCATGTGGAGTTTGGCGACGAGAGCAAAGGTATATGTATAGTCTTCTCCTTAGGTTTGTGTAAAACTTCTTCCCACTAAACGTGTTTGGTACCATTCAATATCTCCATTGCTCAAGTATTTAATGGTGAAGATCCATTTGGAACATATTGCTCTGTTCACGGCTCCAGCTCATTATAAACAGCGTCCATCCATTCTTTCCTTTCTTTGGCCTTCTCATAGCTTTGAAGTATCCTATGTAATTCAATCTTCCCAAGATATGCTTGATGGTTAGTTGGAAAAAGGTCAAGCGAACATACCAATTAAATAGGATGAGCCACGACTTGATTGTTTAGTAAACTTGTGTGTTCACCCATTTGGAAGGATGGTGTATCCTTGTGCTTCGTCTAAGTGGAGGAGGAGTATCTTCATCAGCTTTTTTGTTCTCTTCTTCCTCTCTATGAGGTGTAGTCTCTTCATTTAAAGTCACTTGTACCTCTGGGTCATTTTGATTATTGATTTCGACCCTCTGATCACGTTCACGAACACATGGATGCGATTTTGAAGATTATATGTTTTTGTCGATTGCCTCTTCCCTTTGTATTTGTGATGGTTGATTTCCAAGATGATCTAGAAGCAATCTCAAGCATGTTTCCTTGTCGGATGGAGAGTGAGATAGGTATTTCACGTCTTCCCAATCCTTCTTGTCGTGATATTCTTGATTTTCGATAAATTTCACATCTCGAGAAACAAAGAGATGATTATTGATGAGGTCATAGCACTTGTAGCCATTTTGAGTCATTAAGTAGCCTAGGAACATACACTTAGTACTCTTCGCATCTACCATGTTCCTCTATTCACCTAGAACTAACAAAAAGCAAAAACACCCAAATATCCATAAATGATCAATAGATGGTTTTATCTGTTAAGTACCTCAAATGGTGACATATCTTTTAGGAATTTGGTTGGAATCTGATTAATGAGATAGCATGATGTCATAACTGCATCATCCCAAAATCTTCTTGTTACATTGGCATGGAACATCATCGATTTTGCTAACTCCATAAGGTGTCAATTCTTCCTTTTCGCCACTCCATTTTGTTGAGGTGTGTAAGGACAGCTTGTTTGATGCATGATTCCGTGTTTTGCAAGATGCTCTTTGAATCTATGACTTGTGTATTCTCCTCCATTGTCCGACTTTAGTACCTTAATTTTAGCAGTAAAATGATAAATCACGTAGCTTTCAAAGTTAAGAAAAGCATCAAACACGCGATCTTTAGAAAGAAGTAATGTTATCCAAGTGTATTTTATTTCTCATCTGTGAAAGTCACAAAATACTTGTTGTTATTTCTAGAAAAAACATGGAGATGTCCAAACATTAGAATGAACAAGATCCAAACAATTTTCGTAAATAGTAGAAGATTTGGGAAAACAAATTTGCAATGGTTTCCAAGAATACAAGCCTCACATATCTATGACAAGGAATTTACTTTGTTTACTAGCAAAGAAAGAGTTACCGGTTTATTTTAGAGAAGCAATGGACCGGATAAGAGCCGCTAATTCTGAATTTCTGGCGATATCATCGGTTACTTCTTCTCCTTTTTTTGATGAACCAGCTTGTCCTTGATTTCCCGTGGCTCCATAAGAGAAATTGGTCTTTGGTTCTTTATTGAACTTACTTTGTTTGAGATGGGGATGAAGAAGCCAACATGTATCCTTGAGATGACCCTTCCTTTTGCAATGGTCACAAATCCATATCTTCTTTTCCTCTTGCTGGTATACTCCTTTATTTGCCATGTGTAGTCCTCCTTCCCCACCGAAAAGCCCAAGAGATCTTTGTTCCTTTTAGATTTAAGAACAAACATCATCAAGATTCGGAATCTTGTCCGCTCTTAGAATGTGCTTAATGAGATCATTGAATGTTGGATTCAAAGTGAGTAGAAGTCCAAAGACCTCGTCTTGCTCATGCCTCTCATTTAGAACCGTCGTGTCCATGTTGCTTGATTTTAACATTTCGAACTTTGCCCATAGAGAACAAAACTTTCCAAAATATTTGGTGAACTCTAAGTCTTCTTAACTAAGGTTATTGATGGTCTTCTTTAATTCAAACACACGATAGAGGTTTGACACATTGACATACACTTTTTTGAGAGTATCCCATAGTTCCTTTGTTGTTTCACAATAAGAATAAACTTCAAGGATGGAAGCTTCAAGAGAATTTTGGAGGATTCCGAGGACGGTTTGATCTTCTTGAAACCATTTGGCTTCCTTCTCAAGGGTAACCTCCTCTCCTCCAACAACGATGGTTTATTTTCCAATCTCTTTTAGTGGCTTCCTTTGGAGCTTGAGTAGTTTCAATATGACTCCAAATTTTGATACATACAAGAATGTTTTTCTATTCAAAAGAGTAGTATCTTAGGGTCTCCCGTACCAGTATTGGTTTTCCAGCCGTTATACTGTATGGAAGAAATGTTAACAAGAGAATTCTGAGAAGAAAGATTGAAGAGAATAACATAATAGGACTTAACGCTTTGATACCATGTTAGAATTTGCGAAAAAACTTATGAGAATAAGAGAATAATGTAGAGAGAATGGAGAATAGAAGAGGAAAATTTTCTTATTAGATTTGTTTAAGCAAATAAATTCAAATATATTACAAGTTTAAAATATAGATGTGCTGCATGAACAACATAGAAAATCGTAGATGAGCTACATGTAGTTACATGAAGGGGAGAGATTGGAGAAAAATTAAATTCTGGATGGCAAGGTCGATCTGAGATCATGATCGATCGATCCTGAAACTTACGCACAAGCTGAGTCAAGCCGGATCGATTCATCTGAGGATGGATGGATTAATCTTGAAACTTACGGCGAGATGATGGCATGGAAGATTGATCAATCTAAGGCTGGATCGATCTATCTGGGTTGGGATCGATCGATCCTAAACTTACGCACAAGCTGAGTCAAGCCGGATAGATTGATCTGAGGATTGATCGATCGATCTGAGGATTGATCGATCGATCTTGAAATTTACGGCAAGATGATGGCAAAGCGGATTGATCGATCTTAGGCTGGATCGATCGATCACAAAACTGATGGCAAAAACTTACAATCGTTCTGAGAAAGATCATATCGATCAATCGATCCAAGGTGATCTTGATCAATATTGAAGACATAAAGAATGAAGTGGTGGAACATTTCGAACGACTTCTGCAACTAATTACTGAAACAGTTTCCTAGACATATTTAGAGAATCTCTTAGATTTCGTTGTTCATGACACATACATGTGCTTCTTGTGAGGACAGTTTTATTGAAGGAAATCAAAGAAATGGTGTAATCAATGCCATCATACAAAGCACTAGCACCAAATGGTTACACGATAAAAAAATTTTACCGATCAGCTTGCCAGTTATCGGATCCAATTTTATGTAGGGTTTCTTATTATTATTTTCCCGGCATTATGCCCTATGGATTCAATATAAAAATTCTATCTCTGGTACCTAAGATGAATGTATATTTATCCATAAAGGATTACCGACTTATAGCATGGTTTAACATTCTCTATAAGGTTATCCCTAAAATTCTTGCTAACCGGAAGAAAGATGCACTTTCTCATATGATTGAATAGATTCAAAGTATGTTTGTATAAGATAGAAAATTATTAGAGAAAGTATTACTTGCTACAGAGCTAGTTAAAGATTACCATTAAGATTATATTTCATCTCGGTGTGCAATCAAGTTTGATATCTCCAAAGCATTTGATATAGTGCAATAGGAATTCCTCACGACTATACGAGCTATGAATTTCCCAGAAAAAATTATTCATTGTATTTACCTTTGTATCTCCACTGCTTCGGTCTTGGTGTCCATCTATGAGTTTGCAGGTTTTTTTAACGGTGAAAGAGGGATTCACTAGGGGTCCTCCCTTTCTTCTTGTCTTTATGTGTTTGCAAGATATGTGTTATCAAGGATGCTAAATAAGGCTGCACGAGAAGGGCTTTTCGGGTATCACTAAAATGTCATTAGGTGGAAGTGACGCATCTCAGTTTTACGGATGACATTCTGGTTTTATCTAAGGGTAAACCAAATTCTATTATGGGCATTGAAGATATGTTTAAGAAGATTGCGATTATCTCGAGGTTAAACAATAATGTGGCTAAATTATCTATGTTTTCAGCTGGTGTGGATAAGAATAATACGGTTTTGGTGGCAACAAGTTTGGGTCATACTACAACATTCAAGACGGTTACAAAAGCTCTACAAGCAGGATCTTGATGGAAGATTATGTTAATGGATGATTAAGGCTTCATCATGAAGTGTAATTCATGTCAAATAAACTGGAACAAAAGTAGAAGGAATGAGATGCCTCAAAACCCGATTCTAGAGGTTGAGATCTTGGATGTATTGAGAATTGACTTCATGGGATAATTGCCTTCATCTTATGGGAATATTTACATCTAGGACTGGCCAAAAAAACCTAACCCGAGCACCTGACCCGAACCCGACCCAAAAAATTATACCCAAATCCAAATCAAAACCTGACAAATTATTCCATTGGAATGTAAATCCCCGAACCCGAAAACCCATACCCAAACCCCAAACCCATAGGGTATCCACAAACCTGAAAATACATACCTACCCATGGGAAAATACCCTAATTTCAAGGATCCTACCCTATAAATGTGAGTTTTGTATGTGTACCATACACAAACCCGATCCGAATTCAAACCAAAACCCAAAAAAACTCAAAAAACCCCCAAAAACACAAAAACTCGGAAAAACCCGAATCCAAACTCGAACCCAATTAAAACCAAAATTTTAGAGTTTTTATATGGTTTTGTAGCTGAAACCTGAACACGACCCGAACTCCAAAAGTTTTAATTTTGAAAAAACCCGTCAACTATAACCCAAAAAGAAACTTTTTAGTATTGTTTTGAACAAGTTGCCGCTATGGTGAAATTGGTAGACACGCTGCTCTTAGGAAGCAGTGCTAGAGCATCTCAGTTTGGAGGCTCCATTTCATCAAGAAGTCTTTGAGAACCTCCTTAAGAAGCATTGAGACAAGCACAAGGTTGAAATCTCGATTAGAGATTCGCCTTGATGCATATGAGAGTTTAAGGATTTACAAAAAGAAGACCAAAGCCTTCCACGACAAGAAGATCATTCTGCAAGACTTCAAAGTAGGTGATGATGTCTTGTTGTTCAATTCCCGGTTGAAACTCTTTCCGGGGAATCATAGGTTGAGATGATTCAGTCCATTAAAGATCAAGGACATGAGGCATTATAATGCTATAGAGTTTTGGAACAATTCCAGTGGGGAGTTTACGGTCAATGGGCAATGCCTTAAGCCGTATTTGACGAATGATTTCATCAAGGAAGGGACAACAATTTCTCTTTTGGATCCCACAAGTGCATAAACCCGAGGTACATTAAGCTACTGACGTTAAACAATCCCAATGTATCCTTTGTACATACTAGCATTTCTCCTTTCCATACTTCTTTCTGTATAAAAACAAAAAAATAAATAAAAAGGGACACAAACCACTGGCTGTGGATCACTATGGCATGCCTCTTCGAAACACCAAATACACTATCCTGGGGTTGCTCCTAGTGGTCATCTGACCACTGAAGGGGACAGCTAGGATTAACATAGTGCTACCTTTTACTGTTGCCAAGGTATGTTTTTTTTTATAGTTCTGGTTTAATTTGGTTTAGCCTGTAATTTAAATCAGAAAAACCTTCTTTTATTTCTCTTCTGTAATCGACCAAGATTTTTCTTCTCTCCTTTGCTTTTCAACAATTTCTCTCTTCCTCCTCTCACACATACACATTCAATTTCGCTCGATTTTTTCTTAGTTCGTCACAAGTTTCCATCTCTATTACTTTATTTCATCATCTTTTCCAAAATCTCCAAATGTACAATGCCACGCAACGAGCTACTAAGGACACCAATTCTAATACTACCACTTCCAAAGATAAATGGTAAGGAAACTTGTGAATGGCAATAGATTTTGGGACAAATTACAGCGGGGAGTGCTAGTGGAGCACCCAAGACCACCCTTATATGAAATCTTGCGATCTGTTATGTCCATAAGTTCCTGTCACGAATCAATTCTCACTTTGATAGTGAGTCTAATATATTAACTTCGACACCATTATAACTCATTTATGACATATTTAGAGCTTGACAGAGATTCCAAGGTTCTTGAGGTTGTGTATCCACATTTGGTCTTTGTCTTATTCTGATTTTACACAATGACTTGCATCCATTCACATAATCAGAGTCTAAACACTTCACCCACAAACAAACTAGCCTTACATTCCAAGTCCATGTCACAGTTGATATTTCCTTTGTGACACTGCACTTGTAATGAATGTTAAAAGGTCGACAGTAGAGATTTTATAATTCCTTAGGATCTCGGGAGCCAGAGTATGGTAATGGTTGCTATGCTTATGGTAAAATAAATGTAGTACTAACTAATTAAGGCTTATGGTAATGGTTTTAAAGGTTTTAACATATTTTTCCATATGATTATTGAATCTTTTATAAAATCGAGGATTATGTTTTGTATCTTTTTGTTTTTGATTAGAGTTTTTAAAGGTTTTTACAAGTCATTAGAGTTCAAGGATGATTTTGACCAGCTTTAGTCATTTCAAGGATTCAAGAATCAGATTAAGAAAAGATGGGATCGACCGATCTGAATTTGGATTGACTAGTGAATCAAATTAATGCAGTGAAGCGTTTTAAGAGACTAGTGCATGAGACGATTTTTTCCAATTCCAACAAATGTTAGGAACTAGGTTTTCATATAAATAAGGGCTGCTCGATTCTCATAAATTCCAACTTGTTATCTTGCTATTCGATAGTTTTTTTTTCAATTTTCATAGCTTTGGAAAATGAAATCTCTTACTCTTCTTGAAGTGCTTTCTGAACCCCGATATCGTTGTTTGATATCTATTCAATAATTAAATTCATTTATTATGATTTCATCTTTGTATGATTAATCCACATGTTGAGTTTAGGGGGTTGTCCAAGGGGATTCGATGATCGATTTGGGTTAAGTTGTTAGATTATGGATTTACATTAAGAGTTATTCATCTATTGTATTCTCAGTGCTTATGTTAGCTTGATCACCTAGCATATGATTTCTAGGTTAACTTATATACCAAAAGCGATTGTTAAGTTGTTAGAATCATATTAGATGAGCTTAGTATCCTTAACCAACGAGAGTTGAAGTTAAGTCATCTAAGTAAAAATATCAAAATTCATTAGAATGATGGCATGTTTACTAGGAATCATTTGAGAGATTAATGTTCTAGGATTTTGGCTTAGATAGTTAGCACTGTGAGAGTATGTTAGCATTACACTAGTTATTCGAGTCCTAGAACTGTTTGTTAACAAATCTCTGCTAGTTAGATAGCTTATAGATCATTGATACCTGCCATATTCCTTTCACCAAATGCTCGTCTCCATAAGTTTACTTTGTCTTTCTTTACAGCTATATTTAATTTACAAAAATCATTACAACCTCAATCCATATTTTTTCTTAGTTATATTCGACTCATTGCAAATTCGTAGTGTAACCTTGGTGTATGTAGATTCGATACCCAATCAATACTACTATGTGTCATGTGTACTTGCAACGATAGTGAAGTTTTAAAACTTGAGACATCATTTACACCTTTTTTTTATCACTTTTTGTTTCATCTTCCATCATCTAGAAGTATATATATGCATTTGAGTCTCAAATTTGCATTTTTTTGCATTTTAGAATCATAGGGTGTTATTCTTGAATATTGTATGAGTTTTGAGTCCATATCACAACTTGGAGCTTAGATGGGGAGTTTTGAGGTGATCAAGGCAAACAAATGATGAGATTATTGATGAATTGACACAACCTCTTGAAGCAACCATACTGGGATTGAAGAGACATGCTTCAGAGTGCAGCCGCAAAACCATCATCTTATCATTTTCATTATGGTTTTTAATATGACACTTAGTATGTTTAGTTTCATCAATCATATGTGAGTAGTCATGAAATGATATAAGGTGTTTGATGAAAATGCTTGAGCCAAAACTTAAACGAGCTTCTCCATTTCATTCTGTTTCATTGAATTCGTTCTGCATTTCTATACATCTAAGCTCTAACAGCTTCATATCACCATCTCAAGATTTACACCTTCGTACACCGTAAGAGACTTTTACAATCGGAAAACAGAATGAAGGGAAAGGTAATCTAACTTTTTTCTATTGGAATATGAATTTTCCAAATGAATAAGAACTAAATCTTGACTTGTATACACTTAGTATATACATACGAGCCTCCACGTTTGACCATGCGATACACTACAACATAGTATAGTTAGCATTATTAATACATTTAAAAACAACCAAACATAGAGAGAATCATTGAAATACAAGGTATTTTTATTGTGTTTATTCCCACGCACTCAAAGCAATCGTCGTTACTTTTACTAGTTAAAGATGCAAAATACCAAAGTAAATGATATTCAGTTCAAGCAGGACTGGAAGGACTGCAAATAATTCAGTCAGACAAATAAATCATGCTAATGTATGCTTAATAAGAACTTTAATCAAAGGAGACGCTTCAAATATCGCTTAACCAAAAAAAAGTGAAATTTATTAGCAGACAAAGCTTTGAAAACAATTCCCAGATATAATTTGTTCAAATAACTCTTAAGAAACAAGAAACATAGTGCAAAGATGGAGAGATAATGCAATATAACTTCAATCTTGCAAAAAATTTATTTTTAATTCTCGCATTTGCTGACATTAACAATACACATAGGGCATAAATTTGAGTCTATGATTATGAGTCAAGAAGCATAATTAGCTTTCTAAAGGGGCTCATGTCCAAGCTGTTGTGAGCCAATTCAGAAAGAAAACTACCTTTGACACATCAGATATTTTGTTGTGCAGTGTGTGTTCCCTATGAATAGTTACTAACTATCTCCAGTCCTGAAAATTATCTTTGACTCTACATGTTATTGTCTATCGGTCTCACCCAACAGTCAGGTGCCCGTTGGGTTCTCTCTCTTTGTCTTTTGTAGCTTCTAAAACGTTGTAAAATCACCAAAGAAGCCTTCTTTTGGGATTAATCTACTCCATGTACCTAAAAAGACAAATGTATATGCAAACATGTTCCCATATGCATAAGTATAAATGAAAATGCAATGAAACACTAAGGAAATCATGATTTTTATGACTTAAAAACACATGATATCAAACACATAATTGCATTCAAAACACCTCCTAAAACCACTCCTTTTCATCTCGTCTAAGTAGAAAGGCATGTCATCTTCCAGTTGAGGTTGAGTACAAAGAAAAATAGGCAGTAAAGAAGCTTAACTACGACATCAAGTCAGCAACTAAGAGACGATTGATTCAGTTGAGTGAGCTGGATGAGATTCCCAAGATTCATATGAGAATTCTAAGATCTACAACGAAAACACTAAGGCAGACAATGACATGAAGATATGTACTAGGACTTTTTCACCAAATGACTAGGTTATACTCTTCAACTCATGCTTGAAACTCTTTCCTAATAAGCTTACATCGCGATGGTCAGGAACTCTTTTATTTTTAATGGAAAGTAACAAAGGAAAAACGTTAAAGCAACAAGATAGGAAAGAGAAAATGGAGTGTCTAATGGCTCCAAGCTTAAATTTGGTGGAGAGATTACGAAATCTAGAGCTTGGTATAGCTGAAAGCTGTTTCCAATTTAGAGTTACAGTTTGAAAGTTATGACCGATATCCAAACCTGGATCTGGAAAAATCAAATCTTTAATTTTCAAACTTTGGGAAAACATTATTGTCGAACCAGAAGGAACCAGATGCCGATTTACATACCATTGGAAAGGTCTTGCTCCAAAATTTCCACAGAAACTTTTAGATCCTAATTTGTTATATCCTTGATATTTACTTGCTTTTTAGGTTCTTTTATACCTAATTTTTATCACTATTTGCAGGCATCAAAACAAACCTTCATATTTTACGGCTTACCATAATTCCTGTCGAATAAATTCGTAGTATAGCTATTTGGTCTTAAGTCTATCGACTCGTAAGTACTATTTTGTTTGCTCTGTACTTGTAGTCTTATTTCTGCATTTGAAACCGCAGCAAATCACAAAGAGTGACAGGTCAACCCTCGAGGTTTTCTTATTAATGGACGTGGAAAATATTGTCTAGATCCACCCATGGCAGATTATATTGGGCCTAACCCATATTACATCTCTAATTGTCCCAAAATATAGCTCCTTGCTGTGCTACTTTCTGGCCATGCCTACTCCCCACGGTTGGGTACCACAATATTAAAATTGTAGACATTACCGTGAAACTTTAAGTTAAATAATTTGAAGAAATACACACATTATTGGTACCTTAACGTTAATAATGAAGTAAATGAAAGAATACAGTTGAATAACCAATATTTATGATTAAATGTATTTATAAATTTTAATATTATTTTTTGTGAAAAATAATAAAAAAAATTTAGACAAAAAATATTAATCATCCAATGTTCTTATGTAATAAGTTATATTATATATATATATATATATTATATATATATATATATATATATATTTCATGCCAAGAAATATATTTTTAGTTAATTTGAAATTATGGCTCACAATTCATGTTGTTAATAAGTTATTTTGAAGGCTTATTTATTTGTATAAATAAGATGTTTTGGCGCATTAATAAAATTTTCTAATATGTTAGTTATCTATATGAGAAAATATTAAATGTCTGAATCTTTTTGAAAAAACAAGTGTGGAGTAATGTATAATAAATAAATTGCAAACATTTCCATAAAATTTTAAGTAAGAAAATTTGAAGAAACATATTGATGATATCTCAACATTAACAATGGTGTTAATGAAAATGTAAATTTCAAAAAACAAAATTTTTTTTTAGGATATATTTATATCCAAAAATTTCAGTACTTTTTTTTAATAAATATATTATCAAAATTATAAGGAAACAAAATTATTCCCGGCACTTTTACATTGAGTTCGACTAATCTGGATTTTCATTTTTGGAGAATACCTTCACAATCAGGAGAGAAGTAAATATATAAAAAGTTTCCTATGGATTTTGGGATTTTGGTGGAAAGCTAGGAATCAAGTGCATCAAAGGACATTCCCAGGACCTCCTTATATTTTAAATCATGCTATTAGTGACCACTTGGTCTGGGAGGCAGCTAGAGGAAGTCCAAATAAGGAACTTGAGGAAAGAAATCACTTGAACAGGATTATTAATCCTATAAGGTGTCAAATAGACATATTGAACTGGATCCCACTTCATACTTAGGATGAATTTATTATCGAGAGGGACAGATCTTGCTCGTAGAAGCCCTTCACCACTTCATTCGGAGGTGGAAGTATTGATTTGTCATTGAAAACTATCTTAGCCATAAGGATAGATTGTCAGGATTTCAAATCAAACTCTGCAGAGATCATCTAAATGGTGCATTTTCCTGATGATTGACCCGTTTTCTTCAATCCTCTAGATGAGATTGGTTTGCTTTGAGCTTTTTCCCCCCATTTTACTCTTTCTATCACTGATAGTAATTTTAATTTAAAGGCCAACTGTTTAGCTCGGATCTCTAGAACTTCTTTTGCTGAGTTTTATTATGTAAACATTTATCCTCCTATTTGGACAATCATTCAAGGAGACATATTCTAATAAACATGTGGTTTGAAAAAAAATTCCAATTTTTAATATAATATATTAAAAATTATATTTTCTGATGAACTGATTTTTTTAGTCAATTCAAACTTTTGGCGTGCAAGGTATTTAATAACTAAAAAGTTATTTTGGTGCGTTATTAATTTCTATCAAAAGGTTTTGTGTTGTGTTAGTTAATATTGCTAGTAAGTTAGCTATATACAAGAGGAAGATTAAATATATGAATATTTTGCGAACAAAGAGTGTGAAATACTGGCGTATAAAAAATATAGAGACTTCGTTGTGAAGCTTTGAATATATATTTTTGAGAAAATGTAATAGTGATGTATCAACTTTTAGCAATGAAAGGAGTCAACCTAATGTTTTGAGATACTAAATTTAAAATTTTAAAAATTCTAAATATATTTTATTATTTAATGAATTCAAAAATTTAGCGCGTAATTTAAGTTGTTAATAAATTTGTTTATCATGTTATGTATTTATGCTAATAGGTAGTTTTAGCATGTTAATTATTTTTACCAATGTATTAGTTATATATAAGAAAAATATCAAATGTGTTGAATGTTGACACCTAGATCACGGCCCAAACAGATTAGGCCTATTTCGAGCTTAATTAGGAAAATTTCAAGTAGTTTAGTTAGTGTTAAGAGCCCATTAAGCCCAAATTAGTAAACCCTAGGACTAGTCATTGTAAATAGAAGTCAATCCCTTGATAGATTCCACAAAACCAAAAGCTTAGAAACTTGAGAGATAAATTAGAGAGAGACGAGGAGCCCTACCCACCATCGCCCAAGCCCTTCGCCGCCGCCGAGTTCATTGACCACCGGGAGCTTTTATTGTGTGTGGTCTGGCGTGTAACTTTTAGTTGTAGCAAGATCCATCTTTTTCAATAGTTTCGGTAAGCCCTAGAACCCTAAAACCTTATGTTGTGTCCGTAGGAATCCTAGAACTCTTTTTCTGGATTAGGTATAATCTTTTTTTGTTGATTTAAGATACTTATCAATAAAGATGTTGGGAAGAGTTTCGATAAGGAGATGGAACAATGATAGAATGCAGTTTATGGGGCAGCATTCAGAAAACCCTAGCCAGGGACTGTGTGATGTGCCAAGGTGAGGATGTGATTTGTGGATCTTCTTATGCTTTTAGATTGATCTGTTGTGCTATGGTAATCTGAGTGTTAGGAGTCTAGTTTGTGTGATGCATTAGGGTTAAAGATATATTTGTGACATGTGAGAAGCTCTACAAATAGAGATAGCTCTTTATGAAGAGTAGATCAAGAATGTCGGTATGTAGGTCTGGCTAGCCCAAGATGCAGCTGGTTAACCTGATGAACGGGAAAACGATTTGGGTTATGCAGAGTTGATCTTATTATTTCTTTGTGTTGCTTTGTTTGCTGCATTCATATCGTTGATTAGGATTGAATTGCATGAGTTAGAACTGAATTGCATGAATTTTAAATTGAGTTGCATGAGAATGTTAGGTTGTTAGATTCTATGAGGCATGTAGATAACTAGCACTTTAAGCTATCACAGGCGAAATTGATCATTCTTAGTTAGTAAAGCTTCAAACTGTTTACTCATGCCTCCTTGTATGGATGCATGGTTAGGAGGGACTGTTTATATGTGAGACTTTTATGTTAAAAAGGAAATTTTGGTAGTCAACTAAGCTTTAGCTTACGTAAACCAATGGGGCGCAACCGGTTTCCGAGGAACTCAGGACTGGAGCGTCACATTGACTATTTGGCAAGAAAACTATGAAATTTTATATTTGAAAACAAAAAATGTGTAAATTTTCTGCAAAAATAGAAAAACAATCTAAAATATTACAAGAGAAAATATTGCCCACTATATCCATCTAAAGATTTTTCTTTCACTTCCAAACTCAAAATCCCTATATTGAAAAGATCCCCAAAAAATTGAAGACGGCCAATAACAACGGAAAGCACTAGCAACAACCGCAAATGGTAACAACGGTCAACCCTCAGAGAAGATCATCGTATTCAGTCTTCACCAAGGCTCCTGATTATTTTCATCAAGGTATGTTTTGCAAGCTTGAAGTTATGTTGCATTAAATATCTCTTCATCTCTTACTCAATTTCAGGTTTCTTAAGAGTTATTTGAACAAATTATAGCTGGGAGTTATCTTCGAAGCTATGTTACTAATAAATTTCAATTTTTTTTTTATGTTAATCAAATTTTAAAGCGTCTCATTTGATGAAAGTTCTTATCAAGCATACATAACCGTGATTTAATTGTTTGACTGATTGATTTGCAGTCCTACCAGTCCTTCTTGAACTGAATATCATTTACTTTGGTATTCTGCATTTTTTACCAATACTAGTTACGGCGGCTGCTTTGCATGTGTGGGAATAAACGCTTTTAAATGTATTTTGGATTTCAATGACTATATCTATGCATGGTATTTTATAAAATGTATTAATAATGCTAACTAAAATCTGTTGTAGTGTATCGCATGCATAGACGTGGAGACACGTTGTCCACGTTAATTTTTGGATACGTTTGTGAAATTTATCTTCCAATTTAAACAAGTTGGATTGCCTTTTCCTTAGTTCTGTTTTTTCCTGATTATAAAAGTCTATTTGGGTGTACGAAGGTATGAATTATGTGATGGGTGATCAAAAGAAGTCAGAGCTTAGATGTCCAGAAATGCAGAGCGAGTTCAGCAAAACAGATGGTGAACATCTCCATTTCATCTCCTGATACGTTTAAATGTCAACAAAAACATATCAAGAGATGAAATGGAGATGTTCACCATTTGTTTCTCTTAAATGGTTATGGATTTTAGCACATTTAAGCTCTTATTTCTTATGATCACTCATCTTAAAATTCACACGTTCGTACATTCAAAGAGACTTTTATAATCGGAAAAAATAGAATGAAGGGAAATGCAATCCAACTTGTTTAAATTGGAATATCAATTTTGCAAACCTATCAAGAACTAAATCTGGAGCTAGATACAATTAATATATGCAACAACGAGCCTCCATGTTTCACCATTTGATATGCTACAACAGATTTTAGTCAGCATTATTAATACATTGTAAAAACTACCATAGATAGAGATAGCCATTTAAATGCAAAATATTTTTACACGTGTTTATTCCCACGCACACAAAGAAGTCGCCTTTACTTTTATTGCTTAAGATCCAAATATCAAAGTAAATGATATTCAGTTCAATCAGGACTGGAAGGACTGCAAATCAATCAATCAAACAAAAAACATGCTTATGTATGCTTAATAAGAACTTTAATCAAAGGAGACTCTTTAAAATTCTCTAAACAAAAAAAAACTGAAATTTATTAGTAGAAAAAACTTTGAAGACAATTCGTGGGTATAATTTTTTCAAATAACTATTAAGAAACCCGAAATAGAGTGTAAAGTTGAAGAGGTACTGCGACACAACTTCAAGCTTGCAAAAAAAATTTCTTTTTGATTTTCTCGCATTTGCTGATGACAGTAACAGTACACATAAATAATAACTATACGTCTGTGATTATGAGTTAAGCATAGTTAGTTTTCCGAACGAGCACATGTCCAAGCTGTTGTGAGCCAATTCTGTAAGCCAACTATCTTTGACACATCAAAGATTTTGCAATGTAGTGTGTGTTCCCTATGAATATACCAACTATCTCCAATCCTGAAAATTATTTTTGGCTATGCATGATCATTGTCCATTGTTCTCAACCAACAGTCAGGTGTCTGTTGGGTCCTTTCATGGAGCTTGTTTTAGCTTTTGTTAGCATCCAGTGCTCATAACTTCTATCCTCAATCTCCCTTCGTCTTCATTAGCTACTAGAACGTTGTAAAATCACCAAAGGAACCTTCTTTTGGCACTAATCTACTCCATGTAACTAGAAAGAAAAATTCATATGCAAACATGTTCCTATATGCCTAAGTATGAATGAAAATACAATGAAACACTAAGAAAATCGTGCTCTAAATGACTTAAAAACACATGATATAAAATACATAACAGCATTCAAAACACCTCTTGAAACCACTCCTTTTCATCTTGTCTACGGAAAGGCGTGTCATCTTCCATTTGAGATTGAGTACAAAGCAGAATAGGCAGTAAAGAAGCAAACTACGACATCAAGCCACATTAAAGAAGCTTAACTATGACACCAAGCCAACAACTAAGAGACGTTTGATTTAGTTGAGTGACCTGGATGAGATTCACTAAGCTTTGTATGATTCTAAGATCTACAACAAAAAGACTAAGGCAGACCATGACATGCAAATAGTTTCTAGGACTTTGTCAACTAATGACCATGTGATACTCTTTAACTCACGACTGAAACTCATTCCTGGTAAGCTTACATTGCTATGGTCAGTTACTTTCAAGACTAAAGAAGTGAAGCCTTATGGTGACACAGTACTTTGGAATCGCATTGCAGGTGACTTCACTGTCAATGGACAACGTCTTAATACATATCTTTTAGACATTGATGAAGACGAGAGAGATTTAATTCTTGTATTTGGTGCACCTCATGCCTAGTCCAAAAACCAGGTCAATCTAATGAATTTAAACAAGATCATAGTAGGAGGCAACCCAATGGTATTAGCTTAGTTACATGAACTGTATAAAGGAACAAAGGAAAAACGTAAACACAACAAGAAAGGCATGAGAAAAACATGACAGATTTGACCAGCCTTAGTGTAAAAATTAAATGAAATGTCTAACGGAATCCAAGCTTAAATTTTGTGGAGAGATTACTAGCTGAAGGTGGTTTCTAATTTAGAGTTACAGTTTGAAAGTTATGACCGATTTCCCAAGAAGGATCTGGAAAAATTGAATATATGATTAGCAAACTATGGGTGAACATTGTCGTCGAACCAGAAGGAACCTGGAGCTGATATACCAACCATTGAAAATACCTTACTCCCAGAATTCCACAGAAACTTTCATATCTTAATTTGTTAAACCCTTGATATTAACATGATTATATGATTCATGATTCTCTGCAATTGCCCAATTGCCTACCATTTTCTGTTATTGATTTAACCTAGATATTAATTGCTTTTTAGGTTATTTTATTGGTAATTTTAATCACTATTCACAGCGATCAAAACAAACCTTAATATATTATAGCTTACCATAATTCCCATCTAATAAATTCGTAGTATAGCTATTTGGTCTTCAGTGGAATGACCAATAAGTAGTACTACCGAAACATCAGGTGTTTCAAAATCCCACAAGTCTCGAAAGAAGAAAATGAATAAGGAAACTAAGTTAGCCATTCTCCATTAACCATTCTCCATTCTCCGTTCTCTATTCTCCATTGAGATACCATCAATACATTCTTCAAAATTTCATACGTTAAATTTCATGAAAATATTTGCACTATATTTAATATACGGTACTCCATTCTCTTTTTCAAAAAATATTCACACATTTAATGTTTTCTCTTATATATAACTAAATTATTTGAAATTTTAATCTGCGTCAAAACATCTTATTCATACAAATAACCAATGCGACAAAATAACTTATTAACAACATGAATTGTGCGCCAAAAGTTTGGAACAACTTAGCAAATATTGAGGCGCAGTTCTTCAAACAAATATTATGTATTAGTTAATTGGCTAAATGCTAGTGACCATTACACTTCGTTTTGTCACCGAGCTACACAAGCTAATGCTTTGAAGAATGCATCAAGCGTATCGTTAAATGGAAACGTATTAACAGACCCTGAATGTTAGAATTTTGCGGAACAACTTATGAGAATAAGAGAATAGTGTAGAGAGAATGGAGAATACAAGAGAAAAATCTTCTTATTAATTTTGTTTAAACAAATACATCCAAATATATAGATTACGTTTAAAATATAGATGTGCTGCATGAACATCATAGAAACTTGTAGATGAGCTGCATGTGGCTGCATGAAGAGGAGAGAGTGGAAAAAAAATAAATTATGGGCAGCAGGGTCGATCTTGAAACTTAAGCACAATCTGAGTCGAGCCAGACCGATCCATCTAAGGAGATATCGATCAATCCTAAAACTTATGACAAGATGATGGCGAGGAGGATCAATCGATCTGAGGCTGGATCGATCGATCCCAAAACTTACCACAAAATGGAGGCAAGGTGGATTGATCAATCTGAGGTAGAATAGATCGATCCGAAAACTTACGATATTTCTGAGGAATATAAGATCGATCGATCCGATATTTTATCAATCGATCCAAGGTGATCTTGATCAATACTCACCCTTAAAGCTTAGCCGCAAAGACACCAAAGGCTAAGTTTGGAACCCCGTGAAGCATCACCTCATAAAAAATTATCATGGAAAATCGATTGGGATAAAACCTAGTTAAGCGAAAAAAGTATGATGCCCACAGAGAGAGGATATGTGATCACAGATGTGAAATGTCTACAAGTACAATTTTGCTATGGATGTGAGAACAAACTTTAAGACTTGCAGCCTTGGTGAAGATGTCCACCAATTAATCCTCACTGCTAGTGTAGAATGGTAGGATCGTGCCATCTTCAATCTTCTCTCTAACCTTGTGAACATCCACTTCGATGTGTTTGGTTATTTTATAAAAGACTTAATTGGTTGCGATGTGAATGGCCGCTTGATTGTCTCAATGAAAGGTGATCAGACTGGAAGACTCGATGCTAAAGTCTTTAAGGAGAGCTTTGAGCCAAGTAACCTCATTTGTTAACTTTCTAATTGCTCGATATTGAGCTTCCACACTTGAACAAGATACCAACTTTTGCTTCTTTGATTTCCATGTGACCAATTTCCTCCAATGAAGGTACAATATCCAGTTGTCGATTTTCTATCCAACATATCCCCGGTCATAGTAACCTATTATCTCAGTGTTCCCATTTCTTCCCATCGAAATTCCTTGGCCTGGACCTCGTTTGAGATATCAAAGGATTCGCTCCACCATGTTCCAATGAAACTTTGTGGGAGTTTTCATGTCTTGACTGACTTGATTCATAGCAAAACAAAGATCAGGTCTAGTAATGGTTAGATTGATCAACTTACCAACAAGGCAACGATATTGTGTCGGATCCTCATATGGTTTATCTTCTTCCTCTTCTTCGCCTTTCTTCCCCTTGTGCTTGGCCTTGTAGCAGTCTATGAGTGGAGTCTTGGCCAGTTTGACTCCAAGTTTACCTGTCTCATCTAAAAGATTAAGTGTGTACTTTCTTTGTAAAAGAAATAAGCCTTCCGGAGAACGACAAACTGCAATGCCTAGGAAGTACTTTAGCCCCCCAAGGTCTTTAATATCAAAAAAAAATTTAAGGTAGTTTTTAATGGATTAAATACCTTTCTTATCATTACCAGAGATGATAAGATCATCCACATATATGAGAACCACAATGATACCTTGAGAGACTTGGAGTGTGAACAAAGTGTGGTCGGCTTCAGATTTCTTAAAGCCTTGGTCTTTGAATGTGGAGCTCAACTTGTGACACCAAGCCCTTGGTGATTGGTTTAGCCCATATATAGCCTTTTGTAGCCGTAAGACCTTACCAAGGGCAATTGAGCCTTCAAGGCCGGTTGGAAAAGTCATGTAAACTTCTTCATCAAGTTCACCTTGTAGGAATGCATTCTTGACATCCAACTACCACAAATCCCAAGATAAATTAGTAGCCAAAGAAAGGAAAACTCTTACCATGGGGAGTTTGGCGACAAGATCAAAGGTATATGTATAGTCTTTTCCATAGGTTTTTGTAGAACTTCTTCCCACTAAACATGTTTTGTACCGTTCAATATCTCTATTGTTCCAAATGGGTCTTCGCCATTAAATACTTGAACAATAGAGATATTGAACGGTACAAAACATGTTTAGTGGGAAGAAGTTCTACAAAAACCTATGGAAAAGACTATACATATACCTTTGATCTCGTCGCCAAACTCCCCATGGTAAGAGTTTTTCTTTCTTTGGCTACTAATTTATCTTGGGATTTGTGGTAGTTGGATGTCAAGAATGCATTCCTACAAGGTTCCCAGATCCATTTCATCCCATGTATGATTATGGTTCATGGCTCCAGCTCGTTATAAACAGCATCCATCCATTCTTTCCTTTCTTTGGCCTTCTCATAGCTTTGAAGTATCCTGTGTAATTCAATCTTCCCAAGAAATGCTTGATGGTTAGTTGGCAAAAGGTCAAGCGAACATACAAATTAAATAGGATGAGCCACGCCTTAATTGTTGTAGTAAACTTGTGTGTTCACCCATTTGGAAGGATGGCGTATCCTTGTGCTTTGTTTAAGTGGAGGAGGAGTATCTTCATTAGCTTTTTCGTCCTCTTCTTCCTCTCTATGAGGTGTAGTCTCTTCATTTGGACTCACTTGTACCTCTTGGTCATTTTGATTATTGATTTAAACCCTCTGATCATGTTCACGAACACATGGATGCAATTTTAAAGATGATATGTTTTTTTTCGATTGCCTCTTCTATTTGTATTTGTGATGGTTGATTTCCATGATGATCTAGAAGCAATCCCAAGCATGTTTCCCTGTCGGATGGAGAGTGAGATAGGTATTTCACGTTTTCCCAATCCTTTTTGTCATGATATTCTTGATTTTCGATAAATTTCACATCTCGAGAAACAAACGATGATAGTTGATGAGGTCAAAGCACTTGTAGCCATTCTGAGTCATTGAGTAGCCTAGGAACATACACTTAGTACTCTTGGCATCTAGGGTGTTCCTCTGTTCACCTGGAAGTAACACAAAGCAAAGACACCCAAATATCCGTAAATGATCAATTGATGGTTTGACCTGTTAAGTACCTCAAATGGTGACATATCTTTTAGGAATTTGGTTGGAATCTGATTGATGAGATAGCATGATGTCATAACTGCATCACCACAAAATCTTCTTGGTACATTGGCATGGAACATCATGGATTTTGCTAACTCCATAAGGTGTCAATTCTTCCTTTCCACCACTCTATTTTGTTGAGGTGTGTAAGGACAGCTTGTCTAATGCATGATTCCGTGTTTTGCAAGATGCTCTTTGAATCTATGACTTGTGTATTCTCCTCCATTTTCCCAATTTAGTACCTTAGTTTTAGCATTAAAATGATTAGTCACGTAGCTTTGGAAGTTAAGAAAGACATCAAACACACGATCTTTAGAAAGTAGTAATGTTATCCACGTGTATTTTTATTTCGCATCTGTGAAAGTCATAAAATACTTGTTGTTATTTCTATAAAAAACATGGAGATGTCCAAAAATTAGAATGAACAAGATCCAAACAATTTTTGTAAATAGTAGAAGATTTGGGAAAACAGACTTGCAATGTTTTCCAAGAATACAAGCCGCACAACTAGAATGATCAAAAGATACATTAGGAAACATCAACTCAAGAGCACAAGAATGAGGATGACCTAATCTAGCATGTCACATAGCATTATTAAAACAAGAATTACAAAAAAATAAGTAGAAATGTTGGTGAGAGGTTTGACACATTGTCATACACGTTTTTGAGAGTATCCCATAGTTTCTTTGTAGTTTCACAATAAGAATAAACTTCAAGGATAGAATCTTTAAGAGAATTTTGGAGGATTCCGAGGATAGGTTGATCTTCTTGAAACCATTTGGCTTCCTTCTCAAGGGCAACCTCCTCTCCTCCAACAACGATGGTTTATTTTCCATCTCTTGTAGTGGCTTCCTTTGGAGGTTGAGTAGTTTCAATATGACTCCAAAGTTTTCAGCCACACAGAGCGGTCCTTATGGTCATAGACCACAACAAATAGTTCCCTCCCTTGAGAACAACCAGAATCACCACAGTTTTTCATTTTTTGATAGTTTAACACAAATAGATGAAGATGAAGAGATTGGTAAAGGGTTTATACGATACGTGGTGTTACGATCCAAGAATGGGACGATACATACAAGAATGTTTTTCTATTCGAAAGAGTAGTATCTTAGGGTCTCCTGTACCCGTATTTGTTTTCCAGCCGTTATACTGTATGGAAGAAATGTTAGCAAGAGAATTCTAAGAAGAAAGATAGAAGAGAATAACAGAATAGGACTTAACGCTCTGATACCATGTTAGAATTTGTGAAACAACTTATGAGAATAAGAAAATAGTGTAGAGAGAATGAAGAATAGAAGAGGAAAATCTTCTTATTAGATTCGTTTAAACAAATAAATTCAAATATATAGATTACAAGTTTAAAAAATAGATGTGCTGCATGAACAAAATAGAAACTCGTATATGAGCTGCATGTGGTTACATGAAGGGGAGAGAGTGGAGAAAAATTAAATTCTGGATGGCAGGGTCGATCTAGGTTGGGATAGATTAATTTGAGTCAGGATCGATTGAACCCGAAACTTATGCGCAAACTGAGTCGAGTCGTATCGATTGATCTGAGGATGGATGGATCAATCTTGAAACTTACGGCAAGATGATGGCAAGGCGGATTGATCAATCTAAGGCTGGATCGATCGATCACAAAACTGACGGCAAAAATGGAGGTAAGGTGGATCGATCGATCTGAGGTGGGATCGATTGATCCAATAACTTACAATCGTTTTGAGGAAGATCAGATCGATCAATCGATCCAAGGTGATCTTGATCAATATTGAAGACATAAAGAATGAAGGGGTGGAACATTTCAAACGACTTCTCCAACTAACTACTAAAACAGTTTCCTAGACATATTTAGAGAATCTCTTAGATTTCATTGTTCATGACACATACATGCACTTCTTGTGAGGACAGTTTTATTGGAGGAAATCAAAGAAATGGTGTTATCAATGCAATCATCCAAAGCTCTAGCACCAAATGGTTACATGATAAAAATTTTACCGATCAGCTTGCTAGTAATTGGATCCAATTTTATGTAGGGTTTCTAATTATTATTTTTCCCGGCTTTATGCCCTGTGGAATCAATACAACAATTCTATCTTTGGTACCTAAGATGAATGTATATTTATCCATAAAGGATTACCGACTTATTGCATGGTTTAACATTCTCTATAAGGTTATCCCTAAAATTCTTGCTAACCGGAAGAAATATGCACTTCCTCAGATGATTGAATAGATTCAAAGTGTGTTTGTATAAGATAGAAAATTATTAGAGAAAGTATTACTTGCTACAGAGCTAGTTAAAGATTACCATTAAGATTATATTTCATCTTGGTGTGCAATCAAGTTTGATATCTTCAAAGCATTTGATATAGTGCAATAGGAATTCCTCACGACTATACTTCAAGCTATGAATTTCCCAGAAAAAAGTATTCACTGTATTTACCTTTGTATCTCCACTACTTCGGTCTTGGTGTTCATCTATGAGTTTGCGGGTTATTTTAACAGTGAAAGAGGGATTCACTAGGGTTCCTCCCTTTCTCCTTCTCTTTATGTGTCTGCAAGAAATGTGTTATCAAGGATGCTAAATAAGTCCGTACGAGAAGGGCTCTTCGGGTATCACTAAAATGTCATTACGGTTTTGGCTGCATCAAGTTTGGGTCATACAAAAACATTCAAAACGGTTACAAAAGCTCTACAAGCAGGATCTTGATGGAAGACTATGTTAAGGGATGATTAAGGCTTCATCATGAAGTGTAATTCATGTCAAATAAAGTAGAACAAAAGTAGAAGGAATGAGATGCCTCAAAACCCGATTCTAGAGGTTGAGATCTTTGATGCATTGAGAATTGACTTCATGCGATCTTTCCCTTCATCATATGGGAATAATTATATCTAGGGCTGGACAAAAAAAACCTAACCTGAGTACCTGACCCAAACCCGACTCAAAAACTTATACCCGAATCCAAATCCAAACACGATAAATTATTCCATTGGAGTGTAAATCCCTAAACCCAAAAAACCCGTTAGGGTATCCGAAAATCTTAAAATACATACCTACCCATAGGAAAAATACCCTAATTTCAAGGATCCTACCCTATAAATGTGTGTTTTGTATGTGTAACATACACAAACCCGATCCGTATCCAAACCGAAAAACCCAAAAAACCCAAAAAAAAACCTCGAAAGACCCCCAAAAACCCAAAAACTCGGAAAACCTGAATCCGAACTCGAACCCAATTAAAACCAAAATTTTAGAGTTTTTATACGGCTTTGTAGCTGAAACCTGAACTCAACCCGAACTATAAAAGTTCTACTTGAATCTGAACCCGAACCCGGTAAATTATTTCATTGGAGAGTAAATCCCTAAACTCTAAAACGCGAAGCCGATCGGATTTTATACAAACCCGAATCCATAACCCAAATGCCAAGCCCTAGTTACATCCTTGGGGTGGTCATTATGTCCCCAAGTTGGTAGAGGGTTTTGAAAAGCCGACTAATGATGCTAAATTTGTGTTGAAAATGTTTAAGAGCATCATCTTTCCGCGATTTGGTCCCTAGGTTTGTGATGAGTGATGGAGGCTCCATTTCATCAGCAAGGTCTTTGAGAACCTCCTTAAGAAGCATGGAGTCAAGCACAAGGTTGCAATCTCGATTAGAGATTCGCCTTGATGCATATGAGAGTTTAAGGATTTACAAAAAGAAGACCAAAGCCTTCCACGACATGAAGATCATTCTGTAAGACTTCAAAGTAGGTGATGATGTCTTGTTGTTCAATTCCCGGGTGACTCTTTCCGGGGAAGCTTAGGTTGAGATGGTTCAGTCCATTGAAGATCAAGGACGTGAGGCATTATAATGCTATATTCTTGTGGAACAAATCCAGTGGGGAGTTTACGGCCAATGGGCAACGCCTTAAGCCGTATTTGACAATTGATTTCATCAAGGAAGGGACAACAATTTCTCTTTTGGATCTCACAAGTGCATAAACCCGAGGAACGTCAAGCTACATACATTAAACAAGCGCACATGGAAGGCAATCCCATTGTATCCTTTGTACATACTAGCACTTCTCCTTTTCATACTTCTTTCTGTATAAAAACAAACCACTGGCTGTGGACCACTGTGGCATGTCTCTTCGAAACACCAAATACACTATGCTGGAGTTGCTCCTAGCGGTCATCTGACACCACTGAAGAGGGCCGCTAGGATTAACACACTGCTACCTTTTACCGTTGCCAAGGTATATTTTTTATTATTTTTGTTTAATTCGTTTTAGGCTGCAATTTAAATCAGAAAACCTTCTTTTATTTCTCTTCTGCAATCGACAAAGATTTTTCTTCTCTCCTTTGCTTTTCAACGATTTCTCTCTTCCTCCTCTCACACATACACACTCAATTTTGCTCGATTTTTTCTTAGTTCGTTACAAGTTTCCATCTCTATTACTCTATTTCATCATCTCTTCCAAAATGTCCAAATGTACAATGCCACCCAACGAGCTACTAAGGCCACCAATTCTAATGGTACCACTTCCAAAGATAAATGGAAAGGAAAAGTTCTAGCCAAAACATCAAAGAAAGCGGGGGAAGAGTGATTAGCCCAAAGCCGTCACCTATAAGAAAAAGTTACACATTGTAGAGGAGTTGCCCGCTTAAGTCTCTCATGAGATTACCGAGTTTATGAGTGTTAAATTTACGGAGACACATATGGTGGATTGGAGGCCCTTCAAGAAGCTCGCTCTATATCCTACTTGTTTTTCATAGATTCTTCCTAGAAAGATCAGGAATTTAATAGGATGTGCAAAAATCATTGAAGAAATGGGGCTCACTAAGTTCTCTCAAACTTGAAACTACATTTATCCCGATCTTGTGAGAACGTTCTTTGCTTTGGTGGAGCTTGTCTATAAGAGACTGAGGAAACCTTCACCGGATGAGAGATGTTTGCCATTCAATATAGCCTGGACACTTTACATATCACCGTCAAGGAGACTTTTGTGGTTTATAGTTTCAACTATGGGATTAAGGTGAAGTTCCTGGAATTTGAGAATGCCGATAGATTTTGGGACACAATTACCGCGGGGAGTACTAGTGGAGCACCCAAGACCCTTATACGATATCTTGCGATCTGTTATGTCCATAAGTACTTTTATGAATCAATTCTCACTTCGATGGTGAGTCTAATATATTAACTTAGACACCATTATAACTCAGTTATGACATCTTGAGCTTGACAGAGATTCCAAGGTTCGTGAGGTTGTGTATCAACATTTGGTCTTTGTTTTATTATGATTTTACACAATGACTTGCATCCATTCACATTAGAGTCTAAACACTTCACCCACCATCAAACTAGCCTTACATTCCAAGTCCATGTCACAGTTGATATTTCCTTTGTGACACTACACTTGTAAAAACCAATGAATGTTAAAAGGTCGACAGTATAGATTTCATAATTCCTTAGGAGCTCAGGAGCCAGAGTATGGTAATGGTTGCTATGCTTATGGTAAAATACATGTAATACTAAATAATTATTTGTTTGTTCTTGCATAAGGAAAAGCAAATATTCAAGTCTAGGGGGAAATGATGTGTCATGGTTTTAAAGGTTTTAACATTGGATTCCATATGATAATTGAATCTTTTATCAAATCGAGGATTATGTTTTGTATCTTTTTGTTTTTTATTAGAGTTTTAACGGTTTTTACAAGTCATTAGAGTTCAATGATGATTTCTACCAGCTTTAGTCATTTCAAGGATTCAAGAATCAAATTAAGAAAAGATGACATCGACCGATCTGACTTTGGATCGACTAGTGAATCAAATTAATGCAGTGAAGCGTTTTAAGCGACCAAGCATGAGACAAGTTTTTCCAATTCCAACTTGTTATCTTGCTATTCGATATTTTTTTTTTTCAATTTTCATAGCTTTGGAAAATGAAATCTCTTACTCTTCTTGAAGTGCTTTCTGAACCCCGATATCGTTGTTTGAAATATATTCAATCATTAAATTCATTTATTATGATTTCATCTTTGTATGAGTAATCCACATGTTGAGTTTAGGGGGTTGTCCAAGGGGATTCGATGATCGATTTGGGTTAAGTTGTTAGATTATGGATTTACATTAAGAGTTATTCATCTATTGTATTCTCAGTGCTTATGTTAGCTTGATCACCTAGCATATGATTTCTAGGTTAACTTATATACCAAAAGCGATTGTTAGGTTGTTAGAATCATATTAGATGAGCTTAGTATCCTTAACCAACGAGAGTTGAAGTTAAGTCATCTAAGTAAAAATATCAAAATTCATTAGAATGATGGCATGTTTACTAGAGATCATTTGAGAGATTAATGTTCTAGGATTTTGGCTTAGATAGTTAGCACTGTGAGAGTATGTTAGCATTACACTAGTTATTCGAGTCTTAGAACTGTTTTTTAACAAATCTCTGCTAGTTAGATAGCTTATAGATCATTGATACCTGCCATATTCCTTTCACCAAATGCTCGTCTCCATAAGTTTACTTCATCTTTCTTTACAGCTATATTTAATTTACAAAAATCATTACAAAATCAATCCATATTTTTTCTTAGTTATATTCGACTCATTGGAAATTCGTAGTGTAACCTTGGTGTATGTAGATTCGATACACAATCAATACTACTATGTGTCATGTGTACTTGCAGCGATAGTAAGTTTTAAAACTTGAGACATCATTTACACCTTTGTTTTTATCACTTTTTGTTTCATCTTCCATCATCAATAGGTATATATATGCATTTGAGTCTCGAATTTGCATTGTTTTGCATTTTAGAATCATTGGGTGTTATTCTTGAATATTGTATGAGTTTTGAGTCCATATCACAACTTGGAGCTTAGATGGGGAGTTTTGAGGTGATCAAGGCAAACAAATGATGAGATTCTTGAAGAATTGACACAACCTCTTGAAGCAACCAGACTGGGATTGAAGAGACATGCTTCAGAGTGCAGCCGCAAAACCATCATCTTACAGCTAATGAGGACTACTGGGAGCTACAGAATGCACACCAAATCTGTTATCACTGCTCCACCAGACCGCTGGGATCAACACTGAAGACACAGCCATCAGTTATGATCGCTGACATGGACCGTTGGCTGCAACATTTTCTTATTCTTTTGGGATCCAGCCTGGCTTGTCCTAGGTCGACATGTTATGCATCAAATTTACTACTTATACTTTTTAGACCTAAATTAAAGAACTAAATCTCTTTTTAGTTAATTGTTTGCCTCTTTTGGATTTAAAATTTGATTGTACTAGGTCTTGTTTACCTTTTGCATTTTAGTGAATTACCTTTCATATCTATCTTATCATTTTCATTATGTTTTCAATATCACACTTAGTATGTTTAGTTTCATTAATCATGTGTGAGTAGTCATGAAATGATATAAGGTGTTTGATGAAAATGCTTGAACCAAAACTTAAACGAGCTTTTCTTCCCCAACCAATGGAAATTGATGTTAGTGTGATTAGTGCTTAGATTAAAATTGATTGTTAACGCTCATTAGTTGCTTCACAAACAAAATTTTATTGTTAATAATGTTGATTAATGAAGAGATTAGTACTATATAAGTAGATTAGTCTTGATTAGTGATTAATGACCTAGGATTATGTTAATAGTTTTTCCAAAGCCTCATAAGTGATCTATCATCTCATCTAAATCATTTTCCTTTCCCTTGACTCATTGCTTTATCATCTTACAATCAATAATGTTCTTAGCATTTTCATAGTTTCATCATTGTTATTGAAAAAAGCCAAATAAATCATATTTGTTTAGCTTAATTGATGTCATACATTCTTAGATTGTAATTCTATTTCCTTGTGGATCGAAACCTGTTGATACTAAAAGTGATTTCAGAGAAACAAATGGTGAACATCTCCATTTCACTGCTTGATACGTTTAAATGTCAACAACTAACAAAAACATATCAAGAGATGAAATGTAGATGTTCTACGTCTGTATATCTAAACTCTGATTTCTTCTTATCACCCATATGAATATGCACACCTTCGTACACCCAAAGAGGCTTTTATGATCGAAAAAACAAAATGTAGGGAAAGAAAATTCAACTTGTTTAAATTTGAAGATAAATTTTGCAGACGTATGAAGAACTAAATCTGGACCTGGATACACTTAATATATGCAAAAACGAGCCTCCATGTTTCTCAATGCGATACACTACAACAGATTCCATTCAAGATTATTAATACATTTAAAATACATGGAGATAGTCAATGAGTTGCAAAGTACTTTTAAACGTGTTTATTCCCACGCACGCAAAGAAGTCGCACTTAGTTTTATTGTCAGGCTTTCAAATCTGATTGTGCAGAGCTTGTCTCAATGGTGCATTCTTCTGTTGATTGACCCGCTTCTTCAATGTTCTAGACAAGATTGCTATGATTTGAGCTTCCTATCCCCGTTTTACTCTTCTGTCACCGATCGTACTTTAAATATAAAGGCTGATTGCTTAGCTCGGATCTCTAGAACTTCTTTTGCTTAGTTTTCTTATGTAAATATTTATCCTCATTTTTGGACAACCAATCAAGGAGTCATGTTGTCATTAACGTGTGGTTTGAAAAAATTAAATTAAACCAATGGTTTATATAATATATTGAAAATTTTATTAATTTACGATCAACTAATTGTTTCAGTGAATTCAAACTTTTGGCGCCCAATTTATGTTAATAACTAAAATGTTATTTTGGTGCGTTATTTATTTCTATCAAAAGGTTTTGTGCCGCGTTAGTTAATTTTGCTAAAAAGTTAGTTATATACAAGAGAAATATTAGATGTGTGAATATTTTAGGAACAAAGAGTGATATATTGGCAAATAAAAATATATAGACTTGGTTTTGAAACTTTGAATATTTTTTGAGAAAATATAATAATGATACCTCAACATTAACAGTAAAAGTGTCAAAATTATGAGGAAAAAAAAATTATCTAATATTTTTAGGTAGTAAATTTAAAATTTTATACATTCTAAATCAATATATTTTATTATTTAATCAATTCAAATTTTTGGTGTGTAGTTTATGTTGTTAATAAATTATTCTATCATGTTATTTATTTATATCTAATAGGTTTTTAATCCCGTTAATTAATTTGCCATTGTATTAGTTATATATATACGAAAAAGTATCAAATTTGTTGAATGTTACACTCAGATCACGTCCCAAAAAGATTAAGAGTATTTTGAGTTTAATTTGGAAAAACCAAGTTAGTGTTAAGAGTCCATTAAGCACAAATTAGTGTTAAGTGTCCATTAAGCCCAATTACAATTAGCTTAATTAGTCCATTAAGCGCATTAGCTGTTAGTAAATCCTAGGACATTACTATAAATGGAAGACAGCCTCTAGAAAGATTCCATAAACTACAAAGCTTAGAAACTTGAGAGATAAATTAGAGAGAGCGACAGAGACAAGGAGCCCTACCCACCATTGCTCAAGCCCTGCACCACCGCTGAGTTCACCGTCAACCACCGAGAGTCTCGTTTTGCATGTGATTTGGCGTGTAGCTTTTAGTTGTAGCGAGATCCATCTAGTTATGTAGTTTCCGTAATCCCTAGAACCCCAAAAGCCTAAGTTGTGTCTGTAGGAACCCTAGAACTCTGTTTATGGAGTAGGTCTTATATATTTGGGATTTGTGAGGAACTCTGCAAATAGAGATATTCTATATGTTGAGTAGACAAGCAGGTCTGTATGTAGGTCTAGCTATGCCAGAATGCAGCTCGTTAACTCAGTCGACGGACCAGCGATCCGCTTTTCCTGAGTTGATCTTATTATTGTTTCGTGTACTGCATTCATATATTTGATTAAGATTGAATTTCTTGAGTTAGAACTGAATTGCATGAACTTCAAATTGAGTTGCATGAGAACATTAGGTTGTTAGATTCTATGTGGCATGTATATGACCAGCACTTTAGGCTATCATAGTGGGATAAGTAGATCTAGATGTATATTATGATCATGTGGGCGAAAAAGATTATTCTCATTGAGTAACGCTTCAAACTGTTTGCTCATGCATGGTTATCCGGGAGTTACGTATGCAAGGACTGATTATATGTAAGAGTTTTATGTGAAAAAGGGAATTTTGGTATTTCAGCTAAGCTTTTGCTTACGTGAACATGTGGGGCAGATCCGGTTTTCAAAGAACTCTGACCGGAGCGTGACATTGAATGTTTTCCAAGAAAACTGTGAAGTTTTATATTTGAAAACAAAAAATGTATGAAAATATAGACAAATAGAAAAAATTCTGAAATATCGCATGAGCAAATATTGCCTACTGTATCCATCTAAAGATTTAGCTTTCACTTCCACGCTCATAATCCATAAATTGAATAAAAAACCCTAAAAACTGAAGATGGCCAATAACAACAGAAACCACTAGCAGCCACCATAGATTGTAAAACCGTACAACCCTCAAAGAAGATCATCATGTTCAGTCTTCAACAAGTCTTCTAATCATCTTCACCAAGGTATTTTTTGCAAGCTTGAAGTTATGTTGCATTATCTCTTCGTATTTGAACAAATTATATATGGTAGTTGTTTTGAAAGCTTTGTCTACTAATAAATTTCAGTTTTTTTTCCAAATGTTGATTAAGTTATGAAGTGTCTCTGTTGATGAAAGTTCATATTAAGCATACACAAGCCTGATTTATTTGTTTGACTGATTGATTTGCAGTCCTTCTAGTCATGCCTGAATTGAATACCGATTACTTTGGTATTTTTCAACTTTGACCAATGATAGTAACAGCGGCTGCTTTGCATGTGTGGGAATAAACACGTTTAAAAGTACTTTGCTATATCTATGCATCGTAGTGCTTTTAATGTGTTAATAATGCTGACTAGAATCTGTTGTAGTGTACCACATGGTGAAACGTGGAGGCTCGTTGTTGCATATATTAAGTGTATCCAGGTCCAGGTTTAGCTCTTTATACGTTTGCAAAATTCATCTTTCAATTTAAATAAGTTGGATTGCTTTTCCATTAATTCTGTTTTTTCGATAATAAAAGTCTGTTTGGATGTACGAAGGTGTGTATTTTGTGATGGGTGATCAGAAGAAGTAAGAGCTTAGATGTTCAAAAATACAGAACAAGTTCAGAGAGACAGATGGTGGGCATCTCCATTTCATCTCCTGATACGTTTAAATGTCAACAGCTAACAAAAACATATGATGAGATGAAATGGAGATGATCACCATCTGTTTCTTTGACCTCGTTTTACATTTCTATACATCTAAGCTCTGACTTCTTCATATCACCATCTCAAAAATTCACACCTTCGTACACCCTAAGAGACTTTAACAATCGGAAAAACAGAATGAAGGGAAAGGTAATCTAACTTTTTCAATTGGAATATGAATTTTTCAAATGTATACGAACTAAACCTTGACTTGTATACACTTAGTATATACATAACGAGCCTCCACGTTTGACCATGCGATACACTACAACAGTGTATAGTTAGCATTATTAATACATTTAAAAACAACCATACATAGAGAGAATCATTGAAATACAAAGTATTTTTAATGTGTTTATTCCCACGCACTCAAAGCAGTCGTCGTTACTTTTACTAGTTAAAGATGCAAAGTACCAAAGTAAATGATATTCAGTTCAAGCATGACTGGAAGGACTGCAAATAATTCAGTCAAACAAATAAATCATGCTAATTTATGCTTAATAAGAACTTTGATCAAAGGAGACACTTGAAATATCGCTTAACCAAAAAAAAAGTGAAATTTATTAGCAGACAAAGCTTTGAAGACAATTCCCAGATATAATTTGTTCAAATAACTCTTAAGAAACCAGAAACTGAGTGCAAAGATGGAGAGATAATGCAACATAACTTCAATCTTGCAAAAATGTTTTTTTTAATTCTCGCATTTGCTGACATTAACAATACACATAGAGCATAACTTTGAGTCTATGATTATGAGTCACCCATAATTAGCTTTCTAAAGGGGCTCATGTCCAAGCTGTTGTGAGCCAATTCAGAAAGAAAAATACCTTTGACACATCAGATATTTTGCAGTGCAGTGTGTGTTCCCTCTGAATAATTACCAACTATCTCCAATCCTCAAAATGATCTTTGACTCTACATGTTATTGTCCATCGGTCTCACCCAACAGTCAGGTGCCCGTTGGGTTATCTCCTGGAACATGTTTTACCTTCTTCTTTGCATCCAAATATTATAGCGCTTCCATCCTCAATCTCTCTTTGTTTTTTGTAGCTTCTAGAATGTTGTAAAATCACCAAAGAAGCCTTCTTTTGGGACTAGCTACTCCTTGTACCTAGAAAGACAAATGCATATGCAAACATGTTCCCATATGCATATGTATGAATGAAAATGCAATGAAACACTAAGGAAATCATTATTTTTATGACTTAAAAACACATGATATCATACACATAACTGAATTCAAAACACCTCTTGAAACCACTCCTTTTCATCTCGTCTAAGGAGAAAGGCATGTCATCTTCCAGTTGAGGTTGAGTACAAAGCAAAATAGGCAGTAAAGAAGCTTAACTACGACATCAAGTCAGCAACTAAGAGACGATTGATTCAGTTGACTGAGCTGGATGAGATTCACCAAGATTCATATGAGAATTCTAAGATCTACAATGAAAAGACTAAGGCAGACAATGACATAATATGTTCTAGGAATTTTTCACCAAATGACTAGGTTATACTCTTCAACTCATGCTTTAAACTCTTTCCCAATAAGCTTACATCGCGATGGTCGGGAACTTTCAAGATTAAAGTAGTGAAACCTTATGGTGTCATAGTAGTTTGGAATAACAATGGCGGTGACTTCACTATCAATGGATAATGACTTAAGCCATATCTTTCAGACATTGATGAAGACAGAGTGAATTGATTCCTGTAGCTGATGCACCTCACACCTAGTCCAAAATCCAACTTAAGCTAATGAACTTAAACAAGAGTTTAGTGGGTGGCAACCCAATGGTTTGGTTTTAGTTTTGGTTTATTTCTTTTATTTTTAATGGAAAGGAACAAAGCAAAAGCGTTAAAGCAACAAGATAGGAAAGAGAAAACGGAGTGTCTAATGGCTCCTAGCTTAAATTTGGTGGAGAGATTACGAAATCTAGAGCTTGGTTTAGCTGAAAGCTGTTTCCAATTTAGAGTTACAGTTTGAAAGTTATGACCGATATCCCAACACGGATCTGGAAAAAATCAAATCTGTAATTTTCAAACTTTGGGAGAACATTATTGTCGAACCAGAAGTAACCAGATGCCGATTTACATACCATTGGAAAGGTCTTACTCCCAAATTTCCACAGCAACTTTTAAATCCTAATTTGTTAAATCCTTGATATTGACCTGATTTCTATGCTTCATGATTCTCTGCAATTACCCTATTGCCTAGTGTTTTCTCTTATTGATTTAACATAGATATTTACTTGCTTTTTAAGTTCTTTTATACCTAATTTTGATCACTATTTGCAGCCATCAAAACAAACCTTCATATTTTACGGCTTACCATAATTTATGTCTAATAAATTCGTAGTATAGCTATTTGGTCTTAAGTCTATCGACCCATAAGTACTACTTTGTTTCAGCATTTTAAACCTGAGCACATCACAAAGAGCGACGGGTCAACCCTCGAGGTTTTCTTATTAATGGACATGGAAAATATTGTCTAGATCCAACCATTGCAGATTATATTGGGCCTAGCTCATATGACATCTCTAATTGTCCCAAAATATAGCTCCTTGCTGTGCTACTTTATGGCCATGCCTACTCCCCACGATGGGGTACCACAATATTAAAATAGTAGACATTATCGTGAAACTTTAAGTTAAATAATTTGAAGAAATACACATTATTGGTACCTTAATGTTAATAATGAAGTCAATGAAAAAATATAGTTGAATAACCAATATTTATGATTAAATGTATTTATAAATTTTAATATTATTTTGTGTTAAAAATAATAAAAGAATTTTAGACAAAAAATATTAATCATCCAATGTTCTTAGGTAATAAATTATATTGTATTATATATATATATATCATGCCAAGAAATATATTTTTAGTTAATTTAAAATTATGGCTTACAATTCATGTTATTAATAAGTTATTTTGAAGCCTTATTTATTTTATAAATAAGATGTTTTGGCGTATTAATAAAATTTTCTAATATGTTAGTTATCTATATGAGAAAATATTAAATGTCTGAATCTTTTTGAAAAAAACAAGTGTGGAGTACTGTATATTAAATAAATTGCAAACATCTTCATAAAATTTTTATAGGATATATTTATATCCAAAAATTTCTAATAGGTAACATATTGATGGTACCTCAACATTAAAATTTGAAAAATCATAAATTTTATAGGATATATTTATATCCAAAAATTTCAGTACTTTTTTTTATAAAAAAATATTATCAAAATTATAAAGAAAAAAAAATTATTCCCGGCAGTTTTACAATGAGTTCGACTAATCTGGATTATTTTTTGGAGAATGCCTTCAATATCAGGAGAGAAGTAAATATATAAGAGTTTCTTATGGATTTTGGGATTTTGGTGGAAAGCTAGGAATCACAAAATGCATCAAAGGACTTTCCCAGAACCCCCTTATATTTTAAATAATACTATTAGTGACCACTTGGTCTGGGAGGCAGCTAGAGTAAGTCCAAATAAGGAACTTGAGGAAAGAAATTATTTGAACAGGATTATTAATCCTATAAGGTGTCAAATAGACATATTGAATTGGATCCCACTTCACGCTTAGGATGAATTTATTTGCAAGGAGACATATTCTTATAACCATGTGGTTTGAAAAAAAATTCCAACTTTTAATATAATATATTGAAAATTATATTTTCTGATCAACTGATTTTTTAGTCAATTCAAACTTTTGGCGTGCAAGTTATGTTAATAACTAAAAAGTTATTTTGGTGCGTTATTAATTTCTATCAAAAGGTTTTGTGTTGTGTTAGTTAATATTGCTAGTAAGTTAGCTATATACAAGAGGAATATTAAACATATGAATATTTTGAGAACAAAGAGTGTGAAATATTGGCGTATAAAAAATATAGAGACTTCGTTGTGAATCTTTGAATATATATTTTTGAGAAAATGTAATAGTGATATATCAACTTTTAGCAATGAAAGGAGTCAACATAATGTTTTGAGATACTAAATTTACAATTTTATAAATTCTAAATATATTTTATTATTTCATCAATTCAAAAATTTAGCGTAATTTAAGTTGTTAATAAATTTGTCTATCATGTTATGTATTTAAGCTAATAGGTAGTTTTAGCATGTTAATTATTTTACCAATGTATTAGTTATATATAAGAAAAAGTATCAACTGTGTTGAATGTTGACACATAGATCACAGTCCAAATAGATTAGGCCTATTTCGAGCTTAATTAGGAAAATTTCAAGTAGTTTAGTTAGTGTTAAGAGCCCATTACACCCAAATTAGTAAACCCTAGTACTAGTCATTATAAATAGAAGTCAATCCCTTGATAGATTCCACAAAACCAAAAGCTTAGAAACTTGAGAGCTAAATTAGAGAGAGACGAGGAGCCCTAGCCACCATCGCCCAAGCCCTTCGCCGCCGCCAAGTTCATTGACCACCGGGAGCTTTTATTGTGTGTGGTTTGGCGTGTAACTTTTAGTTGTAGCAAGATCCATCTTTTTCCATAGTTTCAGTAAGCCCTAGAACCCTAAAACCTTATGTTGAGTCCATAGGAACCCTAGAACTCTTTTTCTAGATTAGGTCTGATCTTTTTTTTTTTATTTAAGATACTTATCAATAAAGATGTTGGGAAGAGTTTCGATAAGGAGATGGAACAATGACAGAATGCAGTTTATGGGGCAGCATTCAGAAAACCCTAGCTAGGGACTGTGTGATGTGCTAAGGTGAGGATGTGATTCGTGGATCTTCTTATGCTTTTAGATTGATCTGTTGTGCTATGGTAATCTGAGTGTTAGGAGTCTATTTTGTGTGATGCATTAGGGTTAAAGATATATTTGTGATATGTGAGAAGCTCTGCAGATAGAGATAGCTCTTTATGAAGAGTAGATCAAGAATGTCGGTATGTAGGTCTGGCTAGCCCAAGATGCAGCTGGTTAACCTGGTGGACGGAAAAACAATTTGGGCCATGCAGAGTTGACCATATTTTTTTTTTGTGTTGCTTTGTTTGCTGCATTCATATCGTTGATTAGGATTGAATTACATGAGTTAGAACTGAATTGCATGAATTTTAAATTGAGTTGCATGAGAACGTTAGGTTGTTAGATTCTATGAGGCATGTAGATAACTAGCACTTTAAGCTATGATAGTGGGGTAGGTAGATCTAGATGTATATTAGGATCATAGAGGCAAAATTTATCATTCTTACTTAGTAAATCTTCAAACTGTTTACTCATGCCTCCTTCTATGGATGCATGGTTAGGTATGCGGGAGTTATGCATGGAAGGACTGTTTATATGTGAGACTTTTATGTTAAAAAGGAAATTTTGGTAGTTCATCTAAGCTTTAGCTTACGTAAACCTATGGGGCGCAACCGGTTTCCGAGGAACTTGGGACTGGAGTGTCACATTGACTATTTGGCAAGAAAACTATGAAATTTTATATTTGAAAACAAAAATGTGTTAATTTTTTGCAAAAATAGAAAAACATTCTGAAATATTACCAGAGAAAATATTGCCCACTGTATCCATCTAGAGATTTTTCTTTCACTTCCAAACTGAAAATCAATATATTGAAAAGAACCCCAAAAAATTGAAGATGGCCAATAACAACAGAAAGCATTAGCAGCAGCTGCAAATGGTAACAACGTTCAACCCTAAGAGAAGATCATCGTATTCGGTCTTCACCAAGGCTCCCGATCATTTTCACCAAAGTATGTTTTGCAAGCTTGAAGTTATGTTGCATTATCTCTTCATCTTTTCACTCAATTTCTGGTTTCTTAAGAGTTATTTGAACAAATTATAGCTGGGAGTTATCTTCGAAGCTATGTTACTAATAAATTTCAGTTTTTTTTTATGTTAATCAAATTTTAAAGTTCTTATCAAGCATACATAACCTTGATTTAATTGTTTGAATGATTGATTTGCAGTCCTACCAGTCCTGCTTGAATTGAATATCATTTACTTTGGTATTCTGCATTTTTGACCAATACTAGTAACGGTGGCTGCTTTGCATGTGTGGGAATATACACTTTTAAATGTATTTTGGAATTCAATGACTATATCTATGCATGGTATTTTATAAAACGTATTAATAACGCTAACTAGAATCTGTTGTAGCGTATCGCATGGTGAGACGTGGAGACACGTTGTCGCATATATTAGGTGTCTGGTCCACGTTTAATTTTTGATACGTTTGTGAAATTCATCTTCCAATTTAAACAAGTTGGATTGCCTTTTCCTTAGTTCTGTTTTTTCCTGATTATAAAAGTCTATTTGGGTGTACGAAGGTGTGAATTATGTAATGGGTGATCAAAAGAAGTCAGATCTTAGATGTCCAGAAATGTAGAGCGAGTTCAACAAAACAGATGGTGAACATCTCCATTTCATCTCCTGATACGTTTAAATGTCACCAAAAACATATCAGAAGATGAATTGGAGATGTTCACCATTTGACTCTCTGAAATGGTTATGGATTTTAGGACATTTGAGCTCTTACTTCTTATGATCACTCATCTCAAAATTCACATGTTCGTACACCCAAGGAGACTTTAATAATCAGGAAAATAGAATGAAAGGAAATGCATTCCAACTTGTTTAAATTGGAAAATCAATTTCGCAAACCTATCAAGAACTAAATCTGGAGCTAGAGATAGCCATTTAAATGCAAAATATTTTTAAATGTGTTTATTCCCACGCACACAAAGAAGTCGCCTTTACTTTTATTGCTTGCAAATATCAAAGTAAATGATATTCAGTTCAATTAGGACTGGAAGGACTGCAAATCAATCAATCAAACAAAAAACATGCTTATGTATGCTTAATAAGAACTTTAATCAAAGGAGACTCTTTAAAATTCTCTAAACAAAAAAAAACTGAAATTTATTAGTAGACAAAACTTTGAAGACAATTCCTGGATATAATTTTTTAAATAACTATTAAGAAACCCAAAATTGAGTGTAAAGATGAAGAGATAATGCGACACAACTTCAAGCTTGCAAAAAATTTCTTTTTGATTTTCTCGCATTTGCTGATGACAGTAACAATACACATAAATCATAACTATGGGTCTATGATTATGAGTCAAGCATACTTAGTTTTCCAAATGAGCTCATATCCAAGCTGTTTTGAGCCAATTCTGTAAGCCAACTATCTTTGACACATCAAAAATTTTGCAGTGCAGTGTGTGTTCCCTATGAATATACCAACTATCTCCAATCCTGAAAATGATTTTTGGCTATGCATGATCATTGTCCATCGGTCTAAACCAACAGTCAGGTGTCCGTTGGGTCCTTTAATGGAGTTTATTTTAGCTTTTTTTTTGCATCCAGTGCTCATAACTTCCATCCTCAATCTCCCTTGGTCTTCATTAGCTTCTAGAACATTGTAAAATCACCAAAAGAGCCTTCTTTTGGCACTAATCTACTCCATGTACCTAGAAAGACAAATTCATATGCAAACATGTTCCTATATGCCTAAGTATGAATGAAAATACAATGAAACACTAAGAAAATCATGCTCTAAATGACTTAAAAACACATGATATAAAATATATAACTGCATTCAAAACACTTCTTGAAACCTCTCCTTTTCATCTTGTCTACGGAAAGGCATGTCATCTTCCATTTGGGATTGAGTACAAAGCAGAATAGGCAGTAAAGAAGCAAACTACGATATCAAGCCACATTAAATAAGCTTAACTATGACACCAAGCCAACAACTAAGAGACATTTGATTTAGTTGAGTGAGCTGGATGAGATTGACCAAGCTTTGTATGATGCTAAGATCTACAATGAAAAGACTAAGCCAGACCATGACATGTAGATAGTTTCTAGGACTTTGTCAATTGCCCAATTTTCTACCGTTTTATGTTATTGCCCAATTCTTTGCAATTGCCCAATTGTCTACCGTTTTCTGTTAGTGATTTACCTAGATATTTACTTGTTTTTTAGGTTATTTTATTCGTAATTTTTATCACTATTCACAGCGATAAAAAAAAACCTTAATATTTTAAAGCTTACCATAATTCCCATCTAATAAAATCGTAGTATAGCTATTTGGTCTTCAGTGGAATGACCAATAAGTAGTACTACCGAAACATCAGGTGTTTCAAAATCCCACAAGTGTCGAAAGAAGCAAATGAATAAGGAAACCAAGTTAGCAATTCTCCATTAACTATTCTCCATTCTCCATTCTTCATTCTCCATTAAGATACCATCGATACATTCTTCAAAATTTCAGACCTAAAATTTCATGAAAATAGTTGCACTATATTTAATATACGGTACTCCATTCTCTTTTTCAAAAAATATTCACACATTTAATGTTTTATCTTATATATAAGTAACTTATTAGAGATTTTTAATCTGCGTCAAAACATCTTATTCATACAAATAACTAATGCGACAAAATAACTTATTAACAACATGAATTGTGCGCCAAAAGTTTGGAACAACTTAGTAAATATTGAGGCGCAGTTCTTCAAACAAATATTATGTATTAGGTAATTGGCTAAATACTAGTGACCATTACACTTTGTTTTGTCACCGAGCTACACAAGCTCATGCTTTGAAGAATGCCATCAAGCGTATCATTACGTTAAATGGAAACGTATTAACAAACCCTAAATGTAAGAATTTTGCGGAACAACTTATGAGAATAAGAGAATATTGTAGAGAGAATGGAGAATACAAGAGAAAAATCTTCTTTCTAATTTTCTTTAAACAGATACATCCAAATATATAGATTACAAGTTTAAAATATAGATGTGCTGCATGAACATCATAGAAACTCGTAGATGAGCTGATGTGGTTGCATGAAGAGGAGAGAGTAGAAAATAAATAAATTATGGCCAGAAGGGTCAATCAACAGAGATCACGCGAGAGACTCATGTCGCACCCCAAGAGGATTTGAACCTCGCTAAGCTTCACGCTATGGACAAAGAACAAGGCGACTCCAATGCTGAACCTGAGAGGTAGAGCAACAAGCTTACCACGATTTCGAAGAGTTACTACACCTCGCGGTTCAAGCGGAACAACACATCAAGACGAAGGTGACGTCCGCTCCTAGAAGCAAGCCGGTCTGGACTGCACCGCCACCGATGAATCTCGATAAAGGTAAGTCCATCGTGGAAGATTCCCCAGCCAAGAAGACTCCATCGGGGACTTCAATGGGGACCAGGCCTGAGCAAGGTAAGTTCTCAACTCAAAGAACCCGTGACATTACTTGTTTTAAGTGTCAGGGTAAAGGACATTATGCGAGGGAAAGCCTAAACAAGCGAGTGATGATCATCAAGTCCAATGGCGAATACGAATCCCAAGACGAAGCTGAAGACCCACAGGTAGAATCTGAGGATGACTTCGTTGATTATCCAGATACGGGAGAGCTACTAGTCATACGACGGGTTCTTAGTGCACTTCACGAGCCCGAGACTATCCAGCGTGAAAACATTTTCCACTCGCGGTGTACCATCAACTCCAAGGTATGTAGTTTAATTATAGATGGAGGTTCATGCACTAACGTAGCCAGCAAGTATTTGGTTGACAAGTTAGGGCTTCCAACGACAAAGCATCTGAGGCCTTATCAGCTCAAATGGCTTAATGACGAGGCCAAGCTCAAGATCTCCGAGCAAGTCACCATTCCTTTCAGCATAGGTAAGTATGCGGATCAGGTTGTGTGCAACGTAGTCCCCATGCAGGCCGGCCATCTGCTGCTTGGGAGACAATGGCAGCTCGACAAGGAGGCTGTACACAATGGACGTACCAACTATTATTCATTCACCACAATAACAAGAAGCATAATCTCGCTCCCCTTAATCCACAAGAAGTGTACGATATGCAGAAATTATTGGATAAAGGAGTCCAGGTAAGTAAAACCAATCTCTATATCACTCTGACTATGGTTTCTAAATCACTTATTGTAAAAGAAACGGTACTACTCATCATCTTCAAGGAAACTGTAGTTTCAGGTCAAGACGCCACACCCCCACCCGCGGCCGTCCAAGGACTATTGGAGAAGTTCACGGATGTGTTTCCAGAAGAGATTCCACCAGGCCTCCCGCCAGTCCGTGGAATTGAGCACCAGATCGATCTAGTACTAGGTGCCCCATTACCGAACCGAGCCGCCTATAAAGTCAACCCATAACAGGCTAGAGAGCTGGAGAAGCAAGTATAAGACTTGATGTCCAAGGGATACATACGAGAGAGCCTAAGACCGTGTGTCGTGCATCTGCTATTAGTTCCTAAGAAAGATGGAACCGGGCGGATGTGTGTGGATTGCCGATCCATCAGCAACATCACCGTTAAGTATAGACATCCCATTCCGAGGCTCGACGACCTATTGGATGAACTTAGTGGTGCCATCATATTTTCAAAGATCGATTTACGGAGTGGCTACCATCAGGTGCGGATGAAGGAAGGAGATGAATGGAAGACCGCTTTCAAGACCAAGCGGGGCCTTTACGAGTGGCTGGTGATGCCGTTTGGCCTTACCAACGCCCTTAGCACCTTCATGAGACTCATGAACCACGTCTTAAGGGCCTACATCTGTAAGTTTGTCGTAGTTTACTTCGATGACATTCTTATTTACAATACTTGTCTTGCAGATCACCTTATACACCTGGAACAAGTACTCGAGACACTGCGGTTAGAGCACCTATATGCAAACCTGAAGAAATGTACCTTCTGCACTGACCAAGTTGTGTTTTTAGGATTTGTTGTGAGTTCACAGGGTTTGAAAGTCGATGAGGAAAAGGTGAAGGCCTACAAGACTGGCCAACTCCAACTTCCATAGGCCATATTAGGAGTTTCCATGGCCTCGCCAGTTTCTATAGACGTTTCGTGCAAGATTTTAGTACCATAGCAGCCCCACTCACCTCCGTGATCAAGAAAGATGTCTCTTTCAAGTGGGGACCAGCTCAAGAAGAGGCATTCAACAAACTCAAGGATTGCCTAACCCACGCGCCGGTTTTGGTACTCCCTAACTTCGATAGGATGTTTGAAATTGAATGTGATGCTTCAGGTACAGGTATAGGAGCCGTTCTAACGCAAGGTGGAAAACCGGTAGCCTTCTTCAGTGAGAAGTTTAACGGGGCATCCTTGAACTATCCCACTTACGATAAGGAACTCTATGCATTGGTAAGATCCCTAGAGACTTGGCAGCATTACTTATTATGGAAGGAGTTTGTTATTCATACAGATCACGAGACACTCAAGCATTTGAGGGGTGTGACCACCCTTAAGAGGAGACATGCCAAGTGGCTAGAATTCATAGAGACCTTCCCATATGTGATCAAATAAAAGAACGGTAAGGAGAATATCGTAGCAGATGCCTTGTCACGAAGACACGCCTTGATCAGCACTATGGAGGCAAAAATAATGGGGTTTGAGCATATCAAAGGCATGTACACTTCTGACCCGGACTTTCAAGAAGCCTACCGAGAGACAAGCACAGCCGCCTTTGGAAAGTTCTATCGACATAATGGGTTTTTATTCAAGGATAAGCGTCTTTGTATTCGCGAAAGATCCATGAGAGAGTTACTGATCCTAGAGGCACATGGGGGAGGACTTAGGGGCATTTTGGATGCGACAAGACTCTCAGTGTCCTCATGGAGAACTTCTATTGGCCACGGCTGAGAAGAGACGTGGAGAGGTTCTGCGCCAAGTGCATCACATGCCTACAAGCAAAATCTAGGTTACATCCTTACGGTTTATATATGCCTTTACCAATTCCTAACATACCGTGCGTAGATATTTCCATGGATTTTGTGCTAGGATTACTGCAGGTTAACCACAAGGACTCTATCTTCGTAGTCGTTGATAGATTCTCGAAGATGGCTCACTTTATCCCCTGCAACAAAACCAACAACACGACCCAAACTGCTGACCTCTTCTTTAAAGAAGTAGTCCATTTACATGGGATACCTAGGACTATTGTTTCAGACCGCGATACCAAGTTCTTGAGCCATTTCTGGAAGACATTATGGAAGAAGCTAGGGACTAAGCTTCTTTTCTCGACTACCTATCATCTGCAGACCGATGGACAAACCGAGGTAGTAAACCGTACACTCTCGACACTACTGAGAGCAACAGTTGGTAAGAATCTAAGAAATTGGTTGTCTTGTCTACCTTATATTGAGTTTGCATATAATCATGCACGACATTCAGCCACTAGATTATCCTCGTTTGAAGTTGTTTACGGATTTAACCCTTTAACGCCTTTAGATCTCTCGCCCTTGCCGCAAGCTATCTATTCTAGTCCTACAGGTGAAACAAAGGCCGATTTTGTGAAGAAACTCCACCAACAAGTGAAAGAAAACTTGGAGAGGAAAACGGAGAAGTAAAAGCAGCAAGCAGATAAAGGATGGAAGCAACTTGTCTTTGAACTCGGAGAATGGGTGTGGCTACATATGCGGCCCGAGAGATTTCCCCATCATAGGAAATCCAAGTTGACGCCTCGAGGAGATGGACCTTTTCGGGTTCTAGAACGGATCAATGACAGTGCCTACAAGCTGGAGCTTCTAGGTGAGTTAAACATATCACCGACCTCCAATGTCACTGATCTAGCTCCTTTTCATGCAGGTGAATCAATTCTGGGGTCAGAACCTTCTCAAGAAGGAGGGAATGATGAGGACATCCAGATCAGTCCAAGCGAGGCTAGAGACGAAGTCAGCATACCCGTCATGAGGCGTTCACCAAGAACGAGGTCAGGAACAAAGAGCTTAAGGGAGGAGTTCAAAAAATCAGTGGAGAGCTTACTCACTCTAATCGATCATGAAGAACCGAAGGGAGACTTGTTGACAACAGATATCACGCGAGAGACTCCTGTCGCGCCCCAAGAGGATCCGAACCTCGCTAAGCTTCATGCTATGGACAAAGAACAAGGCGACTCCAATGCTGAACCTGAGAGATACCAAGGACGTCACAACAGATAGCGCATCAGCCTTTACTTGTCATCCAAGAAACAAGATATCTCTTTCCTCTCGGTACTACAAGGTTACACCACATCCTCGGTCTTTGCCATCTCGATCAAGACAAGCTCGGAAACTCCACCCGGTTAAGAAGAACCGCATCAAGACCTGGTAAGTGTTTCAAATCTGATTTAAACTAAGTTTCCTTTTTCTCTTTTGCAGAGTTTGATCCTTAAGGACTTTATTTTCACAATTTAGATTTAAGACCTTGTAATCTTTTATTTTAATTTCTTTGGCCTTAGAAGCCCTAGCTGATGGACTATTTAATAAAGTCCCTTTCTCAGCTTGTATGCACGTTTTTGAAATCAATAAAATACCTCTTTTCTTTTCGAGAAGAACCCTAGCCGCACCTCCCCCTTCTTGCGTGAGACTCGCCGGAACGGAGGCTGAACTTATCAAAGAGTTTCCACCCTCCTTGTGGCGTTCTCCAATCCACCTCTCCTTGTTCATATTGTGCATTGTTTTGGCTGGGCTCAGGCGAGTGTTACCACCCCTGAACAGTCACCGTCTTCCACTCCACGAAGCCCCAGCGTAGATAGCTTCAGCGAGAGCGTTACCGCCTGCTGCGGCCCTCCGTCTCGGCTTCCACCTCTTCCCCTGTGCGTGCCTCTATCAACAAACTATAAGACTTGCACCTTGGTGAAGATGTCCACCAATTGATCCTCATTGCTAGTGTAGAATGTTAGGTCGTGCCAACTTCAATCTTCTCTCTAACCTTGTGTTTGGTTATTTTATAATAGACTTAATTGGTTGCGATGTGAATGGCCTCTTAATTGTCTCAATGAATGGTAATCAGACTAGAAGACTCGATGCCAATGTTTTTAAGGAGCGGTTTGAGCCAAGTACGCTCATTTGTTAACTTCCTCATTGCTCGGTATTCAGCTTCCGCACTTAAACAAGATACCACATTTTGCTTATTTTATTTCCAAGTGACCAAGTTTCCTCCGATGAAGGTCCAATATCCGGTTGTCGATTTTCTATCCAACGTATCTCCAGTCACAGTAACCTATTATCTTAGTGCTCCCATTTCTTCCCATCAAAATTCCTTGCCCTGGACCATGTTTGAGATATCGAAGGATTCGTTCCACCATATTCCAATGAAATTTTGTGGGAGTTTTCATGTGTTGACTGATGATGGTACAATACCCGGTTGTCGATTTTCTATTTTAACGTATCCCCGGTCATAGTAACCTACTATCTCAGTGTTCCCATTTCTTCCCATCGAAATTCCTTGGCATGGACCTCATTTGAGATATCGAAGGATTCGCTTCACCATGTTTCAATGAAACTTTGTGGGAGTTTTCAGGTGTTGACTGACTTGATTCACAGCAAAACTAAGATCAGGTCTAGTAATGGTTAGATTGATCAACTTACCAACAAGCCGACGATATTGTGTCGGATCCTCATATGGTTTATCTTCTTCCTCTTCTTCGCTTTTCTCCCCCTTTCGCTTGGCCTTGTAGCCATCTATGAGTGGAGTCTTGGCCAGTTTGACTCCAAGTTTACATGTCTCATCTAAAAGATCAAGTAGGTACTTCCTTTGTGAAAGAAATAAGCCTTCCGGAGAACGACAAACTTCAATGCCTGGGAAGTACTTTAGTTCCCTAAGGTCTTTGATACAAAAACAAATTTAAGGTAGTTTTTATTGGATTGAATATTTTCCTTATCATGACCGGATATGATAAGATCATCCACATATATAAGAACCATAATGATACCTTGAGAACTTTAAAGTGTGAACAAGGTGTGGTCGGCTTCAGATGTCTTGAAGCCTCGGTATTTGAATGTGGAGCTCAACTTGTGACACCAAGCCCTTGGTGATTGGTTTGGCCTATATATAGCCTTTTGTAGCAGTAGACCTTTCCAAGGGCAATGGAGTCTTTAAGGCCGGTTGGAGGAGTCATGTAAACTTCTTCCTCAATTTCACCTTGTAGAAATACATTCTTGACATCCAACTACCACAACTCCCAAGATAAATTAGTAGCCAAAGAAAGGACAACTCTTACCATGTGGAGTTTGGCGGCGAGAGGAAACGTATATGCATAGTCTTCTCCATAGGTTTGTGTAAAAATTCTTCCCACTAAACGTGTTTTGTACTGTTCGATATCTCCATTGCTCAAGTATTTAATGGTGAAGACCCATTTGGAACTAATCGCTCTGTTCCCGGATCCATTTCATCCCATTTATAATTATGGTTCATGGCTCCAGCTCATTATAAACAGCATCCATCCATTCTTTCCTTATTTTGGCCTTCTCATAGCTTTGAAATATCATGTGTAATTCAATCTTCCCAAGAAATGCTTGGTGGTTAGTTGGCAAAAGGTCAAGCGAACATACCAATTAAATAGGATGAGCCACGGCTTGATTGTTGTAGTAAACTCGTGTGTTCACCCATTTGGAAGGATGGCATATCCTTGTGCTTCGTTTAAGTGGAGGAAGAGTATCTTCATCAGCTTTTTCGTCCTCTTCTTCCTCTCTATGAGGTGTAGTCTCTTCATTTGGAATCACTTGTACCTATGGGTCATTTTGATTATTGATTTAAACCCTCTGATCATGTTCACGAACACATGGATGCAAATTTAAAGATGATATGTTTTTTTCGATTGCCTCTTCCCTTTGTATTTGTGATTCTTGATTTCCAAATATGATCTAGAAGTAATCTCAAACATGTTTCCCTGTCAGATGGAGATTGAGATAGGTATTTCACGTCTTCCCAATCTTTCTTGTCATGATATCCTTGATTTTCGATAAATTTCACATCTCGAGAAACAAAGAGATGATTGTTGATGAGGTCAAAGCACTTGTAGCCATTTTGAGTTGTTGAGTAGCCTAGGAACATACACTTAGTACTCTTGCAATCTAGTGTGTTCCTTTGTTCACCTGGAACTAAAACGAAGCAAAGACACCCAAATATCCATAAATGATCAATTGATGGTTTGACCTGGTAAGTACCTCAAATGGTGACATATCTTTTAGGAATTTGGTTGGAATCCAATTGATGAGATAACATGATGTCATAACTGCATCACCCCAAAATCTTCTTGGTACATTGGCATGGCACATCATTGATTTTGCTAACTCCATAGGGTGTCAATTCATCCTTTCCGCCACGCCATTTTGTTGAGGTGTGTAAGGACAGCTTGTCTGATGCATGATTCCGTGTTTTGCAAGATGCTCTTTGAATCTATGAGTTGTGTATTCTCCTCCATTGTCCGACTTTAGTACCTTAATTTTAGCATTAAAATGATTATTCACGTAGCTTTCGAAGTTAAGAAAGGCATCAAACACGCAATCTTTAGAAAGAAGTAATGTTATCCAAGTGTATTTTTATTTCTCATCTGTGAAAGTCACAAAATGCTTGTTGTTATTTCTAGAAAAAAACATGGAGATGTCCAAACATTAGAATGAACAAGATCCAAATTTTTTTCGTAAATACTAGAAGATTTGGGAAAATAGACTTGCAATGTTTTCCAAGAATACAAGCCTCACAACTAGAATAATCAAAAGATACATTAGGAAACATCAACTCAAGAGCACAAGAATAAGGATGACCTAATCTAGCATGTTACATAGCATTATTAAAACACGAATTACAAAAAAAAGAAGTAGAAATGCTTGGTGAAGTATCCTTAAGAACATATATTTCTCCTTCAGTATTCCCTTCTCCAAGTATTTTTCCAGTCTTAATATCTTGAAAATGAATACTATTAGGCCCAAATATAGTATAATAATTAAGATCAAAAGTTGACTTCTTTACCAACAAAAGATTAGACATTGAACTAGCATATAGAAAGCTTTAGGTTTTTAATCAAATAGATTTAAATCCCTTATTCCTTTTATGGGAACCATACCTCCATTAGCTATAGTCACACTACCATTTTGCCGGTTTTATATTGTCTATAAGATTCGAGTTATTAAGCATATGGTGAGTAGCCCCCAAATCTATGACAAGGAATTTACTTTGTTTATTAGCAAAGAAAGTGTTACCGGTTTATTTTAGAGAAGCAATGGACCGGATAAGAACCGCTAATTCTGAATTTCTGGCGATATCATCGGCTACTTTTCTCCTTTTTTTATGAACCAGCGTGTCCTTGATTTTCCGTGGCTCCATATGAGAAATTGGCCTTTCTGTCTTTATTGAACTTACTTCGTTTGAGATGGGGATGAAGAAGCCAACATTTATCCTTGAGATGACCCTTCCTTTTGCAATGGTCAGAAATCCATATCTTCTTTCCCTCTTGCCGGTATACTCCTTTATTTGCCATGTGTAGTCCTCCTTCCCCACCGAAAAGCCCAAGAGATCTTTGTTCCTTTTAGATTTAAGAACAAACATCATCAAGACTCGGAATCTTGTCCGCTCTTAGAATGTGCTTAATGAGATCATTGAATGTTGGATTCAAAGTGAGTAGAAGTCCAAAGACCTCGTCTTGCTCACGCCTCTCATTTAGAACCGCCGGGTCCATGTTGCTTGATCTTAACATTTCGAACTTGACCCATAGAGAATGAAACTTTCCAAAATATTTGGTGAACTCTAAGCCTTCTTGACTAAGATTGTTGATCGCCTTCTTTAATTCAAACACACGATAGAGGTTTGACACATTGCCATACACATTTTTTAGAGTATCCCATAGTTCCTTTGTAGTTTCACAATAAGAATAAACTTCAAGGATGGAAGCTTCAAGAGAATTTTGGAGGATTCCGAGGACGGCTTGATCTTCTTGAAACCATTTGGCTTCCTTCTCAAGGGCAACCTCCTCTCCTCCAACAACGATGGTTTATTTTACATCTCTTTTAGTGGCTTTCTTTGGAGCTTGAGTAGTTTCAATATGACTCCAAAGTTTGATACATACAAGAATGTTTTTCTTTTTGAAAGATTAGTATCTTAGGGTCTCTTGTACCGGTATTAGTTTTCCAGCCGTTTTACTGTATGGAAGATATGTTAGCAAGAAAATTCTGAAAAATGATTGAAGAGAATAACAGAATAGGACTTAATGCTCTGATACCATGTTAGAATTTGCAAAACAACTTATGATAATAAGAGAATAATGTAGAGAGAATGGAGAATAGAAGAGGAAATCTTCTTATTAGATTTATTTAAACAAATAAATTCAAATATATAGATTACAAGTTTAAAATATAGATGTGCTGCATGAACAACATAGAAAATCGTAGATGAGCTGCATGTGGTTACATGAAAGGGAGAGAGTGGAGAAAAATTAAATTCTGGACGGCAGGGTCGATCTGAGATCATGATCAATCGATCCCAAAACATACGAACAAGCTGAGTCGAGCCGGATCAATTGATCTGAGGATGGATGGATCGATCTTGAAACTTATGGCGAGATGATGGCAAGGAGGATTGATCGATATAAGGCTGGATCGATCGATCATAAAACTGACGGCAAAATGGAGGTAAGGTGGATCGATCGATCTGAGGTGGGATCGATCAATCCAAAAACTTACGATCGTTCTGAGGAAGATCAGATCGATCAATCGATCCAAGGTGATCTTGATCAATATTGGAGACATAAAGAATGAATGGTGGAACATTTCAAACGACTTCTCCAACTAATTACTGAAACAATTTCCTAGACATATTTATAAAATCTCTTAGATTTCGATGTTCATGACACATACATGCGCTTCTTGTGAGGACAGGTTTACTGGTGGAAATCAAAGAAATGGTGTTATCAATGCCATCATACAAAGATCTAGCACCAAATGGTTACACGATAAAAATTTTACCAATCAGCTTGCCAGTTATTGGATCCAATTTTATGTAGGGTTTCTAATTATTATTTTTCCCGGCTTTATGCCATGTGGATTCAATACAACAATTCTATTTGTGATACCTAAGATGAATGTATATTTATCCATAAATGATTACCGACTTATAGCATGGTTTAGCATTCTCTATAAGGTTATCCTTAAAATTCTTGCTAACCGAAAGAAATATGCACTTCCTCAGATGATTGAATAGATTCAAAGTGTGTTTGTATAAGTTAGAAAATTATTAAAGAAAGTATTACTTGCTACAAAGCTAGTTAAAGATTACCATTAAGATTATATTTCATCTCGGTGTGCAATCAAGTTTGATATCTCCAAAGCATTTGATATAGTGCAATAGGAATTCCTCACAACTAAATTTCCCAGAAAAAATTATTCACTGTATTTACCTTTGTATCTCCACTGCTTCGGTCTTCGTGTCCATCTATGAGTTTGCGGGTTATTTTAACGGTGAAAGAGAGATTCACTAGGGGTCCTCCCTTTCTCCTTGTCTTTATGTGTTTGCAATAAATGTGTTATCAAGGATGCTAAATAAATCTGCACGAGAAGGGCTCTTCGGGTATCACTAAAATGTCATTTGGTGGAAGTGACGCATCTCAGTTTTACGGATGACATTCTGGTTTTCTCTAATGGTAAACTAAATTTTATTATGGGCATTGAGGATATGTTTAAGACTATTGCAATTATCTCGAGGTTAAACAATAATGTTTCAGCTGGTGTGGATAAGAATAATACGGTTTTGGTGGCATCAAGTTTGGGTCATAGTACAACATTCAAGACGGTTACAAAAGCTCTACGAGCAGGATCTTGATGGAAGACTATGTAAGGGGATGATTAAGGCTTCATCATGAAGTGTAATTCATATCAAATAAAGTGGAACAAAAGTAGAAGAAATGAGATGCCTCAAAACTTGATTCTAGAGGGTTGAGATCTTTGATGTATTGAGAATTGACTTCATGGGATCATTCCCTTCATCTTATGGGAATAGTTACATCTAGGGCTGGACAAAAAAAACCTTACCCGAGCACCTGACCCGAACCCGACCCGAAAAGTTATACCCAAATCCAAATCCAAATCCAAATCCAACAAAATTATTTCATTGGAGTGTAAATCTCTGAACCCAAAAACCCAAAACCAAACCCGAAACCCGTTAGGGTATCCAGAAACCTGAAAATACATACCTACCCATGGAAAAATACCCTAATTTCGAGGATCCTACCCTATAAATGTGAGTTTTGTATGTGTTACATACACAAACATGATCCGAATTCAAACTAGAAAACCCTAAAGAAACCCCAAAAACCTAAAAAGTCAGAAAAATTTGAATCCAAACTTGAACCCAATTAAAACCAATATTTTAGAGTTTTTAAACGGTTTTGTAGCTGAAACCTGAACTCGACCCGTACTCCAAAAGTTCAACCTGAATCCAAACCCAAACCCGGTAAATTATTTCATTGGAGAGTAAATCCCTAAACCCCGAATCCATAACCCAAATGTGAAGCCCTAGTTACATCCTTTTGGCAGTTGATTATGTCTCCAAGTGGGTAGACGCTTTTGAAAAGCCGACTAATGATACTAAATTTGTGTTGAAAATGTTTAAGAGCATCATCTTTTCGTGATTTGGTCCCTAGGTTTGTGATGACTGATGGAGGCTCCATTTCATCAGCAAGGTCTTTGAGAACCTCCTTAAGAAGCATTGAGACAAGCACAAGATTGAAATCTCCATTAGAGATTCGCCTTGATGTATATGAGAGTTTAAGGATTTACAAAAAGATGACCAAATCCTTCCACGACATAAAGATCATTCTGCACGACTTCAAAGTAGGTGATGATGTCTTGTTGTTCAATTACCGGTTGAAACTCTTTCCGGGGAAGCTTTTGAGATAGTTCAGTCCATTGAAGATCAAGGACGTGAGGCATTATAATGCTATAGTGTTGTGGAACAAATCCAGTGGGGAGTTTATGGTCATTGGGCAATGCCTTAAGCCGTATTTGACAAATGATTTCATCAAGGAAGGGACAACAATTTCTCTTTTGGATCCCACAAGTGCATTAACCCGAGGTACATCAAGCTACTGATGTTAACCAAGCGCACAGGGAAAGCAATCCCAATGTATCCTTTGTAAATACTAGCACTTCTCCTTTTCATACTTCTTTTTGTATAAAAAAAAAAGAAAAAAAAAGGACACAAACCACTGGTTGTGGACCACTGTGGCATGCCTCTTCGAAACACCAAATACACTATTCTGGGTTTGCTCCTAGTGGTCATCTGACCGCTGAAGAGGGCCGCTGGGATTAACACACTGCTACCTTTTACCGTTGCCAAGGTATGTTATTTTTATAATTATGATTTAATTCGGTTTAGGCTGCAATATTGATGTGATCATGGATAGCTCACGGAAGTCGCTTGTAGCCGAGGACGCCTTGACCATACCAAGTGGACCAATGACAAGATCACGTGCCAAAGAGTTCCAGAAAGCAATCAGTGGATTACTCACTCAAGCTCATTCGCCAAAGGACCAGCTCGAAGACATGGATAAGAAAATCATCTTGGTTGCTCGAGTGGACTAATAAACGGGTGATTCGTTTGTACTCTTTTTCCTAGCATTTGGTTTTGTTCCAATGGGTTTTCCAAAGGAAGGTTTTAATGAGGCAAATGGGTCACTCTAATCCATCAAGTCCACAAGAGTCCACAAGAGAAGTTTTAGTCCAAGTCCAAGTTATGTTTGGGTCTTTTTTTCAGAAGTATCAAGCCCAAAGGAGGGATTGTTGGCCTAAATATCATTGTCTCTATGCATGAAAATGCCCAGCCTTATTTGGAGAAGATGTAGGTGCTTGAGTAGTTCAAAAGTCCCTCGGGAAATAGTTAATATCGTTGTTAATTCTGCGTTTAATTATGACTTCTTCTTTACTCTTTCTTTTTTTCTTTATAACTTTAGTTTTCTTAAGAAATAGGGATCCACCTTTTTTTATAAAATATTGAGAGTGATTTCTCCTGTGTTCGTTGAAGAACATTTCCCGATTGTTTGGTGTGTAATATCCTTCAATCAAACTGATTCAACGGTGTGTCATATCCGTGAATCAAACCTTGGCGTTCTTGAGTGTGTCATATCTCGAGAAAGTCATTGAGGAAATATCAGAGGTCTTCCGCAACCTTTGTGTGATCCATTCATTCCATCCTTTCACGATTACCCCTCGAAAGTGCGAAATCCCGGGAAGATTCATATCATTTGGTATCAGAGCACCCTTTCGGGATCGGTATTCGTTTCTGTTCATCTTATCATCTTAAAGTTATCATTTTCTCTTGTCTTTCTTTCTGTTTTCTGATCGGATCAATTCATTTGGAATCGAAGAAAAAAAAAATCGGTTTGATTGCTAGACATCTAGGCGATTAAATCTGTTCATCTTTGGCGATTTTTGATTCAATGATCTGATCAATTTTTTTTAGTTTGATCTTTATTTTCCTTCTAAATCTGATCAGTTTGTGTTTAAAAAAAAAAAAAAAAAAAACCCATTGGACATAAAAAAAAAAAAAAAAAAGAGAAAAAAAAAGGGGTCTGTCCGATTTAAATGTTCTAAGCAAGTTATATTTTTGTTGTTCTAAATTATTCTCTTAAATTTTCCTGATCAATCTTGATCTGTTTCGAATAAAAAAAAAAACACTACTAAATCTTTTCTTTCTACCTCGATTCTAATCGTTTCGTTTTGAGTTGTTGGAATTATTCATCGGATTTGATCGGTTTTGTTCGATACGAACCATTGAAGAAATCACTGAGAGAGGACATCTTGAGTGTTGAGTGTGGAGTGAATAAAAAGGAGAGAAACACTTGTGAGGATCGACTTTTTATTACTATCGGTTTGTTAAGTGTGCAGGGAAAAATTAATATGTCTAATCACGAAAGCGATGCTGAGAACACTAACCGAGCACGAGGAGCAAGAAACAATAACAATCTGGACGTGCAAGCCCTTATGGGAGAGATGAGGCGATTGTTGAGGCGTGAGATGGAAGCAGTCAATGAAAGGATCGATACGATTCAAGAATCCGTTAATCAAGGATTGCCTCAAAATACTACTGGTAGAAGAAGAAGACAACAACCTCAAGAAGAAGATGAAGAGGACGAGTTGAATTACGACAGCAGAGGTAGTCAAGCTTCTAATCGGAGTCGAAGAAGGCCGAGACGTGTAAGAGAAGCTGGGGTTCGAAATGAGGACAATCTCAGTGGATTGAAGTTGAAGATACCGCCATTTCATGGGAAGAATGATCCAGACGCCTACTTGGAGTGGGAGAAGAAAATTGAGCTCGTGTTTGATTGTCAAAATTATTCGGAGCAAAAGAAAGTTCAAGTAGCGGCGACGGAATTTTATGACTATGCTATTAATTGGTGGGATCAGATCGTGACAAGTAGAAGACACAACCGTGAACCGCCCGTAGTCACTTGGGAAGAGATGAAAAATCTGATGAGGAAGAGATTTGTTCCTAGCCACTACCATCGGGAGTTACATCAAAAGCTTAGGCGATTAACTCAGGGCAGTAAGAGTGTGGAGGATTATTTTCAAGAAATGGAGTCCCTAATGATCAAAGCTGATATAGATGAAGATGCTGAGGCAACAATGGCATGGTTCTTGAGTGGGTTGGCTCGAGATATACAAGATAGAATGGAGCTTCAAACATATGCTGATTTGGAGGAAATGCTCCATAAGGCTGTTTTGGTTGAACAACAAATTAAGAGGAGGGGTACTTCTAGGCTTTCCTATGGAGCTGGAGCAGCCAATGCTAGGACGAGTTACAACCGAGAAGATAAGTCTGTTGTTAAGCCAAAACCCGACCCTAAGCCTTACGCCAATACTCAAGACGCCAAAGGAAAAGCTGTGGCGACTTCGTCTAGAAACCGGGACGTTAAATGTTTCAAGTGTCAAGGGAGAGGACATTACGCCAATGAGTGCACCAATAGAAGGACTATGATCCTATTGGATAATGGCGAGATTGAAACTGAGGAGGAAGAGCTTGAAAGTGATAGTGAGACCGAGGAAGCGGACATAGAGTTACCAGCCACCGGAGAATTATTGGTAACAAGACGTTCCTTGAGTATTCAAGTTAAGGATACTGTCCAAGAGCAGCGGGAGAACTTATTTCACACGAGATGCTTGGTACAAGGTAAAGTTTGCAGCCTTATTATTGATGGTGGGAGCTGTACTAATGTGGCTAGTGAAACAATGGTGAAGAAGTTAGGGTTGGAAGTTAAGATGCATCCAAAACCTTATCAGCTTCAATGGCTAAATGATGCTGGCGAGATGACGGTGAGCAGCCAAGTATTAGTTCCTATAACCATAGGCAAGTATGAGGACGAAATTCTTTGTGATATTTTACCTATGGAGGTGGGCCACATCTTGCTTGGAAGACCTTAACAGTTCGATAGAAGGGTCTTACATGACGGTTTTACTAATCGATACTCATTTGAGTACAATGGCCGAAAGACGATACTTGCTCCATTAACACCACAAGAAGTTCATCAAGATCAACTTCAGCTGAAACAACAAGGAAAAACCATTGTGAGTGAACCCCTAAACACACCACCTCAAAATAAAAACGAGAGTTTGAGAAAAACCAAGAAAAAGGCTTGTGAGAGTAAACCCGTGAGGCATTCAAACTTCTTTGTGAGGTCTAATGTGGTTAAGAGAGCTCTGTTCTCTAAATAACCCGTTCTCTTATTTATTTACAAAGAAGCTTTGCTGAACCTTACTAACCCCGTACCGGATTTTCTGAGTAAAATTACTTCTATTTTGCAGGATTTTGAAGACGTCTTTCCGGAAGAAAACCCCAAGGGATTGCCGCCTATTCGTGGGATTGAGCACCAGATCGATTTTGTGCCGGGAGCTTCACTTCCTAACAGGCCAGCGTATAGAACCAACCCAGTTGAGACTAAGGAGCTTCAAAAGCAAGTGAGTGAGCTGATGGACAAAGGATACATCCGAGAGAGCATGAGCCCTTGTGCTGTGCCGGTGCTGCTTGTTCCAAAGAAGGATGGAACTTGGAGGATGTGCATTGATTGCCGAGCCATCAACAATATCACTGTAAAGTATCGCCATCCTATCCCTCGTTTAGATGATATGTTAGATGAGCTTCATGGTTCTAGCATATTTTCGAAAATAGATCTTAAAAGTGGATACCATCAAATTAGGATGAAAGAGGGTGATGAATGGAAAACTGCGTTTAAAACTAAACATGGCTTGTATGAATGGTTAGTTATGCCATTTGGATTAACAAATGCACCTAGTACTTTCATGAGGTTGATGAATCATGTTTTGAGGAGCTTCATTGGAATTTTTGTTGTTGTTTACTTTGATGATATCTTAGTCTACAGCAAAAATTTAGAAGAACATGTTAAGCATCTAGAAGCGGTTTTGATGGTACTTAGGAAAGAAAAACTGTATGCTAATCTGAAGAAATGTACTTTTTGTACGGATAACGTTGTGTTTCTAGGCTTTGTTATAAGTGCAGATGGCATCAAAGTGGACGAAGAGAAGGTTAGAGCTGTCCGCGAATGGCCCAGTCCGAAAACCATAGGAGACGTGAGGAGTTTCCATGGGCTTGCGGGATTCTATCGAAGATTTGTGAAAGATTTCAGTACCATAGCTGCTCCTCTCACTGAAGTGATCAAGAAAAGTGTAGGATTTAAATGGGAGAATGCACAAGAAGAAGCGTTCCAAGCGTTAAAGGATAAACTCACCAATGCACCACTTTTATCTTTACCGAATTTTCTTAAAACTTTTGAAATTGAGTGTGATGCATCTGGTGTAGGTATTGGAGCTGTCTTGATGCAAGAGAAGAAGCCCATAGCCTTTTTTAGTGAGAAGCTTGGAGGAGCTACGCTGAACTATCCAACCTACGACAAGGAGTTGTATGCGCTAGTCCGAGCCTTGCAAACGTGGCAACACTACCTCTGGCCAAAGGAGTTTGTCATTCATACTGACCACGAGTCTTTGAAGCATTTAAAGGGTCAGCATAAGCTCAATAAGAGGCATGCTAGGTGGGTAGAGTTTATCGAAACATTTCCCTATGTGATCAAGTACAAACAAGGTAACGAAAACGTAGTTGCTGATGCCTTATCTCGAAGGTATGCCTTGATTTCGACTTTGGATGCTAAATTATTGGGATTTGAACACCTTAAAGATCTTTATCAAGCTGATTCTGATTTTCAAGATAATTACAAGTCTTGTGAGAAGTTTGCTTTTGGGAAATATTTTAGGCATGACGGCTTTTTTTTCTTTGAAAATCGTTTGTGTGTGCCTAATTGTTCTTTGAGAGACTTGCTAGTTAGGGAGGCACATGGAGGAGGCTTGATGGGGCATTTTGGGATCGCCAAGACTTTAAAAGTGATGCAAGAACACTTCTACTGGCCGCAAATGAAGAGAGACGTGGAAAGAATCTGCGGGAGATGTGTTACATGCAAACAAGCCAAATCGAAGGTACAGTCCTAAGGTATGTACACGCCCTTGCCTATTCCTGATCAGCCTTGGACTGAAATTTCTATGGATTTTGTGCTTGGATTACCTAGAACTAGGACTGGAAAGGATTCGATTTTTGTGGTTGTCGATAGGTTCTCTAAAATGGCACATTTTCTTGCTTGTCATAAAACTGATGATGCTTCTCACATAGCTAACTTGTTCTTTAAAGAAATAGTTCGACTGCATGGAATGCCTAGGACTATAGTCAGTGATAGGGATACGAAGTTCTTGAGCTATTTCTGGAAAACACTTTGGTCTAAGCTAGGAACTAAGTTGTTGTTCTCAACTACTTGTCATCCCCAATCCGATGGACAAACTGAAGTGGTTAATAGAACTTTGTCTACCTTGCTGCGTGCCTTGATAAAAAAGAACTTGAAAACTTGGGAAGAATGTTTACCACATGTAGAATTTGCATATAATCGATCAGTGCATTCCGCCACAAAGTTTTCTCCGTTTGAAATTGTTTATGGCTTTAATCCTTTATCTCCTTTGGATCTAACCCCATTGCCTTTGAGTGAAAGAGCAAACTTGGATGGGAAAAAGAAAGCTGAACTTGTTAAGCAGATTCATGAGAAAACAAAACATAACATAGAGGAGAAGACAAAGCTGTACGCCAAACAAGTTAACAAGGGCAGGCGCAAGAAGATCTTTGAGGAAGGAGATCACGTATGGATACACCTAAGGAAGGAGAGATTTCCGGCTGAGAGGAAGTCCAAGCTTATGCCAAGAATTGATGGTCCATTTAGAATTACAAAGAAGATCAACGATAATGCTTATCAACTCGATCTCCAAGGTAAGTACAATGTAAGTTCAAGCTTCAATGTTTCTGACTTAATCACTTTTGTTGCAGATGAACCAGATTTGAGGACAAATCCTTTTCAAGAGGGAGGGGATGATGTGATCATGGATAGCTCACGGAAGTCGCTTGAAGCCAAGGACGCCTTGACCATGCCAAGTGGACCAATGACAAGATCACGTGCCAAAAAGTTCCAGAAAGCAATCAGTGGATTACTCACTCAAGCTCATTCGCCAAAGGATCAGCTCGAAGACATGGATAAGAAAATCATCTTGGTTGCTCGAGTGGACTAATAAACGGGTGATTCATTTGTACTCTTTTTCCTAGCCTTTGGTTTTGTCCCAATGGGTTTTCCAAAGGAAGGTTTTAATGAGGCAAATGGGTCACTCTAATCCATCAAGTCCACAAGAGTCCACAAGAGAAGTTTCAGTCCAAGTCCAAGTTATGTTTGGGTTTTTTTTCAGAAGTATCAAGCCCAAAGGAGGGATTGTTGGCCCAAATATCATTGTCTCTATGCATGAAAACGCCCAGCCTTATTTGGAGAAGATGTAGGTGCTTGAGTAGTTCAAAAGTCCCTCGGGAAATAGTTAATATCGTTGTTAATTCTGCGTTTAATTATGACTTCTTCTTTACTCTTTCTTTTTTTCTTTATAACTTTAGTTTTCTTAAGAAATAGGGATCCACCTTTTTTTTATAAAATATTGAGAGTGATTTCTCCTGTGTTCGTTGAAGAACATTTCCCGATTGTTTGGTGTGTAATATCCTTCAATCAAACCGATTCAACGGTGTGTCATATCCGTGAATCAAACCTTGGCGTTCTTGAGTGTGTCATATCTCGAGAAAGTCATTGAGGAAATATCAGAGGTCTTCCGCAACCTTTGTGTGATCCATTCATTCCATCCTTTCACGATTACCCCTCGAAAGTGCGAAATCCCGGGAAGATTCATATCAAATATAAATTAGAAAAACCTTCTTTTATTTCTCTTCTGCAATCGACCAAGATATTTCTTCTCTCCTTTGCTTTTCAAAGATTTCTCTCTTCCTTCTCTCACACATACACACTCAATTTTGCTCGATTTTTTCTTAGTTTGTCACAAGTTTCCATCTCTATTACTTTATTTCATCATCTCTTCCAAAATCTCCAAATGTACAATGCCACCTAACGAGCTACTAAGGCCACCAATTCTAATACTACCACTTCCAAAGATAAATGGAAAGGAAAAGTTCTAGCCAAAACATCAAAAAAGCGGGGGAAGAGTGATTAACCCACAGCCGTCACCGCTAAGAAAAATTTACACATGGAAGAGGATTTGCCCGCTTAAGTCTCTCATGAGATTACCGAGTTTCAGAGTGTTGAATTTACGGAGATACATATGGTGGACTGGAGGCCCTTCAAGAAGCTCGGTCTATATGCTACCTGTTTTTCTTAGCATTCTTCCTAGCTAGATCGAGAATTTAATAGGATGTGCAAAAAATCATTGAAGAAATGGGGCTCACTAAGTTCTCTCAAACTTTAAACTACATTTATCCCGATCTTGTGAGAACGTTCTTTGCTTTGGTGGAGCTTGTCTATAAGAGACTGAGGAAAACTTCACCGGATGAGAGATGTTTGCCATTCAATATAGCCGGGACACTTTACATCATCACCGTCAAGGAGACTTGTGAGGTTTACAGTTTCAACTAAGGGATTGAGGTGAAGTTCCTGGAATTTGAGAATGCCGATAGATTTTGGAACACAATTACAGCGGGGAGTACTATTGGAGCACCCAAGACCACCCTTATACGAAATCTTGCGATCTGTTATGTCCATAAGTTCCTTTCACATATCAGTTCTCACTTTGATGGTGAGTCTAATGTATTAACTTAGACACCATTATAAGTCATTTACGACATCTTTAGAGCTTGACAGAGATTCCGAGGTTCTTGAGGTTGTGTATCATTATTTGGTCTTTGTCTTATTATGATTTTACACAATGACTTGCATCCATTCACATAATCAGAGCCTAACCACTTCAGCCACCAACAAACTAGCCTTAAATTCCAAGTCCATGTCACAGTTGATATTTCCTTTGTGACATTGCACTTGTAATGAATGTTAAAAGGTCGACAGTAGAGATTTCATAATTCCTTAGGATCTCAGGAGCTAGAGTATGGTAATGGTTGCTATGCTTATGGTAAAATACATGTAGTACTAACTAATTAATTATTTTTTCTAAGTTATTAAGGATTGGAAGTTCAACGCGATGGAGTCTAAATGAGTGTGTAAGTTCCCAATCAAACATTTCTAATATATTTGATTTCAGTTGTTTGGTCTTTCTTAAGGAAAAGCAAATATTCAAGTCTAAGGGGAATTGATGTGTCATGGTTTTAAAGGTTTTAACATTTGATTCCATATGATTATTGAATCTTTTATTAAATCGAGGATTACGTTTTGTATCTTTTTGTTTTTGATTAGAGTTTTTAAAGGTTTTTACAAGTCATTAGAGTTAAAGGATGATTTCGAGCAGCTTTACTCGTATCAAGGATTCAAGAATCAGATTAAGAAAAGATGGGATCGACCGATCTAAATTTGGATCGACTAGTGAATCAGATTAATGCAGTGAAGCATTTTAAGCGACCAAGCATGAGATGAGTTTTTCCAATTCCAACCAATGTTAGGGACTAGATTTTCATATAAATAAGGGCTGCTCGATTCTCATAAATTCCAACGTGTTATCTTGCTATTCTATTGTTTTTTTTTTCAATTTTCATAGCTTTGGAAGATGAAATCTCTTACTCTTCTTGAAGTGCTTTCTGAACCCCGATATCGTTGTTTGATATTTATGCAATCATTAAATTCATTTATTATGATTTCATCTTTGTATGAGTAATCCACATGTTGAGTTTAGGGAGTTGTTCAAGTGGATTCGATGATCGATTTGGGTTAAGTTGTTAGATTATGGATTTACATTAAGAGTTATTAATCTATTGTATTCTCAGTGCTTATGTTAGCTTGATCACCTAGCATATGATTTCTAGGTTAACTTATACACCAAAAGCGATTGTTAGTTTGTTAGAATCATATTAGATGAGGTTAGTATCCTTAACCAACGAGAGTTGAAGTTAAGTCATCTAAGTGAAAATAACAAAATTCATTAGAATGCTTGCATGTTTACTAGGGATCTTTTGAGAGACTAATGTTCTAGGATTCTGGCTTAGATAGTTAACACTGTGAGAGTAGGTTAGCATTACACTAGTTATTCGAGTCCTAGAATTGTTTGTTAACAAATCCCTACTAGTTAGATAGCTTATAGATCATTGATACCTGCCATATTCCTTTCGCCAAATGCTCGTCTCAATAAGTTTACTTCTTCTTTCTTTACAACTATATTTAATTTACAAAAATCATTACAAACTCAATCCATATTTTTCTTAGTTATATTCGACTCATTGCAAATTCGTAGTGTAACCTTGGTGTTTGTAGATTCGATACCCAACCAATACTACTATGTGTCATGTGTACTTGCAGCGATAGTGAAGTTTTAAAACTTGAGACATCATTTACATCTTTGTTTTTATCACTTTTTGTTTCATCTTCCATCATCAATAGGTATATATATGCATTTGAGTCTCGAATTTGCATTGTTTTGCATTTTAGAATCATAGGGTGTTATTCTTGAATATTGTATGAGTTTTGAGTCCATATCACAACTTGGAGCTTAGATGGGGAGTTTTGAGGTGATCAAGGCAAACAAATGATGAGATTCTTGAAGAATTGACACAACCTCTTGAAGCAACCAGACTGGGATTGAAGAGACATGCTTCAGAGTGCAGCCGCAAAACCATCATCTTACAGCTATTGAGGACTACTGGGAGCTGTAGGATGCACACCAAATCTGTTATCACCGCTCCACCAGACCGCTGGGATTAACACTGAAGACACAGCCATCAGTTATGATCGCTGACATGGACTGCTGGCTGCAACATTTTCTGTTACTTTTGGGATCCAGCCTGGTTTGTCCTAGGTCGACATGTTATGCATCAAATTTACTACTTGTACTTTTTAGACCTAAATTAAAGAACTAAATCTCTTTTTAGTTAATTGTTTGCCTCTTTTGGATTTAAAATTTGATTGTACTAGGTCTTGTTTACCTTTTGCATTTTAGTGAATTACCTTTCATATCTATCTTATCATTTTCATTATGTTTTCAATATCACACTTAGTATGTTTAGTTTCATTAATCATGTGTGAGTAGTCAGGAAATGATATAAGGTGTTTGATGAAAATGCTTGAACCAAAACTTAAACGAGCTTTTCTTCCCCAACCAATGGAAATTGATGTTAGTGTGATTAGTGCTTAGATTAAAATTGATTGTTAACGCTCATTAGTGGCTTCACAAACAAAATTTTATTGTTAATAATGTTGATTAATGAAGAGATTAGTACTATATAAGTAGATTAGTCTTGATTAGTGATTATTGACCTAGGATTATGTTAATAGTTTTTCCAAAGCCTTATAAGTGATCTATCATCTCATCTAAATCATTTTCCTTTCCCTTGACTAATTGCTTTATCATCTTACAATCAATCACGTTCTTAGCATTTTCATAGTTTCATCATTGTTATTGAACAGCTTAGTTCTTGATAGGAATAGGAAAAAACCAAATAAATCATTTTTTTTAGCTTAATTGATGTCATACATTCTGAGTTTGTAGTTCTATTTCCTCGTGGATCGATACCTATTGATACTAAAAGTGATTTCAGAGAAACAAATGGTGAACATCTCCATTTCACTGCTTGATACGTTTAAATGTCAACAACTAAGAAAAACATATCAAGAGATGAAATGTAGATGTTCTACATCTGTTTCTCTGAACTTGTTCTGTATTTCTAGATATCTAAACTCTGACTTTTTCTTATCACCCATATGAAAATGCAAACCTTCGTACACCCAAAGAAGCTTTTATGATCGAAAAAAAAATGTAGGGAAAGACAATTCAACTTGTTTAAATTGGAAGATAAATTTTGCAGACATATGAAAAACTAAATTTGGACCTGGATACACTTAATATATGCAAAAACGAGCATCTACGTTTCTCAATGCGATACACTACAACAGATTCCATTCAACATTATTAATACATTTAAAAATACATAGAGATAGTCAATGAGTTGCAAAGTATTTTTAAACGTGTTTATTCCCACGCACGCAAAGAAGTCGTAGTTAGTTTTATTGTCAGGCTTTCAAATCTGATTGTGCAGAGCTCGTCTCAATGGTGCATTCGTCTGTTGATTGACCCACTTCTTCAATTTTCTAGACAAGATTGCTATGCTTTGAGCTTCCTATCCCGGTATTACTCTTTTTCTCACTGATCGTACTTTAAATATAAAGGCTGGCTGCTTAGCTCAGATCTCTAGAACTTCTTTTGCTTAGTTTTCTTATGTAAATATTTATCCTCATTTTTGGACAACCAATCAAGGAGTCATGTTGTAATTAACGTGTGGTTTGAAAAAATTAAATTAAACCAATGGTTTATATAATATATTGAAAATCTTAGTAATTTACGATCAACTAATTGTTTCAGTGAATTCAAACTTTTGGCGCCCAATTTATGTTAACAACTAAAATGTTATTTTGGTGTGTTATTTATTTCTATCAAAAGGTTTTGTGTTCCCTATGAATAGTTACCAACTATCTCCAATCCTGAAAATGATCTTTGACTCTTCATGTTATTGTCCATCGGTCTCACCCAACAGTCAGGTTCCCGTTGGGTTGTCTCCTGGAATATTATAGCGCTTTCATCTTCCAGTTGAGGTTGAGTACAAAGCAAAATAGGCAGTAAAGAAGCTTAACTATGACATCAAGTCAGCAACTAAGAGACGATTGATTCAGTTGAGTGAGCTGGATGAGATTCACCAAGATTCATATGAGAATTCTAAGATCTACAACGAAAAGACTAAGGCAGACAATGACATGAAGATATGTTCTAGGACTTTTTCACCAAATGACAAGGTTATACTCTTCCACTCATGCTTGAAACTCTTTCCCAATAAGCTTACATCGCGATGGTTGGGAACTTTCAAGATTAAAGTAGTGAAACCATATGGTGTCATAGTAGTTTCGAATAACAATGGAGGTGACTTCACTATCAATGGATAACGACTTAAGCCATATCTTTTAGACATTGATGAAAGCTGTTTCCAATTTATAGTTTCAGTTTGAAAGTTATGACCGATATCCCAACAAGGATCAGGAAAAATCAAATCTGTAATTTTCAAACTTTGGGAGAACATTATTGTCGAACCAGAAGGAACCAGATGCCGATATACATACCATTGGAAAGGTCTTGCTCCCAAATTTCCACAGCAACTGTTAGATCCTAATTTTTTAAATCCTTGATATTAACCTGATTTCTATGCTTCATGATTCTCTGCAATTACCCTATTGCCTAGTGTTGTCTCTTATTGATTTAACCTAGATATTTAATTTGCTTTTTAGGTTCTTTTATACCTAATTTTAATCACTATTTGCAGCCATCAAAATAAACCTTCATATTTTACGGCTTAAGTCTAATAAATTTGTAGTATAGCTTTTTGGTCTTAAGTCTATCGACCCATAAGTACTACTTTGTTTGCTCTGTACTTGCAGTCGTATTTCTGCATTTTAAACCTGAGCACATCACAAAGAGCGATGGGTCAACCCTCGAGGTTTTCTTATTAACGGACATGGAAAATATTGTCTAGATCCACCCATGGCAGATTATATTGGGTCTAGCCCATATGACATCTCTAATTGTCCCAAAATATAGCTCTTTGCTGTGCTACTTTCTGGCCATGCCTACTCCCCACGGTGGGGTACCACAATATTAAAATAGTAGACATTACCGTGAAACTTTAAGTTAAATAATTTGAAGAAATACACACATTATTGGTACCTTAACGTTAATAATGAAGTCAATGAAAGAATACAGTTGAATATCCAATATTTATGATAAAATGTATTTATAAATTTTAATATTATTTTGTGTGAAAAATAATAAAAGAATTTTAGACAAAAAATATTAATCATCCAATGTTCTTAGGTAATAAATTATATTATATATATATATATATCATGCCAAGAAATATATTTTTAGTTAATTTAAAATTATGGCTTACAATTCATGTTATTAATAAGTTATTTTGAAGCCTTATTTATTTTAAAAATAAGATTTTTTGGCGCATTAATAAAATTTTCTAGTATGTTAGTTATCTATATGAGAAAATATTAAATGTCTGAATCTTTTTGAAAAAACGAGTCTGGAGTACTGTATGTTAAATAAATTGCAAACATTTTCATAAAATTTTAAGTAAGAAAATTTGAAGAAACATATTGATAGTATCTCAACATTAACAATGGTGTTAATGAAAATGTAAATTTGAAAAACCGTAAATTTTTATAGTATATATTTATATCCAAAAATTTCAGTACATTTTTTAATAAAAATATTATCGAAATTTTAAAGCAAAAAAAAAAAATTATTCCCGGCAGTTTTACAATGAGTTCGACTAATCTGGATTTTTTTTTGGAGAATACCTTCATAATCAAGAGAGAGGTAAATATATAAGAGTTTCTTATGGAGTTTGAGATTTTGGTGGAAAGCTAGGAATCACAAAATGCATCAAAGGACTTTCCCAGAACCGCCTTTTATTTTAAATCATGCTATTAGTGACCACTTGGTCTGGGAAGCAGATAGAGTAAGTCCAAATAAGGAACTTGAGGAAAGAAATCATTTGAACAGGATTATTAATCCTATAAGGTGTCAAATAGACATATTGAATTGGATCCCACTTCACGCTTAGGATGAATTTATTTGCAAGGAGAGGGACAGATCTTGCTCGTAGAAGCCCGTCACCACTTCATTCGGAGGTGGAAATATTGATTTGTCATTGAAAACTATCCTAGCCATAAGGATAGATTGTCAGGCTTTCAAATCAAATTGGGCAGAGATCATCTCAATGGTGCATTTTCCTGATGATTGACCTGTTTTCTTCATTCTTCTAGATGAGATTGGTATTCTTCAATCACTGATAGTAATTTTAATTTAAAGGCCTACTATTTAGCTAGGATCTCTAGAACTTCTTTTGCTGAGTTTTCTTATGTAAACATTTCTCTTCCTATTTGGAAAATTATTCAAGGAGAAATATTCTAATAAACATGTGGTTTAAAAAAAAATTCCAACTTTTCATATAATATATTGAAAATTATATTTTCTGATCAACTGATTTTTTAGTCAATTCAAACTTTTGGCGTGCAAGTTATGTTAATAACTAAAAAGTTATTTTGGTGCGTTATTAATTTCTATCAAAAGGTTTTGTGTTGTGTTAGTTAATATTGCTAGTAAGTTGGCTATATACAAGAGGAAGATTAAATATATGAATATTTTGAGAACAAAGAGTGTGAAATATTGGCGTATAAAAAATATAGAGACTTCGCTGTGACGCTTTGAATATATATTTTTGAGAAAATTTAATAGTGATATATCAACTTTTAGCAATGAAAGTAGTCAAAATAATGTTTTGAGATACTAAATTTAAAATTTTATAAATTCTAAATATATTTTATTATTTAATCAATTCAAAAAATTTAGCGCGTAATGTAAGTTGTTAATAAATTTGTCTATCATGTTATGTATTTAAGCATGTTAATTATTTTTACCAATGTATTAGTTATATATAAGAAAAAGTATCAAATGTGTTGAATGTTGACACCTAGATCACGGTCCAAATAGATTAGGCCTATTTCGAGCTTAATTAGGAAAATTTCAAGTAGTTTAGTTAGTGTTAAGAGCCCATTACACCCAAATTAGTAAACCCTAGTACTAGTCATTATAAATAGAAGTCAATCCCTTGATAGATTCCACAAAACCAAAAGCTTAGAAACTTGAGATATAAATTAGAGAGAGACGAGAAGCCCTAGCGACCATCACCCAAGCCCTTCGCCGCCACCGAGTTCATTGACCACCGGGAGCTTTTATTGTGTGTGGTCTGGCGTGTAACATTTAGTTGTAGCATGATCCATCTTTTTCCATAGTTTCGGTAAGCCCTAGAACCCTAAAACCTTATGTTGTGTCCGTAGGAACCCTAGAACTCTTTTTCTAGATTAGGTCTGATCTTTTTTGTTGATTTAAGATACTTATCAATAAAGATGTTGGGAAGAGTTTTGATAAGGAGATGGAACAATGACATAATGCAGTTTATGGGGCAGCATTCAGAAAACCCTAGCCAGGGACTGTATGATGTGCCAAGGAGAGGATGTGATTCGTGGATCTTCTTATGCTTTTACATTGATCTGTTGTGGTATGGTAATCTGAGTGTTCGGAGTCTAGTTTGTGTGATGCATTAGGGTTAAAGATATATTTGTGATATGTGAGAAGCTCTGCAGATAGAGATAGCTCTTTATGAAGAGTAGATCAAGAATGTCGGTATGTAGGTCTGGCTAGCCCAAGATGCAGCTGGTTAACCTGGTGGACGGAAAAACAATTAGGGTCATGCAGAGTTGATCTTATTATTTCTTTGTGTTGCTTTGTTTGCTGCATTCATATCGTTGATTAGGATTGAATTGCATGAGTTAGAACTGAATTGCATGAATTTTAAATTGAGTTGCATGAGAATGTTAGGTTGTTAGATTCTATGAGGCATGTAGATAACTAGCACTTTAAGCTATCATAGTGGGGTAGGTAGATCTAGATGTATATTAGGATCATGCAGGCAAAATTTATCATTCTTACTTAGTAAATCTTCAAACTGTTTACTCATGCCTCCTTCTATGGATGCATGGTTAGGTATGCGGGAGTTATGCATGGAAGGACTGTTTATATGTGAGACTTTTATGTTAAAAAGGAAATTTTGGTAGTTCATCTAAGCTTTAGCTTACGTAAACCTATGGGGCGTAACCGGTTTCCGAGGAACTTGGGACTGGAACGTCACATTGACTATTTGGCAAGAAAACTATGAAGTTTTATATTTGAAAACAAAAATGTGTTAATTTTTTGCAAAAATAGAAAAACAATCTGAAATATTACCAGAAAAAATATTGCCCACTGTATCCATCTAGAGATTTTTCTTTCACTTCCAAACTCAAAATCCATATATTGAAAAGAATCCCAAAAAATTGAAAGTGGCCAATAACAACAGAAAGCACTAGAAGATCATCGTATTCGGTTTTCACCAAGGTATGTTTTGCAAGCTTGAAGTTATGTTGCATTATCTCTTCATCTCTTCACTCAATTTCTGGTTTCTTAAGAGTTATTTGAACAAATTATAGCTGGGAGTTATCTTCGAAGCTAAGTTACTAATAAATTTCAGTTTTTTTTATGTTAATCAAATTTTAAAGGGTCTCATTTGATGAAAGTTCTTATCAAGCATACATAACCGTGATTTAATTGTTTGACTGATTGATTTGCAGTCCTACCAGTCCTGCTTGAATTGAATATCATTTACTTTGGTATTCTGCATTTTCGACCAATACTAGTAACGGCGGCTGCTTTGCATGTGAAGCTTTGAATATATATTTTGGATTTCAATGACTATATCTATGCATGGTATTTTATAAAATGTATTAATAATGCTAAATAGAATCTGTTGTAGTGTATTGCATGGTGAGACGTGGAGACACATTGTCGCATATATTAGGTGTCTGGTCCACGTTTATTTTTTGATACGTTTGTGAAATTCATCTTCCAATTTAAACAAGTTGGATTGCCTTTTCCTTAGTTCTGTTTTTTTCCTGATTATAAAAGTCTATTTGGGTGTACGAAGGTGTGAATTATGTAATAGGTGATCAAAAGAAGTTAGAGCTTAGATGTCCAGAAATGCAGAGCGAGTTCAGCAAAACAGATGGTGTACATCTCCATTTCATCTCCTGATACGTTTAAATGTCACCAAAAACGTATCAGAAGATGAATTGGAGATGTTCACCATTTGATTCTCTGAAATGGTTATGGATTTTAGGACATTTGAGCTCTTACTTCTTATGATCACTCATCTCAAAATTCACATGTTCGTACACCCAAGGAGACTTTAATAATCAGAAAAATAGAATGAAAGGAAATGCATTCCAACTTGTTTAAATTGGAAGATCAAGTTCGCAAACCTATCAAGAACTAAATCTAGAGCTAGATACAATTAATATATGCAACAACGAGCCTCCATGTTTCACCATTTGATATGCTACAATAGATTTTAGTCAGCATTATTAATACATTGTAAAAACTACCATAGATAGAGATAGCCATTTAAATGCAAAATATTTTTAAACGTGTTTATTCCCACGCACACAAAGAAGTCGCCTTTACTTTTATTGCTTAAGATGCAAATATCAAAGTAAATGATATTCAGTTCAATCAGGACTGGAAGGACTGCAAATCAATCAATCAAACAAAAAATATGCTTATGTATGCTTAATAAGAACTTTAATCAAAGGAGACTCTTTAAAATTCTCTAAACAAAAAAAACTTTGAAGACAATTCCTGGATATAATTTGAAGACAATTTTGAAGACAATTCCTGGATATAATTTTTCAAATAACTATTAAGAAACCCAAAATTGAGTGTAAAGATGAAGAGATCATGCGACACAACTTCAAGCTTGCAAAAAATTTATTTTTGATTTTCTCGCATTTGCTGATGACAGTAACAATACACATAAATCATAACTATGGGTCTATGATTATGAGTCAAGCATAGTTAGTTTTCCGAACGAGCTCATATCCAAGCTGTTGTGAGCCAATTCTGTAAGCCAACTATCTTTGACACATCAAAGATTTTGCAGTGCAGTGTGTGTTCCCGATGAATATACCAACTATCTCCAATCCCGAAAATGATTTTTGGCAATGCATGATCATTTTCCATCGGTCTAAACCAACAGTCAGGTGTCCGTTGGGTCCTTTCATGGAGTTTGTTTTAGCTTTTTTTTTGCATCCAGTGTTCATAACTTCCATCCTCAATCTCCCTTGGTCTTCAATAGCTTCTAGAACATTGTAAAATCACCAAAAGAGCCTTCTTATGGCACTAATCTACTCCATGTACCTAGAAAGACAAATTCATATGCAAACATGGTCCTATATGCCTAAGTATGAATGAAAATACAATGAAACACTAAGAAAATCGTGACTCTAAATGACTTAAAAACACATGATATAAAATATATAACTGCATTCAAAACACTTATTGAAACCTCTCCTTTTCATCTTGTCTACGGAAAGGCATGTCATCTTCCATTTGAGATTGAGTACAAAGCAGAATAGCCAGTAAAGAAGCAAACTACGACATCAAGCCACATTAAAGAAGCTTAACTATGACACCAAGCCAACAACTAAGAGACATTTGATTTAGTTAAGTGAGCTGGATGAGGTGGGCATGCATTCCCAAAAACGGAGTTGAGTGCATACTATAATTTTCATTCGTCCTGCAAAACGCAGCATATCCTTCTCGAGATCAACCAATACGCATACTGCGCAACACTAGGGTGGTCGATTCACCAAGCTTTGTATGATTCTAAGATCTACAACGAAAAGACTAAGGAAGACCATATGCAGATAGTTTCTAGGAATTTGTCAGTTGCCCAATTGTCTACCGTTTTCTGTTATTACCCAATTCTCTGCAATTGCCCAATTGTCTACCGTTTTTTGTTATTGATTTAACCTAGATATTTACTTGATTTTTAGGTTATTTTATTCGAAATTTTTATCACTATTCACAGTGATCAAAACAAACCTTAATATTTTAAAGCTTACCATAATTCGCATCTAATAAATTTGTAGTATAGCTATTTGGTCTTCAGTGGAATGACCAATAAGTAGTACTACCGAAACATTAGGTGTTTCAAAATCCCACAAGTGTCGAAAGAAGCAAATGAATAAGGAAACCAAGTTAGCCATTCTCCATTAACCATTCTCCATTCTCCATTCTCCATTCTCCATTGAGATACCATCGATACATTCTTCAAAATTTCAGACCTAAAATTTCATGAAAATAGTTGCACTATATTTAATATACGGTACTCCATTCTCTTTTTCAAAAAATATTCACACATTTAATGTTTTATCTTATATATAACTAACTTATTAGAAATTTTTAATCTGCGTCAAAACATCTTATTCATACAAATAACTAATGCGACAAAATAACTTATTAACAACATGAATTGTGCGCCAAAAGTTTGGAACAACTTAGCAAATATTGAGGCTCAGTTCTTCAAACAAATATTATGTATTTGGTAATTGGCTAAATACTAGTGACCATTACACTTTGTTTTGTCACCGAGCTACACAAGCTCATGCTTTGAAGAATGCCATCAAGCGTATCATTACGTTAAATGGAAACGTATTAACAAACCCTAAATGTAAGAATTTTGCGGAACAACTTATAAGAATAAGAGAATAGTGTAGAGAGAATGGAGAATACAAGAGAAAAATCTTCTTTCTAAATTTCTTTAAAAAAATACATCTAAATATATAGATTACAAGTTTAAAATATAGATGTGCTGCATGAACATCATAGAAACTCGTAGATGAGCTGCATGTGGTTGCATGAAGAGGAGAGAGTGGAAAAAAAAAATTATGGCCAGAAGGGTCGATCTGAGATCTGGATCAATTGATCTCGAAACTTACGGACAAGCTAAGTCGAGCCAGACCGATCGATCTAAGGATATATCGATCACTCCTAAAAATTAGGACAAGATGATGGCAAGGCGGATCAATCGATATGAGGCTGGATCGATCGATATGAGGCTGGATCGATCGATCCCAAAACTTACCGCAAAATAGAGGCAAGGCAGATTGATCGTTCTGAGGTGGGATCGATCGATCCGAAAACTTACGATCTTTCTGAGGAAGATAAGATCAATCAATCCAATATTTTATCAATCGATCCAAGGTGATCTTGATCAATACTCCCCTTTAAGCCGCAAAGACACAAAAGGCTAAGTTTGGAACCCCGTGACACATCACCTCATAAAAATCTTATCATGGACAACCGATTGGGACAAAACCTAGTTAAGCTAAAAGGAGTATGATGTCCACAGATAGAGGATATGTGATCACTGATGTGAAAGGTCTACAAGTCCAATTTTGCTATGAATGTGAGAACAAACTATAAGACTTGCACCTTGGTGAAGATGTCACCAATTGATCCTCATTGCTAGTGTAGAATGTTAGGTCGTGCCAACTTCAATCTTCTCTCTAACCTTGTGACAATCCACTTTGATGTGTTTGGTTATTTTATAAAAGACTTAATTGGTTGCGATGTGAATGACCTCTTGATTGTCTCAATGAATGGTGATCAGACTGGAAGACTCGATGCCAAAGTTTTTAAGGAGAGATTTGAGCCAAGTAAGCTCATTTGTTAACTCCCTCATTGCTCGGTATTCAGCTTCCGCACTTGAACAAGATACCACCTTTTGCTTATATTGATTTCCAAGTGACCAAGTTTCCTCCGATGAAGGTCCAATATCCGGTTGTCGATTTTCTATCCAATGTATTTCCAGCCACAGTAACCTACTATCTCCGTGCTCCCATTTCTTCCCATCAAAATTCCTTGGCCTGGAAAATGTTCGAGATATCAAAGGATTCGCTCCACCATGTTCCAATGAAAATTTGTGGGAGTTTTCATGTGTTGACTGACTTGATTCAAAGCATTTCTCCCCCTTTCACTTGGCCTTGTAGTCGTCTATGAGTGGAGTCTTGGCCGGTTTGACTCAAAGTTTACATGTCTCATCTAAAAGATCAAGTGTGTACTTCCTTTGTGAAAGAAATAAGCCTTCTGGAGAACGACAAACTTCAATGCCTGGGAAGTACTTTAGTTCCCCAAGGTCTTTGATATCAAAAACAAATTTAAGGTAGTTTTTATTGGATTGAATACTTTCCTTATCATTACCGGATATGATAAGATCATCCACATATATGAGAACCACAATGATACCTTGAGAGCTTTAAAGTGTGAACAAGGTGTGGTCGGCTTCAGATTTCTTGAAGCCTTGGTCTTTGAATGTGGAGCTCAATTTGTGACACCAAGCCCTTGGTGATTGGTTTGGCCCATATATAGCCTTTTGTAGCATTAAGACCTTTCCAAGGGCAATGGAGTCTTTAAGGCCGGTTGGAGGAGTCATGTAAACTTTTTCCTCAATTTCACCTTGTAGGAATGCATTCTTGACATCCAACTACCACAACTCCCAAGATAAATTAGTAGCCAAAGAAAGGACAACTCTTACCATGTGGAGTTTGGCGACGAGAGCAAAGGTATATGTATAGTCTTCTCCATAGGTTTGTGTAAAACTTCTTCCCACTAAACGTGTTTTGTACCGTTCGATATCTCCATTGCTCAAGTATTTAATGGTGAAGATCCATTTGGAACTAATCGCTCTGTTCCCGGATCCATTTCATCCCATGTATAATTATGGTTCATGGCTCCTGCTCGTTATAAACAACATCCATCCATTTTTTTCCTTTCTTTGGCCTTCTCATAGCTTTGAAGTATCATGTGTAATTCAATCTTCCCAAGAAATGCTTTATGGTTAGTTGGCAAAAGGTCAAGCGAACATACCAATTAAATAGGATGAGCCACGACTTGATTGTTGTAGTAAACTCGTGTGTTCACCCATTTGGAAGGATGGCATATCCTTGTGCTTCGTTTAAGTGGAGAAAGAGTATCTTCATCAGTTTTCCGTCCTCTTCTTCTCTCTATGAGGTGTAGTCTCTTCATTTGGACTCACTTGTACCTATGGGTCATTTTGATTATTGATTTAAACCCTCTGATCATGTTCACGAACACATGGATGCAATTTTAAAGATGATATGTTTTTTTCGATTGCCTCTTCCCTTTGTATTTGTGATTCTTGATTTCCAAGATGATCTAGAAGCAATCTCAAGCATGTTTCCCAGTCGGATGGAGATTGAGATAGGTATTTCACGTCTTCCCAATCTTTCTTGTCATGATATCCTTGATTTTCGATAAATTTCACATCTCGAGAAACAAAGAGATGATTATTGATGAGGTCAAAGCACTTGTAGCCATTTTGAGTAGTTGAGTAGCCTAGGAACATACACTTAGTACTCTTGGAATCTAGTGTATTCCTCTGTTCACCTGGAACTAAAACAAAGCAAAGACACCCAAATATCCATAAATGATCAATTGATGGTTTGACCTTTTAAGTACCTCAAATGGTGACATATCTTTTAGGAATTTGGTTGGAATCCGATTGATGAGATAGCATGATGTCATAACTGCATCACCCCAAAATCTTCTTGGTACATTGGCATGGAACATCATTGATTTCACATAGCTTTCGAAGTTAAGAAAGGCATCAAACACGCGATCTTTAGAAAGAAGTAATGTTATCCAAGTATATTTTTATTTCTCATCTATGAAAATCACAAAATGCTTGTTGTTATTTCTAGAAAAAACATGGAGATGTCCAAACATTAGAATGAACAAGATCCAAAAAAAATTTGTAAATACTAGAAGATTTGGGAAAATAGACTTGCAATGTTTTTCAAGAATACAAGCCTCACAACTAGAATAATCAAAAGATACATTAGGAAACATCAACTCAAGAGCACAAGAATGAGGATGACCTAATCTAGCATGTCACATAGCACTATTAAAACATGAATTACAAAAAAAAGTAGTAGAAATGCTTGGTGAAGTATCCTTAAGAACATATATTTCTTCTTTGGTATTCCCTTCTCCAAGTATTTTTCCAGTCTTAATATCTTGAAAATGAATACTATTAGGCCCAAATATAGTATAATAATTAAGATTAAAAGTTGAATTCTTTACCAACAAAATATTAGACGTTGAACTAGGCATATATAATGCTTTAGAGTTTTTATCAAATAGATTTAAATCCCTTATTCCTTTTATGGGAACCATATCTCCATTAGCTATAGTCACACTACCATTTTGCCGGTTTTATATTGTCTATAAGATTCGAGTTATTAATCATATGCTGAGTAGTCCCCAAATCTATGACAAGGAATTTGCTTTGTTTATTAGCAAAGAAAGTGTTACTGGTTTATTTTAGAGAAGCAATGGACCGGATAAGAACCGCTAATTCTGAATTTCTGGCGATATCATTGGTTACTTCTTCTCCTTTTTTTGATGAACCAGCTTGTCCTTGATTTCCAATGGCTCCATATGAGAAATTGTCCTTTCCGTCTTTATTGAACTTACTTGGTTTGAGATGGGGATGAAGAAGCCAACCATTTATCCTTGAGATGACCCTTCCTTTTGCAATGGTCAGAAATCTATATCTTTTTTTCCTCTTGCCGGTATACTCCTTTATTTGCCATGTGTAGTCCTCCTTCCCCACCGAAAAGCCCAAGAGATCTTTGTTCCTTTTAGATTTAAGAACAAACATCATCAAGACTCGGAATCTTGTCCGCTCTTAGAATGTGCTTAATGAGATCATTGAATGTTGGATTCAAAGTGAGTAGAAGTCCAAAGACCTCGTCTTGCTCACGCCTCTTATTTAGAACCGCCGGGTCCATGTTGCTTGATCTTAACATTTCGAACTTTACCCATAGAGAATGAAACTTTCCAAAATATTTGGTGAACTCTAAGTCTTCTTGACTAAGGTTGTTGATCGCCTTCTTTAATTCAAACACACGATAGAGGTTTGACACATTGCCATACACATTTTTGAGAGTATCCCATAGTTCCTTTGTAGTTTCACAATAAGAATAAACTTCAAGGATGGAAGCTTCAAGAGAATTTTGGAGGATTCCGAGGACGGCTTGATCTTCTTGAAACCATTTGGCTTCCTTCTCAAGGGCAACCTCCTCTCCTCCAACAACGATGGTTTATTTTCCATCTCTTTTAGTGGCTTCCTTTGGAGCTTGAGTAGTTTCAATATGACTCCAAAGTTTGATACATACAAGAATGTTTTTCTTTTTGAAAGATTAGTATCTTAGGGTCTCTTGTACCCGTATTAGTTTTCCAGCCGTTTTACTGTATGGAAGATATGTTAGCAAGAAAATTCTGAAAAATGATTGAAGAGAATAACAGAATAGGACTTAATGCTCTGATACCATGTTAGAATTTGCAAAACAACTTATGATAATAAGAGAATAATATAGAGAGAATGGAGAATAGAAGGGGAAAATCTTCTTATTAGATTTGTTTAAACAAATAAATTCAAATATATAGATTACAAGTTTAAAATATATATGTGCTGCATGAACAACATAGAAAATCGTAGATGAGCTGCATGTGGTTACATGAAGGGGAGAGAGTGGAGAAAAATTAAATTCTAGACGGCAGGGTCGATCTGAGATCATGATCAATCGATCTGAGGATGGATGGATCGATCTTGAAACTTATGGCGAGATGATGGCAAGGAGGATTGATCGATCTAAGGCTGGATCGATCGATCATAAAACTGACGACAAAATGGAGGTAAGGTGGATCGATCGATCTGAGGTGGGATCGATCAATCCAAAAACTTACGATCGTTCTGAGGAAGATCAGATCAATCAATCGATCCAAGGTGATCTTGATCAATATTGAAGACATAAAGAATGAAGTGGTGGAAGATTTCAAACGACTTCTCCAACTAATTACTGAAACAGTTTCCTAGACATATTTAGAGAATCCCTTAGATTTTGTTGTTCATGACACATAGATGCGCTTCTTGTGAGGACAGTTTTATTGGAGGAAATCAAAGAAATGGTGTTATCAGTGCCATCATACAAAGCACTAGCACCAAATAGTTACACGATAAAAATTTACCGATCAGCTTGCAAGTTATCGGATCCAATTTTATGTAGGGTTTCTAATTATTATTTTTCCCGGCTTTATGCCCTGTGGATTCAATATAAAAATTCTATCTCTGGTACCTAAGATGAATGTATATTTATCCATAAATGATTACCGACTTATAGCATGGTTTAGCAGTCTCTATAAGGTTATCCTTAAAATTCTTGCTAACCGAAAGAAATATGCACTTCCTCGGATGATTGAATAGATTCAAAGTGTGTTTGTATAAGATAGAAAATTATTAGAGAATGTATTACTTGCTACAGAGCTAGTTAAAGATTACCATTAAGATTATATTTCATCTCGGTGTGCAATCAAGTTTGATATCTCCAAAGCATTTGATATAGTGCAATAGGAATTCCTCACGACTATACTTTCCCAGAAAAAATTATTCACTGTATTTACCTTTGTATCTCCACTTCTTCGGTGTTCGTGTCCATCTATGAGTTTGCAGGTTATTTTAACGGTGAAAGAGGGATTCACTAGGGGGTCCTCCCTTTCTCCTTGTCTTTATGTGTTTGCAAGAAATGTGTTATCAAGGATGCTAAATAAGTCTACACGAGAAGGGCTCTTCGGGTATCACTAAAATGTCATTTGGTGGAAGTGACGCATCTTTGTTTTACGGATGACATTCTGGTTTTCTCTAATGGTAAACTAAATTATATTATGGGCATTGAGGATATGTTTAAGATGATTGCGATTATCTCGAGGTTAAACAATAATGTTTCAGCTGGTGCGGATAAGAATAATACGGTTTTGGCGGCATCAAGTTTGGGTCATAGTACAATATTCAAGACGGTTACAAAAGCTCTACGAGCAGGATCTTGATAGAAGACTATGTTAAGAGATGATTAAGGCTTCATCATGAAGTGTAATTCATATCAAATAAAGTGGAACAAAAGTAGAAGGAATGAGATGCCTCAAAACCCGATTCTAGAGGTTTGAGATCTTTGATGTATTGAGAATTGACTTCATGGTATCATTCCCTTCATCTTATGGGAATAGTTACATCTAGGGCTAGACAAAAAAAACCTAACCCGAGCACCTGACCCAAACCCGACCCAAAAAGTTATACCCGAATCCAAATCCAATTCCAACAAAATTATTCCATTGGAGTGTAAATCCCTGAACCCAAAAACCCATACCCAAACCTGAAACCCGTTAGGGTATCCAGAAACCTGAAAATACATACCTACCCATGGAAAAATACCTTAATTTCGAGGATCCTACCCTATAAATGTGAGTTTTGTATGTGTAACATACACAAACATGATCCGAATTCAAACAGAGAACACTAAAATACCCCCAAAAACCTAAAAACTCGGAAAATTTTGAATCCGAACTCGAACCCAATTAAAACCAATATTTTATAATTCTGGTTTAATTCGGTTTAGGCTGCAATTTAAATCAGAAAAACCTTCTTTTATTTCTCTTCTGCAATCGACCAAGATATTTCTTCTCTCCTTTGCTTTTCAAAGATTTCTCTCTTCCTTCTCTCACACATACACACTCAATGTTGCTCGATTTTTTCTTAGTTCATCACAAGTTTCCATCTCTATTACTTTATTTCATCATCTCTTCCAAAATCTCCAAATGTACAATGCCACCTAACGAGCTACTAAGGCCACCAATTCTAATACTACCACTTCCAAAGATAAATGGAAAGGAAAAGTTCTAGCCAAAACATCAAAAAAGCGGGGGAAGAGTGATCAACCCAAAGCCGTCACCACTAAGAAAAAGTTACACATGGAAGAGGATTTGCCTGCTTAAGTCTCTCATGAGATTACCGAGTTTCTGAATGTTGAATTTACGGAGATACATATGGTGGACTGGAGGCCCTTCAAGAAGCTCGCTCTATATGCTACCTGTTTTTCTTAGCATTCTTCCTAGCTAGATCGGGAATTTAATAAGATGTGCAAAAAATCATTGAAGAAATGGGGCTCACTAAGTTCTATCAAACTTTCAACTACATTTATCCCGATCTTGTGAGAACATTCTTTGCTTTGGTGGAGCTTGTCTATAAGAGACTGAGGAAAACTTCACCGGATGAGAGATGTTTTCCATTCAATATAGCCGGGAAACTTTACATCATCACCGTGAAGGAGACTTGTGAGGTTTATAGTTTCAACCACGGGATTGAGGTGAAGTTCCTGGAATTTGAGAATACCGATAGATTTTGGGACACAATTACAGTGGGGAGTACTATTGGAGCACCCAAGACCACCCGTATACAAAATCTTGCGATCTGTTATGTCCATAAGTTCCTTTCACATATCAATTCTCACTTTGATGGTGAGTCTAATGTATTAACTTAGACACCATTATATGTCATTTACGACATCTTTAGAGCTTGACAGAGATTCCGAGGTTCTTGAGGTTGTATATCATTATTTGGTCTTTGTCTTATTATGATTTTACACAATGACTTGCATCCATTCACATAATCAGAGCCTAACCACTTCACCCACCAACAAACTAGCCTTACATTCCAAGTCCATGTCACAGTTGATATTTCCTTTGTGACACTGCACTTGTAATGATGTTAAAAGGTCGACAGTAGAGATTTCATAATTCCTTAGGATCCCGGGAGCCAAAGTATGGTAATGGTTGCTATGCTTATGGTAAAATACATGTAGTACTAACTAATTATTTATTTTTTCTAACTTATTAAGTATTGGAAGTTCAACGCGATGGAGTCTAAATAAGTGTGTAAGTTCCCAATCAAACATTTCTAATATATTTGATTTCAGTTGTTTGGTCTTGCTTAAGGCAAAGCAAATATTCAAGTCTAAGGGGAATTGATGTGTCATGGTTTTAAAGGTTTTAACATTTGATTCCATATGATTATTGAATCTTTTATTAACTCGAGGATTACGTTTTGTATCTTATTTTGTTTTTGATTAGAGTTTTTAAAGGTTTTTACAAGTCATTAGAGTTAAAGGATGATTTCGTGCAGCTTTAGTCGTTTCAAGGATTTAAGAATCAGATTAAGATAAGATGGGATCGACAGATCTAAATTTGGATCGACTAGTGAATCAGATTAATGCAGTGAAGCATTTTAAGCGACCAAGCATGAGACAAGTTTTCCCAATTCCAATCAATGTTAGGGACTAGGTTTTCATATAAATAAGGGCTGCTCAATTCTCATAAATTCCAACTTGTTAACTTGCTATTCTATTTTTTTTTTCAATTTTCATAGCTTTGGAAGACGAAATCTCTTACTCTTCTTGAAGAGCTTTTTGAACCCCGATATCGTTGTTTGATATTTATGCAATCATTAAATTCATTTATTATGATTTCATCTTTGTATGAGTAATCCACATGTTGAGTTTAGGGAGTTGTTCAAGGGGATTCGATGATCGATTTGGGTTAAGTTGTTAGATTATGGATTTACATTAAGAGTTATTAATCTATTGTATTCTCAGTGCTTATGTTAGCTTGATCACCTAGCATATGATTTCTAGGTTAACTTATACACCAAAAGCGATTGTTAGGTTGTTAGAATCATATTAGATGAGGTTAGAATCCTTAACCAACAAGAGTTGAAGTTAAGTCATCTAAGTGAAAATAACAAAATTCATTAGAATGCTTGCATGTTTACTAGGGATCATTTGAGAGACTAATGTTCTAGGATTCTTGCTTAGATAGTTAACACTGTGAGAGTAGGTTAGCATTACACTAGTTATTAGAGTCCTAGAAATGTTCGTTAACAAATCCCTGCTAGTAAGATAGCTTATAGATCATTGATACCTGCTATATTCCTTTCGCCAAATGCTCGTCTCAATAAGTTTACTTCTTCTTTCTTTACAGCTATATTTAATTTACAAAAATCATTACAAACTCAATCCATAGTTTTCTTTGTTATATTCGACTCATTGCAAATTCGTAGTGTAACCTTGGTATATGTAGATTCGATACCCAACCAATACTACTATATGTCATGTGTACTTGCAGCGATAGTGAAGTTTTAAAACTTGAGACATCATTTACACCTTTGTTTTGATCACTTTTTTTCATCTTCCATCATCTAGAGGTATATATATGCATTTGAGTCTCGAATTTGCATTGTTTTTGCATTTTAGAATCATAATGTGTTATTTTTGAATATTGTATGAGTTTTGAGTCCATATCACAACTTGGAGCTTAGATAGGGAGTTTTGTATTGATCAAGGCAAACTAATGATGAGATTCTTGAAGAATTGACACAACCTCTTGAAGCAACCAGACTGGGATTGAAGAGACATGCTTCAGAGTGCAGCCGCAAAACCATCATCTTACAGCTAGTGAGGACTACTGGGAGCTGCAGGATGCACACCAAATCTGTTATCACCGCTCCACTAGACCGCTGGGATCAACATTGAAGATACAGCCATTAGTTATGATCGCTGACATGGACTGCTGGCTGCAATATTTTCTGTTACTTTTGGGATCCAACCTGGTTTGTCCTAGGTCGACCTGTTATGCATCAACTTTACTATTTATACTTTTTTAGACCTAAATTAAAGAACTAAATCTTTTTAGTTAATTGTTTGCCTCTTTTGGATTTAAAACTTGATTGTACTAGGTCTTGTTTACCTTTTGCATTTTAGTGAATTACCTTTCATATCTATCTTATCAGTTTCATTATGTTTTCAATATCACACTTAGTGTGTTTAGTTTCATCATTCATGTGTGAGTAGCCATGAAATGATATAAGGTGTTTGATGAAAATGCTTGAACCAAAACTTAAAGGCGCTTTTCTTCCCCAACCAATGGAAATTGATGTTAATGTGATTAGTGCTTAGATTAAAATTATTGTTAACGCTCATTAATGGCTTCAGAAACAAAAAATTTCTTGTTAATAATATTGATTAATGAAGGGATTAGTACTATATAAGTAGATTAGTCTTGATTAGTGATTGATGACCTAGGATTATGTTAATAGTTTTGCCAAATCCTCATAAGTGATCTATCATCTCATCTAAATCATTTTCCTTTCCCTTGACTCATTTCTATATCATCTTACAATCAATCACGTTCTTAGCATTTTCATAGTTTCATCATTGTTATTGAACAGCTTAGTTCTTGATAGGAATAGGAAAAAACCAAATAAATAATATTTTTTTAGCTTAATTGATGTCATACATTCTGAGTTTGTAGTTCTAATTCCTCGTGGATCGATACCTGTTGATACTAAAAATGATTTCAGAGAAACAAATGGTGAACATCTCCATTTCACTGCTTGATACGTTTAAATGTCAACAACTAAGAGAAACATATCAAGAGATGAAATGTAGATGTTCTACATCTGTTTCTCTTAACTTGTTCTGCATTTCTGGATATCTAAACTCTGACTTCTTCTTATCACCCATATGAAAATGCAAACCTTCGTATACCCAAAGAGGCTTTTATTATCAGAAAAAAACAAAATGTAGGGAAAGACAATTCAACTTGTTTAAATTGGAAGATAAATTTTGCAGACGTATGAAGAACTAAATTTGGACCTGGATGCACTTAATATATGCAAAAAATAGCATCCACGTTTCTTAATGCGATACACTACAACAGATTCCATTCAACATTATTAATACATTTAAAAATACATAGAGATAGTCAATGAGTTGCAAAGTACTTTTAAACGTGTTCATTCCCACACACGGAAAGAAGTCACAATTAGTTTTATTGTCAGGCTTTCAAATCTGATTGTGCAGAGCTCATCTCAATGGTGCATTCGTCAGTTGATTGACCCACTTCTTCAATCTTCTAGACAAGATTGCTATGCTTTGAGCTTCCTATCCCCGTTTTACTCTTTTTCTCACTGATTGTACTTTAAATATAAAGGCTGGCTGTTAGCTCGGATCTCTAGAACTTTTTTTGCTTAGTTTTCTTGTGTAAATATTTATCCTCATTTTTGGACAACCAATCAAGGAGTCATGTTGTAATTAACGTGTGGTTTTAAAAAATATAAATCTTATTAATTTACGATCAACTAATTGTTTCAGTGAATTCAAACTTTTGGCGCCCAATTTATGTTAATAACTAAAATGTTATTTTGGTGTGTTATTTATTTCTATCAAAAGGTTTTGTGCCGCATTTGTTAATTTGCTAATAAGTTACTTATATACAAGAGAAATATTAAATGTGTGAATATTTTGTGAACAAAGAGTGTGATATATTGCAGTACAAAAATATATAGACTTGGTTGTGAAACTTTGAATATTTTTGAGAAAATGTAATAATGATACCTCAACATTAACAGTAAAAGTGTCAAAATTTATAAGGAAAAAAACAATACTCTAATGTTTTTAGGTAGTAAATTTAAAATTTTATACATTCTAAATCAATATATTTTATTATTTAATCAATTCAAATTTTCGGTGCGTAGTTTATGTTGATAATAAATTATTCTATCATGTTATTTATTTATATCTAATAGTTTTTTAGCCCATTAATTAATTTAACAATGTATTAGTTATATATAAGAAAAAGTATCAAATGTGTTGAATGTTACATTCAGGTCATGTCCCAAAAAGATTAGGAGTATTTTGAGTTTAATTAGGAAAAACCAAGTTAGTGTTAAGAGTCATTAAGCACAAATTAGTGTTAAGTGTCCATTAAGCGCATTAGCTGTTAGTAAATCCTAGGACATTACTATAAATAGAAGACAGCCTCTAGAAAGATTCCATAAACTACAAAGTTTAGAAACTTGAGAGATAAATTAGAGAGAGAGATAGAGACAAGGATCCCTACCCACCATTACTCAAGCCCTCCACCACTGCTGAATTCACCGTCGACCACCGAGAGCCTCGTTTTACATGTGATTTGGCGTGTAGCTTTGAGTTGTAGCGAGATCCATCTAGTTATGTAGTGTATGTAGGAACCCTAGAACTCTGTTTATGGAGCAGGTCTTATATATTTGGGATATGTGAGAAACTCTGCAAATAGATATAGTCTTTCTGTATAGTAGATCAAGCAGGTCTGTATGTAGGTCTAGCTATGCCAGAATGCAGCTCTTTAACTCAGTTGACGGACCAGCGATCCACTTATGCCGAGTTGATCTTATTATTGTTTCATTTACTGCATTCATATATTTGATTAAGATTGAATTGCTTGAGTTAGAACTGAATTGCATGAATTTCAAATTGATTTGCATGAGAACATTAAGTTGTTAGATTCTATGCGGCATGTAGATGACTAGCAGTTTAGGCTATCATAGTGGGATAGGTAGATCTAGATGTATATTATGATCATGTGGGCGAAAAAGATTATTCTCATTGAGTAAAGCTTCAAACTGTTTGCTCATGCATGGTTATGCGGGAGTTATGTATGCAAGGACTGATTATATGTAAGAGTTTTATGTGAAAAAGGGAATTTTAGTATTTCAGCTAAGCTTTTGCTTACGTGAACATGTGGGGCAGAACCGGTTTCCAAAGAACTCGAGACCTGAGCGTGACATTGAATATTTTCCAAGAAAACTGTGAAATTTATATTTGAAAACAAAAAATGTATGAAAACTTACAAAAATAGAAAAAATTCTGAAATATCGCACGAGCAAATATTGCCCACTGTATCCATCTAAAGATTTTGCTTTCACTTCCACACTCATAATCCATAAATTGAAAAAAAAAACCCCTAAAAACTGAAGATGGCCAATAACAACGGAAACCACTAGCAGCCACCGCAGATGGTAAAACCGTTCAACCCTCAAAGAAGATCATCATGTTCAGTCTTCACATAGTCTTCTAATCATCTTCACCAAGGTATTTTTGGCAAGCTTGAAGTTATGTTGCATTATCTCTTCGTATTTGCACTAAATTTTTGTTTCTTAAGAGTTATTTGAACAAATTATGTATGGTAGTTGTTTTGAAAGCTTTGTATACTAATAAATTTCAGTTTTTTTCCAAATGTTAATCAAGTTATGAAGCGTCTCCTTTGATGAAAGTTCTTATTAAGCATACATAAGACTGATTTATTTGTTTGAATGATTGATTTGCAGTCCTTCAAGTCATGCCTGAACTGAATACATATTACTTTGGTATTTTGCATCTTTGACAAATAAAAGTAACAGCGGCTCCTTTGCATGTGTGGGAAAAACACGTTTAAAAGTACTTTGCTATATCTATGCATCGTAGTGCTTTTAATGTGTTAATAATGCTGACTAGAATCTGTCGTAGTGTACCACATGGTGAAATGTGGAGGCTCGTTGTTGCATATATTAAGTGTATCCAGGTCCAGGTTTAGCTCTTAATACGTTTGTGAAATTCATCTTTCAATTTAAATAAGGTTGATTGCCTTTCCCTTAATTCTGTTTTTCCGATTATAAAAGTCTCTTTGGATGTACGAAGGTGTGAATTTTGTGATGGGTGATCAGAAGAAGTCAGAGCTTAGATGTTCAAAAATACAGAACGAGTTCAGAGAAACAGATGGTGGGCATCTCCATTTCATCTCCTGATACGTTTAAATGTCAACAACTAACAAAAATGTATCATGAGATGAAATGGAGATGTTCACCATCTGTTTCTTTGATCTCGTTCTGCATTTCTATACATCTAAGCTCTGACTTTTTCATATCACCATCTCAAAATTCACACCTTCGTACACCCTAAGAGACTTTTACAATCGGAAAAACAGAATGAAGGGACAGATAATCTAACTTTTCAACTGGAATATGAATTTTTCAAATGTATAAGAACTAAAGATGGACTTGTATACACTTAGTATATACATACGAGCCTCCACGTTTGACCATGCGATACACTACAACAGAGTATAGTTAGCATTATTAATACATTTTAAAACAACCATACATAGAGAGAATCATTGAAATACAAAGTATTTTTAATGTGTTTATTCCCACGCACTCACAGCAGTCGCTGTTACTTTTATTGGTTAAAGATGTGAAATACTAAAGTAAATGATATTCAGTTCAAGCAGGACTGGAAGGACTGCAAATAATTCAGTCAAACAAATTAATCATGCTAATGTATGCTTAATAAAAACTTTAATCAAAAGAGACGCTTCAAATATCGCTTAACCAAAAAAAGTGAAATTTATTAGCAGACAAAGCTTTGAAAACAATTCCCAGATATAATTTGTTCAAATAACACTTAAGAAACCAGAAACTGAGTGCAAAGATGGAGAGATAATGCAATATAACTTCAATCTTCCAAAAAATTTATTTTTAATTCTCGCATTTGCTGACATTAACAATACATATAGAGCATAAATTTGAGTCTATGATTATGAGTCAAGAAGCATAATTAGCTTTCTAAAGGGGCTCATGTCCAAGCTGTTGTGAGCCAATTCAGAAAGAAAACTACCTTTGACACATCAGATATTTTGCAGTGCAGTGTGTGTTCCCTATGAATAGTTACCAACTATCTCCAATCCTGAAAATGATCTTGGACTCTACATGTTATTGTCCATCGGTCTCGCCCAACAGTCAGGTTCGCGTTGGGTTGTCTCCTGGAACATGTTTCACCTTCTTTTTTGCATCCAAATATTATAGCGCTTTCATCTTCCAGTTGAGGTTGAGTACAAAGCAAAATAGGCAGTAAAGAAACTTAACTACGACATCAAATCAGCAACTAAGAGACGATTGATTCAGTTGAGTGAGCTGGATGAGATTCACCAAGATTCATATGAGAATTCTAAGATCTACAACGAAAAGACTAAGGCATACAATGACATGAAGATATGTTCTAGGACTTTTTCACCAATTGAAAAGGTTATACTCTTCCACTCACGCTTGAAACTCTTTCCCAATAAGCTTACATCGCGATGGTGGGAAACTTTCAAGATTAAAGTAGTGAAACCTTATGGTGTCATAGTAGTTTGGAATAAAAATGGAGGTGACTTCACTATCAATGGATAACGACTTAAGCCATATCTTTTAGACATTGATGAAAGCTGTTTCCAATTTATAGTTTCAGTTTGAAAGTTATGACCGATATCCCAACACGGATCAGGAAAAATCAAATCGGTAATTTTCAAACTTTGGGAGAACATTATTGTCAAACCAGAAGGAACCAGATGCCGATTTACATACCATTGGAAAGGTCTTGCTCCCAAATTTCCACAGCAACTTTTAGATCCCAATTTGTTAAATCCTTTATTAACCTGATTTCTATGCTTCATGATTCTCTGCAATTACCCTATTGCCTAGTGTTTTCTATTATTGATTTAACCTAGATATTTACTTGCTTTTTAGGTTCTTTTATACCTAATTTTGATCACTATTTGCAGCCATCAAAACAAACCTTCATATTTTACGGCTTACCATAATTCCTGTCTAATAAATTCGTAGTATAGCTATTTGGTCTTAAGTCTATCGACCCATAAGTACTACTTTGTTTGCTCTATACTTGCAGTCTTATTTCTGCATTTTAAACCTGAGCACATCACAAAGAGCGATAGGTCAACCCTCGAGGTTTTCTTATTAATGGACATGGAAAATATTGTCTAGATCCACCCATGGCAGATTATATTGGGCCTAGCCCATATGACATCTCTAATTGTCCCAAAATATAGCTCTTTGTTGTGATACTTTCTGGCCATGCCTACTCTCCACTGTGGGGTACCACAATATTAAAATAGTAGACATTACCGTGAAACTTTAAGTTAAATAATTTGAAGAAATACACACATTATTGGTACCTTAACGTTAATAATGAAGTCAATGAAAGAATACAGTTGAATAACCAATATTTATGATTAAATGTATTTATAAATTTTAATATTATTTTGTGTGAAAAATAATAAAAAAATTTTAGACAAAAAATATTAATCATCCAATGTTCTTAGGTAATAAGTTATATTATATATATATATATATATATATATATCATGCCAAGAAATATATTTTTAGTTAATTTAAAATTATGGCTTACAATTCATGTTATTAATAAGTTATTTTGAAGCCTTATTTATTTTTAAAATAAGATGTTTTGGCACATTAATAGTTTTTTCTAATATGTTAGTTATCTATATGAGAAAATATTAAATGTCTAGATCTTTTTGAAAAAATGAGTGTGGAGTACTGTATATTAAATAAATTGCAAACATTTTCATAAAATTTTAAGTAAGAAAATTTGAAGAAACATATTGATGGTGTTAATGAACATGTAAATTTGAAAAACCATAAATTTTTATAGTATATATTTATATCCAAAAATTTCAGTACTTTTTTTTAATAAAAATATTATCGAAATTTTAAAGCAAAAAAAAATTATTCCCGGCAGTTTTACATTGAGTTCGACTAATCTGGATTTTTTTTGGAGAATACCTTCATAATCAGGAGAGAGGTAAATATATAAGAGTTTCTTATGGAGTTTGGGATTTTGGTGGAAAGCTAGGAATCACAAAATGCATCAAAGTACTTTCCCAGAACCGCCTTATATTTTAAATCATGCTATTAGTGACCACTTGGTCTGGGAAGCAGCTAGAGTAAGTCCAAATAAGGAACTTGAGGAAAGAAATCATTTGAACAGGATTATTTATCCTATAAGGTGTCAAATAGACATATTGATTATTTTCCAGAACCGCCTTATATTTTAAATCATGCTATTAGTGACCACTTGGTCTGGGAAGCAGCTAGAGTAAGTCCAAATAAGGAACTTGAGGAAAGAAATCATTTGAACAGGATTATTTATCCTATAAGGTGTCAAATAGACATATTGAATTGGATCCCACTTCACGCTTAGGATGAATTTATTTGCAAGGAGAGGGACAGATCTTGCTCGTTGAAGCCCTTCACCACTTCATTCGGAGGTGGAAATATTGATTTGTCATTGAAAACTATCCTAGCCATAAGGATAGATTGTCAGGCTTTCAAATCAAATTGGGCAGAGATCATCTCAATGGTGCATTTTCCTGATGATTTACCCGTTTTCTTCAATGTTCTAGATGAGATTGGTATGCTTTGAGCTTCCCCCCCCACCCCCCCATTTTACTCTTTCTCTCACTGATAGTAATTTTAATTTAAAGGCCAACTATTTAGCTAGGATCTCTAGAACTTCTTTTGCTGAGTTTTCTTATGTAAACATTTCTCCTCCTATTTGGACAATCATTCAAGGAGACATATTCTAATAAACATGTGGTTTGAAAATAAATTCCATTATTTAATATAATATATTGAAAATTATATTTTCTGATCAACTGATTTTTTTAGTCAATTCAAACTTTTGGCATGCAAGTTATGTTAACAACTAAAAAGTTATTTTGGTGCGTTATTAATTTCTATCAAAAGGTTTTGTGTTGTTTTAGTGAATATTGCTAGTAAGTTAGCTATGTACAAGAGAAAGATTAAATATATAAATATTTTGCGAACAAAGAGTGTGAAATACTGGCGAATAAAAAATTTAGAGACTTCGTTGTGAAGCTTTGAATATATATTTTTGAGAAAATGTAATAGTGATGTATCAAATTTTAGCAATAAAAGGAGTCAACATAATGTTTTGAGATAATAAATTTAAAATTTTATAAATTCTAAATATATTTTATTATTTAATCAATTCAAAAATTTAGCGCGTAATTTAAGTTGTCAATAAATTTGTCTATCATGTTATGTATTTAAGCTAATAGGTAGTTTTAGCATGTTAATTATTTTTACCAATGTATTAGTTATATATAAGAAAAAGTATCAAATGTGTTGAATGTTGACACCTAAATCACCATCGCCCAAGCCCTTCGCCGCCGCCGAGTTTATTGACCACCGGGAGCTTTTATTGTGTGTGGTCTGGCATGTAACTATTAGTTGTAGCAAGATCCATCTTTTTCCATAGTTTCGGTAAGCCCTAGAACCCTAAAATGACAGAATGCAATTTATGGGGCAGCATTCAGAAAACCCTAGCCAGTGACTGTGTGATGTGCCAAGGTGAGGATGTGATTCGTGGATCTTCTTATGCTTTTACATTGATCTGTTGTGGTATGGTAATCTGAGTGTTAGGAGTCTAGTTTGTGTAATGCATTAGGGTTAAAGATATATTTGTGATATGTGAGAAGCTCTGTAGATAGAGATAGCTCTTTATGAAGAGTAGATGAAGAATGTCGGTATGTAGGTCTGGCTAGCCCAAGATGCAGCTGGTTAACCTGGTGGACGGAAAAACGATTTGGGTTATGCAGAGTTGATCTTATTATTTCTTTGTGTTGCTTTGTTTGCTGCATTCATATCTTTGATTAGGATTGAATTGCATGAGTTAGAACTGAATTGCATGAGTTAGAACTGAATTGCATGAATTTTAAATTGAGGCATGAGAACGTTAGGTTGTTAGATTCTAGGAGGCATGTAGATAACTAGCACTTTAAGCTATCACAGGCGAAATTGATCATTCTTACTTAGTAAAGCTTCAAACTGTTTACTCATCCCTCCTTCTATGTATGCATGAGGTATGCGGGAGTTATGCATAGAAGGACTGTTTATATGTGAGACTTTTATGTTAAAAAGGAAATTTTGGTAGTTCAACTAAGCTTTAGCTTAGGTAAACCTATGGGGCACAACCAGTTTCCGAGGAACTCGAGACCGGAGTGTCACATTGAATATTTGGCAAGAAAACTATGAAATTTTATATTTGAAAAAAAAATGTGTAAATTTTTGTTAAAATAGAAAAACAATCTGAAATATTACAAGAGAAAATATTGCCCACTGTATCCATCTAAATAAATTTCAGTTTTTTTTTATGCTAATCAAATTTTAAAGCGTCTCATTTGATGAAAGTTCATATCAAGCATACATAACCGTGATTTAATTGTTTGACTGATTGATTTGCAGTCCTACCAGTCCTTCTTAAACTGAATATCATTTAATTTGGTATTCGGCATTTTTGACCAATACTAGTAAGGGCAGCTGCTTTGCATGTGTGGGGAATAAACACTTTTAAATGTACTTTGGATTTCAATGACTATATCTATGCATTGTATTTTATAAAATGTATTCATAATGCTAACTAGAATCATTTGTAGCGTATCGCATGGTGAGACGTGGAGACACGTCGTTGCATATATTAGGTGCCTGGTCCAGGTTTAGTTTTTGATACGTTTGTGAAATTCATCTTCCAATTTAAACAAGTTGGATTGCCTTTTCCTTAGTTCTGTTTTTTCCTGATTACAAAAGTCTATTTGGGTGTACGAAGGTTTGAATTATGTGATGGGTGATCAAAAGAAGTCTGAGCTTAGATATCCAGAAATGCAGAGCGAGTTCAGCGAAACAGATGGTGAACATCTCCATTTCATCTCCAAATACGTTTAATTGTAAACAAAAACGTATCAAGAGATGAAATGGAGATGTTCACCATTTGTTCTCTGAAATGGTTATGGATTTTATGACATTTAAGCTCTTACTTCTTATGATCATTCATCTTAAAATTCACACGTTCGTACACCCAAAGAGACTTTTATAATCGGAAAAATAGAATGAAGGGAAATGCAATCCAACTTGTATAAATTGGAAGAACAATTTCGCAAACCTATCAAGAACTAAATCTGGAGTTAGATACAATAAATATATGCAACAACGAGCCTCCACGTTTCACCATTCAATATGCTACAACAGATTTTAGTCAGCATTATTAATACATTGTAAAAACTACCATAGATAGAGATAGCCATTTAAATGCAAAATATTTTTAAACGTGTTTATTCCCACGCACATGAAGAAGTCACCTTTACTTTTATTGCTTAAGATGCAAATATCAAAGTAAATGATATTCAGTTCAATCAGGACTGGAAGGACTACAAATCAATCAATCAAACAAAAAACATGCTTATGTATGCTTAAAAAGAGCTTTAATCAAAGGAGACTCTGTAAAATTCTCTTAACAAAAAAATTTAAATATATTAGTAGAAAAAACTTTGAAATAACTATTAAGAAATTAGAAATTGAGTGTAAAGATGAAGATATAATGCGACACAACTTCAAGCTTAGAAAAAAATTTTCTTTTTGATTTTCTCGCCTTTGCTGATGACGATAACAATACACATAAATCATAACTATGGGTCTATTATTATGAGTCAAGCATAGTTATTTTTTCGAACGAGCACATGTCAAAAATTTTGCAGTGCAGTGTGTGTTTACTATGAAAATAGTGAATCTCCAATGCTGAAAATTATTTTTGGCTATGCATGATCATTGTCCATCGTTCTCAACCAACAGTTAGGTGTCCGTTGGGTCCTTTCATGGTGCTTGTTTTAGCTTTTGTTTTGCATTCAGTGCTCATAACTTCCATCCTCAATCTCCCTCGGCCTTCATTAGCTACTAGAACATTATAAAATCACCAAAGGAGCCTTCTTTTGGCATTAATCTACTCCATGTACCTAGAAAGACAAATTCATATGCAAACATGTTCCTATATGCCTAAGTATGAATGAAAATACAATGAAACACTAAGAAAATTGTGCTCTAAATGACTTAAAAACACATGATATAAAATATATAACTGCATTCAAAACACCTCTTGAAACCAATCCTTTTCATCTTTTCTACGGAAAGGCATGTCATCTTCCATTTGAGATTGAGTACAAAGCAGAATAGGCAGTAAAGAAGCAAACTACGACATCAAGCCACATTAAAGAAGCTTAACTAAGACACCAAGCCAACAACTAAGAGACGTTTGATTTAGTTGAGTGAGCTGGATGCGATTCACCAAGCTTTGTATGATTCTAAGATCTACAACGAAAAGACTAAGGCAGACCATGACATGCAAATAGTTTCTAGGACTTTGTCAACAAATGACCATGTGATACTCTTTAACTCACCACTGAAACTCATTCTTGGTAAGCTTACATTGCTATGGTCGGTTACTTTCAAGACTAAAGAAGTGAAGCCTTATGGTGACATAGTACTTTGGAATCACATTGCAGGTGACTTCACTGTCAATGGACAACGTCTTAATACATATCTTTTAGACATTGATGAAGACGAGAGAAATTTAATTCTTGTAGTTGGTGCACCTCATGCCTAGTCCAAAAAGCAAGTCAATCTAATGAATTTAAACAAGAGCTTGGTAGGAGGCAACCCACTGGTATTAGCTTAGTTACATGAACTGTATAAAGGAACAAAGGAAAAACGTAAACACAACAAGAAAGGCATGAGAAAAACATGACAGTTTCGATCAGCCTTAGTGTAAAAATAAAATGAAATGTCTAACGGACTCCAAGCTTATATTTTGTGGAGAGATTACTAGCTGAAGGCAGTTACTAATTTAGAGTTACAGTTTGAAAGTTAAGACCGATTTCCCAAGACGGATCCGGAAAACTTGAATATATGATTAGCAAACTATGGGTGAACATTGTCGTCGAACTAGAAGGAACCTGAAGCTGATATACCGACCAATGAAAAGTTCTTACTCCCAGATTTCCACAGAAACTTTCATATCTTAATTTGTTAAATCCTTGATATTAACATGATTATATGATTCATGATTCCCTACAATTGCACAATTGCCTACTGTCTTCTGTTATTGATTTAACTTAGATATTACTTGCTTTTTAGGTTATTTTATTGGTAAATTTTATCACTATTCACAGCGATAAAAAAAAACTTGAATATTTTATAGCTTACCATAATTCCCATCTAATAAATTCGTAGTATAGCTATTTGGTCTTCAGTGGAATGACCAATAAGTAGTACTATCGAAACATCAGGTGTTTCAAAATCCCACAAATGTCAAAAGAAGCAAATGAATAAGGACACCAAGTAGCCATTCTCCATTCTCCATTGATATACATTGACATATTCTTCAAAATTTCATACGTAAAATTTCATGAAAATATTTGCACTATATTTAATATACGGTACTCCATTCTCTTTTTCAAAAAATATTCACACATTTAATGTTTTCTCTTATATATAACTAAATTATTAGAAATTTTAATCTGTGTCAAAACATCTTATTTATACAGATAACTAATGCGACAAAATAACTTATTAACAACATGAATTGGGCGCCAAAAGTTTGGAACAACTTAGCAAATATTGAGGCGCAGTTCTTCAAAAAAATATTATGTATTAGTTAATTGGCTAAATGCTAGTGACCATTACACTTCGTTTTGTCACCGAGCTACACAAGCTCGTGCTTTGATGAATGCATCAAGCGTATCATTACGTTAAGTGGAAACGTATTAACAGACCCTGAATGTTAAAATTTTGTGGAACAACTTATGAGAATAAGAGAATAGTGTAGAGAGAATGGAGGATACAAGAGAAAAATCTTCTTACTAATTTTGTTTAAACAAATACATCCAAATATATAGATTACAAGTTTAAAAATATAGATTTGCTGCATGAACATCATAGAAACTCGTAGATGAGCTGCATGTGGCTTCATGAAGAGGAGAGAGTGGAAAAAAAAATTATGGGCAACAGGGTCGATCTGAGATCTAGATCGATCGATCTCGAAACTTACGCACAACCTGAGTCGAGCCAGACCGATCCATCTATGGATATATCGATCAATCCTAAAACTTACGACAAGATGATGGCGAGGTGGATCGATCGATCTGAGGCTCGATTGATCGATCCCAAAACTTACCACAAAATAGAGGCAAGGTGGATTGATCAATCTGAGGTGGGATCGATCGATCCGAAAACTTAAGATATTTCTGAGGAAGATAAGATCGATCAATCCGATATTTTATCAATCGATCCAAAGTGATCTTGATCAATACTCCTCCTTAAACTTAGCCGCAAAGACACCAAATGGAGGCAAGGTGGATTGATCAATCTGAGGTGGGATCGATCGATCCGAAAACTTAAGATATTTCTGAGGAAGATAAGATCGATCAATCCGATATTTTATCAATCGATCCAAAGTGATCTTGATCAATACTCCTCCTTAAGCTTAGCCGCAAAGACACCAAAGGCTAAGTTTGGAACCCCGTGAAGCATTACCTCATAAAAACCTTATCATGGAAAACCGATAGGGACAAAACCTACTTAAGCGGAAAAGAGTATGGTGTCCACGGAGAGAGGATATGTGATCACAGATGTGAAAGGTCTACAAGTCCAATTTTGCTATGGATGTGAGAACAAGTTTAAGACTTGCAGCCTTGGTGAAGATGTCCACCAATTGATCCTCACTGCTAGTGTAGAATGGTAGGATCATGCCATCTTCAATCTTCTCTCTAACCATGTGAAAATCCACTTTGATGTTTTTTGTTATTTTATAAAAGGCTTAATTGGTTGCGATGTGAATGGCCGCTTGATTTTCTCAATGAAAGATGATCAAACTGGAAGACTCAATGCCAAAGTCTTTAAGGAGAGCTTTGAGCCAAGTAAGATCATTTGTTAACTTCCTCATTGCTCGGTATTCAGCTTCCGCACTTGAAGAAGATACCACTTTTTGCTTTTTTGATTTCCAAGTGACCAAGTTTCCTCCGATGATGACCCGGTTGTCGATTTTCTATCCAACGTATCCCTGGTCATAGTAACCTACTATCTCAGTGTTCCCATTTCTTCCCATCGAAATTCCTTGGCCTGGACCTCATTTGAGATATCGAAGGATTCGCTTCACCATGTTTCAATGAAACTTTGTGGGAGTTTTCAGGTGTTGACTGACTTGATTCACAGCAAAACTAAGATCAGGTCTAGTAATGGTTAGATTGATCAACTTACCAACAAGCCGACGATATTGTGTCGGATCCTCATATGGTTTATCTTCTTCCTCTTCTTCGCCTTTCTCCCCCTTTCGCTTGGCCTTGTAGCTGTCTATGAGTGGAGTCTTGGTCGGTTTGACTCCAAGTTTACCTGTCTCATCTAAAAGGTCAAGTGTGTACTTTCTTTATGAAAGAAATAAGCCTTCCAGAGAACGACAAACTTCAATGCCTAGGAAGTACTTTAGTTCCCCAAGGTCTTTAATATCAAAAAAAAAATTTAAGGTAGTTTTTAGTGGATTAAATACCTTCTTGATCATTACTGGAGATGATAAGATCATCCACATATGAGAACCACAATGATACATTGAGAGCCTTGGAGTGTGTACAAGGTGTGGTCGGCTTAAGATTTCTTGAAGCCTCGGTCTTTGAATGTGGAGCTCAACTTGTAACACCAGGCCCTTGGTGATTGATTTAGCCCATATATAGCCTTTTGTAGCCGGAAGACCTTTCCAAGGGCAATGGAGTCTTCAAGGCCGGTTGGAGGAGTCATTTAAACTTTTTCCTCAAGTTCACCTTGTAGGAATGCATTCTTGACATCCAACTACCACAACTCCCAAGATAAATTAGTAGCCAAAGAAAGGACAACTCTTACCTTGTGGAGTTTGGCGACGAGAGCAAAGGTATATGCATAGTCTTCTCTATAGGTTTGTGTAAAACTTCTTCCCACTAAACGTGTTTTGTACCGTTCAATATCTCCATTGCTCAAGTATTTAATGGTGAAGACCCATTTGGAACTAATCGCTCTGTTCCCAGATCCATTTCATCCCATGTATAATTATGGTTCATGGCTCCAGCTCGTTATAAACAGCATCCATCCAATTTTTCCTTTCTTTGGCCTTCTCATAGCTTTGAAGTATCATGTATAATTCAATCTTCCCAAGAAATGGTTGATGGTTAGTTGGGAAAAGGTCAAGCGAACATACCAATTAAATAGGATGAGCCACAGCTTGATTGTTGTAGTAAACTCGTGTGTTCACCCATTTGGAAGGATGGCGTATCCTTGGGCTTCGTTTAAGTGGAGGAGGAGTATCTTCATCAGATTTTTCTTCCTCTTCTTCCTCTCTATGAGGTTTAGTCTCTTCATTTGGACTCACTTGTACCTCTGGGTCATTTTGATTATTGATTTAAACCTTCTGATCATGTTCACGAACACATGGATGCAATTTTAAAGATGATATGTTTTTTTCGATTGCCTCTTCCCTTTGTATTTGTGATTGTTGATTTCCAAGATGATCTCGAAGCAATCTCAAGCATGGTTCCCTGTCGGATGGTGATTGAGATAGGTATTTCACATCTTCCCAATCTTTCTTGTCATGATATCCTTGATTTTCGATAAATTTCACATCTCGAGAAACAAAGAGATGATTGTTGATGAGGTCATAACACTTGTAACTATTTTGAGTCATTTAGTAGCATAGGAACATACACTTAGTACTCTTGGCATCTAGTGTGTTCCTTTGTTCATCTGGAACTAACACAAAACAAAGACACCCAAATATCCGTAAATGATCAATTCATGGTTTGACTTGTTAAGTACCTCAAATGGTGACATATCTTTTAGGAATTTGGTTGGAATCCGATTGATGAGATATCATGATGTCATAACTGCATCACCCCAAAATCTTCTAGGTACATTGGGATGGAACATCATGGATTTTTCTAACTCCATAAGGTGTCAATTCTTCCTTTCCACCACTCCATTTTGTTGAGGTGAGTAAGGACAGCTTGTCTGATGCATGATTCTGTGTTTTGCAAGATGCTCTTTGAATCTATGACTTGTGTATTCTCCTCCAGTTTCCGACTTTAGTACCTTAGTTTTAGCATTAAAATGATTAGTTACGTATCTTCATAAGTTAAGAAAGGCATCAAACACGCGATCTTTAGAAAAAAGTAATGTTATCCAAGTGTATTTTTATTTCTCATCTATGAAAGTCACAAAATACTTGTTGTTATTTCTAGAAAAAACATGGAAATGTCCAACCATTAGAATGAACAAGATCCAAACATTTTTCGTAAATAGTAGAAGATTTGGGGAAACAGACTTGCAATGTTTTCCAAGAATACAAGCCTCACAACTAGAATGATCAAAAGATACATTAGGAAACATCAACTCTAGAGAACAAGAAGGAGGATGACCTAATCTAGCATGTCACATAGCATTATTAAAACAAGAATTACAAAAAAAGAAGTAGAAATGCTTGGTGAGAGGTTTGACACATTGCCATACACGTTTTTGAGAGTATCGCATAGTTCCTTTGTAGTTTCACAATAAGAATAAACTTCAAGGATGGAATCTTCAAGAGAATTTTGTAGAATTCCGAGGACGGCTTGATCTTCTTGAAACCATTTGGCTTCCTTCTCAAGGGTAACCTCCTCTCCTCCAACAAAGATGGTTTATTTTCCATCTTTTTTAGTGGCTTCCTTTGGAGCTTGAGTAGTTTCAATATGACTCCAAAGTTCGATACATACAAGAATGTTTTTCTATTTGACAAGAGTAGTTTCTTAGGGTCTCTCGTACCCGTATTAGTTTTCCAGCCATTATATTGTATGGAAGAAATGTTAGCAAGAAAATTCTGAGAAAAAAGATTGAAGAGAATAATAGAATAGGACTTAACGCTCTGATACCATGTTAGAATTTGCAAAACAACTTATGATAATAAGAGAATAGTGTAGAGAGAATGGAGAATAGAAGAGGAAAATCTTCTTATTAGATTTGTTTAAACAAATAAATTCTATATAGATTACAAGTTTAAAATATATATGTGCTTCATGAACAAAATAGAAACTCGTAGATGAGCTCCATGTGGTTACATGAAGGGGGTAGAGTGGAGAAATTAAATTTTGGACGGCAGGGTGGATCTTGGTTGGGATCAATCGATCTGAGATCAGAATCGATCGATCCCGAAACTTACACACAAGCTGAGTCGAGCCGGATCGATTGATCTGAGGGTGGATGGATTGATCTTGAAACTTACGGCAAGATGATGGTAGGGTGGATTGATCGATCTAAGGCTGGATCGATTGATCTGAGGTGGGATCCATCAATCCAAAAACTTATGATCGTTCTGAGGAAGATCAGATCGATCAATCGATCCAAGGTGATCTTGATCAATATTGAAGACATAAAGAATGAAGTGGTGGAAGATTTCAAACGACTTCTCCAACTAATTACTGAAACAGTTTCCTAGACATATTTAGAGAATCCCTTAGATTTTGTTGTTCATGACACATAGATGCGCTTCTTGTGAGGACAGTTTTATTGGAGGAAATCAAAGAAATGGTGTTATCAGTGCCATCATACAAAGCACTAGCACAAAATAGTTACACGATAAAAATTTACCGATCAGCTTGCCAGTTATCGGATCCAATTTTATGTAGGGTTTCTAATTATTATTTTTCCCGGCTTTATGCCCTGTGGATTCAATATAAAAATTCTATCTCTGGTACCTAAGATGAATGTATATTTATCCATAAAGGATTACCGACTTATAGCATTGTTTTGACATTCTCTATAAGGTTATCCCATAAATTCTTGCTAACCGAAATAAATATGCAATTCCTCAGATGATTGAATAGATTCAAAGTGTGTTTGTATAAGATAGAAAATTATTAGAGAAAGTATTACTTGCTACAGAGGTAGTTAAAGATTACCATTAAGATTATATTTCATCTCGGTGTGCAATCAAGTTTGATATCTCCAAAGCATTTGATATAGTGCAATAGGAATTCCTCACGACTATACTTCGAGCTATGAATTTCCCAGAAAAAATTATTCACTGTATTTACCTTTGTATCTCCACTGCTTCGGTCTTGGTGTCCATCTATGAGTTTGCGGGTTATTTTAACGGTGAGAGAGGGATTCACTAGGGGTCCTCCCTTTCTCATTGTCTTTATGTGTTTGCAAGAAATGTGTTATCAAGGATGCTAAATAAGGCCGCATGAGAAGGGCTCTTCGGGTATCACTAAAATGTCATTAGGTGGAAGTGACGAATCTCAGTTTTACGGATGACATTCTTGTTTTCTCTAATGGTAAACTAAATTCTATTATGGGCATTGATGATATGTTTAAGAAGATTTCGATTATCTCGAGGTTAAACAATAATGTGGCTAAATTATCTATGTTTTCAGTTGGTGCGGATAAGAATGATATGGTTTTGGCAGCATCATGTTTGGGTCATACTACAACATTCAAGACGGTTACAAAAGCTCTACGAGCAGGATCTTGATGAAAGACTATGTTAAGGGACGATTAAGGCTTCATCATGAAGTGTAATTCATGTCAAATAAAGTGGAACAAAAGTAGAAGGAATGAGATGCCTCAAAACCCGATTCTAGAGTTTGAGATCTTTGATGTATTGAGAATTGACTTCATGGGATCATTCCCTTCATCTTATGGGAATAGTTACATCTAGGGCTGAACAAAAAAACCTAACCCGAGCACCTGACCTAAACCCGACCCAAAAAGTTATACCCGAATCCAAATCCAAATCCGACAAATTATTCGATTGGCGTGTAAATCCCTGAACCCAAACACCCATACCCAAACCCAAAACCCGTTTGGGTATCCAGAAACCTGAAAATACATACCTACCCATGGGAAAATATCCTAATTTCGAGGATCCTACCCTATAAATGTGAGTTTTGTATGTGTAACATACACAAACATGATCCAAATTCAAACAGAGAAACCCAAAAAACCCAAAAAACCCAAAAAAATTCAAAAATCTCCCAAAAACCCAAAAACTCGGAAAAACCCGAATCCAAACTCGAACCAAATTAAAACAAAAATTTTAGAGTTTTTATACGGTTTTGTAGCTGAAACCTGAACTCAACCCGAACCCGATAAATTATTTCATTGGAGAGTAAATCCCTAAACTCTAAAACGCGAATCCATAAACCAAATGCAAAGCCCTAGTTAAATCCTTTTGGCGGTTGATTATGTCTCCAAGTGGGTAGATGCTTTTGAAAAGCCGACTAATGATGCTAAATTTGTGTTGAAAATGTTTAAGAGCATCATCTTTCCGCGATTTGGTCCCTAGGTTTGTAATGAGTAATGGAGGCTCCATTTCATCAGCAAGGTCTTTGAGAACCTCCTTAAGAAGCATTGAGACAAGAACATGGTTGAAATCTCGATTAGAGATTCGCCTTGATGCATATGAGAGTTTAAGGATTAATAAAAAGAAGACCAAAGCCTTCCACGACATGAAGATCTTTCTGTAAGACTTCAAAGTAGGTGATGATGTCTTGTTGTTCAATTCCCGGTTAAAACTCTTTCCAGGGAAGCTTAGGTTGAGATGGTTCAGTCCATTGAAGATCAAGGACGTGAGGCATTATAAAGCTATAGTGTTGTGGAACAAATCCAAGGGACAACAATTTATCTTTTGGATCCCACAAGTGCATAAACCCGAGGTACATCAAGCTACTGATGTTAACCAATCGCACATGCAAGGCAATCCCAATGTATCCTTTGTACATACTAGCACTTCTCCTTTTCATACTTCTTTCTGTATAAAAATAAAAAAAAAACCAAAAAGGGACACAAACCACTAGCTGTGGACCACTATGGCATGCCTCTTCGAAACACCAAATACACTATTCTGGGGTTGCTCCTAGTGGTCATCTGACCGCTGAAGAGGGCCACTGGGATTAACACACTGCTACCTTTTACCGTTGCCAAGGTATGTTTTTTTTATAATTCGGTTTAGGCTGCAATTTAAATCAGAAAAACCTTCTTTCATTTCTCTTCTGAAATCGACCAAGATTTTTCTTCTCTCCTTTTCTTTTCAAAGATTTTTCTCTTCCTCCTCTCACACATACACACTCAATTTTGATCGATTTTTTCTTAGTTCGTCATAAGTTTCCATCTCTATTACTTTATTTCATCATCTCTTCCAAAATCTCCAAATGTACAATGCCACCTAACGAGCTACTAAGGCCACCAATTCTAATAATACCACTTCCAAAGAGAAATGGAAAAGAAAATTTCTAGCCAAAACATCAAAAAAAGTGGGGGAAGAGTGATCAACTCAAAGCCGTCACCGCTAAGAAAAAGTTACACATTGAAGGGGAGTTACCCGCTTAAGTCTCTCATGAGATTACCGACTTTCTGAGTGTTGAATTTTCTTAGTATTCTTCCTAGCTAGATCGGGAATTTAATAAGATGTGCAAAAAATCATTGAAGAAATGGGGCTCACTAAGTTCTCTCAAACTTTAAACTACATTTATTCCGATCTTGTGAGAACGTTCTTTGCTTTGGTGGAGCTTGTCTATAAGAGACTGAGGAAAACTTCACCGGATGAGAGATGTTTGCCATTCAATATAGCCTGGACACTTTACATCATCACCGTCAAGGAGACTTGTGAGGTTTATAGTTTCAACTACGGGATTGAGGTGAAGTTCCTGGAATTTAAGAATGCTGATAGATTTTGGGACACAATTACAGTGGGGAGTGCTAGTGGAGCACCCAAGACCACCCTTATACGAAATCTTGCAATCTGTTATGTCCATAAGTTCCTTTCACGAATCAATTCTCACTTTGATGGTGAGTCTAATATATTAACTTAGACACCATTATAACTCATTTATGACATCTTTAGAGCTTGGCAGAGATTTCGAGGTTCTTGAGGTTGTGTATCAACATTTGGTCTTTGTATTATTATGATTTTACACAATGACTTGCATCCATTTACATAATTAGAGTCTAAACACTTCACCCACCAACAAACTAGCCTTACATTCCAAGTCCATGTCATAGTTAATATTTCCTTTGTGACACTGCACTTGTAATGAATGTTAAAAGGTTGACAGTAGAGATTTCATAATTGCTTAGGATCTCGGGAGACAGAGTATGGTAATGGTTGCTATGCTTATGGTAAAATACTTGTAATTCTTTAATTTTTTAAAGTTATTAAGGATTGGAAGTTCAACGCGATGGAGTCTAAAGGAGTGTGTAAGTTCCCAATCAAACATTTCCTATATATTTGATTTCAGTTGTTTGGTCTTGCTTAAGGAAAAGAAAATATTCAAAGTCTAAGGGGAATTGATGTGTCATGGTTTTAAAGGTTTTAACATTTGATTCCATATGATTATTGAATCTTTTATTAACTCGAGGATTACGTTTTGTATCTTTTTTTGTTTTTGATTAGAGTTTTTAAAGGTTTTTACAAGTCATTAGAGTTAAAGGATGATTTCGAGCAGCTTTAGTCGTTTCAAGGATTCAAGAATCAGATTAAGAAAAGATGGAATGGACCGATCTGACTTTGGATCGACTAGTGACTCAAATTAATGCATTGAAGCGTTTTAAGCGACCAGTGCATGAGACAAGTTTTTCCAATTTCAACCAATGTTAGGAACTAGGTTTTCTTATAAATAAGGGCTGCTCGATTCTCATAAATTCCAACTTGTTATCTTGCTATTCTATAGTTTTTTTCAATTTTCATAGCTTTGGAAGACGAAATCTCTTACTCTTCTTGAAGTGCTTTCTAAACCCCGATATTGTTATATGATATTTATGCAATCATTAAATTCATTTATTATGACTTCATCTTTGTATGAGTAATCTACATGTTGAGTTTAGGTGGTTGTTCAAGGGGATTCGATGATCGATTTGGGTTAAGTTGTTAGATTATGGATTTACATTAAAAGTTATTCATCTATTGTATTCTCAGTGCTTATGTTAGTTTGATCACCTAGCATATGATTTCTAGGTTAACTTATACACCGAATGCAATTGTTAGGTTGTTATAATCATATTAGATAAGCTTAGTAACCTTAACCAACGAGAGTTGAAGTTAAGTCATCTAAGTGAAAATATCAAAATTCATTAGAATGCTTGCATGTTTACTAGGGATCATTTCAGAGACTAATGTTCTAGGATTCAGGCTTAGATAGTTGTTCTAGGATTCAGGCTTAGATAGTTAACACTGTGAGAGTAGGTTAGCATTACACTAGTTATTCGAGTCCTACAACTGTTCGTTAACAAATCCTTGCTAGTTAGATAGCTTGTAGATCATTGATACCTGCCATATTCCTTTCGCCAAATGCTCGTCTCTATAAGTTTACTTCTTCTTTCTTTACAGCTATATTTAATTTACAAAATCATTACAAACTCAATCCATATTTTTCTTTGTTATATTAGACTCATTGCAAATTCGTAGTGTAACCTTGGTATATGTAGATTCGATACCCAACCAATACTACTATGTATCATGTGTACTTGCAGCGATAGTGAAGTTTTAAAACTTGAGACATCATTTACACCTTTGTTTTAATCACTTTTTTTTTCATCTTCCATCATCTAGAGGTGTATATATATGTATTTAGTCTCGAATTTGCATTGTTTTGCATTTTAGAATCATAATGTGTTATTCTTGAATATTGTATGAGTTTTGAGTCCATATCACAACTTGGAGCTTAGATAGGGAGTTTTGTGTTGATCAAGGCAAACAAATGATGAGATTCTTGAAGAATTGACACAACCTCTTGAAGCAACCAGACTGGGATTGAAGAGACATGCTTCAGAGTGCAGCCGCAAAACCATCATCTTACAGCTAGTGAGGACTACTAGGAGCTGCATGATGCACACCAAATCTGTTATCACCGCTCCACTAGACCGCTGGGATCAACACTGAACATACAGCCATTAGTTATGATCGCTGACATGGACCGCTGGCTGCAATATTTTCTGTTAATTTTGGGATCCCACCTGGTTTGTCCTAGGTCGACCTGTTATGCATCAACTTTACTATTTATACTTTTTAGACCTAAATTAAAGAACTAAATCTCTTTTTAGTTAATTGTTTGCCTCTTTTGGATTTTAGACTTGATTGTACTAGGTCTTGTTTACCTTTTGCATTTGAGTGAATTACCTTTCATATCTATCTTATCATTTTCATTATGTTTTCAATATCACACTTAGTATGTTTAGTTTCATCAATCATGTGTGAGTAGTCATGAAATGATATAAGGTGTTTGATGAATTGATGTTAGTGTGATTAGTGCTTAGATTAAAATTAATTTTTAACGCTCATTAGTGGCTTCACAAACAAAATTTTATTGTTAACAGTGTTGATTAATGAAGGGATTAGTACTATATACGTAGATTAGTCTTGATTAGTGATTAATGACCTAGGATTATGTTAATAGTTTTTCCAAATCCTCATAAGTGATCTATCATCTCATCTAAATCATTTTTCTTTCCCTTGACTCATTGCTTTATCATCGTACAATCAATCACGTTCTTAGCATTTTCATAGTTTCATCATTGTTATTGAACAGCTTAGTTCTTGATAGGAATAGGAAAAAACGAAATAAATCATATTTGTTTAACTTAATTGATGTCATACATTCTGAGTTTGTAGTTTTATTTCCTCGTGGATCGATACCTGTTGATACTAACAATAATTTAAGAGAAACAAATGGTGAACATCTCAATTTCATTGCTTGATACGTTTAAATGTCAACAACTAACAAAAACATATCAAGAGATGAAATGTGGATGTTCTACAATTTTTAATGTGTTTATTCCCACACACTCATAGCAGCCGCCGTTACTTTTACTGGTTAAAGATGCAAAATACCAAAGTAAATGATATTCGGTTAAAGCAGGACTGGAAGAACTGCAAATAATTCAGTCAAACAAATAAATCATGCTAATGTATGCTTAATAAGAACTTTAATAAAAGGAGACGCTTCAAATATAGCTTAACCAAAAAAAGGAAAATTTATTAGCAGACAAAGCTTTGAAAACATTTCCCGGATATAATTTTTTCAAATAACTCTTTAGAAACCTGAAACTGAGTGCAAAGATGGAGAGATAATGCAATATAACTTCAATCTTCCAAAAAATTTATTTTTAATTCTCGCATTTGCTGACATTAACAATACATATAGAGCATAAATTTGAGTCTATGATTATGAGTCAAGAAGCATAATTAGCTTTCTAAAGGGGCTCATGTCCAAGCTGTTGTGAGCCAATTCAGAAAGAAAACTACCTTTGACACATCAGATATTTTGCAGTGCAGTGTGTGTTCCCTATGAATAGTTACCAACTATCTCCAATCCTGAAAATGATCTTTGACTCGACATGTTATTGTCCATCGGTCTCACCTAACAGTCAGGTGCCCGTTGGGTTCTCTCCTGGAACATGTTTCACCTTTTTTTTTGCATCCAAATATTATAGCGCTTTCATCTTCCAGTTGAGGTTGAGTACAAAGCAAAATATGCAGTAAAGAAGCTTAACTACGACATCAAGTCAGCAACTAAGAGACGATTGATTCAGTTGAGTGAGCTGGATGAGATTCACCAAGATTCATATGAGAATTCTAAGATCTACAACGAAAAGACTAAGGCAGACAATGACATGAAGATATGTTCTAGGACTTTTTCACCAAATGATTAGGTTATACTCTTCCACTCATGCTTGAAACTCTTTCCCAATAAGCTTACATCGCGATGGTTGGGAACTTTCAAGATTAAAGTAGCAAAACCTTATGGTGTCATAGTAGATTGGAATAACAATGGAGGTGACTTCACTATCAATGGATAATGACTGAAGCCATATCTTTTAGACATTGATGAAGACAGAGTGATTTGATTCCTGTAGCTGATGCACCTCACACCTAGTCCAAAATCCAACTTAAGCTAATGAACTTAAACAAGAGTTTAGTGGGTCACAACCCAATGGTTGGTTTTAGTTTTGCTTTATTTCTTTTATTTGAATGGAAAGGAACAAAGGAAAAACGTTAAAGCAACAAGATAGGAAAGAGAAAACGGAGTGTCTAATGGCTCCAAGCTTAAATTTGGTGGAGAGATTACAAAATCTAGAGCTTGGTATAGCTGAAAGCTGTTTCCAATTTAGAGTCACAGTTTGAAAGTTATGACCGTTATCCCAACACGGATCTGGAAAAATCAAATCTGTAATTTTCAAACATTGGGAGAACATTATTGTCGAACTAGAAGGAACCAGATGCCGATTTACATACCATTTGAAAGGTCTTGCTCCAAAATTTCCACAGCAACTTTTAGATCCTAATTTGTTAAATCCTTGATTTTAACCTGATTTCTATGCTTCATGATTCTCTGCAACTACCCTATTGCCTAGTGTTTTCTCTTAGTGATTTAACCTAAATATTTACTTGCTTTTTAGGTTCTTTTATACCTAATTTTGATCACTATTTGCAGCCATCAAAACAAACCTTCATATTTTACGGCTTACCATAATTCCTGTCTAAGAAATTCGTAGTATAGCTATTTGGTCTTAAATCTATCGACCCATAAGTACTACTTTTTTTGCTCCGTACTTGCAGTCTTATTTCTGCATTTTAAACCTGAGCACATCACAAAGAGCGACGGGTCAACTGTCGAGGTTTTCTTATTAATGGACATGGAAAATATTGTCTAGATCCACCCATGCCATATTATATTGGGCCTAGCCCATATGACATCTCTAATTGTCCCAAAATATAGCTCCTTGCTGTGCTACTTTTTGGCCATGCCTACTCCCCACGGTGGGGTAACACAATATTAAAATAATAGACATTACCGTGAAATTATAAGTTAAATAATTTGAAGAAATACACATATTATTGGTACCTTAACTTTAATAATGAAGTAAATGAAAGAATACAGTTGAATAACCAATATTTATGATTAAATATATCTATAACTTTTAATATTATTTTGTGTGAAAAATAATAAAAAAAATTTAGACAAAATATATTAGTTATCCAATGTTCTTATGTAATAAGTTATATATTATATATATATTTCATGCCAAGAAATATATTTTTAGTTAATTTGAAATTATGGCTGACAATTCATGTTGTTAATAAGTTATTTTGAAGCCTTACTTTTTTGTATAAATAAGATGTTTTGGCGCATTAATAAAATTTTCTAATATGTTAGTTATCTATATGAAAAAATATTAAATGTCTGAATCTTTTTGAAAAAACGAGTGTGGAGTATTGTATATTAAATAAATTGCAAACATTTTCAAAAAATTTTAAGTAAGAAAATTTGAAGAAACATATTGATGGTATCTCAACATTGACAATGGTGTTAATGAAAATGTAAAGTTGAAAAACCATAAATTTTTATTGTATATATTTTATATACAAAAATTTCAGTACTTTTTTGTAATAAAAATATTATCACAATTTTAAAGCAAAAAAAAATTATTCCCGGCAGTTTTACAATGAGTTCGACTAATCTAGATTTTCTTTTTTTGGAGAATACCTTCACAATCAGGAGAGAAGTAAATATATAAAAGTTTCCTATGGATTTTGGGATTTTGGTGGAAAGCTAGGAATCACAAAGTGCATCAAAAGACTTTCCCAGAACCCCCTTATATTTTAAATCATGCTATTAGTGACCACTTGGTCTGGGAGGCAGCTAGAGTAAGTCCAAATAAGGAACTTGAGGAAAGAAATCACTTGAACAAGATTATTAATCCTATAAGGTGTCAAATAGACATATTGAATTGGATCCCACTTCATACTTAGGATGAATTTATTTGCAAGGAGAGGGACAGATCTTGCTCGTAGAAGCCCTTCACCACTTCATTCGGAGGTGGAAGTATTGATTTGTCATTGAAAACTATCTTAGCCATAAGGATAGATTGTCAGGATTTCAAATCAAATTGGGCAGAGATCATCTCAATGGTGCATTTTCCTGATTATTGACCCGTTTTCTTCAATCTTCTAGATGAGATTGGTATGCTTTGCGCTTCCCCCCCCCCCATTTTACTCTTTCTCTCACTGATAGTAATTTTAATTTAAAGGCCAACTGTTTAGCTCAGATCTCTAGAACTTCTTTTGCTGAGTTTTATTATGTAAACATTTATCCTCCTATTTGGACAATCATTCAAGGAGCCATATTCTAATAAACATGTGGTTTGAAACAAAATTCCAATGTTTAATATAATATATTGAAAATTATATTTTATGATCAACTGATTTTTTAGTCAATTCAAACTTTTGGCGTGCAAGTTATGTTAATAACTAAAAAGTTATTTTGGTGCGTTATTAATTTCTATCAAAAGGTTTTGTGTTGTGTTAGTTAATATTGCTAGTAAGTTAGCTATATACAAGAGCAAGATTAAATATATAAATATTTTGCGAACAAAGAGTGTGAAATACTGGCATATAAAAAATATAGAGACTTCGTTGTGAAGCTTTGAATATATATTTTTGAGAAAATGTAATAGTGATGTATCAGTTTTTAGCAATAAAAGGAGTTAACATAATGTTTTGAGATACTAAATTTAAAATTTTATAAATTCTAAATATATTTTATTATTTAATCAATTCAAAAATTTAGCGCATAATTTAAGTTGTTAATAAATATTTCTACCAGGGTATGTATTTAAGCTAATAGGTAGTTTTAGCATGTTAATTATTTTTACCAATGTATTAGTTATATATAAGAAAAAATATCAAATGTGTTGAATGTTGACACCTAGATCACGGCCCAAATAGATTAGGCCTATTTCGAGCTTAATTAGGAAAATTTCAAGTAGTTTAGTTAGTGTTAAGAGCCCATTAAGCCCAAATGAGTAACCCCTAGGACTAGTCATTATAAATAAAAGTCAATCCCTTGATAGATTCCACAAAATCAAAAGCTTAGAAACTTGAGAGATAAATTAGAGAGAGACGAGGAGCCCCTAGCCACCATCGCCCAAGCCCTTCGCCGCCGCCGAGTTCATTGACCACCTGGAGCTTTTATTGTGTGTGGTCTGGCTTGTAACTTTTAGTTGTAGAAAGATCCATCTTTTTCCATAGTTTCAGTAAGCCCTAGAACCCTAAAACCCTATGTTGTGTCCGTAGGAACCCTAGAACTCTTTTTCTGGATTAGGTCTGATCTTTTTTGTTGATTTAAGCTACTTATCTATAAAGATGTTGGGAAGAGTTTCGATAAGGAGATGGAACAATGACATAATGCAGTTTATGGGGCAGCATTCAGAAAACCCTAGCCAGGGACTGTGTGATGTGCCAAGGGGAGGATGTGATTCGTGGATCTTCTTATGCTTTTACATTGATCTGTTGTGGTATGGTAATCTGAGTGTTCGGAGTCTAGTTTGTGTGATGCATTAGGGTTAAAGATATATTTGTGATATGTGAGAAGCTCTGCAGATAGAGATAGCTCTTTATGAAGAGTAGATCAAGAATGTCGGTATATAGGTCTGGCTAGCCCAAGATGCAGCTGGTTAACCTGGTGGACAGAAAAACAATTTGGGTTATGCAGAGTTGATCTTATTATTTCTTTGTATTGCTTTGTTTGCTGCATTCATATCGTTGATTAGGATTGAATTGCATGAGTTAGAACTGAATTGCATGAATTTTAAATTGAGTTGCATGAGAACGTTAGGTTGTTAGATTCTATGAGGCATGTAGATAACTAGCACTTTAAGCTATCACAGGCAAAATTGATCATTCTTACTTAGTAAAGCTTCAAACTGTTTACTCATGCCTCCTTCTATGAATGTATGGTTAGGTATGCGGGAGTTATGCATGGAAGGACTGTTTATACGTGAGACTTTTATGTTAAAAAGGAAATTTTGGTAGTTCAACTAAGCTTTAGCTTACGTAAACCTATGGGGAGCAACCGGTTTCCGAGGAACTCGAGATCGGAGCGTCACATTGAATATTTGGTAAGAAAACTATGAAATTTTATATTTGAAAATAAAAAATGAGTAAATTTTTTGTTAAAATAGAAAAAACAATCTGAAATATTACAAGAGAAAATATTGCCCACTGTATCCATCTAAAGATTTTTCTTACACTTCCAAACTTAAAATCCCTATATTGAAAAGAACCCCAAAAAATTGAAGACGGCCAATAACAATGGAAAGCACTAGCAACAACCGGAAATGGTAACAACGTTCAACCCTCAGAGAAGATCATTGTATTCAGTCTTCACCAAGGCTCCTGATTATTTTCATCAAGGTATGTTTTGCAAGCTTGAAGTTATGTTGCATTAAATATCTCTTTATCTCTTCACTCAATTTCTGGTTTCTTAAGAGTTATTTGAAAAAATTATAGCTGGGAGTTATCTTCGAACCTTTGTTACGAATAAATTTCTGTTTTTTTTATGTTAATCAAATTTTAAAGCGTCTCATTTGATGAAAGTTCATATCAAGCATACATAACCGTGATTTAATTGTTTGACTGATTGATTTGCAGTCCTACCCGTCCTTCTTGAACTGAATATCATTTACTTTGGTATTCGGCATTTTTGACAAATACTAGTAAGCGCGGCTGCTTTGCATGTGTGGGAATAAACACTTTTAAATGTACTTTGGATTTCAATAACTATATCTAAGCATTGTATTTTATAAAATGTATTAATAATGCTAACTAGAATCTGTTGTAGCGTATCACATGGTGAGATGTGGAGACACGTTGTTGCATATGTTAGGTGTCTGGTCCACGTTTAGTTTTTGATATGTTTGTGAAATTCATCTTCCAATTTAAACAAGTTGGATTGCCTTTTTCTTAGTTCTGTTTTTTCCTGATTATAAAAGTCTATTTGGGTGTACGAAGGTGTGAATTATGTGATGGGTGAACAAAAGAAGTCAGACCTGAGATGTCAAAAAATGCAGAGCGAGTTCAGCGAAACAGATGGTGAACATCTCCATTTCATCTCCTGATACGTTTAAATGTCAACAAAAACATATCATGAGATGAAATGGAGATGTTCACCATCTGTTTCTCTGAAATGGTTTTGGATTTTAGGACATTTAAGCTCTTACTTCTTATGATCATTCATCTCAAAATTCACATGTTCGTACACCCAAAGAGACTTTTATAATCGAAAAAATTGAATGAAGGGGAATGCAATCCAACTTGTTTAAATTGGAAGAACAATTTCGCAAACCTATCAAGAACTAAATCTGGAGCTAGATACAATTAATATATGCAACAATGAGCCTCCACGTTTCACCATTCGATATGCTACAGCAGATTTTAGTCAGCATTATTAATACATTGTAAAAACTACCATAGATAGAGATAGCCATTTAAATGCAAAATATTTTTAAACGTGTTTATTCCCACGCACACAAAGAAGTCGCCTGTACTTTTATTGCTTAAGATGCAAATATCAAAGTAAATGATATTTAGTGCAATCAGGACTGGAAGGACTGCAAATCAATCAATCAAACAAAAAACATGCTTATGTATGCTTAATAAGAACTTTAATCAAAGGAGACTCTATAAAATTCTCTTACCAAAAAAACTGAATTTTATTAGTAGAAAAAACTTTGAAGACAATTCCTGGATATAATTTTTTCAAATAAGTATTAAGAAACCCGAAATTGAGTGTAAAGATGAAGAGATAATGCGACACAACTTCAAGCTTGCAAAAAAATTTCTTTTTGATTTTCTCGCATTTGCTGATGACAGTAACAATACACATAAATCATAACTATGGGTCTATGATTATGAGTCAAGCATAGTTAGTTTTCTGAACGAGCACATGTCCAAGCTGTTGTGAGCCAATTCTGTAAGCCAACTATCTTTGACACATCAAAAATTTTGCAGTGCAATGTGTGTTCCCTATGAATATACCAACTATCTCCTATGCTGAAAAATTATTTTTGGCTATGCATGATCATTGTCCATCGTTCTCAACCAACAATCAGGTGTCCGTTGGGTCCTTTCATAGTGCTTGTTTTAGCTTTTTTTTTGCATTCAGTGCTCATAACTTCCATCCTCAATCTCCCTTGGTCTTCATTAGCTACTAGAACATTGTAAAATCTCCAAAGGAGCCTTCTTTTGGCACTAATATACTCTGTGTACCTAGAAAGACAAATTCATATGCAAACATGATCCTATATACCTAAGTATAAATGAAACACTAAGAAAATTGTGCTCTAAATGACTTAAAAACACATGATATAAAATACATAACTGCATTCAAAACACCTCTTGAAATCACTCCTTTTCATCTTGTCTACGGAAAGGCATGTCATCTTCCATTTGGGATTGAGTACAAAGCAGAATAGGCAGTAAGAAGCAAACTACGACATCAAGCCACATTAAAGAAGCTTAACTATGACACCAAGCCAACAACTAAGAGATGTTTGATTTAGTTGAGTGAGCTGGATGATATTCACCGAGCTTTGTATGATTCTAAGATCTACAACGAAAAGACTAAGGCAGACCATGACAGGCAAATAGTTTCTAGGACTTTGTCAACAAATGACCATGTGATACTCTTTAACTCACCACTGAAACTCATTCTTGGTAACCTTACATAGCTATGGTCGGTTACTTTCAAGACTAAAGAAGTGAAGCCTTATGGTGACATAGTACTTTGGAATCACATTGCTGGTGACTTCACTATCAATGGACAACGTCTTAATACATATCTTTTATACATTGATGAAGACGAGAGAGATTTAATTCTTGTAGTTGGTGCACCTCATGCCTAGTCCAAAAAGCAGGTCAATCTAATGAATTTAAACAAGAGCTTAGTAGGAGGCAACCCACTGGTATTAGCTTAGTTACATGAACTGTGTAAAGGAGAAAGGGAAAACCGTAAACACAACAAGAAAGGCATGAGAAAGATATGACAGTTCCGACCAGCCTTAGTGTAAAAATAAAATAGAATGTCTAACAGACTCCACGCTTAAATTTTGTGGAGAGATTACTAGCTGAAGGCGGTTTCTAATTTAGAGTTACAGTTTGAAAGTTATGACCGATTTCCAAAGACGGATCCGGAAAACTTGAATATATGATTAGCAAACTATGGGTGAACATTGTCGTCGAACCAGAAGGAACCTGAAGCTGATATACTAACCATTGAAAAGGTCTTACTCCCAGATTTCCACAGAAACTTTCATATCTTAATTTGTTAAATCCTTGATATTTACATGATTATACGATTCATGATTCTCTGCAATTGCCCAATTGCCTACCGTTTTCTGTTATTGATTTAATCTAGATATTACTTGCTTTTTAGGTTATTTTATTGGTAATTTTTATCACTATTCAAAGCGATAAAAAACCTGAATATTTTATAGCTTACCATAATTCCCATCTAATAAATTCGTAGTATAGCGATTTGGTCTTCAATGGAATGACCAATAAGTAGTACTACCGAAACATCAGGTGTTTCAAAATCCCACAAGTGTCGAAAGAAGCAAATGAATAATGAAACCAAGTTAGCCATTCTCCATTCTCCATTGATATACATCGACATATTCTTCAAAATTTCATACGTAAAATTTCATGAAAATATTTGCATTATATTTAATATACGGTACTCCATTCTCTTTTTCAAAAAATATTCACACATTCAATGTTTTCTATTATATATAACTAAATTATTACAAATTTTAATCTGCGTCAAAACATCTTATTCATACAAATAACTAATGCGACAAAATAACTTATTAACAACATGAATTGTTTACCAACAGTTTGGAACAACTTAGCAAATATTGAGGCGAAGTTCTTCAAACAAATATTATGTATTAGTTAATTGGCTAAATGCTAGTGACCAGTACACTTCGTTTTGTCACCGAGCTACACAAGCTCGTGCTTTGAAGAATGCATCAAGCGTATCATTACGTTAAATGGAAACGTATTAACAGACCCTGAATGTTAGAATTTTGCAGAACAACTTATGAGAATAAGAGAATAGTGTAGAGAGAATGGAGAATACAAGAGAAAAATCTTTTTACTAATTTTGTTTAAATAAATACATCCAAATATATAGATTACAAGTTTAAAATATAGATGTGCTGAATGAACATCATAGAAACTCGTAGATGAGCTGCATGTGGCTGAATGAAGAGGAGAGAGTGGAAAAAAATAAATTATGGGCAGCAGGGTCGATCTGAGATCTGGATCGATCGATCTCGAAACTTAAGCACAACCTGAGTCGAGCCAGACCGGTCCATCGAAGGATATATCGATCAATCCTAAAACTTACGACAAGATGATGGCGAGGCGGATTGATCGATCTGAGGCTGGATCGATCGATCCCAAAACTTACCACAAAATGGAGGCAAGGTGGATTGATCAATCTTAGGTGGGATCGATCGATCCGAAAACTTAAGATATTTCTGAGGAAGATAAGATCGATCAATCCGATATTTTATGAATCGATCCAAGGTGATCTTGATCAATACTCCCCCTTAAGCTTAGCCGCAAAGACACCAAAGGCTAAGTTTGGAACCCCGTGAACCATCACCTCATAAAAACCTTATCATGGAAAACCGATTGGGACAAAACCTAGTTAAGCAAAAAGGAGTATGGTGTCCATGGAGAGAGGATATGTGATCACAGATGTGAAAGGTCTACAAGTCCAATTATGCTATGGATGTGAGAACAAACATTAAGACTTGCAGTCTTGGTGAAGATGTCCACCAATTGATCCTCACTGCGAGTGTAGAATGGTAGGATCGTGCCATCTTCAATCTTCTCTCTAACCATGTGAAAATCCACTTCGATATTTTTTGTTATTTTATAAAATACTTAATTGGTTGCGATGTGAATAGCCGCTAGATTGTCTCAATGAAAGGTGATCAGACTGGAAGACTCGATGCCAAAATCTTTAAGGAGAGCTTTAAGACAAGTAAGCTCATTTGTTAACTTCCTCATTGCTCGGTATTCAGCTTCCACACTTGAAGAAGATACTTCCTCATTGGCCGGTTTGACTCCAATTTTACTTCCTCATTGGCCGGTTTGACTCCAAGTTTACATGTCTCATCTAAAAGATCAAGTGTGTACTTTCTTTGTGAAAGAAATAAGCCTTCCGGAGAACGACAAACTTCAATGCCTAGAAAGTACTTTAGTTTCCCAAGGTCTTTAATATCAAAAAAAATTTAAGGTAGTTTTTAGTGGATTAAATACCTTTCTTATCATTACCGGATATGATAAGATGATCCACATATATGAGAACCATAATGATACCTTGAGAGCCTTGGAGTGTGAACAAGGTGTGGTCGGCTTCACAATTCTTGAAGCCTCGGTCTTTGAATGTGGAGCTCAATTTGTGACACCAAGCCCTTGGTGATTGGTTTAGCCCATATATAGCCTTTTGTAGACGTAAGACCTTTCCAAGGGCAATGGAGTCTTCAAGGCTGGTTGGAGGAGTCATGTAAACTTCTTCATCAAGTTCACCTTGTAGGAATGCATTCTTGACATCCAACTACCACAACTCCCAAGATAAATTAGTAGCCAAAGAAAGGACAACTCTTACCATGTGGAGTTTGGCGACGAGAGCAAAGGTATATGCATAGTCTTCTCCATATATTTGTGTAAAACTTCTTCCCACTAAATGTGTTTTGTACCGTTCAATATCTCCATTGCTCAAGTACTTAATGGTGAAGACCCATTTGGAACTAATCGCTCTGTTCCTGGTTCCATTTCATCCCATGTATGATTATGGTTCATGGCTCCAGCTCGTTTTAAACTGCATCCATCCATTCTTTCCTTTCTTTGGCCTTCTCATAGCTTTGAAGTATCCTATGTAATTCAATCTTCACAAGAAATGCTTGATGGTTAGTTGGTAAAAGGTCAAGCGAACATACTAATTAAATAGGATGAGCCACGGCTTGATTGTTGTAGTAAACTCGTGTGTTCACCCATTTGGAAGGATGGCGTATCCTTGGGCTTCGTTTAAGTGGAGGAGGAGTATCTTCATCAACTTTTTAGTCCTCTAATTCCTCTCTATGAGGTATAGTTTCTTCATTTGGACTCACTTGTACCTCTGGGTCATTTTGATTATTGATTTAAACATTCTGATCATGTTCACGTATACATGGATGCAATTTTAAAGATGATATGTTTTTCTCGATTGCCTTTTCCCTTTGTATTTGTGACGGTTGATTTCCAAGATGATCTCGAAGTAATCTCCAGCATGTTTCCCTATCGGATGGAGAGTAAGATAGGTATTTCACGTCTTCCCAATCCTTCTTGTCATGATATCCTTGATTTTCGATAAATTTCACATCTCGAGAAACAAAGAGATGATTGTTGATGAGGTCATAGCACTTGTAGCCATTTTGAGTTGTTGAGTAGCCTAGGAACATACACTTAGTACTCTTGGCATCTAGTGTATTCCTCTGTTCACCTGAAACTAACACAAAGTAAAGACATCCAAATATCCGTAAATGATCAATTGATGGTTTAACGTGTTAAGTACCTCAAATGGTGACATATCTTTTAGGAATTTGGTTGGAATCCGATTGATGAGGTATCATAATGTCATAACTGCATCACCCCAAAATCTTCTAGGTACATTGGGATGGAACATCATGGATTTTTCTAACTCCATAAGGTGTCAATTCTTCCGTTCCACCACTCCATTTTGTTGAGGTCTGTAAGGACAGCTTGTCTGATGCATGATTCCGTGTTTTGCAAGATGCTCTTTGAATCTATGACTTTTGTATTCTCCTCTAGTTTCCAACTTAAGTACCTTAGTTTTAGCATTAAAATGATTAGTTACGTAGCTTCGGAAGTTAAGAAAGGCATCAAACACGCGATCTTTAGAAAGAAGTAATGTTATCCAAGTGTATTTTTATTTCTCATATGTGAAAGTCACAAAATACTTGTTGTTATTTCTAGAAAAAACATGGAGATGTCCAAACATTAGAATGAACAAGATCCAAACATTTTTCGTAAATAGTAGAAGATTTGGGAAAACAGACTTGCAATGTTTTCCAAGAATACAAGCCTCACAACTAGAATGATCAAAAGATACATTAGGAAACATCAACTCAAGAGAACAACAAGGAGGATGACCTAATCTAGCATGTCACATAACATTATTAAAACAAGAATTACAAAAAAAGAAGTAGAAATTCTTGGTGAGAGGTTTGACACATTTTCATACACGTTTTTGAGAGTATCGCATAGTTCCTTGGTAGTTCACAATAAGAATAAACTTCAAGGATGGAATCTTCAAGAGAATTTTGGAGGATTCCGAGGACGGCTTGATCTTCTTGAAACCATTTGGCTTCCTTATCAAGGGCAACCTCCTCTATTTTCCATCTCTTTTAGTGGGTTCCTTTGGAGCTTGAGTAGTTTCAATATGACTCCAAAATTCACGGCCACACAGCGCAGTCCTTATGGTCTTAGACCACAACAAATAGTTTCCTCCCTTGAGAACAACCAGAATCACCACAGTTTTCAGTTTTCCATAGTTTAACACAAACAGATGAAGATGATGAGATTGGTAAGGGGTTTATACGATACATGGCGTTGCGATCCAAGAATGGGAAGATACATACAAGAATATTTTTCTATTCGAAAGAGTAGTATCTTAGGTCTCCCGTACCCGTATCGGTTTTTCAGCCGTTATACTGTATGGAAGAAATGTTAGCAAGAGAGTTCTAAGAAGAAATATTGAAGAGAATAACAGAATAGGACTTAACGCTCTGATACGATGTTAGAATTTGCGAAACAACTTATGAGAATAAGAGAATAGTGTAGAGAGAATGGAGAATAAAAGAGGAAAATCTTCTTATTAGATTTGTTTAAACAAATAAATTCTATATTGGTTACAAGTTTAAAATATAGATGTGCTGCATGAACAAAATAGAAACTCGTAGATGAGCTGCATGTGGTTACATGAAGAGGAGATAATGGAGAAAAAAATTAAATTCTGGACGGCAGGGTCAATCTTGGTTGGAATCAATTGATCTGAGATCAGGATCGATCGATCCCATAACTTACGCACAAGCTGAGGCGAGCTAGATCGATTGATCTAAGGATGGATCGTTCGATCCTGAAACTTACGGCAAGATGATGGCAAGGCGGATTGATCGATCTACGGCTGGATCAATCGATCACAAAACTGACGGCAAAAATGGAGGTAAGGTGGATCGATCGATCTGAGGTGGGATCGGTCGATCCAAAAACTTACGATCGTTCTGAGGAAGATCAGCTCAATCAATCGATCCAAGGTGATCTTGATAAATATTGAAGACATAAAGAATGAAGTGGTGGAACATTTCAAACAACTTCTCCAACTAATTACTGAAACAGCTTCCTAGACATATTTAGAGAATCTCTTAGATTTCGTTGTTCATGACACATACATGCGCTTCTTGCGAGGACAGTTTTATTGGAGGAAATCAAAGAAATGGTGTTATCAATGCCATCATACAAAGCTCTAGCACCAAATGGTTACACAATAAAAATTTTACTGTTCAGCTTGCTAGTTATCGGATCCAATTTTATGTAAGGTTTCTAATTATTATTTTTCCTGGATTTATGCCCTGTGGATTCAATATAAAAAATCTATCTCTGGTACCTAAGATGAATGTATATTTATCCATAAAGGGTTACCGACATATAGCATGGTTTAACATTCTCTATAAGGTTATCCCTAAAATTCTTGCTAACCGGAAGAAATATGCCCTTCCTCAGATGATTGAATAGATTCAAAGTGTGTTTGTATAAGATAGAAAATTATTAGAGAAAGTATCACTTGCTACAGAGCTAGTTAAAGATTACCATTAAGATTATATTTCATCTCGGTGTGCAATCAAGTGTGCAATCAAATACAGAGCTAGTATTTGATATAGTGGAATAGGAATTCCTCACGACTATACTTCAAGCTATGAATTTCCCAGAAAAAATTATTCACTGTATTTACCTTTGTATCTCCACTGCTTCGGTCTTGGTGTCCATCTATGAGTTTGCGGGTTATTTTAATAGCGAAAGAGGGATTCACTAGGGGTCCTCCCTTTCTCCTTATCTTTATGTGTTTGCAAGAAATGTGTTATCAAGGATTCTAAATAAGTCCGCACGAAAGGGCTCTTCGAATATCACTAAAATGTCATTATGTGAAAGTGATGCATCTCAGTTTTGCGGATGACATTCTGGTTTTCTCTAATGGTAAACTAAATTCTATTATGGGCATTGATGATATTTTTAAGAAGATTGTGATTATCTCGAGGTTAAACAATAATGTGGCTAAATTATCTATGTTTTCAGCTGGTGCGGATAAGAATAATACGGTTTTGGTGGCATCAAGTTTGGGTCATACTACAACATTCAAAACGGTTACCAAAGCTCTACGAGCAGGATCTTGATGGAAGACTATGTTAAGGGATGATTAAGGCTTCATCATGAAGTGTAATTCATGTCAAATAAATTGGAACAAAAGTAGAAGGAATGAGATGCCTCAAAACCCAATTCTAGAGGTTGAGATGTTTGATGTATTGAGAATTGACTTCATGGGATTATTCCCTTCATCTTATGGTAATAGTTACATCTTGGGCTGGAGAAAAAATTCTAACTCGAGCACCTGACCCGAACCCGACCCAAAAAGTTATACCCAAATCTAAATCTAAATCCGACAAATTATTCCATTGAAGTGTAAAACCCTGAACCCGAAAACCCATACCCTAACCCGAAACCTGAAAATACATACCTACCCATGGGAAAATACCCTAATTTCGAGGATCCTACCCTATAAATGTGAATTTTTTATGTGTAACATACACAAACCCGATCCGAATCCAGACCGAAAAACCCAAAAAACCTAAAAAACTCAAAAAACCCCCAAAAACCCAAAAACTCGGAAAAACCCGAACCCGAACTCGAACCTACTTAAAACCAAAATTTTAGAGTTTTTATACGGTTTTGTAGCTGAAACTTGAACTCGACCCGAACTCCAAAAGTTCTAACTGAATCTGAACCCGAACCCGGTAAATTATTTCATTGGAGAGTAAATCCCTAAACTCTAAAACGCAAACCCGATCGGATTTCACCCAAACCCAAATCCATAACCCAAATTCCAAGCGCTAGTTACATCCTTGTGACAGTTGATTATGTCTCCAAATGGGTAGAGGCTTTTGAAAAGCCGACTAATGATGCTAAATTTGTGTTGAAAATGTTTAAGAGCATCATCTTTCCGCGATTTGGTCACTAGGTTTGTGATGAGTGATGGAGGCTCCATTTCATCAGAAAGGTCTTTGAGAACCTCCTTAAGAAGCATGGAGACAAGCACAATGTTGCAATCTCGATTAGAGATTCTTCTGATGCATATGAGAGTTCACGGATTTACAAAAAAACACAAAGCCTTCCACGACATGAAGATCATTCTCCAAGACTTCAAAGTAGGTGATGATGTCTTGTTGTTCAATTCCTGGTTGAAACTCTTTCCGGGGAAGCTTAGGTTGAGATGGTTCAGTTCATTGAAGATCAAGGACGTGAGGCATTATAACGCTATAGTGTTATGGAACAAATCCATTGGGGACTTTATGGTCAATGGGCAACGCCTTAAGCCGTATTTGACAAATGATTTCATCAAGGAAGGGACAACAATTTCTCTTTTGGATCCTAAAAGTGCATAAACCTGAGGAACGTCAAGATACTGACGTTAAACGAGCGCACATGGAAGGCAATCCCAATGTATCCTTTGTAAACACTAGCACTTCCCCTTTTCATACTTCTTTCTGTATAAAAACAAAAAGGAACACAAACCACTGGCTGTGGCCCACTGTGGCATTCCTCTTCGAAACACCAAATACACTATTCTGGGGTTGCTCCTAGCGGTCATCTGACCGCGGAAGAGGGCCGCTGGGATTAACACACTACTAACTTTTACCGTTGCCAAGGTATGTTTTTTTATAATTCTGGTTTAATTCGGTTTAGGCTGCAAGTTAAATCAGAAAAACCTTTTTTTATATCTCTTCTGCAATCGACCAAGATTTTTCTTCTCTCCTTTGCTTTTCAACGATTTCTCTCTTCCTCCTCTCACACATACACACTCAATTTCACTCGATTTTTTCTTAGTTCGTCATAAGTTTCCATCTCTATTACTCTATTTCATCGTCTCTTCCAAAATCTCCATATGGACAATGCCACCCAACAAGCTACTAAGGCCACCAATTCTAATGCTACCACTTCCAAAGATAAATGGAAAGGAAAAGTTCTAGCCAAAACATGAAAGAAAGCGGGGGAAGAGTGATCAACCCAAAGCCGTCACCTCTAAGAAAATGTTACACATTGAAGAGGAGTTGCCGCTTAAGTCTCTCATGAGATGACCGAGTTTACGAGTGTTGAATTTACGGAGATACATAGGGTGGATTAGAGGCCCTTCAAGAAGCTCGCTCTATATCCTACCTATTTTTCTTAGCATTCGTCCTAGCAAGATCGGGAATTTAATAGGATGTGCAAAAAATCATTGAAGAAATGGGGCTCACTAAGTTCTCTCAAACTTGAAACTACATTTATCCCGATCTTGTGAGAACATTCTTTGCTTTGGTGGAGCTTGTCTATAAGAGACTGAGGAAACCTTCACGAGATGAGAGATGCTTGCCATTCAATATAGCCTGGACATTTTACATCATCACCGTCAAGGAGACTTGTGAGGTTTATAGTTTCAACTACGGGATTGAGGTGAAGTTCCTAGAATTTGAGAATGCTGATAGATTTTGGGATACAATTACAGCAAAGAGTACTAGTGGAGCACCCAAGACCACCCTTATACGAAATTTTGCGATCTGTTATGTCCATAAGTTCCTTTCACGAATCAATTCTCACCGTGATGGTGAATCTAAAATATTAATTTAGACACCATTATAACTCAGTTATGACATCTTTAGAGCTTGACAGAGATTCTGAGGTTCTTGAGGCTGTGTATCAACATTTGGTTTCTATCTTATTATGATTTTACACAATGGCTTGCATCCATTCACATAATCAGATTCTAAACACTTCACCCACCATCAAACTAGCCTTCCATTCCAAGTCCATGTCACAGTTGATATTTCCTTTGTGACACTGCACTTGTAAAAATCAATGAATGTTAAAAGGTCGACAATAGAGATTTCACAATTCCTTAAGATCTCAGGAGCCAGATTATGGTTATATACATGTAGTACTTTATTTTTTTCTACGTTATTAAGGATTGTAAGTTCAACGTGATGGACTCTAAAGGAGTGTGTAAGTTCCCAATCAAACATTTCTTATATATTTGATTTCAGTTGTTTGGTCTTGCTGAAGGATAAGCAAATATTCAAGTCTAAGGGGAATTTATGTGTCATGGTTTTAAAGGTTTTAAAATTTGATTCCATATGATTATTGAATCTTTTATCAAATCGAGGATTACGTTTTACATCATTTTATTTTTGATTAGAGTTTTAAAAGGTTTTTACAAGTCATTAGAGTTAAAGGATGATTTCGAACAGCTTTAGTCGTTTCAAGGATTCAAGAATCAAATTAAGAAAAGGTGGGATCGACCGATCTGACTTTGGATCGACTAGTGAATCAAATTAATGCAGTGAAGCGTTTTAAGCGACCAGTGCATGAGACGAGTTTTACCAATTCCAACCAATGTTAGGAACTAGGTTTTCATATAAATAAGGGCTACTCGATTCTCATAAATTCCAACTTGTTATCTTGCTATTCTATAGTTTTATTTTTCAATTTTCATAGCTTTGGAAGACGAAATCTCTTACTCTTCTTGAAGTGCTTTCTGAACCCCGATATTGTTGTATGATATTTATACAATCATTAAATTCATTTATTATGATTTCTTCTTTGTATGAGTAATCCACATGTTGAGTTTAGGGGGTTGTTCAAGGGGATTCGATGATCGATTTGGGTTAAGTTGTTAGATTATGGATTTACATTAAGATTTATTCATCTACTGTATTCTTAATACTTATGTTAGCTTGATCACCTAGCATATGATTTCTAGATTAACTTATACACCAAAAGCGATTGTTAGGTTGTTAGAATCATATTAGATGACCTTAGTATCCTTAACCAACGAGAGTTGAACTTAAGTCATCTAGGTGAAAATATCAAAATTCATTAGAATGCTGGCATGTTTACTAGGGATCATTTGAGAGAATAATGTTCTAGGATTCTGGCTTAGATAGTTAACTTTGTGAGAGTATGTTAGCATTACACTAGTTATTCGAGTCCTAGAACTGTTCGTTAAAAAATCCCTGCTACTTATTCAAGTACTAGGGATCATTTGAGAGACTTATGTTCTAGGATTCTGGCTTAGATAGTTAACACTGTGAGAGTAGGTTAGCATTACACTAGTTATTCGAGTCCTAGAACTGTTCGTTAACAAATCCCTGCTAGTTAGATAGCTTATAGATCATTGATACCTGCCATATTCCTTTCCCCAAATGCTCGTCTCCATAAGTTTACTTCGTCTTTCTTTACAGCTATATTTAATTTACAAAAATCATTACAAAATCAATCCATATTTTGTCTTAGTTATATTCGACTCATAACAAATATGTAGTGTAACCTTGGTGTATGTAGATTGGATACCCAATCAATACTACTATATGTCATGTGTACTTGCAGCGATAGTGAAGTTTCAAAACTTGAGACATCATTTACACCTTTGTTTTGATCACTTTTTGTTTCATCTTCCATCATCTAAAGGTATATATATGCACTTGAGTCTCGTATTTGCATTGTTTTGCATTTTAGAATCATAGGGTGTTATTCTTGAATATTGCATGAGTTTTGAGTCCATATTAGGTGCTTGTGAGACTTGGAGCTTAGATGGGGAGTTTTGTGTTGATCAAGGCAAACAAATGTTGAGATTCTTGAAGAATTGACACAACCTGTTGAAGCAACCAGACTGGGATTGAAGAGACATGCTTCAGAGTGCAGCCGCAAAAGCATCATCTTACAGCTAGTGAGGACTACTGGGAGCTGCAGGATGCACACCAAATCTGTTATCACCGCTCCACTAGACCGCTGGGATCAACACTGAAGATACAACCATTAGTTATGATCGCTGACATGGACAACTGGTTGCAATATTTTCGGTTACTTTTCGGATCCAACCTGGTTTGTCCTAGGTCGACCTGTTATTCATAAACTTTATTATTTATACTTTTTAGACCTAAATTAAAGAACTAAATCTCTTTTTAGTTAATTGTTTGCCTCTTTTGGATTTAAAACTTGATTGTACTAGGTCTTGTTTACCTTTTGCATTTCAGCGAATTACCTTTCATATCTATCTTATCAGTTTCATTATGTTTTCAATATCACACTTAGTATGTTTAGTTTCATCATTCATGTGTGAGTAGCCATGAAATGATATAAGGTGTTTGATGAAAATGCTTGAACCAAAACTTAAACGCGCTTTTCTTCCCCAACCAATGGAAATTGATGTTAGTGTGATTAGTGATTAGTGCTTAGATTAAAATTATTGTTAACGCTCATTAGTGGCTTCACAAACAAAATTTTTATTGTTAATAATATTGATTAATGAAGGGATTAGTACTATATAAGTAGATTAGTCTTGATTAGTGATTAATGACCTAGGATTATGTTAATAGTTTTGCCAAATCCTCATAAGTGATCTATCATCTCATCTAAATCATTTTCCTTTCCCTTGACTCATTGCTTTATCATCTTACAATAAATCATGTTCTTAGCATTTTCATAGTTTCATCATTGTTATTGAACAGCTTAGTTCTTGATAGGAATAGGAAAAAACCAAATAAATCATATTTGTTTAGCGTAATTGATGTCATACATTCTGAGTTTGTAGTTCTATTTTCTCGTGGAACAATGCCTGTTGATACTAAAAGTGATTTCAGAGAAACAAATGGTGAACATCTCCATTTCACTGCTTCATATGTTTAAATGTCAACAACTAACAAAAATATATCAAGAGATGAAATGTAGATGTTCTACATCTGTTTCTCTGAACTCGTTCTGCATTCTGGATATCTAAACTCTGACCTCTTCTTACCACCCATATAAAAATGCACACCTGCGTACACCCAAAGAGGCTTTTATGATCGAAAAAACAAAATGTAGGGAAAGACAATTCAACTTGTTTAAATTGGAAGATAAATTTTGCAGACATATGAAAAACTAAATTTGGACCTGGATACACTTAATATATGCAAAAACGAGCCTCCATGTTTCTCAATGCGATACACAACAACAGATTCCATTCAACATTATTAATACATTTAAAAATACATAGAGATAGTCAATGAGTTGCAAAGTACTTTTAAACGTGTTTATTCCCACGCACGCAAAGAAGTCGCAGTTAGTTTTATTATCAGGCTTTCAAATCTAATTGTGCAGAGCTCGTCTCAATGGTGCATTCTTCTGTTGATTGACCCGCTTCTTCAATCTTCTAGACAAGATTGCTATGCTTTGAGCTTCCTATCCCCGTTTTACTCTTTTTCTCACTGATCATACTTTAAATATAAAGGCTGGCTGCTTAGCTCGGATCTCTAGAACTTCTTTTACTTAGTTTTCTTATGTAAATATTTATCCTCATTTTTGGACAACCAATCAAGGAGTCATGTTGTAACTAACGTGTGGTTTGAAAAAAATTATATTAAACCAACGGTTTATATAATATATTGAAAATTTTATTAATTTATGATCAACTAATTTTTTTCAGTGAATTCAAACGTTTAGCCCCCAATTTATGTTAATAACTAAAATGTTATTTTGGTGTGTTATTTATTGCTATCAAAAAATTTTGTGCCGTGTTAGTTAATTTTGCTAATAAGTTAGTTATACACAAGAAAAATATTAAATGTGTGAATATTTTGTGAACAATGAGTGTGATATATTTCCGTATAAAAATATATATATATATATTTGGTTGTGAAACTTCGAATATTTTTTGAGAAAATGTAATAATGATACCTCAACATTAACAGTAAAAGTGTCAAAATTATAAGGAAAACAAAAATACTCTAATGTTTTTAGGTAGTAAATTTAAAATTTTATACATTCTAAATCAATATATTTTATTATTTAATCAATTCAAATTTTTGGTGCGTAGTTTATGTTGTTAATAAATTATTCTATCATGTTATTGGTTTATATCTAATAGGTTTTTTTAGCCCGTTAATTAATTTACAAATGTATTAGTTATATATAAGAAAAAGTATCAAATGTGTTGAATGTTACACTCAGATCACGTGCCAAAAAGATTAGGAGTATTTTGAGTTTAATTAGGAAAAACCAAGTTAGTGTTAAGAGTCCATTAAGCACAAATTAGTGTTAAGTGTCCATTTAGCCCAATTAGATTTAGTTTAATTAGTCCATTAAGCGCATTAGCTGTTAGTAAATCCTAGAACATTACTATAAATAGAAGACAGCCTCTAGAATGATTGCATAAACTAAAAAGCTTAGAAACTTGAGAGAGAAATTAGAGAGAGAGAGAGAGACAAGGAGCCCTACCCTTTATTGCTCAAGCCCTCCACCACCGCTGAGTTCACCGTCGACCACCGAGAGCCTCGTTTTGCATGTGATTTAGCGTGTAGCTTTGAGTTGTAGCGAGATCCATCTAGTTATCTAGTTTTGGTAATCCCTAGAACCCCAAAAGCCTAAGTTGTGTCTGTAGGAACCCTAGAACTCTGTTTATAGAGTAGGTCTTATATATTTGGGATAGGTGAGAAACTCTGCAAATAGATATAGTCTTTCTGTAGAGTAGATCAAGCAAGTCTGTATGTAGGTCTAGCTATGCCAGAATGCAGCTCTTTAACTCAGTCGACGGACCAGCGATCCACTTATGCCGAGTTGATCTTATTATTGTTTCATGTACTGCATTCATATATTTGATTAAGATTGAATTGCTTGAGTTAGAACTGAATTGCATGAATTTCAAATTGAGTTGCATGAGAACATTAGGTTGTTAAATTCTATTTGGCATGTAGATGACTAGCACTTTAGGCTATCATAGTGGGATATATAGATCTAGATGTATATTATGATCATGTGGGCGAAAAAGATTATTCTCATTGAGTAAAGCTTCAAACTGTTTGCTCATGCATGGTTATGCGGGAGTTATGTATGCAAGGATTGATTATATGTAAGAGTTTTATGTGAAAAAGGGAATTTTGGTATTTCAGCTAAGCTTCTGCTTACGTTAACATGTGGGGCAGAACTGGTTTCCAAAGAATTCGAGACCGGAGCGTGACATTGAATATTTTCCAAGAAAACTGTGAAATTTATATTTGAAAACAAAAAATGTATGAAAACTTACAAAAATAGAAAAAATTCTGAAATATCGCACGAGCAAATATTGCCCACTGTATCCATCTAAAGATTTTGCTTTCACTTCCACACTCATAATCCATAAATTGAATAAAAAACCCCCTAAAAACTGAAGATGGCCAATAACAACGGAAACCACTAGCAGCCACCGCAGATGGTAAAACCGCTCAACCCTCAAAGAAGATCATCATGTTCAGTGTTCACCAAGTCTTCTAATCATCTTCACCAAGGTATTTTTGGCAAGATTGAAGTTATGTTGCATTATCTCTTCGTATTTGCACTAAATTTTGGTTTCTTAAGAGTTATTTGAACAAATTATATATGGTAGTTGTTTTGAAACCTTTGTCTACTAATAAATTTCAGTTTTTTTTCCAAATGATAATCAAGTTATGAAGCGTCTGCTTTGATGAAAGTTCTTATAAAGCATACATAGGCTTGATTTATTTGTTTGACTGATTGATTTGCAGTCCTTCCAGTCATGCCTGAACTGAATATCGATTACTTTGGTATCTTGCATCTTTGAACAATAATAGTAACAGCGGCTGCTTTGCATATGTGGGAATAAACACGTTTAAAAGTACCTTGCTATATCTATGCATCGTAGTGCTTTTAATGTGTTAATAATGCTGACTAAAATCTGTTGTAATGTACCACATGATGAAACGTGGAGGCTCGTTGTTGCATATATTAAGTGTATCCAGGTCCAGGTTTAGCTCTTAATACGTTTGCGAAATTCATCTTTCAATTTAAATAAGTTGGATTGCCTTTCCCTTAATTTTGTTTTTCCGATTATAAAAGTCTCTTTGGATGTACAAAAGTGTCAATTTTGTGATGGGTGATCAGCAGAAGTCAGAGCTTAGATGTTCAAAAATACATAAAGAGTTCAGAGAAACAGATGGTGGGCATCTCCATTTCATCTCCTGATACGTTTAAATGTCAACAGCTAACAAAAACGTATCATGAGATGAAATGGAAATGTTCACCATCTGTTTCTTTGAACTCGTTCTACATTTCTATACATCTAAGCTCTGACTTCTTCATATCACCATCTCAAAATTCACACCTTCGTACCACCCTAAGAGACTTTTACAATCGGAAAAACAAAATGAAGGGAAAGGTAATCTAACTTTTTTCAATTGGAATATGAATTTTTCAAATGTATAAGAACTAAACCTGGACTTGTATACACTTAGTATATACATAACGAACCTCCACGTTTGACCATGCAATACACTACAACAGAGTATAGTTAGCATTGTTAATACATTTAAAAAAACCATACATAGAGAGAATCGCTGAAATACAAAGTATTTTAATGTGTTTATTCCCACGCACTCAAAGCAGTCGCCGTTACTTTTACTGGTTAAAGATGCAAAATACCAAAGTAAATGATATTCAGTTCAAGCAGGACTGGAAGGACCGCAAATAATTCATCCAAACAAATAAATCATGCTAATGTATGCTTAAACTTTAACAAAAGGAGACGCTTCAAATATCGGTTAACCAAAAAAAAAGTGAAATTTATTAGCAGAAAAAGCTTTGAAGACAATTCCCGGATATAATTTGTTCAAATAACTCTTAAGAAACTAGAAATTGAGTGCAAAGATGGAGAGATAATGCAACATAACTTCAATCTTGCAAAAAAATTATTTTTAATTCTCGTATTTGCTGACATTAACAATATACATATAGCATTACTTTGAGTCTATAATTATGAGACAAGCATAATTAGCTTTCTAAAGGGGCTCATGTCCAAGCTGTTATGAGCCAATTCAGAAAGAAAACTGCCTTTGACACATTAGATATTTTTCAGTGCAATGTGTGTTCCCTATGAATAGGTACCAACTATCTCCAATCCTAAAATGATCTTTGACTCTACATGTTATTGTCCATCGGTCTCACCCAACAGTCAGGTGCCCGTTGGGTTCTCTCCAGGAACATGTTTCACCTTCTTCTTTGCATCCAAATATTATAGCGCTTCCATCCTCAATCTCTCTTTGTCTTTTGTAGATTCTAGAAAGTTATAAAATCACCAAAGAAGCCTTCTTTTGGGACTAGTCTACTGCATGTACCTAGAAAGACAAATGCATATGCATAAGTATGAATGAAAATGCAATAAAACACTAAGGAAACCATGATTTTTATGACTTAAAAACACATGATATCATACACATAACTGCATTCAAAACACATCTTGAAACCACTCCTTTTCATCTCGTCTAAGGAGAAAGCCATGTCATCTTCCAGTTGAGGTTGAGTACAAAGAAAAATAGGCAGTAAAGAAGCTTAATTACGACATCAAGTCAGCAACTAAGAGACGATTGATTCAGTTGAGTGAGCTGGATGAGATTCACCAAGATTCATATGAGAATTCTAAAATCTACAACGAAAAGACTAAGGCATACAAAGACATGAAGATATGTTCTAGGACTTTTTCACCAAATGACTAGGTTATACTCTTCAACTCATGCTTGAAACTCTTTCCCAATAAGCTTACATCGCGATGGTCGGGAACTTTCAAGACTAAAATAGTGAAACCTTATGGTGTCATAGTAGTTTGGAATAACAATGGAGGTGACTTCACTGTCAATGGATAACGACTTAAGCCATATATTTCAGACATTGATGAAGACAGAGTGATTTGATTCCTGTAGTCCAAAATCCAACTTAAGCTAATGAACTGAAACAAGAGTTTAGTCAGTGGCAACCCAATGGTTTGGTTTTAGTTTTGGTTTATTTCTTTTATTTTTAATGGAAGGGAACAAAGGAAAAACGTTAAAGCAACAAGATAGGAAAGAGAAAATGGAGTGTCTAATGGACTCCAAGCTTAAATTTGGTGGAGAGATTACGAAAGCCGATTTACATACCATTGGAAAGGTCTTGCTCCCAAATTTCCACAGCAACTTTTAGATCCTAATTTGTTAAATCCTTGATATTAACCTGATTTATATGCTTCATGATTCCCTGCAATTACCCTATTGCCTAGTGTTTTCTCTTATTGATTTAACCTAGATATATACTTGCTTTTTAGGTTCTTTTATACCTAATTTTGATCACTATTTTAAGCCACCAAAACATACCTTCATATTTTACGGCTTACCATAATTCCTGTCTAATAAATTCGTAGTATAGCTATTTGGTCTTAAGTCTATTGACCCATAAGTACTACTTTGTTTGCTCTGTACTTGAAGTCTTATTTCTGAATTTTAAACCTGAGCACATCACAAAGAGCGACGGGTCAACCCTCGAGGTTTTTTAATTAATGGACATGGAAAATATTGTCTAGATCCACCCATGGCAGATTATATTGGGCCTAGAGCATATGAAATCTCTAATTGTCCCAAAATATAGCTTCTTGTTGTGCTACTTTCTGGCAATGCCTACTCCCTACGGTGGGGTACCACAATATTAAAAAGTAGTACACATTACCGTGAAACTTTAAGTTAAATAATTTGAAGAAATACACATATTATTGTTACCTTAACGTTAATAATGAAGTCAATGAAAGAATACAGGTTAATAACCAATATTTATGATTAAATATATTTATAACTTTTAATGTTATTTTGTTTGAAAAAATAATTAAAAAAATTTAGACAAAAAATATTAATCATCCAATGTTCTTAGGTAATAAATTATATATAATATATATATTTCATGCCAAGAAATATATTTTTAGTTAATTTAAGTTATGGCTCACAATTCATGTTGTTAATAAGTTTTTTTGAAGCCTTATTTATTTGTATGAATAAGATGTTTTGTCGCATTAATAAAATTTTCTAATATGTTAGTTATCTATAAGAGAAAATATTAAATGTCTGAATCTTTTTTGAAAAAAAGATTGTGGAGAACAGTATATTAAATAAATTGCAAACATTTTCATAAAATTTTAAGTATGAAAATTTGAAGAAACATATTGATGGTATCTCAACATTAACAATGGTATTAATGAAAATGTAAAGTTGAAAAACCATAAATTTTTATTGTATATATTTAAATCCAAAAATTTCAGTACTTTCTTGTAATAAAAATATTATCAAAATTTTAAAGGAAAAAAAATTATTCCCAGCAGTTTTACAATGAGTTCGACTAATCTGGATTTTCTTTTTTGGAGAATACCTTCACAATCAGGAGAGAAGTAAATATATAAAAGTTTCCTATGGATTTTGAATTTTGGTGGAAAGCAGGAATCACAAAGTGCATCAAGGGATATTCCTAGAAACCCCTTATATTTTAAATCATGCTATTAGTGACGACTTGGTCTGGGAGGCAGCTAGAGTAAGTCCAAATATGCAACTTGAGGAAAGAAATCACTTGAACAGGATTATTAATCCTATAAGGTGTCAAACAGAAATATTGAATTAGATCCCACTTCATGCTTAGGATGAATTTATTTGCAAGGAGAGGGAAAAATCTTGCTCGTAGAAGCCCTTCACCACTTCATTCGGAGGTGGAAGTATTGATTTGCCATTTAAAACTATCCTAGCAATAAGGATAGATTGTCAGGCTTTCAAATCAAATTGGGCAGATTGCATTTTCCTGATGATTGACATGTTTTCTTCAATCTTCTAAATGAGATTGGTATGCTTTGAGCTTCCCCCCCCCCCATTTTACTTTTTCTCTCAATGATAGTAATATTAATTTAAAGGCCAACTGTTTAGCTCGGATCTCTAGAACTTCTTTTGCTGAGTTTTCTTATGTAACATTTCTCCTCCTATTTGGACAATTATTCAAGGAGACATATTCTAATAAACATTACATCCTCCTATAAGGATATATTTGGACAATATATCCTCCTATAAGGATAGATTGTCAGGCTTTCAAATCAAATTGGGCAGAGATCATCTTAATGGTGCATTTGCCTGATGATTGACTCGTTTTCTTCAGTCTTCTAGATGAGATTGATATTCTTTGAGCTTCCCCCCCCCATCTTACTCTTTCTCTCACTGATAGTAATTTTAATTTAAAGGCCAACTGTTTAGCTCGGATCTCTAGAACTTCTTTTGTTGAGTTTTCTTATGTAACATTTCTCGTCCTATTTGGAAAATCATTCAAGGAGACATATTCTAATAAACATATGGTCTGAAAAAAAATTCCAATGTTTAATATAATATATTGAAAATTATATTTTCGGATCAACTGATTTTTTTAGTCAATTCAAACTTTTCGTGTGCAAGTTATGTTAATAACTAAAAAGTTATTTTGGTGCGTTATTAATTTCTATCAAAAGGTTTTGTGTTGTGTTAGTTAATATTGCTAAGCTATATACAAGAGAAAGATTAAATATATGAATATTTTGCGAACAAAGAGTGTGAAATACTGGCGTGTTAAAAATATAGAGACTTCGTTGTGAAGCTTTGAATATATATTTTTAAGAAAATGTAATAGTGATGTATCAACTTTTAGCAATAAAAGGAGTCAACATAATGTTTTGAGATAATAAATTTAAAATTTTATAAATTCTAAATATATTTTATTATTTAATCAATTCAAAAATTTAGCGCGTAATTTAAGTTGTTAATAAATTGTTCTATCATGTTATGTATTTAAGCTAATAGGTAGTTTTAGCAGGTTAATTATTTTTACCAATGTATTAGTTATATATAAGAAAAAGTATCAAATGTGTTGAATGTTGACACCTAGATCACGGACCAAATATATTAGGCCTATTTTGAGCTTAATAAGGAAAATTTCAAGTAGCTTAGTTAGTGTTAAGAGCCCATTAAGGCCAAATTAGTAAAACCTAAGACTAGTCATTATAAATAGAAGTCAATCCCTTGATAGATTCCACGAAACCAAAAGTTTACAAACTTGAGAGAAAATTAGAGAGAGATAAGGAGCCCTAGCCACCATCGCCCAAGCCCTTCGCTTGGGAAGAGTTTCGATAAGGAGATGGAACAATGACAAAATGCAATTTATGGGACAGCAATCAGAAAGCCCTAGCCAGGGACTGTGTGATGTGCCAAGCTGTGGATGTGATTCGTGGATCTTCTTATGCTTTTAGATTGATCTGTTGTGCTATGGTAATCTGAGTGTTAGGATTCTAGTTTGTGTGATGCATTAGGGTTAAAGATATATTTGTGATATGTGAGAAGCTCTGCAGATAGAGATAGCTCTTTATGAAGAGTATATCAAGAATGTCGGTATGTAGGTCTAGCTAGCCCAAGATGCAGATGGTTAACCTGGTGGATGAAAAAATGATTTGGGTTATGTGGAGTTGATCTTATTATTTCTTTGTGTTGCTTTGTTTGCTGCATTCATATTGTTGATTAGGATTGAATTGCATGAGTTAGAACTGAATTGCATGAATTTTAAATTGAGTTGCATGAAAATGTTAGGTTGTTAGATTCTATGAGGCATGTAGATAACTAGCACTTTAAGCTATCATAGTGGGGTAGGTAGATCTAGATGTATATTAGGATCATGCAGGCGAAATTGATCATTCTTACTTAGTAAAGCTTCAAACTGTTTACTCATGTCTCCTTCTATGGATGCATGGTTAGGTATGTGGGAGTTATGCATGGAAGGACTGTTTATATGTGAGACTTTTATGTTAAAAAGGAAAATGTAGTTCAACTAAGCTTTAGCTTACGTAAACCTATGGGGCGCAACTGGTTTCCGAGGAACTCGAGACCGGAGCGTCACATTGAACATTTGGCAAGAAAACTATGAAATTTTTTATTTGAAAACAAAATATGTGTAAATTTTTTGTTAAAATAGAAAAACAATCTGAAATATTACAAGAGAAAATATTGCCCACTATATCCATCTAAAGATTTTTCTTTCACTTCCAAACTCAAAATCCCTATATTGAAAAGAACCCCAAAAAAATGAAGACGGCCAATAACAACAGAAAGCACTAGCAGCAGCCGCAAATGGTAACAACGGTCAACCCTCAGAGAAGATCATCGTATTCAGTCTTCACCAAGGCTCCCGATCATTTTCATCAAGGTATGTTTTGCAAGCTTGAAGTTATGTTGCATTATCTCTTCATCTCTTCACTCAATTTCTGGTTTCTTAAGAGTTATTTGAACAAATTATAGCTGGGAGTTATCTTCGAAGCTATGTTACTAATAAATTTCAGTTTTTTTTTAATGTTAATCAAATTTTAAAGCATCTCATTTGATGAAAATTCTTATCAAGCATACATAACCGTGATTTAATTGTTTGACTGATTGATTTGCAGTCCTACCAGTCCTTCTTGAACTGAATATCATTTACTTTGGTATTTGGCTTTTTTGACCAATACTAGTAAGGGCGGCTGCTTTGCATGTGTTGGAATAAACACTTTTTAATGTACTTTGGATTTCAGTGACTATATCTATGCATGGTATTTTATAAAATGTATTAATAATGCTAACTAGAATATGTTGTAGCGTATCGCATGGTGAGACGTGGAGACACGTTGTTGCATATATTAGGTGTCTGCTAAATCCATCCCGAGCCTTTTCTTCCCACCTTTTTCAGAGTGAAACTGAATGCAGATGGGTCCCTTGACAAACTCAAAGCACGCTTGGGAATGTAAATAGAAAACATCACCTGGGAAAGCCTCACGGCCTGGTGGTCGGCTCTTCCCGAAGTGAGCAAATTGCATGTAGAGATCCGTAGGGGCTATGCACTTTTTTTTTGGTAGCAGGACTCTCTTCTGTCCGTTTGAACTCTCCACATTTAGGTTTTGATACGTTTGTGAAATTCATCTTCCAATTCAAACAAGTTGGATTGCCTTTTCCTTAGTCCTATTTTTTCCTGATTATAAAAGTCTATTTGGGTGTACGAAGGCGTGAATTATGTGATAGGTGATCAAAAAAAGTCAGAGCTTAATGTCCTGAAATGCAGAGCGAGTTCAGCGAAACAGATGGGGAACATCTCCATTTCATCTCCTGATACGTTTAAGTGTCAACAAAAACATATCAGGAGATGAAATGAAGATGTTCACCATTTGTTTCTCTGAAATGGTTATGGATTTTAGGACTTTTAAGCTCTTACTTCTTATGATCACCCATCTCAAAATTCACACGTTCGTACACCCAATGAGACTTTTATAATCAGAAAAATAGAATGAAGGGAAATGCAATCCAACTTGTTTAAATTGGAAATTTCGCAAACCTATCAAGACCTAAATCTGGAGCTATATACAATTAATATATGCAACAACGAGTCTCCACGTTTCACCATTCGATATGCTACAACAGATTTTAGTCAGCATTATTAATACATTGTAAAAACTACCATAGATATAGATAGCCATTTAAATGCAAAATATTTTTAAACGTGTTTATTCCCACGCACACAAAGAAGTCGCCATTACTTTTATTGCTTAAGATGCAAATATCAAAGTAAATGATATTCAGGACTGGAAGGACTGCAAATCAATCAATCAAACAAAAAACATGCTTGTGTATGCTTAATAAGAACTTTAATCAAAGGAGACTCTTTAAAATTCTCTTAACAAAAAAAAAACTGAAATTTATTAGTAGAAAAAACATTGAAGACAATTCCTGGATATAATTTTTTCCAAATAACTATTAAGAAACCCGAGATTGAGTGTAAAGATGAAGAGATAATGCGACACAACTTCAAGCTTGCAAAAAAATTTCTTTTTGATTTCTCGCATTTGCTGACAGTAACAATACACGTAAATCATAACTATGGGTCTATGATTTATAGTCAAGCATAGTTAGTTTTCCGAACGAGCTCATGTCCAAGCTATTGGGAGCCAATTCTGTAAGCCAAGTATCTTTGACACATCAAAGATTTTGTAGTGTAGTGTGTGTTCCCTATGAATATACCAACTATCTCCAATCCTGAAAATGATTTTTGGCTATGCATGATCATTTTCCATCGGTCTCAACCAACAGTCAGGTGTCCGTTGGGTCCTTTTATGGAGCTTGATTTTAGCTTTTCTTTTGCATCCAGTGCTTATAACTTCCATCCGCAATCTCCGTTGGTCTTCATTAGCTTCTAGAACATTGTAAAATCACCAAAGGAGCCTTCTTTTGGCACTAATCTACTCCATGTACCTAGAAAGACAAATTCATATGCAAACATGTTCCTATATATACCTAAGTATGAATGAAAATACAATGAAACACTAAGAAAATCGTGCTCTAAATGACTTAAAACACACATGATATAAAATACATAACTGCATTCAAAACACCTCTTGAAACCACTCCTTTTCATCTTGTCTACGGAAAGGCATGTCATCTTCCATCTGAGATTGAGTAGAAAGCAGAATAAGTAGTAAAGAAGCAAAATACGAAATCAAGCCACATTTAAAGAAGCTTAACTATGACACCAAGCCAACAACTAAGAGACGTTTGATTTAGTTGAGTGAGCTGGATGAGATTCACCAAGATTTGTATGATTCTAAGATCTACAACGAAAAAACTAAGGCATACCATGACATGCAGATAGTTTCTAGGACTTTTTCAACAATGGACCATGTGATACTCTTTAACTCACGACTGAAACTCTTTCCTAGTAAGCTTACATTGCTATGGTCGGTTACTTTCAAGAGTAAAGAAGTGAAGCTTTATGGTGACATCGTACTTTGGAATAGCATTGCAGGTGACTTCACTGTCAATGAAAAACGTCTTAAGACATATCTTTTAGACATTGATGAAGACGATAGAGATTTAATTCTTGTAGTTGGTGCACCTCATGCCTAGTCCAAAAACCAGGTCAATCTAATGAATTTAAACAAGAGCTTAGTAGGAGGCAACCCACTGGTATTAGCTTAGTTACATGAACTGTATAAAGGAACAAAGGAAAAACAAAAGCACAACAAGAAAGGAATGAGAAAACGTGACAGATCCGACCAGCCTTAGTGTAAAAAGAAAATGGAATGTCTAACGGACTCCGAGCTTAAATTTTGTGGAGAGATTACTAGCTGAAGGCGGTTTCTAATTTAGAGTTACAGTTTGAAAGTTATGACCAATTTCCCAAGATGGATCTGGAAAATTGAATATATGATTAGCAAACTATGGGTGGACATTGTCGTCGGAAGCGGGAGGAGGAAAGTTGGACAAAAAAGTGCATACTCTCTCTCTAGTGTGCTGTTTAAGGAAACTCGAGAAGAGTGGTCTCACGATTTGGTCGCTCCTCCACCTTGGTGCCGCCTCCCAAGGCTCTCGGTGAGATGGCTGGACGGAGGGTAGCGGAGGTCGACGTGGCTGATTCTTCTCCAGCCGCTTTGAATGCTAGTTCGGCGGCTCCAATCAACGCAAAGGGCTCTAAAACAGAGCAGACTAGATGTGAGGGGTTACGGCTATCCGGTTGTGGCAAAGACCAAAATATTTTGGAAACTACGGTCTCAGTTTTGGTTGGTGGGCAGGCGAATGCTCGCTACACTTGTTCTTCTCAAAGTGTAAGCTCAGGCGGTAGCTCTGGTTACTGCAGGCTCCCCTCAAACCAAATCGTGGGCTCACGTTGCTGGCCGGTTGACACAGTTTGATGCTGCAGCTCATGAGATTAATCGAAAACAAGTTGTGGTTGTTCCATCGGAGATTTTTTAGGCAGCTCCTCCACTTTGGGAGGACTTTCTAGTAGGTAGATTTGCATCTATAGCTCCCCATATCGCCAAAATCCACATCATCGTAAAAAAATCTGGAACCTTGGTGATAAAACGATTAAGATCGATGCCTATGTTGTCAATGAGACGACATTAAAGTTCAGAATTCGGAACATGAACGCCAGGAACCATGTGCTTCGAAGAGGTATGTGAAACATCTGTGAGATTCCGATGATTGTCTCGAAATGGACTCCAGTCCTTGAAGAAGCGCAGCTTACTCTATAGTCGATGCCAATGTGGGTTAAGTTGGTGAATGTCCCGCCATCTCATTTTTCGTGGAAAGGAATAAGCTTCATTGCCAGTCAGGTGGGGATCCCTATTAGACTTCATAAGGATACTGAGTTGGTTACAACTTTTGACAAAGCTAAAGTCTTCGTTGACGTCTTGCTAACAAGGGAGCTACCAAAGAACTACTGCTTCAAAATTCGTGAGGAGGAGGTCACTGTATCTTTTGAGTACCCTTGGCTACCAATGGGATGCACTAGCTGTCGAACCTGGGGACATACAGAGTAAGGGTATTTCTCGAAAGTTAGAACTTCTCCAAACAAGGCTGTGGCTGTAACAGTTTCGGCAAATGTTGGTGACACATGTGCTTTAAAGGTTGATCAGGTCCAGCCGAAAGCTCCTACAGTGCAGACAAAAGAGATTAAATCGTAGTCTGATGTGACTCATGTCAAACCTATCGATCATACAACTCAGGATCAGGTGCCAGAACGTGAAGCAGGTGAATTCATGCCTTCTCTGGTAGCAAATGAAAGGAAGTCTGTGTTTCATGCGAATGGAAAGGCTCCTCAAAAGAAAAAATTATTCTATGGGACGGTAACAATAGCAAGCCCCACTCGGTTTGAGGCTCTGAGTTCTTCGGACTTGAAACCGGATCTCTCTGAAGTTATGGTCTCCACTACTGTGTTATCTCTCTCTGATGCAGCTCTCGCTACTTTGGCGATTGTCTGTACTGAGGTACCAGTGATGAAAGGCTCTGTTTCGAACAAAAAATCTAGTCATGACATATCGGTCACAGATAATGTAGCTCCACTATGTCTGCTTCAAAATTCTGCAGTTACAGTAGTGGATGATAAGCCGACCTCTGGAACAGATTTAATTATAAACTCTGCTACAAATCCACATACTACTGTCGATGAAGTTCAAGGTGTGATGCAGCGCTACTCTGTAACAAGTTCAGCTCCTAGCTCTTGCTTGGTTTTGGCAACTGATGATGTCGAAGCCCTTGCGGAGCCAAAGTTGTCGATTACAGCTAAGCATACTGACTCGAAACTCCCAGTTGTGGAGCACGAAGACCCGCTCCAAGTTTGAGTTCTCACCATTCAGTAGAAAATGACCCTGTTCACGTGCAGACTGATTCAATCGTGATGACCCTGGGGCTAGAACATATCACACTAGAACATCAAAGCAAAAAAAGTCTAGCACTTCAACTAAACCAGAACGCTTACTGGAGGCTGTCCCCGGTGGCTTCGGAAGAAGGAAGCAAAATAAAAAACATTAATGTCAGTCTTCTACTGGAATATAAGAGGGCTGAATAAGAAGAGGAAGCAAACCACAATTTGCAATTGGATTCATTCTAAGCAACTATTTCTTGGAGGGTTGTTGGAAACTCGGGTTACGGAAGCTCGCACTCCTGCTGTGGCTTTGACGGCTTTTCCTGGTTGGTCTTTTGCTTCGAACTATGAGCACCACCACCTTGGAAGAATTTGGGTAGTGTGGGATAAGAGAGTGGACCTAAGAACCTTAACAAAAACCGATCAAATGATCTCTTGCTCTATTCAAGTAGATAACTCTCCTATGTTTCTCTACACCTTTCTCTATGCGTCAAATTTGGCAGAGGAGAGGCAGCAGCTATGGAGTCAGCTCAAAACCCTTCAGCGTAATTTATCCCTCTGTGGAGTACCATGGCTCTGTCTTAGGGACTTCAATGATATCTTGGCATCCGCAGAACATTCAGGTAATACTCTGGCTCTGACTATTACTAATATGCTTGCTTTTCAGGAGACCGTCCGAGACTGTTCCCTAACGGATATGACATTCACGGGGCCTATGTTTACATGGTGCAACAAGCGCGACTCGGAGTTAATTTGATCGGGACATGGTGCAACAAATCTCCAGGCCCGGATGGCTATCCTATAGAGTTTATAAAGCAACCTGGCCTATTCCACGGACAGATTTCATTGTCGCAGTGAAGTCTTTCTTTGCTTATGGTTCTCTCCCAAAGAGTATAAACACCACCATTATAGCTCTTATTCCAAAGAAGACGGAATCTACAACAATGCGGGATTTTTGCCCCATATCCTGCTGGAATGTCCTCAACAAGGTCATCTCCAAGCTGTTGGCAAATCGTCTCAAGAGAATCCTCGATGGGTCTATTGCTCCAAATCAATCCTCTTTTGTTAAAGACCATTATCTAATGGAGAATATTCTTCTGGCCTCAAAACTGGTTCAAGACTACTTTAAAGATAATATCGCTCTTTGTTGTGCGGTAAAGATTGATATCTCCAAGGCTTTCGACTCGGTTCAATGGTCCTTCTTGATGGACGTCCTCTCTGTTCTTGGTATCCCTCCCGCTTTTATCCATTGGCTCAACCTTTGTGTCACTACTCTATCTTTCTCGGTTCAAGTAAATGGGGAGCTTGCTCGCTTTTTTCCTAGTACTAGAGGTTTAAGACATCAATATTCTCTTTCACCGTATCTTTTTTTCATCACTATGAATGTTCTCTCTTTGATGTTAAATAATGCAGCGAGTGCAAGGCAGTTCAGCTATCATCCAGGATGTCGTTTTTTTAAAGTTACTCACCTCTGTTTTGCAGATGATATTTTGGTGTTTGCGGATGGGAAGCCGAGTTCAGTTGCTGCCATCCTCGACATCTTTCAAGTAATTGGTAGATACTCTAGACTCCAGATCAGCCCCGAGAAATCAAACATTTTCCTGGCTGGCGTCTCCACCCAACAGCGATCTGACATTGCTTCTCGTTTTTCTCTGCGTGTAAGAGTTCTCCCAGTTAAATACCTAGGGCTTCCTCTAATCACCAAAATAATGTCTAAGTTGGACTTCCAGCCCCTAATCGATAAGATTCGATCCCGAATACATTCATGGAAGCATTGGTTCCTCTCCTTTGCGGGTAGACTTCAGCTTCTCACTTCAGTTATTGCTAGTCTAAAGAACTTTTGGATTGCTGTTTTTCATTTGCTTAGTGCTTGTATCAGGGAAATTGAGAAGATCTGCTCTGCTTTCCTATGGTCGGGACCTGACCTGAACCCCCGTAAATCAAAAATAACATGGACGGATATTTGTAGGCCAAAGGAAGAGGGAGGGCTTGGTCTAAAGTCTATCTCAGAAGCAAACAAAGTCAGTTGTTTTAAGCTCATTTGGAGGATTGTTTCAGCGAGAGCTTCTCTTTGGGTGAAATGGATAAAGGAAAAATATCATCCGGGCAGGCTCATTCTGGTCCGTAAATATGAACACAATGGCTGGCTCCTTGATTTGGCGAAAGCTAATAAAATATAGAGATTAGGCTAAGAGTTTCCACAAAGTTCTAGTAAGAAACGGTGATGACTGTTCCTTTTGGTTTGATGATTAGTCAACTTTAGGTCGGCTACATGACCAGCTGGGAGATAGGGGTTGTATTGATATGGGGATCAAGCTCACAGCTACATTATAGTCTTTGCAATTCATAGAAGGCGTAGAAGAAGAGGCACGGTTCTCAATGAAATTGAAGAGGAAATAGACAAGTTTAGAGCAACTAGAAGTAATGAAAGAGACACTCATCTATGGCTCCCCAAGTCTGACGTGTTCAAACATGAGTTCTCATCAAAACACACTTGGACTCAGCTCTGGACACAAGCTTCACCTAAGAGTTGGTACCGTGGAGTGTGGTTCCCTTCGGCGACACCAAAATACTATTTTATCGTTTGGCTTGCAATTCATAACCGGCTATAAACGGGAGATCGAATGGCTCTTTGGAACCTAGGGGTGATTCGGGCTGCGGATTTTGTAACCAGACTATAGAATCTCGTGATCATCTTTTCTTTGGATGTAGATTCACCTCTCACCTCTGGAACAAGCTCTCTTTCGGGATTCTGCTACATTGGTCCACAACCCACTTTGGCACCATCGTCAATTACATAACCGGATCAGTTTTTGGGGGCACTCATCTCGTCATCTTAAGGTATATCTTTCAAGTTACGGTTTATGTTGTATGGCAAGAGCGCAACAAGAGACGTCATGGAGACCAACCAAAGGATCAAAACTCCCTTATCAAGAATATTGATAATTTTATGAGAAATAGACTTTCAACACTCAAAATGCAAGGGAAGTATTTGGACGGCCTGCAGATTTGGTTTAGTCTCCTAAGGCGTTGAAGTTTCTATGTTGTTTTGGTTCATATTTTGTATTTTATTTTGGCTTTATAGTATTCAACTCTTTGGGATTTGATGGTACTTTTTTCCAATTCTGGTTTTGTCCCAATTGGGTTTTCTGGAATTGGGTTTTAACGAGGCCATCATTCGCAAAACTTCCGAGCTCTTATTAGTCTGCGGACCACACTAGTTGTACAAAAGTTTTTCTAAACTATATTTTTACATATTACTCAAAAAAAAAGAACATTGTCGTCGAACCAGAAGGAACCTGAGGCTGATATACCGACTATTGAAAAGGTCTTACTCCCAGATTTCCACAGAAACTTTCATATCTTAATTTGTTAAATCCTTGATATTAACATGATTATATGATTCATGATTCTCTGCAATTGCCCAATTGCCTACCGTTTTCTGTTATTGATTTAACCTAGATATTTACTTGCTTTATAGGTTATTTTATTGGTAATTTTTATCACTATTCACAGCGATCAAAACAAACCTTAATATTTTATGGCTTACCATAATTTCCATCTAATAAATTTGTAGTATAGCTATTTAGTCTTCAGTGGAATGATTAATAAGTAGTACTACTGAAACATTAGGTGTTTCAAAATCCCACAAGTGTCGAAAGAAGCAAATGAATAAGGAAACAAAGTTAGCCATTCTCCATTAACCATTCTCCATTCTCCATTCTCCATTCTCCATTCTCCATTCTCCATTCTCCATTCTCCATTCTCCATTGAGATACCATCGATACATTCTTCAAAATTTCATACGTAAAATTTCATGAAAATATTTGCACTATATTTAATATATTGTACTCCATTCTCTTTTTCAAAAAAAATTCACACATTTAATGTTTTCTCTTATATATAACTAAATTATTAGAAATTTTAATCTATGTCAAAACATCTTATTCATACAAAAAACTAATGCGACAAAATAACTTATTAACAACATGAATTGTGCGCCAAAAGTTTGGAACAACTTAGCAAATATTGAGGCGCAGTTCTTCAAACAAATATTATGTATTAGTTAATTGGCTAAAAGCTAGTGACCATTACACTTCATTTTGTCACCGAGCTACAAAAGCTCGTGCTTTGAAGAATGCCATCAAGCGTATCATTACGTTAAATGGAAACGTATTAACAGACCCTGAATGTTAGAATTTTGCGGAACAACTTATGAGAATAAGAGAATAGTGTAGAGAGAATGGAGAATACAAAAGAAAACTCTTCTTACTAATTTTGTTTAAATAAATACATCCAAATATATAGATTACAAGTTTAAAATATCGATGTGTTGCATGAACATCATAGAAACACGTAGATGAGCTGCATGTGGTTGCATGAAGAGGAAAGAGTGGAAAAAAATAAATTATGGGCAGCAGGGTCGATCTGAGATCTGGATCGATTGATAGATCTAGAAACTTACGCACAAGCTGAATCGAGCCGGACCGATCGATCTGAGGATATATCGATCAATCCTAAAATTACGAAAAGATGATGGCAAGGCGGATCGATCGATTTGAGGCTGGATTGATCGATCCCAAAACTTACAATAAAATGGAGGCAAGGCAATCAATCCGATATTTTATGAATCGATCCAAGGTGATCTTGATCAATACTCCCCCTTAAGCTTAGCCGCAAAGACACTGAATGCTAAGTTTGAAACCCCGTAAAGCATCACCTCATAAAAACCTTATCATGGAAAACCGATTGGGACAAAACCTAGTTAAGCGAAAAAGAGTATGATGTCCAAGGAAAGAGGATATGTGATCACATATGTGAAAGGTCTACAAGTCCAATTTTTCTGTGGATGTGAGAACAAACTTTAAGACTTGCAGCCTTGGTGAAGATGTCCACCAATTGATCCTCACTGCTAGTGTAGAATGGTAGGATCATGCCATATTCAATCTTCTCTCAAACCTTGTGACAATCCACTTCGATGTGTTTTGTTATTTTATAAAAGACTTAATTGATTGCGATGTGAATGGTCGCTTGATTGTATCAATGAAAGGTGATCAGACTAGAAGACTCGATGCCAAAATCATTTGTTAACTTCTTCATTGCTCGATATTCAGCTTCCACACTTGAACAAGATACCACCTTTTGCTTCTTTTATTTCCAAGTGACCAAGTTTCCTCCGATGAAGGTACAATATTCGGTTGTCGATTTTCTTTGCAACCTATCCCCGGTCACAGTAACATACTATCTCAGTGCTCCCATTTCTTCCCATCAAAATTCCTTGGCCTGGACCTCGTTTGAGATATCAAAGGATTCGCTCCACCATGTTCCAATGAAACTTATTGGGAGTTTTCATGTGTTGATTCACTTGATTCATAGCAAAACAAAGATCAGGTCTATTAATGGTTAGATTGATCAACTTACCAACAAGCCGACGATATTGTGTCGGATCCTCATATGGTTTATCTTCTTCCTCTTCTTCGCCTTTCTCCCCCTTTCGCTTGTCCTTGTAGCCGTCTACGAGTGGAGTCTTAGCCTAGGAAGTACTTTAGTTCCCCAAGGTCTTTAAAATCAAAAAAAAATTAAGGTAGCTTTTAGTGGATTGAATACCTTCATTATCATTACCGGAGATGATAAGATCATCCACATATATGAGAACCACAATGATACCTTGAGAGCCTTGGAGTGTGAACAAGGTGTGGTCGGCTTCAGATTTCTTGAAGCCTCGGTCTTTGAATATTGAGCTCAACTTGTGACACCAAGCCCTTGGTGATTGGTTTAGCCCATATATAGCCTTTTGTAGCCGTAAGACCTTTCCGAGGGCAATGGAGTCTTCAAGCCCGGTTGGAGGAGTCATGTAAACTTTTCCTCAAGTTCACCTTGTAGGAATGCATTCTTGACATCCAACTGCCACAACTCCCAAGATAAATTAGTAGCCAAAGAAAGGACAACTCTTACCGTGTGGAGTTTGGCGACGAGAGCAAAGGTATATGTGTAGTCTTCTCCATAGGTTTGTGTAAAACTTCTTCCCACTAAACGTGTTTTGTACCGTTTAATACATTGTTACTCAGCTAAAATTGAACTTAAGGCAAAGACATGAATGGAGTTGGTTGAGTATTACGATCTGGATATTGCCTATCACCCCGGTAAGGCAAAACTAGTCGATGATGCCTTAAGTCAGAGGCGGTACAATGTAAAGGGGGAAAAAATCAGGAAGGACTGGTTAAGATACTCGGAACTTTAAAACTTGATGCACTTTTCGAGGAAGTGGAACCATTGGGATTGGCAGTGGCCGACCAAGTGGAATTGCTTAGTAGAGTGCGGATTGCCCAAGGTAAGGATGAGAAGTTGAACTAGGATGCTCGGAAGGACAAGACCGAGTACCAAATCTCTAACAACGGTACGATCACTGTTAAGGGGCGGGTTAGTGTTCCGAATCTCCAAGGATTAAGGGAAAATATACTTAGAGAGGCGCATAAGTCACAATTCTCCATTCACCCGAGAATGAACAAGATGTCCTATGATTTGAAGCGGTACTATCATTGGGTAGGAATAAAGAAGGACGTGGCTCAATGGATTGAGAGGTTTCAAACGTGTCAAAAGGTTAAGGCAGAACACCTAAACCAAAGTGGGTTAATGAAGAACTTGTCGATACCGGAGTGGAAGTGGGATCATGTTACGATGGAATTCGTGACCGGGTTGCCTAGGGAAGGTCTAAGAAAAATGTGGTTTGGTTAGTGGTGGATAGACTAACCAAATCGACTCATTTCCTATTCATAATGGATACGGACGGTGCTGAGGAGATTGCTTCTCGATACGTTTTACTGCATGGAATCCCGATAACATGGAATCCCGGTAAGTTTTGTTTCCAATTGTGATACTCGTTTTACTGCATATTTCTGGCACGCTTTCCAAAAATTCTTAGGAACGAAAGTGAACATGAGTATTGCTTATTACCCATAAAGGGCTTGTGTGTTGGATTGGAGCGGTAATTGGGAGAAATACTTAAGGCTGGCCGAATTTGCCTACAACAATAGCTATCATAGAAGCATTGGGATTTCACCGTATCAAGCATTGTATAGACAACCATACCAAACACCATTGTGTTGGACACAAGTGGGTGAGCGGAGTATGTTTGGTCTAGAAATAGTGGATGAAAGTAATTGAAGTTCGATATGGGAGAATCGGTGTATCTAAAGGCGGTAACTTAAAAAGGAAAAAGTAGATTCACCAAGAGAAAAAAACTAATTCCAAGGTATATTGGTCCTTACAAAGTCATCGAACGAATTGGGGAAGTCGCGTACAAGTTGCTTCTACCACTGGGACTTGAAGCATTCCATAAGATATTCCATGTATCACAACTCAAGAAATGTTTAAGTGATCGGGATTATGTGGCGGTTGAACCCCTATCGGAGTTAAAGAAAAACTTAACCATCAAAGCCAATCTGGTTAGGGTAATCGATCGGATGGAGAAAGGTACGAGGAAAAAAAGAATCCAAATGATCAAAGTCCTTTGGAATTGTAACGGACGAGAGAAGACAACTTGAGAAACCGAGAATAAGATGAAGGCCGACTTTCCAGAGTGGTTTGAGGAGTTGGGTAAGAATGCTTTAACAGGATTTAGGGACGAATCCTATTCAGGTGGGAGAGACTTGTAGCATCCGCGATCCTTCATAGGATCATTGGAGGTACTTGGTCCAAGAAAACGGGAAAAAATAACTCGGAATAAGTAAATGGAGTATTGGGTTAGACGGACTCAAAACTGGAATCATGCCGGAAAGCTGGAATCATGCCGGAAAGCTGGAATCAAGCTAGAATCAAACTGTAATTAAGTGGAATCGAAATAGAATCAGTTGTCGGTAGCTTGGTCATCTAGAAAGGGGAAACTGAGCTGGCACTCGAGCTAAGGCAGCTGCTAAGTAGCTCGACCTAGCTAGAAGGAGTGAAGGTCAGATGGACCAGCTAAGGCCTTACCGACCAGCTAGAATGACTGAGGCGGTTACTTGGTCGATGACTGAACAAGTGTGATCGATGAACGGTTGGATAACCGTTAGGCGGTTATCAAAATACATTGAATATGGATTTAGCATCCAAAAAGCTTCATCTGCATGAGGAAAAATTATAAAAGGGGTCTCATGGGTTCGTTTAATCAGGAAGGAAAAAATAGAAGAATTCTAGGGAAGAATCTGATGATCATATCAGTGGAATTACTAAGGCATTACGAACCGACACTAAGTATCGGAAGGGAATTATTCGCCAAGGAAAGAAATCGAAGATTTTCTAAGGAAGAACAGAGAAACGTTGAATTATTCAATGGCGATTCGAGGTAAGGATGGTCTGTGGCTTTGTGCTTGGATTCGTACTTCCATATTGTGACAATAAAGTCAAAAGGTTTAATGGGGGTTAGATCACAAAATTTATATGATCATACTCGGCATTTGCATGCATATGATATTTGTTAAAGTAATACGGAATACTTATGTAATATGTGGCTTTCAGGAAAAGAAGGTGATCATGGAAAAGATCGGGCCTAGGTGCGACACTCAAGGCCGGAAGGAAAGATGGGTGGTGAAGAACTGGGTAGATAGGATCGTTGATAGTTGTATAGCTTATATGCAAAACTTAAAGTGTAACGAATCCTTTGTTATAGAAATAAAAGTATATATTTCTTTTTATTTTAGTCTAAGTATTACGCTTCCAAAAACTCTAAGTATTCAATTACAAAATAAACCTCAAAACGAATATTGTCTAAGAAATTGGCTTAAAAATAAGGTAAGGATTCCTCTCGAATTCCTGGATTCGGAACGGGTCCTTACACCTTCAAAGGGGAAAAATCTGGGAGGAAATGCTTAATTTATGGTGAGGTTCAGATTGCATCACCATCGAGATATGAAGTTTTGAGTATTTTGGAAACTAGCTCAGAAGAAAATAAAACAGATGATACTCTTCATGGGTTGGGGAACTCATCAACTCATCAACTCTCCAACATGACTCTGTTTTATCTGAGTCGACTACCTCAGCTAATGCCTCTCAACAAAAATCTATAGAATTGGGTGCTAACAACGCCGATAAGGTAGCTACAACTGCAGTCGCTAATGCGTCAGAATTGAAGACAATTTCAGATCAAACATGGAAAGGATGAGAATGGGGTTAGATTTTACTTACGAAGAACATCTATGAGCATGCACAAAGGTAATGTGAATATTTCCCAAAGGGGTAGAGAGACTAACCTGAGTGGCATTGGAAGAAGGAAATCTCATAAGAATCATTAATGTCGGTCTTCTTTTGGAACATCTGTTGTTTAATAAATCAAGAAAACATTTAGAAGTACGAGAGTGGATTGATTCAAAGGCTATGTTATTTGGTGCGTTGATTGAAACTAGAGTGGTGGAGAGTAAAGCTGATCGTATTGTTTTCTTCTTTTCCGACTTGGTCATGGTTTCGAATTATGAGTATAATCAGTTGGATCAAATCTGGGTTGTTTGGAGTAATAAGGTGAAGTTCACAGTTTTCTTTAAGCGGGGGCAAATGATTTCCTATATTGTTCAGGTTAAGGATCAGGCAGAACCTTTTCTTTGTTCAATCATTTACGCTTCTAACTGAGGGGGAGAGCGAAAGCAGCTTTGTTGTGATCTTAAGAACCTTCAGGAGAATCATCAATTCCGTGGTAAACCTTGGATTTTTCTTGGTGATTTTAATGATATTCTCTAAAGTGCGGAGCACTCAGGAACTATGTCAATGACTTCTATGATAAGTATGAGTGACTTTCAAGAGACGGTGCAGACTTGTTTTTTTATGGATATGGCCTACCATGGTCCCCTTTTCACTTGGTGTAAAAGAGGGAGAATGAGTTGATTTGCAAAAAATTGGAAAGGGTTCTAAGTAATGACGTGTGGCTGCAGTCTAATCCCAATGCTTATTGCATTTTTGAGGCAGGAGGGTGCTCAGATTATTTGCGTGTCCAAATCAACTTTTTTGGTATTTCTCACAAACCGATAAGTCCTTTTAATTTCTTAAATGCTGTAGCAACAATTCCGGAGTTTAGGCTGATGGTTGAGGATTATTGGAGACATATCGGGGATTTATTTCCTTCTACTTCTACTTTGTTTATATTTACGAAGAAGCTGAAGTCCCTTAAACCCCTTCTAAGAAATCTGAGTCGTAAAAAGCTTCATCATCTATCACAGAGAGTTGATGAAGCATATGCGGAGCTCTGTGCTTGTCAAAATGTCACTCTTTCTCAACATGACATTATGGTTGCATCTTTGGAAGCTTCGGCCTTTGATCGTTGGGAAAAGGTTGCCCACTTGGAGGAAATATACTTGAGACAAAAAGCTAAATTGCGTTGGATGTAGGTGATAAAACCAATCAAAATTTTCACAATACGGTAAAGGAATGCCAAGCTCGGAACACTATACGAGAAGTTGTTATTCCGGATGGAGTGAGTCTACGAAACATCGAGGATATCAAATCCGAGGATATTAGATATTTTTGAGAGATCTTTAATTATACGCCTATGGATTACTTAGAAATGCCAGAAGCAGAGTTGGGGAGACTATTGAGTTTCAAATGCTCGGAGGCTTCAAAGTAGAAGTTGATCTCAATGGTGTTAGAGGAGGAGATAAAAAAGGTTTTATTCTTAGTGCATTCGAATAAATCTCTGGGGCCTGATGGTTTTATTGTGTAGTTTTTGAAAGAGGCGTGGTCTATTCTCGGGAAGGATTTCATTGCTGTAGTTAAGTCATTTTTTCCCCTAAACCTTAAACCCTAAACCCTAAACCCATAACCCTAAACCCATCGTTCTCTTCCCAAGGGTCTCAATACTACGATTTTTGCACTTATTTCCAAAAATAAAAAAGCAACAGTGATGAAGAATTATCGTCCAATATCTTGTTGTAATGTGCTCTACAAAGTCATCTCAAAGATCCTTGCTAATCATCTCAAGCAAATCCTAGATGGTTCTATTGCTCCAAACCAATCAGCTTTTATCAAAGGACACTATCTTATGGAGAATCTTCTTCTAGCCTCAGAATTGGTTAAGGACTATCACAAAGATGAACAGGTGCTGCACATCGCAATGAAAATTGATATTTCAAAAGGTTTTAACTATGTCCAATGGCTTTTTGCTACATGTTCTTACAGCTTTGCAGGTTCCTACAATATTTATTCATTGGATCAGGCTTCGCATAACAACTCAATCATACTCGGTTCAAGTTAATGGAGAGCTTGCCGGGTTCTTAAGAAGCACAAGGGGATTAAGACATGGATGCTCTTTATCTACCTATTTATTCGTAATCTGTATAACTGTGCTTTCATTGATGTTGAATAAGGCAGTAGTTGAAGGGAGATTTGGTTATCACCTCGGTTGTTGTGGACTGCATATTACGCATCTGTGTTTTGTTGATGACATTATGATTTTTTCAGATTGCTAACCAAGATCTATTGAAGGTATTCCGGAATTATTTAAGGAGTTTGTAGGATATCTAGTCTTCAAATAAGCTTGGAGAAATCTACGTTATTTGTGGTTGAGATTTCTCAAATAAGAAGGTATTCGCTTGCTTCTTGATTTCCTTTTGATATTGGGATTCTTCCAGTAAGATACTTGGGGTTGCCGTTGTTAACGAAACGAATGTCTAAGTTAATTTTCCAGCCTCTATTGGACAAGATTCGTACACACATTCAATCTTGGAAGCATATGTTTCTTTCCTTTGCAGGCAGGTTTCAACAACTAACGTCGGTAATTGCTAGTCTAACTAATTTTTGGATTGATGTGTTTCGTTTACCTAGTGCTTGTATTAAGGAGATTGAGAAAATGAGTTCTGCTTTCCTATGGTTGGGCCGGACCTTAATCCAAAAAAATCAAAAGTGGCTTGGAAGGATATTTGTATGACTAAGAAGGAAGGAGGTTTAGGCATCAAGTCGATTGAGGAGGCAAATAAGGTGAGTTTTCATAAGCTTATTTGACGGCTATTATCAGCTCAATCCTCATTGTGTTGGGTGAAGAAGAACTTGTTGCGGTCTAGTTCATTTTGGGCGGTAACCATGAACTCAACAGCGGGTTCTTGGATTTGGAGAAAGTTAATCATGTACAGGGACAAAGCAAAGAATTTCCAAAAGATGGAGGTGAGGTGTGGTGGGGATACCTCATTCTGGTTTGATGATTGGTCATATATGGGCCGTCTTTATTCCATTTTGGGGGATAGAGGGTGTATAGATATAGGGATCCAATTAGCAGCTTCTATGGCAGATGTTTTGGCAACTCATAGGATGAGAAGACGTCGGGTTCCTTTTCTTAATAGAGTTGAAGAGGAGATAGAAAAGATAAGGTCTGGTGGCTATGTTGATTCTGATATCTCCTTATGGCGTCACAATGCTGAGAACTTTATGCCAACATTCTCTACGAGACTACTTGGAATCAGCTAAGAGATGTTGCTCCCACAATGGATTGGTACAAAGGTGTGTTGGTTCAATCATGCATCTCCAAAATATACTTTCATTGTTTGGCTTGCTATGTACAATAGGTTATCAACGGGAGATAGGATGATTGTATAGAATCGAGGGGGAGACACAAGCTGCATTCTTTGTAACCAGATGTTGGAAACAAGGGATCCTCTTTTTTTTCTTGTAGCTTCACATCGTTGATCTGGTATAAGCTCTCTCATGGGATACTCCAACAGCATTATGTGGCTCAGTTCGGAGATATTGTCTCCATTCGTTCTAGCTAGGCGATTAATGGTACTCACAAATTCATCTTGCAGTATGTTTTCCAAACTTCTATCTACACTATATGGCATGAACGAAATCGTGAAGACACAGTGAGGCTGCACAAGAATCAAATCACTCATTAAAATCATTGATAAGACTGTGCGGAATTGTCTCTCCACCTTACAGCAACAAGGGCAGTTCGATAATGGTACGTGTGAGTGGTTTAGAGTCGGGGGAATTAAAAGAGGTTCAGCATTTTGTCAATATTTGCTCTATTTGATTTTGTGTTCTTTATTCAGCTCTCTCGAATGTGATGTGTACTCTTTTTTCTAAAAACTGAATTTGTCCAAATAAATTTTTCAAATTTTTGTTTTAATGATGTCACCACTATCGACCTTCTCTATTAGAGTTATTTTTCAAAAGCTATATTCAAAAAATAGATACACTTTATGTAAAAATATATTTTCTTGAATATAACTTTACATTTATTTTTGAAAAGATGATATTATTCAAGTTTTTGCATCTTTTAAAAAATTTTCGGAATATGAGTAGATGTGGTACCGTTTTAAACTAAAACAGAAGAATTTTTTTTGACGGATGTCACGAGCTAAACCGAACACGTTTCCATTACTAAACACCAAAATTACCATTACACACAAAATATAAGATTTTTTTTTCTTCCTTTTTGCTGGGCCTTGTAAAATTGTTTTTTATTCGAAATAAATGAAAACATAGATAATCCTTGCTTATTTATCTCATTAATTTAGTTGCGTCACTGAATTCAATTAAAATTAAATTTGAGTCACATTATATCCTCACAAACTAAGAGAATGGCGATGAAGATGGTTTAGGGAAAATATCATGCAATTATTAACTATTAAGGAAAGTTCCGCTTGTTGCGCGTGTTTGATATATATTTTTTTATGTATTTCAGTTGTTAGGTATATATAGATATATATAATTTTTCTTCATAATTGTATCTTTGTTGCATAACTGATAGCTATACATAACTGATAGCAATTCAGTGTACCACTGGAAGGTAATTTTACTATATTAGATAAGAATTAAAGAGATAATTAACGTGTCAACTTGAGAACTGACATATAATAAAGTAATGTTTTGGTTAGAAGAAGATAATAAGATTTACATATGTCAAATTGGTTGTTTGGTGGTTTTTTTGAAGGATTTGTATTTTGTTAGTTCTATTTTTAGAGATATTTGTGTGGGTTTTTGTTAGAAAAAAGGTTTCAATTTGTTAAATCGGTTGTTTGGTGTCTTTTTCTTTAATATTTTATTCTATATTTATTTGGAAGTATTTGTTTAAAATAATTATTCCATTTTTATTCTGTTGGAGGACATTTGTTATGGTTTTCATTAGAAAAATATAATAAGATTTTACTTTCTTTCATTATATTTTTTGGGGTGATATTTTTTGTGGTTATTTTTTAAAAAAAGATAACATGATTTTAGTTTTTAATTTGGTTTTTTTTGTGAGACATTTTTAAGGTTTTGATTTGGAAAAAATTAAAAATCAAGAAAGAGAAAGAAAAGGGGTTAAGGTGACACTTGTTAACGTCTTAGTGATCATGACAAGAAAAACTTTACTTTATTATATAAGATACTAGGTTTGAAACCCGCGCTACGGGCGGATATATCTAAAAGTTTTTGATAAAAATTTTATGTAACTAGTAATATTTATCAAAAATATCAAAAAATAAAATTTTAAATTTAAATTCTTTGAATTTAAATGTTCTGATAAGACGAATACTTTAATTTAAATACCCAATTAAAAAATTCTAATATAATTTAAAGTTTTTTCTTTCTTTCAAAATACAACATTTATCAAAGGAGACTTTTTTCTTAATAGCTCACTATTTACCTTTAGACTTTGTAGATAAACAGATCTTTTTATTTATGGCGTGTTGATTGAATCCCATGAAATGAATTGTGATGCATCAAATATTGGTTGGGGACTTACTTTTACAACTTTCTCATTTTGGTACGTGCAAATTCACCATTGTTCTTCTTTTCTTCCTTTCATCCAATTTTAACCATTTCTATGCTTATATTTTCTTTCTAACAACTCATGTTTTTCTTACCTTCTTTTTAATATATATATGAGTTTCTGTCTTCATATATTTCCTCGAAATCTATCATTTTTTTGTCTTTTTCCTCGAAACCTTCATTGTGTGTGTCTTCATTCTCTACCCCCATTATCACATTTATCATTCACGATTCTCCATTGCACGATCCATATAATGACATGTGAACTATAATTTACCAAAAGTATTAAAAATAATATAATTAAATACAAGTAAACCGAAGAAAATTTCGTAGATAAAACACAAATAAGAAACTGAAAAGACTTATATTTTGTTAATCTCATTAAATAAATGTAAAACAAAAACTATATTAGGGTTCTTCATTTTAATTCAAACAACTAAAATAAATAAAAAGATTAATGTTGAAAAGCCACTTACCAAACATTAAAGCACATTTTATGTGAGAGTTAATCTCTAAAATGGTAAAGGATAGATCTAATACGAAAAAACTTTCCCTTTACCACAGTGAAAAGGCAATTTCTAGGGTGATTTTCTTCTTTCGACACAACGCTGGCGTCGCAACCGGCCATGGAGCTTGAAGGGGCGGTAGTTGGACGCACAACGGATTTGGTTTCAAGGGTTGCAGGGTCCAGTGAGGTTCCGACTTCAGGGTTTGCAGGTATCGGAGCAGTGTCAGGGACTGACGTTGTGAAGGTTTTGCTAGGTCATGAGGCTTCGGCTCGGTCTGGTCCTGCGATTGTGGAGTCGGGGCCAGTTACACTGTTTCAGGGTAAAAAAAGTGGAGGCTGATGGATTAACGAGGGTGGTTTTAGCTTCAGAGGAAGTGGTTGCTAAGTCAGTTTTGGTTTTGGAAGACAAGGCTATGAGGTTTGTTAGAGTTTCAGTAGTAGAGGCCGTTCTGGTTGTTTTGGCGGCTGTGGGTTCTAATAGGGCTGGGGATTCAGTTCAGACTGGGACGGGTTCAGCTCTGTCTTCTTCATCGGATGCTCAGCAAATGTCAAGCCAAAAATTTGCAGATCCCTTGGAGCAGAAGTCATGGGCTCAGGTAGCTTCAAAACAGAGTCTATAAAAATTCAGTTGTGATGTGATTTCTATTGAAGGCCGGGAAGTCGTTCCAGTCCCGGATGATATACTAGAGGACACACCATCGCTTTGGGAGGAGTTCTTGGTCGGTCGGTTCGCTTCAACTGCTCCTCATGTGGCTCAGTCCATGTCACAGTCAAAAAGATATGGAATTTGGGTGGTAAAACAATCAAAGTTGACGCTTTCGTGATAACTATCGTAATCCAGCTGCAAGGCGTAGAGTCCTCCATAGAGGAATGTGGAACATTTGCGATGTTCCAATGGTCGTCTCCCAGTGGACTCCAATAGGGGAAGACGGTCACCTAGAGATCACGTCAATGCCGATGTGGGTAGAGATGAAAAACGTTCCTCACGCTCTATTCTCATGGAAGGGGTTCAGCTTCCTTGCAAGTCTTCTAGGTACTCCCATTCATCTTCGCCGTGATCCAGAACTTGTTTCAAATTTTGAGGAAGCAAATATATTTGTTGATGTAGATTTATCGAGGAAACTACCCCGACACTACTTTTTCCAAATTAAAGAAGAGGAGATCTGTGTTTTGTATGAGTTCCCATGGTTGCTTCCTCGCTGCAGCGCTTATAGGCGATGGGGACACATCGAAGAGCGCTGTCAGCTGAAGCCTCACACGGTTCACAGTTTAGCACCCCACAAAATTATGGGTGCTAAATCAGCCTCTTTGATGCACTGCTCAGTCTCTAAATGTAATGAGGAACCTGTTGTGCTTGTCGAAAATATCCTTGAATCCAAAGTCGAGGGTGGAGTGGTAGGTGATGTTCTGGTATATGGGGTTCCGGAGATAGAAGAGGGAGAAATCAATTTGATCTCTCCAGTTTTAAAATTGTTTGAGAAAGACTGGTCAACGATCTCTAACTCTGGAGGTAAAAAAACTACTCACATCTCTGGAGGTTTGGTTTACGGTCAGGTAAAAATCACAACACCCTCTCGGTATGCAATGTTAAGAGACTGTGATGAGGAATCAGAGAATAATGTGATGGGAGAGCATGTCGGAGGGCTAAAACAGGTTAGATCTCCTCCACTTTCAGATACATAAACTATTAATATAAGCAGCTCGGACGAGATTATTGTGTCCCCAAATTCAGCAGTCAATGCCAACACTTGGTTGAAGCTTCACGGGTTACACAGGGTCAAAAAAGGCGGCTGAGAACTTACGAAATGAGGGCAGTGTTGAGGTTGATCTAGTTACCGTTCCCAACGCAGCGCCTAGTAAGAAGGTAATTCTGGTTCGTGCTCCTTTGGCCCGATCTTCAAAGGAAGCTCATAACTACAGCTCCCATAAAAATGAGATAGCAGGGGCAGCTCCTTCAATGGTTTTTGGAAAAAGGAATTCCGAAAAAAACATTAATGTTGTGTTTATCATGGAATGTTCGAGAACTCAATAAAACAAAGAAGCACAAAGTGGTAAGACATCTGATTCAATCTAGTTTTATGATTTTTGGTGGATTGTTGGAAACAAGGGTAAAGGAAAATAAGGCTGTTCAAATTGCTAATACTATTTTCGGGGACTGGTCGATGGTTTCGAATTACGAGTTTGATCCTTTAGAGGAAATGTGGGTTGTATGGAGCAAAGGTGTGGACCTTACAGTGGTTCTCAAGACGAGTCAACTCATTACTTGTCGAATGAAATTAGCAGGATCCCTAGACGAGATCTTGTGTACCTTTTTCTATGCTTCAAATTCAATGGATAATCGTCGGATTTTGTGGAGGGACCTAAAAACTTAACATGACTTACCACAGTTTAGGGGGTGAAATGGATGTGTGTAGGTGATTTTAATGATATCTTGGACTTGGCTGAACACTTTTGGTCATCAAAATTCCCATGTATCTACGCCAGGGATGGCTAACTTTCAGAAATTTTTTTAGGTTTGCTCTTTGGTTGATATGGCTTTCCATGGCCCACTTTATACTTGGTTATCAAGTGTGAAGATGGTTTGATTTGTAAGAAACTATAAAGAGTCCTTATTAATGACATATGGCTGCAGCAACATAGTACTCTTATTGTGTCTTTTCAGGCTAAGGGTTGCTCTTATCACCTTTGTGGACTCACCTCTCTTCGAAGTGCTCCACACAAACAAAGGGGTCCGTTCAAAGTTCAAAGTTGTAAACGCTCTAGTATTATTGGAAAGATACCATTCCATTATATTCCTCCACTTCTGCTCTTTTCATGTTATCCAAGAAGCTGAAACATCTTAAGCCAATTATTCGGGCTTTATGTATGGGAAAAATGCACCAATTTTCTCAGCGTTCTGAAGAAGCTTTAGCAGATCTCTGTGAGAAGAAACAAGCAACCCTGAATTCTCTTTTTGAGAAAGCGATGACGATTGAATCAATAGCGTATGAGCGATATGATAAAGTGGCGGGGTTGGAAGAGGAGTACTTGAAGCAACAGGTCAAGTTACACTTGATCGAAGTGGGGGACAAGAATACCCGTTTTTTCCATAATGCAGTAAAAGAGAGAGAAGCATACAACACAATAAATGTGGTGAAAGCTCCGGATGGGATGTTACTTACTAGCAAAGAAGACACTAAATCAAAGGCGGTGAGATTTAATACTGCTTTATTTTCAGAACAGCCGGCTGAAACCTATGAGGCTACTTTTGAGAGTATAAGCTTGTTACTTCACTACCAATGTTCTGAGCAAGATAGGGTGAGGTTAATTGTTGAGGTTTCCTCTTTTGAGATCAAGCAGGTCATGTTCTCGATGTCATCAAACAGGACCTGCTTGTGAAATCTTGGTGTTTTGCCAAAGTATAGGATGCTATTAGACACATAAAGCAATGGTAACTTCTTGGGACAAGGTGCGGATGATGGACTATTGTTAGTTGAGAATCTCACTCAAAGTGACATAAACTATGATGAGGATTAGGATTGCACATCAAGAGATGGTAGAAAAATGAATGATCATCACTGTAAGGAGATAAAGGCATTAAATGAGAAAATTGATAAGTTTTTACAAGCTTCTCAAAAGACGGTTAACTTTTCTAGTGGGAATGAAGGTATCAGTTCTATCAAGATGTTGGAAATAAGGGGGTGTTGATGAACAAGAAGAGATGACAAGGCCAAGATTACAACAAGGGGTTCAACCCAAACTATAAGAACCATCATAATTTCTCCTATAAAAATCTAAATGTGGAGAATCCCCAAAACCAAACCTACCCAACTATGAAGCCTCAAGGGAATTTCCAAGCCACCAACCAACAAAGCAACTTCCAACGAAATAATCAACAAGGGAACTTCAAACCAAAGCCTCAATTCCCATGAAATCAACCCTACTACCAAAACCAAGGGCAATCTAGTGCATCAAAGCCATAATCGAATGAGGAAGACACCAATGCTCTCCTAAAGAAAATTCTAGATTGACAAGGAAGGGGAGCAATAGAGCTCATAACTCAAATGACGGCCATGAATAACCAGGTTGATGGGATGTACAAGGATATGAACTCCAAGTTTGAAAATTTGTGTACCCAATTCAATTAGATGAATAACTCATCTTATAAGCGCCCCACTGGTGTGCTACCGAGTAAGCCCGAACTGAACCCAAAAGAATAATCAACGCCATTAAGCTTTGGTATGGGAAGTGATGTGATCATGGATAGCTCACGGAAGTCGCTTGAAGCCGAGGACGCCTTGACCATGCTAAGTGGACCAATGACAAGATCACGTGCCAAAGAGTTCCAGAAAGCAATCAGTGGATTACTCACTCAAGCTCATTCACCAAAGGACCAGCTCGAAGACATGGATAAGAAAATCATCTTGGTTGCTCGAGTGGACTAATAAACGGGTGATTCGTTTGTACTCTTTTTCCTAGCCTTTGGTTTTGTCCCAATGGGTTTTCCAAAGGAAGGTTTTAATGAGGCAAATGGGTCACTCTAATCCATCAAGTCCACAAGAGTCCACAAGAGAAGTTTCAGTCCAAGTCCAAGTTATGTTTGGGTCTTTTTTTCAGAAGTATCAAGCCCAAAGGAGGGATTGTTGGCCCAAATATCATTGTCTCTATGCATGAAAACGCCCAGCCTTATTTGGAGAAGATGTAGGTGCTTGAGTAGTTCAAAAGTCCCTCGGGAAATAGTTAATATCGTTGTTAATTCTGCGTTTAATTATGACTTCTTCTTTACTCTTTCTTTTTTTCTTTATAACTTTAGTTTTCTTAAGAAATAGGGATCCACCTTTTTTTTATAAAATATTGAGAGTCATTTCTCCTGTGTTCGTTGAAGAACATTTCCCGATTGTTTGGTGTGTAATATCCTTCAATCAAACCGATTCAACGGTGTGTCATATCCGTGAATCAAACCTTGGCGTTCTTGAGTGTGTCATATCTCGAGAAAGTCATTGAGGAAATATCAGAGGTCTTCCGCAACCTTTGTGTGATCCATTCATTCCATCCTTTCACGATTACCCCTCGAAAGTGCGAAATCCTGGGAAGATTCATATCATTTGGTATCAGAGCACCCTTTCGGGATCGGTATTCGTTTCTGTTCATCTTATCATCTTAAAGTTATCATTTTCTCTTGTCTTTCTTTCTGTTTTCTGATCGGATCAATTCATTTGGAATCGAAGGAAAAAAAAAATCGGTTTGATTGCTAGACATCTAGGCGATTAAATCTGTTCATCTTTGGCGATTTTTGATTCAATGATCTGATCAATTTTTTTCAGTTTGATCTTTATTTTCCTTCTAAATCTGATCAGTTTGTGTTTAAAAAAAAAAAAAAAAGAAACCCATCGGACACAAAAAAAAAAAAAAAAAAAAAGAGATAAAAAAGGGGTCTGTCCGATTTAAATGTTCTAAGCAAGTTATATTTTTGTTGTTCTAAATTATTCTCTTAAATTTTCCTGATCAATCTTGATCTGTTTCGAATAAAAAAAAAAAAAAAAACACTACTAAATCTTTTCTTTCTATCTCGATTCTAATCGTTTCGTTTTGAGTTGTTGGAATTATTCATCGGATTTGATCGGTTTTGTTCGATACGAACCATTGAAGAAATCACTGAGAGAGGACATCTTGAGTGTTGAGTGTGGAGTGAATAAAAAGGATAGAAACACTTGTGAGGATCGACTTTTTATTACTAACGGTTTGTTAAGTGTGCAGGGAAAAATTAATATGTCTAATCACGAAAGCGATGCTGAGAACACTAACCGAGCACGAGGAGCAAGAAACAATAACAATCTGGACGTGCAAGCCCTTATGGTAGAGATGAGGCGATTGTTGAGGCGTGAGATGGAAGCAGTCAATGAAAGGATCGATACGATTCAAGAATCCGTTAATCAAGGATTGCTTCAAAATACTGCTGTAGAAGAAGAAGACAACAACCTCAAGAAGAAGATGAAGAGGACGAGTTGAATTACTACAGCAGAGGTAGTCAAGCTTCTAATCGGAGTCGAAGAAGGCCGAGACATGTAAGAGAAGCTGGGGTTCGAAATGAGGACAATCTCAGTGGATTGAAGTTGAAGATACCGCCATTTCATGGGAAGAATGATCCAGACGCCTACTTGGAGTGGGAGAAGAAAATTGAGCTCGTGTTTGATTGTCAAAATTATTCGGAGCAAAAGAAAGTTCAAGTAGCGGCGACGGAATTTTATGACTATGCTATTAATTGGTGGGATCAGATCGTGACAAGTAGAAGACGCAACCGTGAACCGCCCGTAGTCACTTGGGAAGAGATGAAAAATCTGATGAGGAAGAGATTTGTTCCTAGCCACTACCATCGGGAGTTACATCAAAAGCTTAGGCGATTAACTCAGGGCAGTAAGAGTGTGGAGGATTATTTTCAAGAAATGGAGTCCCTAATGATCAAAGCTGATATAGATGAAGATGCTGAGGCAACAATGGCAAGGTTCTTGAGTGGGTTGGCTCGAGATATACAAGATAGAATGGAGCTTCAAACATATGCTGATTTGGAGGAAATACTCCATAAGGCTGTTTTGGTTGAACAACAAATTAAGAGGAGGGGTACTTCTAGGCTTTCCTATGGAGCTGGAGCAGCCAATGCTAGGACGAGTTACAGCCGAGAAGATAAGTATGTTGTTAAGCCAAAACCCGATCCTAAGCCTTACGCCAATTCTCAAGACCCCAAAGGAAAAGCTGTGGCGACTTCGTCTAGAAACCGGGACGTTAAATGTTTCAAGTGTCAAGGGAGAGGACATTATGCCAATGAGTGCACCAATAGAAGGACTATGATCCTATTGGATAATGGCGAGATTGAAACTGAGGAGGAAGAGCTTGAAAGTGATAGTGAGACCGAGGAAGCGGACATAGAGTTACCAGCCACCGGAGAATTATTGGTAACAAGACGTTCCTTGAGTATTCAAGTTAAGGATACTGTCCAAGAGCAGCGGGAGAACTTATTTCACACGAGATGCTTGGTACAAGGTAAAGTTTGCAGCCTTATTATTGATGGTGGGAGCTGTACTAATGTGGCTAGTGAAACAATGGTGAAGAAGTTAGGGTTGGAAGTTAAGATGCATCCAAAACCTTATCAGCTTCAATGGCTAAATGATGCTGGCGAGATGACGGTGAGCAGCCAAGTATTGGTTCCTATAACCATAGGCACGTATGAGGACGAAATTCTTTGTGATATTTTACCTATGGAGGCGGGCCACATCTTGCTTGGAAGACCTTGGCAGTTCGATAGAAGGGTCTTACATGACGGTTTTACTAATCGATACTCGTTTGAGTACAATGGCCGAAAGACGATACTTGCTCCATTAACACCACAAGAAGTTCATCAAGATCAACTTCAGCTGAAACAACAATGAAAAACCATTGTGAGTGAACCCCTAAACACACCACCTCAAAATAAAAACGAGAGTTTGAGAAAAACCAAAAAAAAGGCCTGTGAGAGTAAACCCGTGAGGCATTCAAACTTCTTTGTGAGGTCTAATGTGGTTAAGAGAGCTCTGTTCTCTAAACAACCCGTTCTCTTATTTATTTACAAAGAAGCTTTGCTGAACCTTACTAACCCCGTACCGGATTTTCCGAGTAAAATTACTTCTATTTTGCAGGATTTTGAAGATGTCTTTCCGGAAGAAAACCCCAAGGGATTGCCGCCTATTCGTGGGATTGAGCACCAGATCGATTTTGTGCCGGGAGCTTCACTTCCTAACAGGCCAGCGTATAGAACCAACCCAGTTGAGACTAAGGAGCTTCAAAAGCAAGTGAGTGAGCTGATGGACAAAGGATACATCCGAGAGAGCATGAGCCCTTGTGCTGTGCCGGTGCTGCTTGTTCCAAAGAAGGATGGAACTTGGAGGATGTGCATTGATTGCCGAGCCATCAACAATATCACTGTAAAGTATCGCTATCCTATCCCTCGTTTAGATGATATGTTAGATGAGCTTCATGGTTCTAGCATATTTTCGAAAATAGATCTTAAAAGTGGATACCATCAAATTAGGATGAAAGAGGGTGATGAATGGAAAACTGCGTTTAAAACTAAACATGGCTTGTATGAATGGTTAGTTATGCCATTTGGATTAACAAATGCACCTAGTACTTTCATGAGGTTGATGAATCATGTTTTGAGGAGCTTCATTGGAATTTTTGTTGTTGCTTACTTTGATGATATCTTAGTCTACAGCAAAAATTTAGAAGAACATGTTAAGCATCTAGAAGCGGTTTTGATGGTACTTAGGAAAGAAAAACTGTATGCTAATCTGAAGAAATGCACTTTTTGTACGGATAACGTTGTGTTTCTAGGCTTTGTTATAAGTGCAGATGGCATCAAAGTGGACGAAGAGAAGGTTAGAGCTGTCCGCGAATGGCCCAGTCCGAAAACCATAGGAGACGTGAGGAGTTTCCATGGGCTTGCGGGATTCTATCGAAGATTTGTGAAAGATTTCAGTACCATAGCTGCTCCTCTCACTGAAGTGATCAAGAAAAGTGTAGGATTTAAATGGGAGAATGCACAAGAAGAAGCGTTCCAAGCGTTAAAGGATAAACTCACCAATGCACCATTTTTATCTTTACCGAATTTTCTTAAAACTTTTGAAATTGAGTGTGATGCATCTGGTGTAGGTATTGGAGCTGTCTTGATGCAAGAGAAGAAGCCCATAGCCTTTTTTAGTGAGAAGCTTGGAGGATCTACGCTGAACTATCCAACCTACGACAAGGAGTTATATGCGCTAGTCCGAGCCTTGCAAACGTGGCAACACTACCTCTGGCCAAAGGAGTTTGTCATTCATACTGACCACGAGTCTTTGAAGCATTTAAAGGGTCAGCATAAGCTCAATAAGAGGCATGCTAGGTGGGTAGCATTTATCAAAACATTTCCCTATGTGATCAAGTACAAACATGGTAACGAAAACGTAGTTGCTGATGCCTTATCTCGAAGGTATGCCTTGATTTCGACTTTGGATGCTAAATTATTGGGATTTGAACACCTTAAAGATCTTTATCAAGCTGATTCTGATTTTCAAGATAATTACAAGTCTTGTGAGAAGTTTGCTTTTGGGAAATATTTTAGGCATGACGGCTTTCTTTTCTTTGAAAATCGTTTGTGTGTGCCTAATTGTTCTTTGAGAGACTTGCTAGTTATGGAGGCACATGGAGGAGGCTTGATGGGGCATTTTGGGATCGCCAAGACTTTAAAAGTGATGCAAGAACACTTCTACTGGCCGCAAATGAAGAGAGACGTGGAAAGAATCTGCGGGAGATGTGTTACATGCAAACAAGCCAAATCGAAGGTACAGTCCCAAGGTATGTATACGCCCTTGCCTATTCCTGATCAGCCTTGGACTGACATTTCTATGGATTTTGTGCTTGGATTACCTAGAACTAGGACTGGAAAGGATTCTATTTTTGTGGTTGTCGATAGGTTCTCTAAAATGGCACATTTTCTTGCTTGTCATAAAACTGATGATGCTTCTCACATAGCTGACTTGTTCTTTAAAGAAATAGTTCGACTGCATGGAATGCCTAGGACTATAGTCAGTGATAGGGATACGAAGTTCTTGAGCTATTTCTGGAAAACACTTTGGTCTAAGCTAGGAACTAAGTTGTTGTTCTCAACTACTTGTCATCCCCAATCCGATGGACAAACTGAAGTGGTTAATAGAACTTTGTCTACCTTGCTGCGTGCCTTGATAAAAAAGAACTTGAAAACTTGGGAAGAATGTTTACCACATGTAGAATTTGCATATAATCGATCAGTGCATTCTGCCATAAAGTTTTCTCCGTTTGAAATTGTTTATGGCTTTAATCCTTTATCTCCTTTGGATCTAACCCCATTGCCTTTGAGTGAAAGAGCAAACTTGGAAAAAGAAAGCTGAACTTGTTAAGCAGATTCATGAGAAAAAAAAACATAACATAGAGGAGAAGACAAAGCTGTACGCCAAACAAGCTAACAAGGGCAGGCGCAAGAAGATCTTTGAGGAAGGAGATCATGTATGGATACACCTAAGGAAGGAGAGATTTCCGGCTGAGAGGAAGTCCAAGCTTATGCCAAGAATTGACGGTCCATTTAGAATTACAAAGAAGATCAACGATAATGCTTATCAACTCGATCTCCAAGGTAAGTACAATGTAAGTTCAAGCTTCAATGTTTCTGACTTAATCCCTTTTGTTGCAGATGAACCAGATTTGAGGACAAATCCTTTTCAAGAGGGAGGGGATGATGTGATCATGGATAGCTCACGGAAGTCGCTTGAAGCCGAGGACACCTTGACCATGCCAAGTGGACCAATGACAAGATCACGTGCCAAAGAGTTCCAGAAAGCAATCAATGGATTACTCACTCAAGCTCATTCGCCAAAGGACCAGCTCGAAGACATGGATAAGAAAATCATCTTGGTTGCTCGAGTGGACTAATAAACGGGTGATTCGTTTGTACTCTTTTTCCTAGCCTTTGGTTTTGTCCCAATGGGTTTTCCAAAGGAAGGTTTTAATGAGGCAAATGGGTCACTCTAATCCATCAAGTCCACAAGAGTCCACAAGAGAAGTTTCAGTCCAAGTCCAAGTTATGTTTGGGTCTTTTTTTCAGAAGTATCAAGCCCAAAGGAGGGATTGTTGGCCCAAATATCATTGTCTCTATGCATGAAAACGCCCAGCCTTATTTGGAGAAGATGTAGGTGCTTGAGTAGTTCAAAAGTCCCTCGGGAAATAGTTAATATCGTTGTTAATTCTGCGTTTAATTATGACTTCTTCTTTACTCTTTCTTTTTTTCTTTATAACTTTAGTTTTCTTAAGAAATAGGGATCCACCTTTTTTTATAAAATATTGAGAGTGATTTCTCCTGTGTTCGTTGAAGAACATTTCCCGATTGTTTGGTGTGTAATATCCTTCAATCAAACCGATTCAACAGTGTGTCATATCCGTGAATCAAACCTTGGCGTTCTTGAGTGTGTCATATCTCGAGAAAGTCATTGAGGAAATATCAGAGGTCTTCCGCAACCTTTGTGTGATCCATTCATTCCATCCTTTCACGATTACCCCTCGAAAGTGCGAAATCCCGGGAAGATTCATATCAGGAAGGAGTTACCTAGTGGAGACCTCAATAGGAACACTGAGTATAAGAAATGGGAGGTATTGATTGAAGTTGTGGATGATGAGGTTGTAAGCGAGAAGATAAAGGATAAAGAGGTAGTTGTTGAGAGTTTTGTGCTTGATAAAGGAAAATAAAATATGGTTGAAGAGACTACTAAAGCCAAAACAAAGGAAGGGACTTTAAAAAAGGGTCCAATTTTTTCGAAAAATGAGACTCTCTTCATACCACCACTATTTGAACCAAAGCTTTCTTTCGCATTCCAGTTAAGAAACAACTAGTGGAGATGTATTGAGCTATGTTTGACAAGGAAATGAGTGAGTTTTCCATAACAATGCAAATTATTGATGCATTTGTGTTGTCTCATCCTTAAAACAAGTTTCTAAAAGACACAGTATAGGAGAAACAAAAGGCATTGGAAAACGTTGTTATCTTAACCCATGAGTGTAGTGCCATTATCCAAATGAAGGTGGTTGCTAAGAAGCAGTATGATTATGTAGCTTCACACTCCTTTTTTCCCTTAGTCCTCTATTATTTATGGCTTCTGTGAGTTTAATTCCTTTACCGGGTGCTAAGCGATTGGGATTCACGTGATTCAAGGACAGTACTATCTCACTTGTCTTTACAGACCGCTCCATTAGGACCCTAATAGGATTGCTTGAAGATCTTCCTGTGATGATTGGTAGTTTTGAGATACCCACATACTTTGTAGTGCTTGAGATGGATGAAAAACTAAAGGATCCACTCATATTTGGCCGTCCATTCTCTCATACCGCTTTTCAATGATTAATGTGCGAAAAGGTAGGATAAATTTGCACTTGGGTGATGAGGTTTTGACCTTTGATATAAAAAAAATGATGAAGAAACCAAATATTGAGGGACAATTGTTTTACATTAAGGAGATTGATGCATTGGCAAATGAATTATTGAAAGGGATTGCCTTAGAAGATTTGCTTCAATGTACATTAATGGTTAAGAAATCAAAATAGAGAGGGTTTTAGGGATCTTCAATAGCAAAACAGAAGATGGAAAACATAAATAAAATATAAGTTTAAAGAGGGTTTTAGGGATCTTCTCTGTGGAGTAATTGATCTTCTCCTTCAAACAAACAGAGAAGAAATCAATATGAAAAGAGATGAGAAATGAAAAAAGGAGACAATGATGGAGGTGATGAACTAAGCATCATCTTTAGTGGTTCGGGGCAGCTCTGCTTCTCCTTATTTGCTCTCTTTTCTTAGGGTTCATAAGGACTTGCATTTATAGTGTTTAGAGGCAGTGGAATTAGGTTTAAGGCTTCTCAGGATGAGTTTAATGAAGTGTTGTCGTTTTGGTCTCGGAGTCCTCTGGAAGGGTACCAGCGCTCCTGCGGACTCTCTGGCAGCGCTGGGAGAGCTTTTGGGCGCTTCAGCAAGTGGCTTCAAAGAGTTGTCTGTATCTTTTGAATGGCTTGGAGGTTTGGTCTGATTACACTTGGAGGTGAAAGGTGGTTCTTCTAGCTTTCTAATGACTCCAAGAATGTACTTTTGGTGCATGGGAAGACCTTCAGCGAATGCCAAACTTCTGGTACTCTGAAACTTCTTCTGAAGCTCATTCTGCATGCTTTTTGACCAAGAATCTGTAAAAACTCTAAGTTCCACAAATAATCAAAAATCCTTATGAAGACATTAGTTTCATTGGAAATCTTTATTAAAAACAGATAAAAAGCAAAGGTATAATAAGTAAAAATATGTTGTTATCAACTCCCTCAGACTTAGACTTTGCTTGTCCTCAAACAAACAAAAAAGCGAAAGCCTTGGAAGAGAGGTTTGAAAATCACGGGAACTCGCTTATTATCATGGACTGTGTCTTAAAAGATAATCTATGGATTTCTAAAGACAAAAACTCACGTTAGAAAATTCTCAATCTGGTCCCTCAACCTTTTCAGCTCTTGTCCATCCGTCCCAAACCTACAAAAGAACTCTAAATTCACGTCAGTCAACTCCCTAAATTCATTAAGTTTGGCGTGAACTTTCTCATCGAATAATGTGGCTCAGGGTACACAGCGCTTGGTGTAAGGGAAGGCGTTTTGTTGTTTTGTGGTGGAGCTTAAGGTGTTTAGGGTTACCATGTATGGTGGAGAATGCTAGCTATTGTGAAAAATAGTTAGAGAGATAAGAACTGTCAACGTCCACTGTTCACTATTATTCCTTTGTGCAATGTGCTCTTCTTTCATCCTTGTTTTCTTCTCAATCTCCCCCAGACTTAGATTTTTTCAGGGATCCTCTATAAATGGCTTCAACTCTTTTGTAAAGTGATCATGGGATTCTTTTGGGATTTCTTATGCTTCTGAGACCTTCTATTGAGTGATTGTTTCCAATCCTTTTGTTTTTCCATTTTTTTAAAAGGTTAAACAATCATATGTGAACACAAGTCTCATAGGCTACGAAATTATACCTCATTTTCCTGGATCCCATGGGTTGTAAACTCATATCTCAATAATTCTTTTTGTTTCTGTAAATTTAGTCTTCTTTAGAAGGAAATATTGGCGTTCTGTTTCTCTCCAACCTTTTTGCATATAGCTACTAATAAAAATGAAACAAAATGAAAGATTGAGGTCAAAAGGGTACTGGTTTAAGGGTGTGGAACAACTAAAAATTAGTGGCCATTCAGGACCAACAAAAGAATTGTAAAAATGGAGAAAGGAATAAACTTGACGTCCAATTAGTCATCAAATAAAGTAGAGTTGACATTCGTTCCAACAAAATCTCTACAAGATGAGATTTCAAGGGAGTTATCCAGCTACGGTGTTCTAGCTATTGCCTGCTCTAGGTGAATCCTGCTAAAGTTGTCATTTAGAAAATTATTTCGAACACATGGTGGTAAAATATCATCATATAACTAGGTCATAATCTTACAAAGTTTTGACTCAATGAAACAGAAAAAATTGAAATAATCAATAGTATGATATGTACCAAGCTAGGAGGGAGTGTGTACTTGTATCCAAAGCTGTCGGGGTTCATTGTGGATCCCGAAAGTATCCTAATAGAGGCGAGTTCTTGGAGATCCAACCAAGAGTCATCTGGTCTCGGCATCTTCGTCTCTAAGTTTTCTCCAACCGCTAGCATAATCTCCGTGATTACGCCTCCATAATCTCCATGATTACACCGCTAAAATAATGTTCCATCAAAGGAACTAATATCGATGGCGTCGTGATATGTGAATCCAAGCGATTGTCCCAATTGTGGAATTGGCAAAGAGTAACTCATGTTATCGATGATAAAGCTCAATCCTCCATTTTGTGCGGTTGGATGCTTGCACTTGGAACATGAGAGGCTCATGGTTGCAAGAAATTGGCACGCTTCCTCTATGTATGTCAGGCTATCAAACTCGAAGAACATGAGCATTAGAAGCGGTTCAAGATACCAAATCACATCTTCGAACATCCCCAAAGAGTATAGTGTATTGTAGTTGAGTTTGAATGTTGGTAAGATGTTGAGACTATCTAGTACGGCTTTTTAATCACTTGATGGATCCATCTAAGGGACCATCACAACAAATGTATCACGTTGATCAATGGTTCGTTTTCACCAAAAAATGATGTCGTCTCTTCTTCTTCATTAGTAACTTTGTTCTTCCCTTTTGACTTCGTTCTTTTTCGATCGTGTGCTCTCTTTGTTCTAATCGCTCATTTGTTGATTTGATTTGTGTCGCCATATCTACCTAAAGATCTTAGAAACACCAAAAATTTTATATTACTTGAGCAAAGGAGTGAATCAAAAGTCCAAAAGTGGAATCATGTATATAAGAGCTATGACATAAGTAAACATCAAATATGGAGTTAAATTATACCAGGATATTAGAATTTCCAATTCATAATTTGAATTTTCATTTTTGAAAAATCAACAAAATTTATAACTTCAAAATCTCAAAGTTTGATCTCATTCATGTCAAAAATCTAGTCAATACTTAATTACCATGATCAAAGATGTCCAAAGAAGTGAATTTCATCAAACTTGCATCATTCATTTGGAGTTTCTAGAAAATCCTAATTTCAACATATGCGAGTTCAAATCCATCATTCATATAGCAATGAAATCTATTACTAAGCTTCCTAGAGCTAATATAACGAGTTCTCCAACAATCTAATCAATCTAAGTGCTTGAAATAGGAGGAATTAAGAATACCCTATTTGAGATCCATAAGTAGAATGTAAAATAAGAGTTCATAATTTTGTAATTGATAAACAATAATGGTGGATTTGCAATCTCCACGAAAATTGATTGAGAAATATGTAAATAGAATTGAAAGATTATAAGGTTTTGAAAAAGGTGATTTTAGATCTAAATCTCCCAAAAGTTTGAAAGAGATTAAGTGAGAAGGTTTTGATCCAAAAGTGCTTCCTTTTACTTTTAAAAAGTTTTTTTTTAACCTGAAAAAGTATTTTGAAAATTATTTTGGTCTAAAACGAGATTTAGTAAATGTACCTTGGCCTACACGTTTTTGACTTCGGTTTTGCTCAAAAACAACTTTAGAACGACAATCAGCTATATGGAATCAGTACAAAAGGGACAGTATGAAGAGTTGTAGAGCCAGACCATGAAGTGGTTCTGGCGCTACAACGGTTCATGCGGGAGCGATGGGAGGCCATTCTAGCACTCCAGCGGGCTCTCCTGGGGAGCTGGGAGGCCTCCGACTTCTTCTCCTATTTTCTCAACTTTTCCTTGTAGCATAATTCTTATATTTTGTATCTTTCTTCATGAATCAGTAAAATAAGGTACTCTAGACTTCTTGACATATTCACTTTGGTTTGTCCTGTAATTACGGTTCTTCTAACCATCTATACTTTGCTTCCTTGTTTTTTTGCTTTTCTAGTTTTCTAATATTTTTGTTTTTGTGTTTTTCTCGAAACAAAAATCTAAAACTCTCAATACTAAATGAAATAAAACTAATCTATGGTTAACAAATGCAATGGATGGTGTTACGATGCAGGTCAGAGCTGGGCAAAAAGGAGGAGCTACTGAAGCTCCTGAAGTTCATGTAGAAGCATGGGGAAGGTACTCCTGGCGCTCCAATGCTCTCCTTCGGGCGTTGGGAAGCTTCTTGTTTGACTTAGTTCTGAGTTAACTCTCTTCTTCCTTTCTTCTTTTGTTTTCTATTTTTTATGAAAAATCTGAAAGTAAAACAAAAAAATCCTGAAAGTAAAATGCAATAAACTAAATGAAAACCTTACCAATGGGTTGCCTCCCATAAGCAATTTTTGTTTAAGTTGTTAACTCTACTTAGGTGCCAGTTTAGGCATGGTGAGAAGGTGCTTTGGGAGTTGAGCTTCCCTTAGCTTCTTGTGAGGCTCCTCTTCCTTAAACTTGTATATTAGGAATTGAGTTATATTTTCTTCACCAATGATTCTAGCTTCAATCTCTAAGATTCTTGTGCTTGACTCTTGTCTTTTTATTGCTCCATTGTAAGGCGACGATGAGTAGTTCACAAACATGTGGATGTTTGCTAAGGTAACTATGTTGTTGGCATGGTCAATGATGGCACATAAAGTAACAAGGAACGATCTTCCAAAGATTAAAGGTCTGCTGCGTCTCATATCCATCTCCAACATGGAAAAGTTGGTGGGGACTATGCAATTTCCTATGACAATAGGCAGATCACGAATCATGCCTTCTGGAGTCTTTGAGGAGTCTTCATAGACGAATTCTATTCTAGATTGAGTTACATTCTATAATTCGAGTCTCTCTGCAATGTTTCTTGGCATAACATTCACATTAGAACCAGAATCACATAGACAATTAGAAAACTCTACGCCTCTTATGGAACAAGGGAAAACAAAAGATCTGGGATCTCCTATCATCGCAAGTTTCTTCAATGGAGGATGACTTGGCTCATCCTTGGTCATCAAATGTCTTATGAGACGTTTCTATACTGAAGCCTAATGTTGGCATGATAACTTTACCTTGTTACTCATGGTCCTTCAAAAAGTCGGCGCGGTGGAGATAGCGTTGCAAAATCCTTGGGATTTCCTTCATTTTTTCCATGTATCATGCTGGTTGGAAACTTTCAAACTTACCATTTAACTCATTGTAGACTCTGTCTATCTTTTTTTTATTTCTTGTGTCCGCTTATGGTGCGAATTGAGCAGTTGCTGCATCACCATCTCGAGCTTTTTTTTAGTGTAGGGGCATGGGCTGGTCCGGCTTGAAACGGTGCCATGATGTTATTGAAAGGAGCTCTAGACTGAAAGTTATTACCTCGGTAGTTAGTGTTTTGAAACTTTTTTTGAAACAGCCTCGATTTTTGTGGATAAAACTGATCTGAAGAATTCTCCACATTCGGGTCTTGTAAGAGAGATTAGAACTGTTTCTAAAGTTTTTTTTGAAGAGAGATTAATGGTTTTGGTAGTATCCTTCAGCTTCAACTTAGTTAACTTCTTCTTTTTGTCCGTTTAATAGAGAATCAAATGCTTGAATTGTGTCCTCTCTTGCGCCTCCAATAGTCTCACACATGTGGACTGGGTGTTGACAGGAGTTGGCTCATCATGTTCTTATGCTTAGCTATTTGATTAGAATCCGAGTTATTTGAGCGCACAACTTTATCAACATCATTACAAACATTGCTATTACTTGCAGCAAGATTTTCAATGAGGGCTTTTCCTTCTTTTACGGTCTAAGTGGCAAAGTCTCCATTGTTGGCCATGTCAAGTGAAATTTGGAACTTAGAATGTAATCCTCTGTAGAACGTGCTTAAGAGGTTACTATCCGAGAAACTATGGTGAGGACAATCACAATCGTAGTCTTTATATCGCTCCCATGCTTCATGAAAGACTCTACAAGACCTTTTTGGAATCCTTGTAGTTTATTTCTCAAAAGATTGGATCAAAACATAGAGTTGAAGCGGTTGACGAAGGCGGTTCTTCATCCTCTCAAGTAGTAATCAATCCAGCCGATAAAAATTTAGCCATCAATGTGCCTTTTGGCAAGAGAGAAGGCAAAAAGTTTACATTTTAAGAAGTCCTCGGGAATTTCGGTCACTCTTGTAGTGCCACAAATTTCTTCAAAGATGTCGATGTGATCCATAGGATGCTAACATGGAACTGGCTTTGCTTTACTAGAGCAATGGTTTGAGGTTTAATTTCAAAGTCTTGTCTTCGTGGGTAAGGGATGTTGATTCCAGAACGAGCTTGTAGATATTGATTTGAAGTATCACAATCAGCGATTGTTTTTAATCTCACTGGGGGTACGTAAGAAGCTTGTCTAACATCTCACAAGGTTGTTCCTGGATGTTAACGAAGTTATCAGCTTGACGAGGAGATGCACTAAGGTTGTCTCATGCGCCTGCTCCTGTGACTAGCATCACATCGCGCTCGTTCTCGACCAACCAGAGGGTCGATGTTCTCTACATCTCCAAGTGGTGCCGGTTCAAAGATGGGATTGCCCTCTTCATTTTAAAGGGGCTGTCCATGCTTGTTTAAGGCTGGAGCTTGTTGGTGTTGACCTAGATTGAGACCAACTTGGTCTTGATCTCTTCATTCAGCTATTTGATGTTGTCTTCAAATTATTCTAAGCTCACGTTCAAGTCGTCCACTGTCTTGGTAAGTTGGCATATTTTCTCAGTCTTGACTCGTAGTATTGCACTGCAAAAACACAAGGCAAATACTTGAAGGAAACATAAGTTTTCAAAGGCAATAAAAGCAAAAACAAAAATTAAAAACAGAAAATTAAAAGGGTATCCTAATCTATAAAGAATTCAAAGGTGACTAAATCTTCCAGGCAACGACGCCAAAAATTAATGGTGTGTCAGGTTTTACCTCTAGTAAGACACCACGAAAAAGATGCAAGTGCAAAGCCAAATCGAATGTAGTATTTAAGGATCAATCCCACAGAGAGAGTGAAGTCACACAAATGAATCCTTGAGAATATAACTAATAAGGTGGTTGATTTTTGGGGTTTTCCAAACTAAACTAAAGCGAATTAAAAGCAAAGTAAATTCAATAACTAAAACGTTGGGCGAATGGGGAACTATCCAAGGACTAAGGTTCTCAATAAATTAAGAAATCTTCATACAGTTTCTCTAACAGGATTCTAGAACTTCTTAACAATGTTGTATAGGCTACTATCGTAGATCAAACTATTTATCCCTACAGTCAACCCCGATCTTGTCAATTATCGTCTTTTCTGGTGAAGCATAGAAAAGGAATAAGTTCACGTTTATCCAATTCACAGTCCTCCATGCACTTTAACTGTAATTGCCCATGGATAAGATGAGAGTAAGACTACCTTATCAATTTTACTTCAGGGAAAGAAATCAGACGCTTTTTGCACGTTTTCTAATCTTAGGTTTAGTTGCTAGTGATCAAGTAACAGTAAGCATTAAGAGAAAACTAGTAAGAGAATCCTAATCATAAGATAAAGAGAAAAAACAAATCTAACAATCTAGGCACATTAAACCATAGATCCCCGTCAAGTGAACCCCCACTAAGCCTAGTAAGAATATTACTCAGGCATGATTAAAAAAACCATAGCAAATGATGAGATGGAAAGTATAAATCATATATATGTTTCAAGAGGGTTTTAGGGATCTTCTCTGTAGTAATTGATCTTCTCCCTCATACAAATAGAGAAAGAAATCAAGATGAAAAAGATGAGAAACGAAAGAAGGAGACAACGATGGAGGTGATGAACTCGACGTCGTCATCAATGGTTGGGGGCTGCTATGCTGCTCCTTATTCGCTCTCTCTTCCTAGGGTTGATAAGAACATGTATTTAAACTGTTTAGAGGCGATGGAATTAAATTTAAGACTTCTCGCAAAGAGTTTAATGAAGTGTTTTCGTTGGTCTATGAGTCCTATAAGGAGGCCAGTGCTCCGACAGGCTCTTTGGCAGCGCTGGGAGAGCTTCTAGGCGCTCCTGCAAGTCTCCTTAGAGTGCCATCATGTGGCTTCATAGAGTGGTCTGTATCTTTTGAATGGCTTGGAGGTTTGGTCCCATTCCACTTGGAGGTGGAAGGTGGTTTTTCGAGCTTTCTAATGATTGCAAGAATGTAGATTTTGGTTCACGGGAAAACCTCCAACGACTGACAAACTTCTGGTGCTATGAAACTGCTTTTGAAGCTTATTATGCAATTTTTCGTCAAAGAACCTGTAAAAACTCTAAGTTCCACAAATACTTGACAATCCTTAAGAAAAAATTAGTTCCATGTGAATTCTTTATTAAAAACACATAAAAGCATAGCAATAATATGTAATAATACGATGCTATCATTTATGTCGGTTGAGTTTACGGATATGTAATTGGAGGATTTTCAAATCTTCAAAAAGATCGCTATATGCCCCACCCATTTTATCATGAGAAATTTCCTAGTGAAATTGGGAATTAAGGAGGATCTGCATAAGATTATCGAGGGTATGGGACTCACCAAGTTCTTGGAAATCTGCGACTATGTCTACCCCGAACTTATGCGAGACTTCTTTGCTACGGTGGAGCTCGTCTACAAGAGACCATGGAAGCCTACACTGGATGAAAGGGTCTTGCGGTTCATTGTTTGGAGACAATCGTTTAGCCTTACCATTGCAGAGATTTAAGAGCTCTAAGGTTTCAAATATGGGAGAGAAACAAAGTCTGGAGACTTCAATGAAGCGTATTACTTTTGGGATACGAGAGTGGAGGGAAATGTAGATGAAAACCCCAAAGCCACTCTTATATGGAATGTTGCAATCTGCTATGCCCATAAATTCCTCGGCAACAAATTGTTTGTGACAAAGCAATCGGGAGGGGTTAGGAGAAATGAATTGTGCCTACTTTTCAAAGGCATGACAAGTTCTATGGTTGATGAAGAAGGGGAGATGTTTAGTGATTTTTTGGAAGATGAAGTGAATTTGGGGGGTTTGTTTGCTAAGGAGTTAGTCAAAATCCGGGGATAGGGTAGGACGACACCAGAGCCTTAATGTTTCATGGGAAGTTTGCTAACGTTGATCTTCTATAAGGTCATAATCGAGCTAACAAATTCTACCAAGACATGACCTCAGGAACCCAACCGCGCCTACTTCATGTTATGTTACTTTCTCGAGGATATCGAGGATGCGACGAGGTATTACTACATGTATTCTAACCGTATCTACGCACCCTTCCACTCTACAGCACCTCTTTACAAACTCACATATTTTTCCTACATTCGTTTTAAGCATCAAGGAGAAGCTCTAACTTTCTTGTCTCAGAAGGAAAAAGAACCTCAAGCCGAGAAACCCGAAACCGATGAGCCTCAAGCCATGAGTGACCCATGGGAACTCCTGGACTTAACCATCGAGATGAAGACGGCACGGGAAAAGATATTCTCCAACGCCTACAAGATGCAAAAGAGGATTAACAAGATGGCAAACAATAAATTCAATTGGCTCAAGTTGAAGTTTAAGAAGATGCCTAATTATGTGTTGGACGAAGATAAATTCATAACGCAAGAAGAAGCACGGGGAAAAGTAAGACATCAAGAAGCTCATGGCGAGCAAAGAGTGGTTGATGAGGGATAGTCTAGCTAATAAGGAGCTCACGATGATCAAGAAGACTTTGATTCGATGCGTTTTGATTATCAAGCTCGGCCTAGCTATGTAGGATACTATGGGACTGATTATTATCCCACCACGTTTGACTTAGGAGGCTCGAGCTCCTTTCAATCATGATACTCCAAGATATCACCACAGTTACTTTGTATATATTTTTCTTTATTTAGCTTTGTGTACATGTTTTTGATTGTTTCTTCTTCAACTTATTCTTACACCGAGACGATATGGAATACATTTGGAGGAGAGACAATGGTGTCTAATGATGCATTTTTTTAATTTCTTGGGTCTTGCATTGTTAATAGCTATGTTTTGAGAAAAATTAAAAAAAAATGTGAAAATTTTGAAAAGCACAAAAACAAGCATGTAGTTTCATTTACATATTAGGATCGAGTATAGAAGCATATAGGATTGCATTTGCATATGCATAGGGGATAATGATGATATTTTCTTGTAGAAGTCTTAATTTAGATTGAGATCGAAACTCTTAATCATAGTTATCTAATGAATGACTTTAACTTTGTAAACTTGGAAAATCCATTGTTAGATCCTTTCCTCTCTTGAAACTCCCGATCACTACGAGCTGGACATGATTTTCACTACAATTCTCTATTAATTTTAACTTTAACTTGGATTTAATTCTCTCACTTAGGGACTCAAAAAATTTTCTCATGGTCTTTTATTGATACGTCTGGTCTTTCTTATCCATTTGCCACTCTTTGCTAAAACGGATGGCCATCATCACTATAAAGATGGTTTTCCACCCTTTTCCCAAACCTTGCATTCTAACTTTCATATATTTGCTTGAGTGAGGCCTTTGTTGTTTGATAATGTTACATTGGAAAAATCGGGAATGAAAAGATCCAACCTCCATTAAGATCTACACTCTAGGATGATAAGAAATAAAAAATAGGTAGTCTTGTTGATGATTAGGAATGGGTGTTAGAGAAATGAGTAAAACGGAAAGAAGGTGAGAATAGAAAAATAAAACTCTAGGGATCCAAAAGTAAGAAATGACTCATGCTATGAGAAATGTGCCAAATTGCGACTAGAAAAAAAGAAAAGAAAAAGAATATCTTGATGAAAACAATGGAATAAAAATAGAAAGGCCAAGGAAAAATATCAAAGTAAAAGAATAGTCAATGGTTTGCAAAAGAAGAGAATCTCTTAGAGTTGGAAAAAAGAATTATTGTGGGTTTAGCCTCTAATAAGAGAGAATGAGAATTGGAAGATTTTGATATCAAAATCTTAGGATTGGGTAGAATAATGGAGGTTGAACTTCTATGCATGAATTTGTTCCCTTTCTTAGATAGGTTTTTCCTAATGTCTAATATTCCTTTTTGATTCGAGAGAAGCCCACTTGACATTCCCTTAGAAACTGTATTTTAATGAAGGTTAATGAATGTGAAGAACTTTTTTGAATTGATTGCAAGTTAGTTTGATTTTGGGACTATTAGAGAGTTGAATTGGTATGATTGTGGCAAAGTACAAATGAGTTAAGTGTTAAGTTATGCATTGTTTAACTATCTTTAAGGGCCTTGCGTTGAATTCATTTTCAAACTTTGTGGCTTTGAGTCCCCGCTCTTCAATCTCTCCTTAACCATTCTTTGTTGTTTAATTGCGGAAAATCAAAAGACAAGTTGGTGAGAGTTGATATCTATGCATTTTACATCATATTTACATTGGTTTTTATCACTTTTCTTTTGCATTTCGCATCATCTAGTGTTCTAAATATGCATTTGAGTCTTGAATATAGATGTTTCACATTCTAGGATCATGTAGTGTCATTTCTTTCATATTGCATATGTCTTGAGTCCTTTTTAGGTGAAGGTGATATTTGGAGCACTAAAGAGGAGATTCAAGGAGATCAAAGTGAACAAAAAGCAGTTTTGATCACCACCGCCACTAGTGACCCGCCTGGATCAGCATATTTTACCGTAAAGATCAGTATCTCTAGTGTCGAAAGTAGCGGTCCTTGACCGCCAGAAGACAACTGCTAGAAGCTGCACCGTGCTTGATGAAATACATGAACCAAAATATCAAAAGCTTTACATACCTTACTGATATAGCCCTCGAGTGACGAAGACTAGATGATAGGGATGGAGGTTCCAAAGTTGGCTTTAGCTTTCTCTTTGGAACCGATAAGCTGGAAGCAATATGGGGAACGGACGAGCTGGCCTTCACTCTCTCTCTCGTGGATTCAAGTAATGTTACGAAGAAGGATCGAAGTGCAACACAAAGGGGTGATAAGTCTCTAATACGGAAAGGGTTTCTCTTTAGCTTAGGAGGTAGTCGAGCCTAAATTGCAAGAGCTAGGATTTTGTTCTTAGGACAACTGCGTTATTTTAATAATCAAAAGGTAAAAATATTACACAACTACAGGGGGACTTTATAAGAGTCTATCAGCTAGCCCTAGGGCAAAAGAAATTAAAACGCAATATGCAAAAAGTAAAACGTTAAAGCTAAAGCAAAACCATGGCGTTTTTACATCTTGACTTACACGAAATATAAAAGAAAATAACTAAGTATATAAGACACTTTACTAGGACTAGAGTCTTCAATTTGAACCTGCAAAGACAGCAAAAAGTGAATTCACATAACTTATCTTGGCGTGGGTAATGTTGAAGCTCAAAAGTTCACCGTTGAAGCCTCCTCGTGTATCTTTGAATCCAGCTTGGTCATCACCTGTTTCTTCTCGGTAGATAAGCTTTTCTTGATAGATTTCTGAGTGTAAAAACGCTTGAGTGGCTTCTGCTATGGATGACTCGTCGTGTCTTCTCGGTCTTCAGACTCGATGATAGGCTTTTCACGTACCATCTTGGTTTCCTCGCAAAATCTCTTGATTCAATATCGATCACTTGCTTCCTGGGGGTTGATTTAACGGTGAATATCAAGGCAAAGCAATTTTTCCAAAGGGAATTTTCTTGTAGCTCCTGGTATTGATTGCTTGGCGTTTCCTCAGTGATTTTTGTTGCTCTCGGCTATCTCATGTTCCTGTCGTGCTTCCTGCAATATTTCTCGACCAAGGGTAATTAAATGTGGTATTTGCCAAGGAAAATGAAAGCTTACCTTTTGTGTATGAGTCACCATTTCTTTGGACCAGAGCTTGAGTTTTCTTGGCAACGACTACACGTTATGCGGTGTAGATTGGTAGTTTCACTTCTTCCTCGATCTACAGCTTGTACAATGTCATTGAACGTTTCTCTGAGTCTCTTGAGTTTATTTCGTGTAATGGGGGTCTAATACCGGTATTCCGGGTTCACTACAGATGGCCTCATCACTCTCTCCCCTTTTTGAGGGTTCCGACCTCAGAACTGGTTCTCTTACATCAAAAGGGTACAAGTCAGCCACATTAAACGTTTTGGAAATGTTGAAATCACATGGGAGGTCTATGCGGTAGGCGTTGTCAGTGATCTTTTCCAAGAATTTAAATGGGACATCACCGCGGAGATTGAATTTGGAGCTGTTCTGTTCTGAAAATATCTCATGACTTAAAAATTACTTATTTTTGGTGTTTACCCACTTTTAATTTGTAAGCTTCAGTCTTTTGTCAATTTTCTCCTTGACAGTAACATGTAATTTACTCATGATCTCCGCTTTGGTAGCTCCATCTTGACAAACCTGGTCTACTTGTGGTATGGGGTGCATGTCAAGTGGCATCAAGGGCTTGAATCTTTAAACCACCTCAAATGGAGGCAACTTAGAAGTAGAGTGAGTAGCATGGTTATATGCAAATTCAACGTAGGGAATACACTCCAACCAATTCTAAAGATTTTTATCGATAGTGGCTCGAAGTAATGTAGAGAGAGTACGGTTTACCACTTCCGTTTGACCATCTGTTTGGAGATGACAAGTGGTGGAGAAACGAAGCTTGATTCCTAACTTCTTCCACAAGGTTCTCCAGAAGTGACAAAGGAACTTAGTGTCTCGGTCCGATATTATGGTTCTCGGTAAGCCATGTAAGTGCACAACCTCCTTGAATAATAGGTCACGATTTGGGAGGCATCACTCGTCTTAGCGCATGGGATGAAGTGTGCCATTTTGGAGAAGCGATCCACCACCACGAAGATGGAGTCTTTGTGTTGGATCTTCGGTAAACCTAGAACAAAATCCATGGAAATATTTTCCCAAGTGCAGTTAGGAATAGGTAATGGAGTATAAAGACCGTAGGTATGTGACACGGACTTTTCCCTAATGCACGTGACGCATCGAGAACAAAACTTCTCCACATCTTTCTTAAGGTGAACCCAAATTAAATGGTCATTTATGATTGCTAAAGTCTTATCCCTTACGAAGTGCCCTATCAATCCTCCACTATGCACTTCACGTACAATGAATTCCCTCATGGATCCATGCGGTATACACAAACGCTTTTCCTTGAAGAGGAAACCTTCATGCATGTAGAATTTTCCAAAGGCTCATTTCTCACACTCCTTGTAAATGGCTACTAGTTTTGGGTCTTCCACATAGGCGGTTTTAATATGCTCAAAACCCAAAACCTTAGCTTCTATTGAAGTAATCAATGCATGCTTTCTTGATAGTGCATCCACTACTATGTTTTCTTTCACTTTCTTGTACTTAACGATGTAAAGAAAGGTTTCAATGAAATCTAGCCATTTAGCTTGGATTCGCTTGAGATTTGTCTGACCCCTTAGATGGTTGAGCGTCTCATGGTCGGTGTGGATGACAAATTCCTTGGACAACAAGTAATGTTGCCAATTTTCCAATGCCCTAACCAAAATGTATAATTCATTGTCATAATTTGGGTAGTTGAGGGTTGCTCCACTTAGTTTCTCACTAAAGTAAGCCACCGGTCTTCCGCTTTGAGTGAGCAGTGCTCTAATACCTAGTCTTGAAGCATCACATTTAACCTTAAACATAACATGAAAATTAGGTAAAGTAAGCATCAATGCCTCGGTGAGGCTTTTCTTTAAAGAGTTGAAAGCAAATTTATGTTCGTGTCCCAAGATAATGGTACATTCTTCTTGATCACGGTGGTGAGTGGAGCTGCTATGGAGCTGAAATCCCTAACAAACCTTCAGTGGAAGCTCACTAAGCCGTGGAAACTCTTAACATGCCCGTTACTCGTTGGTATAGGTCACTCTTGGATTGCTTTGATCTTCTCCTCATCGACTTGTAGCCCTTGTGAACTAACGACAAAGCCTAGGAAAACAAGTTGATCAGCACAAAATGTGCAGTTCTTGAGGTTAACATAGAACTCTTCATTTCGGAGAACTTCTAAGACTTGCTCAAGGTGCGTTAGGTGATCCGACAAACACTTGCTATAAATTAAAATATCATCAAAATAAACAACCAAAAACTTACTGATGAAGTTCCTAAGAACTTGGTTCATGAGTCTCACAAATGTGCTTGGAGCGTTTTTCAAGTCGAAAGGCATCACAATCCATTCATACAAACCTTGCTATTTCTTGAATGTGGTTTTCCGCTCGTCTCCTTCCTTCATCCTCATTTGGTGATACCCACACTTAAGATCCACTTTTGAGAATATAGTGTCTCCACTTAACTCGTCCAACATGGCATCTAAACTTGGAATAGGGTGGCCATACTTGATGGTGATGTTGTTTATAGTGCGACAGTCAATACACATTCTCCACGTGCGTGCGTCCTTATTTGGCACTAGCAAGACTGGAACCACACAAGGGTTGACGCTCTCCCTAATGTATCCTTTGTTCATAAACTATTAAACATGCGTATCGATTTCCTTAGCTTCTTCCGGGTTTATCCGGTAAGCCTATCGGTTCGGTAAGGCTGCCTCGGGCACGAAATCGATTTGGTGCTCAATACCTCTCAAAGATGGTAACCCTGCTGGCATTTCCTCCGGGAACATTTCTTGGAATCATTGCAAAACTGTGGTGACTTCTCTGAGTAGTTCCAATTCTACAAAATCAGAAACTAATGCCTCCTTGTAGACCATTAGTAGCACGGTATGTTTGGAAAACAAAGACTTGCAAACTGATTGGGAAGAGTTATAACGATTAGGTTTACTTACATGGTTCTCCTTAGTCCTCTTGGTTTGCATTTTGTGGACTTGAGAGGGGATGAGAGGCACTAAATTGTATTTGTGTTCGTTATAGGTGAAGGAATAATAGTTGGTCCTCCCATTGTGCAGGACCTCTCTATCACACTGCCACGGCCTCCCTAGTAGTAGATACCCTGCTTGCATGGGCACAACGTCACAAACAACACGATCATGATACTTTCCAATGTTGAAAGAGATTGTAACTTGTTCCGCAATTTTCAACTTAGCTTGGTCATTGAACCATCTCAACCTATATGGCCTCAGATGCTTTGTGGTGTGAAGTCCAAGTTTGTCCACCTTATATTTGCTGGCCACGTTAGTACATGATCCGCCAGCAATGATGAGATTACACACTTTGTTGTTGATATTACAATGGGTGTGAAATATGTTTCCTCGTTAAGTCGTCTCCTCTGAATTAACCATGCACTCAATACTCGTCTAGTTATCAAAAGCTCGCTTACTTCTGGATACTCAGTACTCTCTCCCGGCTTGGTATCGTCTTCTTCTTGTTCACTTGGGACTTCACTCCCCACTAGGCAAGAGCATCATCACTCTTTGATTTGCACAATCCTTAGCGTAGTGTCCTATCCCTTGGAACTTGAAGCAAGTGATATCCCTTGTTCTTCGAGTACTAGAAGTTTGTCCCGGTTGAGGTTTTTTTCTCGGCTTGGCTCATTGCTTCTAGGACAAAACTTGGAATCAGTTTCCACCACTTTTCCTTTGTCTGGGGATTTTCTTGAGTTAAAAGTAAACCAAGGCTGGGTCTGGCGGGGTCGTGGAGCAGAATATGTCTTCTTCTTAATTTGATGCTTGGTTTGTACGGCGAGGTTTAGGACCTCATGCATTGGGTGATAAGGTTGTCGTTCGATTTTTTGAGCAATACGGTCTTGTAAACCATCAACAAACTGAACCATCAAGGATTCCTCTGTATCATTCAGCTCCAGCCTTCTTCTCAAGGTTTCAACCTTGTCATAGTATTCATCTACCATCTTACTGCCTTGAGTGAGCTTCCGAAACTTTTTCTGATTTTCTCGGTGATAATGTGGAGGCACGTAATGCCTCTTCAAAGCCTCCATCAAGTCTTCCTAGGTCCTATTGTGACCATAACAGTGTCTCCCCCTCTCAGCTAATTCACAATCCCACCAAGTTAAGGCGTGCTCCACAAGCTGTGAGGATCCTACCGGTACCTCATTTTGGTCGGTGTAATTGTAACGTTCGAAGATTTATTCCATATGCTTCTCCCAGTCCAAGTAGGCATCCGGTCAACTTTTTCCAGCAAAGGATGGTGGAATAAGTTTCGTGTTGGATCCCTTCCCTCGTGCCTAGGCTCTGGTAAATGATCATATTGGCGATTTTTTTCATCAGTCTCATACACATCCTCTTCAATCCGAGCTCCTCTCCTAGGTTGGACATTCCTAGCATCAGCATTAAGAGGTTGTTCCATACGAGTCATCCTCTCGTCCATGGCTTACAACCGCTCATGGATGTTGGTTCGAATTTGAGCCATAGTGCCAAGTGGCTCGACTAGTGATGGTGGTGGTAACCGTTGTTCTTCCATTCCGAGATGCTCCTACAATCACGTGAGAAACACTAGGTGTTATGCTCAACAAAAAACACAAACTCAATAAACTCATAACTAATTTAAATCCAAATTTTATTTTTGATTTCATAAATTTCCGACAATATTTAAATTAATCAAAGAAATAAGACAACCAGATTTTATGGGTTTTTAGGGTATTATAAAAAAAATTAATTACGAAAACAAGTGCAAAAATATTTTATGAGTTTCTCTAGGGTTTTCAAACAAGATGGAATGAAGAAATCTTGTAATAAAAGGAAGATGAAAACAACACAACCTGATGTAGAATCACTTAGACTTTGATACAAGATAATATAACCCTCGAGTGACGAATACTAGATGATAGAGATTGAGGTTCCGACACTGGCTTTAGCTCTCTCTTTGGAACCGAGAAGGTGGAAGCGATGCGGGGAACTGACGATCTGGCCTTTGCTCTCTCTCTCTTGGATTCAAGTAATGGTACAAAGATGGATCGAAGTGCAACACAGAGGGGTGATAAGCCTCTGATACGGCAAGGGTTTCTCTCGAGCTTAAGGGGTAGCCCCGCCTAAGTTGCAAGAGCTAGGGTTTTGTTCTTAAGAGAATTGTGTTATTTCATTAATCAAAAGGTAAAAATATTACACAGCTGCAGGGTGACTTTATAAGAGTTTATAAAGTCCATCAGCTAACACTAGGGTCGAAGAAATTAAAACACAACATGCAAAAAGTAAAACGCAAAAACTAAATTTACATCTCAGCTTACACAAAAATTTAAAGAAAATAACTAAGTGTTTAAGTCACTCTAATAGGACTAGAGTCTTCAGTTTGAACCTGCAAAGACAGCAAAAATTAAATTCCTTGGCACGGGTAAGTTTTAAGCTTGAAAGTTACTCGTTGAAGCCTCCTTGGGTATCTTTGAATCCAGCTCGGTCATTACCTATTTCTACTCGGTAGAGAAGCTTTTCTTGACAGTTTTCCGAGTGTAATTCCCTAGCTTCAACGCTCGAGTGGCTTCTGTTGTGGATGAATTCGTCGTGTCTTCTCGGTCTTCGGACTTGGCAATAGGCTTTTCACATACCATCTCGGTTTCCTCGAAAACTCTCTTGATTCTCTCTCGAACACTCGAATTCTCAGGGTATATTTGTCAGCGAATATTGAGGCTTCGCAATTTGGCCCGAGGGAATTCTCTTGTGCAACATCATTGAACTTTTCACTGAGTCTCTTGAGTTTATTTCGTGTAATAGGAGCCTCTCTCACAATTGGTATCTCGGGTATCTCATGAGGGTCTAATACCGGTATTCTGGTTTCACTACGGATGGCCACATCACTTACCTATGAGAATAGCTAATTAGGATGTTTAGTGGTTAACTAGGCTTGGTAATAATCCTTATTGATCATTTCTTAGCTAACGAGCATTATTAATTACCAAATTATTAGTATAGAGATTAGTGTCCCAAAAGTATATTAGTTGATATTAGTGTTCTAAGACTAATGGATTAGCATTTGATCACCCTATTAATCTATCTTATCCTCAAAATTTGTTTCCTTTTATTTGAATTTCTATAAACAATTTTAGCATTTTCCCGCTTAGTTTACTTTTCAAAATTGGTTTCATAAATTTGAAGTTCTTTATTTGCTTAGATTGAAACATGATTTGTGTTCTTGGTGTTCCAATTACTTGTTTCTTTGTGGATCGATCCTAAAACACTCGATGTACTTAATTTAATTGATAGGCATAAAAATCTAACTATCGTCAACTACAACATATCACTGAAAAGCAGTGGAGGAGGGGAATCAAAGGAGATCGTAGAGTTGACTGCCAAGGTTGAACAACTTCTAAGCAGAGATCAGAGGGTTGCCAACTACTCGTATGATCTTGGTCACTTGGTGGTGGTCATGTGTATCAGAAGTTTAGCGGGGATCATTCTGAGGATCTTCAAGTTTAGCGGGGATCATTCTGAGGATCTTCAAGTTTAGCGGGGATCATTAAGAGGGTTGTTGATGATGATAGTGTAGAGGAAATGGTTTGCGGAGGAAGATGGGCCACTGTATTTGGAGCCACAACCTTATATTCCTAAGCTTCCATTTTAGGCCGTCAGAGGAAGATTCCAAGGGAGAAGGAATATGCACGCTTTGATGAGATTATGAAAGAACTCGGCATCATACTTCCTTTCTTAGATTTGTTCCTTAGTATTACAACTATAGAAATTTTCTGAAATATATCTTGTCTAACAAGATGAGCATTGAGGAAGGAGTCGTGCAAATTTTCAATGGGAAAGAGTATGTTCAGTTGAAGGAGTCTAAGAGACAAAAACAAAACAAGGTGAAACTCACTGATAAGCGAGTCGTGGTAGTAGAGACAAAGATGGTTAGTTTTGAATGCAATGCCATCATTAGCCGTGGTAACAGAGATATAGATGGTTTGTTTTGAATGGAGTGTCATTATTCCAGTCATCATTCCAAAGAAGATAGATGATCCATGGAGTTTTGTATTACCTTGTCATATTGGAAAATTCAAGTTTGAAAGATGCCCTTGTGAATTGGGAGATGCATCTTTCAGTGTTAAAGCGTTCAGGCATTACCAATTCAAAACCTGCAAAGATCTCCTTAGTGCCTACTGATCGCTTTATGCGATTCTCAGTGGTTTGGTGGAAAATGTGCATGTTAGAGTTGGGTGAAATTCATACATTTTCTATTAAAATTAATGATAAGATAGGTGATAAGCGTGCATAGAAATGCATTGGATGGATTCAGGTCAAAGAAGTTCTGTATGGAGATATACACACTCCTACAAAAAAGGTTGATACTAAGGGCAAGGTAAAGACAAAAAGGATCAAGGGAGATCCTCATATAACCTTGACCCATCTGCATTGTGTTGGTGGAACCATTGAGTGTAAGGTGAAATGTAAGGGAGCCTCGAAAACTTTCTTCAAAGCTACGAGTATCTTCACTTCTGAGTTGAAAGATAAAGGTAAAAAAGCTCTAAAAGGGATTATGAGTAAAGTATAAAGCTTAAGAAAAATGATTGGGGGTCTTGTTTCGGAGCGAGATCCCGTGCTCATGCCCATTGATTCACCAATTCATTTGGTCAAGCTAGTGACTTTAAACAAGTGAATTGTGGGAGGAAACCCACCATTATCTGTGTTATACCATTTTATTTACTTCTCTTTGTTTTCCCTTGAGTCTGTCTGATATATTTTCTTGGGTCTGTTCTCATACCTAGACGGTGTGAAGCAAGTCTGGGGCAGGATGTCACTTATATCCTAATCAAGTTTTTCTTTTGATGTTTCCTTTCAGTGTTTTCTTTTCAGTCAGTCTTTTGTTTTATCGAGTCAAAGTGTGTTGGTTTTATCGTATCAAATTGTTGTTTGGGAACTATGATCATCTCTTAAGGAACTGCAACATGTTGAATTTCATTGCTTTCGGACTACTTTAGCATTGCTTTCTTTGATTCAAGAAAAGTAGAAAATCCATAACTTGATTCTCTTGTCGGAAACTCCTTGCTTATTTGAACTGAATTTTGGCTTAATTTAATTCACTTAAGGGCTTGATATTATGCATTAGATATATACATTTTGAGTTTTCTTCACATAGTCTTATCACACTCCGTAAACTCTAGATGGCCAGACACATCTTTAGTCTGGTGCCTCACCCTTTGGCTTGCCATTGTTTCTAACCTCGTGCATTCTCAAGACATCATCATATGTATTCATGTGCAAAAACTATGGAGTACATAGACTGACATAGTTTTCCAAACCCTAGGATTTTGATGATGATAATTGTTTTGATGGATAGTGTGTGATATCATGATTTAGTTTCTTTTGGGGCAAAAGACAAGAACCAGTTCAAACATTCAAAAAATGAATAATAATAACAGAAAAAGGGAACTGGGAAACTCGGAAGAAGATTTTGTTTGTAATACCAAGGGAAGTCGGCCAATTCATACCCTAACATTTAAAAAAAGTCAAAATCATACATAAACTATTGTGTTGTGCAGATTTATATTTAAAGTACCAAATTGGCAGAATTCATACACAAACTATAAAAATATGGATGACTATACATTTTAACCTCCTGATGTGGATGACTATACATTTCAACCTCGTGATATATCAAATTTTAGTGTCTTTTGTCCCGTATTTGATATTCATTTTGATTTTTCTTTTCATGTCAAAGTTCATCTTTTGTGTCGTTTCGGTCTTTTCTCGAGTCTTTTTAGGTCTCGAGGCGATGTTCGGGAACTCGAGGTTTTTGGACGGATCTGAGTTGAACCAGAGCAAAGAAGAAGGAAGTGATTTTCAGACTTCCCCACTATTAAATTTGAGACTCAAGTTTGTTTAAGTCTACAGACTATATTTTGTAGTCTGCAGAAGTCTACACACTATATGCTGAAGTCTGCATAAGTCTTCATACTATATTCTGAAGTATTCTGAAGTTTGCTGAATTCTGCGGACAAATCTGCAGAAATTTGTTGAAGTCTTCGGACAAGTCTGCCGAAGTCTATTGATGTCTATGCACAAGTCTGCTGAAGTCTGTTGTCTTTCTACTGTCCTGCGACCCAATCATTTATTTCCTTTTCCCAAAAATTTTCTATTTTCCATTCTTATTCTATTTTTATTTATTTTTGTGAGTGTATAGATGCCCCTAAAACCTAGATTACCAGGACGTTTTGTTTTCTTTTTTCGCTGGAGAACTAGACTTTTGTAACAAACTCTTGGCTTAGGATCCGTCCTCTTTGACTCTTTGGAGAAGATTTCTAATCCCTTTTCTGTATTTAATTGCAATCTAATTATGTTTTCTTCAATCTCTTTTGTTGTGTCTATTGCTATGTGTGAGTTGTCTTTTAATTGGGTTTTGGGGTTCTAAGTAGGAGACTGATTGTTTGATGATTTGATTATTTGTTGAAACTTGTAATCATTAGATTCTTTCATTTAATTCTTTTAAATGCTAGAATTGGCTTGATCAACTAAATATAGGTACTAGGTTTTTTTGCACATCAAAAGTGCTCGACAGATTTCCTAGATGAGTTTTAAATTGAGTAATACTCCTCTAGCCAATGAGATTTGATGCTAGGAAGTGTTGTGAACTGAATGAACATGTTCTTAATGCGAATTTGAATCTGTGGTTGCTAATGAGAGTTTATCAATTGTGTTTTTTTTTGTTTACTAGTTAATGCCTTGACAGAGGATTAGTCTAGTCATCATGTTTCATGTTCGAGAACGGTGCTTAAATATTCCCTCTTGATTTCTTGAATTCATCATATCATCAATCTCTGAAATACACTATGACCCTATGTTCTTAATCTTATAATCTACAATCGTCTATTTTCTTTGTTAGTTTTATTCTGCAAATCTGAAAAACAAAAACCAATTCGATCATTCGATATTTAAACTGCTCTCGGAATTTTTTTAGTGTGAAAATTTTTCCGGAGATGAAATGGAGATGTACACCATCTGTTTCTGGGGACTCGTTCTACATTTCTGGATATCTAAGCTCTGACTTGTTCACACCTTCATACAGAATGAAGGGAAAGGCAATCCAACTTGTTTGAATTGGAAGATGAATTTCGCAAAAGTATCAAGAACTAAATCTGGACCTGGATACACTTAATATATGCAACAACATGCTTCCACATTTCACCATGCAATACACTACAACAGATTCTAGTCTGCATTAAAATTACATTTAAAAACTAACATACATAGAGACAGTCATTGAAATGTAAAGAACTTTTAAACGTGGTTATTCCCACGCACGCAAGCAGTCGCTGTTACTTTTATTGGTTAAAGGTGGAAAATGCCAAAGTAAATGATATTTAGTTCCATCAGGACTTGAAGGACTGCAAATCAATTAGTGAAACAAATAAATCATGCTTATGTGTGCTTAATAAGAACTTTAATTCAAAATTTCTTACCAAAACAAATATGAAATTTATTAGTAGACAAAGCTTTGCATAAATTTTTTGAGAAAATGTATTAATGATACCTCAACTTTAACAGTAAAAGGAGTCAACATAATATTTTCAAACTTGTAAAGAGAAAAAAACAATTACTCTGATGGTTTTAGGTAATAAATTCAAAATTTTATATATTCTGAATCAATATATTTATTAATTAATCATTTCAAACTTTTGGCGCCTAATTTATGTTGTTAATAAATTTTTCCATCATGTTATTTATTTATGTTAATAGGTTGTTTTAGCGCGTTAATTAATTTTACCAATGTAAGAGTTATATATAAGAAAACATATCAAACATGTTGAATGTGGCACCCAGATCACGACCCAAATAGATTAGGCATATTTCGAATTTAATTAGGAAAATCCAAGTTATTGTTACGACCCCATTAAGCCAAAATTGGTTTTATGAGCCCATTAAAACCAATTAGAGTTACTTTAATTAGAGTTCATTAAGCTCATTAGTTGTTGGTAAACCCTATGAATGGTCATTATAAATAGAAGGCAGCTCTAGATAGATTCCATAAATCCAATAGCTTAGAAACATATGAGATAAATTAGAGAGCGAGACGAGGAGCCCTAGCCACCATTGCCCAAGCCCTCCGCTGCTGTCGAGTGGTTTGGCATGTAGCTTTGAGTTGCAGCGAGATCCATCTATTTTGGTAGTTTTGGTAAGCCCTAGAACCCAAAAACCCTAAGTTGTGTATGTAGGGACTATGTTTCAAGATTAGTTTTGATCTTTGTTGTTGATAGAAAACTTGTATCATTTGAAAAATGATGCAAATTGCTTTTCTACATTTGTCCCACATCGGCAAATCAAGATGGGAGGAGAAAATTACTCATGTATAAATAAACATATCATTGTAGAATGAGCTTAGATGAAAAAACTTCATCACCAATCACCAGGTAATTATTTTATCATATTTATTTTAAATAAATAATTAATAATATGTGAGATATTGTCAATAAATTTTATATTATCATATAAATATAATAATATTTTAATTAATCAAAATTAATTAAATTTTTATATGAAAATCAACATTTTTTGAATAATATGTTAAATTTATTCAAAATAACTTTTTACATCATGTGCATATGTTTTTGAATTGTTTATGAAAAAACAGAAAATCTATAACTGAAAATAGAAAAGTGTTTGCCTCATGAAAATCGAAAACTGGAAATCCTATTGAGAGAAAACCAGTTTTGGGAAAAAGAGTAGGAACACTATCGATAAAGCTGAAAACAAAGTCTGAATTATGAAATAATAATGTCCGATCGATCTGAGGAACAAATAACCCTTAGATTTATCCTCGTGATTCAAACCATTGTTGCATTCCCTCTGAATAACGCTTGTCACTAAGAGCTTTATTGTTGAGAGTTGATTTTGAACCTGTTTGTCAATCCAGCTAATTGAAATAGCTGGAGAATTCACACTTTCTCCATGCCTTCTAGCATTCCTCTCTCTCCAGACTGCGTGGATCAATGCTTGGAAGACGTAGTAGTGCAAAAGAAAGTTCCTTGTTTGATCCATTTGTGGATCTGAAACATATAATAAAATCGTTGACCAAATAGTAGTATACCTTGAGTGGAGAATGTTTTGTGTGAGCAATTTCCAGACTTGTGAAGTGAAATCACATGAGAAAAAATATGGTCTCGTGATTCCAAACAATTAAAACACAAACACACATCCCTGTCAATCACACATCCGATCCCCTGTGGACAGTCGATTGAAGGCTACAAGCCAAGTGCAAAAAGAAAACTTCGGAGTTGCATTAGGAAACCAAACTCCCTTATACCAAGCTACCTTGTTTGAAGAGGTTTGTATATGATTCAAAGTGTCCTTAGTGCTGAAAGATTGTTTAAATTTATTTCCTTTCCCTTTCCAAAGCAGGATGTCTTGTAATTGTCCTGTATAGACAGAGCTTGTAAAGCTTCTTCTATATTATTTAGGTCCACTGATTTATGTCTGCGTCTTCTTCGGGAAACACATGCTTTTGCAACTGTTGTGTGTCGCCTAATTCCCATATCAATAATCCCTCTCACACCCACCAAATCCATCTAACATCCCAAAGTAGATGAGTTATCAAACCAAAAGGACGTATGGATACCATTACCAAGATCAACTTTGCAAAATAATTTTGCGGCTGTTCTATACTTTAGTATTTTTCGCCACATCCAAGATCCCAAAGTAGAAGAGTCTCGTATCGACCAGAATGCGTCTTGTTGATTAAATTTATCTCTATCCACTTAACCAATAAAGAAGTTCCATGAGAGACAATCTTCCAAATCAGTTTCAAACAGCTAACATCATTCGCCTCTTTTAGCGATCAAAGACCAAGATCTCCTTCTTGTTTTGGCTTACATACCTTTGCCCATGCGACTTTCGCTGTATTCGGATTCAGGTCTGTTACAGACCATAAAAACGAAGATCACAATTTATCAATCTCTCGAATACATGACCTTGGGAGTTTGAAGGAAGCCAACCAAAAATTTGTAATGCTCCACAAGACCGAGGATATCAAATTCAACCTGCCATCATAAGATAGGAAACGTGATGCCAATGATCCTATATGCTTCTTGATATTCGCTAACAATAAAGAATAATCTACAGCTATTAACCGCTTTGTGGCCAAAGGAAGACCCAAGTATCTCACCGGAGTCGTCCTAGAGCAAAAAGAAATCGATCCCTCATTACTTCTTGAGCTTGAACTGAAATACCCGCTATGTATATTGTAGACTTTTTGAAGCTTAATTGTAGACCCGACCTTTGAGCGAACTCCTCAAATACCTTCACAATCGCTTCAATGAACGAATATTTCCATCAGTAAGGACCATAATGTCATATGCAAAACTTAGGTGAGTTAAACCAATTTTCTTGCATCTTGGATGGTAGCCAAAATCTTGAACTCTTGCAGCTAAATCAAGCATCTTCGAAAGAACATCCATAGTTATGACAAAAAGATAAGGAGAAAGGAAACACCCCTGACGTAAACCTCTTGCACTTTTAAAGTACCCTCTACCTCACCATTAACTTGGACTGAGAACGAAGTCGTAGTGATACATAGAGAGATCGAGTATATAAACTTATGCAGAAAATTCATGGCTTTGAAAGTATTTATAATGAAATACCATTGAAGAGAATCAAAAGCTTTTGAGATTTCTATTTTATAACACATCGACTTGAGACGGAATCTTTATGATACTCCTTGACTAGCTCCATTTCTAACAACAAATTCTTGATTAACAGTCCATCCTTCATAAAAGCCGACTGATTTCCCGCAATAAACTTTGGTAGCACCTACTTCAATCTATTTGCAATGATTTTTGAAATTCCATTATAAATCACATTGCATAACGAGATCGGTCTATAATCATTCATCTCCTTCGCATTTTTTTTTTAAGGAATCAGAGCTAGGATAGTTGCATTAATTCCCTTTGGCAGCCTTTGAATATTATCTTCAATCTTAGAAAGGATAAGATAACGTCTATCTTTCGATCTATGGTTGAAAAAGACATCACCAGTTTTTATGTGATCTTGATTCCCATATCAAAACAACCGCGATTTCCCAGCATATAATATAGCCTTCCTAGAGGGCACCAATTATCAAACCAAAAAGAAGTATAGATGTCATTTCTTACATCGACGGTGTGGAAATATTTTGCTAGATCACTAAGCTTCCTCCACATCCATGAGCCACCACTAGTATTTGACTTAAGCGACCAAAAGGAGCCTTGCCTTATCAAATTCTTTTTTATCCAATTAACCCAGAGAGAATTCTTTGACGAAACCAACCTCCATATCAACTTGAGACAGCTTACGTTGTTGGCTTCCGCCAATGATTTCAGACCAAGATCCCCTTCGTCTCTGGTGTACAAATATCAGGCCACGCCACCTTAGTTTTCCTTGATTTTAAGCTCGAGCCAGACCATAAGAATGCAGAGCTAATCCTCTCAATCTCTTGTATGCAAGCTCGCGGGAGCCTAAACACATCAATACAAAAGTTTGTCAAACTCACTATCACAAAGAAGAGTAATTGGAGCCTACCTGCAAAAGAAAGAAAGCAATTTTTCCAAGAGCCAATACGAGATAGAATGTTATCAATAATGGTTTTTTAATCAGCACTAGAAATTCGTCTTGTCAGCAAATGCAGGCCCAAATATTTAACCGGCAAATGACCGATTTGAAAACCAAATTCTAAGAGTCGAGTTCTTGTCAATGGCGTAATACCCAGGATAAAATTGAAGTTTTGTCCAAGATAATTTTCAACCCTGAAAAGCGAGCTAAATCATCAAACACCGCGAGAATACCTTCTATGGATCGGGGATGTCCATCCGCGAAGACCATAATTTCATCCGTGAAAACCATATTGTCATCCGCAAAACACAAATGGGTTATGTTCATGCTTTTACACTGCCGGTGATTAGCCAAATCGACCCTCTTTGGCTGCCTTGTCAATAATTTTAGATAAAAAATTCATACAAATGAAAAAGAGTTAGGGAGATAGAGTACAACCTTGATGCAGCCCCCGTTCACTCCTAAAAAAACAGTTAGCTCGTCATTGACTTGGACCGATAATGAAGGGGTGGAAACACACAGCTTAATCCACTTGATAAACCTTGGCGGTGAGTCCATGGTTCTCAAAACCATGAAAATAAAATCCCACTTTATAGAGTCAAATGCCTTTTTGCTTTAAATAGTTGGCTATAATTTTTGAAATTACCTTGTACAGGACGTTCCAGCATGAAATCGGTATGTAGTTCTTTATCCTTATGGTTCCAATCTTCTTTGGTATTAAAGCTAGAATTGTAATATTTATTCCCTTTGGTAAAACACCATACCGAAAGAATGCTTAAACAACAATCATAAAATCCTTCTCAACTATGGACCAAACCTCTGTATAGAACTCTACTGTGTAACCATTTAGGCCAGGGGACTTGTTAGAAGGCATCGAGAACAACACTCCCTTTAGCACTCCCTTTATCTCCAATGCAGAAACGTCCTTAACCAAATTAGATCTAACCTTCTATGAACAACGTTACTCTAACAAAGCTCTAGCTTCCTCCGAAGGAACCTCATAACTATCACCAGGTTTTATAGCAAAAAGGTCAGTATAATACCTCCCCTCCTATGTTATTGTATCCTCCCTACCAGTAAGCAAAGACCCATCAAAAGCTATCACCACATTAATTGAGTTGCGAACCTCTCGCTCATTAACCGCATTATGGAAAAACTTATTTGGTTTTTGTCTGTTTACTTGTTCACCATGTACTCCAGGAAGTTGCAATTATATCGAGCTATCGCAAAAGTTGTGTCCTTTACTCCGATCGGGGAATCCCCACAAGCTGCTTGTCAAAATTCCTCAAAGCCCAAAATGTGTCCCTTTCTGTCATTTTCTACTTCACCGCCTCTACTCTGTTTTCTCATACAAAGAAGACTGCCAACAAATGTCTACCTGAAGCAAAAAATCTCAAAAAGAAAATGCAAGATCTTTGAGAATCGTTGTTGCCAATTCTCTTCCTCAACAATGGAGGTTCCTATTAACTGCAAACAACTCTTCAAACATGCGCAAGATTTCTACTCTAATGGAGATTACATCAAAGCCTTGGAGGTAACTGAATATTTGTCTTTCGTCCATGGAAATGCAAGCCTTTTATTAAGAAAACATCAAATCTGAAAGGCATGATGGATATTGATTTTTGACTAATGAAAGATTTTGATCGAGGAGTGAAAATATCGGAAGGTAGGTAGAGCGATCTTGAGAGCGATTCTGAGAGTTTGAAAATTTGATGTCTCTGCCGTCTGGCATGGCTGGAGAGAGCGCAGTGGACAAGGCCCGCCGGAAGGAGGGAAGTGACGGTCACAGAGAGGATCACAAAGTTGAAACATAAGGTTTCGTTTCGACGTTGGAGATTGCATCGGAGGTTGTCACGGGTGCTGGGAGGGGGGAAAAGCAGAGTGCTACAAAGGTTCAACGGAAAAGGGTTATTGAAGTTTGTCAAGAGGGGATCTTAGAGGTTTTGGTGGAAGTGGTACCAGAGTTTCGTGAGAAAGGGGTTACGGAGGCTCGTAAGGAAGGGGCTGATGAGGTTCGTGCGGAGGAGGTTACAGAGTTATGTCAGAAGGGGGTTTCAAAGGTCCAAGATGAGGGATCTTCAGTGGTTCATGTACTAGAGGAAACGAAGGTCCATGAGACACCAAACATCCGGGAAGAGATGGGGTTACACAAGGATGATATTCCAGTGGTAGTATCGAACATAGTTCATGGAGATCCATCAATAAATTGAAATAAATCTTGGGCTAAGGTAGTAAGTCGGCCTTCTCTCTCACATTACGACTACACGGTCTCAGATGTTGATGGTAGATCAGTGGTTTTGGTGGGGAGGAGATTTTAGAAGACGCGCCTCCGCTTTGGGACGACTTCGTGGTAGTCGATTTGTTTCTCCAGCTCCACATGTGGCTAATATCCATGTAATTGTCAATAAAATTTGGAACCTGGGGGATAAGAACATAAAAATCGATGTTTATGTGGTGAATGAATCTACAATCAAGTTTCGAATTCGCAATTCAAATGCTCAAAGTCGAGTTCTACATAGAAGAATGTGAAATATTTGTGAAATTCCTATGATTGTAACAAAATGGACTCCGTTTCAAGACGAGGTGTAACCCGAGCTCGCATCAATGCCTATGTGGGTTACTATGAAAAATGTGCCACCATAATTTTTTCCTTGTAAGGGGCTGAGCTTTGTGGCTAGCCCTGTAGGAACTCCATTGAGAATACATCAAGACACTAAATTGGTTGCAAGTTTCGATGAAGCAAAGATCTTCATAGATGTAAACCAAAAAAGGAAATCCCATTGAATTTCTGCTTCAAGATTTTAGCTGAGGAAGTGGAAGTGAATTTTGAATATCCATGGGTGCCCATGCGTTGTGGTAGCTGTGGGAAATGGGGTCATACAGAAGCAGGGTGCTTGGCCAAATTCCAGAAAAATGATATTGTGGAACAGGGGTCGTTGGGGTCGGGTAGTGTGGCTCTGGATGTAAACGGTAATTCTAGTAAACAGAGAGAGAAAGTCGTGATTACTTCGGAAAAATTGGGAGAGGAGTGGAAAATGGTTTCATCATACCACAACAAAAGAGCGGGTAAGAGGAGCCTTGTTTACGGTGAAGTAAAGATAGCAACTCCGTCGCAGTTTGAGAAACTGAGATCTTCGAAAGATGATACAGAAAGGATTGAAGCTAGCAAGTTGGGCAAAGGGATGGATTTATTAAAATCGAAACAAGTAGAAAAATATATAGAGAAGTCTGCTGGCTCTGTTTCCACTTTGGGGTTGGAGAAGATTAAAACGCTGATTCCATTGAATGGAGGTGAAAAATCGAGGAACACAAAAAACACATCATTAGCCAAGGATTTAGTGGCTGAAGCTGATAAAACTTCTATATGATCTATTTTAACATTGGAGGCAGAGAAGAAGAAGATGCGGAATCCTATAACAGAGTTAAGTGAATCTGCTACAGGAAATACGACTTTGGCTGCTGAGGAAAAGGAAAAAGCTGGATCTTCTTCATGTTTTCAAGCTAAAGGAAACGCAATCGGGGAGAAAGGCATGCTTTCGAGAAGAGAAAAAAAGCTGGATACGGGTGGTATGAAACTAAATGCAACGGATATCCCTGCTTCGAGGAGGGGGTTGAAGCAGATGCAGTACCAAAGTTTGGAGAGGTCTGATGCAGTAGAGGGATCGAATATTAAGGATGCAACAGCCTCAATGTCCTCTTGTTTAGTAAGGGAATTGGAGAATTCGCAGCTGTAGACTCTTCAAACGAAGAAAACATAGACTGGAGGGTTAAAAAATGGGGCATCAACAGAGGAGGCTGGTGGAATGGGGGATTTAGAAACACCAGGAAAGGTAAAAAAAGAGGTTTAGTCGAAAATAATGCAGATTTTCTGAGTAAGGAAGAGATTGTATTAAGAGTACCTCTACTACGATCAGCGAAGCTAGCACAAAAACATCCATTAAAACCATCTCAGCATATGGCAGACTTAAATCTGAGTGGTATAGGCCGACGGAACCAGCGGAAAAAATAGTAATGTCATGCTTCTTCTGGAATATTCAAATTACAAATTTAACCCATTAGGAAGAATTTGGTTGGTGTGGAAAAATTTAGTATCATTGACGAGAATCAACAAGATGGGTCAGTTGATATCATGTAAGGTGAGAATTCAGGGTTATATGGAGGATTTCATATGCACATTTATTTACGCATCAAACTCTCAAGATGAGAGACATGAGCTTTGGAGAGACTTAAAGGAACATCTAAATGATTCTCAAGTCCATGGTGCACTCAGCAGCTATATCTACTCCAGCAGCTAGTTCGGGAATGTCTGAATTCCAAGACATATTAAGCCATTGCTCTCTTGTGGATATGGCTTTCCATGGCTCACTGTTCCCTTGGTGCAATAAACGGGAGGAGGGGTTGATTTGTAAGAAGCTAGACCGTGTTCTTGTGAACTCTCTTTGGCTATAGCGTCCTCACAATTCAAACTGTGTATTCGAAGCCCGGGGTTGCTCAGATCATGTATGTGGGATCATCTCGCCCTACAGAACACCCTATAAGCCGAAGGTTCTATTTATAATCGTAAATGAAGTAGTTACTTTGCCAGAATTTAAGTACCTCGTTGAGAGCTATTGGACAAACACCTAAGCTCTTTTCTCATCAACTTCAGCTCTATTTAGATTTTCGAAGAAACTCAAAAATCTCAAGCCAATCATTCGAGCCTTTGGTAGACGGAAGTTTCATCACTTGACAAAAAAAAGAGAAGACGCTTATAAGGTGTTGCGTGAAAAACAATCAATGAATCTTATAAACCCGGATGGAAGAAATATGTTGGAAGAAGCTCAGGCTTATGATGCTTGGGAGAGTGTGACAGAGTTGGAGGAGAAGTATTTAAGACAAAAAGCGAAACTCCATTGAGTAAAAGTGGGAGATCAAAATAATCGCTTTTTTATAATGGGATAAAGGAAAGGGAACATCGAAATATGATTAATGCGATTAGAGGACCAGAGGGAAGAATTCTCTCATCGCCGGATGAAGAGCTGAAGGGGTTCGGTATTTTTCAGATTTCTTCCAAGGCTCCGTAAAGCACTGATGGTGATACTACCCTATTTTTGGAACTGAATAAGGTTTTGGAGTATCAATGCAGTGAGGATGAGCGTAGTGATTTAATAAGGGAAGTGTCAGCTCTAGAGATTAAGAATGTTCTCTTTTCAATGCCTTCAAATAAGTCACTAGGTTCGGATGGATATATAGTAGAATTCTACAAAGAGATGTGGGCTGTCATAAGCAACGACTTCATTGTGGCAGTTAAGTCGTTTTTCACTTACGGGTTCTTGCCAAAGGGAATTAATTCCACCATTCTCGCCTTGATTCCTAAGAAGACGGGATTTATAGGGATGAGAGATTATCGACCGATATCTTGCTGTAATGTGATTTATAAGGTTATTTCAAAGGTTTTAGCGAATCGATTAAAGTGATTCTCCCGGGATTTATCACCACCAATCAGACTGCTTTCATCAAGGATCGATACTTGATGGAAAGTCTTCATCTTGCGTCTGAGTTGGTCAAGGACTATCATAAGTCGGATGTATCTTCAAAGATGTGCCATGAAGATTGATATCACTAAAACTTTAAACTCGGTGAATTGGGGGTCTCTTGTAAACTTGTTAAGAGCAATGCAAATGCCGGAAATATTTATCAAATGGATTGATCTTTGTGTAACCACTCCACCGTTTTCTGTTCAAATAAATGAGGAGTTGGGAGGGTTTTCCCAGAGTGAGAGGGGGTTGCGCCAAGGATGTTCTCTCTCTCCGTACTTCTTTGTTATCTGCATGAACTTCTTATCAAAAATGTTAAACAAATCTGCAAGAAATGCTGAATTTGGTTATCATCTAGGCTGCAGGAGTTTGGGAGTTACTCATCTTTGTTTTGCGGACGATATCATGGTTTTTGCATATGGGAAGGTACGATCAATCAAATGTATTCTCACGGTGTTTGAGAGGTTCGCTTTAGTCTCAGGTTTAAACATAAGTTTCGAAAAGACAACTTTTTTTATCACGGGTATCTCGCCGGAAGTTTGGATATCATTGAGTGGATTTCCGTTTGAGAAAGGGAATTTGCCGATGAAGTATTTAGGCCTTCCTTTTTTAACAAAACGGATGACAAAATCAGACTACCAACCACTTATTGACAAAATATGAAATTGCATAAGTACTTGGAAGAACCGGTTCCTCTCATTCATAGGTAGGCTACAGCTCCTATCCTCGGTAATTGCAAGTCTAACAAATTTTTGGATTGCAGTGTTTAGATTACCGAAAGCATGCATAAGGGAGATTTAGAAAATCTGGTCCAAGTCTGAATACAAGAAAAACTAAGGTGGCTTGGGTGATGTTTGCAAGCCAAAATTAGAGGGAGGTCTTGGCTTGAAATCTTTGGTAGAGGCAAATAAGGTGAGCTGCTATAAATTGATTTGGCGAATACTATCCTTAAAGGACTCGTTATGGGTTAACTGGATAAAAAAAAACTTGATATGTAAAGGATCTTTCTAGTTGACTAAAGATACCAAGACAGGAGGATCTTGTATGTGGCAAAAAATCCTTAAGTATCGTGATTCCACAAAAGCTTTTCATAAGGTTGAGGTACGTAGTGACTCTTATACTTCTTTTTGGTATGATGATTGTAGTTCACTTGGCAGATTAATAGAAGTGTTGGGGGAGAGGGGATTCATCGAATGGGAATCAAAGCTGATGACACGTTGAAGGAGGTTTTTATTCACCATAGGTCTACAAGGCGGAGACCTCAAGTTCTGGCGCAGATTGAAGACGGAATAACAAAAGCCCGGAACTATGCCAATGAAGAAGAGGATGTGGATGTGTGGAAATACAAGGAAAATAAGTATAAGCCATGGTACAAGGTAGTTTGCTACTCACACGCTACTCCGAAATATTATTTTATTATGTGGTTAGTTGTCCTTAATCGATTGGCAACAGGAGATAAAATGCTTTCATGGTCTCCTAATGTCTTGGCGAAGTGTGTGTTCTGTCCAGAGCCATTAGAGACTCGCGATCATTTATTCTTCTCTTGTCCTTATACAACAAAAATATGGTATAAGCTTGCTTATGGATTGATGGAGCAACAGTACACAGCGCAATTCGACGAGTTACTATCTATTTTTCAAACGAGAAGAAGCAGAACAGCAGACTATGTGGTAAAGTTCACCTTCCATGCTTTAACCTACATCTTATGGAGAGAAAGAAATCAACGACAACATGGTAGCACTCCTCTTGCTATGGATAGACTGGTCTGCGAGGTAGCACGGATAGTACGGAACAGGTTATCGACTCTACAAGAACAAGGAATTATGATGGATGGTTTGCAGGTTTGGTTCGCTTCGAGATTGTGAATGGTTTATCGGAAACATTTCTGCAGCTTAATTGATAATGGTGAGTACTCTTTTTCCTGGAAGTGGTTTTGTCCCAATTGGGTTTTTCACTTTTGGGTTTTAACCGATTTTCATTAGCTTTATTTCAATTTACTTTTCAAATAACAGTTGCATATAATGTAAAAACGGGTTTTCTTTGAATATAATTTTACATATTATTCAAAAAAAAAGAAAGGGATGATGGTACAGATCTGGTCTGCAGAACAGTGAACAGTTTCTGTGGTGCTACTCGAGTAAAAGAAAAGATCGATTCCAACCCTCAGTCTTCATTTCTAATACTGGATAAGAGACTGCTGCAATGCAAGATTGCTTGATTTGACGATGAAGGGACAATCAATTTTTTTGATCCTAATGTTCACTACACCAAGGCACATGCTCAGGGAGATGATATCTTATCTTGGTAAATGGACTACTCTTCAGAAGAGAGTCTTCGATTTCCCAGACCTATCAGGGCACCCAATCTTGTTATTCGGATGGCTGTTTTAAGAGCGGTTCAGTTCACGTGTAGGACTTTAGGAACCAAATATGCAGAGAAATTGTCGTACCTAGATTATGATGAAGCTCTCAGAGACGCTAAGAACTTGTGTATTAGCCAAGGTGAGAAGGAAGGAATCTTCAGGAAGATCAATGGAACAGATATGCATCACACTTCTGTGCAATAGATGTAAAGTGAGAGATGCAAATTCCCTCACTACAAAAAAGTTCTCGTGTGTAGTACGTGATGTTCTCAAAGGAGCATCGCATCTGACACTGGATTTCCCCGAATTAGAAGACTACCTCATTGTTATACGTGAGAGAATAAGTCTCAGTGATGATTTAGTGTTGAAGTTCATAGACCTTCTGAAATTAGTGGTCAACAACAAGGTTCATTTCTGATCTGAATTAACAAGGATAACATAAAATTGTTATCTTGTCAGGCTTTCTCTTTTTGACTACCGTTCTTACATCCTTCAACCGCTGAAAGAACTCTTGCTGTTTGGTTTGAAACTTTGGTTTTATTCAGAGAGATTTCAGCTTCCCTCTGATTTGGTTTTTTAGTTGTTCCGTATGTTATATTTGATGTCTCATTGTCTAGGATCGAATTGTAAATATGGAATCCAAAGGCAAGGTAGCTGCAGTAGAAGCAGTCTTTTTATCCGAGAAAAAGCAAGAGGAGGAGAAGATATTACAGTCAAAGAAGAAGAAAAATAAAAGCAACAATGTCCTTCGAAGAAGTTCATTCCCTGATTTGTGCAGATAAATACAAGCTTCTGTGTTTTTATTTTGCTGATTAGGCTTGATTGTTGTCTTAAAGTTTTGTTATTGCTGGAAAAGTTCAGAGAGAGAAAGTTTGGTAACTCGCCTTTTTACATTGGAGAAATATGAAAGAATGAGTTGTAGAAAATGCAGAAGGAAGCCAAATTATCCAGAGACCTGAAGGTATGTTTAATTTGTTTACATCTTTGTCTTTCCTACAGAATTCGGTACTAACCATTAAAGGTTGCTCTATGGTTATATATATGCAGTGTGTGTTTGGGAATATATGCACTAAGCTATGCTTGTAGTGGTTATGTTTTGGAATGGTCATAAGTGTTGACTTTTTTGTCAAAATAATTATCCCACATCAGAAGTAGAGTAAAAGGGAGGAGGTTTTGTGGGGTTATAAAACTAACCCTTCCTCTTTCTAGTTTAATCATCCTAAAATTGAATTCTCTTCTCCCTTTTTTAATAATGGTGTTAAGAAATTAAGGTATTCCGTCTAACTCTGTTATCAAATTTTATGGTGTTTTTATTTTCTTTAGTATTCAATATTTATTTTGTTTTAATGAAAAAATTATCTGATTTTCTCTAACAATTTGTATCAGAGCCAGAGTTTGAGCAAACAGTGGTGATCCCAACACGTAGCACTATAAGTGACTCTCCTATGCCAGAAGAGTCAGATGAGGGAGAGGTTCTGATCCAAGAACCTCTACAACAATCGGAACCAATTGTAATTAGAAGGCAGATATGAGAAATTCATAAATATGCTCGTTTCACTGAGATGGTAGTTTATGCACTTTCAGTTACTAATGATGATATTTCATCGACCTACCTGGAGGCCATTCGCAGCAAGGAAAGTGACGATTGGGCAGGAGCAATAGAAGACGAGATGCAATCTCTCAAGAAGAACAATATGCGGAAACTGACACAATTACCAAATGGCGAGAAGGCAATGGGGTGCAAATGGGTATTTGCAAAGAAAAAATGATTTCCTAATAAAGAAGACATTCACTACAAGACAAGATTGGTGGCTAAAGGTTATGCTCAGAGTGAGAGAATTGATTATAATGAGGTATTTTCTCCAGTTGTTAACCATTCCTCCATTAGAATTTTGTTGGCCTTGGTAGCGCAGTTGAATTTGGAGCTAGCTCGACTTGATGTGAAGACCACGTTCTTACATGGTGATTTGAAAGAAGAAATCTATATGACTTATGCAGAAGGATACACGGTTGCTGGTAAAGAAGATTGGGTTTGTAAACTTAGCAAATCGTTGTACGGACTGAAATAATCTCCGAGACAGTGGTACAAACGATTTGACAAGTTCATGCAGGGTCAGAAGTACAAAAGTGTATTTGCGCAAACTTCAAGATGGTACCTACATCTAACTCTTATATGTTGATGATATGCTAATTGTAGCAAAGAGCCAAGTTGAGATTGATAGATTGAAGGCTCAGATGAGTAAGGAGTTTGACATGAAGGATTAGGAGGAAGCCAAGGAGATTCTCGGCATGGAGATAAATAGGGACAGAGAGAGGGGCAAAATTTGGCTGTCAGAGAAGCAGTATTTGAAGAAGATACTATAATGTTTTGGCATGCACGATGATACAAAACATGTAAGTACTGAACTTGCTCCTCATTTGAAACTGAGTAGCCAATTATCTCCAACGACTGATGAAGAGCGAGAATACATGGCGAAAGTCCTATATGCAATACAGTTGGAAGCTTGATGTGTACAAGACCCGATATTTCACAGGCTGTTAGTGTTGTTAGCAGGTACATGCATGATCCGGGCAAGGGTCATTGACAAGCTGTGAAATGGATTCTTCGGTATCTCCGAAATACTGTGGATGTTGGATTGATGTTCGAGCGGGATAAATCACTTGGTCAATGCATAGTTAGATATTGTCATGCTGATTACGCGGGTGATTTGGATAAGCGACAGTCTAAAACTGGATATTTGTTCACTTTAGTAAAGGCGCCAGTTACTTTGAAGTCTACCTTGCAGTCAACAGTGACTTTGTCTACAACAGAGGCAGAGTATATGACAATTATAAAGACTGTGAAGGAAGCAATTTGGTTTCATAGGTTGCTTAAAGACTTGGGAGTTGGTCAGAAACAACTTGAGGTTTATTCTGACAGTCAGAGTGATATTCATTTAGCAAAGAATAAGTCTTTCACGCATGGATGAAGCATATTGATGTTCGCTATCATTTTGTGCGGGAAATTCTCGAGGAGGAGGAGATACTTCTTCAGAAGATTCATACTATGGAAAATCCTGCATATATGCTGACCAAGGTGGTTAAACGGGCCAAATTTTAACATTGTTTAAACTTGGTTAGTATCTTGCACATTTGAAGTTGGCGCCTCACGGCGCAAATTTGGAAGCACAACGAAGACTTTTTTATAATTTGTTTTGATTGAGAATATTTGAACTTTTTTTGTGGGATAAAATTGAGTCAAAATAGAGATTTGTTGACTTTTTTCTAAATTAGTATCCCACATCGGACTTAGAGTAAAAGGGATGAGGTTTTGTGGGGTTATAAATAAACTCTTCCTCCTAATTTCAATCATCCTAAAATTGTATTCTCTTCTCCCTTTTTTAATAAAGCATTCTGCTTTGATCGGTGCATTAAGGTATTCCGGCTAAAACCGTTATCAAATTTCTAGTTTTTTTTTATTTTCTTTAATATTTAATATTTATTTTGTTTTATTGGGAAAATTACCCATTTTTTCCAACAATAATTCCATAAAAATCAGAATGATAATGTGTTCTTGTTAAGTCTAGTGCAGGACTACTGAATTTGGTCTGAAGAAAAACAGACAAATCTGTTTACAGTGGTATCTAACAATCTATATTCAGTGATCATAACAATCATGATACTAAATTTGGGCTGAAGAAACACAGACAAATCTGTTCACACTGGTGTAACACCTCCATAGCATTTTTGCATATACTCCCTTCCATACACCTTTGAAAATAAAAGCTTGTACTTTTCTTCTTCTTCAGCTCCCTCGGATTCCTGCAATTCAAGTAGGTGGAATTGAGAACACCCACATAAGAAAACAAAAACATAACCAAGTATGGAGTCAACAGAAGCTAACGTTTTCAAAAAATAGAATCTCAGGTCGAATGTTCAGTTCCCGAAACATGCTGAGAACATCATTCCATTCTCCAATATCCTGGAAAAACCAACATACATCACTCAGTCACTTGCCATGTTTAACAAAGATTTGTATTACAAAGATTTCTAAGCTTTTACCTCATTCTGAGAACCAAAACGTCTGACCCATCTCTCGTTTTCATAAGCTACACAATTGTATTGATCTCCACACGAGCAAACCTGAATATTAAACATTTGAATTATTTCTACTAACATAGGAAACTTAAATGGCACTGAAACAACATTAGATACTTGAAACATTACCATTGAGACAAGACGGTATTTGGTAAATTTACTATCACCTTCGTATTGGTATATTGCAGTAATATCTATCTCAGGCACCAGAATAAAAGTTGTATCGAATATCTCTTCTTTAGTCTCATCGTTGTCCCACTCAAGTGCTAAACAATACAAGAGCAAAATTCTCAAAACTAGAAACTACTGCAATGTCTAATAAACTAATTTAACTTCATCATAGCTTATCATAAGGCTTACCAATTGTGAAAACAGTTGGAAGTTTATTAATCATACGTTGAACATAGCTTCGTTTACCACATCCTTCCTTATCACAAGGCATCATTAAGTTGATTCTTATGAGCTTAACGATATCCTCAAATGTAAACTTCTCAAACTCAGCCTGTGATTGATAACCAAGAAAACGTTTCTAGCATCACTTTCATCAAAGACAAGATCATAAGATAAAATATGAACTTGCCTTGGTTTCTCTGATTGAAGTAGCAGTGATGATAAGCCCATAAGAACGCTCAACTGGATATTCTGTATCCATATTACATCTATTGCAAATCTTTTTCACCATTTCGTTCACTTCAAACTGAATATTCCATCGAGGAATAGTCTCCAAGATGTATAGAAACATGTCAATGACACCTTCTGTTTCCTGAAGAGTAAACAACAAGAAAACAATATGAAGCTTGAGAAAGAAGTAATAAGGTTTAAAGATCAGAGCAGAGCAGAGACCTGAAGAGGATTGCGACAGAGCTTGGTGATAAGAGAAAGACGAAGTATGTCATGTGGAAGCAGAGAGTCATCATTTGTGATGCTATGAGGTTTTGTTCGACTAACAAATTGGTTTTTGAAAAAGCTAATTTTCCATATAGACTGCTCAAAAATTTAACATTCTTGAGAAAGCTTTAAATCAAATAAACACAGATCGACAGGAAAAAGTTAGATTCAGGTTAAGTTTCGCTTAAACCTCGAGTATCATTTTAAGAGCTGTGTTGTCTTCTGTTACTGAGAGATCGCTGAAACAATAGATAACAGATTAAGCGACAAAGCAAAAAAAAAAAAGTATAAATATAATAAAATTTATCGAGGAGATTTTCACTACTTACGGATCTTGAAAGTACGTTAATGGATTCATATCGATGATCTGGCTTGGAACGAAAGCAAAACCTTCTATTTCTTGATCGATTTCACCGAGAAAACAATAATGGCGAATTTTCTTTCTGAACTTTCTCGGGAAAATGAAAAAAATTGGGGAAGTGTTGAAGTGAAGAAGACGAAAGGCGAGGATTTATAGAGTCAGAGTCGGTTGGGTTTGTCCACGTGAAGGTCACGTGACATATTTAGAAGATAAGAGCGCGAAAATTGTAATGCCAGCTCAGCTGTGATCTTCTGCCACAAGAAACACTAAAATCATGTATTTTGGTATTGTGAACTTTTGTCAAACACTTGGTGGGCGACACAATTAAACTGGTGCATTTCTTATTACTCATCTATCAACCAAAATTTAGTTCATTCTATTGTCATACCATTCTACTCTCATTCCCAAATTCGAAGACTTTTTTTTTTGTTTTGTTACATTCCTAAATTCACCATTTATCTCGGGAAGATTCAATTGAATCGAGTCAGCTTTGTAATATACTCCAAACGACGAATGCCCACAAGTTGCTGGACGTAATTCCTCGATGCCCAAAATGGGTCTCCGTTGTTTTTACAAAGCCCCTGTCACGTGACTAGTACGTGACGAAGCCACCCTCTTCTTCAATACCTTACCCATTGATTTTCCCGCCTCCTCTACTCTGTTTTCTCACTCTCGTACGTGACCAAGAAAACGCAAGATCCTTGAGAATCGTTTATGCCTCTATTCTCTTCTCCAACATGAATCTTCCTATTCAAGGAGATGTTAACTGCGAACAACTCTTGAAACGTGCCAACGATTTGCAATTTGAGGGAGATAACATCTAGGCCTTGGAGATAATTGAAGATTTGTTTTTCGTTCAAGGGAACAACAGGCATTTTATTAATACCTTACTAGGTAATATCTTGAAGAAACTTGCAGATAAATCTGAGAACACTGATGTGAAAGTTGCATATTTATTGGGTACTGTGGAATGCTCTTCGATAGCTTCTGATTTATCAACGTTTGCGGCAATGTCACTCTTCAGATTGGCACACAAGATTGGTTCGGTAGTGTATTACAAGAAATATATGCCGAAAGCAAATGAAGCTTTACATACTTCAGCGATTTTGCATGAGCAAGACCAGAAAGTACTGAATACTATGATCGGAGTTGCAGAGCCAATAATTGTTGAATCCAAGACTCGCGTTGCTTCTTCTGTAAAAAACTGTGAAGAAAAGTTTAGAGAGTCAAAGGAAATTGAAGAGACAAGGAAGAGTGACTCTGATTTGGTTAAGAGATTGAGGTTGTATTGGGCGGATTTGAATGTTGAGATCAAAAGGAACTTTATGAAAGTAAGCATTGCGGAACTTACAAGTTTTGTGGAGGGAATATATATTGCACAGAGGGACGAGATGCTTTGGAGCAAGTTGTCACTTATGCCAGAGAAAACAGAAAATGGAGATTCTGGATGTGTCGAACATGTTCGAAGAAGTTCTCTAGTCCTGAAGAATGTAAGAATCATCTTGAAGAAGAACACGCTGCGAAAAATAAACCTAATTCGACAAAACGTATGCCCAAGAGGATAAGTAAAGTCTGGGCTCGTAAGATATCCGTTGGAGGTTGGGAACCACTGGATGCAGCAGCGGCCTTTGAAATGATTAAGAATCGGCTCGAAGATTTGAAAGCGTTTGCATATGAGAACGGATAGTCCAAAGACTGGCCTTTAGCTGCAGATGAAGAGCGCAGTAAGTTACTCAAGGAAATCCAATTGCTCCTTGTGTCGTTCTGGGAGGTTAAGATTCTCTGTTGTAGCATTCGAGACCAGGTGATGCATTTTCCGGTTAAGCATTTTGAAAAACATGAAATTTCCAAACATACTCTTACCGATTGTCACCTAGTGGAGACACCTCAGAGTATCTGTTTTTTGGATTGTGGTGAACTCAATCAAATCCTGGACTTTCTAAACCTCATTCCAAGTGTGAAAGGGATGGTGGTACAGATCTGGTTTGCAGAGCTGTGGACAGCTTTTGCGGTGGTACTAGAGTTAAAGGAAAGATCGACTTTGACTCTCAGTTTTCACTTATTCTTCTGGATAAGAGACTGCTGCAATGTAAGATTTCTCGATTCGACGGTGATGGGACAGTCAATGTTTTTGATCCCAATGTTCACTATGCCAAGGCACATGCTCATGGAGATGATATCTTATCCTGGTTGACCGAACACTCTTCAGGAGATGAGAGTTTTCAATTTCCCACAGCTATCAGGGCACACAACCTTGATATTTGGGTGGCTGTTCTGAAATCCATTCAGTTCACGTGTAGAACTTTGGCAATGAAATATGTAAAGAAGTGGCAGCTCGTAGTTATGATGCAGCTCTTACTAACATAGAGAAGTTGTGTATTAGCGAAGATGAGAAGAGAACAAATCTTCAGGAATATCAATGGACCAGATATGAATCTCTTCTATAAAATAGATGTGAAGACCATTTAAGGATAGGCACTAGAAATTCCCTCACTACAAACGTATTCTTGTGTGCAGTACGAGATGTCTTCAAAGGAGAATCGTTTCCGACATTTAATTTCCTCGACTGCATGAATGTTATACGTGAGCGTAAAAATCTTAGTGATGATTTAGTGTTGAAGTCAATAGACCTTCTGAAGTTAGTGGTTACCAACAAGGTTCTTTTCTAATCTGAATTTTAATTAACAACAATGTATCATAATTTTTTTATATTTTAGTGTCTATTGATTTCAGGTTGCTCAAATTGATTCAAAGATGTTACTGATTGAAAAATCAAGGATTAATTTGCTGAATGACCTCATCAGACTTTCTGTTTTCGACTACCACTCCAACATTCTTCGACCAATGAAAGAACTCATGCTGGTTGGTTTTATAAAGAGAGCTTTCATCTTCCCCCTGATATGGTCTTTCACTTGTACCTTATATTATATTTGTTGTCTCATCATATGGAAATTATATCTATGGAAACCAAAGCCAAGCTAGCTGAAACAGAAGCAGAAGCAGGTCTTTTATTTGAGAAAAAGCAAGAGAAGAAGAAGAAAAATAAAAACAACAATGTCTTTAAAGTTCTAAATTCTCTATTTGATTCGCTGTCTTTTTGGTTAATCTGTTGTAAGAAGGAATGTCTTCATGGTGCAACAGAGATATTCAACGAGCATGTCTAGTCCCCATGATAAGAATAAGACTGTTGAACAGTAAGTACCTCTAGAGTCTTTTTGCATGTTGATAAATTGTTTTCGGGTTTCTCTGAACAAGGCATGTTCTTTCATGTCCAGTGAACATTCTGTCAACCTTGAACTGGAACGTACATCTCCATCACTAAAAAAGGCGGAAGAAGATACTCTTTCAAGCGAAAGGGGTCAAACTTCATCCAACACTAACAATCAAGAGGAAGCTACTAAAGGTGACTCTAGTTGAAAGAGCAGTTCTCAGTTGACACTTTTGTACTACGTTTTTTTTTAGATACATAATTGATAATTCTTATTTGTTTCATTTACCATCTTCAAGATATACAAAACCTGCCTGGAGAAAATTTACTGTCTGATACATGGAGAAGCTGCAACCAGATACAATTCAGCTCTTAACATAACTCTGAAGGTAAAGCAAAAATAAGATTCAAAAATCTACGCACTTCAACTAATTGAGCTCATTCATTGTTTTTATTTATTATCTCTCTGATTACTTATTTCCGTTAACAAATTGTGAGACTGCAGGCCCTCTTGAACGTTCAGGTCCTTCAAGAGGATTTGATGCAAAATCGGCAACTATTTCACGGCAAACTGGAAGAACAAGTTCCTTGTGCACTACAATATTTCTTTTCTGCTGTTGTCCCGGAGCAGATAAAAGAAGAGGGACTCCACATTTACCTCCTGAGCAACTAACTTGCTTCCCTAGAAGAAGTTCGTTCCGTGGTTTGTGCTGATAGATACAAGCTTCTAAGCATGTTATTAATATTTTATTAAATAGGCTTGATTGGTCGCTTATGTCATTCTGTTTGTACTCTTTTCAGTCAAGTGAAGCTGCTGAGGTAATTGCCGCCATCTTTGAGTTTTGGCATTGCTGGAAAAGTCCAGAAAGAGAAAGCTTGGTGACTCGTCTTTTCACGTTGGAGGTATATGAAAGAATAAGTTGTAGAAAATGCGGAAGGAAACCAAATTATCCAGAGCAAAGTTCTTATGGAATTGTAATGGCTGCAGATTCAATCAGAGACCTGAAGGTATGTTTCACTTATTTCAATGCTTGTCTCTTCTAGAGAAACTGTCAAACTGGTATTACTCCTTAAAAGTTGTTCTGTGGTTATATATTGCACTCAGTGTACTTTTGGGGATATAAAGAAGTGACCCGCATGGAAGATGAAATGATATGTGATGTTAAAACTGGAGGCTGTGGAAAGACAAATTTTGTTCATCACACCATAAATAGATGCTCGCCTATCTTCACAATTGGTAAGTTTTGACCATGATTGTGATCTTATCTACTTAGTTCATTTACTGTGCAATGATAAAATGTTGTTGGTGTTTTGTGGGTTTGCAACATAAGTGTTTGAATGGAGAAGAATGAAACCGTAAAAGAAATATCTGAAACAACAAACGCTTTGGACTGGGAGATAGATATCAGCAAGCTATACAAAGGTTTAGAACCAAACAAAGTACCGGCATGTGTCAGTTGTAAAATCTGAAACATGGTCACAATTGTTAGTGCTAGTCAACTTCTCTCTTCTCTCTTCCAGTCTCAGAATATGTGATGCAGGTTGGCTGTGGTTAAGAAGGAAAATACATTTGCATGGCTTATACAAAGAACCGGTGGATCAGTCTGAAACATGAAAGTTTAGCAGAAGAGGTAAGAAAAAACAGTTGCCTTTTGTCTTTGTTGCCCTGAATTATGGACTTTGATCGGTAAGATATGTTTTGGTGATGCCATAGGGTGTCGGTAACTGGTACAGCCTGGTCAGATTCTGTAGAGAAAGGAAGGTTCGTCCAGAGATTCTTTTTTACGAAACCGCTCAATCGATGGCCTAACAAGTAACAAAATTGTATCAATATGGGAATTCAACATAGATGTATAAAACAGTGGCATGTTTCAGTTTAAGTTATGTTCATTATGTGAAAAGATCAGTTGAAATTACAAAGAAGTGAAGTTGTTAAATAGACCAAATTATAAAGAAGGGGTCATTCAATTATGGGCATATTCGAAACTCTAGATTAATTCAGGGTGGCTAATTGTAAATGCTTAAAAATCAGACTTGTGTTGTGTTCGACTTTTATTCGAAACTCTGTATCATTTGCATAGCTCCGATCATCCTGGTCTTGTTTTAGTATCTAAACTGTTAGATGGCAACAATTACAACGCTTGGTATGTTGCTATGGTGACGAGTTTAGAAGCTAAGAACAAGATAGGTTTTCTAAACGATCTATTGCAAAGCCTGCTGAATCTGATCCATATCATAAAATCTGGTGTCGATGCAATAGTATTGTGAAGTCTTGGTTGTTGAATAGCGTCTCTAAGAAAATCTATGAGAGTATACTCTATGGTGAAGTCTTGGCATCTCTAAGAAAATCTATGGGTGTATACTCTATATCAAGCATTCCTCTGACATTTGGAAAGATCTTCTGAAGTGACCCTCTCTTTAAACCGGAAAGAGAACGAGAATTGCCCAGGAACATAAGGAAGTTATGGACGGAAAAGTGGGAATTTGGAGTAAGTGGTGACCCAACGAAGTAACGCAGCCTCGGAAAGAAGGAATCCATGGTAAGGGAATTGATTGTGATCGGTGGACTAGTCAGAATGAGAAAAACTAAGCGGGAGAAAGAGTTAGACCAGTTAAGAGGAATCGAAGTGCTTCTGTAAAGTAGCCTAGCAGATAGGTGGTGGCGAGGTGCTTCTGTGAAGTAGTCTAGCAGATAGGTGGTGGCGAGGTGCTTCTGTGAAGTAGCCTAGCAGATAGGTGGTGGCTAGGTGCTTATGGGAAGCAACCTAGGAGGAAGGTGGTGGCAAGCAGCTTGGCTTACCCTCCAACGAAGTCTTCTTGATGACTCATGGAGGAGGTGTCACCAAGTTTGGAGCTGAGATTTCCTTCACCTTAAGTCTTCTAATCCTATAAATATTAGTCCACTTCCTTTCTCATTAAGTTTAGAAAAATCTCTAAGAAATTCTAAGTGTGGAAAAGAATCCGCAGAGAGGAAAAGAAGAGGATTTCGTGAGAAAAGACAAGGAAAAGACTGATTTTCGGAAGAATTTCTATTCCGCAGACAAGTTTATTCGGTCGGCAGAACAGTATTGCCTAAACCTAGATTGTGAGTTTGGTTTTTCTTTGTTTATTTCGTGGTGAATGATGCATATACATGAATAAGATGTAAGATGCATGAATACTAAATGGTTAGTATGTTAAGTTCTCGGTGGAATTATTTGGTGGTTTACTTGATGATTTCCTTGATGCCGAGACTTGAATTGATTTGATTCACCACTGGAAATTTGTTGAGTAGCCAAGTAAAGTGGCTTGATATGGATTGAAACATGCATAATTTCGTGTGGGATGATGCATGTGTTTAAGTGTGGTCAGCGCAGTACGCAGTGAGGCGTGCGCGGTTATGATTCCGAGGTGCGGTGAGGCGTGCTCGGTGAGACAGATCTATATGTCCTTAGTCCGATGAGAGCGGTACGTTGTGGGCGTAGCTCGCTCTATCGTGATACATACGGGGGATTGGGTCGCTACCACCAGCCGTATGTCGCATGACGATGCGTTGTTCGGATCACTCGGCATGTTCAGCCTTAGTGGTTGCATGTCGAATGAGGTAAGATGATGAACGAGATTCAGGATTGTTAGCACATTCAGTCTGAGTGACTGTGTGTTGGCGAGGTAAAAGGATGAACGAACTAAGGAATATAGATGTTGTGGATGGTGATTGAGAACGAGAATCGACGAGAAAATGTTCTATGTATTGTTCATATTTTTGTATCTCATTCTTGGTGAATGATCCATGTGATGTGATTTTGTTTGGGGTTTGGTGGGATCATTTTATGCATGATAGGCACCCAAATTCATTAAGCAAATTAGTTGCTTATTCATTCTCCTTCCTTGTAGGAAAGCGGTAGAGAAAGCGGAGTTAAAGAAGGAACGAAGTAAAGTCGGTGTAGAGTTGGCCTTTTTGTAAAAATGTATGTTGTAAATGACTTAAAAGTTTTATGGATTTTGCTGTGCGCACATATACTTATGAAAGTTGGAAAATATGGTTTTGGAACTTAAGTAAATAAATTAAAGGTTTTGTATATTACGACTTAAGTTCCGGTATGATATTTGGCTTTGTCCGAGCTAAACTAACTACGAATTCTTGTTCCGGTTGAAAAGCTAGGAATGAGGATAAGTAGGAATGGTGCTAAGGATGTTTTATCTGAGGCATTGGATTCGTTCTGAAGCTTTGGATGAGATATTCTAAGTATCATTGTAGCGCCTTTGATTAGAAATGATCGGGGGTGTTACAAGAGGTGGTATCAGAGCATGGTTATGATGCTCATTCGGGACTTAAATTTTTTAGTTTTATCGAGTCAAAATGTGTCGCAAAAAGGCTTATAGGAAACCGGCTTGTTCCTCTTTGTCTTCGTTGATTAAGTTTTGACTGTAGTATTTCCTTGTAGATGCCTCCACGTAGAGCCTTTCGAGGGGGTGCTCACCTCCGTGAAGCATTAGTCCGACATGACAGGACTATATTCGACTCAGATACTTCTGAGGATTCATTACCTCAAGAACCTGAAGGATCCTCACCTAGAGAATCGGTGGGGGAGACATTAGGCAACACTGAGCATGTGGAAGGGAACAATCCTGGATATTGGGAATCAAATGTGAATGAACGAGGAGAAGCCTCATTGTCAAGCAATAGAGAAAGTCTACGAGATCAAATACAAAGGGATTCAGCGAGAAGGAGGGATCCTTTGATGACCCTCGTACATGATTTGATTGATCGTCTAGACCGTCAAAACCCGCATGCAAGTTCAAGTCGTTCTGCTCTGCCCCCAGATTACTTAAAAGTGGTAACAATGATGAGAAACCTGGGAACAGAACATTTTGAAGGAGGAACAAATCCCTTTGAGGCCGATGCTTGGCTGAGGAATATCGAGAAGAATTTTAGTACTACTCGATGTCCAGAGGAATTCAAGAAGGATGTGGCCGTGCACTACCTAAACCGAGATGCATTTAATTGGTGGTGTGCCTTGGAAAGACGATACGGACGATACTCGTCATCATATTCATGGTCTGAATTCCGTGGAGAATTCCTGAGGAAATATTTTCCTGTCGAAGCCCAGGACCGATTGGAAAGACAATATTTGGGATTGGAACAAGGGAATAGAACGGTACGAGATTATGAAGTTGAGTTTACGCGCCTTCGACAATATGCGCGTTATGGACCAAACGATGAGCGGGCTGTTGCCCGTAAGTTCATGCAAGGACTTCGACCAGAACTGTGGAGTCGCTTGCAAGTAGTAGAGTTGGATAGCCTGCCCACTCTGGTAGAAAGGGCTGTGAATGTAGAGGAAGGGTTAGCAGCGGAGAGAGCTCAAGCTGCAAGACCCAGTTTAGTAAGAGATTCCGGACAACATAGGCCAAGTCTAGGGAATCAAGAAAACCGAAGCAGAGGGCGTCCGAGTAGGGGCGCGCGAATGTCTGTAAGACCGGTAGAAAGACTACCGAGATGTTATCGTTGCGGACAACAGGGGCATTTGCAAAGAGCATGCCCAAACCCGGTAGCCAGAGTGTTGCCGGAAAGTATTATATGTTTTGTATGCAACGAGAGGGGGCATTATGCCACATCTTGTCCACGAAGACAACCAGCACCAATAGTGCAACCCTTAGCTATGGATGCTCCAGGAAACCGTCCTGTTATAGGACAAGCCCCTAAGAGACATGCGATTACCGGTAGAGTATATGCTTTAGACGCAGAGAAACCCGGACCGTCTTGTCCTCCTAAAGGACCCATTACAGGAACGTTGCGTGTGGGAGGTATTTTGGTGCACGTATTGTTTGATTCAGGTGCTACGCATAGTTTTGTGTCACCCGAAGTGGTAAAGGGTTTTGAGGGAACTTTTACGAATGTAAAAGTAAGTGTGCCAATTAGAACACCTGGTGACCAAATACTCCATGCCACGAACTGTGTAATGGGAATTCCGGTAAAGATTGGCGAGATGATCTTCTCAGCAAATCTGTTGGTTGTCCCGCTAGTCCATCATGAGGTAATATTGAGAATGGATTGGCTATCCACTTATCAGGTCCTATTGGATTGTGGAAAGGGTTTAGTTACATGGGAAAAAGATGGATGACCGTTTGTTTCTTTCCAAGGAATTTGTCCAAGTGTTGGAGCAACCATAATATCGGCTATAAGAGCTGAAAAGGAATTGAGAAAAGGAGAAGCATACTTAGTCACCTTAACTATAACTAAAGACGATACAAAGGAGGAACTGAAGTTAGAAGAAATTTCAATTGTCAAGGAATTTCAGGATGTATTCCAACCTTTGGAAGGAGTACCACCATCACGCGCAAACCCCTTTACAATTACTCTAGAACCAGGTGCAGTACCGATAGTGAAAGCACCATACCGTATGGCCCCAGCGGAATTGGCGGAACTTAAGAATCAATTGGAAGACCTTTCGAATAAAGGCTTCATTCGACCAAGTTCATCACCTTGGGGAGCCCCGGTTCTATTTGTGAAAAACAAGGATGGGAGTATGCGTTTATGTATTGATTATCGAGGAATCAATAACGTAACCATTAAGGATAAGTATCCATTGCCAAGAATTGATGAATTATTGGATCAGTTACAAGGAGCCAAAGTATTTTCTAAGATTGATCTTGCTTCTGGCTATCATCAAATTCCGATTGCAGAAGGTGACATTCAGAGAACCGCCTTTAGAACTCGGTATGGACATTATGAGTTTGTTGTAATGCCTTTTGGCTTAACTAATGCCCCAGCAGCTTTTATGAGATTAATGAATGAAGTCTTTCGAGACTACTTAGATGAGTTCGTAATCATCTTTATTGATGATATTCTTATATATTCTCGAAGTACCGAAGATCATGAAAGGCATTTAAGGCTGGTGTTGGACCGTTTAAGAGAACAAAAATTGTTTGCTAAGCTGGGCAAGTGCAGCTTTTGGAAAAACGAAATTGGGTTCCTAGGCCACCGAGTATCAGAACATGGTGTGTCTGCTGACCCCGAGAAGATTGCTGCAATCAAGGACTGGCCCCAGCCAACCAATGTCTTTGAAGTCCGAAGCTTCTTGGGTTTAGCTGGGTATTATCGTAAGTTTGTCAAGAACTTTGCTACTAAAGCTAAGCCGTTAAATCGATTAACGGGAAAAGGAGTTAAGTTCCAGTGGGATGAAAGGCATCAGAAGCATTTGAACAATTGAAAGAAGCCTTGACGACAGCACCTATCTTAACATTACCTGAACGTTGTCAACCTTACTCGGTGTACACTGATGCATCTCGAGTAGGTTTGGGTTGTGTACTGATGCAAAATGATAAAGTTATTGCTTATGCATCACGTCAGTTAAGAAAGCATGAAGAGAACTATCCCACTCATGACTTAGAGATGGCCGCAGTGGTGTTTGCACTGAAAATATGGAGATCATATCTCTATGGAGAAACTGTCCAAGTTTTCACAGATCATCAAAGCCTCAAGTATCTATTCACTCAGCCCGATCTTAACTTGAGACAACGGAGATGGATGGAATTTATCGCGGACTATGACTTGAAAATCATGTACCATCCCGGGAAAGCAAACGTGGTAGCAGATGCTCTAAGTCGCAGACAGGTTAATGTAAACGTTGAAAAGGACTTAGATGTTTTACAAGACGAATTTAAAAAGATAAGTCTAGCGGCTCTTGAAGGAGAAAGTAGTGAACCATTAGGACTCCAAGCGGTGAATCAAGTTGGACTGATTCAAAGAATCTGTGAGGAACAACAAGAAGATTCGAACTTAAAGAAAATTTTAGAAGAGCTGGAAAGTACTAATAGACGAAATGAGAAGGGGTATCACATAGCTAGTGATGGTACACTCCTATTAAATGGAAGAATTACAGTTCCTGCTGGACGGGAATTAAGGAACGAAATTCTAAAGATGGCGCATCAATCCTTACTTAGTATCCATCCTGGAAGTACTAAGATGTACCGAGATATAAAATGGTACTATCATTGGCCGGGAATGAAAAGATCAGTAGCTCAGTGGGTGGCTCAGTGCCAGACTTGCCAACAAGTCAAGGTCGAACACCAATTACCCGGAGAGATTACCCGGAAATGTTTACAGATGAAGCATAAATACAAAACTTAAGAATTCGGGACGAATTCTAATAAGGGGGGGAGAATGAAGTGACCCTCTCTTTAAACCGGAAAGAGAACGAGAATTGCCTGGGAACATAAAGAAGTTATGGACGGAAAAGTGAGAATTTGGAGTAAGTGGTGACCCAACGAAGTAACGCAGCCTCGGAAAGAAGGAATCCATGGTAAGGGAATTGATTGTGATCGGTGGACTAGTCGGAATGAGAAAAACTAAGCGGGAGAAAGAGTTAGACCAGTTAAGAGGAATCGAGGTGCTTCTGTAAAGTAGCCTAGCAGGTAGGTGGTGCCGAGGTGCTTCTGTGAAGTAGTCTAGCAGGTAGGTAGTGGCGAGGTGCTTCTGTAAAGTAGCCTAGCAGATAGGTGGTGGCTAGGTGCTTATGGGAAGCAACCTAGGAGAAAGGTGGTGGCAAGCAGCTTGGCTTACCCTCCAATGAAGTCTTCTTGATGACTCATGGAGGAGGTGTCACCAAGTTTGGAGCTGAGATTTCCTTCACCTTAAGTCTTCTAATCCTATAAATATTAGTCCACTTCCTTTCTCATTAAGTTTAGAAAAATCTCTAAGAAATTCTAAGTGTGGAGAAGAATCCGCGGAGAGGAAAAGAAGAGGATTTCATGAGAAAAGACAAGGAAAAGACTGATTTTCGGAAGAATTTCTGTTCCGCAGACAAGTTTATTCGGTCGGCAGAACAGTATTGCCTAAACCTAGATTGTGAGTTTGGTTTTTCTTTGTTTATTTCGTGGTGAATGATGCATATACATGAATAAGATGTAAGATGCATGAATACTAAATGGTTAGTATGTTAAGTTCTCGGTGGAATTATTTGGTGGTTTACTTGATGATTTCCTTGATGCCGAGACTTGAATTGATTTGATTCACCACTGGAAATTTGTTGAGTAGCCAAGTAAAGTGGCTTGATATGGATTGAAACATGCATAATTTCGTGTGGGATGATGCATGTGTTTAAGTGTGGTCAGCGCAGTACGCAGTGAGGCGTGCGCGGTTATGATTCCGAGGCGCGGTGAGGCGTGCTCGGTGAGACAGATCTATATGTCCTTAGTCCGATGAGAGCGGTATGCTGTGGGCGTAGCTCGCTCTATCGTGATACATACGGGGGATTGGGTCGCTACCACCAGCCGTATGTCGCATGACGATGCGTTGTTCGGATCACTCGGCATGTTCAGCCTTAGTGGTTGCATGTCGAATGAGGTAAGATGATGAACGAGATTCAGGATTGTTAGCACATTCAGTCTGAGTGACTGTGTGTTGGCGAGGTAAAAGGATGAACGAACTAAGGAATATAGATGCTGTGGATGGTGATTGAGAACGAGAATCGACGAGAAAATGTTCTATGTATTGTTCATATTTTTGTATCTCATTCTTGGTGAATGATCCATGTGATGTGATTTTGTTTGGGGTTTGGTGGGATCATTTTATGCATGATAGGCACCCAAATTCACTAAGAAAATTAGTTGCTTATTCATTCTCCTTCCTTGTAGGAAAGCGGTAGAGAAAGCGGAGTTAAAGAAGGAACGAAGTAAAGTCGGTGTAGAGTTGGCCTTTTTGTAAAAATGTATGTTGTAAATGACTTAAAAGTTTTATGGATTTTGCTGTGCGCACATATACTTATGAAAGTTGGAAAATATGGTTTTGGAACTTAAGTAAATAAAGTAAAGGTTTTGTATATTACGACTTAAGTTCCGGTATGATATTTGGCTTTGTCCGAGCTAAACTAACTACGAATTCTTGTTCCGGTTGAAAAGCTAGGAATGAGGATAAGTAGGAATGGTGCTAAGGATGTTTTATCTGAGGCATTGGATTCGTTCTGAAGCTTTGGATGAGATATTCTAAGTATCATTGTAGCGCCTTTGATTAGAAATGATCGGGGGTGTTACATCTTCACACTCGCTTTCATAAGTCAACCTTACCTCGCTTTTACAAGCTACGACATCAGCTCAATTCTCTCCGTCAAGGCAGTTTTGATCTTTCATCTTATCATACTCAAACTCAATCTCTATGGGAATAACTTTCAAACATTCAAGTTACTCCACATACTGTTGAGGATTTGCTTGCAGAAAAGGAGACAAATTGAGTATTTGACTTCTTAATGGAACTTAATTAGAGGTATGAGAATATCCGAAGCCGCATCTTGATAAAGAAGACTTTCCCTTCTATCTCTGAGATTTATAATCTTCTGGATCAAGATGATAGTCAGAAGACTATACGACATGCTGTAACTGATCTAAACTCTGCAGCCTTTCAGGTTTTTTCTTATCCGAGGAAAGACAGGCCATATTGTACCTTTTGTGGGAAAGTTGGTCATGTGGTGGATAATTGTTACCAGAATCATGGGTATCCTACCAGTTTCAAGCCAAACCAAAGAACAGATAAATCTCCTTTTGTGGTAGCTTATGTTACTATTGAAGAGTCTTCTCCTGATCTTGCTAACAATGCTAGTGATTTGTCACCTGCTCAGATTCAACAATTGATGTCTTTCCTCACCCATAAGCTTCAGCCTCCTAACTCCACTCTCACTCCAGAAGTCCATTATGTCTCAGCATCTTCTATACCTTCTTCTTCCCGACCACTGGTCCAATATCCGGTAACTTTTTTCCATTTATCTTTTGTTCTTTTGCCGGTATTGATAGACCTTATGTATGTTCATTAAATAGCAATCACCCTGAAATTCATGTTTGGGTGCTAGATTCTGGAGCCACCAATCATATCTCCAATGAAAAATCTTCTTTCCTTTCTTTTCAACCTATTAACAATCTTGTTAATCTTCCAAATGTGATTTCTATGAGCATTTTGGGATATATAGGTACAATACACTTGGGTAGCAATTTGATTCTTCATGATGTTTTATACATGCCTCAATTTGTATTCAACCTTCTCTGTGTTAGTGCCTTAACCAATAGTATGGGTTGTCGTGTCTGGTTTGACAAACTCTCTTGTGGTATACAGGATACTACTCGGGAATTTCTTATTGGAATGGGTAGACAGGTGGCTAACCTCTATTTCTTGGACAAAGAGTCTTTATCTTTTCAAGGTACTTATTTTTATTTGTTGCTGCTTCAGTTTCTATTCCTGAATTGTGGCATAAACGTTTAGGTCACCCCTCTATGTCCAAATTCCAACCTATGCAGTCTGTGTTGTCTTTAGATAAAGTCAAAATTGATACAGATCATCATTGTAAGGTTCTTCATCTTTCAAAATAAAAACATCTTCCTTTTGTATCCAAAACACAAAATAAGTGAAAGTTTCTTTGACTTGGTGCATATTGGTACTTGGGGTCCCTTTTCTGTTCCTACTCATGATAGCTTTAGATACTTCTTGACTATTGTTGATGATTGTTCTAGAGCCACTTGGATGTATCTACTTAGGAATAAGTCAGATGTCTTACAAGTATTTCCGACCTTTGTCAATATGGTTCAACTCAGTTTCAAACAAAAAATAAAGGGGTTAGGTATGACAATGCTCCAGAACTCAATTTTACTTCTTTCTATCAATCCAAAGGCATTGTGTACCATAATTCATGTCCTGAAACTCCACAGCAAAACTATGAGGTAGAGAGAAAATATCAGCACATTCTCAATGTTGCTAGATTTCTTTTCTTTCAATCTCATATTCCTCTTTCATACTAGGGTGAATGTATTCTTACTGCAGTACCACTTATCAATCGAACACTTGCTCCTAATCTAGAGGACAAATGTCCTTCCGAAGTTTTAACAAAGAAAATTCCATATTATTTTGAGCTAAAAGTTTTGCTGTCTTTGTTAGGCTTCTACTTCACCCAAGAACATACATAAATTCGACCCTAGAGCTTGTGCTTGTGTCTTTCTAGGTTATCCTAATGGTTACAAAGGCTATAAGCTTCTTGACATTGAGTAATACATTATTGTCTCTTGACATGTGATTTTTCATGAAGAGCTCTTTCCATTTGTTGGATCTGAAATTTCACAGGAAGCTCAATTTTACTTTCCTGATCAGATTCAATCTCTTCCTGTTGTTAATCGGCATTCTGATGATGGTCCTTCTGTACCCTCATCCTCTGTAGAGATTCAACCTTATGTTGATCCTATTCATTATATCCTTGAACCTTCTGTTCAAACATCCCACATGAAGACTAAACAACCTGCTTATCTTCAAAATTACTATTGTAATTCAGTAGAATCTTCAACCATACATGAAATGTCTCATTTCCTTTCTTATGATAAAATTTATCCTCTTTATCTTTCATTCTTGGTCTCTATAAACAAAGAAAAAGAACCCGCAACCTATGTTGAGGCAAAGCAGATTCTGGTCTGGTGTGGAGCCATAGATGATGAAGTGGATGCTTTAGAAGAAATTGAGACTTGGAAAATTTATACTTTGCCTCCTGCTTAATTGTAACAACGGATGGAGCAGAGTAGACAAAGTAAATAATGCTGATGAAGAGCAGACAAAAGGATGAACCGGCAAGAGCGAATGCAGTGGACAAAGCGGACAAAGTAGACGGAGCATAGCGGTTTTATGTGCTGAATGATAAAAGGGGGACAAAATAGACACTTATTTTTTGCATCAAAATGTTTTCATAACTAAAATTTTTTGGGATAATTATTAAGTTTTCAATAAAACAACATTAAAAGTTACAAACCCAAATTTAATATCAAATACTCCAATTTTCCCATAACATATTTACAATAGTTTCTCGAGCCATGAGTTGTTTATCTACGGTCTATGTTTCATCCAACTCATATGAT